>OX941096.1:28822338-30072338 GCA_954870635.1 Arctium minus
GAACGTGTTATGGATCCCTTGAAGTTCTTCAGGAAGCTCTAACTTATAGGCAACCTCACCTACCCTTTCAGTTATCTTGTAAGGACCAATGTAATGGGGACTTAGCTTTCCTCATTATCCAAAACGAACTACACCTTTCCACGGTGAGATCTTAAGCATAACTTTGTCCCCAACTTGAAATTCTATCGGCTTCAGTCTTTAATCAGCATACCTTTTCTGTCTGTCTTGAGCTATCTTCAATCTTTCCCTTTTCTGATTTATCTTACGATAGTCTGCTGAACTATTTCAGGTCCAGCCAATTGTTTTTCGCCTACCTCATTCCAACACAATGGCATTCGACACTTCCTTCCATACAAAGCTTCATACGGTGCGACTTGGATGCTAGCGTGATAACTATTGTTATAGGCAAATTCGATCAATGGAAGATGACCCTCCCATGACCCTGCAAAATCAATAGCACATGCCTGTAACATATATTCTAGAGTTTGAATGGTCCTTTCGCTCTGACCATCCATTTACGGGTGATAGTTTGTACTTAGCTTTACTCATGACCCTAATTCCCTTTGAAAGCTTTGCCAAAATGTTGAGGTAAATCGACTATCTCTATCAAAGACTATTGATAATGGAACACCATGTCGAGTCACAATCTCGTCTATATAGAGCTTAGTTGGTCTTTCCATCGAGTATGTTTCCTTTATCGACAGAAAATGTGCTGACTTGGTGAGTCTATCAACGATTACCTATATAGCATCATAAACCTTTGGTGTTCTTGGAAGCTTTGTCACAAAATCCATTGTGATGTGGTCCCACTTCTACATCGGAATTTCTAAGGGTTGCAACTTACCATACGGTCGTTGATGTTCAACTTTAACTTGCAAACACGTCAAGCACCTTTCGACATAATGGTCTATATCTTTCTTCAACCCTGGCCACCAGTAAGATTGGAGAAGATCTCGATACATCTTATTGTTTCCGGGGTGGATAGAGTACCGAGATTTATGAGCTTCATCTAACACTTGGTTACGAAAGTTGCCTAAACGAGGAATCCAAATTCTACCCTTGTAGCACTTTAACCCTTGATTGTTGTCTTCAAGAAGCGAAACAACCCCTACCATTCTCTCAGCCGTCAAGTTCTTTTCTGTTAAAGCTTCTTCCTGAACTTTCTTGAGTTCATCGGTCCAACTAGGAGTCACCTCTATCCGCATTGCTTTAATCCTCACCTGATCATTCCTTTCCTTGCGACTTAGCGTGTCAGCCACCACATTTGCTTTTCCGGGATGATACAAAATTTCACAGTCATAGTCTTTCAGCAATTTCATCCACCTTTGTTGTCTCATGTTCAGTTTCTTCTGATTGAACAAGTACTTTAGGCTCTTGTGATCAGTATAAATTTGACACTTCACCCCATATAAGTAGTGTCTCCATATTTTCAGTGCAAACACCACAGCTGCCAATTCCAAATCATGAGTTGGATATCGCTTCTCGTGATCCTTCAACTGACGAGAGGCATATGCAATAACTTTCCCCTGCTGCATCAATACACAACCAAGTCCTAGCTTGGAAGCATCACTGTAAACCACAAATCCTTCGGTTCCTTTTGGTAAAGTCAATATTGGTGCAGTGCTCAACTTTTCCTTCAAGACACCAAACGCCTCCTCTTGAGTTGGTTTCTATTCAAACTTTACACCCTTCTTTGTTAGCGATGTCAATGACGTCGCAATCCGTGAAAAGTCTTGAATGAACCTTCTGTAATACCCTGTTAATCCCAAGAAACTACGTACCTCAGACGGGGTCCTCGGTGGTTCCCATCTCTTTATAGCATCCACTTTAGTCGAGTCTACTTTTATTCCTTCTTGGGTCACCACATGGCTAAGAAATTGAACTTCACGGAGCCATAACTCACACTTAGAAAATTTTGCGTACAGTTTTTCCCGTTTCAGCAAACCCAAAACCTCCCGAAGGTATTGCTCGTACTCTTTTTCGGTGTGTGAATAGATCAAAATATCATCAATAAAAACAATGATGAAGTTATCTAAGTAGGGTTTGCATACCCTATTCATCAGATCCATAAAGGTTGCGGGTGCATTTGTCATTCCAAATGGCATTACCAGGAATTCGTAATGCCCATACCTAGTCCTAAAGGTTGTCTTAGGCACATCCTCCTCTCAAACCTTTTGTTGATGGTAACTCGATCGTAGATCGATCTTCGAGAAATAACAGGCACCCTGGAGTTGATCGAAGAGATCATCAATCCTTGGAAGAGGGTACCTATTCTTTATCCTTACTTTGTTAAGTTCGCGATAGTCGATGCACATTTGCATCGTACCGTCCTTTTTCTTAACAAATAACACCGGTGCTCCCCAAAGAGAGGTGCTAGGGCGTATAAAACCCTTGTCTAACAACTCTTGTAGTTGATACATCAACTCCTTCATTTCTGACGGTGCAAGACGGTAGGATGCCCGAACGATGGGTGTGGCTCCTGGTACGAGATCAATCTGAAACTCTACCTATCTCTCAGGTGGTAGACTTGTCAGATCATCCAGGAGGACTTCTGGAAACTCACTTACAATGGCAATGTCTTCCATTCTCTTTTTCTCTTCCTTAGCATCTATCACATATGCTAAATAACTCTAACACCCCTTTCTCACACATCGTCTTGCTTTTGCCATAGAGATCATGTTGGATTTCCTATTTCTTCTGTCTCCGTAAATGACTATGGTTCCACTATCAGGTAATTCAATTTGAATTATCTTTTTGTGGCACATAATTTTGGCCTGATTTTCAGCTAACCAATCCATGCCAATTATTATATCAAATTCCCCAAGAGTCATAGGGAGTAGTCTTAATGGAATCGAACGACCATCTATCTGAATATTGCAGTCATCATACTCCTCTCTAATAGTCACCCGATTATCATCGGTAGTTTCTACTTCTAAGGCCGAACTTAAAGGCTTGGGCACTCTATGCAAGTAATCACAAAATGCAGTAGATACAAAAGAGCGATTTGCTCCAGAATCAAACAGTACTCTAGCATGCACAGAGTTGACCAGAAAGGTACCTGTCACCACGTCTGGTGTCTCCTCGGCCTCTGTTGCCGTCATCTGGAAGAATCTCCCTTTTGGTTTTGATACCTCAGGTTGTTTTTCCTCCCATTTACCATTCCGACTTCCACCCTGACCAGAGACGTGCTCATTCTTTTGCTGAGGACAATTTGCTTGTATATATGGTTAGGTGACTTACAAATGAAACATAATCGTTCTATCCTCTCAAGTTTTCAATACTAAGACTGGTGTCCCGGCCTCCCACATCGGTAACACACCCTTGGTTTGATCAGACATTCACCCTTGTGCACACGGTTGCATCTAGGACATGGTTTGACATTTTGTCCTTTCCATGTCTTCCTTTCTGGTCCCGAGAACTTTGACTTTTTGGTCTCATTGCTTGGACCTTCCCATTTCCTTTTTATATTGCCTCACTCAGCCTCTTGGCGATTCTTTTCTTTTTCTCTTGCCTCTGCCGCATTTACTGCATCCTGAAATGTGGTTGGCTCCATAGCAAGAACAAATTCTCGGAAGGATGCTTTTAATCCTCTGATATACCGCTCTGCTCGTCTTTCCTCCGTCGAAACATAGTACTCGGCAAACCTGGCCTTTTCGGTAAAACATGTTGTATACTCCCTCACCGTCATTGTTCCCTGCTCCAACCTGAAAAACTCATCCTCTAGTTGTTTTACTGCAATACGCGGACATAACTTCTCGTTAAACAGTACCTTAAATTCTTCCCATGTCATTCTTGCCACTTCATCGTCGCCTTTTAAGTTGCAGACTACTTCCCACCAAGAAAGGGCTTCCGATTTGAGCATTGTTGTCCCATATGTCACCTTATCTTCTTCTGCACATTTGCTGATTCTGAATACGACTTATGTCTCTCTTATCCACCTCATTTACATCACTGGGTCGCAATCACCTTGGAAATGTTGGGGCTTACAAGCCATAAAGTTCTTAAAGCTACAACCTTTTTGTCCTACACTCATGCTGATAGGACTCGCTGGTCTTGACCGCACATGTTGGTCTTCCCTGTTGCTTGAATTGTTATTATCCTCCCTTCTGCTGCTTATCACCCTATCTTCCTGATTTTTCAATTCCGCCTCTCGCACTTGAGCTATAACCATGGGCAATGCAGCTTGCAAAGCTTTCGTTACCTCCTGAGCAATGATGTCTACAGGGGTTTCTGTGGTTGCTTGGGCACACCCTCGTCCCCTACCTCGACCTCGACCTCTTCCAGATGTAGAACTTGCTTGCACAGAAGGCTTAGGTTCATTGGGCGCTGCTTGAATTCTACCTCGTCCTCTTCCTCTTCCTCTTCCTCTTCCTCAACCTCGTCCTCACGTGCTAGCGGTCCTTGCAGCCGCAACAGATACAGGTCGGGTTTCTTGTACATTTGGTGTTGACCCTATTGGCGGCGGGTCTACCGCATCAGGTGTAACTGATGTCGTCCTTCCTGACCGACGTGACATATTTGTTGTGTGCGATGAAAAATTATATTTATAAGCATAACTTAATCCATACATAACCTAATCATTAAGTTCAACAGTTGCATAATAAAATTAAACACCAAGATATTATTAAACACCAAAATATTATTATTTCAAAAGACGATTCAAAACATGAGTCTTTTGCATAAAGCGCCAAACCGGCTCATACATACTCCAAAATAAAACTCTAGATAAACCCAGTTCAAAACCACTAAACATTCAAAACATTTTATTAAGACAAAAGTACTTAAGATAAACTATCTCTTTCCTCACTCCTTCTCTCATGGCATGTTCGTAGGGTAGTAGGTAATCTTCACGAACTCTTCATAGGTGTTATCTGGGTGGTATTTCCAAATAAATCCCAAGCTTGGACCCTGATGGAATTGATGTGCCCAGTCGGAAAAATACCCTTTGATCAAACCTACGTACTCGGAGGCCGCTCCTCGATAGTAGCGAGCTCGATCTCCCAATCGCATATTCCAAGTACGGGCAACGATCCTTCTCTCCCACTCTAATGCCACACACTTCCATGCCATGTCGTGGTTCTTTTCCCAAAGCTCCTCATTTTCTTTCAATACCTGGTTCAACTCGGTTCCTAACTTAACATGCTCTCCTTGCAAGTTGCTCAACTACCCTCCTACTTGGTCCTTTTCAGCTTGAACCTTAGACAATTCATTTCTTATTTCAGTATTCTCTTCACGCAGGTTTGCTACATCCTCTTCCAAATCCTCTCGGGTAGGCGTACGTGGGGTGTATTCCTCGTAAGGTTCCTCCATTGGATCATAGGAAGAATCATTGACCGGGTTGGGTTGAGATGACTCGACCCTCGGAACACTCGCACTACCCCTGGAACTGCTCCTTGAACCTATAGGGCGTCTGCTAGAGCGGCTAGAACTTACACGGTCGTGTGGCCCGACTCCACCTCTTGGACCTAGTCCGGCAGCTACCGCACGACTTCCGCCCCTGCCCCTTCCTCGACCAATGCACCTAGTCGTCTTTGTGTAAACCATTTTCCAACAAAACCACAATGATAAACCTATCACTTTTAGGCACGTTGTCAAAACTTAAACGTTGACTAACACATTTCCATATTTCTAATATTTATACTTAAACTAAGGCTCTGATACCACTTGTAACGTCCCAATTTTTTTTAAATAAATAAAATATCCATATATATAAATAAAGCCATAAGGTCTACATAATTCGACACAACGGAATATTTCATGATAACAAACTTAAGGAAATGTTTATCAAATCTCGATCACTTAAAATCTCGAACAACATTCTTCGTCGTGCCTTTATTCCAACGATAATCCGACTCTAGACTTTCTCCTTCCCTTTGCTACTAGTCCCGATTGAGTGACGATCTGGTTGCATAATTATTTTGAAAAGGAGTTGGGTGAGCCTAGGGCCCAGTGAATTCACGGTTTTTATGCATGAATAATATCAATAATGAATTTCACAAAGCATCATAATTTATCATGCATGTGGCTAAACAATTTAAATCTCAAAGCTAACGGCATATTGGGAGGTATTTAATTCACACAGCTTTACCTGGCGAACTCACACAGCATGTTCGCACTTACGGTTTAGACGAGCTCACACAGCATGCTCGCCTTACGGTCTTACACCGTAATACACCCCTTTGCCACACAAATCTTAAACACACAACATGGAAATATTTCACGTTTAATGCATAAACAACATTTTAAAATATCAATAAGCTTGTAAATAATTTTTAATAAAACATGCAACCATTTTATAAAAAGTCTCGTACAACTCACCGTACTCGTTGTAGCCCAAACCGATCTTCGCAGGGACTAGCGTCTCCCTACATATCCAATACCATAGTTTTAATATAATACAACACCCTTAAAGATGATCGAGTGGTCCCCTTAACACTAAACTTATTTCACGATTCCATACGCCAACATCCTAATTAAGTTTCAACGTGGCTAATCATAAACATTTACACATATATATACACATATATATATACCTATATGCATATAAATGGTCACGACACGATTTCACAGTTACCTACATACATATGTGTGTGTGTATATATATATATAACCATAAAAATTATATATATATATATATATATATGAAAATCATGGCAGACTATGCATGCATGAAATACATTTATGCATGTTAACAACTCACGACTTTTGCTCTTGCATGAATACTTGTGAACTTTTATATATATATATATATATATATATATATATATATATATATATACACTAACCATATACTTTGCCTAACTCACGTGAATTGTGTGTATATATATGTATATGTATTGCCGTAAACCAACATCTCCTACACATACTGTTTCAATTTCTTTTTCTTCTTTTCTAAAAAAAACACAGTGACCATCAAATGATTTAATCTTGCCTAAGGAGCCTATAAACACAAGGAGTTCTCCTAAGTATCCTTCGATCAATTACAATGGCGAAGCGTCGGACCATTTATTATGTAAATATATTAACTTCACGCACACGAAGCATATGTTTTTACTTTTAGAACCGAAACGAGCGCATGGTTTGAGATCGCGATGTCACTGTGATTACGATTGTGAAAAACGGTGGGGTGTTAGCGATGGCCGTTGGCCACCGTTGCCCTATGGGAACCCGCCCGAATAATCGAGTGACTTACGTAACTATCTAATAACATACTTTAGAGGCTACGGTACAAAACGCTTACCGAAGTTGTGCCGAACTCTTTACGTTTCAGCAAACCGTTGTCGTCCTTTGCTTCGTTTATACGAGCTTCTTCTCTTCGTTTCTTATTCTTACAAGGCTAACCCCCTTTTATATACATGATTGCTCGTCGGTTTCAGCTATTTGAATAGCCAAGGACGTGAGTAAATTCACTGTCCGTTAAGGCTCGTTCACTTGCATGTCATATTTAGGAAATTGCAACTATACATCTCAAATTTCACCCACTTGATATACTAGGTCCTTGAAAAGTTTTCATTTTTTACAAGAGTTATTACAACTGCCTCCGGCCTTTGGCTACCGACATATCTATCCTCAAACATCTTTATCAGTCTCTCATCTCTCTTGTCCATGGCCGTATTCATCATTTGCAGAAAGTTGGCCATCATTGCGGTTTGAGGGTCAATATCTTGGATGACAGGGTTGTCGTTGGCCAAGCTCACCCTGGGCACTGTTTCCACCCTTCCCACCAGCATTTGAAAAATTGGGGGCTCGAGAACGTCCCCCTATCTCGTTGGGCCGGGAGCTGTCACACTGACTTCAGGGATATCTTCGCGATTAGGCACTCTACTTCGAGTGCTAACCATCTCAAGCTGTCAACAACACAAGAATGAGGTGAGAAATAGACTAATAATTGTTAATGGCAAAAATTATCCAAAGGAAGATCTAAGGTCGGTGTGTATATTTAACAACAAAAGTAGGCAATCACTCGACAAATCACGCGACAGGGATAAAAAAAATATAAAATGAACATAGATATTTTGTAATGCGGAAAACCCTGTCGAGGGTAAAAACTACGGACGACAGTGAGGATCGTCAAGTGCACTATGGACATCAAACAGGGATGTTTTCCTTTAGAAGGAGTGAATACAAGTACAATTGACAATATTACAGTAGTAAAACAGTGTAATCGTGCAATTGAGCTAGATGTCGTGTAATAGAACACTAGTGTCGAGAGAATCTGCTTGAGAGAATTCGTGAATGTTGTATCTTCGTAGTTGCTCTTACAATCAGATGATGATCCTAAGTTGTTCTTTCGGGTTCTATATATAGCTTTGGTCGCCATAAATGAGCATTGATTGTCCAACGGTCTTGATATTGATTGATCTTGATGGCGGTCGTCCGTTATATTCGTTGGTCATAATGTGCATTAAACCTGTAATAAGAGACCTACAAAGAAAAAATGGTTGTATGCATTAAATGATCAATGATTGTTAGTACCATCACATAGGTCGTGAGATGTAATCCATCGATAGACTTTCTCTAGTCGAGGACCTGAGAAACTCTCGACGGTCGTCGTATGGGACGACGGTGTCAACTGTCGTGCGAAGTCGTCAGGACCTTATCTTGATACATGGATGGTCCATAGACCGGAGACATTTGGTTATCTTTCATCGGTCGTACCTTGTGAAAATTTACCCAAACAGTTTGCCCCCAGGTGAGACACGTGTCGATTTCTTGTAACCGAATCGTTTCCTCGAAAACCGAAGCGAATATGGGGGAAGCATGCAACCGTTTTAACTGTTGTGACGTCATGGCGAAGTGGGGCACGTGGTGCCAGTTGTAGGGACAGGTGTCGTCCATCTGTAGAGGAGGATGAAGAGTCGATACAGGTGTCGATCATTTGATGGTTCATCCTGATATCGGATTGTATATAAATATTGGCTATGCTTGAATCCTTTCCTTTTACGCGATCAAAGATTTTCGGAGAGTATTCTTGCCAAAACCCTGAATTCCGTAGCGAATCGTTGCCAAAATTTGTTCGAGGTCTTAGAGCTTTTTAATGTACTATCTCTCCTTTAGTTTTTATACGTTTTAAGACCAAAGCACGAAAGCCAAGGAAAAATTGGGATACTTTCGGCTTCTACACAGCAACTGCTCGCGACCCCGATTTTGCCATGTCACTAGATCCTATCAGTGTCCTTAGCGAGGACGAGGACATTGAGTCCTTTAGGAAGCTAGGTAGGATTCCAGAGGATGTGATCCTTAGTCCTCCTGAGGGGTATTTCATGTTATACGAGTACCCTTTTAAGATGGGTTTTCATGGCTCTATTCCCCTCTATCGAGGTCGTTTCTTACGATCTTTGACTTGCCTCTGGGCCAGATGATGCCCCAATTTTGGAGGATTGTTCACGTGATCGAACGATTATCGAGTGAATGGGAATCTCCATTCACCGTTTACGACCTCCTCTCCGCCAATACAATCAAGGCGGAGCCGAACCATCGGTACAACCTCTTCTCTAAATCTAGAGGGACTCGTACATTGGTTCAAGCGACTGCGGTTAACGACCGCAACTGGATGAAGAGATATGTCTTTGGTCGTTTGCAGTCGGTATTTGGTGACATCCAGTGGCTTACCACGGAGTGGAACACCGAGGGTAAAATATAGAATCTTATTTTCTTTTGCTTGAGCTTTCTTTTTGTCAAAAGATTTTGTTGACATTTGTTTGTTTTGACAGAGATCGACTTTACGGTAGTTGCACCGTCTAAGGATTCGACTACCAAGGCCGAAAGGTTTCTCGAGTTCAGCATCGAGGAAAGCTCTTTCCTTACTATCCTCCCTACTACCGACTGGGACGAGGGGGACGACGGCGTACAATTTCTTGGGACGTCTACTACATCTTCGATAGAGGAGAAGTAAGAAAAAGAGAAAGAGGAAGAACCTATCGAGGAATCCCCAAAGGTGGAGATAGCAGGTACTTTTATTCCTTGTGTAGAGTCTAGTCGTAGGACGTCATCTACGAATGAGTTTAGTCGGATTGACGTTACTCACTAATCGTACGATCCTTCAATACGTTAGTCATTTAACGAATCGTAGGATTTTTATGGGGTCTAGTCGAGTGAATATCGCCCATGTGTTAAACGGTTAGTGGGTCTAGTTGTCTGAACGTCACCACTGGTCATAGGATCTTTTCAAGGTTTAGTCGTATGACGTTCCTTGTAGATCATATAAGGTCTAGTCTTTTTTGCTTTTGACGTCACTTAGTAATTTTTGATGTTTTAGGAGGATCGACCCCCACCAAACCATCGACTAGGATCTCAAAGAGAGAGGCCCTCGCACAGCTTGCCCGCAAAGGGCGAGAGATCAAGAGAAAAGCTCCCCCCCCGACATTTGGGTCGAGGGTTAAGAAGACAGAGGTGGTTCCGAGGGAACTGTCTTCGAAGGACAGTGTTAGAACATAAATATGTTCTACTTTGGAAGTTTAGTAAAGTAATCAACTTTATATTGTATTGGGCCTTGTAATGGGTTTGGGCTTAATTGTATACAAGGGATATGGGAGTATAAATAGGAGTCTTGTAGTTCATTTGTCTGTAATGTTTACTTTCACAATGTATCTCATACGTAAACTTTGCTCTCTGTAGTTTGTTCTTAATATTGTGAATAATACTACAGATTACATACCAATTTTCTTGTTAATCTTTGTTAATTCAATCAATCATGATCTCAGGGACTTTACAATTGGTATCAGAGCAGAACGCATATTTTTCTACGACGATCGAGATCAGATTGAGTTTGAATAAGAACAGTCGATATTGAAAATTTTCGATTTCTTGAATTGATGCTAAATTGATTGTTATTTGTTGCCAAATTGATTCAAAGGTTATTGCTAATCATCATTGAATCAATTACATGCTTCAATTTTAATTCAGAAAGTTGAATTTGTCGATTTTGAGAAATTTTGTTCGAAAACTTTTTGTTCATTGTGGTATGATCGAAAGTAGCTATAGAGTCGAATTTGGACGAGATCATCAACAACAATTGTGCTCCAAAGCCATTTTCGAACCTGTTCTCAAAAGCACATCTCAAAATTCGAAGTTTAGAGGTTGAATTTTGAAGAAAAGTTAGAAAATTGTTCGAGATCCACAGAATTCGCATGATCAGAATGAAGAACTCGCAGAAGTTGAAGAACTCGCATGAATATAGAAATAATTCACAGAATAAAAGGTTTTTAGAAGAGTTCGCATCTTAGAATTCACATGTCAGAATTCGTATAGCCTTTGAATATGATATTTTGCCCAAGTACAGAATTCGCACAAGAGTTATCTGCGAAATGTTCAAGAATTCGCATGTTAACATTCTTTGAAGATGAAATTTTGATCAAGTGTGGAATTCGTACAAGGGTGTGATGCGAAAAGTTATGGATTCGCATGCGTGAGTGCTGCGAGAAGTAAAGGATTCGCAGGTGTGAGAGATGCGAATTATGAAGGATTCATAGAAGAGTGTTATGCGAAATGCGAGGAATTCGCAGAATAGAGTTATGCGAATTGTGGAGTTTTCGGCTAAGTCTATCATGTGAATTATGCTTCAATGTCAATAGTGATCTGTGAATTGTAGCTGTTATGCGAAAAGTTTGATGTTTTTGAAAATTTTGACTGTTCTGAATCCAGTTTGATACAAGTTTGCCCTGTTCCTGAGCTTTTTACGCGGAATGCATATGTGACATCACTCTTATCATTTGTCGGTCACATATCTTTAACAACTGATCAAATCTTTCACGAGTGCTCATGTTTTTCAAGATTTTCAGATTCTGGATTTGATGATTTAGTCTCTGATTGGATTGAGTTAGCTGCCTGAGTATCTGCAATCATCAGTCTAGAAAATTTCTTTTGTGGTTAGACCGTTGAGAGCACTTTATCATTATGCTGACTTGATCACTCAGTAGTGTGAGCGACTGCAAGCATTGTTCTGATGCTTGAATTGTGATTCAGAATCCTGAATGCTTATAATCATCCAGCTGATTCGTGAAGAAAGGAGTTCTGGGTTTGATGGTTCAGTATTCTGGAAAGCAGTCAGAAAATGAGCGTCTTTCATCAATTATTGAACATTGCTTGCCTTCTAACCCTTGCCTTGTAGTGTTGCTACTGTTGCTACCGCCCGTAAGTTGATCAGATGAGGTTCTTAAGTTGAATTCTTATTTCAACTCGTGGTTCAAAGACAGATCAGATGTTATACACTAAAGATGCACTTGGTTGTCATTCCAATATTCAACACGTATCATTCTTGTGGGCATACGAAAAGTTGTCTTTATGTGCACTCAGTCGAGGCTATGGTCTTCATCAGATCTGGTATTTCAGTTGAAACTCCCAGGATAAGAGCTACTTTCAAGGGGGAGCTAGAGGAGCTTTGAAGTTTATGCAACGCTAAGTTTTATAAAGAAATCAAAGGGGGAGAGGAGCTGAAGCTGGAGCTTAAAAGATAATGATTACATTACTAAACTTAGGGGGAGAATGTTAGAACATAAATCTGTTCTACTTTGGAAGTTTAGTAAAGTAATCAACTTTATATTGTATTGGGCCTTGTAATGGGTTTGGGCTTTATAGTTGTATACAAGGGATATGGAAGTATAAATAGGAGTCTTGTAGTTCATTTGTCTGTAATGTTTACTTTCACAATGTAGCTCATACACAAACTTTGCTCTCTGTAGTTTGTTCTGAATATTGTGAATAATACTACAGATTCCATCCCAATTCCTTATTAATCTTTGCTAATTCAATAAATCATGATCTCAGGGACTTTACAGACAGTGGTCTCGAAGCCACTGTTTCGGAGAAGACGAAGGTGTCTTCGGTGATCGATGCAGAGCCGATTTCGCAGGCTCCTCCTGTCGGGACGACGGAACAATCCTCCTTGTCTCAGGACAAGGGGAAGGGTCGGCAGGTCAAGGAGGCTCCGGCCCCGATTGACATGAGTTTTACCCTCCCAGGGGATTTCATATCATCGGGCAATCTAAGGAGGAAGACTTTGTTTCCTCATCTGGGTAAATTCCTCCTGCGGACCTTCTCTGGTCGATACAAAGATGTGTCTACCGACCACTTGCCTGCCCATGCCTCGGGGCGTTCTTTCATGGTAAGAATCTTTCGACTCCTCTATTAGGTTTATGATCCTTAATCGTTTTATTGATGTTACCTCTTTGTGTAGGCCTTTGAAGTTGGACTGGTCTTGAATACCCGCATGGATCAGATCCGGGTTATCGTCCCAAATGCTCTAGCCAAAGAGCAGGCGGCACTTGCCAGGGCTTTGAAGGCGGAGACTATGGCCAAGGCAGCATAGGCTAAGAAAGAGGAGTACTCTGTCCGACTTAAAGACGCCCTCAATCAAGCTGAGGTCGACGATCATATAAAGGAAGAGCTCCGTAGGCAGCAGAGGGAGGCCCTTGGTCGAGCGTCTGCGGTAGAGGCGGAGCTGGAAGCGACTAAGAAGGTCTTGACCATGAATAAAAAAGAGGTCGAGACCCTTAGATCGGAGCTAGGGGCGGCGAAGGAGCAAATCTACAGACTTGAGGAAGATGTGAAGTCTGTTGAGACTTTCACTCGTCTCAAGGTTCGTGCGGCATTAATGCGATGCCACGTGAGGGGCCAAGATCCCCTGGTGTCGGTTTAAGACGAGCTCAACTTCTTCTTGAATGTAGTCGGGGCTGAGAAGGATCTCAACTCAGGAGATGAGCAAGAGGTCGAGTCGGGGGATGACGTTTCTAAGGGAGGAGATGTTGCGTCCGACCCCCAGCAGCAACAAAAGCAACCGGACCCTTAGTTTTCTTTTTTTCTGTACTTTTGATCGGGCGACCGTTGGTGGTTGTGCTGCATAATGTAATACCTTTTGTGGTATTAAATGAAAATCTTTTGAACAGACTGAACTGTCGCATAATTTGCACCTCGTCGGAATAAATATCAAAGTAATTACATAAGTAACTTACGACAGACGTACGGAAAGTAATCGAAAGATAAATGACATTTTAATGAAAGTTAAAGCAGTCCACGATAAGTATAAACAATCGATCGTAAGTTAATAAAGATTAGATAAGAATCTAAGTAACTCACGACAAACACAGATGGCTAGAGACATAAAGTACTTCGAACATAATCAAATGCTAGTCGAGCTTACGACTGAGCAAGCGTATAAAGAGCTTGTGTTTCGACACAAATCACAAGTACATAGATTGGTAACCTATTTAATTTAAGATAAATTCACAAGGAACTTACGATTTGTCCAGGAATTAATAAGGTTTGGACCTTAAGACCCTTGGATTTACACGACATGGTCGTGAGATAATCGTAGGGTGTAAATATAGTTGAATGATTGACTGATCCTGCAATGGAATTATTAAAAGAAGGGGGGTCGTTGGTTTGACCAACGACGCTCCGATGCTTAAGTCAGTAAGGTTTGTTGAAATATAATCGTAATGAAAGAGAAAATGAGTTTTAGAAGAAATACCTCTTTAGATGTACCACATTCCAACTTCGAGAAATGTCTCGACCTTAGAGGGTTTGCAATCGGTAGGCTCCCTTTCCGACAACCTCGGTTATTTGATATGGTCCTTACCACTTGGTGGATAATTTACCTGAGACAGGATCTTGTGTGTTTTGAAACACTCACCGTAAGACATGATCACCTGTTTGGAAGATTTTGGCCTTAACATTCTTGTTGAAATGTTGTTCGACCAATTGTTTCTGTGAAGCCATCCTGATCAAGGCTGACTCTCGCAATTCTTCTTGTGGATCGAGGTCATAACTTAGATCGACTAAGTTGTGATTGACCGTCGAGTGTCGTGAGGTTGGAACTCGACAGTCAAGACCGCTTCGCAGCCGTAGACAAGACAAAAAGGAGTTTGTCATGTGGATGTACGAGGTGTCGTACGATTAGCCCAAAGAACTGTCGGAAGTTCTTCGACCCATTTGCCTTTGGCAACCTTAAGTCTTTTCTTGATCGAGTTAACGATCGTCTTGTTGCCCGATTTAGCGAGTCCATTGAATTGAGGATAGCGGGGTGTCGAGGTCGTAAGTTTGATGTTATGATCTTCACAGAACTGTTGGGTTCCGTTGCTTATGAACCAAAACCCGTTATCACATACAATTTCAGATGGAATTCCAAATCTGCAGATGATGTTAGTTTGGATAAAAGAAATGACTTATTTGTCCCGGACTTAGGAGTAATTTGTCGCTTCTATCCATTTTGAGAAATAATCTGTAAGGACTAGAAGGTATACTTTTTACACGAGAGCTGGAGGTAACTTGCCGACAATGTTCATTCCCCATCGCATAAAGGGCAATGGAGTTAAGGTCGAGTGCAAGGGTTCGGAGGGTTTATGGGACATACCTGGATGTCGCTGACATGCGTCGCAACTTTGGACGTACCTTGTTGCGTCTTATCGCAAGGTTGGCCAGTAATATCCTTGTCGAGAGATACGATTAGCCAAGCTGAGACCTCCTGAGTGATTCCCACACTCTCGGTCGTTCATTTCTTGTAAGATGTTTTGGACTTCATTTTTGTTGATAACACATCGTAAGTTCATTCCTGTCGATGATCGTTTGTATAATTGATCTCTGATCATAATGTATCTGGATGCTTTAAATCGAATTTTTCTAGCTTCCATTTTGTCTTCAGGAAGTTGGTCGTTTACTAGAAATTTTCTAATATTGCTCGACCAATTATCTTCCTCTTCGATCATCTGTACGTATTTTTCTCTATCGATGGATGATGTAGTCAGATGAATTATGGGAATGGTATCGAATGGATGAGACCCAAGTGTCGTCCCAAGGTTGGCTAATGCATCAGCTTGAGTACTCTGATCTCTTGGGATCTGTGAAATAGAAAATTCTTCGAATTCTTCGAATATCTTTGGCTATCTTGAGATAGGCTGACATTCTTGAATCTTTAGCGGCAAAGTCTCCATTCAATTGATTCACGACTAGGAGCAAGTCGCTCTTAACATGAAGCTTCATTGCCCCCAATTCGTGGGCCATGTTCAATCCTGCGATTAAAGTTTCATTTTCAGCCTTGTTGTTAGTAGCTTTAAAGTCACATCGTATGGAGCACAGCATCTTGCCCCCTTGTGGCGACTTAAGGACGATGCCATGTCCTGCCCCCCGGGCGTTGGATGATCCGTCGATATATAGAGTCCATGTTGGGTCCTCGAGAGTTTTCACAATATCTGTCAATGTCTCCAGTTCTGGACTGAAATCTGCGACGAAGTCAGCTAATGCCTGCGATTTGATCGCAGCTGTTGGCTTATATTCAATGTCGTAACTGTTAAGGTAGATACTTCATTTTGCCAATAGACCTGTCAACTCTGGTTTTCTTAAGACAGACTTAAAAGGAAAGTTAGTCACGACAGTAATAGGGTGTGATTCGATGTAATGACGTAACTTTTTCACTGCAGTAATCAGGGCTAACAAGAGTTTTTCCATGGAAGAATACCTGGTTTTCGCGTCGAGAAGTGACTTACTTAAGTAGTATATTGGTTGTTGTTTGTCATCTTCTCGCACGAGGACAACACTTACAGCGTTCGGACTGACTGCTAAATATAGCTGGAGGATCTCGTGATCCTCAGGTTTCGATAGTAAAGGTAGGAATGGCATGTACTTTTTTAGCTCTTGGAGTGCGTTTTCGTGATCGTCCATCCATTCGAAACCCCTGTTTTTTCGAAAACATTGTAAAATAAACAACATTTATCCGAAGATCGAGAGATAAACCTATTTAGTGTTGCGACACGGCCTGTGAGTCGTTGGATTTCTTTGATGTTGCGTGGAGACTTGATATCCAAAATGGCCTTGATTTGATATGGATTGGCCTCGATCCCCCGTCAGGTGACCATATATCCCAAGAATTTTCCTGCACTTACTACAAAGTAGCATTTTGTAGGATTAAGCCTCATATGATATTGTCTGAGGATATCGAACAACTGTCTTAAGTGATCGATATGATCGATCTCCTGTTTTGATTTGACGAGCATGTCGTCGATATATACTTCCATTGTAACACTCTAAAAATCAGAGTAAATTAAAACCTGGAATTATGGCAACATGACACTTGTATTGATAAAAACCTCCCATAAAGGGGATCAGTCCTTAAGACTTTACAAAACCTGTACAGATATAGAATTCATCAACAAACTAATCTAGACACATCTATCTAGATTACATCAGATGACAATCCATAATTCACCAAAAGAATGGGACTTAACAAATGCCCAGTTACAATACTAGTCATCTCAAGAAGCCCGAGACCAAACCCGTCTCTCAAAACCCCGGCAACCCACCGCTAAGGAAAACATGTTATACACATCATTTGAGAAAAAGTGTTAGGCTTAAAGCCTAGTGAGAACATACAGTTCATAAATCTCAAGAGATATAATCAAATGCATCAAAGTAAATCTTTTCAATGGTTTAGGTATGCAAAATACAGTTCTTTGATAATAAACGGACAACCGGTCCAAAACACATCTTATGATGACGGGGATCACCCGATTTACCAATGATTATAGTGGAACACAAAGTAGGCCACAAATCCGAGTTATGAGCTAAATACATGGAACCATGGTCACGAAAGCTTCGGTCCGTACTACGATGTGAGGGAGGCCCCCAAGGAACCAGTCATACTCGTTCGTTAGACTACATTTGACCCATGGCTAGTAACCGGTGTCACATAACCGTACCAAGTGCCCCCGAGGATCAAATGTATCAAACTACAACAGAAGGGGCATAACCTTCTCAGCCATAAGCCGACTCGATACCTAGGGATCCACTAGTATAGTCATGACTTGTCACAATATTTCATGTGACCAGTTTAAAGCTAGATAAACAGCTTTCAACACATTTATATTTCAAAATGCCATTTTCCAGACCAACAGCTGGTAAGAAAGATAATCATAAAACCAGTTTATATACATTCTTTCGATAAGCCACAAACATGGGCAAGTAAACATCATTTTACTTCTAATAAGGCGGAACCCGTCATTTTAGTCAAAACCGATCGGGAACCCCGAAAATCACCAAAAACTTCATTTATATCAAAATGTAGAGAACATGAAATCATACCGTAGAAATACTTCAGATTTCGCAAATAAGAGTTTTGACATGTATAAAGTTTGTAAAATGGTAGTAGGAACTCACCAGTAGGTTTTAGAATAAAACCTGGAAAACCAGATAATGATCACAACGTAGAGGTGAAGCTTAAAACACCGACCCCTTGCTAGAAACACCGCAAACTAGTAACCAAATGAAGCCTCGAAGATCGAATGGAGAAAAAGGAAAAAGAAAGAGAGAGAGAAAAAATCTGAGATATCTAAAAATATCTTACAAAAAAAAGATATTTAAGCTACCCTCAAAGACCCACCAGCCAGGACGCACGACCCGTGCGCTCACAAAGAAGGAACGGCGCACGGCCCGTGCGAAAACCCACTGTCGGGCCCAACCTTGCGCACGACCCGTGCGCTCTTTTCTGAAGGAGGGCGCACGGGTCGTGCGCCCTGTAGAAAAGTGCAGGCAGCCCCTTTTTCCATCTTTTCCTCAACGTAAAAAGACCAAACGAAATTCGGGGTGTTACATCCATTGTATCTCCAAGACGTTCTTTGAACATCCTGTTGACTAATCATTGATATGTTGATCATGCATTCTTAAGACCAAAGGGCATGACTTTGTAACAGTAGATCCCTTTGTCTGTCATGAATGTTGTTTTCTCTTGATCGTCTCGATGCATCAGGATTTGGTTGTATCCTGAGTAAGCATCCATAAATGTAAGCAGCTCGTGTCCAACAGTTGCGTCGACCATGGCGTCGATATGCGGTAAGGGAAAAGGATCTTTGGATAGGCCTTATTGAGATCTGTGAATTCAATACACACTCTCCATTTCCCATTTTTCTTTTGCACTACTACGAAGTTGGCCAGCCAATCGGCATATTTAACTTCTCGAATTTTTCCAATCTTGAGCAAGTTATCAACTTCGCCGTTGATTACTTTGTTTTGTTTCGGGACGAACTTGCGACGCTTCTGTTTAATAGGTTTAAATGAAGGATCAACACTGAGTCTATGTGTGATGACCTCTGGGTCGATGCCATCCATGTCTTCATGTGTCCATGCAAAACAGTCGGCATATTCCTGCAAAAAAAAATTAGTGAACCCTTTAAAGTAGGGTCAAGTGACATACCGATGTAGACCACTTTGTCAGGTTTCTCCTGATCCAGGACAACTTCTTCTAATTGATAGTCGTCGATAGTTTCAGGATCTGCCTGGATCTGTAATTGCTAGATGTTCTACTTTCTAGGCTTCATAGAGCTTTTGTAACATTCGCGAGCGATCTTTCGCTCACTTTTGATCTCTTGGATGCCCCAAGTTGTAGGAAATTTGATCTTCTGATGGTACGTCGAAGGCACAACTCTCATGTCATGTATCCAGGGTCTCCCCAAGATAACGTTGTATGATGATGAACAGTCGAGGATGTTGAATTTAGTCTGTTTGTTGACTCCTTTGGCAAATACTGGGAGTATGATTTCCCCCATGGTGTTAGCCATGTCTCCATTGAAGCCTACAAGGACCGTCGAACGTCGTACGATCTCGGATTTATCAATTCCCATCACCTTGATCGTATTGAGGAAGATAATATTAATCGAACTTCCACTGTCAATCAAGATTCTTTTCATCGAGGAATTACCGATCGTGAGTTAGATTATCAAGCCATCATGATGTTTCTACCAATGATCACCAAGATCCGCTTGGTCAAAGGTAATAGGCATTGCTTCCAATTCTAGATCTTGTTTGGGATGTGGAGTCCATGGAATAGGAGATTCTCTGGATCCTTGGCTAGCATGACGTTTCGCTGCTGAATAGGTTAAGCCGTAGACGTATCCTCCAGGTATGCAATTGAAAACCTTTGTATGCTCAGGTGAGGCTGGTCGCAGGTTGACACCCAATAAATCTTGCAAATGTCCCTTGGGGACGAGCTAAGCCAATTCTCGTCTTAGAGAGATACAGTCGTCCGTCATATGACCATGATCGTTGTGGAAATCGCACCACTTAGATTTGTCTTTCCTGGCATCGTCTTTTTCGCTTTTTGATTGCCATTTGACGTTAGTCTGAACATTCTTAAGTGCTTCGACGATATCTTTGGATGTTCCCTTAAATCCGTAAGAAGAGATCTTAGGATGCTGGGGGGAACTTATTTACTAGAGCAGTTTTCTTCTTATCGAATCTCACGTTCGAGACCTGTTTGGATGTCTTGATGCGAGCAGTCGTCCTTACTTTGAAGTCTGGCTTCTTGACACTCAATGATGTCTTATTGCCCGAATGCTTACGACGGAAAGCTACATCATCCTCGACTCGGGATATGTCGTCAAATCCATGTAGAGATCAAAGTTGTCGTCGATACCTCGCTTGTATGCCTCGATCGCAGTTCGAACATCACAGTTTCGTACGTCGATCATCTCAGTATTAAAGCGTTTGAAATAACTTCGAACTGATTCTCCTGTCTTCGGAGTGATGTAGTAAAGATCGCTAGTTTGTTTCTCCATCTTACGACTGCTAGCGAATTGCTGAACGAATTGGTTGACCAACTCTGCAAAACTGCTGATAGACTTGGGTCGTAAGTTTATCAACCACTGTAGAGAAGCTCCGGTGAGGGTCGCACTAAAACTTTTACACATACAAACTTCCTGATGTTGATGGGGTATTGACACGGTCCACATCAGTTGCTTATATTATGTGATGTGCTCCATTGGATCGTTGATTCCTGAATATTTTGTTATGAACGTCGGGATGTTATATTTCTTCGGCACGTCGACCAGGTCAATCTCATCGATGAAAGGTGATGTTTGAAATCCAGTCCTTGGTTCTACGTCTACTGGTACAGCGGCCCCAGGTAGCTTTGCAAGCAGTAATAACATCTTTTCATTTTACTCTTCAAGCCGTTTTAAGCGTCGTGCAACAGGATCATCTGGATTAGCACCGCTGCTAGGCATGAATCCAGAGTGTTGATACGTAGGACCTGTATTGGGAAAAAAGCCATTGTTCCACGACGTGCCCCCGTTATCTCCATTCATTGGTGCATGCATGTAAGGCATGGTTACTGATGGAAGCGTTGTCACAGGAGGTGGCATTGAAGGGATTGTTGGGATGGAAAAGGTATCGACTCCAGTAGTTGCTCCCATACCTTGCATTGGCCTGGGGTATGGAGGAAGTGGAGGTGGAACACCTGCAAAAGACATGTAAAAAGGTGGTCTTGGACCGAATGGAGGTCCAAATTGGTTACTCATGTTCGGATTCCTTATTGTTGGATTTCTCATGGCAGAGAATTCTTCGTTAGCCCTGCGATTTTGCTTATCCAAAGTATGAATTTGGTTACGCGCGGCATCGACTTCCATACGCATTTGGGCAATGATACTGGCTTGAGTTCCGTGTGCTGCCATGATCCTGTCAAACAAGAATCCTGCAATTAAAATCGTTAGTAGGTCTCACTTTCTGCCGAGGATGTTACTCTTAACTGGAGCCCCACGGTGGGCACCAAACTGTTAATGCCAAAAATCATCCAAAGGAAGATCTAAGGTCGGTGTGGAGCTTTAACAACTAAAGTAGGCAATCACTCGACAAATCAGGCGACAAGGATAAAAAATATAAAATTAACACAGAGATTTGGTGACGCGGAAAACCCCGTCGAGGGTAAAAACTGCGAACGACAGTGAGGATCATCAAGTGCACACTATGGACGTCAAACAGGGACGTCGTCCTTTAGAAGGAGTGAATACAAGTATAATTGACAATATTACAGTAGTAAAACATTGTAACCGTGCAATTGAGCTAGATGTTGTGTAATAGAACACTGGTGTCGAGGGAATCTGCTTGAGAGAATTCGTGAATGTTGTATCTTCATAGTTGCTCTTACAATAAGATGATGATCCTGAGTTTTTCTTCCGGGTTGTATTAGATCTTTGGTCGCCATAAATGAGCATTGATTGTCCAACGGTCTTGATATTGATTGATCTTGATGGCGGTCGTCCGTTATATCCGTTGGTCATAATGTGCATTAAACCTGTAATAAGAGACCCACAAAGAAAAAATGGTTGTATGCATTAAATGATCAATGATTGTTAGTACCGTCACATAGGTCGTGAGATGTAAGCAATCGAGAGACTTTCTCTAGTCGAGGACGTGAGAAACTCTCAACGGTCATCGTATGGGACGACGGTGTCAACTGTCGTGCGAAGTCGTCAGGACCTTATCTTGATACAAGGATGGTCCATAGACTGGAGACATTTGGTTATCTTTCGTCGGTCGTAACTTGTGAAATTTTACCCAAACAATAATCATATACGAATAACAGACTACTACACTTATCAATCATTATAACAAGAGTAGAGTAAGCATGTTCACATAAGGATATATTCATAATAGCATTAGCTAGGTGAAATTATGAACATATTTTACACAAGAAGTATTGTCACCATCATCACAATTCTCAACTAGTGTAATTCCATTGACTCAAAGACCACCTTATCCAAAGAATTCTACCCAATCCTCACAAATCATCACTTAATGTGTCAACTTAAGTCTAGGCATATTTCTAACATACCTAGTTCACTTAAACTAGAGCTCTGATACCAACTTGTAACACCCTAAATATTTCCAATTATAAAAAAATCAAAAATTCGGTAATATAACGTCTGTAAATGGAGGAAACCTGTGACACTCTACAATAGGAGTCAATTAAAACCCGAATATGCCACAACACCAAGCTACGTACAAGTAATCACCCAAAGATGGGGAAACAGTAGAATAGGAGTTTACAAAAAAAATCCATAAACGAATGCTTATATGACAACCTACTAATCTAGACTATCACAATCCATATTATGGGCGGGTATTGCTAAGATCACCAAAAAGGGGTTACTACATCCCGAAATGTCCAATCATATCTCCTCCCAAAAGTCTGTGCTCCAAAAGTCGCCTTTACGACAAATAGCACCTACTCAAAAAGATGACGCCCCGTTATTCTTAGGACCTGTTATGCCAATCACAATTCAAGAAGAAGTGTTAGGATCATGCCTAGTGAGAACTGATCGAAATATAATTAGGCAAAATATAAATTTACAGAAATGTGACTGGTGAACTCCGTAAACATATGATGGTTCATTTTCCTTTTTATCGCGGTATATTCACACACATCTTGCGATGACGGGGGAGGCCCGATTTCCATGAGGGTGACGGAACACAAAATTAGGTCACACCATCATGTTCAAGAGCCCCACTACGAATCGACGATCATCCCATCGATCCTAGATTTCACTCGTTCACGAGAAATTGCAATTAACGGTCATTGGTCGTTGCCCGACTTTGAAGTCCACAACTATTATCCTCTTTGACCCCATGTCTATTTCTTATGCCATTGAGAATTTCATTATCTCCTTTTTTGGCATTAACACGGTTACATATCCAAAACTCATCATAGTATGGTGCTTTACCTTACACATAACACATACATGTTCTATTGAAGACGATTACTCAAGACCTTACTTGACCAAAGTAGTGGCTAAGATTATTATCGAACAATAGGTATCATATAAGGTACAATGAGCAAATAGATTTACCCAATCTACATATCATCTAACAAGATCCGACGATAACCAAAACTTGGTTTGGCCTAGTATCCTTCAAAACCCTTCAAAAGCATAGTAGTTAAGAATCATGGTAATGTTATCATCATTAGACTCATGGAATCATATTACATACGTATAAAATACTCAAACCTTAAATTTTAAGTTGTCCAAACCCTAACTTCTTCCAAACCCCAAAAATTAGGGTTTTATTCAAAAATTTAGAAATGGTTAGAAGAGATGTATATAAGAGTAAAACCAAGTTGTATAACATGTATGGATATGTATATAGTAGAATGACTCACTAGGTAGGTTTTGGTAACCTAAACCTTAAAAGAGAAGGATGGATGGATGAAGCTAGAGTGAAGACTTGATTGTCCCTCTTCTTAAGGAGATGAGAATCCTAATAAATGAACACTAAATGGTTGAGGACCAACCCACCAAGAAGTAATGAAGAGTGAGAGATGGAGATGGAACCTTACCAAGGAGAAGCAGAAAAATCGGCTCTTGGGGTGGAAATGAATCAGATTTAGACAAAAATGACCAAAGGAACTTTTTAAACCCGTCTGGTCGCCGGCGACATTGCCCAAGCGATAGTGACATTGTCTCTATCGCAGGGTATACTCGCGCCGGATGTACCGTGGCACACCATCCCCAAGCGACTATGACACGATGACAGTGTTGTTGTCAATGTCGCAGGGCACACTCGCACCATTGGTACCGAGAGCTCCCCCGACCCAGCGACTATGACACCGCGACAGTGCCAGTGTCACTATCGCTAGTCATTGTCGCGCCACACCCCCAAGGCCTTCTAAACTTCGATTTTTTTACATATTTGGCTTAAACGAAAAAGGAGACTAACAACTTAATGATTCTAACAGCTTACGAGCAGAATTAGGATAGGTGACGAGGGAATTGGGTTGACTTACAAGGTGCCAAAGTTCAGGGTGTTACATTGTGTGTGTGTGTGTGTGTGTGTGTGTATATATATATATATATATATAACCTAGTTATCCCTTGAATGACCCCTATATATGTGTGTATATATATAAGGGTCATTCAAGGAAAACTTGGTTGTTTGTGATAACCGTGAGATCAAATCTCAACTACACTTTATTAATAATCAATTGCTATTATTAAAAATATTGATTTTGGTAATTATTCATTAATTTTCACAAAAATAAAATTTAGGGGTAAATTAGTTTTTTTATAAATCTCTCTCTTCTCTCCTTCTCCCCTCTCTCCTACTTCCTCTCTCTGGCGAACCCAAACTTATTCCGATGTACACCATTGTGATACCCAATAACTTCTAAATAGTAAGACACAAACCGTCTGTGATACACAATATGATATCACTGTGATACCGTCATGATACCCACTGTGATACCACTCTGATATCCCTATGAACTCCATGATTTTAGGCCATGAGTTTTGGGGATTAGTTGTTAAAATTAAATTACCAATATAACATTTTATATTTAATTTTTTAATAAAATCAAAAATACATAAATGATTGGTTCATATTGAATCTTAGTACGGTTATCACAAACTACTGAGTTCTTTTATATATATATATATATATATATATATATATATATATATGTTTCAATTAAAACTGTTAATTTTAACTCAATTGACATCTAACCTAATCTTTGAAGTTCATGGTTGAAGCTTCAAGATTCAGGCTTACTAAAGTGTACATGTGTAAGTATCTTCTATGTTTATCATTATCTTATCCCAAAAAAGAAACATCGGAAATAATAAGCCGGCCAACAAACTCAAACTAGTATATTATATGTACTTTACTTTAGATAGTTATAGCTAGGTTAATCTTGAACATGAGCAAACCCGATGTGTAGATAGATGGCGAAAACCATTATTGTTTGTTTCTAAAACATCCAAACAAATAAAAGCAGTAGTCTCTACCGTCCATGCATCTCACCGTCCCACACTCTACTAACTCCTTTTTTAATTCCGTCACTGATTGATCAATTTACAAATGTCGGAGTTTCTAGAAAGCGAGAAGCCCAATCAAGCACGAATGTAGGTGTCGTTTCTTTGCACAAAAGGGTTCTTTATCTACACCTTTTTTACATCTTCTTTTTCCAAAAAAATTAGGCCTTGTAACGACACAATTTCTCTAATCAATATAATATAAAGGTTTTTTGTATTATTGCAATGATGGTCAAAGATTCATTGAAATTTGACCAAAAGATTCATTCTTTCTCTCACCATATGCATCTTTAAGTTCAATCATGCAATGCAATTGCAACCTTTCTAGCTTTTTGCTTTACATCTTGTTCAAGAAACCAATAAAATGATCAAAATGTTCTTACTTTTGTTTGAAAGCAAAGTCAAAAGGCCCAATCAATGCTCAATGTTTATTATTTTCCACAAGAAAAGATAGTATTTCCAAGAGGGACAAGTTATTGTAGATTTTCATGTAATTCGTTTTTTTTCTTAAAAATATATAAAAGATGAAAGCAAGCATAAAAAATAAATTCAAATTGGATTTAAAATATTATAGATTTTTTTTTTTGTAAAAATAGTTTGATTGATTCAAATCAATATTGCTAGCAATGACAATTGACCAGACCAAGTGGCTCATGTAATTTTGGATATATATATATATAGAGAGGGGGAAGGTTCAAATAAGAACGCTAACTATTTAAGAAAATAAGAAAAAGGCAAAAAAAGCAGATCGTGTACAAAATCATATGTGATTTTGCACTACCCGGAAAATTCAGACGCGAACGACGTCAACCGTGACTCACAGGTCGCGCGCATAGTCGCGTGAATCATATATGATTTTCTATGTGAATCATATATGATTTTCTATCTCGATTGTTTTCGTGTCTTCTTAAATAAATGTTGTTCTCGTTTGAACCCGTCTCTCTCTCTCTCTCTTTATATATATACTAGAAGCGTACTCGCGCAATGCAGCGAGATACATCACGATTTTAATGTTTCATTTTATTTTTTGTTTTTTTGTCGATTTACAGTACGATTTTGGATGATTTTGAGAAAGTGATAATGTTCTTTTTATAAATTTTTTTAATTTAGGCTTATAATATAATGTTTTTTATATTAAAAAAATTAAGTATTTTGTTAGAATTCAATGATTATCTTATATATTTTAATGACATCTAGAAAAATAACCAATTATATATTTAATAATATAATTAAAACAAATTTATATTAATATAATATATTAATTAATAATGATACATGGAAAGGTCTGTATAAAAGGAAGGCCTGCACATACCAAATTGGTGGGTGTTAGAAGCCTGCAGTAGTAATATGTATCTTGTGCTTTGATACTTGTAAATTAAAAGATTTTTAAAGTCTTGCATAAAATGATGGTACCTTGTACCAAATAATTTGTATTTAAGAGTTTTTTATCCGTGTTTTATAATATAGTATATATATATATATATATATATATATATATATATATATATATATATATATATATATATATATATATGTGGGGGGGGGGGGGGGGGGGGGTTGGGTTCTCGTGAGATCAACCACTTTTTGTAAAGAATATGACATATTATGAAGGATCAGATATAAACTATTAAGGTTTGATGTGGGCTTTTCTGTGAAGGTTTGTAGTATTTAACCTGTGAATATTCGTTGTGTTTTTTTCATGTGAATGTTCGGGATTTTTCAAGTAACTAAAGATTCATTTTTTCGTGTAAAGATTCGTCTTGTGAAGATTTAGTGTTGTGCTGTAAAGGTTTGATGTTTTTTGCTGGAGGAGGTTTAACAAGATTAAAAAAAAACCCATCCAAGAGCTCATAACGTGTCCATGAGTCTCAAGAAAACTGTTTTATGTATGTATGTATGGGGTCTTCTTTCGAAAACTCTCTAATTCTTGAGATCCAATTTATACCACAAAAATTAGTTAAAAAATTAAATATAACTTCATTTATAAGTTTGTCTTCCTCTCTGCTCTCTCTTTTCTCTTCTTTCCATAACATACATGCACACACACACACACATACACATACACATACAATTGAATGTGCACACATGGTGAACACCCTCTGAATTTACGAGATATGCTATAACTTGTAAACATATTGTGAACATCAACTTAAACAACAAAAGTAAATCTAAACCTAGCACTTGTGAACACCATGTGAACACATTGTGAAAACCCGAGTAATTTTTTTTAAGTTTGTTTACATTCTGTTGATCTTGTGTGCACATTTAATTGTGCATGTATATACATGTTACAGTGAGAGGAGCGAGGATATATATATATATATATATATATATATATATATATATATATATATATATATATATATGGAGAGGTTCATTTGAGAAATGCTAAATGTATGAGAAATAGAGAAATGATCCTAACCCTTTATCTGGTCAACATTTGCGGCCTTGATTGTGAAGCACCGGACAATTCCTTGTGTGGTATGTAGAAGATAGAGGGGTAGTTTCGTAAAATATGTGGGACGAGTTCATATGTGAACCTATGTGATTCATATAAGAATCAATTAATTAGTTCATATGTGAATCAAAAATGTTCATATGTGAATCTGTTAATTAGTTCAACTTATTCACATATGAACCTACAGTTAATTAGCTCATATGTTAATCAGTTAACTAGTTCATATATGAATCACAAAGGTTCATATATGAATCAGTTAAAAGAGTTCATATGTGAATTATATAGTTCACATATTAACATATAGTTCATATGTGAATCATACATGTTCATATATGAACTCGTCTCGTGTATTTGTAAAAATTACGAAACTATTCTTCTATTTTTGGAATAACTGCAACTTTTGAAAGTCGCAATTGTTGACCAGTCAAATACACAATATTTGACTAGTCAAATTCAATTTTGACCGTATGAAAGACTAGGATACTGCTCTATTTCTCATACATTTATCATTTCTCAAATGAACCTAAGGCTATATATATATATATATATATATATATATAATTTGAATTTCCTAAAAAATGAATTAATGTTTATTTAGTAAATAACATTAATTATCTTTTAGTGTCTTAGGATGAATCCCACGCATTTCACAAATTTTAGAGTTCTCAAATGATTAAGCCGACACACACACACACACACATATATATATAGGGGCTTAATCATTTGAGAAATCTATATATAGTGATAATTGTAATAACTATTATCATAAGGTACTGTTTCACTTTTTTTCCATCTAAAACTAGAATTTAATATATTGATTACCATATATTTGTTTCACAATGTGTTTGTTTCATATGTATTCGGTTCACAATATGAAACTTTTTAGTTGTATTTTTTTTATTTCACAATCACATAAAAACATTCGTACTATGAAACAAATATATGTTAACTAATACACTAAATCTAAGCCGAAAATGGAAAAAAAAAACATAAGAAATAACTCATGATGCACCGGTTCTCAATGTTATTACAAGTATATAGGTTCTCAATAAGGAATGACCATATACATATATATATATATATATATATATATATATATATATATACACACGTACATATATATATATATATATATATGTATATATAGTAAGCTTCAAACGAGATTTAAGAAAACAATAAAACAACAAATCATATGCAAAATCATATATGATTCGATATTAAACGGCCAAAATATGGACTCACGCGACTTTTCTAGCGACTTCAAGTCGTGGCAAAGTCGCGTGAATCATATATGATTTTGTACGTGAATCATATATGATTTTATATGTACTCGACCGTTATCGTGTTTTCTTAAATAGACATTGTTATTGTATACCCATATATATATACACACACACAGTGGCGGATCCATGATTTTTTCTTGGTGGGGGCACCTTTAAGATAGATTGAAGGGCCACAAATTCGTCCAATATATTTTTAACTTTATTCCACCGTTTTGAGGGTTTTTTAAAGTTTTATTGGTTGATTTCAAAGGATTTCTAAGTCTTTTTGGCGATTTCGAAGGACTTTTTCGGTTTTTGGGTTGATTCCAAGTTTTTTTTTTGGTTTTTGATTGATTTTGAAGTTCTTTTTTGGTTGATGGGCTCCATACGAAAAATTGGTGGGGTGAACTATGGTAGAAATTAAAAAAAATGTTTTTAACCTTAAAAGTTTGGTTTTTTTGACTTTTTGATTGGGGTCATTCCCCCCTCCTTCTATACTTTACGTCTGCCCCTATATATCTATATATATATATATACATATATATGCGAAAGATCGTGTGAGAAGTTGAGTAAACGGTGAGAAGTCTAAGAAGTGGATCTGAACCGTTGATCTCTTATATATAACTATATATATATACTCTTATAGATGTAAGTTCAAATGAAAACTCAATTTTCATTGTGCACGTGAGGACAAATCTCAGTCACTCAATCTCTTTTGATCCAATAACTCATATTAAATAGAGTTTTTAATTTAAAATGTTTAGGAGTAAAAATGGAAGAAAATTTAAAGTCACGGCTACCATATTTGACTTTTTATTTTCTTTTTTAATTAAAAATTTTTTACCCAATTAAAGTTTAAAATAAATTATCTTAAAAATTACTAATATTTTAATCAAACAAATTACATCAAAAAAACGAGAATTTCGTGCCCTTCGATATGACATCCATCTCGATATAGTTTTTTTGTCGTTTTAACCGTTTTTTACGTGAAATGCTATATACGTGTTATATTCATTATGAATATTTATCTACGTTCAAGTTTGTACAACGCCTCGACACCGTAAGTATGTAACTCGACATCATCTTCTTCAACACTTTCTTCAACGTCGTAAGGTATCACGTTTCTTCAGCACCGTACAACACCCATCAAGACGAATCGAGAACCTATCGAGTAATTCTGTTGTGAATCGGGGAACAAAAAAAAGCGTGTCACGTCTCCACATCTTCACAGGTCATTGATGTGTTATTCATCATGAATAATGTATCATTCAGGATGAATAATACAACATTCAGGGTGAATAATTCACGATTCATGAATTCGTGTATTATTCGTCATGAATGTTGTGTAATTCATCATGAATACTATATTATTCATCCTGAATATTATATTATTCATCATAAATAATGAATGAACGTTCACATTTGTTATTCATACTGAATGTGGGACATCTGGGGATGCACATACATATTTATAATGAATTAAACCAAAGTTCTGTTGTGAATTGGGAAACAAAAGAGAGCGTGTCATGTGTCTACACCTTCACTAGTCATTCATATATTATTCATCATGAATAATGTATCATTCAGGATAAATAATAGAACATTCAGGGTGTATAATACATGATTCATGATGAATAATACATGAATCATGGATTCGTGTATTATTAATCCTGAATACTGTATTATTCATCCTGAATATTATATTATTCATCATGAATAGTGAATGAACGTTCACCTTTGTTATTCATTGAATGTGGACACCCGATAACGTGCATGCATATTCATAATAAATATAACACATATATAAAATTTTATGTAAAAAACGGTTAAAACGAAAAAATCCTTAATATTGTATTATTAATCCTGCATACTGTATTATTCATCATGAATAGTGAATGAACGTTCATATTTGTTATTCATACTGAATGTCGACACCCGAAGACGTGCATGCATATTCATAATGAATATAACACGTATATAGAATTTCATGTAAAAAACGGTTAAAACGAAAAAAAAACTATATCGAGATGGATATCATATCGAAGAGCACAAAATTCTCGTTTTTTTGATGTAATTTGTTAGATTAAAATATTAGTAATTTTTAAGATAAATTATTTTAAAGTTTTAGGGGGTAAATTTTTTTTAATTAAAAATAAAAATAAAAAGTCAAAGAAGGTAGGCGTTGATTCAAAATTACAATTTTGTCTTTAATCACTTCCCAATTAACCTTATTATGTATTAACCATTGATTAGTTTTATAAGTTTTGATCAATGGTTAAGATTTGTTCTCGTGTGTACAATGAAAGATGAGTTGTCATTTGAACCCACCCCTACTCTTATATATATATATATATAGATAGATAGATAGATAGATAGATAGATAGATATATAGAGAGAGAGAGAGAGTTCAAATACAAAGCCCGTCATCCATACTAACCATACAAACAATCTCAAACGCCCAATTAGTCTAATTAATATCTACTTTGATAAATATCTCGATTGTTTTTTAATATAAAACATTGATCATAATTAATAAACTCTAATAATCTTTCATAAATATTCATATTATAATAAATAAATTTTCATCATTTCCATAAATATCTCAACTGATTGGTTTTTATGGTTTATATGGATGACATGTTTGTATTTGAAACTTCCTCTATCTAATGTATATATGCATATGTATGTAGAGTTTCAATCATTTGCGAACCTTCCAATTCATACAAGCCATTCAAAAAAATCTCAACTGTCCATCTAGGCTATGAATATCTGGTTCCACAAATATCTAGATTGTTTACTGATCTAAACCGTTGATTATAGTAATTGAACTATGATCATCTTTCATAAATATTTTGATCGTAATTAAAAAAATATTTTGATCATTGATCATAGTAATTGAACTACTGATCTAAACCGTTGCAAGACATCTTATATATTAATTTAGTACTAAGAAAACCTAAAAATTCTTTCAAAATCAACCAAATAAACCAAAAAGGTCCCTCAAAATCAACATAAAAAAAACTTTAAAAAATCTCTTGAAATCAACCATGAAATTGAAAATTTCACTCGAAATCAACAAAAAAACTCAAAAAGTCCCTCGAAATCAACCAAAAAACTTAAAAATTTCTCTGAAGGCGGAATTCAGCTGAAAACACATCGAGCGACTTTGCAGGCATTTGATCCAATTTAAAGATACATCCGATCGAAAAAAATCTTGGATCCGCCACTATGTATATATATAGGCGAAGGATCGTGTGAGAAGTTGAGTTAACGTTGAGAAGCGTGAGAAGTGGACTGAACCATTGATCTCTTTTAATCTCAAGTCGTCCCATGAATTGCGGTTTAGAAGGGAATTTATATGAGAAGTGTTATATATATATATATATATATATATATATATATATATATAGGGTTAGGTTCCGGTGAGAAGTTGAGGTTAACGTGAGAAGCGTGAGAAGTGGTTATCAAACGTTGGATGAGAAATTGATGCACATTAGGATGAGATGCACCGAGATGCACTTGATCAATTCCTTTCTAAGACGTAATTCATGGGAGGCCATGAGATTAAAAGTGATCAACGGTTCAGATCCACTTCTCACGTTTCTCACGATAACCTCAACTTCTCACATGATCATTCGTCCATATATATAGGGGCCTAATCAAATGAGAACTACCTAATTTGTAATAACCGTGAGATCCAATGTGAGCCACTCATTTGAGATAATTATGTATATTTATTATTTATAAAATTAAAGGTGAATTAGTAATTTTGGGATTCAGATAACAACGAAATAAGTTAATTATCATTATTATAGAAAATTTCATTATTATTTCATGCAAATAAAAATTTCAAATATTAATTTTCTTTATTCCCGTAACAAAATTTGGGTCTCTCCCAACACTACTAAAAATAGGGATCACGGCGTATTACAATATGCAAAAGAATGTAACACTAAAGCTAAAAATCATGAAATTACACAGTATCACAACTTGTATCACAGTGGCAATGTTCATATAGTGTATCATAGTGGTAATGTTCACAGTGTTCATAGAGTTGTTTTAGGGTATCACAATGATAACATATATAAAGTGGTAATGTATCACAACGTGTATCACAAAATATATGAGTTTGAAACTGGTAACGTTCGCTGGAGAGAGGAGAGAGAAAAGAGAATAATTATCAATATATTATCCATTAAAAAGGATAATAATCAAAAAAATTATCCATAAATTTAAAAAAATTACTTTACCCTTAAATATTATCCATAAATTTAAATTTTTTAAAAATTAATGGATAATTACTAAAATTAACATTATTAATATTAAACATTGATTATTAATAATGAGAGGTTGAAATGAGATCGTACAGTTATCAGAAATTAACAAGTAGGCATGATAATGGGGCCGATCCTTCATCTCTATTCCTCTCCCTATCCCCGCAAGGGAATATGATCGCATCCCCATCACCCTCCCCAACGGGGAAACGGGGATGTTTTTTTTCCCGATTATGTAAGTTATTTTAAATAAAATATGTGTGAAGTCGTACATGTTTAAATCTCACATATTTCCAATGAACTTAAAATTAAAAGGAATTTAACTTAATACAAAAAATTCACAACATCATATAATAATTAATAAACTAAAACCAAAATAAATTCAATTTAATCCAAAAAAACTTAATGTCACACGTACCAAAACATTTATAGTAATATCAAAATAAATAATATATATTTGATTTATTAATTAATATATAACGGGTATGGGATGGGGCGGGGCGGGGAGTATGATACCCGTCCCTGTCCAATCCCCGGTTTGAGACAAATGGGGATCCCCGTCCCCATCCCCGGTTTAGCGGGGAATCCTCGTCCCCGACCGAAGCGGGACCCATTCCCATGCCTATTAACGAGTTCTCCCTTGAATGACCCCCTATATGTATGTATATATGTATGTATATATATATATATATATATATATATATATATATATAACATTAGGTTCATTTGAGAAATGGTAAATGTATGAGAAATAGAGAAGTAATCATAACCTTTCATATGGTCAAGATCGGATTTGACTGGTCAAATATTGCGTCTTTGACTGGTCAACAATTGCGCCTTTGACTGGTCAAAAGTTGTGGCCATTTCAAAAATAGAAGGATAGTTTTGTAATTTTTATAAATACACGGGACGAGTTCATATGTGAACCTGCGTGATTCACATATGAACTATATGTTCGTATGTGAACTAGTACAATTCACATATGAACTCTTTTAACTGATTTATATATGAACCTTTGTGATTCATATATGAACCAATGCAATTCACATATGAATTAGTGCAATTCACATATGAATTTTTTAACTGATTCATATACGAACCTTTGTGATTCATATATGAACTAATTAACTGATTCACATATGAATTAATTAACTGTAGGTTCATATGTGAATCAGATGAACTAATTAACAGATTCACATATGAATCTTTGTGATTAACATATGAAATAATTAACTGATTCTCATTTGAACTAATTAACTGATTCACATATGAACGTATAGTTCATCACATAGGTTCACATATGAACTCGTCCCGCGTATTTTATGAAACTACCCCTCTATCTTCTACAGTTACACAAGGAATTATCCAGTGCTTCATGGTCAAAGCCGCAAATGTTGACCAGATAAAGGGCTAGAATCATTTCTCTATTTCTCATACATTTTACATTTCTCAAATGAACCTCTTCTTGGGTTCACGTGAGACCAACATGTTTTCGTGAGACCCGTGAGACCACGATTTTATATTTGAAACTTCATAATAAAACACTGTCAAGGTAAAAAAAAAATCCAAACCTTCACAGTGTTTTGTTGTGAAGGTTTACCTTCATAGTGTTTTGCTGTGAAGTTTCAAGTATAAAAATATGGTCTCACGGGTCTCATGAAAATAGACTAGTCTCACGTGATCCCAAATTAAAAAAAAAAATATATATATATATATATATATATATAGGGAGAGGTTAATTTGAGAAATGTTAAATATATGAGAAATAGAGAAGTAATCCTATTCTTTCATTCGGTCAAGAGCGGCTTTGACTGGTCAAATATTGCATCTTTGACTCGTCAACAATTATGACTTTGACCGGTCAAAAGTTGTGGCTATTCCAAAAGTAGGACGGTTTCGTAATTTTTACAAATACACGAGACGAGTTCATATATGAACCAGTGTAATTCACATATGAACTCTCTTAACTGATTTACATATGAACCTTTGTGATTCATATATAAACCAATTAACTGATTCACATATGAACTAATTAACTGTAGGTTCATATGTGAATCAGTTGAACTAATTAACTGTAGGTTCATATGTGAATCAGTTGAACTAATTAACATATTCATATATGAACCTTTGTGATTCATATATGAATCAATTAATTAGTTCATATGTGGATTACAAAGGTTCATATATGAATCAGTTAAAAGAGTTCATATGTGAATTACACTGTTTCATATATGAACATATAATTTATATGCGAATCATACAAGTTCATATATGAACTCGTCACGCGTATTTTACAAAACTACCCCTCTATCTTCTATAGACCATACAAGGAATTATCCGGTGTGTTTCACGGCCAAAGCCGCAAATATTGACCAGATAAAGGGCTAGGATCATTTCTTTATTTCTCATATTTTTAATATATATGTGTGTGGCACGCACCCGCACGTGCACACCCCAAAGTATAGGTTATGATTTATATACAATTAGAGTAGTGATAGACAATGGTTAAAACTCGTCACTTTTATCTTTTAATAATAATATAGAATCAAAGTTGCAGACATCAATGTTAAAACTCTAGATCCCTTTCATGCCATAATCAACTATACATGATTAATTTAGGGTAATTGAGTTAAATAATTATTTTACACTCTTAAATTGGTCTCTTTGTCATATTTCTTTCACTTTTATCAAAATGTCACTATATCTACAATTTTTAGGTCTAGGTCCGCCAAAAAAAAAAGGAAAATTGATCAGGTTTGTTTATTTTGGTGTTTTTTAGCTATGCGGACCTAGTTGTTGCGAATGTAGTGATATTTTGGTAAAAACGGGAGAGAAATAACCAGGAAACCAATTTATCATTGTAAAATGACTATTTGAGTCAATTTTCCATTAATTTATCATTAAAAAAGAATAAAAAGATGAATTAAGTAAAATGATGATGTACCTGGAACTTAATGATGGGACATGAATGGAACATTGAGTTTTGGGAAGTGCTTTTGTATTCCGGGTGAGCAAGTAATGTGGTACTTTTTGGTATGTAAAACATATGTCAAGTTTTTATTTTTCTATTTCACTGCTCATGGTAAGATTGAAGTATTCCTTTCCGTATAGGGCATCGGATGCCACGTGCATGGATCCTTCAAATATTGATTGTACTAAAGTAGGTGTCGGTCTCTTGCTAACAAAAACATTTGAGATCAAATCCATCGACGTTTTTGAATGTTATAACAAAAAAATTTGTTTAAATGTTCATTAAGCAATAGACCCTAGTTACATAATCTCCTTTCCTGTTTTTGGATCAATACTTGTTACTGAATTTACGAGCATCGCCATTGTCCTGTGTCTGCTTGAGCTTGGTCTGATAGCTTTAATTTGCAGAAGAGTATCAATGTGATGCTTGAAGGATTTCTCCATTTCCGGTGTGACGTATTTCAATGGCTTGTCTTGATGGTGATATCAGGATTCATGATATCAAGTTTGCAAACTTCACCATTCCTTGCCCAATGTTTCATAGGTTCTTCACCAATGAATCCTCTTTCAAATAAAGGCTTGAACTGTTCTTTGAACCTTTTTCCTTCTTGTTCTTCAGAATATAATACTAATTCTTGAATAGAATAGTATTCTTCAGTATCCAAGTCGAGTTCTTGGATTGACGCTCCTGCCCATTCAAGCGTTGGTGTAGACTGAATCTTTGTAACCTTCTTATAAAAGGTTATTTCATTTCCTTCTATTCTCAGTCCTCCTTTCATTGATCTAATAAAGTTGCAACCGATCAACATTTGTATTCCATCGCTGATGTTCATATCTAACGCATAGATAAATGGAATAATAAATTTATTGTCCTCAATGTAGAACTCGTCAGGCTTCACTTTATGGTTCGCGGTTGTTTTGAGTTTAACCCATTGAAGCATGCAGTATAATTGAGTTCTTTCAGGGCTTCTGCTGGTACTACTTTCTTGTTGATGCAGCAGGTGGTTGCTCCGGTATCTAGGATCGCACGAATAGTGAATGGTGCAACTCCTTCAACATGAAACTCAACTGTGATATTGTACAGTTGGTTTGTTACTTTCTTTGGCAACGTTGGATCCATGTGTATGCTGCTCTTAGCATGTTCTTCTTCAAAGAGTACATGAGCATACTGTTGTGGTAGCGGTGGGAATTCTTCCTCAAAGGGTTGTGTTTTTGACTGTGATTGCTTAAGCGTATTTGAACTTGAGGGTTCATCCCTTTCCATCTGTTCCTTGATTTGTTGTAGCTCAAGTTGATGAAGCTCATATTCCTTTTGCAGGTTATATTTTAAGTCTTCAATTTGAGCATCTTTCTCCTGTCTTATCTGCACATTAAGTTGGAGTAAATCTGCACAATCCTTTACAGCTTTGTTTACTTCTTAAAAAGAATGCATGCATATACACTCATGAAGGACAGATGACAAGTACTTACCCCTAAGCCTCTATCATATATATTAGAATATCAGATAAAGTGAATGGTTTAACCTATATAGTACACTATAATAAAATCGGATTTATAGGACGTTACGAATATCTAAATGTCCTAATAAACTGTTTTATAAGACTTAAGTTTATAGGACTAAACAAATGTGCGTCATATATCAAAGTGTTGCTATAAATATATAAAACACTTTTGGGCATTGATGCAGGCGTAAGCATGGAGGACCATGATCGGCCAGTAGACGTGTCGTGCTTAAACACGCATTTGCTATAGGTCTCTGTTTCAAGCCCACATTTTGAGTCCAAAAAATGTTATTATGAGACACTTTTATGTTTTCGTCAATTTTCTCATTTCTCTTTAGGGCTATTTTATGTTTGACTCATCATCTTTTAGTCCATTACTTTTGAACTAGTTCTTATTTGTTGGTTATAGTACGTATACACGTTTTCTTCCCCATCCAAATACCTAAGTTTTGTAAATTTATATTTGAGCCCAAAACTTGGTATTTTGGAATCAACAAATGTAGATCGTAATTTTTCTAGATATTCGTAGAATGAACAGGGCTACCATTGATTATCGTCTGCATCAAGTGTTTTAAATTAGTTTTTTATGGTATTTTTGAAACAAAGTGTTATGTTAACATTTTTACAGAACACTTTTCAAAAGTGTAATATAAACGCATCTTTTTACATAACACTTGTTTTTATTGGATATTTATTCAAATGATGTCAATAAAACAATTAATTTCAAAATTGTCCTGAAAAAACATGTTAAGACGTCCAAAAATATCTTATACAACACTTTTATATATGATGTATATTTGTTTGGTATTATAAACCTAAATCCTATAAAACAGTCTATTAAAACACTTAAAGCTTTTTAACGTCCTAAACCCGATTTTGTTGTAGTGATACAAACCACTTGTCTTTAAATTTTATATCCTATTATTTTCCCACCAATCAACTTTTCACAAATCATTATTTTATTTAATACACATTTATTAAACTCAAATTATTCTTTTTTTTAAAATTAAATAACAATGTATCATAGGTTTATTTATGAACTATGAAGAGATAAAATCCAACTCGATTTGATGTATGTGTACGTTGTTCTTTTACATGTTATGTAGGAATTGTTTTTCTTTTTTTCAAACACGTGTAAAGAAGAGCTATATATATACATATATACATAGTGGAAGGATATATATATATATATATATATATATATATATATATATATATATATATATATATATATATATATATATAGGGCCAGGTTTAGGGGAAAACCTTAAAAAAACGGAAAACTGAGGAACATCCTGGTAGCTTTTAATATGGACGATATACACTTGTGCATACAAGTAATTTAGAACATGCACTTGTGCATATGCACGTGTGCATGTTCTAAATTACTTGTATGCACAAGTGCATACCGTCCAGATTAAAGGCTACCAGGGTGTTCCTCAGTTTTTCGTTTTTTTGAGGTTTTCCCTTGAACCTCCCCTCTCTCTATATATATATATATGTTGAATAGATGTGGAACTGGAATAGCCGTCCAATTATTTTTGACATATTTATTAGGGGTAAATTAATCGTATAATATATAATCTATCTTTGTTGCAAGGATTATATAAAGGTTGATTATTGCACGAACTAAAGGGGTTATATAAATTTAAAATTCGACTGCTCTAACTTTTGGAAGATGGACGGAGCATATAATAGTGAGTATTACGGTTTCTCGTCCCTTGCGATGTCGTTTTACTTTTTTTTTCCTCTATCACCAAAAGTCCCACCTTTACCTTTCTCTTTCTAATTTGCGATTATCTTATTTTACTTTAAAATTAATATATTTTTCATTTAAATAATATTATTTATATATATACACACATACATACAAGAAAACCACAAGGGTTGTGGCGTACTGGTTAAGGGTTAAGACATATATATATATATATATATATATATTATTTATATATATATATACACACACACAGACAAGGGTTAAGGCCCTAGGAGATGTGGTGGAATATCTCATCTATCCACGGTTTTCCAGGCGTACAAAACAATTGTAGCCACAGAGGTTTAATCAGGGTTGATGTCTTACAGTCATAATTTGCCAAGGGATTAGTCTAGGCATAGCCTCGAACACCCTTCAAAAAAAAATATATATATACATACAAGAAAGATCACATGAGAACAGAGCCAAAATAATTAAGAGAATATGAAAACGGTTAAAACATATGTGCTTTTTCACTGAAATCATATGCGATTACGGAACATGATCAACGCAATGGTGCGCGGGCGACTTGGCCAGCATCCAAGGTCGCATGTAGTCTCATGTGATTTTACACATATATCACATAGATTTGGCTGTTCACGTATTCTCTTATTTTGGTGATTGTTCTCATTTGAACGTAACTTTACACACACATACACATATATATATAGTGTTAAAAAATAGGCTGTTGTGATGTATCAATCAACTAGGGCTTGGATGGTGCAAGGATCACTTTCCGAAAGGAATATTTTCGATTATGTTACAACATTGGGTTTTACAAAATTTACTTGGGGATAATCCGAATTCACATTCTAGTTCGAAATGCGAGTGATAAAAAATCCTTTCAAAGTTGTGTGATTACCGGCAGTTAATAGTCGTTATCGGGCGATTACTAGCGGTTATTGTTAGAGCAAGAAGTGGTTATCATTTGTTAATGGTTGTTAGCTTGGTATTAACATATTGTTTAACTAGAGTTTGCATAATGAGTTAGTTAGGTTGAGATCTTAACTATAGTTAGATGTTTCTGTACCATCCTAAAATTTCGAGAAAATAAAATTCGAAATTTCGGCAATATAATGTTTGAAAATAGCGGAACCTGAATGGCAAAGATGAAACAATTCAAACCCAAGAGTATCATCTCAAAACGGGGTATAAGGTAAGGCATTTACAAACCCAAATGATGAAGCATAAAACGAAAACCTACTAATCTAAATTTGGTTAACTAGATTATGGTCGGGTGTCGCAATCCTTCCAAAATGTATATCTTCAAATTCAAGGCATGTTGGTCACTATGTCTCTCAAAAAGGCCACTCACGACCCCAAGGCCATTCCCTCAGTCCCGATGTGCCCCACCGCTAAGATGACCTGTCAAACATGACAACAAAAGAACAAGCGTTAAGCTAAAGCCTAGTGAGAACAAGTCAAATAAGAATGGAAATACTAAACCCATTTGAAGTCACACGGAGGATATAGCCGTGAGCTAAAACCAATAAATCAAACAAACCATTAGTGATTAAATATGGTACAAATAACACCAACCACGTAATGAGCTCAACTCCTCTAAGTCTATTGCTCGAAAACATCAAGTCAACCCCTCTACGTCTATTCTTGAGAGTTCCAAAACGGGGAACTCTAGCACAAGAGAATTACACCTTACTGCCTATGAGACGCTGCCCGACCATATAGGTCCACACCTTACTTATCATGGTGACCCGATGTCTATTCCGTGCCAAAGTGGTGAACCTAATGTCCAAAACGGGACATAGGAACGTTGTGCCTATGGATCCATTGCACTAAGACCAAATACAAAGCATCTTAACACATTTATCATTTATCATATACATATGTGTTAAAACCAAATTACATGTATAAGTCTACCAATATGAAGTCTTGACCTCCCAATATTAAGAAGACTTTATCTACATAATAAACCCATCAACAATAATATCATAAATTCCATTTCCAATGTCAAGTTTATCACTAACTAACCCAATACTTGAATCTCACCAAAACCCAAATTTTCACTTTGGGATTACCAAAATCCCATAGAGTAGGAGAGAGTTCCAAAACATGTAGAGAATCATAGAATACCATTATTTATAGTCTAACCTGTAACACCCTAAAAATAGGGATAACAAAAATCCGGAAGACGGACATGAGGTATACTAAAATTGCCAAAGCAAGAGCCTCCCAAAAATGGGGAATATAAATATCTAAATAACCTGTTTAATCACAATTGTAATTTAACGGACAAAAACAACAACCAACTAATCTAATTTCTACATCTAGAAAAGAGATTACAAAAAGGGTTGTCATCTATAGACCCAAACGGTCGATATCCCAAAAGTAAAACGCGTCCATGTGCAATTCCCCAAGCTCTCACCCCAATGCAACTAAACCTGCTTAAGACCGCCGCCGCTAGAACATGAGATACACATCGACACCAAACAAGTGTTAGGCCAAAAAGCCTAGCGAGTTGAACAATAATAAGCATGCATGAAAAGGCATATTTCTTATCAGCAGTTAACCATAGTTCAACAAATGTGGAGTCAATAGGGGAGACCCATAGCACCAATCAAGTCCCACCCAAGAGTCAATATACCTTGATGCCCTTAACAAGGAACACCCTAAAGGCCCGACCCATCCGAAGACTATCGCTAAGAAAATTCCCCGAATGGCGGAGGTCTAGGAACATACCATCACAGTGGCGCCCAAGACTATATCCTCCTAGTGTACTGACTTGGTTCGTCCACATAACATTTATAAGGGGTCCTTTAGGTATATTTCAACCCACATAATTCAATACCAACTACGGGTATAATATTACCACCTTATCCTCATGATGTCTAACAAAAGACCCAATGTAAATCATGCTCATCATACATATAAACATATCACCAAGATGGTTTTCCAACTAGAATCATCATTATGCCCATATATGCATACATTTAACATATCAAGGTACCCACATTATGTATCTATGAGACAAATCCCAAATAATGATACATATAACAATAGTCATGGCAAATCACCCATATATATATGCATCTTCCAACTATTCTCATGAAGAATCCCCAAACATTTGAATACATAGAGATAAAGTAACAAATAGGAGATTATGATGCGTAGCTAGTTTTAACAAAAGTTTAGTAAACTCACTATCTAGGTTTTGAACCAAAACCTAGAAAATAGATGAAATGGAGAAGAATGAAGTCTTGAGACTCCAAACACTTGATTGCTAGGTCTTGAATGCACCCTTGAAGTAGTTGATAAGATACTTGTAAACCCCCAACAATCTCTATGTAATAAATGAAGTAAGAGAGTATGAAGTAAGAAGCGAAGAAAATCGCCCCAAAATGCTCTCAACCAAACCCTAGTTCTGATTTTTGAAGTTATGAAGTGAATAGGGGCTGAAATGGTGTTTTAAATTGACCAGACCACGCGGGCGATAGTGCCCGGCTTGGCACTATCGCGAGTCACATTCGCGAACCTAAACACACCCTCGGTACAACCTCCGCGAGTATGCCCGGCGATAGTGACAATTGTCACTATCGCGTGTCACTATCGCGAGACTCCCCCCCCCCTCTCGGTACAATCCTGGCGATTGTGTCCGACGATAGTGACAATGTCACTATCGCGATGGCACTATCGCGCCAAGCTCATCCCAGCCCAAAAACTTAGCAAATTTCGAAAATGAGCCCGAGGTCTAAACACATGAAATTATTATATAATCAGATAGCATCTTAGTCCCATGAATAAATATCATATGCATATATAACAACTCACATTTTCAGATAAACACAATTAAAATATTAGAGGACAAATATTTACTTTATAAATTCCCGGGTGTTACAATCCTCCCCACCTAAATGGGATTTCGTCCCCGAAATCTTACCCTAGGCAAACAAGTGAGGATAACGCTTCTTCATATCATCCTCCGATTCCGAAGTAATGTTAGCACCCCGATGGTGCTTCCATTGGACTTTCACCATAACCACGTCTTTATGCCTCAACTTCTTCACTTTCGATTCTAAAATCGATTCCGGTTCTTCCACACAACGATTCCCATTGTCCACCCGAATTTATGTCAAGGGAATAACGATTTCCTCCTCGGCTAGGCACTTCCGAAGGTAGCATACATGAAACGTAGGATGTATTCCATCCATTTCCGGTGGTAAATCCAATCGATAAGCTTGCAACCCAATCTTTTCCAAAATAACGAATGGTCCAAGGAAACGAGGACTAAGCTTCCCACGCTTCCCGAAACGTATGATCCCCTTCCACGGAGACACCTTCAACATGACCCGGTCACCCACTTGAAACTCAACCGGCCTTCTCTTCTTGTCCGCATAACTCTTTTGTCGGTCTTGTGCCGCCTTTAGCCTCTCCCGAATCTCTTTCACCTTGTCCGCCGTCTCTTGTACTATTTCCGGCCCGGCGAATTGCTTTTCGCCCGCTTCTAGCCAACAAACTGGGGTTCTACACTTCCGCCCATACAAGTCCTCGAACGGTGCCATTCCGATACTAGAATGGTAACTGTTGTTGTATGCGAACTCTACCAAAGGTAGGTGTGAATCCCAACTTCCCCCGAAATCTATTACACACGACCTCAACATATCTTCTAAGGTCTGGATCGTCCTCTCACTTTGACCATCCGTTTGAGGATGATACGCCGTGCTCAAATTCAGTCGAGTACCCAACTCCTTTTGCAAACTAGCCCAAAAGTTCGAAGTGAATCGGCTATCCCGATCCGATACCACAGATTTCGGAACTCCGTGCCTTGACACCACCTCGTCGATGTACAGTTTAGCCAATTTATCTATTGGCAAAGTCTCCCGCATCGCAAGAAAGTGCGCGCTCTTGGTCAAACGATCCACGATCACCCAAATGGTGTCGTGACCACGCAAGGTCTTCGGTAACTTTGTCACGAAATCCATAGTAATGTTGTCCCATTTCCACTCGGGAATGGACAACGGTTGCAAACTCCCATACGGTCTTTGATGCTCCGCCTTGACTTGGAGGCACGTGACACACTTCTCCACATAACTTTCCACGTCTAACTTCATCACCGACCACCAATAATTTAACTTTAAGTCTCTATACATCTTGGTGCTACCGGGACGTATAGAATATTTCGACTTATGTGCTTCCTCGAGAAGCAAGCCACGATTTCCCCCAATCTTGGGCACCCAAATTCGCCCTTGGAAGAGTCTGAGTCCACGACTATCTTCTGTTAAGAGTTCCTTTTGCTTGGTCATAACCTCGTCCTTGAGGTTCTCTTCTTTAAGTGCTTCCGATTGGCTCGTTCTTATACTTTCCAACAAACTCGACACCACATCGATTCTGGTAAGGGACATTTTGACACCTTCGCCATGATTCCTTCGGCTCAATGCATCCGCCACCACATTAGCCTTACCGGGATGATAGAGTAGGTCACAATCGTAATCCTTCAAAAGCTCTAGCCATCTTCTTTGTCGCATGTTGAGCTCCTTTTGGTCGAAGATGTACTTGAGACTCTTGTGATCCGTGAAAAGAGTACACTTGGTTTCATACAAGTAGTGTCGCCACAACTTCAACGCGAAAACCACCGCCGCCAACTCCAAATCATGAGTCAGATAGTTCTTCTCATGATCCTTTAATTGTCGCGACGCGTAGGCTTTCACCTTCCCCCTTTGCATTAGTACGCACCCAAGTCCCATCTTGGAAGCGTCACTATACACCACAAAGTCTTCCGATCCTTCGGGTAAGGACAAGATCGGGGCTTCGCACAACTTCCTCTTGAGCGTCTGAAACGCTTGCTCTTGTGCATCGGTCCAAAGAAACTTGACGTTCTTTCTTGTAAGGGAAGTGAGCGGTGTAGCCGTCTTTGAGAAATCCTGAATGAAACGTCGGTAGTAACCCCCCCGCTAAACCCAAGAAGCTTCGGATCTCTGTCGGACTTGTTGGGGGTTCCCAACTCATCATTGCTTCGATTTTTGCCGGATCCACTTTTACCCCGTCCTTTGATACCACATGCCCCAAGAATTGCATTTCTTGAAGCCAAAATTCGCACTTCGAGAACTTCGCGAACAGTTTCTCCCTTCTTAGAACTTCTAATACTTCTCGTAAGTGTCTTCCATGTTCGGACTCGTCCCTTGAATATATTAAAATATCGTCGATGAAGACAATCACGGATTTATCTAAAAATGGGCGACACACACGGTTCATCAAATCCATGAATACGGCCGGAGCGTTGGTTAAGCCAAACGGCATCACCAAGAACTCATAATGACCGTATCTCGTTCGGAAAGTCGTCTTCAGAATATCTTCGTTCTTCACTCTCACTTGATGATAACCGGATCGAAGGTCAATCTTCGAGAAACATCCCGCCCCTTGGAGTTGATCAAAAAGATCGTCGATGCGAGGTAGAGGGTACTTGTTCTTCACCGTGACTTTGTTTAACTCCCGATAATCTATGCGCATCCGCATGGATCCATCTTTCTTCTTCATGAACAAAACCGGTGCCCCCCAAGGTGACGAACTTGGTCAAATGAAGCCCTTCTCCAACAACTCTTGAAGTTGCATCATCATCTCCTTCATTTCTGTCGGTGCCAAACGATATGGAGCATGAGCTATCGGAGCCGCTCCCGGTGTGAGGTCAATCTGAAACTCCACTTGCCGTTCCGGCGGTAAACCGGGTAAGTCTTCCGGAAAGACGTCCGGATAATCTTGCACTACCTCCACATCTCCCACTGACTTCTTTTCTTTCTTTGCGTCCACAACGTAGGCCAAGTACGAAGGGTAGCCCTTCGCTAAAAACTTGCGAGCCTTAAGAGATGAGATAATAGGATTATTCCTCTTTCCTTTCTCTCCATAAATGGTTGCCACACCATTTTCCGACAATGGCAATCGGATCATCTTTTTGGAGCAAAAGATGTCCGCCTTATGCCTCACTAACCAATCCATGCCTATGACTACATCAAACCCTTCTATAGCCATAGGTAGTAAATCTACTCCGAAAGAATTTCCATCGATCTCTAGAGTGCAATCACAAAAACGGTCACGAATGATTACCTGATCCCCATTAGCTACTTCTACTACTAACGCATCGGGAAGAACACTAATAGGAGTGGTGAATTGTTTACAGAAAGCATCCGACACAAAAGAACATGTAGCACCCGAATCAAACAAGACACGAGCAGGCATGGAGTTTACTAGAAACGTACCCGAAACAATATCCGCGGTCTCCTTTGCCTCCTCGGTAGTCATCCGGAAAGCTCGACTCGGTGCCCGTGATGGTTGCTCGACCCTAGCCGTCGAACCCACAGAATTTCCACCACATCCTCTAACCAGCCTTGGACACTCTCGCTTCATATGCCCCGGCTCTCCGCATTCATAACAAACTGCCCCACGGAGGGAACACTCTCGAGTCGTGTGGTTTTTCTTACCACACTTGCTACACCCAGCTGGACCGGAGGTAGTCCTCGTAGCGCACGACCCCGAGTTCTTTGACCTACACTTGTGGCACCACCGATCTTCACGGCGCTGATCACCCGATCTCCCGCTTACAAAGGGTCTAGATTGACGAACGGGCCCAGATGGCCCCTCCCACTTCCGTTTCTCACCAACGTACCTCTTCTCATCCCTTTCCGAATTGATGTCATCGTCAATGAGTAAGGACTCCTCGATAACCTCTTGTAGAGTCGAACACTTAGCATTCCCCGTAATCCTTTCGACTTAGAGCATCGGCGACGACGTTTGCCTTACCCGGATGGTAAAGCAACTCGCAATCGTAATCCTTTAATAACTCTAACCACCTTCGTTGCCTCATATTTAGCTCCTTTTGGTCAAAGATATGCCTCAAACTCTTGTGGTCTGTGTAAAGAGTGCATTTTGTACCGTATAGGTAGTGTCGCCATAACTTTAATGCAAACACCACCGCTGCTAATTCCAAGTCATGGGTAGGGTAATTGACTTCTTGAAATTTGAGTTGCCTTAACGCGTAAGCAATTACTTTACCCCTTTGCATTAGGACACAACCCAAACCCATCTTTGACACATCACTATACACTACAAAATCTTCCGTCCCATCGGGTAAGGATAGGATGGGAGCTTCACAAAGTTTCCTTTGTAGAGTTTAAAACACCTCCTCTTGGCTCTCGGTCCAAACAAACTTCACGTTCTTTCGGGTTTAGGCCATCAACGATGAGGCCACCTTGGAAAAATCTTGGATGAATCTCCGGTAGTATCCCGCCAATCCTAGGAAACTTCGGTTTTCTGACGGACTCTTGGGAGGTTCCCAGTTCATCATAGCCTCGATTTCGTGGGGTCTACTTTCACTCCTTCCTTGGTAACAACATGCCCCAAAAACTGCACTTCTTGGAGCCAAAAGTCGCACATTGAAAACTTCGCGTAGAGCTTTTCTCGCCTTAGCACTTCCAACACTTATCGGAGATGATGCTCATGCTCCGTCTCGTCCCTGGAGTATACTAGGATGTCGTCGATGAACACTATTACCGACTTGTCAAGGAATGGCCGGCACACTTGATTCATCAAATCCATAAATATCGTCGGTGCGTTGGTTAGGCCGAACGACATTACTAGGAACTCGTAATGACCGTAACGTGTCCTAAACGACGTCTTTGGAATGTCATCCTCCGCCACCTTCACTTGGTGATAACCCGACCGAAGGTCAATCTTGGAGAAGCAACCCGCACCTTGTAGTTGATCAAACAAATCGTCGATCCTCGGAAGTGGATACTTGTTCTTCACCGTTACCTTGTTTAGTTCCCTGTAGTCGATACACATCCTCATTGAGCCGTCTTTCTTCTTGACAAACAAGACCGGAGCTCCCCAAGGCGACGAGCTCGGTCGTATAAAACCCTTCTCAAGAAGGTCTTGGAGTTGAGTCATCAATTCTTGCATCTCGGTAGGAGCCAACCGGTAGGGAGCTCGGGAAATCGGAGTCTCTCCCAGAATGAGATCAATTCGGAACTCCACTAGGCGGTCGGGTGGCAAACCGGGCAAATCCTCCGGAAATACATCAGGAAACTCACGTACCACTCTAACATCTTCTAGTTTTCTCTTCTCGAGTTTTGCATCGATTGCATACGCTAAGAAGGATGAGCATCCTTTCGCCAAACACTTCCGCGCCTTGATCATAGAGATAATCTCCACCTCTCCTTTCCTTCTTTCGCCATAGATTATACTCGTCTCTTCATCCGCAATGGGTAGTCGGATCATTTTCTTAGAATACACGATCTCTGCTTGGTTCTCCGATAACCAATCCATCCCCACTACCACATCGAACCCGCCGATTTACATAGGCATCAAGTTTATGGGGAATTTCTTCCCCTCAAACTCAAGGGTGCAACCTCTCAAAATATCCCGGACTACTACATGACTACCATTTTCTATTTCTACCACAAAAGCATCCTCTAGACTACTCATAAACATGGCAAGCATTTGACAAAATACATCGGATATGAACGAGTAGCTAGCACCCGAGTCAAATAACACACGTGCAGGTACGGAGTTTAGGAGGAATGTACCCGATACCACATCGGTAGATGCCTTGACTTCTTCCGCGGTCATTCGGAAAGCTCTCCCGGACGCTCTTGGAGGTTCCACCTTCTTTCCACTTGCTACTCCGGTCTTCGACTTTGGGCATTCTGCCCTGATGTGACCCGACTCCTTGCATTCAAAACATATCTTCCCCTTGACGGGACAATCTTTAAACGTATGCCTGGGTTTCCCACACTTATAGCAAGTCCCAGGGACGAAGTTACATGGGCCAAAGTGCTTGCTCCGGCATTTGGAACACCACTTGGCATCACACCTAGGGTCTACGCCACGGTGATTGTTGTTGGAGTATCTAGGCTTCTTTGAGGGCATTGAACTACCCTCCCATCTCCTCTTCTCGACTTCCCGACTACCTTCCTCCTTGTCAAGATTGTAAGCGTCCTCCATAAGTTGTGCCTCCTCGATCGCCTCCCGAAGGGTGGAGGCCTTTGATACACGTACCATCAACATCATGTCCGATGGAAGGCCCTTGATGTAAGCCTTGATCTTTTCCTTCTCTGTCAGAACCAAATGTCCCACCAACCCCAGTTTGTCCATGAATAGTCGATTGTATTCCTTCACAGATAGGTTACCCTTCTTCAAGTTTTGGAACTCTTCTTTAATCCGGTCGACCGACCTCTTATTACAATATTCCTCTAGCAATTTCTCTTTGAACACCGACCAGGTTAGTTTGTCCAGAACAGTCGCCTCAACAGAAGCGGAGTACACGTCCCACCAAGTGAGAGTCGTACCCCTTAACATACGGGAACCAAAGATCACTTTCTGGCCTTCTCCACATTCACTAGAGTGAAAAGCCTGCTCCATCTCTCGAATCCAACTCATACAGTCCATGGGATTATCCGAGCCCTTAAATTCCGGCGGTCAACAACCAAGAAAAGCCTTGAAGGTACAAGTCTTCGTCATTTGGCTGACTCCCGGTGTTGCGGTCTCGTTAGAGGGAATTTTAGGTCCGGTACCCCCGGATCCCGCCACAATTATGTTCTTATCAACCGCTTCAGGTCTACGGTTATTGGTGTCTCGGTCCTCCAAGATTTTTAAGAACATCTCTTGTTGTTGCGCCATGGCTCTATTCATAGCCAACATCATTCGGTCCATCATTCTTGTCTCTGCCGTCACTTCTTCCATGATGGGCTCCTCCATTTCCACATTATGCCGGGGAATGTGTTCAGGCCCCCCACCCATCACATTAATCAGACGAGAGGGTTCATCCGTCCCGATTACTCGTGGATGATCGGCCATGGATGCCGTGGCTTCTTGCCCTTCCGGCCGAGTCCTGGTGTTAACCATTAGTCAGCCACACACATACACGAAATAGAATAAGAAATGGGCTATAGGAATAACACAAGGAAACATACTACTACACTTATCAATTATTATAACAACAGTAGATCAAGTATGCTCACCTAAAACGTCTTCATAATAACGTTAGCAAAGTGAAATTATGAACACATGATACGTAAGAGTTCTCATTACCATCACTACGACTTTTAATTTGTGTGAGTTCTGTCGACTTTAAGACCATCCTATATTAAGAGTTCTACCCCATCTTACGAGTCATAGCTTAATAATCTCAGCTTAAGTCTAGGCATCTTACATTCATACCTAGTTCACTTAAACTAATGCTCTGATACCAACTTGTAACATCCTAAAATTTCGAGAAAATAAAATTCGAAATTTCGGCATTATAACGTTTGAAAATAAAAGAACTTGAATGGCAAAGATGAAACAATTCAAACCCAAGAGTATCATCTCAAAACGGGGTATAAGGTAAAACATTTACAAACCCAAATGATGAAGCATAAAACGACAACCTACTAATCTAAATTTGGTTAACTAGATTATGGTCGGGTGTCGCAATCCTTCCAAAAATGTATATCTTCAAAATCAAGGCATGTTGGTCACTATGTCTCTCAAAAAGGCCGCTCACGACCCCAATGCCGTTCCCTCAGTCCCGATGTGCCCCACCGCTAAGATGACCTGTCAAACATGACAACCAAGGAACAAGCCTAAATCCTAGTGAGAACAAGTCAAATACGAATGGAAATACTAAACCCATTTGAAGTCACGCGGAGGATATAACCGTGAGCTAAAACCAATAAATCAAATAAACCATTAGTGATTAAATATGGTACAAATAACACCAATCACGTAATGAGCTCAACTCCTCTAAGTCAATTGCTCGAAAACATCAAGTCAACCCCTCTAGGTCTATTCTTGAGTTCCAAAACGGGGAGCTCTAGCACAAGGGAATTACACCTTACTGCCCATGAGACGCTGCCCGACCGTATAGGTCCACACCTTACTTATCATGGTGACTCGATGCCTATTCCGTGCCAAAGTGGTGAACCTAATATCCAAAATGGGACATAGGAACGTCGTGCCTATGGATCCATTGCACTAAGACCAAATACAAAGCATATTAACACATTTATCATTGATCATATACATAAGTGTTAAAACCAAATTACATGTATAAGTCTACCAATATGAAGTCTTGACCCCCCAATATTAAGAAGACTTTATCTACGTAAACCCATCAATAATAATATCATAAATTCCATTTCCAATGTCAAGTTTATCACTAACTAACCCAATACTTGAATCTCACCAAAACCCTAATTTTCACTTTGGGATTACCAAAATCCCATAGAGTAGGAAAGAGTTCCAAAACATGTAGAGAATCATAGAATACCATTATTTATAGTCTAACCACATTTTCCAAACATTATTGTTTAAATTCCAAAACCCTAATATTCCTAAATCCAATGATTAGGTCAAAATATGTCAAAAACCAATATGTAGTTAGGAGGCATAGATGAGAGTTTGTAAGATATAAACCCTAGTAAATATGTAAGAACAAAGAGTAGAAAACACACCTTGTAAAGTTTGTAGAAACCCTAGATGTAAATATTTGAGATGGAAAAGGAATGACACTTGAACTTGAAGAACAAGTACCCAATCACAACCAATCACCTAAATCAAACCCATAAACTATTAATGAGGATCCCTATATGAAGCATTCAATGAAGGAATGTGAAACCCTACCTTTTTGATCTCCAAAAATCGTCTTCCACAAGATCCCAAATGTAGCAAATGAATTAGAAACGAGTTGGTGAGCATTTAAGGCACTGGAGACCACGATCGACTATGCCATGCGACTATGACATGGTCATAGTCGCTGCTTCACCCCAGCCCTCTGTCCATTCTTGGCGACTATGCCATGCGACTATGACATGATCATAGTCCCTGGTCATTGTCGCACCAGCACCACCACCTTTTGTTGGTTCTTTGTGACTTTGCCAAGCGAGAGTGACAGTTGTCACAATCGCTGATCATTGTCGCCGGCACCATTCCGAGCACCCTCTTGGGTCCTAATCCCACTTGTTACCATTTCCTTTTCTCTTGTATAAAACAGTGGTTGTTGTTTGTAAAGTGAATAAGAAAAAAATATCCAAATTCACTTCTGTCTATGTTATGGTATCAGAGTGGTTTCTATGCACTTGATTTGTGTAACACCCTCGAATTTGGAACATTTATATTTTGAACCATAATAGTTGAAATATCTTATAAATCAATATTAAGGTAACCATGTATTGTATTTGTGTAATCTAAGCAAAGAAGCAAGAGCTTGAAGTTTTTAGAAGGAGCAGGCAGCAGTTAAAGTGGGTTCCTGACAGGTTTGGTCGCACCAAACTCGCTTTAGACATTGTATGCACAACCCTAAAACCATCCGGGTGACTTCGATACGGGCAAAGCCGCACAAAAGTCACGTTAGGGACTGTGTGTGCTTTGACCTGGCAAACGTGTTGTGTCGGGTTCAAAGTTAAACGGGTTGAGGGTGCCTAACTCGAACACGACCCGTTTAATAAATGGGCCAGAAAATGCCAGTCTGAACACGGTATGATTTAACCCGCCCAACCCGACACGAACCGATTAACCCATTTATCCTCTTAACCCATTAAACCCGCTAACCAGCTAACCCATTTAACACGTTTAACATTTATAAAATTGGAAAATAAAAATTGAAAATTCACAAAACATTACAAATCCAAAATTTCGCAAGCACGTTTAACCCATTTTTCGGCTGCCAATTTTGTGATTTATCTAGCCCAACTGCCCGATAGGTAAATCGTAAACTAGTAAAAAAAAATAAAAAGAAAACTTATTTTATAGGTGTAGGTTCAAACGAGAATGCTAACTATTTAGGAAAACACGAGAATGACCGTTAATGTACAAAATCATACATGATTCACATACAAAAACATATATGATTCACGCAACTTTGCCCCATGACTTAAGTCGCGGCAAAGTCGCATGCGTCCATTTTTTGCCGGTTAATGTAAAATCACATATGATTTTGTACATGATTTGTTGTTTTGTTGTGTTCTTAAATAGTTAGCATTCTCGTTTGAACCTTCCTTTCTCTCTCTCTATATATACGGGTTATTCGAGTCATTTTCAAGTTGAAAATTTTGACTTTGAGCTTACCTGTTTAGTTTTTGTGTGGTGTCGTGTCAACCTGTTTACTTAAATGGTTGAAATGTATTACCCAAACTCATTTATTTCGTGTTGAGTTCGTGTCGGGTTAGTATGTCGTGTCAGTTTTTGCCAGATCTATGTGTGCTTGGCCTTGAGGATGCGATCGACTTTCTAGTAACTTATTCCGCGTGGAAGTTGCGTAAGGAGGTCTGCATGACTTAGGGTCGGAAAATGAGGTTTTTCCTCATTCTCATTTCACTACTTCTCCTCCCTCTTGTTTTTTTGTCCTCTCTATTCATTCAATTTGTTAGATCAAGTTTAATCAAGTTGTAATAGTTAGTCCCTTGTTATGTTTTTGTTAGTATTTCGTTAGTTAGGTTTGTGTAGGTGTCAAGGTTGTTGACCCTATATATATAGTCCTTTGTTTACCTTTTTAGGTTAAGCTACAATATTCAATCATTGTGTAATCATTGTGTAGCCGTCATCTTTCCTCTCAATGAATCATATGAATTTTCTATCATTCATCCTTCTATGATTCATTCTTGTTTATTACTCTAATAAAGATTATGTGTGCTTGATTCTGGAACAACAATTGGTATCAGAGCCATATCAGAAATCAGAATCAACTGATTTGTTTAGAAATCAAACCTAGTTTACTATTTTTCGAAAAAGTCACCGTTCCATTGGTGTTTTTGAGATTTAAAGGTTGTTTGAATGCAATCTTTGGCTCAACAGATGCGTATGATGATTATGAACATGTTTCATATTAATCAGAATCAGGTTTACACACATTTGATTGGTCTATTTAATCATTCTTTGGATTTTTAGACTTAGTCGTATGGCGACCTGTCCAGATTCGAAAAGTCAGATCTGTTAAGATTTTAGAAAATACAGTGATTGGGGTTTGTTCACGATCAATTATTGAGCATAGTGTCAAATTTTGGTGTTGATTGAATAAGTTTTGCCATGGATCTGGTGAAAAATTGAAGTTAAAGCTCGAAATAGGCAATTTTCGCAAGTCTGTGTGAAGAACTCGCAGAACATAGTATAGAACTCGCAAAGTCTTCAAAACTCGCAGGATTAAGGAGACACAAGTACAAGATTCGCAGAACAGTTCTCTGCGAAAGTTAAAGGTTTCGCAGAATAACTACTTACGAATTCTCAAGGATTCTCAGAGTATAGCCTACGAAAGTTACAGAATTCGCAGACCTCTACCTTGCGAATTTCACAACTTTCTCAACTCAAGCACTTGAGAAACCTGATCCAAACCTCTTTGATCTGCGAAAGTTGTATCCTTATAGTATCCTTGCCTACAATTTGCGAATTCTTGCTCTATTTCTCACATTTTTGCATACTTGTTGACTATCTGTGTTGACTATCTGATTTTCTGATTAAAGATCACTTCAAGAACATATTTTAAATACACAGGAAAGATGCCTTATACAGATGATAAGGGAAATACTGTACTCACTTCAAGAGATTGTGCTCTATCCTATATGCCAGAGATACCCAAAATGGAAGCTGAACTTGAAACTCTCAGATGTCAAAACAAGAAATTAAGAGATGACACTGATGCTTTAAATGTCAAATTGACAAAATTTGAAGCTTAAGTGAAGCGGTATCAAGACAAAGGTCATGAATGGCTTAAGAAAGTGGATGACAGAAAGAACAAATAAATTGCTAAACTGGAAAAGACCTTCAACCAAAGACTGTTTGAGTTGTCCAAGAAGTCTGAGTCTGAGAAGAAACAATTGGAGATTAAAATCTAAAATCTTTTAAAACAAGTGTCTGACTTTGAACAACTCATCATATCTGAAAGGATGTCCTTTGATGATGAAAGAAAAGATCTTAAAAGCAAAAATACTGATTTGTTCAAAGAAATTTCAGATAAAAACCAGACTTTGGAAAAAGATTTTGAAGAAGAGAGAAATGTTTTTGAAAAGGAAATCTCTAAGCTTACAAGAAAATTGGCAAACTTGTCTACTGAGATCATGAAGGAGAAAATGAGTAAATCTAGAATTCAGAGCAAGTTTGATAAAATCTGCAATGAGAAATCCAAGTTGTGTGATAAAATTAAACAACTTGAGATTGATAATACTGACTTGTCTCATAAGATAACCACTGATCCATCTAACTCGTCTTCCTATGATGATGATTCTGATGAGTCAGTGTGTTCTTTACAAATTGTATCAAGTATGTTTCAGAAAATGGTTTTTAGAAAACAAGATGTGAAATCCAAAGCTTCTGAACCTGAACAGATTAAAACTCCAAGATCCTTTTATGTGAAATCAGTTAATAAGAATGCTAATCATTTTCAAAAAATCTCCAACTCAGTCTCCAAGGAAAGATCAAATGGTCTGGGTTATTAAAGGTTCTCCAGAGGCAGCAAAGCTTCACAGAGCTAATCAGAAGAAAAAGAAAAGAGCTTCAAGAAGTAAATCTTTTGCACCTGACTTTGTCAATTCAGCAACACATTTGATCAGGCTAGCAAAAAGAAAGTTATGTTGCTCTTACTGCTACACTGATAAGTTCATTCACAAAGCACACACTTATCACAGATCTTATCATCACAAGGCTTATCACATGTATGAGAGTCACTCTAAGAAATTCTCAAACACTGACCAACTTGGACCCAAGTCTATCTGGGTACCAAAACCTGAACCTGTGGTGCAGATAGAAAAAGGAAAAGAGAAGATGGAAGATGTTCCAGTCATGTAGGAATGAGGACATGATGACTTCTGATCACTACAGATCAGGACTCTTGCTTAAATGTCAAAGCAATGACTTCTAAGTACATCAGCTTAGAACTTATACACAACTGTCAAAAGTTGGTGATCATCTCGAAAACAGGGAGTTTCTCTTACTCTAACTTTTTGTCTCATAACAGTTGTTATTTTCAATGTCATATCTTTATGTTGAAGAAATAGAAGGAAATTGAGCTTAAATACTAAAATATTCATGCATAGATCTATCACATGTCAAGGGGGAGCTGCATGAAGCATTTACATACAACAAGATCATGATCAAGATCAACCAGAGATCAGATCAAGGGGGAGTATCTGATGAGTTCAAGGAAAACTACACTGCTACATCAAGGGGGAGAAAGGAAGTGTTGTAAGTGGGGTGTGAGTAAATCTTTTCAGAATTAAAATTGATAAAAATGCCATTTTTTGGGAGGTTTCTTTAATTAGAAAATTTCCATTTTTGGTACATTTTGTGAAAAGTTTCCCAAAATAGCAAGTTTCCCTATTTAGAATGTTTTTAAAAGGATGGAAACTTGGCTAAGTCCAAAATTCACAATATACTAGCTTGCGAAAGCTACAGGTTTCGCAGAGTATCCTCTTGCGAAATCTGTAGAATTCGTGAGCTAGGTATCTGCGAAAGATGTGAATTTGCAGATATAATACCTATGAATTCTAGAGGATTCGCAGTCCTTTTACCTGCGAAAGCTACATAATTCGTAGCTATGTTACTTGCGAATTCTATATCTCATACCTTGCGAATTCTTTCTCTTAGCTTCTTTGCTTGTGAAATCTGAGACTAAATCATCCTTGGCCACGTGTCCTAACTCTTTTTGAGTATATATAGGACACTTAGCCATTTTTCTTTTCATTTGTCTCAGTTTACCTAGCGAAAGTTCTAAAACCCTCTAAAACCCTTGTGCTCACGAACTCTCTCTGATTCTTTATTCTCGATTTCAAAAGGTTGTTTCATTGTTAAAATCGTTAATACTTTATGATTATTGCTATATTTGTCTATTGCAGGTGTCCCCAAACTGGATTTGACTAGGTTCTTAATTGAACTTATGTGGATTTTTTGAATTTTTGAACTTCAACCGAACATGTCGAATGTTTATAAGATTTTTATGATTTTATTGGTTAAATCTTGGTGTTATAATAGTCCTATTACCCTCGTAATACCATTCTTGAACCCTGAGAATGTTTTATTGATGGGAATAACCACATTGGATTCGACTTAAGTACTTGTGTCGATTGGTGTTCTTACGAACCCTTCGACTGTGCTTGAGGAGGATTTGAATTTTGGATACAAACTTGTGTTTCTACACAAAATTGAAGGTTGATTTCAAACCCTAATAATGTTAATTTCAAACCCTAAAATCAATTTTAGTGTATTTCACCTTCTGGGTTCATAAGTGGTGTTGTGGGTGTTTTGAATATTCAAGTATAGATCTCGCAAGTTTTGAAGGTTCTCAGGTGATTTACGAATTGTGTATTTCACGAATCTTTAATCTTGTGTGTTGTCAGAAAACCCTAAGGACAGGATCTGCAAATCCATTGTCTGCGAATCCTGCTATCCCCTGCTCTATCTTGTTTAACCCTTTGAGTTAAGGATTCGCAGAGAGCTTGCCTGCGAATCCTGAACACCTAAGTGCAAGAACTCGCAAGCCTTTAGCCTGCGAATCCTATACTTAGGAATTCTCAAATATGTTTTTTCTCACTGTTTCACTCTCATGTACTGACTCTAAGTCTTTGGACTTTGTCCAAACTCTTCTGTTTCCTGTTGTAGATCAAATGGATGACAGTGATTAACAGAATGTTCAGATGGATGAAAACTCCATTCCTGAAGCTGAGCAAGAGCATTCAATCCCTTCACAAAGGACAACAGATATTCCACCTCCGAATATCAATACTGACATGCTGCTCATACATCATTCAGAATACATGGCTCAAACTCCTAACAATCACAAGTTTGAGTTCCAGCTGAACATAGATCCTTTGGTGAATCTTATCCTTCAGAATCACCCTCTAAACAGAGCATTATCTGAAAGTGCGGAAGTGCCGGAAATCTACGTGCAACAAGTTTGGAAGACTATCCAACTTTCTGACATTACTGTTGGACAGATCAGATGTCCAGTTCTTCAAGTCAATATTGACTTCTTCTATGCCAACATTGACCTTGAGCTATTCAGAAGATCTCTTCAACTACCTGAAGCAAACTCTAGGGAAGGCGGAACTGCGTTTGATGAACTACCTACAGAGCAAACTGCACTTGCTGGTATTAGGGAAATGGGATATGTTGGTGACCTTAACAGAGTCAGCCAATTGAAAATGAACAATCTGCCACCCTTTTACTATGCACTGCTCTCAGTAATCAACAGGTGCTTGACAGCCAAATCATACGGAACTGACAACGCAAGCAGTCATATACTGAAGCTCTTTTACAATATAGTGCAAGACTTGCACATAGACTATGCCATCATCTTTTGGACTGAGCTACTTGAGAAGATTGTTGCAAAGAAGAATGTTGTCAAAGTCCTCACTTACCTGCCATATCAGAGGTTTATGACACTTTTGGTTAGAAGTGTTCTAAGAGGAAACAAGCGGATTCCCAGGTGAAGCTCACATGAAATTGCTGAAGCGCATGAAATGAAATTTCTAGTGCGTCAAAAGAAGCAGTTCAACTACTCTATGCCAATCCCGGAAGGTCTACTCCGATATGTTGATCCAGAGGCTGAGTGTTTAGTTGAGTATAGAGAATCTATGGCACAGCCAGAACCGGCTGTACCTACCCAAGGTTCAATCCCTAGGCGAGAGGTGTCTGTGAGGATACCCGAAACTCAGGGAGTTAGGGTATGGGGAGTGAAGAGGAAAAACACCGAGAGGGGAACTGGAAGGGGTCGGAGACCTAGACTGGAGACATCAGGGTCACGGGTTCTTACCCCACCTCGTGTGACACCTGAAGTCCGTGAAGGTCCAGGATCTGAAAATACCTCGGATCAACCTGAACGTCAAACTATGGAACTGCAACAAGAAGAACAACGTGCTTCAGAAGAAATTCACTCTGTTGCTAGCTCACCTGACCAAGTGACAGAAAATGTTGACTTGGGCAGTGAAAGCTCTGATTCTGAAAGAACAAACTCTGCAACGAGAGAATATGATGATGGAAATGATACATCTGATGATGATGATGATCAACATCTTGGCGGAACCGAAATTGCTATGGAAGTAGATTCCCATGCTGCAGTCACTACAAGTGATATTGGTAAAATAAGGAGACATGAGGGAGATATAGTCGAAGATGTAAGTGAGTCTGTGAGAGAAAAGGCAAGAAAAGATTATGAAGAAAGAGATATATACCCACAACCCACTACACCAGACGATCATGCACATCACATACTTCTGTGCATTTGTTGTCGGAAGATGTAGACATGAGCCGATCACTCATGCAATTGCACACCCAAGCTATCCACTCTACTTCCTCTCAACAGCAAATAGTTTCATTTTCTCACGGGGATCAAGCACAAAGTCTATCAATGTCTCATTCGGAGACATCTGATATTGAAATAAGAGATCAATTGCCCCGGATCTCACTTCCTTTCAATGCACAACGTATAGAGCCTATTTTTGTTGATAGGACACTATTTGCAGGCGTTGACCTCGGTCGTCTTCGTGACCCGAGTGGAACATCCAGAGTAGATCCGCAATCCGGACTACGAGGACCGAATGGAAATCCTGTCACAACTAACACAATGCCAGCTGTGAGCACAGGTCACACTGTAGATTCATCTACAGCTGTGCAAACGGGTAATCTAATTGATCCCGGTGTTAGTTCATCTGACTTCGTGTCAAGGGAATATCTCAACGGCGCCCTAAAGACTGTTGAAAACAGGTGGTCGGAGAAGTACGACAGAATAGAGAAAGAACTGGGTGACATCAAACGATTACTAAAGGGGAAGCAAGTTACTGAACCTGAGCTGGAGCGAAGTGCACCAGTTCTACACACTCCATTAGCCACACAATCTACCTCAAATCTTTCGATTGATGAGCTTAAGTATTTGCTTCTTGCAAAACTTTTGTCTCAGGATCTAGAAAATCAACAGGATGCTGACTTGTTCACACTATTGCATTCCCATCATCTACAACAACAGCAACAACAACCACAGCAACCCTCAGATACAGATGTTCTCAAAGCATTAACTCTACTGAACCAAGCTTTTCCACCCTGATGCCAAACTGTTAGAGCAAAAATATGTTGGATACAAGATCAAGAATTCTGAAGGTCAAAGATTCAAAAAGTCAAGGCTGAAAGTCAACTCTCATTAAAAGTCAAAGTTATTTTGTAATAAAAGTCAAAGTCTACTTGTATTGTATTTGTTTCTTTTGTTTTTAGTTGTAGGTATAAATACTTTGATTTGTTGTTTAATAGATAGATGAATAGTTGAAGAGTTCAGTTTCAGAAAGAGAATTCGTAGAGAGAGAAAGAGCATATCTAGAGAGAGAAAGTTGTAATACTTTGGATTTTGGAATTGTAAACAAAACATGTAGTTGTTAAATATTATTTGATTGTTTAATTGTGATAAGAATCTTGAATCAGGGACACACAATTGGTATAAGAGCAAATCCAATCGAAATCAAATCAAGAAAATGGGTTCAACACTATTACATTGAGTCTTGAGTCCGATTTTGAGTGTTTGTATATTTTTTCGAGTTGTAATTGAGTAGTTAATGATCGAATAGAATAATAGAATGAGGTTGTATAGTTTAATTCGTCTTTTGCACTGTATTTGATTGGAAATTTGATGAGTTTTGTGATTTTAGAGTTCACGAGTTCAAAGCACTGTTTTATAGATCGATTTGTACTTTAAGTGTTTTGTATTGAATTTCAGTGCTAGATTTTGGCTCTAGATGTATAAGTGATCATTCGTTCAAAGTTTCAGATCGAAATCTGAACTCTAGATAGGTTTTTGATCGAATCGGATTGATTTTTGTTTTCGATGGTTCAAGAATGCGCAAAGGAACCCAAAAACACGCAAGATCTTCAAAAAGCGCAAGATTCATCGGAAGAACGCGCAAGCTGAAGAATTTTGTTTCTGGACGAAAAACACGCAAAGGGCTATTTGCGAGTTCTAGAAACACGCAGATCGAAGCCTGCGAGTTTAGCTCTTCAGTTTGCGAGTTTGAAAAATTGGGAAAAATTTTCTAAGTGTTGTAACACGCAACCATTGCGAGTTTCATCTTGCGAGTTTAGCTTGCGATTTTGTTAAAACGCGCAAGTAGACCTTTGCGAGTTCTCCAAACGCGCAAGACTAAGCTTGCGAGTTTCTTCGGAATAGTAATCTGCGAGTTCTTTCGATCTGCGAATTTGTTAAAATGCGCAACTAGGCATTTGCGTGTTCAGGAAAAGCATACGCCTCTATCTACGAGTTTCTGCGATTATTTTGGTTTGCATGTTTTTCAAAACGCGCAACCCTTTGCTTGCGAGTTACATAAACACGCACGCCTAAGCCTGCGAGTTCGTTTTGAATAGTGGTTTGCGAGTTTCAGCGTCTGCGAGTTTCAAGCGTCTTTAGTGATTTGCGAGTTTCAGTACTTAGTCAAAAAAAATTTTGTTTATCTTTGTGATTTCATTTGGACTAACGGTCAATTTTAAGTTTCTTATTGCATATTTTTACAAAACAGGATGACTTCAAGAGATGCTCTCTCAATTGGCACTGATGTCAAGCCCCCGGTGTTGTTCAAAGGGGAATATGAGCAATGGAAAGACATATTTCTCGATTTTATTGATCGGCAAAAGAATGGGAAGAACATTCTAGCATCAATAGAAGATGGTCCAATGCCAAAATAGTTTAAGGACATTCTTGTTGCAGATAATGATTCAGATGGAGCTCCGAAATCAAAGAGAATTGAGAAAGAATATGCAAAATTCTCTGATGAGCAAAAGAATCGGTTTGATGATGATAAAACTGCCAGATCTTTGCTTTTACAAAGCATCACCAATGAGATCTATGTGAAAATAGATAGCTACAATGCAACTGCCAAATCTCTGTGGGATCAACTTTAGAAGATGATGATGGGTTCTAAAGTTGGGAATCAAATGAAGGTGGCCAATTGTATCAACAATTATGAAGAATTCAAGGCTAAAGAAGATGAGAGTTTGGAGGAAACCTATGAGAGGTTTGTGATACTTCTGAATGAGCTTTCCAAAAACAAGGTCAAAAAGAAACAGATTGAGAACAACGTGAAGTTTCTCAGTATCTTACAACCCGAGTGGAAAAAGCATACTCGTCGAATGAAGCAGATGAATGATTTGAGTGAGATTCCACTACATGAAGTCTACGAGACATTGCGACAGAATGAAGAAGAGGTTGAGGAGAAAAGATCTGAGAAAAATAAAGTTGAGAAAGTTGTTGATCCTATTGCATTAGTGGCTGGAGAGAAAGAGAAAGAAAAGAAAGAGAAGAAGAAAAAGAAGAAGATAGTCGTTTCCAGTTCTGAATCAGAGTCTGAATCTGATGGAGATGATGGAGAGAGTCTTAAGCAGGCAATGCTCTTACTGACCCGAGCGTTCCAGAAAAAGTTCTACAAGAAACCAGGGTCTAATTCTCAGAGATATTCTTCATCAAGTTCAAAGAACCACGAGCATAGAGAAAGAGTGAAAGGAAACAGAATTGTTGAGAAGAAGCCGGAAGAAAAGAAGAAGTATGTGAATGATTACACCAGTACTGAAAAGAAAGGTGATGATCTGATCAAATGCTACAACTGTGGCAAGGTCGTACATTACGCAAAAGAGTGTCGAAAGCCAAAAGTTCGCAACTCAGAGTACTATAAGAACAAAATGCTCTTGGCCAAGCAACAGGAGGCAGGCAAGGCATTAATGGCAGAAGACGAATACTGGTTGGATCATTCTGATGAGGAGGAAGAACAAGAAGAGACTGCTCATTTATGCTTGATGGGAAAAGAAGAGAAAGATGATGATTCTGATGATGAGACTGCTGACGAGGTAATGAACTTAACTGAAAATGATTTCATGACCAAAATGGAAGCCATGATGATTGAACTTCAAGACCTTCAATCCAAACTAAAAAAAGGAAAAAGACAGAGTTGCTAGGAGAAATCAACAAATCTTTGAACTTAATAAATCAGTTATTGGGAACAAAGATTTAAATGATTCTTTACGCAAATTTGCCTCTGTTTTTAAAAATGAAAAGGATTGTTTTGAAAGTAAGATTTCTGATATTGAAAAACAATTTTCTAAGTCTGATTCTGAAAAACAAGAATGTGTTTTAAAAGCGTTTAAACTACAGGTTGAGAATAAGACTTTAGAGAAAAAGGTAAATGGTCTGGAAGCAAAACTATATGTTAGATCCAATTTCAAGCAACAAAAGAAGATACTCCATAGAAATATAGAGATAAAATGAAAATTAACAACATAATAATCAATAACTCATCTCATATGTTTTGATTCTTTGATGGAGGGGAAAATGTAGAGAACACCACACTAAACATTTTAATCGACTCTCTAAGTGTATGTGTGTGAAAAGTGTGTTCTCTCCAAAAAACCTAAATGAACAAATGAGCCATGGGCACCTATTAATAGGGCCCATTTACAATAAAAAGGCTCAAGCCTATACAACTAATTAAAAAGCCCAAAATACAATTTCTTTATAAAACATTCAATTAAATTGGGGCTAATTTAAGCTAACACTATATATTCGAGGCCAAACAGATCAAACGATTTTCTTAAATACACCTAATGAAGAAGTTGATTTTAAAGAAAAATGGGGACTAGGTTATGATAATCCTCATTACCTAGAAAAAGCTATCAGAAAACAGCCAGGTATATATAATGCAAATTATATGTATGTTGTTGATAAACATCCTCATTTGAAACCCAAATTTATTACCAAAGCATCAAAAGAAGTTGAGGACAAAGAAGATGAGAAACGAATGAATTTAAAGAAAATGCAACTACCATTCTGTTATGAAAGACTGAATGATAGTTATCTTTCTAAAACATCAAAATTTCTTTCAAATGATTATTTTGCTAGTTATTCTTCTACTAAGATGGAGGCAAAACCTGTTCAAACTAAAATTTATGTACCTCCACTAGTTTTAGAAAGCAAAATAATTGAATTAGAAAATATTTTATCTGATGAAAGAATTTTGGGTGATCTAACACAAGATGTATTTTCTACAGTGTTAAAGAACACATATTTTCATTTTAAATCTAAAGTGTGTTCTTCATCTTCTAAAGTACTTCAAACTTCTGAAACTGTTTTTGATGATTTATTTGAGTCTGCAAATGATTTTCTAAATTCTGATGAAGGGTGTATAGAAGAAATTGATATGTTTGATTTTTTAATGCTCCACTTCCAAATCATTCTACTTTTGTGATAAATGGACAAGCTTTACCAAGTGTTCATGAAAAAGGTGAATCATCAACTAAGGTTGTAGAATCAGTTTCTGTGAATGCTGATTACTATGCAAAGGGTAAGAAACATAAGAAACAGCGCTCACAGAAACAGAATAACACTGGTAAACACAAGAAAAATCAATTTCAGAAATCTGATTTTCCTAATAAATCTAAATTATGTGTTTCAGATATAAGAACGAAAAGGTCAGAAGAGAGATCTGAATGGCGACCTAAAATGAAAGGTGATGAAAAGGCAGAATCAATTACTGATAGTTCTTGTCATAGATCAACTAGTAGTATGTGTGATGTAGTTGGTTCTATTGCTTCTCATAATAAAAACCTTGTAACTGATTACAAGCGATATTCTAATAAGCAATTGTTCCAATTATCTTCTACTACTACTAAATCTTATTCTTATCAGTGAAATGATTTTGCTTATCATCATAATTCTAATGATTGGTTTGGATCTTATCATGTTTATTCTTCTAAATCAAAAGTTTTCAAAGGTTTTCAAAAGAAAAGAGGATCCATATTCAAATAGATACCAAAATCTTGTACTAATCTGTTAGGACCCGTTTTTAAATGGGTACCTAAAATTGTTGTTTCCTGATTTCTCTTGCAGATCCGACATATGTGGTACTTGGATAGCGGCTGTTCCAAGCATATGACCGGGTAGAAAGATTTATTGTCTAATTATACAGAGAAATTCAGTGGTAATGTTCGTTTTGGCAACGACCAGTTTTCACCAATCATAGGATTTGGTGACATCATTCAAGACAATATAACGATTAAGAAGGTGAGCTATGTCGAAGGCTTAGGGCACAACCTGTTTAGTATTGGTCAATTCTGTGACAAAGGGTTAGAGGTCAACTTCAAATCTAAGAGTTGCTCGGTTCGTACTGAAGACGGCAAAGAACTCTTAGTCGGCAATCGAAAGACCAATCTTTACACCATCAATCTTTCAAAGGTTCAGAATGATAATCAGGTTTGCTTACTGACAAAAGCTTTGATGCAACAAAGTTGGCTTTGGCACCGACGGCTGTCACACCTGAATTTTCGTTATATCAACAAATTGGTCAAAGGCAAATTAGTTAATGGACTTCCTGAACTAAGATACGAAAAAGAACACTTGTGTGCAGAGTGTGAAAAAGGGAAGATGAAGAGAGCTTCACATAAACCGAAGCCTGAATCTAGTACCAGTTCTCCACTAGAGTTGTTGCATATGGATCTTTGTGGTCTGATGCGAACGCAAAACTTAGGCGAAAAGAAATACGTGTTGGTTATCATGGACGACTATTCACGATACACGTGGGTCAAATTTCTACATTCAAAAGATGAGACACCCGAAGTACTCATTACATTTCTGAAGACGATCCAGGTGAATCTGCAGAAACCAGTCAAGCTTCTTAGAACTGATAATGGTACAGAGTTCAAAAACAAAATTGTTGAAGAGTATCTCGAATCGGTCGGGATATCACATCAACACTCTGTTGCTCGTACGCCCGAACAAAATGGAGTAGTCGAAAGGCAAAATTGAACGCTAGTCGAGGCCGCTCGCACTATGCTCAGCCAATCAGACTTACCTCTATTTCTGTGGGCAGAAGCTATTTCGACTGCGTGCTACACTCAAAACCGTTCCATGATACACCGCAAATTTCAAAAGACTCCGTATGCTTTGATCAACAAACGAACACCGTCTATCAAATATTTTCATGTTTTTGGGTGTAAGTGTTTTGTGCTCAACGACAGAGAGAGTCTGAACAAGTTCAGTGCGAAGGCAGATGAGGGCATCTTCATTGGATATTCTTCTACAGCTGCTGCATATCGAGTATATTTGAAGAAGTCGAAGACCGTTATCGAAAGCGTAAACGTTACATTTGATGAGAAAATGGCTTCTGAACAAGTCAGTTCAGAACCCGTGATAACTGGAGTATTAGCTTCTGGGCAATTCCGTTCAGAACCTGTACCTGAAAAGAACAAATCAGATGAAGCATCAACGTCTACTAATCATTTATTTGATTTAGATCTTTTATTTGAACTGGTTGATGATGAATATCTTGGGTCTAATGTGCATAAACCTGTTGTGGTTGACAAGATAGAAGATTCAACGGCTACTCATCCAACCACTTTAGTTGTTTCTACTGAATCAAATTCCCCGATTCAGCAAGATATTCCAGTTCATATGCCTACTCCAATAGTTGAAGTTGTATCTACTAATGATGAGCCAGAAGTAGCTGAGTCAGTAGGATGTGCTGTAAGGACAGATCAACAGACTGAACAAGTTGTACCTACTGAAGCTTCTACACCAATTATTTCAACTCAATCCCTCCCTCATGATGTACAAACTGATGAAGCTGATAGTGTATTTTTGGATGATAATCATGATCAATCTTCATCTACTCCACTCCCTCATGAACATCGCTGGACCAAAGAGCACCCTTTTCACCAAGTAATTGGAGATCTCAACAAGCCGGTGCAAACTAGGTCAGCAACTTTGAATCAATGTATGCATGACTCATTCCTCAGCAAAATAGAGCCTACTCGAGTATCAGAAGCTCTTGCTGATTCGGATTGGTTGTTTGCTATGCAAGAAGAGTTAAACCAGTTCGAAGCCCTGAAATTCTGGAGACTAGTGCCAAAACCAGAAGGAAAAACCGTTATCGGCACTAAATGGGTGTTCAAAAATAAAAAGGACGAAGATGGTATTGTTATAAGGAACAAAGAAAGACTTGTTGCCAAGGGGTATAGGCAAGAGGAAGGCATCGATTACGACGAGACGTATGCTCCAGTAGCGCGTATAGAGGCAATCCACATGTTTCTATCCTACGCAGCTCACAAGAACTTCACCGTCTACCAGATGGATGTGAAGACTGCCTTTCTAAATGGCATACTTAAGGAGGAAGTCTACGTCTCTCAACCAAAAGGGTTTGTAAATCCAGATAATCCAAATCATTTCTACATCTTGGATAAAGATCTTTATGGTCTGAAACAAGCTCCTCGCGCCTGGTATGATGTTCTATCTCAATTCTTGGTCAAGTCAGGTTTTTCAAAAGGTAAAGTCGATACCACTTTATTTATTAAAAAGGAGAAAGTTGATATCATTCTTATTCAGATATATGTAGATGATATTTTCAAATCCTAAATACTGTAAGAACTTTTCAAACCTCATGGTGTCACGTTTTCAGATGATGATGGGAGAGATATATTTCTTTCTCGGATTACAAGTCAAACCGTTTTCAACGAGGATTTTCATTAATCAATCTAAGTACATTTTTGATATTCTTCGGAAATTCAAAATGGAAAATTGCAAACCAATTGGAACCCCAATGGCACCAGGTACTAAGATTAACACTGATCCTTCGGGAAAAGTTGTTGATGTTAGGACTTATAGAGATATGATAGGGTCTTTAATGTATCTTACTTCAAGTAGACCAGATATAATGTTTTCAACATGCTTATGTGCTAGATATCAGGCTGATCCTAAAGAATCCCATTTGGCTGCTGTCAAACGGATCTTTAGATATCTGAAAGGGACTGTAGATCTTGGTATGTGGTATCCTAAAGATATTGGGTTTGAACTAACTGTTTATTCAAACACAAATCATGCTGGGTGTATGTTGGACAGAAAGAGCACTTCAGGTCATATTCAATTCCTTGGAGACAAGCTCGTTAGTTGGGCGTCAAAGAAACAATTATGTGTTTCCACATTGACTGCTGAAGCAGAGTATGTAGCTGCTGCCAGTTGCTGCTCTCAGGTCTTGTGGATGCGAACACAGCTTCGAGACTATGGATTCAAGTTTGATAAAATACCGATCTATTGTGACTCGAAGAGCACTATTGCTACATCAACTAATGCTCTGCAACACACTAAAACAGAGCACATTGATGTCAGGTATCATTTTATAAAAGATAATGTAGAAAAAGGTGCAATAGAACTTTACTTTGTAAAAACTGATTACCAACTTTCAGATTTGTTTACCAAAGATTTAGATGAGAAGATATTTAATTTTCTTGTATCTAAACTTGGTATGCTAAATCTCAAGATCTAATTAGTAATTACCTATTAAAGTTTCTTTTATTGTAATTTTTCATCATTTCTTTATAATTATTTCTGAAAGGATATCTGCACTTTGACATGTTGTTCATGATCTCAGGGGGAGTGAGACAAGATTCTAAGATGATCAATATTCTTTTGAGGGGGAGTTTATAGAATTTAATTGCTAAATTTTTGTGAAGCATGAATTTAAGGGGAGTTTATGCGTACAACAAAAGGAGTAAAAATATGATTTCTAATTATTTCAGATCAGAACTCGTACTTTTAATGTTTTACTGTTTTATGTCATTTTATTTTTTCAATAAATTTGTGAATAAAGTTGCTTTGACATGACTTTAAGACTGCTGCAGAATGAGAGATTCTATCAAGATCATATTTTTATGATTTCAGTTGACTTCATGAGATTTAAGACTGAACGATAAAGGTTAAATTTCTTATCTTAATCTCATATATGGTTGAAAGAAGGACGACTTTCAATCATAGAAAAACATGTTCTTAAACGTTCAAACCACTTCCCGATTCTTAAAAAGATTTCATGAATTGGAAGTGTGATTTTTAAATGTTTTCATTTTACTTGTGCTTACATGTTCACAAACCGTGCGTTTCCAAAGATAAATACTTGTGTATTGTCTTTTCTTAATACTTTCAAGTATTCACATACACCGGTTTGATTTTTTGTTCAAATTGTTCTTACCATGTCTCAAATTTTGAAACATATTTTTTGATGGTAAGACACCCCGCTTGTACTTCAAAGAATTTTGAGCGGTATTTCATTTCGAAACGTTCTTTTCAAGAAAGTCTATATTTTGATTCATATAGACAATATCCATTATTCTTGACCATAAGCTTTAAATGCTATATCATTTCATTTCTGATCATTTTCATACAATGTCAGATTTTCAAACAAGTTTCTTGCATTCTTATATATTCATTCAATATACTTGTTTGAAAATACTTCCATGTTTAAAAATGCTCATATCTTCATGATTATATTCTGAGCATACATACATCTGACTTGTATTTGAGCTTTAACTGTTTCAAGTTAAACCATTTTGAGCAACATTATGCTTTATAGAAAATTATGGGTTCTTTGTGCTAGGACTTAAATGAACTTCTATGGATTCACGATTACCAGTGTTTCCTACCCAAGAAGTTAATCCATAGTGATTGAGTGTGAGAAGTAAAAGAAATGAGTGTGGGTTGTGTGTTGAGGTAAAATGGAACAGAGAGTTTGGTGAGATGTGTGTTACATGATTAAAAGAAAGAGGGTGTGAGATCAGAGTAAAAGAATATCAAACTCTGCACCAACTACTTTCTGAGCCGGGCAACCACATTACTAATGTTTCACATTTCTTCGTGAACGTTATTGAAATAGGCAAATAGCCCATGCCAACTCTTGCTTAATACCCCACCAGCCACTCATTTTCTTCTTAAAAAGAAAGTGTTTCATATTTTAAGGGGACGCAACACATAATCTATCTGGTTTTCATTTGGAAAATCTGGATATTGAAAAAGAAGGAAGTCTGCCCCACCATGGCACTTCAATCATGCACATTGAGTCTGTGTTTATCTACTGTTGTCTCAGTGGTTTACACAATGTTGAGCCTTTATAAAAGCAATCATCATATGCTTAATTCTTTCTACACTTGCACGAACACACAAGGAATTTGTTTTCTTGTCATAACATTCATAGAAATTTCCTTTGTGGTGTTTCGATGATTGGATGGAAGCCCTGGAGGAGTGAACATAACAAAAGCTCCTTTCCTATGTGTATATGTTACACACGGTGACTTCGTGTTACTGACAGGCATATTAACTGATTCATTTGTTGATTCAGATGTTACATTCTTATTTTGTCTGGATTTGCAAAGATCTAGATAAATACATTGTTCGAATTGGCAAAGAATCAGAGGCTTGTGAAAGATCAGTGGTCGGAACAAACAATGACATTTCTTGATGAGAAAGTTTTGATGAACCAGATGCTCTATTCATCAAAAAGGGGGAGATGTTTTAAAGAAATGCCCAATTCAGAAATTTCAAAGTTAAAGTTTTGAAGAAGTTAACTTTCAAAGTTTGAAAGGTTGAGAGATTATTCAAGAAGAGTCAAAGTTGTTTGAAGATGTGCTGATTTTTCAGAAATTTTCTTTGAAGATTATTTTCTGAAGCAAGTTGAGCTAAATCTGAAGATTATTTCTTTTCGAAGTTTGAAAGAGTATTGTGTTAATTCTGGAGAGATTATTGAAGAATATTTCTATCATCTGATTGAGCTTAAAGGGGAGATTTAAAGTTCTTCAATGCAACTAAAGGGGGAGATTGATTTGCTAAATCTTTTTGTGATGATCTTGAATCCAAAGGGGGAGATTGTTAGAGCAGAAATATGTTGGATACAAGATCAAGAATTCTGAAGGTCAAAGATTCAAAAAGTCAAGGCTGAAAGTCAACTCTCATTAAAAGTCAAGTTATTTTGTAATAAAAGTCAAAGTCTACTTGTATTGTATTTGTTTCTTTTGTTTTTAGTTGTAGGTATAAATACTTTGATTTGTTGTTTAATAGATAGATGAATAGTTGAAGAGTTCAGTTTCAGAAAGAGAATTCGTAGAGAGAGAAAGAGCATATCTAGAGAGAGAAAGTTGTAATACTTTGGATTTTGGAATTGTAATCAAAACAGGTAGTTGTTAAATCTTGTTTGATTGTTTAATTGTGATAAGAATCTTGAATCAGGGACACACACAAACTCAGGCTGCTGCTCAAGTCTCTAGGCATGACCATGATCACGATCATGATCATGAGGGGGAGACACAAGGAGATCATTCAGTCGGAAGACAACTGGTTGTAGTAGAGAGTGCAGTGCTAATCAGTACAGTACCTGAAAAAAGAAGCTCAAGTAGTCAAGGTACTGGTACAAGTCAAGGAGAAAATGTAGAAGAGGTGTTGGAGCATAGACCTTCAAAGAGCTTAGTTCTATATGTTGCAAATGATGAGTCAAGGGTTGAAAATCCTAATACAACTACATGTGAAGAAGTGATGGAAGCAATGGGAATATCATCGTACAATGTTATAGATTATGATGAGCTGGATACGGATGAGCAAGCCATAACAAAGTATGAGCTTTTCTGGAAACTGAAAGAGGAGGGAGAAAGAATAATAGACTTTGAACTTCAAGATGCTGATCAATCTGAAAATACAATAAATGTTGAAGAATATGTCAGAAATGTTGCAGACACAGAGGTTTCGGGCAGTGTACATGGTGAAAGTGTACTTGAGGATATCTTCGGTGCTGATTTTGATAAAGATGATCAAGAAGAAGAAGCTGAAAAAGATGAACCCGAACAACCGGCTGAACAATTACATGTGGCTTCTCAAGTATATGAGCCATATATACCCACTGCTATCCCATTGGTTTCTCTGGATAGACACTGTGTTTTCCCATCTCCTAGTGAAGCTTCAACTCCAACCGCTAAAAGCGTTGCATTGCCTTTTGAAGAATCAATCTAAAGAGTGTTGAAAAGAAATGTCTCAGATCCCACAGCTCCGATAGTGATTGATATGGAAAAATTAAGGAGATCCATGAGAAGAGAAAGAAAAAAGATGGGGAAAGAAGAGAGAAGAAGAAAGAAGGAAGCTAAGGAGAGAGAAAAGAAAGAGAGAGCTGAAAAAGAAAGAGCTGATCCTGAAGCTCTACCTTACATCAGAAATCCTGACAACCCAAGAATTTTAAGCGGTGCTGAGCGTCCAAAGCCAGTATTTGTGACTCCTATGGAAGAAGGTCCTTCTGCTTCTGTCAGAGTTAGATCTACTCCATTTACAGGATATGATGGAGAAGGTGCGTCTCTCGAGCTAATCAAACTTATCCGAAAATCTCTCAGAGTTCCGTTTCTAGAAGAATCCATCAGAATATTCATCAAAGAACAAGTAAAGATTGACGCGTGCAAGATGTATGGTACCATTGATCAATCACTGGACTATCAAAGAAATTATCTGAAGTTCATTGAAAACGTCTCAAGGACGAAGGGTTATGTTGAAAGACCAGGAATTCTGCAAATCAAAGAAGTCAGGATGAACCAGTACTTTGATGTCTGGTATCCGGAATTCGATGTTCAAAGGAGGGATCTAAGGGTAGTAACCTTCAGTGAAACTGACTTTGAAAATCTAAATGTGGCAGATCTAGAGTTCATATATCATGACTTCAGGAGTAGAACGATCAGACCTAGAGCCGTAGTCTTTGCACTGGATGCTGTAAAAAGGTATATGAAGCCTCATATCAACAACTCTTATGTCCTTGATTTCCAGTTGGGGGCAGAGACCAATTAGAACAGCATAAACCTAACTGCTCCTAACTTCAACCACTACTTGATGGAGGACATACCACTCTTCAAACCAGTTCTAACTCTTGAGCTCGGCGTTTTGTATGTGAATACAAATACTCACAAGAAACAATATATGCGAGCCAGTGAGGTTGCTAAGTTTTCTGATGGAACTTTGAAGATGGTTTTGAAAGAGCTTGAAGATAAACTCAAACACTCAGAGATGGAGAAACATGAAAAAGGTGAGTTCATACCTAAATTTGATGCATTCGTGATGGAGAAAATGATTAATGCTATTAAGGAAAGAATTGATTTCAGAGATTGCTTAAGGAGATTTGAAAGCTATCTAGGGATGAGGAGAACCTATTTCAACCGGTGGAATCGCTAAAGATTACAACTTGGATTAAAAGGGGGAGATTGTTAGATCAACTTTAATCAAGTTGTAATAGTTAGTCCCTTGTTATGTTTTTGTTAGTATTTCGTTAGTTAGTTTTGTGTAGGTGTCAAGGTTGTTGACCCTATATATATAGTCCTTTGTTTACCTTTTTAGGTTAAGCTACAATATTCAATCATTGTGTAATCATTGTGTAGCCGTCATCTTTCCTCTCAATGAATCATATGACTTTTCTATCACTCATCCTTCTATGATTCATTCTTGTTTATTACTCTGATAAAGATTATGTGTGCTTGATTCTAGAACAACACAATTCGATTTAGGGAGCATTTAAGGCTCAATCCCAACCTCTTCCAAAGATTTAGCATCATCAAGACTAGAAGTATAAAGCTAAGGTCAAAGATTCAAGCCATCCATCTACATCTTCAGAGATTTCTAAGTTTCTAGGTTTTTACCCAAAACCTAGCATTGTGAGTTCTTCCTACCTTTTTCTAAACTATATACATGTCAAAATGCTATATTTTAGTTTCTCCAAGCTTTTATTTCATGTATTGAACATTTTATTGATTTTGGACCAACTAGGTAAAAAATGGAGATTTTTGGTACTTCATGGTTTTTGATTATTCAAATGCAATGGATTAATTTTCCTTTTATAGAAAGTGATTGTTTCCTATTTTGAATGAACATTGGAACCCAATATCTAGATGAAGTTTGTTGGCACAAAGAAAGGGGGATTTTACCCCTTGATTATTATTTACATACAATCTTTCATATGTCAGTTATGGTTGTACATTTTTTAAGGCTTAAAGACCTTAAACTAGACGCAATGGATCCATAGGCCTAAGAGTCGAATTTTGGTGATTAAATGGGTAATTATTTCCATACCTTGGCTAGATACGGAAATTATATCATCGGGGGAATCGAACTACATATTGTGGGTGGTTGAACTTGATGACTGTGTGACCCGTAACAATCTATTTCTAGCGAAAGAGCATTTCCTTGTACATTGGAGGACTCAAACTATAGACCATGGCTGGTTGAACTCGATGACCAATGTTACCATAATGAAAGCTCTATAACATTGTAACATGATTTACTTTTGTGTTCCGTCACTATTAAATGGTAAATCGGGTCTCCCTCGCCGCCTTACGAAGTTCTACACCCTTCCAAGAGAAATTGTGATTTTATTGTACAAAAGTCTTGGATCAAATCTACATTTTCTAGTTTTGATGTTTTATAACTTTACTCTATAACTGTTTGAATTCACTAGACATTAATCCTAACACTTTTTCTCAAATGCAATGTATATCAGGATCGCCTAGCGATAGGGCTCCCAAGGTTTGAGTGGAGCGGTGTTGCCGATAAGGGGCACTTTTGGGTTACCATCTTTTGGCGGAAACTCATGACTTACTTTGAATAGTATTCTTTTGGGATTATAGTGACACTCGTTGTAATGTGAATGTAGTATTAGTTTTAGATTAGTACGTTGTTAGCTACCATCCATTCTCTTATTGTAAACTCTTAAACCATTTCCCATTTTATTGGGTGATTATATTTGATTTAGTTTTCAATTCTCTTTATTTCTACGGTTTAAAATTTCTCCTATTTTAGAGGTGTTACAATTTGTTCATCGATTCCTATTCACAGTTTCTAGAATGCCAAATCAAAACAAGTCGTCCCCAAATTCAACTTCAGTTTCTGCCATGGATAATCGTCTACATCCTTAATACCTACATCATTATGATAATTTTGGAATTGTTCTGGTTTCTCAAGTCCTAACAGAAGAAAACTACTCCTCGTGGAATAGAGCCACGAGAATCACCCTGGATGCTAAGAACAAGATTGGATTTGTAGACGAAACTCTAACTCGACTAAAAGATGATAATCAAGAATTATTGAATCCGTGGATGTGGAACAACATCATTGTTATGTCTTAGATCCTCAATACTGTATCAAAAGAAATTTGGTCAGTGTTATATTTACTGAGACTACACATGAAATATTGATAGGTTTAAATGACAGGTTCAAGCAGAGTAACAGACCTAATATCTTCAAGATTGGAAGACAAATAAGGTTGCTTGATCAGAGTCTGGAATTCATAGCAGTATACATTACAAAACTTAAATATCTATGGGAGGAACTCACTGATTGTCGCATGCCTTGTTCATGTAATAAGTATGAGTGTGGAGGTGTAAAACACATAGAGAAGTATTTTCAGATGAAAATGTCTTGAACTTTCTAATTGGCTTGAATAATTCGTTTGCCCAAATTCTTGGACAAATTTTGTTAATGGAGCCTCTTCACTGATAAATCGTATCTTTTCTTTGGTAGTTCAAGAGGAACTATAGAGAAACATATCATCGATTTATCAACATACATTGATGGCTTTTAATGCTAATGTGAATTTCAAGAAACATGTCTCAATTCTAGCATGAACGTGGATCTAATAGTCAAGTTTGTGCATATTGCCCAAACTATAAGATACAAGGCCATGTGGTTGATCATTGTTACGAGTTACATGGTTATTGTTAGGAAAAAATGTGCCTCACAAATGCAAAAACTAGCGAATTGATTTCTAAGGTCCCAAACGAGTAGAAATCCAAGTGCACAATTAACCCAACCACAAATGCGGATAACAATAATCTAGATGTTGCACAATAATTTTCTAACGTAAAAAAAACCACGAAATATAGATAATAATAAATACGTTATTATCTATAATTATAGCAAGTTCAAAACAAATAACACCGTGATTTAATGTGGTTCCACTATCGGTGTGATAGTGTACATCCAGCAAAGAGAGAGAGAGAGCAAGAATATTATTACCAACCACGGAGATACAAAGTGCTTGTACAAGGATCTTGAGATCCACAATCACCTAACAAAACTTCACGAACACCACCGAATATCAAGAACACTCTCGACCTCACATAAACTAAGTATATCGAAAGGATATACTAGGGTGAGTATTTTGTATATAGCAACTAGAGAAGCTTGGAAGGGATGAAAAAATGGTTAGGGAAGAGGCAATATTTATAGCCATCAAAAGAGTAGACACCAAGTATCTTGAGTGGTGACCAAGTATGAAGTTGGAAAACTTGGCCTCCAAGCTTGGCATTTAATCACATGTGTATCATCTAAATATAATATAAAATAAATATTATAACACTCCACCATGATGCACGTGATCCTCGATAGCGAAACGAACCCCAATCCAACCAATACGAGTTCTTCCAACGGTTGATCATAGCAAGTAGATAGCAAAGTAAATTGGCATGAGGTAGCAAAATGCATTCCAGCCGTGACAAGCTTCGGCATGGCCATCACCCATCAAAGTTACAAGCAAACAAATAACCTCAAATGCACAATCCACTTAAACAAGGTAGAGCATAAGCAAAGCTCTAAGCACTTAACAAGTAATTCCTTCAAAGATATCATTTTGCCACCTGTTGTAATATCTGCTCTCTCTCTCGAGCAAACTGCCCTACGACACTAACACAAACGGAGCTAAATCAAGTTTGAGCAATGCTCAAACTTAGTTGGCGGTAGCAACTTAGTGAACATATCAGCGGCATTGTCGTCTGTCAGGACTTTCTTCAAATAGACGGTCTTCGCTTCATGTAATCTTACAAGATATGCATCACGCATATTTATGTGCTTTGTCCGGGAGCTGAAAGCCAAATTAGTTACCAAATGTATGGAACTCTGATTATCACATAAAATGCGCACAGAAGGTTGCTCGAAGCCTAAGCCATTCATCAATTCTTTCAAATGGACCACTTCCTTTGCAGACTCAACCGTCGTAACAAGTTCAGTTTATGTGGTTGACAATGCAACAATGGACTATAAACGTGATCTCCAACTCACGGCTGTTCCACCTAAGGTAAATACATAACTGGATGTGGATCTCCAGCTTACTTGATCACCTACATAGTCAGAATCACAAAATCCAACAATTTCACAGTCATTGTGCAAACCAAATATAAGACCATGTGTCTCGGTTCCCTTCAAATATCGGAATGCCGTTTTAATGGATGCCCAATGTGATCGACCTGGATTTGTGAGAAACCGACTCACCACTCCGACACAATATGCGAGATCAGGACGAGTACACACCATAGCGTACATGAGACTCCCGACTGCACTAGCATATGGAACTTTTGACATTTCGGCCTTTCCCTTGTCATCCTTCAGACAATCTTCACTTGTAATCTTGATGTGCTTTGACAGCGGAGTGCTAGACATCTTGGCACCATCAAGATTAAACCGCTTCAATATCTTTTGGATATACGCTCGTTGTGTCAATCTAAGTGTTCGGGACTTTCTGTCCCGCACGATTTCCATGCCCAAAATCTTCTGCGCCGCTCCAAGATCTTTCATTTCAAATTCTGATTTCAACTTATCTTTCAGAAGTTCGATCTCTGACCGGTCCCTGTAGGCTATAAGCATGTCATCTACATAAAGAAGTAAGTAAGTGAAAACGCCACCATTTTGTCTATGATAGACACAAGCGTCCTTTTCACTTTGCTCAAATCCCAGATTGAGCATAAACAAGTCAAACTTCTTATACCACTGACGAGGAGATTGTTTAAGTCCGTAGAGGGACTTTTTGAGCTTACATACGTAATTTGGTTTGCTTTCGGAAATAAAACCATCAGGTTGCTTCATATAGATATTTTACTCCAAGTCTCCGTGTCGGAAGGCAGTCTTCAAATCTAACTATTCTAGCTCTAAATCGTGAATAGCCACGATCACCAAAATAACACGGATAGATGTATGACGTACAACCGGAGCAAAAATATCGTCATACTTGATACCTTTCCGTTGTGCAAAGCCTTTAGAAAATAGATGAGCCTTGTATCGATTGTCATCTTTGACTTTGAAAACCCACTTGAAACCAATAGCACGGCTGCCATTCGACAATGGACATAAGTTACAAGTGCTGTTCTTCGAGAGCTTCCATATCTTCTTGCATGGCTCCAAGCCATTTCGAACTGTGGGTCGAGGCCAACGCCTCCTTTATATCAAGTGGCTAATCTTGCCCTACATGCAAAGCAAACTCCAGCTGATCTGTAAAACCCATGTTAGCAAAATCCCAATCTCCATACCTGTTAGGCGGACGAATAGTTATTTGACTATGTCTGGTAGGTGGAATAACTGGGATTGTATCGCCATCGTCTCCACCATCATTAAGAATCTCTTCTTCAGAATCACTAGTAGAAGCCACTGGCGGAATGACTTCTTCAACATTAACGGTAGATTCTCTGCTAATATCAAGAGTGGATGAACTGGGAATATAAGGATTGTCTACTGTCTCCATATCATCGGTAGTAGGAGCAACAGTAGTAAGGACTTCCGGATCTTGAGAGGACTGAGGATCCTGTGACTTCAATAGGACTGATTTATCAAATGTGACACGTCGAGAATGAATTACTTTACGAGTCAAGGGGTTCCAGATTCGGTAACCCTTGATACCATCTGTATAGCCGAGCAAGAATCCTTTGGAGGCTTTAGGATTCAACTTGTCCTGGCCTGAAACATGAAATTAAACAGGACAACCAAATACATGTATGTATTTCAGACAGATGTTTTTTTTACCTCTCCAAACCTCTTCCAGAATCTTTCCCCCGATGGCCGAACAAGGTAACCTATTAATAATGTGCACTGCAGTGTAGAGTGCTTCGGCCCAGAAATATTTGGGGAAGCCCGATGTCGACAACATACATCGGACCTTCTCAAGCAAAGTCCTATTCATCCGCTCTGCAACCCCATTAGATTGAGGGTCCTCTGGTGTGGTGTAGTGACGGTGGATGCCCTTACGCGAACAAAAGTCTTTGAAGTTACCACTAGTAAATTCTCCACCGTTGACAGATCTCAGCACTTTTAACTTCTTGCCAGTCTTGACCTCTACTCGTGCCAACTAAGTCTTGAACGTATCGAAGACATCTGACTTTAACTTCAACACATACGCCCAAAGCTTATGCGAGAAATCATCAATAAACGAAACGAAGTATTTACCTCCACTGAGGGATGAAGTACTGGATGGTCCCCAGATGTCTGTATGAACATAATCGAGGATTCCTTTAGTGTTGTGTTTTCCAACACCAAAAGAAACACGCGTCTTCTTTCCTTTGACACATCCCGAACAAAACTCCAGGCTGGCAGGTATGGCGACTTTAATGAGTTCTCGCTTGCGCAAAATCTCTAAATTCTTCTCGAATGTGTGGCCCAAATGAAGATGCAATAAGCAAGCAACATCGAGATTCTGAGAAATATAATCCACACACGATTCAGAAGAAATAGTTTCGCCATTCAAATGAAAAGATTATTTTCCGCCCGTTCGCCTTTCATTACGATAATACTCTCCCGGGAGATGCCCAAACTCTCGTCGTCAATCCGAATCTTGCAACCCAGTTTGGACAGTTGTCCAAAAGAGAACAAGGAACGAGTCATGGATGGAACAAACTTGACATTATTCAATGTCCGAATACACCCATCGAACATCTTGATCTGCACAGTACCGATACCCATAGTAACACACAAAGTACTATTTCCTATAAAAATACTGTTACCTTCAACTTTTTCGAAGGTAGAGAAACAATCCTGGAATGGTGTCATGTGGCAAGATGCCCCAGTCTCTAACACCCACCTTGCGGTGGTGTAACTGTGGCAGAGAAGCCATCTTGCTCCTCTTCGGCTGCAACAGCTGATGATTCGGCGTTGTCTTTGTCTTTGTTTTAAAGACTCGAACAATCTTTCACCCAATGATCTGGATTATGGCAATAGTTACAGTTGCCACGTGTCTTTGATTTCCCATGAGATCCAGGCCGATGGGACTGAGAGTGCCCACAGTTTCTTCCTCTTGAAGATTGTTGATCGTCGCGGCCTCTGTCAGCAAATAGGCCTTGACTGCAATTGTTCTCTCTGGGATTGTTATCGATCCTCATCTGAATTCTTTGATCTTCAGAAATTATTCTTGTTTTCACATCAGACAAGGAAAGAGTTTCTCTTCCATAAATAAAATTGTTAGTGAATTGGGAATATTTCTCGAGAAGTGAATACAACAGGATCATAGCAAGTGCTTCTTCATCTTTCACAAGAAGCGCATTTGTTGCCTTCAACTTCATGATGATATCTTCAAATTCGGTCATGTGAGCTTTAATGGTTGTGCCTTCCTTCATTTTGAAGAAGAGACACGACCGCATCAGTAACAATCTGTTAGTCAAAGTTTTCTTGAGATATAAAATCTCAAGCTTGCTCCAAATACCTGCAGCTGTCTTTTCAGACACAATCTCATATATAACATTTTCTCCCATAGCCATCTGCAAAGTAGTAAATGCCCATGCTTCCATTTCTTTAGCCTTAAGATCAGACATATTAGGGTCTAACTCGTCTTTTGCAAATACTACGGGATGGAATCCATTTTTCCTAAGTGCAGCAGATGTTGTGAACTGCCATTTACCAAAGTCACCGTCCCTATTCCAAGTCTGTATACAAATCCCAACCCCGGACAAATTAAATGTACCTTCTTGGTACGGTTTTTGGGACTTGTTTGAGGAACCGACACCAAATGGATTTTCTACGTCAGCCATAGAGAAAAAAAAAGTGCAAACTGGTTTATGTATATTTTCTACACAAACCCAAATGTAGATCCGAAAGCTCTGATACCAATTGTTAGGAAAAATGTGCCTCATAAATGCAAAAACTAGCGAATTGTTTTCTAAGGTCCCAAACGAGTAGAAATCCAAGTGCACAATTAACCCAACAACAAATGCGGATAACAATAATCTAGATGTTGCACAATAATTATCTAACGTAGAAAAAAACCCCAAGAAATATAGATAATAATAAATACGTTATTATCTATAATTATATCAAGTTTAAAACAAATAACATCGTGATTTAACGTGGTTCCATTATCGGTGTGATAGTGTACATCCACCAAAGAGAGAGAGCAAGAATATTATTACCAACCACGGAGATTACAAAGTGCTTGTACAAGGATCTTGAGATCCACGATCACCTAACAAAACTTCACGAACACCACCGAATATCAAGAACACTCTCGACCTCACATAAACTAAGTATATTGAAAGGATATACTTGGGAGAGTATTTGGTGTATAGAAACTAGAGAAGCTTGGAAGGGATGAAGAAATGGTTAGAGAATAGGCCATATTTATAGCCATCAAAGAAGTAGGCACCAAGTATCTTGAGTGGTGACCAAGTATGAAGTTGGCAAACTTGGCCTCCAAGCTTGGCTTTTAATCACATGTGTATCATCTAAATATAATATAAAATAAATATTATAACAGTTATCCGATTGGATACAAGTCAATGTCCAAGGGAAATATGAAGTCTGAAAATAACTTGACTAGAAGCGATCTGAGCACATTGATTAGAGGATTGTTATCTCTTCAATGTCAACAACTGATGTAGGCTATCTCACATCAATCCCTTTCAACTAATGTAGTGATCGAAGCTGATGAAACAATTAATATTGTGATATGTATGTGTTATTCTTTGTCCTTTTATTTACAATGATGATATCACAAATGTGAATCATAGATTCTTGAGCTTCGAGAAATATTTGTCATGAGTTCGAAAGATCAACTAATATAAAGGAGACACAACCTATCTCAATAACAATACTAAATAACACGATATTATCGGTTACTATCATTGGAGATGTAGTTATTATACAGGGGGTTATTACTCTTCATAATGTCTTTTATGTGACTGATTTTAACTAAAACTTGTTATTTGTAAGTGCTCTTACGATAGACTAAAAGATTACAGTTCAATATTTATTTGAACTTGCGTTGATTCAGAAAATCAACCCTAAGAGAACGATTGGAACTGCTGGAGATATTGGGGACTGTATGTTCTAGAAGTTCAAAGTAATTCACCGACTGTTAGCAAAGGTTCAATATATGTTAATGTTGATGTAAATCAAGTTTCCATTGATGTTTGGCATAGACGTTTTGGTCATCTAAACAATGAATTCCTTACTTCAATAAAATCTCTATTGAATGTAAAGGATATTTCAGCAAATACAAATAGTTTATGTTCTATATGACCTTTAGCTAAACAGAAAAAATCATCATTTAGTTACGACTAAAATATGTGTAAACATGCCTTTTATTTGGTACATTATAATATTTGGGGGTCGTATCACATTTCAGCATACAAAGCATATAGGTACTTTGTTATGATTATTGACGATTGTAACCATTTCACATGGGTATATTTGCTCAAAAACAAGTCAGAAGTTATTCATGTTATTTTGTAGTTTGATACCATGGTTTGTACTCAGTTTGATAAAAGAATAAAAGATTTTAATACAAATAATGCGAAGGAGATTAATGTTGAAGAATTTTTTCAAGATAAAGGCATAAGACACCAATGGTCTTGTGTGGGCAGACTACAACAAAATTATGTGGCCGAACACAAGATTCGATATTTATTGAATGAAGTTCAAGCGTTGATGTTCCAATTCAGTTCTGGTCAGAATGTATTCTTACTGCCGCTCATTTAATGAACCGTACACCTTTGGTTCTTCTTGGAGATCAATCTGCATATCAGAAATTATATGGTTCTTCTACTAACTTTACTCTATTACGGACCTTTGGATGCCTTGCTTATGAGTCCAAATCACCAAAGTCATGACACAAATTTGATCCTCATGCAAAAGCATGTGTTTTCATGGGATATCCAATTGGTATGAAGGCTTATTTACTATATGATCTCAATAGACTCCACTTTTTGTGTATCGAGATATTGTATTTCGTGAGTATGTCTATCCCTTTGCCAAATCTCCAGTCATCGATTTCATCTAGATCCATTTTCATCAATAATGATTCCCAATTCTGTGAATGATAATGTTCCTTGACATTTATCAAATGTACCATTACAACCTGAGCTCTCATTCTTCATTCCTGGTGATGGTGTTTCTTAGCAATCATCTATTTCACCCTCACATCATGAAACATCATCTTCTTCTAATATTCTAAGTGTGAACCTTACAAATGATTCTCGGCCTACATGTGGTCGGAGAAGATCTTCTCAATAAAAACAACAACTTTCTTATCTATAATACTTTACGGTTCGATATCCCTTCGAAGATCATTTGGGGTATGATTGTTGTCTAAATCTTATAAGGCATTTACCACAACATTATGAGCTAACTTTGAACCGAAAACCTATGCCCAGGCTGCAAAATATTATGAATGGTGTGATGCCATGAAGGAGGAACTTAAGGCTAAGGAAATTAATGGTACTTGGTCGATTGTGCCATTCACTACAAGGAAAAAGGGTTTTAAAGAAGGAATTTTTAGAGAAGAATTTGGAAGTGTATCTAAATGTGGTCTTTAGGGAAGGAAATACATGACAAAAGTGAAAGATGTAACAGAAGATAAAGATGACTTTTAGAGAAAGATTTCAAACCAAATAATACGCTATGATAATCGTCTCTAAAACTTTTAGAGACACTTCTTATATAAAGCTTCTCTAAAAGTAGAACCAAAAGCTTTAGAAACGCTTTTTAAATCGTCTCTAATGGATTAAAGTATTTTTATTTTATTTTTAAATTATATAAGAGGCTTTAGTTACACTTTTTTATTTCTCCAAACGTATCTAAAGGTTTTCTATTTTTATTAAATCAAATTTATATCATAAATATATTACTTAATTAAAAAGAAGAGTCTTGTGCGGGTGTGCGGGTGTTCTGTTCAATTTTTTGGACTAATTTCCCTTCGATTTTGATTTTGATTTCTATTTCTATTTGATTTCGATCTCTCTTTGATTTCAATCTTCGATTTCACTATGATTTCAGTCTTCGATTTCTCTTTGATTTCAATCTTCGATTTCGATTTCTCTTTAATTTCGATCTTTGATTTCGATCTTCGATTTCTCTTTGATTTCAATCTTCGATTTGTCTTTGATTTCAATCTTTGATTTCGTTTTCCAATCGAGTTCAAGTTGTCTCACCTCTTCAACTTAGGGCGTGAGAGACTCGAAGCTAATGTAGGCGACTTCATCTATTTAGGGCTTGAGGAGTTTGTCTTCATATCTTCATTTTAATTTCTACTACTTTCTAGTGTGTATGTGCTCAGCCTTGTTCTGTTTATAATGTAAAATTAGGTTTGTTTTCGTTACAGGATTGACTGATTCGGTGGCTCTAAAATCTGCGCTGATCATCAAAGAATCGTTTCATTTGGTGAAAATTCCTTCTACTAATTAATTAAGATCTTTGATAATGTTTATGAGTTCATTGTTTAACTTTCTTCTTTCTATACTTGAAAAAACAGGCTCAAAAGCTACGCTGAGTATAATATACGATTATATGTACGTATTTTGGCGTAACCTGCTTCTTCATCGTCTGATTCTTCATTTGGTTAGTCATTTTATGTGTTGGTTGTTAGGTTGAAATTTGAATGCATTTTTTGAGGTGAGCATATTTAGGTTTAAAGTGTATGTTGCATTCAGTTGGAATTGAGAAAAATCAACAAATTACACTAATATTCTGACTGTAAATTCCGTTTGGTTTTTGATGTGTTAGTAATGTTTTGAACCTCATATATATTATACTCTTTATATTTCTATTATCAGTTCAGATGGGGATATAACTTTTTTTTTGCAAAAATGTGCTTTGTTCTGTTTATAATGTAAAATTAGGTTTGTTTTGGTTACAGGATTGACTGATTTGCGATTCGGTGGCTCTAAAACTTGCGCTGATCATCAAAGAATCGTTTCATTTGGTGAAAATTCCTTCTACTAATTAATTAAGATCTTTGATAATGTTTATGAGTTCATCGTTTAACTTTCTTCTTTCTATACTTGAAAAAACAGGCTCAAAAGCTACGTTGAGTATAATATACGATTATATGTATGTATTTTGGCGTAACCTGCTTCTTCATCGTTTGATTCTTCATTTGTTTAGTCATTTTATGTGTTGGTTGTTAGGTTGAAATTTGAATGCATTTCTTGAAGTGAGCATATTTAGGTTTAAAGTGTATGTTGCATTCAGTTGGAATTGAGAAAAATCAACAAATTACACTAATATTCTGACTGTAAATTCCGTTTGGTTTTTGATGTGTTAGTAATGTTTTGAACCTAATATATATTATACTCTTTATATTTCTATTATCAGTTCAGATGGAGATATAACTTTTTTTTTTTTTGCAAAAATGTGCTTTGTATCAAATCCAATAATATTGGTGTGAATGTGCTTCAAAATAAGGTTTGGGAATGAGAATCAAGCTGATGGAAAGTCAAGAATTCATAATTGCCCCTTAGATCCTGATTACATAACCCAAACAGTGAGATTTGCATAATTCCCCCTAAATTAGGCAGATTTTTTCCACTTGTATTTGTGTGATTTCAGTCTTTTCCATTTTGGTTTTGCTTAATTGATTGCACAGGGCTTCAGATGATTGAACATTTCTATTTGATGAAGACTAGATTTCAACAACATTTGCGTCATAGAAAAGGTATGTCAATGTTCAACTTCATCTTGATCTCAATTTAAAAACGGTTTTTTTGTATTTTGTAATTGATTTTAAGGATAACGATGAGTGTCTGAAGAGATGTTAAATTTTTGTTTAGTTAGCGAAATTATGGTTTGTGTTCTAGTTTACTTATATAAATCATTGTTTATGTGTGAATCGGTTCTAGTGAATTTGGTTTCTTTCTCTGCTTAAGGAGTAAATCTGTTTCCAATTTTTCAATTTTCTTGGCTTACATATACCTAGAAGTGACCAACATGCTTATGCAATTTGAGGTTAATCCATTTGATGGGCAAGAGGCAAAGCCGTATATGACAAACTTGATCGTTTTTTCTTTTTTGAATCTTTGATATTTGTGATTGGCAGTTTAATGTTGCTGATACAAAAATGCTCCCGAAATCTTGGTGATGACAAACTTGATTGCAGCATATCAACGGAATGAAATATTGGAATTTGAGAAAATCCTCAAGGTAAAAAATTGATGGTTATGTACCCAAAATTTAAATAAAGTCAATTCTATGTGATTAATTCTTGCGTTCTCTTTCCCTCTCCCTCTGTTCCTGCCCATAACAGTACAATATGTGCAACAATAAGAAAAAAGCTCCATGTTCTGCCCAAATTTGCCATTTTCGTGAGTATGGAAAGTGAAAAATGTCAGGTTGTATGAAATAGTTATAAGGGTAGCACTCTTAAGAATAAACCAAACCCACGTTGAGGTAGGCTTAGATAGAGCTTTCAAAGATCAGATGTGAAAAGCTAGTTGGCACAAATACTAGTATTCCTCGATATGGTGTCTAAATGTGTATGTTGCCATTCAAATTCTTGCGATAAAAATAAATATTCATCTCTTCTCTGACAGAGATATTGCTATGATTACAGTAATCTCTTTTTTGTTGGTCTTGTAGCAGGATTTGATGTAAATATTTGCTTCTATTTCCATCTTTATATATTAAATTATTTGGTAGGCATGATGAATACTACTGCTGTTATTCTTTTTTTTATGGGAACTTTATTCTTGTTTTATGGGAACTTGGATATCCAGAAACAAACTTATCTCTCAAAAGAATTTCCCATCATTTATCTAGAATTGTTATGCAGCGTACGCTAAACTTTGATAGATAATGAGAATTTTCAGAAATAAGTTCCTTCTAACTTTGTTAATTTGTATCTAAAGATAACTTAAAAGATAGGATGGCTGCTACAATTTCGAAAGTGGAACCTAGGAATTGCTACTTCAGCTGATTTATGTGATGGAGTGGAATGTCTATATTGGCTTGCTCCAGCTAGTAATCAACAGGTAGGAGCATGAAATTTGCACTTGCAGGTGGTGGTGTTGAATTTATTGATATTGTTTGTGGTTGATCGGGAAGAAAGTTACGGTGCCATACTTGGGAAATGATCAGCTCCCTGTTCAATAGGTAACCTTTCTTGCTTTACAGTGTTCTGTTTCGTGTTTGATTTGAAGGCATTCTTGCAAGATTTTTGCACTAAAATGTTTGAAAATTGCCTTCTTATCGAGTTATGATCTGGGTCTGCATAATTTATACAAATTAGTTTTCCAAATTTCTTTGTTGTTTGTTGCTTATTTGAGAACCAAGAATTCTTGAAATCAAATGATATTTTGAGGTGTACATGTCTTCTTATTCTAGTTTTAGCAACAATCATGATGACCTGAAGGTTATGATTTATCATTTGGTATTTATGTTGTTTGTGTTTTCACATAGGGTAATACAAACCATGCGTATTGATGTATACACATGTATCAATGTATGTGTGTATATGTGTTCAATCATTTTTCTAGCCATTATACTTGTTCTGTTACAAATTAATTGTTTTGAAAAAGAAAGGGTTTAAAGAATATGAAAATTTATTCTGGTATTTATGTTGTTTGTGGTTGTTAATTTCTCCTCACATTAGTCATTCGCACTCACAATAACATCTTTGTTTCTCCTTGCACCATCTCAATGGTCCGCAAAATGAAAACACCAAATGGCCAAATGAATGACACTAGCATTTTTCTTAGTATCTTATGATGTATTACATCCCTATAAAATATATGCAGGAATCTTTAGCACGTAGTCACGGCTCACAATGTGGATTTTGTACACCTGGATTTGTCATGTCTATGTAAGCGTTATTGAGGTCTAGCGAAAGCCCACCTACCGAAGAGCAGACTGAAGAAAGCCTTGCAGGAAATTTGTGTCGATGTACTGGTTATAAACCAATTCTTGACGCATTTCGAGTCTTTGCCAAGAGTAATGACTTGTTATACACAAGTGGTTCTGTTTCGTTACAAGAACCTAGAGATGGTGAGTTTGTTTGCCCTTCGACTGGTAAGCCTTGTTCTTGTGGGTCCAAAACAGTTGGCGGCAAAGAAACCATCCAACAAACCAATGTTTGTCACAGTGACTATAAGCTTGTTTCTTATAATGAAATTGATGGAAGTTCATACACAAACAAAGAAATCATCTTCCCACCTCAGCTTTTGATGAGGAAATCAAGTTATATAAGCTTAAAACGATCTGGTGGGATCGAATGGCATAGGTTGTTACTGTTAAAACATGTATTGGAGTTAAAAGCAAGATACCATGATGCAAAATTAGTTGTAGGAAACACGGAAGTGGGAATTGAAACTAGGTTAAAGAAAATTCACTACCCGGTTTTCGTATCTATTACCCATGTACCCGAACTTAACGTGTTGAGTGTTAACGACGGTGGCATGGAGATCGGTGCCACTGTTAGGCTGTCAGAGCTTCAGAAATTTCTCAAAAAAGTTATCGAAGAACGTCCCTCTTATGAAACATCAGCTTGTAAGGCTATCGTTGAACAAATAAAATGGTTTGTTGGAACTCAGATAACGAACACATCGTCGGTTCATTCTCTCTCTCTCTGTTTTTGTTTCTACATAGATATATGAGTACATATGTACCTGTTTCACGGGAAATTTTCACGATTTAACCCTGTGTTTGTGACTTTGTCTGCGTCTACAGCGTTAAGGAGGATTGGGTGAAGGGGGTGGAGATAAGGAAGGCGGAACAGTTGGAGAACGTGAGCTCGCTCATTATCCTCGGCGGCGAGAGCACCACCATGGCTAAGCTTGCTGAATTGCACAATCTGGTGAATTTTTATCTATCTTTCTCTTCAATGTCCAGCTTTTTTTATGATTTAGAAAAGCTCATATGCATATATGTGTTGGAACTTGGTTAGGTGGTTTATTGAACTGAAGGTGTTCGACAAAAGTCCTCTGAAGAAGCTATCTATTGTCCTCTACTTGTTTTGGAGAGAACCAGACAAAAGGTTAACTGCAAGTTTAATATATTCTGCTACTTTATGATGCTTAAATTAGGAGAATATTAAACTTGAAACTATATTTAGGTTTTAATTATTCAATTTTCTAATGAAATGTTCTCATCGCTTATTAAATTTTTGCAGATAAAGTGGGAAATTGGCACAATTTCAGTTCTCATGAAATTATTGCATTATGGCTACCACCTTTGTAGACATCTAGAAATCAGACGGGGCTTCGTCATTTGAGCAAAGTAACAAACATGGTTCTACTCCAGGAGACAATATAAAAAGTTAGAAATAGATTATGTTGGGAACTGAAGAAATGCTAAGTATGGTTAATGCTGCTAGCTAAAAAATTAGTACTTCTGAGTTAATGCTGCCAGTTGAAGTTAATGCTGCCAGAACATGATTAATGCTGCTCTTCAAGATTAGTACTGCTGGAGTTACTACTGCTAAGAGATTAATACTGCTGATCTTGATTAATGCTGCTTATGAGATGGAGATCCGAATTACAAGAATGACAGCTGGATAGACTGAAGATATTCATGGAAGATATTCTGAAGATATTTTATTTATCTTTTGTTCAGTATATATATAGAATTGATAGAATAGTTTCATAGTTAATTATTAGTTCTGAGTTTTTGTTTTAGAGAGAATCAACCTCAAGGCATAGTTCCTAATTCTAGAGAAGTAGAATTCGTCTTGAAAGAGCTTGTTCTTCAAGATTGAGGTTGTGTGTGTAATCTTGTAACTTCAACCATTCAATACAAGTTTACAAGTTGTTCATCAGATTTACTGTTCGTTTACTATTTCATTAAATATCAAAGTGTTATTCCGCAAACTTCTTTGATATTGTTTCTGAGTATTTATAATTCTTGTTGAGAATTCGATCCTGACAAGTGGTATAAGAGCCTGTTCTCTCAGAAACATTCATTCATTCATCATGGAAAACTTTGCAGATTCAAACAGTACTCTTGTATCTAAAGTTCCAATGCTCAAACCCAATGAGTTTGACATGTGGAAGATCAGAATCAGGCAATACATTCTCCTCACTGACTACTCAATGTGGGATGTCATTGAGAATGGCCCCTCTACTGAAGGTCAGATTGGACCAGATGGTAAAAGATCTCCACCAAAGACAGATGGTGAGAGGAAGATTAGACAGACGGAGATGAAGTCCTTGAGCACTCTGCTCTTGGCCATCCCCAATGAATATCAGCATCAATTCTGCAACTGCACAGATGCTCAGATTCTCTGGAATGCTCTAGAGAAAAGATTTGCTGGAACTAAAAGCACCAAAAGAAATCAAAGGGATGTTCTGAAGCAGCAGTATGAGAACTTCACTTCTTCAAAGAATGAGTCCATGACTCAAACTTTTGACAGGTTCAACAAGCTTATTGGTGAACTGGCTACTATGGGAGTGAAAATGGAGCAAGATGCTATCAACAGGAAGTTCCTCAGATCTCTTGGGGATGAATGGACTATGTACACTGTCTCATATAGACAGAGTGACAATCTGGAGGAGAAGGAACTAGATGATTTGTATAATGATCTAAGAGTATTTGAATCTGAGGTAGAAGCCAAGAAGAAGCCCACTAGGTATATTCATAATGCAGCACTTCTATCAGCATCTGCTGATACTACTGCCAACCCTGAAGCAGTTAGTGCTGCTAGTGGTGTGAATTCAGAAAAAGGCACTGAAACAGTTTTTGAAGCCTTTTTATCAAGTCATAGCAACAACTCTTTGATTAATGATGATCTGGAACAAATTCACCCTGATGACTTGGAGGAGATGGACATTAAATGGCAGATGGCCATGTTATCTATGAGGGTGAAGAAGTTTATTAAAAGAACTGGAAGGAACAACTTCTCTCAAAGAAGAGAAGATGGTGCTAGTTTTGACAAGACAAAGGTGGAATGCTATAAGTGCCACATGAAGGGACACTTTGCTAGAGAGTGCAGAAGTGGTGTGCCAAATAACAACCACCAACAAGCCCAGAATGGTGGATTCAATCAAAACAAGAACTCTGCTCAAGCCCTTGTTTCTCAACAAGGAATGGGGTTTGACTGGAGTGACCAAGCTGAGGAAGCCATTCAGAATCAAGCCCTTATGGCAGAGGTGTCTGATCTCCCCTCTGAGGTAAGTTCTAATCTTTGTACTCAATCTTGCATAGACACTGTAAAAAGGTACAGGGATCACAACCAAAACATGTGTGATGACCTCAAAAGATTAGAAAAGGACAGAAGAGATTATGTGTTGATAGTGGAGAGGTTTGAAGAACAAATCAAAGGCTTTCAAGCCAATGAACTTCAACACTCTTATGACACAAACTACTGGAAGTGAGAAAAGAATGAGCTAGAGACCAAACTGTCTAAGTCCAAAGAAGAGAATGATAAGTTGAAAGAAGAATTAGCTAAGGTTAAGCTTGATATAGAAAAGTTTTCATATGCTTCAAAAGGAATGGATTCTCTTCTAAAGGCTCAGATTCATGATAAGATGAAGCCTGGTGTTGGATACAACAACACACCCCCTTCTTACAACAACAATTATATCCCTCCTACATCAGATCTGTTAGAGACCAAGGAGAAAAAGGACTTGTCTGAGAAAGCATTTAAGATAGATCCTTTGGATGAGGTGATGATTAAGGATTTGACTGAGAAAGAAGCCAGTGAGAATAGGAATAATGCTGTGAGTAAAGAGATACCTTTAGAAAACAACATTATCACCAATGAGGGATGTGGAAAAATCTGGGTCAAGTCTAAAGAGATAGAGAAGACCAAAGGAAAGGCTAACAAGGTCCATTACAAACAGACCACTGTTGTGAATCCTGGCCCTTGTAAACAGTGTGCTTGCAATAAAACTGAGAGCCCAAATTCTGGTACAAAGAGAGGTAATCAAAGAAACTGGAATAATCAATGGGCTCAGAAACAAGGAGTTGATCTGAGTAAGATAATCAGACAAAAACCTTGTTTCATATGTGGCAAGCTAAATCATTTGGCTAAGTACTATTTCTTTAATCCTATTAACCAAAGGATGAACTTTCAAAGATTTGTGCAAAAACCTGTTGGTTATAGGAAGGCTGGAAAGAAACATGTGGCTAAGAAATCTGCTGAAACCAAAGGCCACATGCAGAAAAAGTTTTTAAAAGAAAGTATTAAAATGTGGGTGCCTAGAAGCACTAAAACTGTTAGTGCTGCTAACAGGGATAGTGCTGCTAATAGCAATACTGCTGCTAACAGTGTTAGTACTGCTAAGAATTTTAATACTTCTAACACTGTTAGTACTTCTTCAAAGGTTACTACTGCTAACACAGTTACTGCTGCTAAAACAGTTAATACTTCTAACAAGGTTAGTACTGCTAAGCATGCAAGTGCTGCTAATGCAGTTAGTTCTTCTAAAAACAGTACTGCTTCTAGCAAATATGCATCCAAACCTATTATTGTAACAAAGTACTCCAGTAATGAGGAGTCAAAGTTTAAAAATCTTGTCAAGAAAGAATGTAAATATTTTGATGAGAAAGGGGTACCCAAGACCACTTTGGCTTGGGTTCCTAGTCCATACTAACTGATTTATCTTATGTGCAGGGCAACCAACAGCTCAAGGGGAAGAGCATTTGGCATGTGGATAGTGGTTGCTCTAGGCACATGACAGGCAACATGTCATTCCTTCAGGATTTCAAGCATATCAATGGAGGACATGTTGCATTTGGAGACAATCTTGCAGGTGGAAAAATAAGTGGAAAAGGTAATGTCACAAAAGGTAAGATGACATTTGAAGATGTCTACTATGTTGATCAGCTAAAGTACAACCTGTTAAGTGTATCACAGGTTTGTGACAAATAACATAGTATATTATTTACAAGTACAGAATGTATGATCCTTGCTCTAGGATTCAAGGTAGTTGATGAAAGCATGATACTACTTAGAACTCCAAGAAAGGACAATGTTTATTGTCTAGATATGGACAATGTTTCAAGTGATTCATCCCTGAACTGTCTTGTTTCAAAAGCTTCTGTGGATGAATCCTCTCTTTGGCACAGAAGGATGTGTCACATGAATTTCAAGACAATGAACAAACTTGTTAAAAACAACCTTGTAAGAGGTTTACCATCAAAAGTCTTTTCATGTGATGATCATTGTGTTGCTTGTCTTAAAGGCAAACAGCACAAAACTTCTCATAAGACCAAAGAGTTAAATTCAATTTCTTCTTGTCTCCAGTTATTACATATGGATCTGTTTGACCCTACAAATGTGATGAGCATAGGGAAGAAATCATATTGCCTAGTTATTGTTGATGATTACTCTAGATTTACTTGGGTATATTTTCTAAGGACTAAGGATGAGACAAGTGGACTGATCAAATCCTTTATTCTAAGAATTGAAAACCAAACTAATCAAAAAGTAAAAGTCATTAGATCAGACAATGGAACTGAATTTAAAAATCTTGATCTAAACATCTTTTGTGAAGAAAAAGGCATTGAGAGACAATATAGTGCTCCTAGGACTCCACAACAAAATGGAGTTGCTGAAAGAAGGAATAGGACACTAATTGAGGCTGCTAGATCTCTGTTAGCTGATTCAAAACTGCCAATTACTTTCTGGGCTGAAGCCGTTAACACTGCCTGTTATGTCCAAAACAGAGTGCTAGTGGTCAAGCCAAAGAACAAGACACCTTATGAGCTCTTAAATAAAAGAAAACCATTTATTGGATTTTTTAAACCATTTGGGTGTCCTTGTACAATTCTCAATACTAAATCTCACTTAGGAAAGTTTGATAGAAAGGCAGATGATGGATTTCTTGTGGGTTACTCATCTCAAAGTAAAGCCTACAGAGTTTTTAATACCTCTTCTAGAACAATTGAGGAAAGTGACAATGTCAAATGCAATGAGAACACACCAAATCCTATTGGGTCTGGTCCTCAGTGGCTGTTTGACATTGATTCACTAACTAACTCTTTTGGTTTCAGTAGTGATAATTATGCAGGACCAGGTAGTGGAGGATCAGGGACTATACAAGTTCAAGAAAACATACCTCAGTCTGTGATTTTTCCCATACCTACAGTGGATCCTAATGAAGACAGTGAAAAGGAGCCATCTACTGAACCAAATCAGAGTGAAGAAGAAAGGAGAGAAGAGGAGAATCAAGAGAATCAAGAGAATCAAGAGAATCAAGAGAATAAAGAACCAGAAGTAGCTGCTGACATCACCTCAGTTTAGTTGAATGGCTCCAATCTAGAGGTGGGACTAAATGAAGAACCTAGTCATCAAACAAGAACACAAAAGAATCATCCTCCTCAGCTGGTAATAGGAGATATCTCTTCTCCTATGATGACTAGAAATCAAAGCAGGCTGCAAGATATGCAAGACCATCAACATACATTGCTCTCTTGCTTTCTATCCCAGCTTGAGCCTAAGAAGGCTCATGATGCTATGAAAGATTCCAGTTGGATAGAAGCCATGCAAGAAGAGCTGCTCTAATTCAAGCTGCAAGATGTGTGGGATCTGGTAGACCTTCCCAAAGGTCACAGAGCAATAGGCACAAAATGGGTCTTTAGAAATAAGAGAGATGAGAGAGGAATAGTAATAAAGAACAAAGCAAGGTTGGTGGCACAAGGGTATACACAAGAAGAAGGAATAGATTATGAAGAAGTATTTGCACCAGTGGCTAGGATAGAAGCAATCAGATTGTTCCTGGCCTATGCTTCTTATATGAAGTTCAAAGTCTATCAAATGGATGTAAAAAGTGCATTTCTATATGGCTCAATTGAAGAAGAAGTATATGTCTGTCAACCACCAGGGTTTGAAAATCCTAGCTATCCAGACAGAGTATACAAACTGAAGAAAGCACTTTATGGATTGCATCAAGCACCAAGAGCATGGTATGACACTCTGTCATCCTATCTATTGGAAAATGGCTTTGAAAGAGGAGTCATTGATAAGACTCTGTTCATCAAGAGAAAGAAGAAGGACATCTTGCTGGTCCAAATCTATGTAGATGATATCATCTTTGGATCTACAAGAGACAATATGTGCAAGGAATTTGAGGATCTCATGCATCAAAGGTTCAAAATGAGTTCCATAGGGGAACTTACTTTCTTCCTTGGACTCCAAGTCCAACAGAAGTCAGATGGTATTTTTATTTGTCAGTCCAAGTATGTGCAGGACATTCTAACCAAGTTTGGTTTCTCAGACTCAAAGCCTGCCAGCACACCTATGGAGACACACAAGCAGATAACAGCAGATCTTGAGGGGGAGGATATGGATGTTCATCACTATAGATCCATGATTGGCTCTCTCATGTATCTTACAGCCTCTAGACCAGATATAATGTTTCCAGTCTGTGTATGTGCAAGATTTCAAGTTAGGCCAAAGCAATCACACTATCAAGCTGTTAAGAGGATATTCAGATATCTCAAAGGGCAACCTAGATTGGGACTTTGGTATCCTTATGATTCATCATTTGACCTACTTGCATACTCAGACAGTGACTTAGGTGGAGCAAACTTAGACAGAAAATCTACTTCTGGAGGATGCCAGTTTTTGGGTGCAAGACTAGTTTCATGGCAGTGCAAGAAACAAACCACAGTGTCCACATCTACAACAGAAGCAGAGTACATAGCAGCTGCAAGTTGCTTCTCTCAAGTCTTATGCATTCAGAATCAAATGCTGGACTATGGGGTAACATTTCTACACACTCCAATCTTTATTGATAATAGCAGTGCCATTAGCATTGTTAATAATCCTGTCAAGCACTCAAAGACAAAGCACATTGAGATCAGGTATCACTTTATAAGAGACTGCAATGAAAAGAAGCTTATTCAAGTTGTAAAAGTTCACACTGATAACCAGTTTGCTGATCTATTCACCAAAGCCTTTGATGTGGGTAGATTCACTTTCTTGGTAACAAGTGTGGGAATGATCAACTCTGAATAAGATCCTACTTAAAAAGTGGTTCAATACCTGTATATTGGTTATTCTTGGTGTTACTAACTTTCTTTCTCAGGAAATGTATAGCCGTACTCAGTTTATCACAAGCTTAAAAGTGTAAGTATGGTTAATACTGCCAGTACAGTTTTAGTACTGCCAGTACAGTATTAATGCTGCCAGTGCATTTTTAATACTGCCAGTGCACAGTTAATGCTGCTAGTAGTTAATACTGCTCTCAGTTAATACTGCTAGTCAGTTAATACTGCAAGTGGTTAATACTGCTCTCAGTTAATACTGCTAGTCAGTTAATACTGCTAGTGGTTAGTACTGCTAGTTAGTTAATACTGCTTTCAGTTAATACTGCTTTCAGTTAATACTACTTTCAGTTAAAACTGCTTTCAGTTAATACTGCTCACTGTTGATACTGCTTTCACTAAATTTTTAGGGTTAATACTGCTTATAATCCACAAGCTATAAATACCCTTTCCCTGCCTAAAAAGTTCATAACGACTCTTTGCATACTGTTCACTTGCGCTCTAACCCTTTTCTCTCAAGTACCAAGTTTTCAGGCAAGAACACTCAAGTTCAATGGCATCCATGGCGTTCATTGACGAGCACAATGAAATCGCGATGCTCCAAAAGCCACAACAAGCTGAAGGTTTTCACCAGATAGTTGACTTTCTGAAGTCCAGCCACATCGCTCATGCTCTCACTGTGTCTCCTACCATCTTCATAGAGCATCAGAGGCAATTCTGGGCCAATGCCACCACCGTTACAGAGAATGGTGTGCAAATGATAAAGACAAGGGTGTGTGACAAACCCCTAACAGTTACTGAAGAGGTACTACGCATCTGTCTACGTCTAGATGATGCTGCAGGTATCACCTCTATTCCTAATGAGGAACTATTCTCAACTCTTTCAAGAATGGGGTATGAAGGCCAAATGGGAATTTTCAAGTTTTTCAAAGCTAAGCTTTCATCCCAATGGAGGTTCTTTGTTCATACCCTGATGCACTGTATTTCAAAGAAAACTACTGGATGGAGCCAATTTAGCAGTCCCATTGCATATGCTTTGGTTTGTTTATCTACTGTTAGAAAATATAATTTTTCTCTAATGGTCTTCAATGATCTTGTCTCAAACCTGGACAACAAGAAGAGTTTCTTCATGTATCCCAGGTTTGTACAGGCAGTTATCACTAATGAATTGATGGATATACCTTACTTTGATGGGGTATATGTACCTAAACCCCCTAAAGGCAAGGTTTTCTCAAATATGAGAAGATCTGCTAGGGACTCGGAAGGAGTTGACACCCCATTGTTCTCTACAATGATGGTGGTGTCCCACACTGATAAAGGTATGGCAGCAGGGTCAAAGCCCTCCTCAGACCATCCCACTGCTAGCCAATCCCAACCTTCCCACTTCATATCAATTCCCCAGTCTCTGGTTCATAAGCCCACATCTCCAATTACCCAAACTTACAAAAGGAAACAGGTAAAGAAGGCTCCTTCCCTTCTTGTACCTTCCCCCACTAAGCCTTTAAGCCCTCTATTGGAGCATTCTCCAATAGAGAATATCCAAAGGGAATCCAATAGGGTGTCTCCCAACCCTCAGGAGGTGCTCTCTAAGGAGATGGAAGAGCATATGGGTGAGAAGGCTGCCACTACTTCTGCTAGCACAGAGAAGGACAGTGGTAACATCTCTAAGACCTTCCCCATGGCAACTTTGGGTGAGCAATCATCCAAAGGTCCCAGGTGCCAAGAACCCAAGGGGGTGGATAGTGCTTCTGCTAGGCAGAAGGCTTCCACTACTAAAAGATCCAATGATCATTCAAAAGGGGGTAACACTCCTGGAGAAGGTGAGGACAGATATAACTATGACGAATTGATGGAAACCATGGGAAACATCAATATGGATGTGATCAAACAAGGTCAAGAGATTGAAGAGCTTAAACTCATTGTTCTGTCACAACAAGAACAGATCCTCAACTTGAAGCAAATGGTAAGGAAATTGCTTCTCCAAAAGAAGAAGAAGCAATTTGTACTCAGAAGGAGGAAACCAGTGACTGATGCTCCCAAAAAGGGGGAGTCAGAAGCTGATGACAATATGGAAGATGCAAAAGCTAAGGGGGAGCAAGAGAATGCAAAGTTTGAGGGGGAGCAAATAACTGTAGAAAAGGTGGCACAAGAAGCAGAAACACAAGCAGCAACAGAAACCATTAATATTGCTGGTACAAGCAGAGCAGCAGAAATGGTTAATACGGCTGAACCAATGGAAGCAGAAGAAACAATGAAAGAAGTGCTCACAGATCTTGAAATTGCAGAAACTCTAATCAAAGCAAAGCATGATACTCCCAAGGTCATCTCAAAGGCCAAAGGAGTTGTCATGAAAGAAAGAGGTGATGCTTCAAAGAGATCAAGCAAAGAGAAGGAAATGAGTAAAGAGAAAGGCAAGGAAAAGCTAGTTCAACCTGATCAACCAATGAAAAAGCAAAAATTGATTGATTCAGATGAAGCTCTAGCTAGGAAAATACAGGCTGAGCTTGAAGAAGCAGAAACCATGCAAGTGCAAAAGGATAGAGAGATAGCTAAAGCAATGGCTGCAGAGTTAAACAAAGCCTATCAACAAAGCTTAGAAACAGAACAAGCCAAGCAGAAAGCCACATCTTTGAGGAAGCCTGCTAAGATCAAAATGGCTGCAAGGAAAAGACAACCTTCAAAGACATACTTGGGTGCTCAAGAGAGAAAGAAAATGATTACTTTCCTCAAGGGTGCAGTAGGTGTCAAGGTAGACATATTTTCAAAGATGTCTTTTGAGAAGCTCAAGAAGATGTATGATGCTGAGATGATAAAGCTTCAAGGGGATGATCTTGCAAGGGTTGAAATGGAGAAAAGAATGAAAGAAAGCAATGATTTCTTACAAAAACCATTCCCTGATGAGCAAGAAACTCCAGAGAAGGAAGCAACAATTGGTGAAAGTCTAAGGACTTTAAAAAGAACAAAGATGATTGCCAGGAGAAAGCCTACAAAGAAGCCTAGATTAGTGGAAGAAGAGGCTGAAAAGGTTGCTGAAGAAGAAGAGGCACCTGAGTCATCTACAATGAAAGAACCTGAAAGTACTGAGGATGTCAAAATGTACATGGTAGTGATGGACAAAGTGCCTGAACCAATTTCAGCAGAACCTGTAGGAGTTAAACCTCCTGAAGTCATTCACTGGGATGTTTTGGAAGTAGATGGCAAGGAGTATATCAGACTGAAGAGAAAAGATGAGAAATATGAAGTGTACAACACTTGGAACAAGATTGTCAGAACCTGCTCAAGGTCTGATATTGAAGAAATGTTTGAAATAGGGATGAAGTTATATGCAGATGAACTGAAAGCTCCAGTGATTTCAATTACAAAGATGATAATGGAGTATCTGTGCATGATGTTCAAACCTGATGAATTGGAGAAGATAATAAGGAATGTCTTTCAAACAGTGAATAATTGGACTCTATATGAAACTAGTGGAGTATATGCAGTGACTTTGGATTTGAATCACACTGAGTACTTCCTAGTGGATAGAGTGTACAACCATAGCAGACTGAAGCTTCATGCCATGCTTAAGAAGAAGCTATGATGTATTCCAGATTCAGAAATGGCTAAATATTTGATCCAAAGAACAATTAATCAAAGTTTGGGGTTGGATGCAAATACTGGAATTTAGGCCATGATGGAGTTTTGGGAGCATCTTGAAGAAGATCTGAAGAACTTGACTTCTTTTCCTAAAAGTCAAGTTAGGGGGAGATTGTTGGGAACTGAAGAAATGCTAAGTATGGTTAATGTTGCTAGCTAAAAAATTAGTACTTCTGAGTTAATGCTGCCAGTTGAAGTTAATGCTGCCAGAACATGATTAATGATGCTCTTCAAGATTAGTACTGCTGGAGTTACTACTGCTAAGAGATTAATACTGTTGATCTTGATTAATGCTGCTTATGAGATGGAGATCCGAATTACAAGAATGATAGCTGGATAGACTGAAGATATTCATGGAAGATATTCTGAAGATATTTTATTTATCTTTTGTTCAGTATATATATAATTGATAGAATAGTTTCATAGTTAATTATTAGTTCTGAGTTTTTGTTTTAGAGAGAATCAACCTCAAGGCATAGTTCCTAATTCTAGAGAAGTAGAATTCGTCTTGAAAGAGCTTGTTCTTCAAGATTGAGGTTGTGTGTGTATTCTTGTAACTTCAACCATTCAATACAAGTTTACAAGTTGTTCATCAGATTTACTGTTCGTTTACTGTTTCATTAAATATCAAAGTGTTATTCCGCAAACTTCTTTGATATTGTTTTTGAGTATTTATAATTCTTGTTGAGAATTCGATCCTGACAGATTAGGTGATAGGTTGAGTATAGAGTATAGCTAGGAGTTTAAAGGAAGATGTTAGAAAATGTAGTATGGATTGATTGAACATTAGGGATTGTTTGAAAAAATTCTTGTCTTTTATATGACAAATGTATGAAAATTTATTGCTTTAATATTTTTTGTTGTTTTTGTCGATTAATATTGTTATTTATAAATATATAACTATATATAAATATAAAGCTGAAATATGGATGAAAATAATAATAATAATAATAATATGCTTTTTAGAGAAGGAATTGATCTTCTAAAAGTGTATCTAAAGATAACCCTTTAGAGAAGGTTTTGATAATTTGTATCTAAACATAACTTTTAGAGAAGGTTTGTAAAGTGTTTCTAAAGGACATCTTAAGAGAACGTTTAGGTAAAGTGTCACTAAAGCCAAAACCTTTAGAGAAGCTTTTTGTAAACCTTCTCTGAAAGTACATTTAAGAGACGTTTACAAACCGTCACAAATACTTAGAAAACGTCACTAAAAAGATACTTTTAGAGAAGCTTTTTAAAACAAATTGACTAATATTTAGAGAAGCTTTGAAAGTGTATCTAAAACCCATAAAAGTGTCTCTAAAAACTAACAAAAAAACTACACTTCGAAAACCTTCCCTAAAACCTTTAGCTACCCTTATATAGAGAAGCTTTCTGACGGAAGTAAAAAGCTTCTCTAAAGCCTTTAGAGAAGCTTTTAAAACTTTTAAATACAAAACAAAACCTTCTCTGAAGGTCATTTTTCTTGTAGTGATTGTCTAAAGACAATAACTCAGTTGGTTGTAGGTGGGTGTAGAAGTTGAAAAATGGATAAAATGGGTGCATTGAGCTGTATAAGGCCCTTTTAGTTGCATAAGGGTTTCATCAACAAGAAGCTGTAGACTTTGTGGACACATTCTTTCCCATTGCAAAAGTGGCAACAGTAAAAACTTTGCATATTATTGGCTCGATTTGCTCATGGCCTTTAATTCAGTTAGATATTAATAATGCTTTCCTTAACGATGGTTTATGCGTGGAAGTATACATCTATATACTGTTGGGTTATGAGGTTAAGGGGAAGTACTCAAAGAATACTATATTGGTGTGTAAGTTTCATAAGTCAATTTATGGGCTTAAACAAGCCTCTCGATAATGAAACACCAAGTTTTATGAGCTTATGATTTCGATTGGTTTTACTCAGTCCCAAGCTGATTACTCTATTTTCTATAAAGGTAGTGGGTCTAGCTATGTTGCCTTGTTGGTTTTTGTTGATGACATAATAATTATGGGAGCCTCTATAACTTCTATTCAATATATGAAGTGTCGGTTGAGTACTGCTTTCAAGCTTAAGGATTTGGGATCTTAAAGTATTTTTTGGGGCTGGAATTTTCTCGATCAACTGAAGGGATTTTTGTTTCTCAAGAAACTACACTCTACAGATTATGGAATACATGGTTTGCTTGGCGCAAAACCTGCCAATACCCTAATGGATTCGAGTATTCAATTGATTGAAGAAGATGGTGAATCTCTTACAGATCCTACCCATTATCGTTGATTAATAGGGATATTATTAATTATATCTCAATATAACGAGGCCATATATTTCATTTTCTTTTTAAAAACTTCGCAGTTCATGTCTACTCCACGACTCCCTCATCGGCAAGAAGCATGTCGTCTAGTAAATATTTGAAAAAGGAACAAGGACGAGGCTTATTCTTTTAAGCTAAGTCTGATTTATCTTTACTAGATTATTGTGACTCAAACTAGGTTAAGTGCATTGATACATGTCGATCTGTTACTATGTTTTGTATTTTCTTGGGTAATTCTTTGACCTCATGGAAATCAAAGAAATAACCTTTGGTATCTCGGTCATCTACTGAAGTTGAATATAGGGTCATGGTTGTCACTACGTGCGAGTTATGTACTTGACATATGATGATTTTTGTGAATTATATTCTTGGCAAAATTCACGAAACACACAAAGTCCTCATATGATGCTTGCGAGTTCTAACATGATGCTTGTGAGTTCTAACATGATGCTTGCGAGTTCTTCGGATCTTACGAGTTCTTCACCGAAAACATAAAATCAGCCATAGAAACTTCAATTATGAGAAATTGAATCTGAAAATTTGCAGGGTTGATCGATTCTTGATTCTGAACACCCTTTCTTCACACAAAATCTTCTAAAAACAATGGATCACAAAATTCGATTGATTAAACATAATCTTGGAACTTCGAACTTAAGAACACAAAAAATCCAAAATTCACCACTGAATTGTGTGAATTGGATCTAGTAATCCAAACAAGAAATGTTCTAACATAAGTCGATACCAATGTTTTTCCATAACAAGTTTGCTCCACAGATTGCGACTAAGCCAACATTTCACGAGCGTACCAAGCATATTAATATCTATTCTCACTCTGTTAGGGAAAAAGTGAACACCAAGATGATTCGATTAATGCCTATACAATATGTGTTTCAGTTAGCTGATATCTTTACCAAGCCTCTATCAACATCAAAGCTTCAACCTTTGTTGTGCAAGATGGCAGTAAAGAATATTTATCAGCAATGAACATCTTGTTAATAACAAAAATCACCCAAAGGATAATTTAAGGTCGGTGTGGAGCTTTATCCAACTAAAGAAAGTAACCAGATAACAATGTATGCGATAATAATAAAAATAAAGGGACAAGGGATTTAGTGACACGGAAAATCCTCAACGAGGAAAAAACCACATACGACTAAGAGATGTCGTCGTACACTATGATCACCAAGCAGGGGTGATATCCTTAGATGTCACAATGTTTTACACGATGAACAATAAGAACGAGTGTATGAACTTATAACAAATACAGATCGTGTGTAAAAACACTTTTGTCGTGTGCTGCTGGAGCGAGAATGCAATTGATCTCCGTAAAGTTTGTAAGCTTCGTTATTCTGATTTCTGATGATTCAATGGGGGATGTATCCTCTAAATTTATAGCATTGATTCTTCATAAATATGTCTTCTGTAACGGTTGATCTTTCATAAATGGCTTTGATGGTGTTGATCGGTTATGACCGTTGGTACTCACGAACATTAAACTTGCATTAAATGAACAAAATAAGAACGTTAGGTCGTACGTTAGTATGGTCGAGGGTAAATCCTCGTGTTCGTCGTACGACACTCGACCGATCTTTGAATTTGTGTCGATGAGTATCGTAGTTATGCTTGGTCGTCAGGACTTTATCTTAATACAAGACAAGTAGTGTGAAATGTGTATTAAATGTGTCTTCGTCGTAATCGTGTATTTTTTACCCAAACAGTTTGCCGCCAAAATTCAAAATTTAAGCGGGAATTTTAAATTTTAATTTTAAAATTTTAAAAATTGCCACATGTCAACTAGGGAGTGGTTCTCCTTGTTGTGGAACCGAAGCAGTTCGATTTCAACTAGACCCTTGAGGGTCTAACTGACATTCGTGATGTCATGGCGGCATGGGGAACACGCTTGTCAGACGTAGGTGACAGGTGTCGAAGATCCAATGGTGCGTTTGAAAAGGCGATCGACACGTGTCGATCATCGAGCGATTCCTCTTGATACGATCTCTGCATATAAATAGGGATATTCGGGGGATAACTTCCTTTTATGCTTTCAGTTTATTTTTAGAGAGATTTCCCTTCGAATCTTTGCCAAACTTACGAAATCCCTGTCCGATTTATCTTTGATCGAGGTTTTACCATTTTAGAGGGAGTATTTAAGGTACAATCCTCTTTAATATTCTTATATGCGTTTTAAGACTCGTGCTAGGAATCCTAGAAAAGACTGGGATATACTAGGTCTGATTGAGTTAAAAATCAACCATACTAGGCTAGCTATGTCGAGTGAACCTGCTAGTTCGATCCAGAGTCAAGATGACTTGGATAGTATTTGGCGCTTAGCGCAGATTCCGGCGGAAATCGACATAAACTCACCGGGTCAGACTCGACCTGATATGTGTCCGGAGGGATACTTCGTTATTTACGAATATCCCTTCAAGATAGGGTTCAAATGGACCTATTCGCCATTATCAAGGTTTGTGACCCATATTACTAGCATATATTTCACGCAACAGATTAAGAACACAATATTATTAATCAAATCATATGTATTACAATAGTCACAGATCTCACTTTGTGTAATAAGTCTCACATAGTATGTGTTCTCAGAGTGTGTGCGAGTTCTTACCAAATCTGTAAAATGTATCTATGCGCGTATCTTTTCGTAAGTAAAAATCTAACAAAGACAAACCTATTTATACTAAGTCAACATTAGTTGACTCAAACCCTTGAACTATCAAACTATTACAACTTTGACCCTCTATTTAATCTTGAATACAATTCAAGTCTAACAATCTCCCCCTTTGGATTCAAGATTAAAAAAATTTGACAATTATCTTCAGGTCTTCTTATCTTCAGAAATGATCGTTATCAAAAATCTCTTCAGCTCAAAATTTTGAAATCTTTGACAATCTCAACACACTTTGCATCTTCAAAACTTTGTCACTTTGGTCAATCTTCAATCTCCCCTTTTATTTTTAACAAAAACACATTATCTTCAGAAAACTATTCTTCAAAAAGCTTTTCAACAAACTCAGACCTTGATGCTGCTTTCAAAATTATCTTTGAAACTTTGATCTTGAACACTTGAAGTAAATCTCCTTTTGACCTTTTCAATCAACTTTAACACCACTTTCTTCACAATCATTGAAATCTTCAAAACTCTGACTTTGAACTTTAGTCTGACTTTGAAACCTTGATATATCTCCCCCTTTTTGATGAATTGTGAGAATCAGAATCATCAAAACTTTTTTAATGTCAGCACAGTCTTTTAATAGTTGATATGCGTTAATTATTTAATGCATATCAAGTCTTTTTATTGATAATTTAGGTCTTTTTACATTCTATATCCCGAAGTTTAGTCATTTTATTCACTTATTTTCTCTTTTTTTGTTTTATGGAGCTAAGGTATTGAATGACTTGTTTTACGACTTAGAATGGATAATTAATATCTATTTTTGGCAGATTTATTAATGCAGACTTATGCTGCAGCATCAGACACTGAACAGCCGTTTGAAGAGATGAAAAGGAGATTATGGTGGACAGCTTGCAACAATATTTTGGGCAGATTTGGGAGACTTTCTGGATCTGATTTGTGGCTGGAAAATATATTTTGAATCTCCTTTTCTTTATTTTATTGTTCATGGTGTCATCTTTTGTAGTACGATTATTATTATATTTTTTTGAAATGTCTTTTTTGCCCTCTCCCTCCTAGTATATAAAAGGAGCTTGGGAGGTTCATTTGGGATAGCCCTTTACACACATATCTTCGAATATCATATATATTTTGTATCATCTTAGAAGATCATACTTGATCTTTTGGAAACTTTAAAAATCAAACTTGGAGATTTGACACTCTCTTGGTTTGATTGTTGAAGTGAAGAATTTAATATATAATTAAGTTTATTTAGTTCTTGTTCTTTTTACTTTACCGTAATTTATTTACCGCATTTTACTTACCGCACTTTACTTTATTGTCATTTACATTTACGTCATTTACATTCTTGTATTTAATTTATGTCTTTTATTTTATGTCATTTAATTTACGCATTTATTTTCTGTATGAGTAGCTAATTTTATTAGTATGGGTGTTTGACGGAACGGTGGGAATTTTAAACCAAAGAAAGGTGGGCATTGTTTCGCAATAACAATGATCCACCATTTCATTCAAGTTTTATAAATATCAATAATACTTCTTGACGAACCGATCACTTGCTAAAGTGTTAAAGTGTCGTGGACTTAGAGATAAGCCACGAAAAGCACGTCCGTTTGAATGATATGAAAAGTATACTTGACAGAGTTACTGATAAGGAAAGTTATCGTTTATATCCTTCTAAACCGATTTATTCTCGACAAGTTGATCGATAATCAATAGTGTTAAAGTGTATAGGACTTAGAGATAAGCCCATTCGAACACGTCAACTTGGATGATATGGGAATCGGCTCGAGAGAGCGGTTTTTACAAAGAGATTTGTATCTCCATATATTTTGAGGACTCTAGTCTACATTATAAATAGTTGGAGACTACACAGAGATGTGTTTAGTCGAATCTAAACAGTAGTGTGAATAGAGAAGTCCGAGAGGAATACCTTCAAAATAGATGGTGTATCTAGTTGTCGCAGAACTTCATGTTGCAGCATGGCCCACAGGAATTTGTGTTTAAATCCCACCAGAAAGTCTAACACTCGTACTAGCTTTATTCTCTGTTAACTGAATCAAAGTAATAACTTAACCAAACCAAAGTCTTCAAATTTGCCATCTGAAAGCATTTCTTTCTTCTACTTTTTATTAAACTTTTACTCCAGTCTCTGTGGGACGATATCCGGTACTTTACCGTTTTATTACTTGAAAGACGATATTAGATCTCATTGTATACTTGTTTTGAGGTTTAATTAGCACACGTCTATAGGTGTATTCCAAGCACTGTCAAGTTTTTGGCGCCGCTGCCGGGGACTGGCAAGCTAAAATTTATAAAAAGTTTTATAAAGATTTGATTTTTCTACCACCGTTTGAATTTTATTTTGAGTGTAGTGTATGCCAAGAATACCACGAGGGGAATTTTTCGAGTTAGATCCTGACATAGAAAGAACCTTTCGTCATAGAAGGAGGATACAAAGAGCATCAAATACCATGAATTCTCCTAATCTGGATGCACCACCTGGTTTTGAAAATAAACCACAAAGACCACCAGGAGTTGAAATAAGACCACCTCCGTTAGAAAATCAAATGAGACCTCCACTTTTGGAAAGTAAAAGAATACCACAATTTTTTCAACCACCAATTTTTCAACAAGTTCCAAATTTTCCGCAACAAAATCAGCAACATGATGATGAAAATAATGATGAAGAATCTAATGAAGATAATGAAAGGAATGAACCAATGAACATAATTGATCTTGCCAATTCTAAAGAGGGAAAAATTATGGACTATGCTATTCCAGATTTTGAGCAATTAAATTCTGGAATAGTTAGACCCCATATTAACGCCCTCCATTTTGAGCTTAAACCCATAATGTTCCATATGTTACAGACGAATGGCCAATTTGCCGGAATGCCATCGGAAGATCCCCATTCTCATTTAAAATCTTTTATGGAGATCACTGATGCATTTCTGATCTGTTGGGTCTGAAATATGCCAAGGATGGTTACTACTTCTAGTTCAACATGGTTACTACTTCTGAAGTTAATGCTGCTAGAAGAACTTGGTTAATACTTCTGAGGTTACTACTTCTGTGGTTAATGTTGCTAGTTGTAGTTAATGCTGCTAGAAGAAAACAGTTAATACTTCTAGTTAATACTTCTAGTTAATGCTGCTAGAAGAAAACAGTTAATACTTCTAGTTGTTAATACTTCTAGTTAGTACTTCTGTTATTAATGCTGCTAGTTGATGGTTAATGTTGCTCAACAAGATTAGTACTGCTAGTTCAAAGTTAGTACTGCTTGAAGAGATTAATGCTGCTGAGCATGGTTAGTACTGCTAGAGTTAATACTGCTCAGAGTATTAATGCTGCTTATGATTAATACTGCTTATAAGATGGAGATCTGCATGAAAAGATAACAGCTGGATAATCTGAAGATATACATGGAAGCTTAGAGATATCCATGGAAGCTTAGAGATATACATAGAAGATATACTGAAGATATTTTATTCATTGTAATTATCTTTGTATTCAGTATATATATATAGTATTGTTTAGAATAGGATGATAACTTTTAACTTTCAGTTTTCATTCTTTTAGAGAAAATCAACCTCAAGGCATAGATCCTAATTCTAGAGAAGTAGAATTCGTATTGGTGAGCCTGTTCATCAATATTGAGGTTGAGTGAGTAATCTTATAACTTCAAAGCATTAAATACAAGTTTACAATTTGTTCTTCATATTTTCTGTGTTGATTTACTGTTTCATTGAATATCAAAGTGTTATTCCGCAAACTTCTTTGATATTGTTTCTGAGAATTAATTCTTGTTGAGAATTCGATCCTGACAAGTGGTATCAAAGCTAGTATCCTCAGAAACCTGCAATCATCATTCTTCCTTGAAATCAGAAATCATCAATGGCTAAAGTTTCAGATTCTTCAAGCACAGAAATCCCCACAGAGGTAATGTCTAATCTTTGCTCTAAAACTTGTATGGAAACTGTTAAAAGGTACAGGGATCACAACCAGACAATGAGTGATGACCTTAAAAGATTAGAGAGAGATATAAAAGACTATATAAGAATTGTTGAGAGTTTTGAGGAACAGATCAAAGTTTTCCAAGCCAATGAACTTCAACATTATTATGATACAAATTACTGGAAGTGGGAGAAGAATGACCTAGAACTTCATCTGAAAAAGTCTAAAGAGGAGAATGAGAAGATAAAGAGTGAGTTTGAGAAAGCCAAGCTGGATATTGAGAAATTTTCCAATGCTTCTAAAGCAATGGACTCTTTGCTCCAAACTCAAATCCATGACAAACTTAGAAGAGGAATAGGCTATAACACCACACCACCACCATACAACAACAATTACATTCCTCCTATATCAAACTTACTAGAGACCAAGGATAGGAAGGAATTGCCTGTTGGAGCCACTAAGGTAGATCCTTTAGACAAAGTGGTGGTTGAAACAGACTCTGAAGTAGAGAACTCTAGTGAAAAGAGTAATGAGAACACTGTGAGTGGTGAGATTCCTCTAGAAAATAACATTATCACCAATGAGGGATGTGGAAAGGCTTGGATCAAGTCTAAGGACATAGAAAAGACTGAGGGAAAGTCTGAGAAGGTCCATTATAAGCAAACCACAGTTGTGAATCCTGTCCCTTGTAAACAGTGTTCTTGCAATAAATCTGAGCCCCAAAAACATGATAAACCAAGGGGAAATCAGAGAAACTGGAATAATCAGTGGGCACAAAAACAAGGAGTTGATTTGAGTAAAATCAATAGACCAAAACCTTGTTTTATCTGTGGCAAATTGAATCAACTTGCCAAACACTGTTATTTCAACCCTATCAACCAAAGAGTCACTTTTCAAAGAAAACCACAAAACTCTTTTGGTTATAGGAATCAGAGAAGGAATCATATGGCTGAGAACAGAGCACCTATAAGATCACATGCTCAGAACAAGTTTGCTAAACCAAAGAAAAATACTCCAAATAAGCCAAGGAGTAATTTAAAGACAAAGAAAGCAAACAACTTTGTTCAAGTTTGGGTTCCAATTGCAAAGAAACCTGTTAGTACTGCTATCCCAGATAGTACTGCTAACAAAAATAGTGCTGCTAACTTGATTAGTACTGCTAACCAAGTTAGTACTGCTAACAAAGCTAGTGCTGCTTCTAGTAGTAATGCAGCCAAGCCTATAATCTTGACAAAGTACTCCAGTCATGAGATTCCTAAACAACTCATTCAGACCAAACTGACAGATTATATAAATGAGAAAGGACAACCCAAGACCACTTTGGCTTGGGTTCCCTCAAAGACTAACTGATTTATCAAGTGTGCAGGGCAATCAAAAGCTCAAGAGGAAGAGCATTTGGAATGAAGATAATGATTGCTCTTGGCACATAACAAGGAACATGGATTGCCTTCAAATTCTTTAAAAGATTTGATGGAGGACATGTTACTTTTGATCCAGCAGAAGGTAAGAAAAGTGAAAAAGGTATAGTTTCAAAAGATAAAGTAACTTTTGAAAATTTTATGGTATATGGTACTACTAACCTTGTGTCTGTAAGTGTTTCAGGTTGCTAATACTGAAAGGTAGTTAGTACTTCTAGTTCAGTGAATACTGTCAGACTGTGTTAATACTGCTGGTATGTGTTACTACTGCCAGTCTGTGTTAATGCTGCTGATAAGTGCTACTACTGCTAATGTAAGTTTTCTATACCTAAAAATGATCTTCATTGATTTTATGTCAAACCTGGATATCAATCAAAAAGCTTTTATCTGTATCCAAAGTTTGTACAAGAAATACTTAATAATGAATTGACGGACATACTTCACTTTGATGAGGTATATGTACCTAAATCCCCTAAAGGCAAGGTTTTCTCAAACATGAGAAGATCTGCTAGGGACTCTGAAGGAGTTGACACCCCATTGTTCTCTACAATGATGGTGGTGTTCCACACTGAAAAAGGTATGGCAGCAGGGTCAAGGCCCTCATTAGACATTCCCACTGCTAGCCAATCCCAACCTTCCCACTCTATATCTATCCCACAGTCTCTACTTCATAAGCCATGTTCACCAATAAAACAGATAAAGAAAACAGGTAAAGAAGGCTCCTTCCCTTCTTGTACCTTCACCCACTAAGCCTTTAAGCCCTCTAAGGGAGGATTCTCCTTTAGAGAATATCCAAAGGGAAACCATAGAGGTGTCTCCCAACCTCAAGAAGGTGCTCAATAAGGAGATGCAAGAGCATATGGGTTGTAAGGCTCACACTACTGACTTTGCACAAAGTGCAGGACAGGACAGTGTGAACATATCTAAGACCTTCCCCATGGCAACTTTAGATGAGTAATTATCTAAAGGTCCCAGGTGCCAAGAAACCAAGGGAGTAGAAGGTGCTTCTGCTAGGCAGAAGATCTCTACTAAAAGATCCAAGGATCCTTCAAAGGTGGTAAACACACCTAAAGGAGGTGAGGACAGATTTAACTACAAAGAATTGATGGATACACTTGGTACAATTTGTCTGAAAGTTCACAATCAAATTATGGAGATAAAAGAGATGAAAAGATCATGATTATTTCAAAAAGGGGGAGACTTAAACATCTGAACTTGAGAAGAATTGAGAAGGAGAATCAAGTTGATATGAAATCTTATTTTGAGGGGGAGATAAGTGAAGAAGCTGAAACAAAGCAGTAACTACAACAGAAACAGAAAAGAAGATAACAGCAGAAACTGAATCAAGAAGAACTAGTAATTGCAGAAAGTTTTGAAATTATCATAAAGACCCTATGTTGAAGAACTTAACTTCTCAGTTTTGAAAAGTTAAGTTAGGGGGAGATTGTTGGGTCTGAAATATGCCAAGGATGGTTACTACTTCTAGTTCAACATGGTTACTACTTCTGAAGTTAATGCTGCTAGAAGAACTTGGTTAATACTTCTGAGGTTACTACTTCTGTGGTTAATGTTGCTAGTTGTAGTTAATGCTGCTAGAAGAAAACAGTTAATACTTCTAGTTAATACTTCTAGTTAATGCTGCTAGAAGAAAACAGTTAATACTTCTAGTTGTTAATACTTCTAGTTAGTACTTCTGTTATTAATGCTGCTAGTTGATGGTTAATGTTGCTCAACAAGATTAGTACTGCTAGTTCAAAGTTAGTACTGCTTGAAGAGATTAATGCTGCTGAGCATGGTTAGTACTGCTAGAGTTAATACTGCTCAGAGTATTAATGCTGCTTATGATTAATACTGCTTATAAGATGGAGATCTGCATGAAAGGATAACAGCTGGATAATCTGAAGATATACATGGAAGCTTAGAGATATCCATGGAAGCTTAGAGATATACATAGAAGATATACTGAAGATATTTTATTCATTGTAATTATCTTTGTATTCAGTATATATATATAGTATTGTTTAGAATAGGATGATAACTTTTAACTTTCAGTTTTCATTCTTTTAGAGAAAATCAACCTCAAGGCATAGATCCTAATTCTAGAGAAGTAGAATTCGTATTGGTGAGCCTGTTCATCAATATTGAGGTTGAGTGAGTAATCTTATAACTTCAAAGCATTAAATACAAGTTTACAATTTGTTCTTCATATTTTCTGTGTTGATTTACTGTTTCATTGAATATCAAAGTGTTATTCCGCAAACTTCTTTGATATTGTTTCTGAGAATTAATTCTTGTTGAGAATTCGATCCTGACATGATCCCTGGAGTATCTAATGATGCTCTAAGACTTACTTTATTTCCATTTTCTTTACGGGATCGGGCGAAATCATGGTTTAATTCTTTGGCACCTGGTTCTGTACCATCATGGAGCAATATGGCTGAGAAATTTTTGAGAAAATATTTTCCACCTACCCGAAATGCTAAGTCCAGAAATGAAATATGTATGTTTAAACAAATGGACGATGAAGAAATTCCCGATGCTTGGGAAAGGTTTAAGGAATTATTAAGGAAATGCCCACACCATGGCATTCCCTACTATATTCAATACGAGACATTTTACAATGGGTTAAACCCCATGGCAAAACAAATGCTTGATGTGACATAAGGAGGAGCCTTTACTTCCAACACCTATAATGTTGGGTATGAAATTTTTGAAAAGATTTCAACAAATAATGGACATTGGGCTGATCCAAGGGCCAACCTCAAAGAAAAACTGCTGGAATACATGATGTAGATGCATATACTGCACTAACAGCTCAGCTTGCTTCCATGACTAACATGCTTAAAAACATCACTTCCGGTCAAGGAGCACAACCAACTGTCACTACACCTACTCCAGTCGTCCTTTCAGTGCAGTGTGTTTGTTGTAGTGGGGAACACTCTTATGAACATTGTCCACATAATTCTGAATCTATAAACTTTGTTCAAAATAGACCTGGTTACCAATCCAACAACTACAATGCCAGTTGGAAGTAGCAACCAAATTTTTCATGGAACAATCCCTGTTTAAATCCATCTTCATCAAAACAGCAAGGGAACTCAAATTTTCAAAATCAAGCGAGTAGTTCCCAAAATCATCATCAAGGGAATCATCATCAAAACAATCATCATCAAGGAAACCATAACCAGAACCATCAGAATCAAGGTTTTCAAAATAATCAACCACATTTTCAAAGTAAACCACCTCCACAAACTGATTCATCATCTTCCTTGGAAGCAATGATGAAAGGGTTTATGACCCAAACTCAAGCTTCACTGAGAAATCTGGAAACTCAAATCAGTCAGCTCGCCCTTAATCAGAACAACAGGACCATCGGGACTTTGCCTAGCAACACTGGGAATCCCAAGATCTTTAGGAAAGGAGTATATAAAAGTTATGACACTCAGAAGTGGAAAAGACTTAGAGGCAGCCGTAGACAAAGAATTTGGACCAATGGCAGAAACTGATTTTGAAAAAAGGTCAATGTCTAAACCCAAAGCTGCAGCATTACCTACTATTGTTGAGGAACCATCTGAACCTTTGAAGGGATTAGAGCCAACCATGACCTCTAAAGAAAAGACAATAGAAAGTGAAGTCATCATTCCCAAGTCCAGTTCTAAATGTCCCATTAAAGAAGGCACAACAAAAGGCATCAAAGAACCATCTTGCTCAACACAAACAAAAAGGGCTATAATTGAACCAATTCCTCCTTATGTTCCTATTCCCCAAAGGTTAAAGAATCAAAAGGAAAAATTGCAGTTTAAGAAATTTTTGGATGTGTTCAAAGAGTTGCATATCAACATACCCCTTGTTCCTCAAAGATATCCTAAGCAAGAAAAAGAAGTTGACTGAGTATGAGACTGTTGCCCTTACTGAAGGATGTAGTGCCCTCCTGACCAACAAAATTCCCCCTAAGCTTAAAGATCCAGGGAGTTTTACCATTCCTTGCTCAATAGGAGGGAAAGAGGTTGGAAAAGCCTTGTGTGATTTAGGAGCTAGTGTTAACCTTATGCCTTTATCCATTTTTAATAGTTTAGGCATAGGAGAAGCTAGACCTACCACAGTCACACTCATCCTAGCTGACAAAACAGTTGCATATCCAAAAGGAAAGATTGAATATGTCTTAGTCCAGGTTGATAAATTCATCTTTCCAGCAGACTATATCATTTTAGACTTTGAGGCTGACCAAGATATTCCTATCCTTTTAGGAAGACCCTTTTTAGCCACAGGTAGAACTTTGATAGATGTCCAGAAAGGAGAATTGACCATGAGACTCCAAGACCAGAAAGTCACATTTAATGTCTTCAATTCTTTAAAATACCCAACTGATGTTGAAGACTGTTGAAGCTTAAGTGTGATAGAATCCTCATGTTATGAAGAAGGAGTAAAACAGGATTGTAGGATGGAAGAAAAGGATGAGGAATATGATGATGATGATGATAGAATCATAGAAGAGACTCTACCTTTGAATGTTGCTAAATTTGAATTGTTGGAAAATAATGAGTTAAAAAGTTTCACACCATCTGTCATCACACCACCTGACCTGGAGTTGAAACAACTCCCATCTCATTTGAAATATGCTTTTCTAAGAGATGAAGACAAATTGCCTGTCATCATCTCAGCCACTCTAGAATTGCATCAAGAAAAGAAACTTGTGGACATGTTGAAGTTGCACACAAAGGCTTTAGGATGGACCATTGCTGACCTTAAGGGGATTAGTCCCTCCATTTGTCAAAATAAGATCATTCTAGAAGATAAAGATTTCACTTCCATTGAACCACAAAGAAGGTTGAATCCTGTCATGAAAGAGGTAGTGAAAAAGGAAATTTTGAAATGGTTAGATGCAGGAATTATTTACCCAATAGCCAGTAGTTCTTGGGTAAGTACTGTCCAATGTGTTCCAAAGAAGGGAGGGTTCACGGTTGTCCCAAATGACAAAAATGAACTCATCCCAACTAGAGTAGTCTTCGGATGGAGAATTTGCATGGACTACCGTAGACTTAACAAGGCTACACAAAAGGGCCATTTTCCTCTACCTTTCATAGATTAAATGTTGGATAGGTTAGCCGGTAAAGAATATTACTGCTTTTTGGATGGATACTCCGGATACAATCAAATAGCCATATCACCTGAGGACCAAGAAAACACTACCTTCACTTGTCCCTATGGAACTTTTGCTTTCAGAAGAATGCCATTTGGACTTTGCAATGCACCTGCAACCTTTCAAAGATGCATGATGTCAATATTTTCCGATATGCTTGAAAAATCCATAGAAATCTTTATGGATGATTTTTCAGTGTATGGTTCATCTTTTGACCAATGTTTGGAAAATTTACAAAAGAGTCTTGAGAGGTGTGAATAAACTGATTTGGTTCTCAACTGGGAAAAATGTCATTTCATGGTTAAAGAAGGGATTGTCCTTGGACATGTAATTTCCAAGAGAGGGGTTGAGGTAGACAAAGCTAAAATTGAAATTGTTGAAAAACTACCTGAACCCACCACTGTTAAAGGAATCAGAAGTTTTCTTGGTCATGCTGGATTTTATAGAAGATTCATTAAAGACTTTTCAAAAATCTCAAAACCTTTATGTCTTCTATTACAGAATGATCACAAATTTGATTTTACTGAAGAGTGTAGAAATGCATTCCTCACTTTAAAGAAAACTTTGATAACTGCACCAGTGGTTATTACTCCAGATTGGGAAAAACCTTTTGAAATCATGTGTGATGCGAGTGATTGGGCTGTTGGAGCTGTCTTAGGTCAAAGAAAAGAAAAAGTCTTCCATTCAATTTGCTATGCAAGCAAAACTTTGAATGAAGCACAAATCAACTACACAAATATTTGATTAGATCATATTTAATGGGAACTAAAGTCATAGTGCATACTGACCATGCAGCCATTAAATATTTGATTTCAAAGAAAGATGCTAAACCCAGGCTGATAAGATGGGTATTGTTGTTGCAAGAGTTTGACCTATAGATTGTGGATAAAAAGGGAGTGGACAACCAAGTTGCAGACCATTTGTCTAGGTTAGAGAAGCCTAGTGAGGATCTAGGGGACATCATTGAAACTTTCCCTGATGAAAGAATCCTTATGCTGCAGCATACCAAAGCACCATGGTTTGCTGACATTGCAAATTACTTGGCTTGTGGAATAAGACCATCTGAATATACTGGTCAAATGTTTAAGAAATTTTTTCATGACACAAAAATGTATCTTTGGGATGATCCTTTCTTGTTTAAAATTGGTACAAATCAGATTTTGAGAAGATGTGTCCCAGAAACTGATGTGGCAGAAATCTTACAACATTGTCATTATTCAGCTTATGGAGGACATTTTGGAGGCCAAAGAACAGCAGCAAAAGCTTTACAATGTGGATTTTATTGGCCAACTCTTTTCAAGGATGCCCATACATTTGCACAAAGATGCAATGAATGCCAGAGAAGTGGTTCCATTTCCAAAAGAAATGAAATTCCACTAAATGGGATCTTAGAAGTAGAGTTGTTTGATGTTTGGGGAATTGATTTTATGGGACCATTTCCCCCATCAAACACATGTCAATACATTTTATTTGTTGTAGATTATGTTTCAAAGTGGGTAGAGGTAATGGCATGTGTTTCTAATGATGCTAAAACTATGGTGAAATTCCTTCAGAAGCAAATATTTACAAGATTTGGTACCCCTCGGGCACTAATCAGTGATGAGGGTACCCATTTTGTAAACAATTTGTTACAGAAAACTCTTGAAAAATACAACATTTACCACAGAATTGCCACTGCCTACCACCCACAAACCAATGGTTTGGCTGAGCTTTCTAACAGAGAAATAAAGGGAATTTTGGAAAAGGTTGTAAAACCAAACAGACAAGATTGGGCCTTTAAACTAGATGATGCTTTATGGGCATACAGGACTGCTTTCAAAACACCAATTGGTATGTCTCCATATAAGCTAGTCTTTGGCAAAGCCTGTCATCTCCCTTTAGAGCTTGAACACAAATCATATTGGGCCATTAAGGAATTAAACATGTGTCTTGATGATGCTGGAAATAAAAGGAAGCTCCAACTTTGTGAAATGGAAGAACATAGGAACATGTCCTATGAAAATTCCAAGCTTTATAAAGAGAAAACCAAGAAATGGCATGATAAAAGAATTCTTCACAGAGATTTAAAAGCTCGCCAGCAAGTCCTTTTGTTCAATTCTAGATTAAAACTCTTCCCTGGAAAGTTGAAATCTAGATGGTCTGGACCCTTTGTCATTCATCATGTTTATCCTTATGGAGCCATAGATTTGATAAATCCAGAAGATAACACTGTGTTCAAGGTCAATGGACAGAGAGTCAAAGCCTACCATGACCCTGTGAATATCCCAGAACCCAGTTCTGTGGATCTGATCAGTTTGTGCTAAACAGTTTCAAATTTGTTTGTAAATATTCTGTATTTCTTTAGTTGCTTTCTAGACTAATTAGGTTTAATTGTTTGTTAAAATGTGCAGCCCGGATCAGAGAAGAAGAATAGAAGTTCATGTTGTAGCATCCCTGCAGCATGAAACCCTAGCCTGGTCACAAAGTGGAGAAATTAATTAAGCGGGAAACCATTAAAAGCAGTATTCAATTTGTCTTCTTTTAAAAAGGTAAAACTGACTTTGGTACAATTTTAGAAAAAGTGGTTGTCTTTTCAATTTTTTTTGTAAAACAACTCTTGGTACCTTTTTATATAAAAAAAATAGAGGGAAATTGAGTAAATCTTTTGGTTGTCCTTATTTCTCCCAAAATCTTCCAAAATCAGAAATCTTCCAAAATCAAATTTCTCCAAGATTTCATTGTACAAAAACACTTCATTAAAGGAGACTTTTCAGTTTCTTAGAAGCAACCCACGACTCTTGTCCATCATTGCAAGAAATCGAAACCACCACCACTTCACCGTCGACTTCACCATCATTACTACCTCCGGCGACTACATGGCGAGAACGAAGAGACCTGTTGTGCGCGACCCAACCGATTTCCCCCCTTCTCTCCGTCGAAGTTGTCGCAACCAACCACAAAACCCACCATCACCACCGAGAAACCCACCGTCACCACCACCAAAATCCCCTACACCACCAAAATCTCCTGCCCTACCACTGAAACCACAATCATCGCACATCGAAGACTCCATTCCAGACACTGTGGGTTCATCAAACATTATCGAAGAACCTGTGATCACTGTGGAAGCCGAACCTCAAGCACAGAAAGAAAGAAAGCTTACTGAGGTATACTCTAAACTCGATTCTTTAGAAGGAAATCTTACCTCATGCTCAAATGAGGATGAGGAGATTGATAGAACACAAGGTGAAATACCTCTCCTCTTATCGCCCGAAAAGGCACAGGCCTAGACCATTGTGCCCTATTCCCCAAAATCACAGCACACGGAGGGGAGATTGGGTTTTGATATGAATGAAGAGGATGAAGTAGAAGATGAAACTCATCCTAGTACTGAAGCAGAAAAGCTTAATGAGACAAGTCCCAAGAATTTTATTCCCGACTTGAATGTCTCGTTTGACATGCCCCCTAGTGAAAACCCCTCTTTTGATACACCCAATGAGGACTCACCCACAGTTGGTGAGTCCTCCACATCCAGAAAAAGAAATTCTAATGCACTTGATGGTGAAAGTGATTTAAGGCAGAAAAAGAAGAGAAAGGAGAAAGGGAAATCTAAGAAAAGCCTAACTAGGGGCCTGAGAGGTCTTGCTGCAGCATTGCTGAAGCATGGGAAGAAAAACAGAAAACCAATAAAAAAGACCAACCAGACTGCCCCTATACAGACAGAAACCATCTCAAGGCTTGCCCTCACAAATGAGGGATTTAGCAGTCTGGAAGCCCTTGAGATGTTTTATATGGTCAAGGATAAAGTTGGACTAGTAGACAAAGGTTTCCATCCACACAGCATAAACGAGTATGGTTTTATAAAAATTGTGGTGGCAAACCAACAATTAGAAAAAAATGTGTGTTGTCCCTCAATCCGACAATCAGACGCTCTTAAGAGAATTTCATGTCGAGGTTGCTGTCACAACATCTTCTAAGTTGAAGATTAGAGGGGTGGATTTTGTCCTTTCTGCTAAAAAGATAAACAGATTTTTTGGTCTCACACCACCCAAACAGACCTATTTCCAATTGAGCTGCTTGAGGAGGTGTCGGCTGTTCTAGGAAATCCAGGAGCTAAATGGACGCCACACCAAAACTTGATGTCTATGAAATTCAAAGCGAGTCAGTTGAAGCCTGATTTCAATGAATGGAACAACTTTCTCAAACATTCAATCCACCCGACAACCCACGACCAATATATGTCGGTGGAAAGAATGTTTCTTCTATATTGTCTTGTGCAGGGTCATTCCGTAAATTTTGGAAAAGTCATTCTAAAATGTTTGAGAGAAAATTCGGGAAAGGGAAGAGGAAAAATCTACTTTGCACATATGATCACACAGTTGTTAAAAGAAGGAGGTGTACCGAGCTACAAGGAGGATGTGATAGTCAAGGAAACGGGAGGAAAGTGGCAGATCGACTTGAAAGCTGTAGCAAGGTTGCGTGATAGGAAGGACAGAGCTGCTCAAAGCGAGGTGCCAGGAATGTTGCAGGATCTGTTGGCACAAAACAGTTCACTGATGGACAACATGCTACAGCAACGATCTGAGTTCCTGGAAAAACTTGAGTCTATAAGGAGTGAGGTGAAAGCAAAAGCAAAGAAAAAATGGAAGAAGAAGAAGAAGGCAGGACTGGTGAAGAAGCATAAGCAAGAGGTGAAAATATTGAAGAAGGAAAAAGCTGAGTTAGAGGAGGAGGTTTTGTTTTGGAAAAACAAAGCGGAAAGTGTTGTCCCTGATGCTGCAGCAAGCCTGCAGCATGACCAGCAGCAAGAGCAGCAGCCTACTCCTGAGGAGTAGGGCAGGTTCATTCTTAATCCTTTAGCTCCATGTTTATTTCATTAAGTCTGGGATTGTTTTTTTTTATGTTTTTAGGATTTACTTTTCATTGTGTCATGAACATATGTGATAGATTTAGGGATTCATATATAGCCTAAATAATTGCTAAAAGTCATGATCCCACATTGAAGGATGTAGTTGTTGCTAGAACTAGCATTATTTTTCTTGGGAAAACTTTTTGATCCACATCTCACATTATCTAGGAAGTGATCAAGGCCATCATTTGTTACACAAATTATTAGCCACTTGCACCCACCAAATACACTTTTATTTTCTATAACAATGAGGACATTGTTAACTCTTAGTTTGAGGGTGGGAAGTCCACCATGGCTAAAACACAGCCATGTGTGTACTTAAAAAGCACAGAAAAGTTCCATAGGAGCTAAGTGCATTACTTACAACACACAGAAAAGAAACACAAAAGTGCCAAAAAAAATATTACATAAGTGTTGAAGCAAAGAAAAGAAAAAAAAAGCAAGTGGGAAGAAAAATAATATGCCAAATGAGTGAGTCGGTTACATTAAAGTCCTTTTTGATCTTAGATGTGAGATGTGTGGAGCATAACAAAGAAAAAATGATGCTAGCTTATGGTTCACACTCATGATTAGACAAAGACTGTGTTGCTTGGGATTTATGAATGGCTATGTGTTGTATTTTTGCGTCTATCATGATTATGTACGCACTTACTGCTTTCATGATATATTCTTACCATATTGAGTCATTTTTTTGTGTCTTAGTTGTTTGGGGACAAGCAACAGTTCTAGTTTGAGGGTGTGATATGCGTTAATTATTTAATGCATATCAAGTCTTTTTATTGATAATTTAGGTCTTTTTACATTCTATATCCCGAAGTTTGAGTCATTTTATTCACTTATTTTCTCTTTTCTTGTTTCATGGAGCTAAGGTATTGAATGACTTGTTTTACGACTTAGAATGGCTAATTAATATCTATTTTTGGCATATTTATTAGTGCAGACTTATGTTGCAGCATCTCTGCAGCATCAGACACTGAACAGCCGTTTGAAGAGATGAAAAGAAGATTATGGTGGACAGCTTGCAACAATATTTTGGGCAGATTTGGGATACTTTCTGGATCTGATTTGTGGCTGGAAAATATATTTTGAATCTCCTTTTCTTTATTTTATTGTTCATGGTGTCATCTTTTGTAGTACAATTATTATTATATTTTTGTGAAATGTCTTTTTTGCCCTCTCCCTCCTAGTATATAAAGGGAGCTTGGGAGGTTCATTTGGGATAACCCTTTACACACATATCTTCGAATATCATATATATTTTGTATCATCTTAGAAGATCATACTTGATCTTTTGGAAACTTTAAAAATCAAACTTGGAGATTTGACACTCTCTTGGTTTGATTGTTGAAGTGAAGAATTTAATATATAATTAAGTTTATTTAGTTCTTGTTCTTTTTACTTTACCGTAATTTATTTACCGCACTTTACTTTATTGTCATTTACATTTACGTCATTTACATTCTTGTATTTAATTTATGTCTTTTATTTTATATCATTTAATTTACGCATTTATTTTCTGTATGAGTAGCTAATTTTATTAGTATGGGTGTTTGACGGAATGGTGGGAATTTTAAACCAAAGAAAGGTGGGCATTGTTTCGCAATAACAATGATCCACCATTTCATTCAAGTTTGATAAATATCAATAATACTTCTTGACGAACCGATCACTTGCTAAAGTGTTAAAGTGCCGAGGACTTAGAGATAAGCCACGAAAAGCACGTCCGTTTGAATGATATGAGAAGTATACTTGAAAGAGTTACTGATAAGGACAGTTATCGTTTATATCCTTCTAAACTGATTTATTCTCGACAAGTTGATCGCTAATCAATAGTGTTAAAGTGTAGAGGACTTAGAGATAAGCCCCTTCGAACACGTCAACTTGGATGATATGGAAATCGGCTCGAGAGAGCGGTTTTTACAAAAATATTTGTATCTCCATATATTTTGAGGACTCTAGTCTACATTATAAATAGTTGGAGACTACACAGAGATGTGTTTAGTCGAATCTAAACAGTAGTGTGAATAGAGAAGTCCGAGAGGAATACCTTCAAAATAGATGGTGTATCTAGTTGTGGCAGAACTTCATGCTGCAGCATGCCTGCAGCATGGCCCACAGGAATTTGTGTTTAAATCCCACCAGAAAGTCTAACACCCGTACTTGCTTTATTCTCTGTTAACTGAATCAAAGTGATAACTTAACCAAACCAAAGTCTTCAAATTCGCCATCTGAAAGCATTTCTTTCTTCTACTTTTTATTAAACTTTTACTCCAGTCTCTGTGGGACAATATCCGGTACTTTACCGTTTTATTACTTGAAAGACGATATTAGATCTCATTGTATACTTGTTTTGAGGTTTAATTAGCACACGTCTATAGGTGTATTCCAAGCACTGTCAATAGTCTCCCCCAAATCATCTAATAAGCACAGTTTTCATGATTAACAATCTCCTCCTTTGGTAGGATATAAGCATTCTCCCCCAACTCATCTGATAATGAGCCATCAATTCATGAATGTATTTATCCGAATCTTTTCAAATTCAGACAAATTATGAGTTGTAACCCTGAATCAACATATGAAACATTTAGGAATGCCTGTCAGTAACACAAAGTTAATGTGTACAACGAATGTACAATTTAAGGAGCTTGTGATGATGTTCACTCCCCAGGACTTCCATTCAATCATTGAAAAACACAAGGTATTTTCTATGAATGTTCTGACAGAAAAACATATTTTCTGTGTGCTTGTGCTTGTGTTATGAAAGAATTAGTGCAATGATTCCTGTTTAGGCTCAAAATTATGTAAATCAATGAGACAACAATGATTATACATATACTCGATGTGCATGAGAAAGGGTCGAAGGTGGGGCAACTTTCCTTCTTTTTCAATATCAGTATCTTCCATGTGAAGAACCAATAGCATATGTGTTGCATCCCAGAAAATGTGAAACATTCTCTTTTTAAGAAAAGAATGAGTAGCTGGTGGGGTATTTGCAAGAGTTGGCATGGGATCACTGCCTTTTTCAATGATGGTCACCAAAGAATGTGAACCAATCAGTAGATGTGGTTGCCCAACTCAGAAAGAAGTTTGGTGTAGTGTTTGATATTCTTTTACTCTGTTCTCACACCCTATTTCTTTTAATCTTTTAAGCTCACTACTACTCAATCTCTCATTTCCATTTTACCTCTTCTCACACCAACACTCAATCTTTTGACCCCTCTCCCCTCAATCACTCTTGGAAATACTTCCGGGGTAGGAAACACTGGTTATCGTGAATCCATGGAAGTTCTGTTAAGCTCACACATTGAATCCCATGTATTTGTCCTAAAAGAATTTGTTACTCAATGATTTTCTTGACATTTAAGCGCAAGAAATCATAGTTAGTGTATGTATGCTCATTAAAGATAAGAATGAAATTTGATCATTTTAAACATTTAAGATCTCTCAAAACAATTTGAATGAATGAATATCAGGAAATGAATAGAAATGTTTTGAGAATCTGACAATGATTTAATCAGATCAAATATTTCTTTTAATCTTTTAAGCTCACTACTACTCAATCTCTCATTTCCATTTTAAGCTCAATCTTTTAATGTTTTGAGAATCTGACACCCTATTTCTTTTAATCTTTTAAGCTCACTACTACTCAATCTCTCATTTCCATTTTACCTCTTCTCACACCAACACTCAATCTTTTGACCCCTCTCCCCTCAATCACTCTTGGAAATACTTCCGGGGTAGGAAACACTGGTTATCGTGAATCCATGGAAGTTCTGTTAAGCTCACACATTGAATCCCATGTATTTGTCCTAAAAGAATTTGTTACTCAATGATTTTCTTGACATTTAAGCGCAAGAAATCATAGTTAGTGTATGTATGCTCATTAAAGATAAGAATGAAATTTGATCATTTTAAACATTTAAGATCTCTCAAAACAATTTGAATGAATGAATATCAGGAAATGAATAGAAATGTTTTGAGAATCTGACAATGATTTAATCAGATCAAATATTTCGTGAAGAATTATAATAAGGAATATCAAAGACGAATGTTGTTTATATGAACATATATAAACATGTTAATCAATGAAAGCACATATAATGAAATGACATCTGATTCAAACAACAATGAATAGCAAATAACGGGAGTATTACCATAGAAAGATTAAACTTTTGATACATGGTAATAACAAAGTCAAGATATGTACTGAACCGATGTGTGTATGAATACTTGACAAAGTATATGAAAAGAAAAATACACAAGTATTATTGTTTAAGAACACACGGTCAGATAAGCTTCAAAGTATCCACAAAAAAAATCATTTAAAATCACACTTCGAAATTCATAAATCAGTTTGAGAATGCAAAGTGGTTTGAACATTTAATCCAAAAATGATTTTTCACTAGTGAAAGTTGTCCTTCTTTCAACAAGTGTTAAAGATTAAGGTAAAGAAAATATACCTGTAGTTTCCCCCTAAAATGAATATTCTCTTTTAAGCTTCCTCGAAAAAACATCCCCCTAAAAGATATATCAGTGTAATTTACAGTAACTTCCCCTCAAATGAAAAAACTCCTTTAAAGATATTATCTAATAAGCATCCTTCAGAAGAAAATTCATTTAAGATCGGGTTCTGAACAGTAGTATTCAGAAGCCATGATTACATATTCTCCAGTGAGAATAGTAAGATTCAATTTACCAATGAAGAACAGATCCTGATCTGATGTAACCAGATACCATAGTTCTGAAACATTGAGGAACGGCTCTTGAACTGTTTTATCCAAGAGCCATAGTTGCGTATTCTCCAGTGAGAATAGTAACTTTTCTAAAAAGTTCAGATATACTCCCCCTGAAAAATCAGAAAATATATCAATAGAAGATATAAAACATATAATCTCCCCCTTAACATATGCAAAATCCTTAATCATGAAATCGAGTTCTGAATTACTAGGATTGAAGTAAGTGCTGAAATCAAACTCTTTGACAGTCCGAGTCCTAGACTAGCATATATTTCACACAACAGATTAAGAACACAATATTATTGATCAAATCATATGTATTACAATAGTCACAGATCTCACTTTGTGTCACAAGTCCCACGTAGTATGTGTTCTCAGAGTATGTGGGAGTTCTTACCAAATCTGTAAAATGTATCTATGTGCGTATCTTTTCGTAACTACAAATCTAACAAAGACAAACCTATTTATACTAAGTCAACATTAGTTAACTTTTACAACTCAAACCCTTGAACTATCAAATTATTACAACTTTGAACCTCTATTTAATCTTGAATACAATTCTAGTCTAACAAGGTTATTCATGCTCACATTCAACCTCGCACCGGGGCAACTTATGCCTCAGTTTTGGAGGGTCGTCTCAGTCATTGAGCGACTGACAAGTAAGTGGGGGTCGTCGTTCGATGTGAACGACCTTCTTACTGCCTACACTGTGAAGGTTGACAGTTTTCTCCATTACAACCTTCATTCTAAGTATTGACGAGACCGTACCTTGGTCCTCAACACCGTGGTTAATGACCGTGGGTGGAAGTCGAGATACGCCTTTGTGCGTATAGCCTCGCTGGGTCCAGATTTGGATTGGCTCGAGTCGGTCTAGAACACGTCGAGTGAGTTTTACCTTTGTTTTCATTATTCGTCGTATGTTTTGTTTGTTTATATTGAATCAAATGTTTTCTTTTGTTATTTGTAGCCATCAAGTTCGACGATGTGAGGCCGAATAGCGATTCGGTTTACAAGGTAACCTGATTTTTGGGTTATAGTAAAGTCGATCGGTCTTATTTCCTGATATCCTCGACAGGCGATGATGACGACGAGGTGACCATCGTCGAGACTTTAGAGGTCGAGGCAGAGGAGGTCCAGGAAGAGAGAAAAAAGAAGAAAGAGAAGTAGAGATGGCAGGTAAACCGCATGACTCCAGTTTGATTTTTTTTTTAACCTTGTCGTGCGTTTCTACGTTTTCAGGTGGATCACTTGCGAAGACCACCAGTGCGGCCGATCGGAGGTGGGCCGAGCTGGAGTTGGCCCGCAAGGGCAAAGAGAGGAGGAAAGCGGCTGCGACTACTGGGTCGGGCAAGCCTAAATGTACGAGGATCGGGCAAGCCTAAACGTACGAGGGAACCATCATCAAAGGGTGGCGACACGTCGAGCGTCGCTAGTCTTGAGAAGGCGAAGATGGGTGACCCCATTCCTACGGTTCCCATTAGCGTTGCAGCTTCGATGATGAATCCTCCGGAGGTGTCAAACGTCGATCAACCACCTCCGGAGTAGGCGACTCAGGCCTCTGGTTCTGTCCCCACGTCCGACAAGGGGAAGGAACCTGCCGACGTCCAGACGGTCAACTTTACGTTGTCGTCGGACTTTATGGCGAATGATGTCCTCGATCGGGCGAGGATATTTCCCCATCTGGGGAAGTACTTGCTTCCGCACTTCCAAGGGAAGTTCAAGGAGATGACGATCGATGACGTGGGATCCCACGTCTCTGGTCTCGCCTTTATGGTAAGGGTCAACACTTACCTATTTTATATACTTTTTGTTTATTTTGTTTTTTAGCATCATGTACTAATTGTCGTGTGTCATTCATTGCAAACGTTTCAAGCCTCTCTCGGTCTCTAGAGGGAGATGGAGAGGATGCTACGTCTCCTGCCCACTACTCTCAACAGAGAGAAGGCAGCTCTTGGGAGAGAGAAGGTTGCCCTAGCTAAGGAAAAGGTGGCCACGTCTCAAGTTGAATCCTTAACCATGCGGATCGAGGAGGCTCATAAGATCACGGAGGTCTCTAATCGCCAGGTAGCTGATCTACAGACACGTCTCCGCATATCGTGTGAGATCCTAAAGGGGACCAGGGAGAAACTGGAGCAGGCCTAAGTGTCCGTGATCGAGAATGAAAAAGAGATCACGGGCATGAAGGCTAAGGAGGCCGAGCAGAAGGCTAAGATTGGGGAGTTGGGGGACGAGTTGAAGCCTGTCGATGCATTCACTCGATGGACAACAAAGGCGACAATCATGAGGCGTCACCTAACTGGGAAGAATCCCCTTGCTCATGCCGAAGAAGACCTCAAGCTCTGTCGGGCAGAGATCGGGAACGAGAAGGACCTAGACTCTGAATATGAAAGAGACATTGGAGTAGTCGAGGTTGAGGAGGAGGCCAAGGTGATGCTTCGTAGGCCACAGAAGACGCTCCTCCATCTTGAGCATCATATTTTCATATCTTTTGTTTGTTTTTTCTTAGGTCGACCGTTGGTGGTCGAGCCTTTCTCATGTAACCACAAGTTTTGATCTTAATATATGTTGTTTTTCCAATTATGTCGAATACTTTAAATATAACATACATGACATTTTATTGGATACTTAGAATCGAACGATCAAACAAGCCAAACATGATCAAAATCATTCAATCCAAAAGAAATATGAATATAATCTAAGTATACTCGCGACTGAGTCGATTTCAAGAGATCGTGCGACTAAGGCATTCATTCGTAGTAAGAACGTTTCTCTAAGTCGAGAACTGTAACCATATTTCCTTGGAATGTTGTAAAACCAAGTTATGCGATTTTGACTTGTAGTCTTATGTCGTACGATCCTGCGAGAGAACAATGTCAGAGGTTAGTCATTGGCTAACCAACGACCCTTCGGTGCTTAAGTCAGTACTTGGTTGTGTCAAATAATCATAATGAAATAATTTAAGGGACTTAGGAAAAATACCTCTTTAGATGCGTTGCATTCCAACTACGTGGGATATCTTGGTCGTCGAGGGTTTGGAGCTTATAAGCGCCTTTTCCCACGACCTTAGATATGCGATATGGACCTTCCCAGTTAATGGAAAGCTTACATGCGTTTTTGGAAGACTTTAGTCTTTACGTTTTTGTTGAAATAACCTTCAACTGATTGTCTCTGAGATGCCATTCGAATCAATGCTGATCCTCTCATTTCTTCAAGAGCGTCGAGATCGTAACTCAAATCGACTAAGTTATGGTCGACCGAATTATGTCTCGATGTTGGCAATTGGATATCAATGGGTAGAACTGCCTCACATCCATAGACTAAGGAAAAGGGGTTTATCCTGTAGACGTTCGTGGAGTCGTACGATTTCCCCACAGGACTGAAGGAAGTTCTTCCACCCATTTTCCCTTTCCTGCTTTTAAACGTTTCTTGATCGAGTTTATGATTGTCTTATTGCTCAATTCTGCAAGTCCATTCGATTGAGGATATCGTGGTGTCGATGTCATGAATTTTATATGGCGATCCTTACAGAATTGTTCAGTTCTATGATGAACTGGGATCCATTGTCACAAACGATCTCGGATGGTATTCCAAACCTACATATAATGTTAGACTGGATAAAGGATATGACCTCTTTGTCCCAAACTTGGGAAAAAGCGGCTGCCTCTATCCATTTAGAGAAATAATTTGTAAGAATAAGTAGAAATACCTTTTGCCCAGGGGCAGGTGGTAACTTACTGACGATATCCATTCCCCACCTCATGAAAGGCCAGGGAACCAACGTTGAGTGTAAAAGTTCAGAAGGTTTATGTGTTGTACCTGAGTGTCGCTGGCATACGTCGCAGTTTTGTACATACCTGATGACGTCTTATCGCAATGTAGGTCAATAATAGCCTTTTCGTGATATTCGATTAACTAGACTACGACCACCTGAGTGATTACCACACTCACCGTCATGCATTTCCTACAATATGTTATGGACTCGTGCTTTGCTGCTAATGCATCGCAAATTAAGTCCGGTAGATGATCGTCGATAAAGTTTTCCTTGTATCACGACATATCTGGATGCTTTGAATCTAATCTTTAGAGCATCCATTATGTCCTCAAGAAGTTGGTCGCGTGTTAAATAGTTCATTATATTGCTCGACCAATCTTCTTCTTCATTGTCGATGTGGGCAACATCCTCGTGATCAATGGACGACGTCGTGAGATGTACCATGGGTATCGTGTCAAACAACGGTTTGGTAAGTGTCGATCCGAGGTTGGCTAAAGCATCTGCTTGAGTATTCAAATCTCTGAGAATTTGTTCGATCGAGAAAGGGTTGAATTTTTTAGATTTTGGCTTAGCTATTCTGAGATATGACATCATCTTTGAGTCTTTAGCTGCGAATTCGCCATTCATTTGGTTCACGACAAGGAGAGAGTCGCTTTTAATGTGCAATCCTTTTGCCTCCAAGTCGTACGCCATATTCATCCCTACGATCAGGGCTTCATACTCTGCTTCATTGTTGGTTGCATTGAAATCGCATCGTATGGAGTACACCATCTTGCCCCTTATGGAGACTTTAAGACAACGCCCAGTCTTGTGCCTCTAGCGTTGGATGATCCGTCGACATGTAGAGTTCATGGTTTGTCGTCGTGAGTCGCCACAGAACAGACTTGGTCTTGTGCTTTTTTATCTAGTTCAGGACTAAATTCGGTGACAAAATCTGCTAGGACTTGCGATTTGATTGTGTTCCTAGGTTTGAAATCAATGTCGTAATTGCTAAGGTATATGCTCCATTTTTCTAGTCGACTTGTCAATTCTGGTTTTCTCAAGATAGACTTAAGTGGAAAGTTAGTAACGACACTTATAGGATGCGATTCAAAGTAATGTCGTAATTTTTTTGTAGCCGTAACTAGCGATAGTAAGAGTTTTTCCATCGAGGAATACCTGGTTTCAGCGTTGAGCAAAGACTTACTTACATAATAAATAGGCAATTGGTGTTTGTCGACTTCTCTTACTAGGACTGCACTTACCGCGTTAGAGCTGACGACTAAGTATAGTTGCAAGACTTCGTTGTCTTGTGGTTTTGATAGAAATGGAGGGGACGTCATATATATTTTTTTTGCAGTGCCCGTTCATGATCTTCTGTCCATTGGAAGCCTTTGTTTTTTCATAAAATGTTATATATAGAACATGTGACATTTATCTGACGATCGAGATATGAACATGTTCAAGGCTGCCATTCGACTTGTCAAACGTTGCACCTCTTTGATGTTTCTTGGTGATTTGATCTCGACGATTGGTTTAATCTGATTGGGGTTGGCTTCAATGCCTCGTCGAGTCACCATGTATCCTAGAAATTTCCCGGCGTTGACTCCAAAGGAACACTTCGTAGGATTGAGTTTCATATGGTATTTTCTAAGGATGTCGAACAATTGTCGTAGATGTTCGACATGTTCGATAGCTCGTTGATACTTGACGAGCATGTCGTCGATATATACTTCATGGTATCTCCTAGTCTGTCTTTGAAAATTTTGTTGACCAGACGCTGGTACGTGGAACCTGCATTTTTCAAACTGAAAGGCATAACCTTATAGCAATAAATACCTCAATCTGTTATGAAGGTTGTCTTTCTTGGTCGTCGACGTGCATAAGTATTTGATTGTAGCCCGAATATGCGTCCATGAACGTCATGAGTTCATGTCCAGCAGTTGCGTTGACTAATGCATCGATATGCGGCAAAGGAAATGGATCATTTGGACATGCCTTATTTAGATATGTGAAGTCTATGCACACCCTCCATTTGTCGTTTTTCTTCTGTACAACCACGACATTGGCTAACCAGTCGGGGTACTTTACTTCTCGTATTTTTCCGGTCTTGAGGAGGTTGTTGACTTCATCGTTGATCACCTTGTTCCGTTCTGGGGCAAATTTTCGACGTTTTTGCTTTATCGGTTTGAACGATGGATCCACATTTAGTTTGTGCGAAATGATTTCGGGATCGATGCCTCCCATGTTTTCGTGCGTCCAAGAGAAACAGTCGGCATGTTCCTACAAAAAATATATTAGTTATTTCTTAACAAAGGTATTGAGAGACGAACCTATGAAGACGACTTGGTTCGGCTTGTTTTGGTCCAGGATAACCTCCTCCAAACGATAGTCGTCAACAGCATCGAGAGTATCCTGGTTCTCTAATTGCTAGATAGGCTATTTTCGAGGTTTCATCGTGGTCTTGTAACAATCCCGAGCAACTTTCGGTTCACTCTTGATTTTCTGGATCCCCCACTATTAGATTAAATTAGCCCCCAATTTAATTGAATGTTTTATAAAGAATTGTATTTTGGGCTTTTTAAATAGTTGTATGGGCTTGAGACTTTTTATTGTAAATGGGCCTTATATAAAGGTTCCTATGGCTCTGTTGTTTATTAGGTTTTTGGAGAGAACACACAATTTACACACACCGACTAATTTTATGAGAGTCGTCTTCATGTTTAGTGTGGTATGTTCTTCCCATTTTCTCCTCCATTGTTAATCAATCTAAGCATATGAGATGTGATTTTAATAATTATTGTTGTTAATTTCTCTCTTATATCTTCTATTTTATGGAGTTCTTCATTTGTTGTCTGTATTGGGATCCAACAATTGGTATCAGAGCCAAATCAAGAAACTCTTCTTCATTTCGGTCATCTGTGGCAATAATTTGAAGATTGGATGATTATTTTGTTATTTTGGTGTTTTGATTGGTTAAATCACATGAGCCTAAACACAAATATCATTTCTATGGTTCATTTTCTGTTTTGTTCTTATTGGAAATCCATTTTTTTATTTAGATGAGATTTGGATGATCTTTGATAGAATATTTGATTGATTTCTCACAAAATCTGTTTCTGCACACCACATGTTTGATGAAATGCATATGAGAAGATATAATTTCGTTTTGGATTAAATCTGATCAGATTGATTACATGTGTGTGTTTTGATCCTTTCTCATTCTTTGGTCTAACATTTGATAAGCACTAAGTAGATGGTTGATCTATGATCCCATCCTTGTGTGTGCTTTAGTCCATTGCAATTTTTGCATCTTGGTAGTAAGGTTATCGATCCCTTGATCTGGCCTTTATTTAAATCCGAGATTGGACTCTCTTTTTACTCAGATTTTGGTTTGTGAGATTTTGGATCTGTTTGGAATTGGCCAATGCTCAATTCAGTTATCAATCCCCTTATTCTAATGATTTTTGGGGTTTATATATTTGGTGTGGCAGAATTGAGGGGATAAGGGTGAATTTTTTTTATTCAATCATGTGTTTTACCAATGGTAAGTGGTGGCCATACAATATACATCAGTTTTGACCCACAAAATGCTCTCACCCATTGTGGTAATTTGTTTAAAAATGGAAATGCATGGTGAAAATTGTGAATTGAACTTAATCAGGCTCATGATTCTGAAAGTGTGAACAATCCTTTTCAGTCTTGGATTTTGATTCTGTAAATGCAATTTGTTCTTTTTTCACTCATCATTACATGTGGAATTCTTGTTATCAGCCATGGCCTCATAACATGATGTGAGATAATTCATTGAAATCAGTAATGTTATCCAGTAGTGCATGATCTTCTTTGAGCACCAACTGATATGGCAAAGTATTTTTTGCACATTAGCAAGCAACATGTGGGATCTTCACTTACGAACCAGCATGAAACAGATTATTATAATCTGTATTTTTATTGAAGTTTGAGGTTCTTCTTCAATCGATTCTTGCATCAATCAGATCAACCAAAAGACCAGATTCAAAATGAAGTTGTAAGTTACTGTTTGTAAGGCTAACAAACAGACATGGTTTCTGGAATTGATGGTATTATAAAATATGAAGAATTCGAGTCCAGATTTCAAAAGTTTACTGCGTCCTATGCAAGAGTTACTGTTTGATGTCGTTTGCTTCCAAATTAGTTGATGTTGGTTACTGTCCAAGTCAATTTTTTTGTGCAGCAAATGTAGAGTAATGCAGAGTTTGATTGTGAAATAATTGTTCTGCCGAAATGATAACAGATTGCACTTCAGATACTCGAAAACAGAATTGATTGTTACTGCTATTCGAAGATTATAGATGGTGATCAAGACTTTTCCAATGTGCAGATTGGTTTTCATGTTATTCCAAATTAAGTGTCGGCCTGCTGCTTGTTGTTTATAAAATGGTTGCTGTTCATAATGCTCATAGATCCGAATGTGCTGTTGTTCAAACTTCTTTTGTGCATATTGACCATGTAATCAAAAATGGTGGCAGAATGCATAACTTCAAGCTCTGATCATGCATATCCGAACAAGGATGTCAATTTTATTTTGAAGCAGCAAGTTACATGACAGATTCAAAAGGTTGTTAACTTTGTGTTCAATTTACAGCAAAAGATTCAGAAAGTTTCTGTTGTTCTAGCCAAACAAAAAGTGCTATGATCTTAATTCTTTGATATCGGACAAGGCATCCAGTGTTAGACCCGTGAAATCAGAGTTATGTTCTAAGTCTGTCCAGAGCTTTGGGACAGAGTATTCTGAGTTCTGATCTGCTGCAGGTTGTGTGTTTCGAGAGGTATGATCAAAAAGAGAATTGTTTGCTGCTCGATCAAGAAGCGGTCTGTCCAGAATTTGCGTAGAAGAGCAATAGAAGCTGTTGTGCTCGAAGTACATAATATACACAGATTTAAGCTTCTGATATGGGGCAGAACACAGAAGCTAATGCACAGAGGTTGTGCAAAAGAACTCTCTGCAGAAAGTTCACTTTCCAGATTTAAAACTGCAGAGACAAGGTGCAATTAATAAAGATTAGAGCTTGACTTCTTGTGCAGAGCTTAACTACAGAGCTTGACCAGAGGTTGATCAGAGATATGTGCAGAGGCTCTGGTTTTATGGTCTAGAAGCTCTGGTTGAGGACAATGATAAGAATCAGAAATCTGCCCTTGCTGATTTCGAAGCTAACAAATCTGTGTAGAGCTCGATTCATATGCAGAGTTAATTTACAACTCTTGTGCTCGAAGCAACAATGCAATCTTGATCAAACTATGCTAAATATATTTGCAAAAGCTGTGCACAGAAGCTGATGCACAGAGCTTCTTTGTGGCTATTCAGAAGCTATCCATAGACGCATAATATATGATACAGAGGCTGATGCACAGAGCCTCTGAGGCTGTGCGTAGAGCCTCTGTAAGATTGTTCAGACGGCTGTCCAGAATAAGCTTCTGTTGTGCAAAATGTTCAAACCTGCCACGTTCAGTTTCAGGACAGCAGAACATGCAGATTGTTATCAAATTCTCGAAGAAGCTGTTGTGCAGATGTGTTTACAGAAGCGCAATAGCAGTTTGAAAATGTTTTTCCAGAGATTGATCAGAAGTACACGCATAAGATGTCCAATTCGTGCAGAGCTTCGGTGAGTGCAGAAGTTGTCCACATTCACAGAAGGTATATATAGAGCCACTTCTGTGTGTCCAAAGCCTGAACCAAGATTTTTCAGAGTTGTGCAGAAAGCATTGTTCACTCACAGAGATGTTCTGTCGAGTGAATACAAAAGTGCAGCATCTGAGGTTGATGCACAGAGGTGATTCAGAGATGCTCTTAAGAGGTAAGCGTGCAGAAATGATTCTCAGAGAGGCTCTTAAGAGGCACAGAGGCTCTTAAGAGGCACAGAGGCTCTTAGGTTGTCCACAGAGCCTCTTTGGACCAAAACCTCAAAAGAGAAGCGACCAAACGGGAGGACCAGAGGTAGACCAGAATGTGACATATCAGAGGTCGATGGTCCAGAGGTTGCAATAGCCAAGAGCCCGAAGCCCAAAATCTTCGAATTTTCTGACAGCATTGCACTGTTTCAGAAACACGCGCACAACTTTTTACTCTAAGCTCCAAATGACATGAGTCCAGTTGCGTTGGATTTCTAAAACACAGACGTAAGACTTTGATGTTTTCAGTTTTCTCAAATTCAGTGAGTTGATATGCCAGAATCTGTTTCAAAGTCTGTGTTAGGATGCTGGACCGAAAGCATTGTATTTCACTCGCACTCTTTCCGCTTTCAAGAACGGTGTTCTCTCGACATTTCTTCATGGTTTCAAGCTTCTATTGTGAAACATAGTTTGTCACTCCCTCCATTATTCAAGTTTAAGGCTCGGTGCTGAACTCTTACGCAACGGGATCTTAAGAGTCAAATTTTCTGTTTTGACGACTGTTATGCGCAGCTGTGGGAAAACTTGCACAACTCACTCATTTTTCATCCAAAATGGATGAATCAAAGCTCGTTGGAAATCTAAGAGGCTGGAGTTCAATGTGCTAGTTTTATGTTTTCTGTCAATCAGGCTCCTTGATGGTCAAAAACAACGGTGAAGTTGAGACATGAAAGCTGGACAAAATGGGGTAAGTCGTCTAAGTCTTTCAAGAATATGAGCCTACATTTGAGGGGGAGCTTATGATGCTTTGAAGACGCGAAGAGCGGCACACCAAAGCTTCTAAAGAAAGCAAGGGGGAGACTATATGATGATGCTTTCTTTATAAAACATTATGTTATACCCATATTCTAGTTCCTAAATGCAATTAATCAAACAAAAACAAGATTTCAAACAAATTACCTGTTTGATTTCAATCCAATTCAACGATTACAAGATTCTCTCCCTAGAACTCTCTTTCTCTCTCTCTACAAATCTCTCTCAAACAAAAACTCTCTCTCTCTCAATATGACTTCTTCGTTTTACCAACTTCTTTTATACTACAACTAAAAACAGAAATAGAAACTATTTATACCTACAACTAAAACAAGGAAAAACAAATACAAATACAATACATTGACTTTTATTACAAAAGACTTTGACTTTGATTAGAGTTGACTTTCTTCAGCTTTGACTTTCTTGAACTTTGACCTTCAGTCTTCTTGATCTTGTATCCAACATATTTATGCTCTAACAATCTCACCCTTTGGATTCAAGATCACGTTTGAAAGATCTAGCAATTCAATCTTCACTTGTAAGCTCTGTCAATACAATCTCCTCTTTTTCTTTGACGGTATTCTTTCCAAAATTGTCTTCAAACGATTAACAATCTCCCCAAAACTTTCACAAAACACTTTCAGACTTTGGAAAGAAATTATCTTCAGAATCAGCTCGAATTGCTTTAGCAAATAATCTTCAAAGAAAATTTCCTCAAATCTTCAGAAATTCTTTGATCCTCTTAAAATCTTTACTTTGAATCTTCTGACAAGGACATTTCTGTAAGAACATCTCTCAAAACTTTATCATTTCTTGATACCATCTCCCCCTTTTTGATGATTTGAGCATCTATATCATCAAAACTTTTCTCCCAAGAAATGTCATTTACCAAACTGATCTATCAAACTGAGCCTCTGATTCTGTAATCCATAACCAGGTATTCATCTAGATCTTTTCAAATCCAGACAAAATAAGAATATGTAACTCCTGAATCAACAGATGAATCAGTTAAAATGCCTGTCAGTAACACAAAGTTACTGTGTGTAACAAATACACAATACAAAGGAGCTTTTTGATGTTCACTCCCCAGGGCTTCCATCCAATCATCGAAACACCACAAAGGCAATTTCTATGAATGTTATGACAAGAAAATAAAATCCTTGTGTGTTCGTGCATGTATAGAAAGAATTAAGCACGATGATTGCTTTTCAATAAGGTTCAAAGTTGTGTAAACCACTGAGACAACAGTAGATAAACACAGACTCAATGTGCATGATTGAAGTGCGAAGGTGGGGCAGACTTCCTTCTTTTTCAATATCCAGATTTTCCAAATGAAAACCAGATAGATTATATGCTGCGTCCCCAGAACAATATGAAACACTTTCTTTTTTAGAAGAAAAATGAGTAGCTGGTGGGGTTTAGACAAGAGTTGGCATGGGCTAGTTGCCTGTTTCAATAACGTTCACCAAAGAATTGTGAAACGCTAGTAATGTGGTTGCCCGGCTCAGAAAGTATTTGGTGCAGAGTTTGATATTCTTTTACTCTGATCTCTCACCCTCTTTCTTTTTAATCATTTAAGTTCACTTCTAACCAAACTCACTTGTCAGGATCGAATTCTCAACAAGAATAAATTCTCAGAAACTAATATCAAAGAAGTTGCGGAATAACACTTTGATATTCAATGTAACAGTAAACAAACAGTATATGATTAACAACTTGTAAACTTGTATTGAATGATTAAAATCACAAGATTACACACTCAACCTCAATCTTGAAGAACAGACTCTTTCAAGACGAATTCTACTTCTCTAGAATTAGGAACTATGCCTTGAGGTTGATTTTCTCTCTAGAACAAAAACGTAGAATGAATTATATCAAAAGTTATATCACTATTCTAAACTATACAATATATATACTGAAGATAAAAGATAATTACAGTTTATACAATATCTCCAGAATATCTTCTATCATTATCTCTAAGCTTCCATGAATATCTTCAGCTTTCCATGTTTATCTTTAACCACGATCTCTTCATCATTATCTTCACTTTATCTTAGAAGCAGCATTAACTGAGTCTTGGCAGCATTAACTACTAAGCAGCACTAACTTCTAGCAGTACTAACTAGCTAAGCAGTACTAACTTTATTCAAGCAGCACTAACTTTGACTAACAGTATTAATTCTACTAGCAGTAGTAATACTCAGCAGTATTAACTTTGAAGTCCTCTGGCAGTAGTAATTCTGAACTAGCAGCATTAAAGACTTGTTCACATCTTCAGTTCCCAACAATCTCCCCCTAACTTGACTTTTAGAAAGAGAAGTCAAGTTCTTCAAATGCTTCCAAAATCTTCATTGATCTACTCCAATGTTAGGATCCAGTCCCATACTCTGATTTATAGTTCTCTGAATTAAGTACTTTGCCATTTCTGAATTTGGTGCACAACCCAACTTCTTATTTAACATGGCATGAATCTTTAGATTTGTATGGTTGTATACCCTATCCACCAAGTAATACTCCATGTGAAAAGTATCCAATGCCAGTTCGTAGACTCCACTCCTTTCATATAGAGTCCATCCTCTAACAGCTTCAAATACATCTCTTATCAAATGCTTTACTGCTTCTGGTTTGAACAACATGCACAAATATTCCATAACTAACTTCACAATTGGTAACCCTGGAGCTGTCAACTGATCTGCATGAACTTTCATCCCCACTTCAAACATTTCTTCCAAATCAGATCTTGAACACTCTCTGACAATTTTGTTCCAGGTGCTGTAGACTTCACACTTCTCATCCTTTCTTTTCAATCTAATGTACTCTTTGCCATCCACCTCCATAGTATCCCAGTGGATAACTTCAGGAGGTTTGAATCCAACAGGTTCAGCTGAAATAGGCTTTGGAATTTTATCCATTACCACCATGTACATGTTTACATCTGAACTCTGTGGTACTTCCTGAGTTTCAGCCTCATTCTTAGGTGCCTCTTCTTCTTCAGCAACCTTTTGCTCTTCTTCTACTCTAGGCTTCTTTACAATCTTCTTTCTTTTAGCCATCATTTTAGTTCTCTTCAGAGTCTTTTGAACTTGCCCTAAAGTAGCTTCCTTCTTCTTTTCTTCCTTTTTCTCTGCCTTTTCTTTGATAGGAGTTCCCTCTTCACTTTCAGGAAATGGTTGATTAATATTCACATCATGTCTCTCCTTGGCCTTCTTTTCAAACTCCACTCTATCCTTTTCATTACTCTTCAGCTTCCCCATTTCTTTCTCATAGAGATCCTTGATTTGATCAAAAGTCATCTTCACAAACATTTCTTTCTTTACACCAATTGCACTCCTCAAGAAAGTTATCATTTTGTTTCTTTCCTGAGTGGCAAGGTAAGTTTGTGAAGGTCTTCTCTTCTTAGCACTTGTTCTGGCCATCATAGCCTTTCTCAAGCTCATTGCTCTTCGCTTTGCCTTCTCTGTTTCCAGCCCTTTCTGGAATGCTTCATTTAACTCATTTGCAAGTGCTCTGGCCATTTCTCTGTCTTTTTCAACCTGCTCCTTTTCTGCTTGATCTAACTCTTCTTGTACTTTCTTTGCTAATGCTTCATCTGACTCAATCATCTTTTGCTTTTTAGATGGTTGATCAGATTCTATCATCTTTGCTTTTCCCTTTTTCCTTGCATCTGCAGCCATTTCTTTCTTCTCTATTTTCTTTGCTCCCCCTTCATTTATGACCACTTCCTTTGCTTTGGGAGTGTCATTCTTTGCTTTGATGAGCATTTCAGCTACTTCAATCTTTGTTGGTGTTAACTCTGTTACTGCTGCTTGTGAAGTTTCAGCGGCACTAACAGTTTCTGCTGCTTGTTTTGGCTCAGCAGTAGTAACCATTTCTGCTTCTTTAGTTGTAACTGTTGCTGGTGTTGTGTCTGCAGATTTCTTTTCTTCAACAAACTCCCCCTCAAACTGTTGATCAATCTGTTCTGAGCTAGAATTCTCCCCCTTTTTGGAAGCATGGACATTTTCTATTTTGGTTGCCTCCTTTCTCCTTCTGAGAACAAACTGACCTCTTCTTTTCTTGGCCATGAGCTTTCCCACCATTTGTTTGAGTTTGGAAATCTGTTGTTGTTGGGAGAGAACCACTTGCTGCAATTATTTGATATCCTTTCCTTGATTAACCACATCAACATTAATGTTGGCTAATGCTTCAATCAATTCCCAGTAAGTATATCTATCCTCACCTTCTTTAGGTGTTTTACCCACCCTTGAAGGATCCTTGGAAAGTTTTGCCATCAATTCATCAGTGTCAGTTCTGTCCTCACCCTTTTTAGATGTTTTGCCCATCCTTGAGGGATCCTTGGATCTTTTGATAGTGGAAGTCTTCTGCCTAGCAGAAGCACTATCCACCCCCTTGGTTTCTTGGCACCTGGGACCTTTGGATGATTGCTCACCCAAAGTTGCCATGGGGAAGGTCTTATGTATGTTACCACTGACCTCCTCTGAGCTAGCAGGAGTAGTGGCAGCCTTCTCACCCATATGCTCTTCCTCCTCCTCAGAGAACACCTCCTTGGGGTTGGGAGACACCCTTGTGGTTTCCCTGTAGATATTCTCTAAGGGAGAATCCTCCCTTAGAGGGCTTAAAGGCTTAGGGGTTGATGGTACAAGAAAGGAAGGAGCCTTCTTTACCTGTTTCCTTTTGTATGTTTGGGTGATTGGTGATGTTGGTTTATCAAGAAGAGACTGGAGAATTGATTTAGGGTGGGAAGGTTGGGATTGGCTAGCAGTGGGTTGGTCTAATGGGGGCCTTGACCCTGCTGCCATACCTTCTTCAGTGTGGGACACCACCATCATTGTAGAGAACAATGGGGTGTCAACTCCTTCCGAGTCCAGAGGGGATCTTTTCATGTTTGAAAAGACCTTACCTTTGGGAATTTTTGGTACATATACCCCATCAAAATGAGGTATATCCGTCAATTCATGGGTTATTACTTCTTGTACAAACCTGGGGTACATATAAAAACTCTTTTTACTTCCCAGGTTTGAGACAAGATCATTAAAAATCATTTGGGAAAAATTATACTTTCTGGCAGTGGCTAAGCATACCAAAGCATTAGCAATGGTGCTACTGAACTCACTCCAGCCAGTAGTCTTTTTAGAGATACAGTGCATAAGGGTATGGACAAAGAAACGCCATTGAGGTGAAAATTTTGCTTTTGAGAACTTGAACACACCCAATGGGCCTCCATACCCCATTCTTGTAAGAGTAGAAAACAGTTCATCATTAGAGATAGAAGTTATACCAGAGGCATCGTCTAGACATAGACTGATGCGAATTACCTCTTCAGTAACTGTCAAGGGTTTGTCATACACCCTTGTCTTGATCATTTGCACACCATTCTCAGTAACAATGGTGGCATTTGCCCAGAATTGCCTTTGATGCTCGATATAGATGGATGGCGACACAGTGAGAGCATGGGCAATATGGCTTGTCTTGAGGAAATCCACAATCTGGTGGAAACCAGCGGCCTGTTTGGGCTTCTGTAGCATCGCGATTTCATTGTGCTCGTCTATGAATGCCATTGATGCCATTGATCTTGAAGTTTCTTGCCTGAAAACTTTGAACTTGAGAGAGAAAGGGTTTAGAGCGCAAGTGAATAGTATGCAGAGAGTCGTTATGAACTTTTAGGCGGGGAAAGGGTATTTATAGTATTCGGGACATAAGCAGTATTAACCTAGAGCAGTATTAACTGAGAGCAGTATTAACTGAAAGCAGTATTAACTGAAAGCAGTATTAACTGAAAGCAATATTAACTGAAAGCAGTATTAACTGAACGCAGTATTAACTGAACGCAGTATTAACTGAAAGCAGTATTAACTGAAAGCAGTATTAACTGAAAGCAGTATTAACTGAAAGCAGTATTAACTGAACGCAGTATTAACTGAAAGCAGTATTAACTGAAAGCAGTATTAACTGAAAGCAGTATTAACCACTAGCAGTATTAACTAACTAGCAGTATTAACCACTAGCAGTATTAACTAACTAGCAGTATTAACCACTAGCAGTATTAACTAACTAGCAGTATTAACTACTTAGCAGTATTAACTGTGCACTGGCAGTATTAAAAATGAACTGGCAGTATTAACAATGCACTGGCAGTATTAACAATGCACTGGCAGTATTAGCAATGCACTGGCAGTATTAAAAATGCACTGGCAGTATTAAAACTGCACTGGCAGCATTTACTATACTTACACTTTTTGACACCATCCTTTTACTCATACTTTTTATTGCTTTGTTCATCCCCTGATCCTTTTCTTCTTGATCCTTCATGATCAGTACTTCCTCTGAAGTATTACTAACTTCAACCTGAAACACTTAAACACACATGTTAGTAGTATCATGCTCAATGAAATCTTCCAAGGGCAACTTATCTTTTAACTCATGCCCTGAGCATTTATTATTATTTCCCTCTGAATCAAATGCAACATGTCCTCCATCAAATATTTTGAAGAATTTGAAGGCAGTCCATGTTACCTGTTGTGTGCCAAGAGCAACCACTATCTGCATTCCAAATGCTCTTCCTCTTGAGCTTTTGGTTGCCCTGCACACTTGATAAATCAGTTAGTCTTGGATGGAACCCAAGCCAAAGTGGTCTTGGGTTGTCCTTTCTCATTTATATAATCTGTCAGTTTGGTATGGATGAGTTGTTTAGGAATCTCATGGCTGGAATACTTTGTCAAGATTATAGGCTTTGCAACATTAATACTAGTAGAAGCACTATCCTTGTTAGCAGTAGTATTGGTTGCAGCAGCACTATTTCTGTTAGCAGTACTATCTGGGATAGCAGTACTAACAGGTTTCTTTACAATTGGAACCCAAACTTGAACAAAGTTGTTTGCTTTCTTTGTCTTTAAATTACTCCTTGGCTTATTTGGAGTATTTTTCTTTGGTTTAGCAAACTTGTTCTGAGCATGTGATCTTATAGGTGCTCTGTTCTCAGCCATATGATTCCTTCTCTGATTCCTATAACCAAAAGAGTTTTGTGGTTGTCTTTGAAAAGTGACTCTTTGGTTAATGGGATTGAAATAACAGTATTTGGCAAGGTGATTCAGCTTTCCACAAATAAAACAAGGTTTTGGTCTATTGATTTTACTCAGATCAACCCCTTGTTTTTGTGCCCACTGGTTATTCCAATTTCTCTGATTTCCCCTTGGTTTATCATGTTTTTGGGACTCAGATTTATTGCAAGCACACTGTTTGCAAGGGACAGGATTCACAACTGTGGTTTGCTTATAATGGACCTTCTCAGACTTTCCCTCAGTCTTCTCTATGTCCTTAGATTTGACCCAAGTCTTTCCACATCCCTCATTGGTGATAATATGATTTTCTAGAGGAATCTCACCACTCCCAGTGTTCTCCTTACTCTTTTCACTAGAGTTCTTTTCTTCAGAGTCTGTTTCAACTACCACTTTGTCTAAAGGATCTACCTTAGTGGCTCCAACAGGCAATTCCTTCCTATCCTTGGTCTCTAGTAAGTCTGATATAGGAGGAATGTAGTTGTTTTTGTATGGTGGTGGTGTGGTGTTATAGCCTATTCCCCTTCTGAGTTTGTCATGGATTTGAGTTTGGAGCAAGGAGTCCATTGCTTTAGAAGCATTAGAACATTTTTCAATATCTAGCTTGGCTTTCTCAAACTCACTCTTTATCTTTTCATTCTCCTCTTTGGACTTTTTCAGCTGAAGTTCTAGGTCATTCTTCTCCCACTTCCAGTAATTTGTATCATAAGAATGTTGAAGTTCATTGGCTTGGAAAACTTTAATATGTTCCTCAAAGCTCTCAACGATTCTTACATAGTCTTTTATATCTCTCTCTAATCTTTTAAGATCATCACACATACCCTGATTGTGATCCCTGTACCTTTGAACAGTTTCAATACAGGATTTAGAGCAAATATTAGATGTTACCTCAGTGGGAATGACAGTGCTTGTCGATTCTGATTCTTTAGCCATGATGATTGATGTTGAATGAATGTTTCTGAGAATACTTGCTCTGATACCACTTGTCAGGATCGAATTCTCAACAAGAATAAATTCTCAGAAACTAATATCAAAGAAGTTGCGGAATAACACTTTGATATTCAATGTAACAGTAAACAAACAGTATATGATTAACAACTTGTAAACTTGTATTGAATGATTAAAATCACAAGATTACACACTCAACCTCAATCTTGAAGAACAGACTCTTTCAAGACGAATTCTACTTCTCTAGAATTAGGAACTATGCCTTGAGGTTGATTTTCTCTCTAGAATTAAAACTTAGAATTAATAATACAAGTCAAATGTATATATGCTCAGAATATAATCATGAAGATATGAACATTTTAAAATATTGAAGTATTTTCAAACAAGTATATTGAGTGAATGAATATGAATGTAAAAGACTTGTTTGAAAATCTGACATTGTATGAAAATGATCAGAAATGAATGATATAGCAATCAAGGCTTATGGTTAAAAACAACGGATATTGTCCATACGAAACAAAATATAGACATTCTTGAAATGACGTTTCGAAATGAAATATCGCTCAAAATTCTTTAAAGTACAAGCGGAGTGTCTTACCATCGAAGAAAAATTGTTTCAATGTAGAGACATGGTAAGAACATGTTGAACAAAGTCAAACCGGTGTGTGTGAATACTTGAAAATATATAGAAAATACAATACGCAAGAATTTATCTTTGGAAACACACGGTTTGTAATCATTTAAGCACAAAATAAAAATGAAAAACATTTATAATCACACTTCCAAATTACAAAATCTGTTTAAAAATCGGAAGTGGTTTGAACATTTAAGAACATGTTTTCTATACCTGAAAGTTGTCCTTCTTTCAGATACATTTGAGATTCAGATAAGAAATTTATCTATTCGCTCAATCTTAATTCTCAGAAAGTCAAAATGTAGTCATTAAGATATGATCGTGTCATCCTCTCTCATCCTGCATAAGTCTCAAAGTCTAGTCAAAGCAAATTTATTCACAAATTTATTTGAAAAATAAAAAACATAAAGCAGTAAAACGATTAAAGTACGAGTTCTGATCTGAAATAATCAGAAATCATAGTCTTACTCCTTTTGACTTGGCTTATATGCTCCCCCTAAAATCATGCATCACAAAAATTTTGTCAGTAAAATAAAATGCAGAAATTAGTTATGCTCCCCCTCAAAATAATGTAGATCATCTTTAATCTTCTCTTACTCCCCCTGAGATCATGAGCAAACAATTAAAGTGCAGATATCCTTCAGACATAAAAATAAAGAAAATGATGAAAAATAACAATTCGTAACTTTAGTAGGTAACAACCGATTACGTCTTAAGATTTAACATACCAAGCTTAGAGACAAGAAAATTAAATCTATTTTCATCTAAGGGTTTGGTAAATAAATCTTCAAGTTGATAATCTGTTTTTACAAAATAAAGTTCAATGTTCCTTTTTCTACATTAGCCTTAATAAAATGATACCTTACATCAATGTGTTTGGTTTTCGTATGTTGGACAGGATTAGCAGATATTGCAATCGCACTCTTCGAGTCACAATAGATTGGACTTTTGTCGAACTTGAATCCATAGTCTCGTAGCTGTGTTCGCATCCACAAGACTTGAGAGCAGCAATTGGCAGCAACTACGTATTCTGCTTCAGCAGTCGATGTGGAAACGCATAATTGTTTCTTTGAAGCCTAGCTAACGAGCTTGTCTCCAAGAAATTGAACGTGACCAGAAGTACTCTTTCTGTCCAACATGCAACCTGCATGATCTGCATTTGAATAGGCAGCCAATTATAAAGCACATGATAGAGATCTACAACTCCTTTTGGAATGTAGTTCGTCATATCTATCGGATGCAAAAATTTCAGAAAAAAAAATATGTACTCCCCCTTGAAGGTTGATATCCTCGTTGGAGTATCGGAGTACAATCTCTTATATCAGCCCGGGAGTATCTTTCTTTAAGCATTGAAGTCCGGGTCCTGAACTGTAGTATTCAGAAGCCACTCTTCGTTTAAGTACGGGTCCTAAGTTGATTTACTTAGAGGCCATTTTTTCTTGACATTGAGGTGCAGGTCTTGAACTGTGTTATTCAAGAGCCATTGTTCTCTTACTCCCCCTTGACTTGTGGTGACTGCAACATAGAATCAATTTTCGGTTTTGGTACCCACTGGTATTTGGGTCCATGTGTATTAGTTGCAGTTCGAATGGGAGTAACTGAATAAGAACCATACCAGTATTGATCACTTGCTTTATGAACAAAATCATATGTATGACAATAAGAACAATACCTCTTTTTAGATAACCTGATTATTTGATCTCTCGAGTAAACAAGATCAGGTTTACCTTTCAGCACTTTGTTCTTCTTTGCATTTGAGGCAGATACAAATGATTTGTTACTTTTCTTCTCTTCCTTCTTTCCTTTCTTTTCTTCCTTCTTCTCATCATTCTTCTCATCTTCAACTGGTTTTATCTTCCAAACCAACTTCTCTTTTTCATATCTTCTTCTTCTTCTATGTGCACCTGAACCATCTACATTTTGATCATAGAAAATGTTAGTTGTACGAATTTGATCAAAAGATTTAATTGACCATCTTGAAGAAACAGTTTTCTGATGTGAGCTTGCAGCTGTCTTGAAAGAAGCAACTGAACTATTTCTAGGTGAGTGGATTTTAGACTCTGGAGTCGTTTGCTCAGTCACCACCACCTTTGAAACAATGTTTTCAAGCTCTTTTACCTTTGAAGAATAACCGTCTCTTTCTTTTACAAGAAGATCAATCTTCGTCTTGAATTCAGACTTTGTTTGTTGCTCTTTAAGCACACAAGTAGATAGCTCAGATAGCTTTGCAGTTAGCTTCTTTATCTCTGCTTCAAATAAGCTTCTTTCTTCCTCAAAGCCCATTTCAGCATTTGTCCTCTGACCAGATATTTCTTTCAATATCCCAACATTCTTTTGCTCTATTAACTTCTTCTCTTTGGCAAAATTTTCCCTTTCCAGAATGATTACTTTCTCAAAATCAGAGATTTGTTGAGAAAGTTTTAAACATTTCAGCACATTAGGGGGAGATTGTTAGATTAAATTAGCCCCCAATTTAATTGAATGTTTTATAAAGAATTGTATTTTGGGCTTTTTAAATAGTTGTGTGGGCTTGAGACTTTTTATTGTAAATGGGCCTTATATAAAGGTTCCTATGACTCTTTTGTTCATTAGGTTTTTGGAGAGAACACACAATTTACACACACTGACTAATTTTATGAGAGCCGTCTTCATATTTAGTGTGGTATGTTCTTCCCATTTTCTCCTCCATTGTTAATCAATCTAAGTATATGAGATGTGATTTTAATGATTATTGTTGTTAATTTCTCTCTTATATCTTCTATTTTATGGAGTTCTTCATTTGTTGTCTGTATTGGGATCCAACACCCATGTTATTGGAAACTTCATTGTTTGGTGATACATCGAAGGGACTGCCTTCATGTTGTGGATCCAAGGTCGACCAAGGATGACATTGTATGTTGATGAACAATCGATGACATTGAATCTGGTTTGTTTGTTGATTCCTCGGGCGTAAACCGGTAGAGTGATCTCCCTAATGGTGCTCGTCACGTCCCCGTTGAAACCAACCAACGTTGTCGAACGTCGCACGATTTCTGACTTGTCGAGCCCCATAGCCTTGATGGTGTCGAGAAAGATGAGTTTTGCTGAGCTTCTTCCATCGACTAGTACCCTACGGGTTAAGCAATTGTTAATCTTGAGCTGAACAATTAACCTGTCGTGGTGTTTTTGATGGAAGTCACCTAAGTCATCTTGATCGAACGTTATCTTCATAGATTCCAATTCCAGCTCTTGTTTCGGTCATGAGGATCATGGGATCGGTTGATTATTTACACTTTGACTGGTGTGCCTTTTTGCTGTTGAATAGGTTAGACCACAGACGTCTGACCCTCTCGTAACACAATTCACAATTTTCTCGTGAACAGTGGATGGTGGTCAAACGTTGTTGTCAGTTGTCGCTGGTTCTTCGAAAATATCTTTGAGATTACCCTTTGGGACATGCCAGGTGAGCTCTTTCTTACGGGCTATACAATCGTCCGTTGTATGATCATGGTCATAATGAAAATCGTACCATTTGGTCTTGTCTTTCTTTTCGTTAGTTTTATCGCTTTTCTTTGGCCATCGAACTGTTGACTGCGCGATTCTCAATGCTTCGACCAAGTCTTTGGAAGTACCCTTGAATCCATAAGAGGAAATCTTAGGGTATTGGGGAAACTTGGTCGTGGTTGAGACCTTCTTTTTATCGAACCTGACGTTTGATATATGTCTCGACGACACAGTTTTAACTGTCGTCTTGGCCTTAAACTCCGGCTTTTTCACACTTAACAATTTCTTATCGTTAGAGTGTTACATGGAAAGGTAGCGTCATCTTCAACCCTCATATAGGCCAAAGTCCTTGCTCGAACATCTTCAAAGTTCTCTGGGGGGGTACTTGGTCGGATCGGTGTATAGACCTGAGCTTTCATCTAGACCGCGTTTGTACACCTCAATCGCAGTCTTGATGTCGCAATTTCGGACGCTAATCATTTCTGCATTGAATTGGTTGAAGTAACTTCGGATGGATTCTCCCATTTTCTGCACGATATAGTACAAGTCGGTAGTCTGCTTCTCCATCTTGTGACTGCTGGCGAACTGTTGGGAGAATTGATTCACCAATTCTGTGAATGATCCGATTGACTTTGGTTTGAGACCAATCAGCCATTGCAGAGCTGCACCTGTGAGGGTTGCTCCAAAACTTTTGCACATACACACCTCTTGATACTGGTGTGGGATCGATACTCTCCACATCAACTGTTTGTATTGAGTGACGTGTTCAGTTGGATCCGAGATACCAGAATATTTTGGAGTAAACGTTGGTATACTGTACTTATTCGGGACGTCTACCATCGTGATCTCGTCGTCGAAAGGTGACGCCTGGAACCAAGTGCGAGGCTCGACGTCGACAGGTACTGCTGCACTTGGAAGTTTGGCAAGTTGCGATAGGACAAGCTCATTCTGCTCTTCCAACATCTTTAATCTTTGGGCAACAGGGTCATCCGAAGCATTCCGTTGAACACCCAATGGGATATGTCCTGTACTCTAGAAACCATTCCGCTGTGATGGGTCAGAAGTATATCCATAATATGGGAAGGTGGGTATTGGCATTATGGGAATCGACGTTTTAGGAGGCATCATGGGAATTGGTGTTGTCGAGTGAAAGAAGGGTGGAATCACGAACGACATCGTGGGGACCTATGTTGTCGAAGGAAAGAATGGTGGAAGTGGAGGTGGCAACGTCGGCATAGGCTGACTAGAGATGCCAGGGAAAAGCGGCCTTGGGTAGTTGGGGAATGGAGGTCCTGACCAGGGCATGCTAAATCCACCCTATCCATGCGATGGCCCCGCTGCATTGTTTGCATTCTGATTCCTTAGGGATTCGATCTCTTCCACTGCTTGCCTGTGTTGATTTGTCAAGGTTTCAATTTGAGCACGAGCCGCATTCAATTCCATGTTCATTTGAGCCATAATATGTTCTTGAGTTCCTTGAAGAGTTGACATTATCCTGTAAAAAAAACAATCGGAGAAACTGTTAGTACGGCGCGTTGTTGTCGAGGATTTCCTTTAGATGAGGCCCTATGGTTGGCGCCAAACTGTTAATGCCAAAAATCACCTAAAGGATAATTTAAGGTCGGTGTGGAGCTTTATCCATCTAAAGAAAGTAACCAGACTACTATGTACGCGATAATAATAAAAATATAGGGACAGGGGATTTGGTGACGCAAAAAATCCTCAACGAGGAAAAAACCGCGGACGACTAAGAGAAGTCGTCGTGCACTAAGATCACCAAGCAGGGGTGATATCCTTAGATGTTACAATGTTTTACACGATGAACAATAAGAACGAGTGTATGAACTTATAATAAATACAGATCGTGTGTAAAAACACTTCTGTCGTTTGTTGCTGGAGCGAGAATGCAATTGATCTTCGTAAAGTTTGTAAGCTTCGTTATTCTGATTTTCGATGATTCAATGGGGGATGTATCCTCTATATTTATAGCATTGATTCTTCATAAATATGTCTTCTGTAACGGTTGATCTTTCATAAATGGCTTTGATGGTGTTGATCGGTTATGACGGTTGGTACTTATGAACATTAAACCTGCATTAAATGAACAAGAGAAGAACGTTGGGTCATACGTTAGTATAGTCGAGGGTAAATCCTCGTGTTCGTCGTATGACACTCGACCGATCTTTGAATTAGTGTTGACGAGTATTGTAGTTATGCTTGGTCGTCAGGACTTTATCTTAATACAAGACAAGTAGTGTGAAATGTGCATTAAATGTGTCTTCGTCGTAATCGGGTATTTTTTACCCAAACACATCTTAAGGGGGACTATTACATCAACGAAAAGGGCAATAGTGTCTCTTTATATTGACAAGTGGGTTAATATTTATTAATGGTTGTTAGCTTGGTTTTAACAGATTGTTTAACTAGAGTTAGCTGGGTTAAGATCTTAATTATAGTTAGATGCCTGCTCTTCTCTTGTACAAATAGTGGTTATTGTTTCTGAAGTAAATCCCCAAATTAACTTCTATCTTTGATTGTTAGCAAATAACAACCAACAAATAAGAATGATTACTAAACATTTGGGTTGATAGCTAATCAGGATCGTTGATATGTGTTGTTGATCGGCGGAACCACCGCAAGGGAACCGTCTCTTGACCACTGCCTCGTTGATATAGGGTTCAAGTTAACTTTACGAGTGTGCTCTTCGTACCTTCGAACTTGTTTTATAGATTAACTATAACAAATTGTTTCAGCATGAATGAAATAAGAGTAAACTATAAATTTAGATAAAAGTGGATTGAAGGCATGTGAAAGTAGATAAAAGTGGATAACGATGATTAAAATAAGAGTAAACTATAAATTTAGTCCCTATGGTTTATTGTTTGTAACACTTTTGGCCCCTATAGTTTTAAAACTACAAGATGGTCATTGTGGTATGCAAAAATGACAGGATTTGGTCCCTTTCACTAACTGCCGTCAGAAGAACCACTTACGTGAAGGGTAGTTTGGTGTTTATATTTTTAGTCACATTTTTCTTTAAAAAACAAATAAATATGTAAATTATAGGGACCAAAAAAGTGTAACTTAGTCTAATATATACAAGAAAATGTAACTATACATACACCACATATGATGAAGAAATCCAAGCGATAGGTTTTCACCGACCATCACCAGTTCGTTGAACCCTTTTGATCTAAACTCTCTAAGTGCTTTGATGACGATCCTTATACTTAGTGAAAATCACTTAGGACTGTTTAACATATTTGTTCTAGTTTCAACAATCACCAGTGAGTTTGTTCGGTGATTGCTGAACTCGCAATGTAATAGTTAGTATAAGTAATTCATGAAGACAAATCCTCACACCAAAATAAACCTTCAACGAATGTCAAAGATATAGCTGCAGAAAGAGAAAAGTCTACTAATCAGTTAAATCATGACTTATCAACTAGGCATGACAATCTAACCAAGACTCAGCGATAGCCGAAAAGCTTCTCAACAATTCAAGTCATCACCAATCAAAGATTCTTTCTCTACAAGATTGAAGTTTGTCTTATCCTCTTGCATAGAAGGACGAAAGTACATAATACGAATGCTTTCTTGTCTATAATCGTGCTTTCCAACTTTCAACCATTTCTTACACATGCGGCCTAAAGCATGCTCAAGAAATAGGACAAGGAAATGCATCCACTAGTCTTTTGACACGTGGATTATACCCTCTTACTTGCATTAAATGCGTCGGATATAAATAGCAGGGAATACTTTCTTCCTTGCTAACCCTTCTTCTATCCTTATTTTACTTCTCTTGTTCTTATCTTTTTCTTGTGCAAGAAACTGTTTGATTCTCAAAGTTTATTTTAGAATAGGTTTACCTTTTCTATTTCCGCAAACAATCTAAAAATTCTATTTTGATTTATTGAATAATCAATAAAAGATTTTAAAAGTGAAATATTGTGTGTTTGTATTTATTCCCCCCCCCCCTTTCTACGAACTGTGATATCTTGTAGACTCCTTGGGATCAACAAGTGGTATCAGAGCAGTGTTTTTTTAATATAATCTATAATCTCAAAAGCTTTTCTAAAATATGTCTTTAGCTACAAACAACTATCACGACAATGGTTCTTTTGCAACACCACCACGATTGGAGAAAGATAACTTCTCTCTGTAAAATTCATGTCTCTCTTCCTTGAAGGTGTAGATCCTGAGATCCCTCACTACATTGAAAATGGACCCTATGTTCCATTAGTCCTTGTTCCTGTTGTTCTTGCAACTGCTACCACTGAATCAATACCTGAAAGCTATGTAGCTAAGCAAGTTCATCAATGGAATGATGAAGATTGGAAGAAACTAGCTATTGACACCAAAGCCAGAACTGTCATTTCCATGGCACTCCTCGATGAGGTTTTTATCTGATTTACATTAGCAACTTCAAGTTGTTTTATCTTTTTGGACAAAATGTTTCTTTCATCAGAAAGTGTGTCAAACTTCTTCTGTAAATCAGATATGACCTTCTGTTCTTTTTGAATGTCTGATGATAGAACAGATATTTTCGATGTGAGCTGAGATATCAAATTCAAAAATTAGACGTTCTTGCTCAAAATCTTTTTCTAAGTTCTTGTTTTTCCCATATATTTCCTTGAAAATCCCAGCAATTTTCTTTTCAAACTTTTTCTTTTCAGAATCAAAAGACTTTTTCTTCTCTTGAAAGATTTGTCTTTCTTTTTAAAGTAAGTCTTGTAATGTAGAAATCTGCTTGGGAAATTCAATTGTTTTATCTTCAAGAATTTTTCTGTCTTTTGCGAAAGTATCTCTTTCAGTTAGAACAATCTTTTCAAAATCTGATACTTGCTTTGAGAGTTTTAAACATCTTAGCTCCAAATCCTTTTTCTCTTGAAAATCTTTATTCGAAAAATTATATAGCTTTTGAGCATAGATTTTCTCCAGGTCAGCTTTAATTGTATCTGCATTGAGATTTTTCATCAGATCAACATTCTTTGCTTTCAATGTATATATCTTCTCTTCAAAAGCCTTGAACTTGTTATGTAGATCAACTGATTCAGCTTTTAACTCTGATTATTTATGATTAGCTGTCTTCAGTTGGCTTTGAAGTTTGGTTATCTCTCTCCATTTCACTTTAATTTATTTCTCTTTTGCCTTGATAATACCTGAAAAATCAGATTTAGAATTGTTAATACATTTTGCACATTCAGAAGTTTTATCAGAATTTAACAATTTAGCTTTAAACTCCTGAATCTGATTTAGAATCTTTGTATTCTGAATCATCAGTTTATCCTGTTCAACTTCTATAGCAGGTATTTCAGGCATATACATTATGGCACAGTCTCTCCCTGATAACACAGTAGACATCTTGATATCTGAAAAAAAATTACTTCAAAATGATCGTTAACAAAAATAAGAAATTTTTTAATCACTATAAGAAATATGTTCCCCTCCGCAGAGTTAGCACGGGGGTCCCACTAAATCAGATAAAGATTTGACTTGAAAATCTTCAGATAAAGATTTGACTTGAAAATCAAACTTGAACAACACTTGAAAGAATTTGAAAAACTTTCTAAGTGTTAAACTCGCAATACACTATAGCTAAATATTCACTTTGCGCAAAACAAACAAACTCGCAAGATATTGTTCACACAATTTCACACTAAAAGGGTTATGCATGTTTCTGGTTCGTGCAAATCAAAGGATGCGCGTTTTGAGTTCTCGTAGATAAGATCGTACGTGTTCTTTGATTTCAACTTCTTGCAATGAGTTAGCGCATTTTGGACTTAGAGAATTTTGATCAAATAAAACTCGCAAAACATAAAACTCGCAGATCAAAGGCACAAAGGACTAAGAACTCGCAAACAAACTTGTGCGAGTTTTCACTTCTCTCAGGACACTCTATGCGCGTTTCAACCAAGAACTCGCATAAAACATGGAAACACCAAAATTCTTCAATGTGCGCATTCTTCGTAGCTTGCGTGTTTAGTATCATGCGTGTTCTTCAGATGATTCTTGTGTGAAGTCTAGATCTTGCGTGTTCTTTAGTTATGTTCACGGATTCGATCAAAAATCTTTAAAACCTAGAATTAAGACTTGAAAATGCACAGATATGATCGAAATATCAACTAGGACACATTTCTAATACAAGATTTTGATTAAAAACAACAAAAATTGAGTAAACCGATTCAAACAGTGTTCAAAACTTTTTCAACTGAAACTTGAAAAAATTCAAAATTGAACGCGATTCGATGCGAATTTCGCAAACGAACCTAAACAAGAAAGTTCCTAAAACAGTAATCGATCACTATGAAATCACTGTCTTGCATTAAAATCGATTTTTCATTAAAAAAAATTATGTAACAGTGATTTTAAAAAAAATACGTGCGAGTTTTTAAAAAATTCGAAAAATTCGATCTAATCAAGTGCAATCTAGCAATTTGAATGATTTTGTCTCACTCTGATACCAATTGTAAGTCCAAATTTACAAGCAATTCAATCAAGATGAAATGGATTTGATAATTATGTACGAATTCTAGAGAGAGAGTAGAGAGAGTAGAGAGAGAAACATCCTTGAAAAATGTTTTTTTCAATCATCCTTGGAGAATGGGTTTACTGTATGGTGTTCACTTTCCGACTCTCAAAGCTTCAAAGCCAATATGTCTGATTTCTAAGACTTCAAATGAGGAAAGTTGGTTGTGGCATCACCGTCTATCTCATCAGCATTTCCGAGATCTATATAAACTGAGAATTCAACATCTTGTCACGGGTATTCCTGATCTAAAAATAGAACAAGATTCACTTTGTTCTGCATGCGAAAAGGGCAAGATGAAGAGAAGTTCTCACAAGCTGAAGATGCTATCAAACTGCAACAAATGTTTAGAGCTTATTCACATGGATCTTTGCGGACCAATGAGAACTCAATCCATCAATGGCAAGAAATACATTCTGGTCATGGTGAATGAATATTCAAGATATACCTGGTTAGAGCTCTTAAGAAAGAAATCTGAAGCTCCCGATCTGATCATCAAATTCATTAAAAAGATTAAAGTTCTTCTTCAAAGCTCGGTGCAACAGTTGCGAAGTGACAACGATACTGAGATCAAGAACGCAACGCTATAGTCTTTTCTTGACTCCGTTGGTATTTCCCACAACTTCTCAGTGGCTATGACACCTCAACAACACGGGGTTGTTGAAAGAATAGGACATTGGTAGAAGCTGCACGGACGATGCTTGTATATTCAGATCTACCTCTGTTCCTCTGGGCTGAAGCAGTAGCCACAACATGCTTTACACAGAACATGACTTTAATATATAAGCGTTTAAATAAAACATCTTATGAAATTATTAATGGTCGAAAACGTACTGTTAATTTTTTTTCATGTGCTTGGCTACAGATGCTACGTGCTGAATGATAGAGAGAAGTTGTCAAAGTTCCAAGCCAAAGCTAACGAAGGAATAATCATCAGATATTCACTTCAATCCAAAATGTACAAGATTTACAACACTCGAACAAAACCAGTTCTTGAGAGCATCAATGTAACCTTTGATGAATCAAAGACAAGGACTTCTGAACACAACAGTTCAGAACTCGTACCTAAAGACAAAGCTTCTACATCAAGCAGTGTAGAACTTGATCTTCAAAAGAATAAGCATTATCAAACTCTCACTGAATGAAATATTGATTTGTTATTTTTAGACGCTTTTAATGATATAACTGCTGAAGATAACAATCAAGAAAATATAATAAACACTGACACACCTATTACAAGTGCAGACATATCAGGACCCTCTAAAGGAAATGGTGAAGCTTCCACAAGCCAAACTCAAGTGGTTTCTAAACAAGCTACACCAGACAGCACAACTGAAATGGTTTCACCATTGGTTGAACCGGGATCTACATCTTCTGTATCTGGAGAGCATCAACCAGAAACTACATCAGAGGAAGCTGCTCCATCATCAAGTGCAAAGTGTCCAACTGCAACAGGAGTTGATCTACCTACAATTCAGGATGAGTTTTATAATTCAAACAATCAGATATATATTGATGTACTGCCAAGCACTCATAGATGGACCAAGAGTCACCCTTCAGAAAATATTATTGGGGATCCGAATGCTAAGCTATCTACTCGATCTGCTACTGCATCTGCAAATTATTGCATGTTCGTGAACTTCTTAAGCAGCATGGAACCAAAGAAGTCGTCCGAGGCACTTAAAGATCTGGACTGGATTAACGCAATGCAAGACGAGCTCAATGAATTCAAGAGAAATGAAGTGTGGCGATTAGTACCAAGACCCAAAGACAAAACAATCGTTGGTACTAAGTGGGTCTTTCGAAATAAGAAGGACGAAGCGGGAATAATTGTTAGGAACAAAGCTCGGTTAGTCGCGAAGGGTTACAATCAACAAGAAGGCATTTATTATAACGAAACCTACGCACCCGTAGCAAGGATCGAAGCTATCAAAATCTTTCTTGCATATGCTGCACACAAGAATATAAAAGTATACCAGATGGATGTCAAGTCTGCATTCCTCAACGGTATTCTACATGAAGAAATATATGTAAGTCAGCCTGAAGGTTTCACAGATCCAAAATTTCCAGACCATGTGTACGTGCTGGACAAAGCGTTTTACGGATTGAAGCAAGCACCCTGCGCATGGTATGAAACCCTAACAATATACCTGCCCGAGTCAAGATTTCGGAAAGGTATAATCGATAGAACTTTGTTCTTAAAGAAGAAAGGTGAGGATTTAATACTAGTACAAATATATGTAGACGATATTATATTTGGATCTACGAATCTTGCACTTTGTGATGAGTTTCAAGACATCATGAAGAGTAGGTTTCAGATGCCAATGATGGGTGGGCTAAATTTTTTCTTAGGCTTTCAAGTTAAACAAACCCCGAAATGGATTTTCATTAATCAAGATAAATATATAAGAGACATGTTGACGAAATTTTACATGAACTCTTCTACACCCATGAAGACTCCCATGCAGTCTGGAAGTCTGTTAGATGCTGATATTTTTGGAAAATCAGTTGACCAACGGACCTACAGAAGCATGATAAGATCTCTTCTCTATTTGACATCAAGTAGACCTGATATAATGTTTGCTATCTGTTTTTGTGCTCGGTATCAGGCTAATCCTAAGGAATCTCACCTAGCTGTTGTCAAAAGAATCTTCAGATACCTTAAAGGTACACAAAATCTGGGCCTTTGGTATCCGAAGGATTCTAGTTTTGAGCTAATTACGTATACAGATGCAGACTATGCAGGTAATAAACTTGACAGAAAAAGCACCTCCGGAGCTTGCCAGTTTTTGGGAGACAAGTTGGTGAGTTGGTCCTCAAAGAAACAGAACTGCGTGTCAACCTCTATAGCTGAAGCAGAGTATCTTGCAGCTGCTAGTTGTTGCTCACAAGTTCTATGGATGAAGACTCAATTGAAAGATTATGGATACACTCTCAACAAGGTTCCCATCTACTATGACTCAAAGAGCGCAATTACAATAACTTCAAATCTGGTACAACATTCGAAAAGCAAACATATCGATATCATGTATCATTTTATTAAAGATCATGTAGAGAAAAAGAATATAGAAATGCATTTTGTATCAATTGATTTTGAGGTTGCTGACTTATTCACTAAACCTCTTGATGAAAAGAGATTCAATTTTCTGGTCAGTAAACTTGGAATGTTGAACCATAATGCATAGTTATATTCTTATATCTGGTGTTGAGGGGGAACTGATTCTGAGCTTATTTGAATAAGTGTTTTGGTTCATACATGATTTCAAAGTCTGATACTTCTAACAATAGTGGACTCATGTTCTGTGAGTACCAAATTTTTTATCTGTTTTGCAGTTATGATAGTTTCCTGGAGTGCTTAATCAAGAGCTGAAGACTATTATCAAAATTTTGTTAAATCTTGAATAAAAGGGGGAGAAATTCTGGATTTTCAAGTCAAGTGAAAATTTAAAGATTATCAGAGGATTCATTTCATAAAAGGAAGAGTTTTTTTTTCTAAAGAAAAAAGGGGAGATATTCAAGTACTTTCAAGTCAAATATGAAAGGTTGAGTAAAGTTTGAAAGATATTCTGAAGAAAAAGGAGAAGATAATCTGAAAGATTCAAGTCAGATGAATGTTGCAATGTCAAATGAAAGTTTATCAAAATGGAGGAGGCATATCTGGAATTTTCAAGTCAAATAATAAGTTCAAGACAGATGATTAAAGAAAGTTTGTTTTCCTAAGACTGATCAGAGATCACAGAGATGAAGATACAAGTATTGAAATATTCCTCAAGATCGAAGAAGTTCAAAGATTTCTCAAAGTTCAAAGAAATTTCAAAGATCAAAGAAGTTTCAAGAGTTTCAAAGTTTTATTCAAGACTTGATGACTTTACAAAGACAATGTAAATGACTTTTCAAAATTCTTCAAAAGCATCAGAGTTTAATGATTGTCAGAGCTTCAACGTTTAAAGTTGTCAGAGTCAAAGTTTTGAAGAATCAAGAACTGAAGACTATTATCAAATTTTTGTTATATCTTGAATACAGAGGGGGAGAATGTTAGTGCATTGTTTTATCCAAGATTTAAGTATAGAAATGTCAAAGTCAAAATAGTCAAAAGAGTTAAGTCTTGGAAGTCAACCTTGTGTAAATAGATCTTAGTGTGAGTCTTTGTTGAAGTAGAGTTGTTGACAAAGTATATGAGAGTTTTCTAAGCTTGTAAGAGTTCATGTAGATTGTAACATGTAATTCATATTGTGAGATATACGACTCAAGGATGTTTCTCTCTATACTCTCTCTCTCTTGAATTCGTACATAATTGTCAAATCCATTTCATCTTGATTTAATTGCTTGTAAACTTGGACTTACAAATATTCTTAAATATCTAAGGCCTAAAGAGTATTTAACAAAGGAAGACAATTTGTTGAAGAAACCATTCATATCATATTTGATGAATCTTGTTTAGCCAACTCAAGACCTATTCTTGAAAATTAAGAACTGAATGAGTGATGTTTTCTCACAATGGAGAACTTGAGTCATCCTTCAGTAATTATACTCAAGCTGAACCACTCAATCCTGATGAGGATCTTACCCTCATCCCAAGCATGAATACCAGTGAAGTTGAATCCTCTTCATGGATCTTTGCTATTCCCATAACCACCTTACCTCCTTCTGATTTACCGCATGCTTATCCTTCAAATGTTGATCACCTTCAATCTTCGAACCTCCTTTAGTTAACACGGTTCAATTTGAATCTCCTAGACAAATTGCTAAAAAACCAAAACGCTGAAGAACCTAATGTTGAAGTCTCTTCCTCCGTGCCTGAGTCTCAACCTATTGCATCCTTAGAATCGGCTCCTCAGCTACCTTCTCACACATGGACGAATAATCACCCAATTGATCAAATTATTTAGTGATCCAAACGCAGATATTCAAACCCGACGTGATTCAGGTAATATCTGTCTCTTTGTAAACTTCATCTCTCTTCTAGAGCCAAAGAAAACTAAAGAATCCAAATTGGGTCAGCGCTATGCAAGAAGAGTTGATCGAATTCGAAAGAGACAATGTTTTGAACCTTTTCCCTCGTCCATCTAGAAAAACTATTATAGGAACCAAATGGTGTATTGTAACAAGCTAGATGAACATTGCACTGTAACTCGAAACAAATCTAGACTTGTTGCTCAGGGATACAAATAAGAGGAAGGCATAGACTATGATAAAACCTTTGCTCCAGTGGCTAGGATCGAAGCAATTCAATTATTTTCATCCTCTGCTCCTCATAAAGATTTTAAAGTATATCAAATGGATGTAAAGAGTGCCTTTATTAATGGAAAACTCAATGAAGAAGTCTATGTTGAACAACCTCTAGGGTTTCTTAACCCTAAGCATCCAGGTTATGTTTATAAACTAGATAAGGCTCTCTATGGGTTAAAACAATCCCCTCGTGCTTGGTATGATACTATTTCATCTTTAAAAATCACTGAGAAGTTTGAGCAATGAAAGATTTAGCACCTTATTTCTAAAGTTATGTTTTCTTTTTTCTCATCACTGAAAGTTTAGTCTCTGAGAATAATAATCAGTGATTCTTCTTTATAATCTTAAAATCAATCACTAAATTTCTTTAAGTGATTAAAAGTTTTTAAAAGGATAATGAAGAGTCATTCTTTTTGAAGTCGTTAATGGTTTTTAAAATGGAATGACAATTGTCCCACTTCATACCCCATGTCCTGACACACAACGCCCTTCACATTCATGTTCAATCAAACTCCTTAGGCGTGTTAAAAATCATCATGACAAACGTCTCTTTCTTTCTCCTCTTTCACTCACATCCTACCTATAAATTCCTCACACTCACATTTCCAATCTTTACGCTTTCAAAAATTTCAAAGCAAGAAATCTACTCTTTCTCTCTCTCTCTCTTTCTAAGCAAGAACATCAAGAACACACGCTTAAATCTTCATTCAACTTCAAACAAGAAACAAGTTTGTGTTAAAATTTGCTCCATTCTTCTTCAAATCCATTGTTTATTTCTTAATACTTTATTTAAGTAAGAACAAACAAACACTTTCCTTCTTAAAAGTCATTTTTGTTCATGATTTTTTTAAAAACCCTATAAGGATAAGATGATCTTCAAATAAACTTATAGTCTTCTAAGTTTATTTTCTAATCTTTATATCTTCAAACCTTACATATTCTCTTCTACATTTGTTTTTAGAGCACTTATAGTGTATCTAATACGTGTTTCTACCCATCTTTGTTCTTTCTAACTACTCTAGAAATGGAAGATGCTAAAGTCTGTGCAATTCCAACTCGAGGAAGTTGCCTTTAAGGAAAACAACCACCTGGAACTGCTTGACATCACTAAGGGGAAGGAACATTTTCTTGGCACTGCAAATTTCCCCAAGAACTGCTTCATCAACCATGATCTAACTGTCGCTGCTCCGGCATCAGGTCTCTACCTCAGCAATTCTGGTACACAGTTGAAGTCGTTCAATCTGTGAACGACAAGGGCTAATAGATCACTAAGATCTCTTTCATGACTGACGAACGAAAGGGTACCTTCGGTCTTACCACTTTTAGGGCTGCACTCGACCTGCCTAAAGCTATGGTCTACGAGCCCACATCTTCCAACACAAAAATCATCAACTTCTTGGATGATATTCACTACGACATGCCAACGAAGAATGTAGTCACAGTCAAAGCATTGACCAAAGTCGAAAAGAATAGGATGTCGGCTCAGTGGTACTTCTTTTTCTCGCACTTTATTTAGTGCATGGGAGGAAAGATTGGTGGCAACGATCAAGCAAGAAGGATGGCGTTGAACATCGGCTATGCAGTTTGCCATGCGAAGAAGATCAATTTTGCCAAGATCATCTTCGACGATCTACTAGAAATGAAGCTCGTTGACACTGATGTCAGCTGATTCTCAGGTATGCTTCACATCGCTTACCCCTCCTCCGCCTCTAATTATTTGCTTTTGGTGACTACGACAATGGCTCAACCCTCGACGTCTACCCAAGTCACTTTTAATACCATAAATTACCCTTAAGAATAATTTAAGGTCGGTGTGGAGATTTAGCAACTAAAGACTATTTTCTTCGAGAAACACACAATAAGATTAAAAAATAAAATGGACACAAGAATTTGGTGACGCGAAAAATCCTAGTCGAGGGTAAAAACATCGAACAACAATGAAGGTCGTCAGTGAAATAGTGACGTCAAACAGGGACATCGTACTTTAGTAACAGTGGTCGAGAGTACAATTGATTACAATATGAATAAAAAATAATCAAATCGTGAGATAAACTGTTACTATTGTGAGAATCTTTGAGAGAATATATTTTGTTGCTTCAACCTTTTACTTGTGCCCTTTGAGTGTATTGGAACATTGTTTATATAGGTTTATTGGTCATAAATATGTCTTTTATGGTCATTTATTGATAATGGTCTTCACCTTTATTGCTCTTTGATTGTGGTCTTCAATTATGTCCGTTGAACATTGATGAGAGAATACTTGCATTTAATGATCACAAAAGAAATTGTTTGTTTCATGAGGAAACTTACGATAATTACCAAATAATGATGACCGATAGCTTGAATGTCTTTAGTCGCTAGTTAGGTGTCATAGATAACTTGCGGCCACCATCAGAAGTGACGATCATTGGTCTTATGGTCCTTGGTGGTTAAGACCTATCCTGAAGGTATATTCGGTCGTATAAATTTTGTGTCGGTCGTAACTTTGATACTTTTTTACCAAAACAATTCCCCCCCCCCAAATTTGGAATAAGGTGGCAAATCCGATTTCAAAGTTCACTCCAATTTCTTGACACTTGTCGTTTGAAGAAACTGAATTGGTTTATTGGAAAACTGAATCGGTTACCTTAATAACTGAAAAAAAAAGTTGATGGGACCGTGATGTCATCAACATGTCACGCGCGTGTGTGGGTTTGCAATGGACAATTATCGTCCATCGGATGAGAGATCCAAAAATGTAGTGGACAGGTGTCGACCGTCAAACAGACGACCTGACACAAGGGATGATATAAATAGTGATCATATGCAATACGCATTCAAGTTTTTTTTTTGAGAGAGAGAACTTCATGACTCCCTTCCAAAAACCTGCAAAAAATCCTTGCCATTTTGTGTTCGAGGTTTAGAGGTTATTTAAGGTATAATCCTTCTCCCTTTTATTCATATGCGCAAGAAGTCTATCGCCCACAAACCTAGGAAAAACTGGGAAGTATTTGTGTTTTACAAGGCTTCAGTAACCATTTCTGATTTTGCAATGGCTCAATATTCCTAAGTTCGATCGAAGAAAAGGAGGAGATAGAGTCTTTTAGGATGTTGGTCGTGTTAGATCATAGTTTTGAGTCAATTTGTAAAGTATGATTGTTTAGTTGTGTTGACTTTTCTTGTATGCTTGTATAGTGGTCAAGGCTTGTTTGACCCTATATATAGCTTTCCTTTAGTCTTGTTTTTGTAAGCGTCTAAGTCATTGTGTCATTCATTCTTGTAAGCCTTTGTGAGATATATGAATACGACTAATCTTGTGACTAAATTCTTTCTACATCTCATCTTTGATCTTTGATTTTTATTGATTTGTGCATGATTGCTTGAAACCTGGGATCACAATTGGTATCAGAGCTAGATCAGATTATTCAGAAAAGATTAACATCATGATTTGAGTTAGAAAGATACGAATTTTCCAAGTTTAGAAAGTTACTGTTCCATTGAAATCAAGATTTTGATTGAAGGATGATTTGTATGTAAAATTGAGTTCACAGTGATCGCCTATTGCAGTAGAATATTTCTTGTTTAGGTTGGTTAATCAATTGACCAATAGATTGATAGAATTTGATCAATCTTTCCATTTTCAAATAGTTTTCATTCGCGGACTGTCAAAATTCAAAGCCACAGATCATGGTTGTTTTTAGAAAAGTTCATTCCAAGGAATTGTTCTCGATGGTATAGTAGTGAATTCTGCAAATTTTCAAAGTCAAACATCAAGGTTTGAGTGGAAATCAGTGGAATTTTGTGAAAATATATTCAAGATCTAAAGAATTCGCATACTGAATGAAGAACTCGCACAAAGAACTTGCAGGGCTAAGGAAATCGCAGATTAGTTCTTCTTATTGATTCTAAGGATAGAATTCGCAGAGTTGAAGAATTCGCACTACAGTATATACGAGAAGAAAAGAATTCGTACTACACAATTCGCACTTGTATCCTTTTCTTATGTGAATTGTGTTGTTATGCGAATTGTTGTAAATTTCATATGAATTATTGCTTGTGAGTGTCATGCGAATTGTTTCATACAAATTCTTGCATGTGAATTGTGTGTTGTGAGTATCATACGAATTCTAGACTTGTAATCATTTTTGAGTGATTTTTCTGTATTTTTACTGTTAATTTTTTCTGATTTTCTGACTAACGATTTTTTCAAGCAATATTTTTCAGAAATTATAATCATGCCTTACACAGATGAGAAGGGAAATCTGTTTCTTACCAACAGAGACTATGCATTGTCATACATGCCAGAAATACCAAAGATTGAGGCTGAGAATGAAAAGCTCAATGTTCAAAATTCAAAGCTGAAAGCAGAAATTGATACTTTGAATGTCAAACAGACAAAGGCTGAGACACAAGTATCAACATATCAAGAAAAAGGCAAAGAATGGCTGAAGAAAGTAGATGAGAGACACAAGAATGAGAAAGTTGAACTTGAGAAATCTTTCAACCGGAAGTTATCTGAACTTTCAAAGAAAGCTGAGTCAGAGAAGAAAGAGTTAGAAATTAAATGTGCCAAACTTTTTAAACAAGTTTTTGAATTTGAGAAAATAGTTATTACTGAAAGAGATGTCTTTGATAAAGAAAGAAAAAATATTGAAAAGAAAAATACTTTGATTTTCAAAGAGATTTATGAGAAAAATCAAAACTTGGAAAAAGGAGTTTGAGACTGAAAAAAATATTTTGAATCTGAGATTTCTAAACTCACTAACAAGTTAGCTGCTTTATCTACACATATACTGAAGGGACAGAAGAGTAAATCTGATATGCAAAGTAAATTTGATAAACTTTGTAATGAAAAATCCAAGTTGAATGACAAGATCAATCAACTTGAGAAAACTAATGTTGATCTATCTGACAAGTTACAGAAGAGTAAATCTGATATGCAAAGTAAATTTGATAAACTTTGTAATGAAAAATCCAAGTTGAATGACAAGATCAATCAACTTGAGAAAACTAATGTTGATCTATCTGACAAGTTAGCATCTGAAACACCTGTATTTTCTTCTTATGATGATGATGCAAGTGAATCAGTTTGTTCATTTCAATCAGTAACTAGCTTATTCCAAAAGATGGTTTTCAAGAAAAAGACTATTAAACCTGAAATCTTGAAACCAGATCAGAGTAAGTCTTCTAGTTCATTTTATGTTAAATCTGATGATAAATATGTTGCTTATTCTAGACTCAAAGCTTCTAAGAAAGAGAATATGATTTGGGTCATGAAGGGATCTCTTGAGTCAGTAAAATACCAGAAATCATCTATACAAGCTGAACAGAGAAAGAAGAACAGAGCTCAAAAAGGTAAAACTTTTACACCTGATGTTGTCAAGTCTACCAAGCATCTGATCAGGTTAGATAGAAGAAAACTTTGTTGTTCTTATTGTTGCAATGATGATTTTGTACACAAAGCACATATTCATAAAAAGGTATTATTCTCATAAGAAGTTTAATGATACTGCATATCACAGAGGTGGAAACCGCTCAAAGAAGTTTTCACATACTAACCAGACTTGACCCACATACATCTGGGTACCAAAACATGTTCAACCTGTGATGCAGGAGCCAACACTCAAGAAGGAGTAAAGGGCGATGGCTTCTAAACACTACAGTTTAGGACCCAATCTTCAATGTTCAAGATTATGACTTTTGAGTAAATCAACTCAGGACTCGGACTTCAATGTCAAGGATTGTGACTTCTAAGTACAATAACTTAGAACTCAATCGTCAATGTTCAAGTGATGATTCTTGAATGTCAAATCATAACAGGGAGTTTTTCTTAAAATTAACATCAATTGAAGTTGAGAGAATAATAATTGTTATATCTTATATAGGGGGAACTTGTTTTTAGAAAAGAGAGAAACTGATCTAAATTGGTATATTTCTATATGTATGCAGATATTAAGGGGGAGCATATCCATATATCAAGAAAGATCCACAACATGTAAAGCGGGAGCTAGCAAAGAAAAGACAAACAAATACATCAAAAAAGGACAAAATTAATGACAAGAATCAGAAGAAACATACATCAAGTCAATGGGGAGCTCAACAAATAAATCTGAAAAAGGGTTGTAAGTGTGTAGTGTGTGAAAAATGTTTTTAGAACTTAAAAATAGTGAAAAATGTCATTTTTGAAAAATTTCCATTTATGGAAAGTTTCTATTTTAGCATGGTTTGAAAAAGTTTCCAAAAATAGCAAATTTCCAAGTTTAAAATGTTTTTCAAAAGATGGAAATGTTGCTAAGGCCATAATTCGTATAACACTATCATGCGAAATCTTCAGAATTCGCATGTGTGTGTTACACAATTTCTTTGGAATTTGCATGTGTGTCTCATACGAATTCTAACTTTTCGCATGAGCATTTATGCGAGAAGTCAAGAATTCGCATCACACTGTCATACGAATTCTTGTTTTTACACATAATTCACATATCGAGTCGTGCGAATTCTCACACACATTTTCTATTCTTTCATAGACAATTCATATACATGTGTCATCTGCGAAAAGTGAGTGGTCCAATAAACTCGTGCCATGTGTCTTATTCAATCCTGAGTATAAATAGGAGTGTTGTCATACGAAACCCTCACTTTTCATATTTTCTTAAGTATACGAGTTCTTTCGGTGCACGAAATCCTTAAACCCTTCCTTGCGACTTTCTTCTTTTATTCGATTTCCATCTGAGTTCTTGATCAAAAGGTGTTATTTTTGTTCTTATTATTCATATTTTGATTGTTTATATCGTTTGTATCATTTGATTTCTTTGCAGGTTACCCTATCTGGATTAGATTTAGGGTTTGAATCTGTGGACTGTTCATCTTCAAGAACTCGTATAGACTTTGAATATTTTGAACTAATTTTTGATCTTGATTAATTTCTGAATGTTAACTTGAACTGAAAAAGGATGTTAACATAATCAAATCGAACCCAAATAATCTCGAAAATTTCTAACCTAAATCTATGTTGTTGGGATTGGATTTATGAATCTGACTTTTCAACTTATCGAATGTTCTTGGTGTTCTTGGTTAAAATCAAGATTAAGGGTTGATTAGTTGACTAATCTCAGATTTGTTTTGGATAAAAAGTGTTTCTAATCAAAATCGATCCTAACAAAATTCAAATATTGGGTTAAAATTTTAAAATTTAAATTTTCATAATATGGGTTTGGTTTGAATATTTGAATATGTTCATAAAATATTCTTGATGTTCATGTAAACACTTAGAAAATTTCAAAACTTTTAAAGTTCATGCGAATTTTTGATATAACAGTTCATACGAATTCTTGATTCAAGTGTCAAATCATTCTAAGTGAACAATTCGTATATTGTTCATACGAATTCTTGGGTTTGTTTTGATAAAATTCCAAGTGAGGAATTCGTATAGAGCTTCATACGAATTCCATGTCATACGAATTCTTGTATACGAATTTTGTGGTTGGTTTTCATGTCCTAAGTACAGAATTCGCATACCCCTGTCATGCGAATTCTACACTTGTCATTTTTCAAAATTGAATTTTCAAGTGTCAAAACCTTTTTTTTTTTACTAACCATTTGGACCCTGTCCAACATTGTTCATCTTTTTCAGGTACCAATGGTAGAACCATCAGTAGACCAAAATGTTCAGACTGGTGAGAATTCACTACATGAGGCTTCTGAGCAATTTCCAATGCCATCATCTAGATCTGATTTTCAAGTGCCACAAGATGCCAATCCAGATCTATTTCTGATATCACCAGCTGAGATGAAACCCCAGCAACCTAACAATCATCATTTGCAATTCAGTATCAAGATTGATCCCCTAGTACTGGATATTATGAGGAACCATCCTTTGAGGAATGCTCTAACAGCAGTAGCAGTAGTTCCTGAATTGTATGTACAACAAGCTTGGAAGAGCATTCGGTTTAGTCATATGAAGGAGCAAGGAGAGAGAATACATATCTTCAAGCTGGAAATAGATCATTTCACATTTGTCTTGACTCAAGAAAGACTGAGATTCATCTTAAGTCTACCTTCTGAAATAGCAAGAGAAGGCAGAACTTCTTATGATGATCTGCCATCAGACAATTAAGTGTTCAATGGAATCAGAGATATGGGGTATCTTGGCCAGATGACTCAAGTCAGTCACTTTAAAAAGAACAATTTGCCACCGTTCTACTATACCTTATTCTCTGTCATCAACAGATGTCTGACAGCAAAGATCTACGGAACAGATAATGCCAGCATTCATATCCTGAAGTTATTCTACTCCGTTGTTCCTGACTTGCACATTGACTATGCTAGTATCTTCTGTACTGAGTTATATGAAAATGTGGTTTCAAAGAAAACTTCAAAGGCACGAAACTACATACCGTACCAGAGATTCTTGGTTCTTATTGTTAGAAGCATGCTGAGAAGCAATTCACAGATACCGAAAAGGGGCAATCATCCTCATGCTTCATTCAGTGAGATGAGATATCTTATGAAACAGAAAATAGAATTTCCATACACCATGCGTGTGCCTGAAAGCTTGTTAGATTATGCAGATCCAGAGTGCGATATCATAGTAGATTATAGAGAGTCTATGGGACAACCAGAACCGGTTATCCCTACCCAAGGCTCAATCCCTAGGAGAGCGGAGTTAGTAAGGGTTTCTGATACCACGGGGGTACAGAAACGGGGAGAGAAGAGAAAAAATACTGAGAGGGGCTCTGAAGGGGGTCGGAGACCACGACTAAATGCATCAGGGTCATGGGAAAATATCTCACATTCAGTGACACCTCCTGCCGATGAAGGTCATGGATATGACAATGAACTGGATCTTGCAGAACAGGCAGACAATGAATCTGAAACAAGTGAAGTTCCTTCAGCATCAAGCTCTAAAGAAGATGAGGAAACTGATACTAAGGAAGCTGGAAATGGTGGATCAGATGATGATAGTGATAACAATGATGATGATGGTGGTGCTGATGATGCTACTATTCTATCTGATGCTCATGTGGATTTTCATTCTGATGATCAGGCTGACTTATTTGCACCATTATATGGTACTGAAGCCATGGAAGTGGATGATCAAGCTCATGTTGATGTTGTTCTTACTGAAGTTGTTGGAGAGATAAGGAGAACTGAGGGAGAATTAGTTGAAAATTTGGAGAGATTGAGTGAGATTGAAGCAAAAGAACATGGTGAGCGTGTGATTACCCAAACCTACATTTCCAAAAGGGCAACCACATCTAATACTCCGTCGCATGTGTTGCGTTCGGATATTTAAGACATAAGTATCCCACTTATGCAATCGCACACCCAAGCCATCCACTCTATTTCTTGTCAACAAGAAATAGTTTCAACCTCTTACGAGGATATAGCACAAAATCTACTGGGTTCTCATTCGGAGGATCAAGGTATTGAAACAAGAGAATTTCAGCCCCTGTTCTCGACTTCACTTCCTGCACAATTGAGTCTAGTTCCATTTGAATTGCCAAATTTTGTTTCTAGGACACTCATTGAATCGGCTACCATCGGTTGTCTAAGTGACCTGATCGGAACATCCCGAGTAGATCCGTAATACGGACTACGAGGACCGGATGCAAGTTCTGTAATTGACACGTCTATGCCAACAATGAACACAGGTCATGCAGTTGTTTTTAAAGCTGACATGCAAATGGTTAATCTAAGTGATACCGGAGTTACTCACCTAGACTTCGTGTCTAAGGAATTCTTCGACGGCGCCTTAAAGGCTATTGAAACTCGGATGTTTGAAAAGGTAGAGGAGGAGATAAGAGCTGTAAAACGTTTATTGAAAGGGAAAGACCCAGTATCTCAACCTGAACCTACCCAACAAAGCCAGCAAATTCCAAACACTCAACCTGCTAACCTATCCATTGATGAGCTTAAGTATTTGTTGTTTGCAAAACTTCTATCCTAAGCTCCGGATACTCAGCAAGATGCAGATCTTCTAACCTTCTGCAATCCCACCATGACAGTCAACCTCCATAATATGTGAAGCCAACAGATTTGGTTAGTGCCTCAGAGTTTAATTCTTTAAAATCTGACACTTTGTTTGCTCTATCTAATCTTAAACAGGTAGTTCAAATATCTTGTAAAGTCCATGCAGCTGTTTCTACTAAGGAGCATTATCATGATCCAGATAATGATCATGAGGGGGAGATAAGTGATAAACAAGCAGCTGCTGGTGGTTCTGGTGAAACAGTGTTGGTGGAAGAAAGAGTTGAGAATGTTGAAAGTGTGGGAAGGGGAGCTGATCAAGGTTCTGAGCAAAATGATCAATTGGAGTTAGTGTCAGTGTTGGTGGAAGAAAGAGTTGAGAATGTTGAAAGTGTGGGAAGGGGAGCTGATCAAGGTTCTGAGCAAAATGATCAATTGGAGTTAGTGTTGTATGTTTGAGAAAGTGTTGAATCAAGGGTTGAAAATCCTAAGATTGTAACAAGGCAAGAGATTTTGGAGATAGCAGGTTTGCCTAATCCTGATATTATTGCTCTTGAAGATGATACTTTTGCTGAAGTTAATGCAAAATATGAGCTTTATTGGAAAATCAAGGAGGAGGAGGAGAAAATTGATTTTGTTGAAATTGCCTCTGATGATGAAGTAGTGGAGGTAACTGAGATTGTAAGAAGAGCTGAAGAAGTTCCAGCTTATGGTGAAAGTGTAATGGATGATATTTTTGAGGACAGAGACACGGAAGCTTTGAATGCAATGTTTTTTCAGAGTACTCCTGAGGAGCTACATCTAAGTCCTGTTGATGTTCAATTGCCTGAACCCAGTACTGTTCCAACTGTTCCTTCTTTCAGCGAGTTTGAATTTCCTGAAGCCCATGCAAGTCAACAACCTGATGATGTTGAACCTATTGTTAATCTGGATTCTAAAGAAAAAAGTAAACTACATTTTGGTCCCTGAGATAAGACAAAAAAAAGGTAAAAAAGACATAAATGTCCCTCACTTAACGGACCAGTTTAAATGTAAACAACATGGACGATAATTGTAGTTATTAAAGTCTCAAGACCACTTTTGAAGATTGGTGTAATATCTAAAATTAGTATATGTTGCCTTGAAAATGAGATAGAAATAGACGATTTTAAGATGAATTGGCTATGAGAAGGAAAATAAATCACGAAAAAAAATAGGAGAAAAACTACCAAAAAACTATCTTGGAATAGTGGTAGTAATGTCTATAATTGTAGTTGAGGTTGTGAGTTTGATACTTCTAATTATATTGTTGTTATTAGTATTTTCAGAAATAGCATTGTAGAACATAAGTTAATGCCATGGGAGGCCCTGTAGCTTAAAATTAAAAGTTAAAAAATTAAAATTTTACTTCAATTAGCATTGTAGAGCATGAGTTAATACAACCATTCCACCCGCGTTAATTTAAGTTATAAATTTAGTTTCAAACTATTTAAGGGCACCCCTCAAAATCAAGCGGGTGGACCTTTCAAACGCCTAATTTTTTTTTCTATTACAATAATCGAATGAACGAAAGCACGGAAGCCCGCTCACCTCTTAATAGGTCCGCACATGCTTAAGAAATTATTCCATAGAACAAGATGAAGAGTCGTAGGGTTGTTTGTTTTTAGAAAAAAAACTCTTAATAGCTCTTAAGTCTGAATCGTTCAGACCTTTTTAGATTTAGACCGTTTGTTTTTTTCCCAGTTTTCATAACCTCTTAACTCTTAAATACGTCTGAAATAAGAAGTGGTGACCTAACTTCTTAAAACCCCTTATCGTCACCTCAGTTCATATGTTCTTCTTTCTCTCAAGATGCCTCCAAACGTACGAAAACATACAGTCTTGTTGATTCAAATTTCAGACTTCAACACCACCTCTTATTAATAAGAAGTAAAATAAGACTTTAGACTTCAGACCTCTTAAAAAACAAACGGCAAATTATAGTGATATTTATCCAACATGACATAATGGATTCTCAAGATCAGTCTTCATAGTCAAATGAGTCAGCATGATTTGTGAAATATGCAGGTATGTTACAACAGATACTTCAAACATGATATTTTTAGTTGTTTAAAATTTATTGACGTCAACCATCAACTCACGAGCTCTTGAGCCAAGCCAAAACTCTTTCAATAAGTACACAATTATTGGAGTAAAAACGTGTATTTCCCGGACACGCAAACCGGCCCACACAGGTTGCCAATTCCCAATGTGAGGGGCATACCCGGTTCACTCAGTGGCAAAACGATTGCGAGGGGGCCTTGGGATCGAACCCGAGACCAACGGCCTATTGGAGCAAACATCGTCCCTTAACCAACTGACTTGATTTCAATTTTAAGATAAAATGAAGTTGATAAATGTTATAATTAGACAATAGACATGGAGTTCAACAAGATTCTCGATTTTTTTTGTATTTTTGTTTCCATTACAATAATAATTATTTTATATCAGAATTACGGTATTCCATCAAGGTTTTTAAAGGCTTAATTTGGGTTAATGCTCTTTAAGGTTTATAAAGAGTATATGTTTTAGTTATGATTGCTTTTAGTTTCAGTGATGGCATGCATGCATCCATGAAAGAAAAAGTTGGAGAAGAAGACAAATGATATAGGAGAGAGTGGAAATAATTGTTTTTATGCGAAAATGGACTTTTATTAGTCGATGTGTTGATGATTTTTATTGATTAGTTTATTTTAAATCAACGTAATTAATTAAGATTAATAAGAAGAATATGTTCTTGGAAGAAGCCTTTACTTAATTACCCTTTGGTGGCAATTTGATATTCTATGGGTGACGACTAAGACTCTACTATCAGCTTAAAAGTTTTGTGCAATGTGCAATCTGGCTTAAGACAAATTTAAGTGAAGATATTAAGGAGATGTTGTTTACCTCTTAATGGTTTCATTAAGAGGCAACTTTTGAATCGTTAAGAGGTAAATCTTGTTTGTCAAAAAAAAAATATGCTTCTTAATGGTTCCAAACCCCTCTGAATGATTTTATATCATGTGTCTTCTTTAACCATTAAGCGTCCTGATTTCATTGTAAACAATTACCAAACAACCATATTTTATTTTGCATAATATCATAAGAGTCTCTTAATCATTCTGACCACTTAATCATTTTGTATCAAACCATTCAGTAACAGCCAAATAGCCCCTAAGGGAATATTGTAAAGGTGGAATAAAAATCTAACTAGAGTGCTTTTAGAGTTGGTATATTTTTCGAGAGACTAAAAATGTTCATTCAATTCTAACTATGTGAGATTATCTCAAATTCTTACATAATTAGAAAGAAAAAAAAAAGATAACAAAAATTTTTAAATTGAATAATATTACAAAACACATAAAATTATTATAAATAAATAATTAATTAAACTATTATATCAATTAATATTAGATAAAAAATTAATAATTTAGAATTAAAAACCAATCTAATAACAAAATTGAACTTTTAATCATGGAAAACTATTGTGTAAAACAACAAGGGCCCAAAATATTGTCCCAAAAAAATGAAAAAAGAATAAGAGACTTAAGGGTCATTTATCAAACGTTTATCGGGGTAAACGTTTACCCGTTTACCCAGGTAAACGTTTATCCGGGTAAGTACTTAACAAGCTTACCAAGTTATATTACCTTAACCGATGAATATGACAATGACCAATAATCTGATTCGGTAAGAGCGAAAAGAATGGTCGAGAGTCTTAACCACTAAGTGAGGGCGACAGCAGTTAGTGCTTACCGGGTAATTTTTTGCCTACAATACCGTTTTAATGGATTAAAATCTTACCCGATAAGATATGTAATAGGATTGAATTTAACCGGTAAGTGTTTATCTGGTAAGTATTTAGGTAAACAGCCCCTTAGCTTTAATTTTATTGTTAAAATTCGTTTCTATTAATTTTATTTTCTATTTCTAAATTTTAAGATAACGTACTTATAAATAAAATTATTAGTTGTCTAATCGAAGTTAGCAAAATTAATAGCATGTAATATTCTACTAATTTAAATGGAACATCAAGATCAAAAATCAAAAGATGAAATGAATATAAATATAAATATTGGTGCTGATACTTGCTTTAATTAAATGCCAATGTTAGTAATTATTTTAAGGGAAAAGTTCAATAAAACCCAACAAACTATTATATTTTAAATGATTAAGTTTCTAAACTAATTTTTTGAATGAAAAAACCATTAAATTTTCTCATTTTGAATGATTAAGTTCCTGAACTATTTTTTTGAATGAAAAAACCATTAAACTTTCTCATTTTAAATGAAAAAACCACTAAATTTTCCCATTTTGAATTATTAAGTCTCTGAACATTTTTTTTTCAATAAATTGAATCATCAAACTTCTAAAAATTGGTTACGTACATCATTTTAAACCCAAAAAACTACCTTTAACCGGTTATCTTTTGACTCTTACTCTTTTTATAGATAAAAAAGAGGGAGATCGATAACAGGGGCAACAACGTGGTAGGCAATATGGAGAATGGACAGCGTTTGGGCAACGGGAAGTGGCGAGGCGGAGCGATACGACTGTTTGTGAGTGGTTTTAATGACGTAGAGTTTGAGAATTGTAAAACCGATTTAGATTTATTTTTACTTTAAAACCTTCATACTTAATTTCGGGTACCTTTAAAAAAATGTAACAAATTTTTAGAAGTTCGATGGTTTATTTATTCAAAAAAATGTTTAGGGACTTAATCATTCAAAATTAGAAAGTTTAATGGTTTTTTCGTTCAAAAAAATAGTTAAGGGGCTTAATCATTCAAAATGAAAAAGTTTAATGGTTTTTTCATTCAAAAAAATAGTTCAGGGACTTAATCATTCAAAATGATATAGTTTATTGAGTTTTTTTATACTTTCCCCTTATTTTAAACTAATTAATGTTTAATTATCCAGAGAAAGAGTAATATAATTATCAATTGATTGAATATGTGATACTTTACCATTTTGCTAGCTAACACGACATCCAATGACGTTGACATGAATGAAATACCAAATGTATATGAAAATGGCAAAAACACAAACAACTAATAATGGATGATAAATATTTGATTCATCAAGCCCAAAAGTTTTAGGTTAACCAGTTGACCCGATATACTTTATATCAATTCAAAATAATGGTGTAAGTTATTGTGCCAAGAGCATCTCCAACAACTTCTCTAAAATGGAGAAAATAGAGATTTTTTTGCTCCAACAGCTTCTCTAAATCTTTCTCCAAAATGATTACCATGAGAGAGAAATGATTTTTTATTGTATCACACCAATAAGAAATCTTGAAAAGAAATGTGTAGGAGAGAGAAATAATATTTTATTATATATGCATATTATTTTAAGAGTGAATTGTGGATTTGGTCCTTGTGATTTAGTGATTTCTTTGTCCATGGTACTCATTCTATGTTTATTATGGATTTGGTTCTTATGGTATTCAATTTATTTTGGTTATGGTCCTTTTGACTAACACTTCCATTAACTTTGTTAAATCAATGACTATTTTAGCCATTTTGCCTATTTTTTGTCATTTTTTGATAAGAAAAATATAAACAATATTTTTATACACACATGTATATAAATAAATAAATAAATATATATATATATATATATATATAATGATATTAAAATAAATAAAATAAGACATTATTGTATGATTTAATTGTTTAATTTTTTTTTAATTAATTATATTAAATACGATTTAATTTTATTATTTTATTGTAATTGTGGAAAAATATATATAGTTTTATTGTTTTAATGTAATTAAAATTTCAATTTAAACAAATCAGATCATAAAACTATATCTTATTTATTTAGATCGAATAAAATAAAATATGGTTTTATTATTTGATTTATTGAATTAAAATTTTAATTAAGTTAGAGACGATTTAATTATATTGTTCTTTTACTATCATTGCAACAAACAAGCTTATTGTTGATATTTTAACACCAAAAATCATTGAAAACCGTGAAGAAATGAACTATAATTTTATCATCTTAAAATTAGAAACTTCAATTTTCATATTGTTTTTCAGTCAAAAACTCAAAATCAATTTTCATATTGTTTTTAGTATGATAAAATTAAAGTTTATTTCTCAACGGGTTTTAATGATTTTTTTGTGTTAAAATATCAACAATAAGCTTGTTTGTTGCAATGATAATAAAAGAACAATATAATTAAATCGTCTTTAACTTAATTAAAATTTTAATTCAATAAATCAAATCATAAAACCATATTTTATTGTATTCGCTCTAAATAAAATAAGATATAGTTTTATGATCTGATTTGTTTACATTGAAATTTTAATTATATTAAAACAATAAAACTATATATATTTTTCCACAATTACAATAAAATAATAAAATTAAATTGTATTTAATATAATTAATTTTAAAAAAATTAAACAATTAAATCATACAATAATGTCTTATTTTATTTATTTTAATATCGTTATATATATATATACATGTGTGTATGCATGTGTGTTTGTGTGTATAAAAATATTGTTTATATTTTTCTTATAAAAAAAGGACAAAAAATAGGCAAAATGATTAAAATGGTTCTTGATTTAACAAAGTTAATGAAAGTGTTAGTCAGAAGAACCATGACCAAATAAATTTAATACCATAAGGACCAAATCCACAATAAACATAGAATGAGGATCATGGTCAAAGAAATCACTAAACCACATGGATCAAATCCACAATTCACTCTTATTTTAATAATATAAGTAATGATTTCATCTCCAAAATGGAGAATCTGTTGGAGATGAATGCAATTTTTGTTAGGGATTTTGAACTTTGGTTCTCCATTTTGGAGAAATTTTAGGAAAGTTGTTGGAGATGCTCTAAGACCATCCACATCCCAACAATTCATTTTCACTTTCAATTGTGTCACATCAGCTTTTGCAATTAACCTCTACATACATGCAATCCACCTATACTTTCAAAAATGGCCTCCACTACAATATTTATTAATTATTTTATAAATTATTATATAAATTTATATTTTTTAGTTAATAACAAGATATATAATTATTTATTTTAATTTAATGATAATTATAATACAATTATTTTATTTATTTTATAATTTATTAAATTATATCAAAACACAACATTTATTGAATTAAAAATATTACACATAGATAGAAATAAAATATTACATATATACATATATAGATTTTTTTAAAACAAAAATGATTAATTTAATTAAAAAATAAACTAAAATCATTAATTAATAGGAAGTATATACTTGAAATCTATTTAAATTAAAAAAAAATGATTTACAATGGCCACATGGCCTTACAAGTAGAATTGCAAATTTTGCAATCACCAATCTTATGTGACATCTTTATTCCATTTGCAATTGGTTTTGCAATTCAATTTGAAACCCCATGTGGTTGGTCTAACAAATTCACAATTTTATATACTATTAATATGAGATATATAGGTTGTGGAACACATTGTCACGAAGAACAATCAGTAAAATATATTACTGTATTTTAATTATGTATTTTCTTAAATCAAAGTGAACTTATTTCTTTTATTTATGACTAGAAGTATACTCGCGCAATGCAGCTAGATACATCACAATTTTAATGTTTCATTTTATTTTTTGTTGATTTACATTACGATTTTGGATGGTTGTGAGAGTGATAATGATTTTTTTATATAAATTTGTTTAATTTAGACTTAATAATATATTGTAATTTATTTTGGTTTAATAATATAATTTTTTTATAAAATATTCTGTTAGATTTAGATTTTTTTAATTATATTTTAGATTTTTTATATTTAAAATTTGATTTTTATTCTAAATTTAATTATGCTGAGAGTTATTTTAGGGGAGTTAAAGTGGGAAATGATTTTAGGGAAGTTAAAATAGTTAGAGATAATGATTGAAAATTAATAAATAGGATTAAATGTAGTACATACAGCTTTAATGGTTGTTTTTTAAGTAATTATCATTAAATAGCGGTACATTAAGTTTTAAGACTTGTTTTTAAAAGTTTTTTATGTCTGCTTTATAATATAGTATAGATTATAAGTTTATGGAATACAGCCTAAAGGTAGAAACATAATGTTGATATTTTCATATGAACCGGAATCGAGTTAAAAAGGACAAAAACCGACATCATTAATTGGAAGTAAATATGCTTTACAAGTATTGTCGACTTCTAATATGTCCATAAAAGCTATATATAATTTTAAGTAGATTCGATATAAAACACCTCCTGATCTCCACATATTTCACATGATTATCTTTAAATCTTATTTGTGGACCAAAATGATTGCCTTTCTAACCTTCTTACCTTCTTCATTGCGTTAATTTTTCTACCAACCCACGTTTTTTTATTAAATTTATATAATGGAATGCATCATAGACTCACACACAGTGGGTGCCGTCCATATATATACCATATACTTATATTAAGGGAGGATCAAACGAAAACAGTAACTATTTAAAATAACATGAAAACTAACAAAATCATTAGTGATTTTACATTAACGCGTAAAAAAGTCATACGGACCTGAAACCGCGGCCAAAATCCCTTTTTCGTGTGTGCTAATGTAAAATCACTAATGATTTTGTTAGTTCTAGTGTTCTTTTAAATATGTATTGTTCTCGTTTGAACCCGACTCTACTTATATTATAAATTAATGAAAAGTTTAAATAAAAAAATTAAATATTATAAAAAGGTAAGAAGTAAAAGAGTTAAAAAAATGTTTATATGTGAAACATTAAAAGATCCATTTGAAAATGCATATGTAAACTCATATGAATAATTTATAATGTCGATTTACATATGTATCATCAAATAGATTTTTTTGGGATTATTTCAATCATTCACATATAAATATTTCCTTCTTAATTTCTCAGAATATTTAATCTTCTTATTTGGTTTGACCCCTTATAAATGATTTAGGTCAAAGTTTCAAGGCAACTTATTAAGATTTCAAATTTCAACTTTACAAGTAATTATTGTATACGTATAATTTTTTAGAATTCTTAAAACTTCATTGAAGTTAATAATCAACCGATAAACAAATTGAAGCTTTATCCAATTTGGCTATGATATTGTCTTTTAATTTGGGGCGATTATTGAAGTTACAAATCCACATTCCGTAGATTATAGAAAGTTTCAGTCATTTTTATAAAGAAGTCGACGAACACAATTGCTCACAATATTCTGAGATCCTTCGTTACAACCGGAATAGAAACACTGTAACATCCCCCGTCCCGCGTGGTTAAGGACGGAAGATGCCACAATAATGATTTAAACATATTCCACTAATTAAACAGAGCGATTACTATAAATCATCATAATTTGTACAAAACCACAAATGGAGATAACATGTTTCCAAAAATACAGTTTCAAAAACACATGACTATATTACAAGCCATCAAAATATTAACAAAATAAAAACTCTTATGGTTTAACTTCTGTCCTATTATCTCCATGCTCTCATCCCAAAGGCCCTGCTAATTCAAGTACCTGTCGAGGAAAAATAAAATCTCGGCTGAGCTTAATGCTCAGTGAACGGATAATAAAATACAATAATCATGAGATAACAAGTTCAATAGCAACAATTGATAGCAAGCTCCAATCGAAGTTCAAGAAAGGTTTTTGAATCAATTCAAGTCAATAAATATCCGAACGCAAGTCAAGGGTCCGAAGACCATATCGTATCATAATGACACGTTGTTCCCAAAAGATGATCAGTCTAATTGGGCGTAAGTGAGGAAAGGGGTGCGGACACAACACAGCAATCCTCTCCGTGGATTTAGCCACGGCCATATTCTATCTCCGATAACGGTTCCTAGGATCGATCCATACGCCCTAACAATACCTCGTCAAGTATAATTCCATATAGGACGCCATGATCATTATAGCCACCATGGAAGCATCTCAACACCGGTGTCCCCAATGTTGAGTCTATAGACAAGAGTTCCAATAGATACAATTTCACAAATCAAACCACTCATATTCCAAACGAGAATCAAGATGATATATAAAACAAACGAAAAAATTCCAAATATATAATATGAGTATGAACGAAATTTTGGAACCAATAGTCTATAATTCAACAATATTTATTCGGATTAGGAAGCCTTATGCAAGAGGCTATCCCCGTGTCAAGTAAAGTAGGATATCCGTACCTTAGTTGTATACGAAGGAATGTTACAACCGGATGCCGAAATGTTGACACGAATCACCCAAATCACCTTTATATATAAATAAATACCAATTATTAATTATATAGTAATCAACCTATTTACTTGAGTATACACGTATTATATCATCATTCCTAACTCATTTTATCCATGGAATACTCCTCACCACATATATGGCTGATTGGTATAAGCTTTATCCTTACATAAGACGGAAGTGCTTAATGAATAAGCAACAATGCAATTCAAGTTACTGCACATTTCAGCTTTTGACCTTCAAAAGTTTGGGCTGTTTACACCCACTTAGAAACCAATCCAACCTTTGGCATATAAATGAAAAAGATACTTCTATCTCTTAGGAAACCAATGCCATCAGATTCACCTTATTTGGATCAATAATCAATTCTATATGAATTTTATAAAAACAGTGTGCAGAATCCCGAGTTGACAAATACTAGCTGCTGTATTTTGGGATTTTGACATATTTAATGTCCAAATTAGCTTCCGGATCCTTCTTAACAGTTGTTCTAAACTGAATGATCTTTCCAACCATGTATTATGCACCTCAATCAGATCAATGGTTGATTTTCTACATATTTTTAAAGTGGCAGAAACTTTCTGCTTCATTCCAACAACACCATAAATAACTTACATAACCATACCAACATTACCACTTGATTTGGTAACCTTTCTAAACATCTATGAACTAGTTTAAAGTACTTTGGTTTCAATCTAATAGCCTTGAACATCATATAATCAAAATCTCATTAGAATCTTAGGTTACCAAACACCTAATTCAAAGGTTTTCAAAGTTCTTACATTTGGGATGACTACACCATCATTAAGATGTTGATTCCTTCAATTCCTTTCAAACTCCAGCCCCTAATCACATAAATACACACACACTTAACATATGTTTTCATCAATCAACAAAGATTTCAAGATATTGAGCTTACCCAATGGTTTACCTTCAAAAATTACCTTCAAATCTTCAATATTTCATCATTTCTTCAAGGTTATGGGATATAATTTGAAAAAAAAATGGTTTGGCTAGGGTTCTTGGACTTTGGCGTGAAGAAGAAGAAGACACAAATCTGGAAATGGGTTTTCTTTTCATTATTTGTTGTTATATTTTTTTTTTTCAGTTTTAGTCCCTCGACTTTGATAAATTCCATATTTATCATTAGTAGTCAATTTCTTCACATTTTGAGTTTAATTCTAGTTTCACTTATCTAGTTTAACCCCTCATATATATACTCTTATAATTAATCTAAGGTACAAGTCGGTTAAACATGTAGGTGCAACATATTATGCTCACAATTTTGGTTAGTGGAGCCCGGATATTATAATTCTCCCCTCCTAAAAAAATTTCGTCCTCGAAATTGAAACAGGGTTATAGAACTTACAAGAATCGAAGAGATACGGGTACTCCTTTCTCATAGATTCCTCCGTTTCCCATGTGGCTTCCCGCTCCGAGTGATTTTTCCATAATACTTTCACGAATGGAATTGTCCTTCGTCTCATTTTTCTCTCTTCTCGTTCAATTATTGCCTCCGGTTTTTCAACATAAGAGAGATCCTTTTCAACTTTATATAACGGAAAATCAATCACGTGAAGTGGGTGATAATGATATCCGCGGAGCGATGAGATATGGAAAACGTTGTGGATGTGGGAAAGTTGAGGAGGTAGTGCTAGGCGATACGCCACTTCTCCGACTCGTTCAAGTATTTCAAAGGGTCCGATATATCTCGGGCTGAGTTTACCTTTGATTCCGAATCTGCGAACACCCCGCATCGGTGAAACTTTTAGGAAAACATGATCACCCGTTTGAAACTCTAAGTGTCTTCGGTGTTTATCCGCATAACTTTTCTGTCGAGATTGAGCCTCTTTCATTTTCTTTCTCACAATCTCGACTTGTTCAGTAGTAATTCGGACAAGTTCGGGTCCTTCGATAGCTCGTTCCCCAACTTCATTCCAACAGGTCGGTGTTCTGCATTTTCGACCATATAAAGCTTCGTACAGAGCCATGCCAATACTAGCCTGCCAGCTATTGTTATATGCGAACTCCACGAGATGTAAATACTCGTCCCAACTACCAGACCACTCAAGAGTACAAGCCCGTAACATATCTTCTAGGGTCTGAATAGTTCGTTCAGTCTGACCATCTGTTTGTGGATGAAAAGCTGAACTCATAGTCAATCTCGTACCCCAAGCCTGATGAAGACTTTTCCAGAATCGAGAAGTGAATCGTGGATCTCGATCTGATGTGATGGAAACTGGTGTGCCATGCAATCTTACAATTTCTCGCTGAAAAATATCTGACAGCTTACTAACCGGATACGTCTCTTGAATAGGTAGGAAATGAGCCGACTTTGTCAAACGGTCAACTACTACCCATATAGCATCATGTCGTCTCTGAGTTTTCGGCAATCTTGTCACAAAATCCATAGAAATATGCTCCCATTTCCAAACAGGAATCTCTAATGGTTGTAACAATCCGCTTGACCGTTGATGTTCAATCTTCACTTTCTGACAAGTAAGACACTTCGCCACATATTCACCTATATCCCGTTTCATACCGTTCCACCAAAAGTATTGTTTCATATCTCGATACATTTTAGTGGATCCGGGATGAATCGAGAAAAGTGAATTATGGGCTTCACTCAAAACTGCATCTTTGAGTTCAGGATTATCGGGTACACAAAGTCGATTACGAAACCAGATAATACCTTTGTCATCAATTTGAAAATCTGACTGTGAATCATCTTTAGCCTTTTGTAAGATAGCCCAAAGTTCTCCATCTTGCTGTTGAGCCTCTTTAATTCGAGAAACAAGGGTTGGTTCAACCGTGAGACTAGCCAAAATTTCGTCTCCACCACGATAGCACAAAGCGATACCCATACGTTCCAGATCTGAAGCAATATGGGGTTGAACGATTAAAGATGATATATTACCAATACTTTTACGGCTAAGGGCGTCTGCGACTACATTTGCTTTGCCTGGATGATACTGAATCCGGACATCGTAGTCCTTAAGAAGTTCGAGCCACCGTCGTTGCCGCATATTCAGTTCTTTTTGCGTAAATATGTACTTCAAGCTTTTGTGATCAGTAAAGATATCACAAGTCTCTCCGTACAAATAGTGACGCCATATTTTGAGTGCAAAAATAACTGCTGCTAACTCGAGATCATGAGTAGGGTAATTTACCTCATAGGGTTTGAGCTGGCGTGAGGCGTAAGCAATCACTTTGCCATGTTGCATCAGAACACAACCCAGACCACTTTGAGAAGCATCACTATAAACCTGAAAACCTTCTGACCCAGATGGCAATGTAAGAACTGGTGTTGTAGTCAATCTCTTTCTCAGCTCTTCAAAACTCTTTTCCTGTTCTTCACCCCAAACAAATTTAACTTCTTTTCGAAGAAGTTTTGTCATAGGGAGGGCGATCCTGGAAAAGTTTTCAACAAACCGTCGATAGTAACCTGCCAAACCCAGGAAACTTCGGACTTCTGAGACATTTGTCGGTTTCGGCCATTTAGTGATGGCATCAACCTTGGCAGGGTCGACTTTAATGCCTTCACCGGAGATAACATGGGCCAAAAATGTCACATGCTCCAACCAGAATTCACATTTAGAAAACTTTGCATACAACTTCTTATTTCGGAGAGTTTCTAAAGCAATACGCAAGTGAGTTTCATGATCTTCTTTCGATTTTGAATATATGAGAATATCGTCAATGAAAACGATGACAAAGTCATCCAAACAGTCTTTGAAAGTCCTGTTCATAAGATCCATAAAGACTGCCGGAGCATTGGTTAACCCGAATGGCATAACAACAAATTCGTAATGACCATATCGAGTACGGAAGGCCGTCTTATGAATATCTTGATCTTTGACTCGAAGCTGATGATACCCAGATCTTAAGTCGATCTTAGAAAAATACTTCGCTCCTTGAAGTTGATCAAATAGATCGTCAATACGGGGTAAAGGGTATTTATTTCGTACTGTGAGTCGGTTCAGCTCACGATAGTCAATACATAACCGCATCGATCCGTCTTTCTTTTTAACGAAAAGGACCGGTGCACCCCATGGAGATACACTGGGTCGAATAAAACCCCGATTTGAGAGATCCTCAAGTTGCTCCTTAAGTTCTTTCATCTCTGATGGAGCCATACGATACGGAGCCTTTGAGATAGGAGAGGCTCCCGGAATAAGATCAATTGTAAATTCAACTTCCCTTTCCGGAGGAACTCCTGGAAGTTCATCAGGAAAGACGTCTGGAAATTCATTGACAACATGAATATCTTCAAGTTTAAGGCATACCTCTTCTGGGTCTTGTAGTGCAGCTAGAAACCCTTCACGTCCCTGCCAGATCATTGCCTTAACTTTTATTGCCGAGATAACACGGGTCCCCTTCTTAGGTGAAACACCCTGGAACACATATTCGGGTTCATTGACATCACCGAAGACGATTTGTTTGGCTTTACAGTCGATGGACACTTGGTGTTTCGACAACCAATCCATGCCAAGGATGATATCGAAGTGATCCATTTTCATCGGAAGTAAAGTGACCTCCCGAATTCGATCACCAATGAATAACGGACAATTTGGAAATTCACCAAGTATACATACTGAACTACCCATAGGAGTAGTAATGTGCAAAGGGAAATCGGTAGATCGTTCATATGGTTTAAGATTTTCTTCAAAATTTTCAGAAACAATCGAGTGTGTAGCACCTGTATCGAATAAAACACATACATCTCTACCGTCAATAGAAAGGATACCAGAAACCATACCCACAGTAGATTTATCAGTAGACAGGGAAAACACTCGACCACCGGCAGTAGATTGCTTCTCTTTATCTTTAGCATTATCCTTTGGCCCTTGTTTACAATCACGAGCTAGATGTCCCCGTTGACCACAATTATAACATGCTCCAGTCATTCGAAGACATGGTCCTGGGCGATGTCTAAATCCACAATCTTTGCACCGTAACAGAGAAGTTGTATTCGAAAAACTTTTACTAGAAGTCCCTTGAGATGAAACTTGAGATCGGTAATCCGGTTGTTTCCATTGACCCGTCCGATTAGTTCCTCGTCCGCTATAACTTCCTTGAAATGCATCTCGGTTTCTTTTCTTACCATTATCAGCTCGGGAGAGTATAGAATCCATTCGTTCCCTTTCAATGTTTCTCGCAGCATCAGCAACTTCAGCAACACTTGTAAACTCTTGATTGATAAGCTTGGATCTGAATTTGCTGTTGAGGGACCATTTGAATTTATTTACCTGATTTCTTACTGTACCGGCCATAGTACCTGCAAAACTAGCCAATCGTAGAAATCTGGCCATGTATTCAGATATGGATTCCTCTTCTTTCTGCTTAAGTGTAGAATACTCTTGAACATACGCATCTTTGTCTGCTGCAGTAAAGTATTGTTGATAGAAAATTTCTTTGAACCCAGACCAAGTTAAATTTTTAATAGCTCCGTCCCCTCCATAAGATTGCTTCCAAGCTTGCCACCAACGATTAGCATCACCTTCAAGTTTATAGGTAGCCAACTCCACCTGAATTCTATCCGAATAACCCAAAACTCGAAATATCTTTTCAAGGTGTGATATCCAATCTTCGGCCTCAACAGGAGTGACCGCTGAGATAAAAGTATGAGGTTTTTGCTTGTGGAACCTCTCCAACCATTTATGAATATCAACCAGTTCGTTACCAATGACAGTTTCCTGATCTCTGATTTCTGGCCCAGAGTTCCCAGTGTTAGGATTCGGGTTTTCGCCAGTTTGACGTAATGCTTCCACCGTTTGTGCTATAATTCCTGGTAGCATCTCATTAACTGCTTGGTGGACAGTTGCGATCACATTAGGATCTATTTGACTTGTTGGCGGATTTCTTGCTTCATTTTCAGACCCAGTTCTATTTCTCTTGGGTCTACCTCTTATTGTCTATGATATTGTCTTTTAATTTGGGGCGATTATTGAAGTTACAAATCCACATTCCGTAGATTATAGAAAGTTTCAGTCATTTTTATAAAGAAGTCGACGAACACAATTGCTCACAATATTCTGAGATCCTTCGTTACAACCGGAATAGAAACACTGTAACATCCCCCGTGTCGCGTGGTTAAGGACGGAAGATGCCACAATAATGATTTAAACATATTCCACTAATTAAACAGAGCGATTACTATAAATCATCATAATTTGTACAAAACCACAAATGGAGATAACATGTTTCCAAAAATACAGTTTCAAAAACACATGACTATATTACAAGCCATCAAAATATTAACAAAATAAAAACTCTTATGGTTTAACTTCTGTCCTATTATCTCCATGCTCTCATCCCAAAGGCCCTGCTAATTCAAGTACCTGTCGAGGAAAAATAAAATCTCGGCTGAGCTTAATGCTCAGTGAACGGATAATAAAATACAATAATCATGAGATAACAAGTTCAATAGCAACAATTGATAGCAAGCTCCAATCGAAGTTCAAGAAAGGTTTTTGAATCAATTCAAGTCAATAAATATCCGAACGCAAGTCAAGGGTCCGAAGACCATATCGTATCATAATGACACGTTGTTCCCAAAAGATGATCAGTCTAATTGGGCGTAAGTGAGGAAAGGGGTGCGGACACAACACAGCAATCCTCTCCGTGGATTTAGCCACGGCCATATTCTATCTCCGATAACGGTTCCTAGGATCGATCCATACGCCCTAACAATACCTCGTCAAGTATAATTCCATATAGGACGCCATGATCATTATAGCCACCATGGAAGCATCTCAACACCGGTGTCCCCAATGTTGAGTCTATAGACAAGAGTTCCAATAGATACAATTTCACAAATCAAACCACTCATATTCCAAACGAGAATCAAGATGATATATAAAACAAACGAAAAAATTCCAAATATATAATATGAGTATGAACGAAATTTTGGAACCAATAGTCTATAATTCAACAATATTTATTCGGATTAGGAAGCCTTATGCAAGAGGCTATCCCCGTGTCAAGTAAAGTAGGATATCCGTACCTTAGTTGTATACGAAGGAATGTTACAACCGGATGCCGAAATGTTGACACGAATCACCCAAATCACCTTTATATATAAATAAATACCAATTATTAATTATATAGTAATCAACCTATTTACTTGAGTATACACGTATTATATCATCATTCCTAACTCATTTTATCCATGGAATACTCCTCACCACATATATGGCTGATTGGTATAAGCTTTATCCTTACATAAGACGGAAGTGCTTAATGAATAAGCAACAATGCAATTCAAGTTACTGCACATTTCAGCTTTTGACCTTCAAAAGTTTGGGCTGTTTACACCCACTTAGAAACCAATCCAACCTTTGGCATATAAATGAAAAAGATACTTCTATCTCTTAGGAAACCAATGCCATCAGATTCACCTTATTTGGATCAATAATCAATTCTATATGAATTTTATAAAAACAATGTGCAGAATCCCGAGTTGACAAATACTAGCTGCTGTATTTTGGGATTTTGACATATTTAATGTCCAAATTAGCTTCCGGATCCTTCTTAACAGTTGTTCTAAACTGAATGATCTTTCCAACCATGTATTATGCACCTCAATCAGATCAATGGTTGATTTTCTACATATTTTTAAAGTGGCAGAAACTTTCTGCTTCATTCCAACAACACCATAAATAACTTACATAACCATACCAACATTACCACTTGATTTGGTAACCTTTCTAAACATCTATGAACTAGTTTAAAGTACTTTGGTTTCAATCTAATAGCCTTGAACATCATATAATCAAAATCTCATTAGAATCTTAGGTTACCAAACACCTAATTCAAAGGTTTTCAAAGTTCTTACATTTGGGATGACTACACCATCATTAAGATGTTGATTCCTTCAATTCCTTTCAAACTCCAGCCCCTAATCACATAAATACACACACACTTAACATATGTTTTCATCAATCAACAAAGATTTCAAGATATTGAGCTTACCCAATGGTTTACCTTCAAAAATTACCTTCAAATCTTCAATATTTCATCATTTCTTCAAGGTTATGGGATATAATTTGAAAAAAAAATGGTTTGGCTAGGGTTCTTGGACTTTGGCGTGAAGAAGAAGAAGACACAAATCTGGAAATGGGTTTTCTTTTCATTATTTGTTGTTATATTTTTTTTTTTCAGTTTTAGTCCCTCGACTTTGATAAATTCCATATTTATCATTAGTAGTCAATTTCTTCACATTTTGAGTTTAATTCTAGTTTCACTTATCTAGTTTAACCCCTCATATATATACTCTTATAATTAATCTAAGGTACAAGTCGGTTAAACATGTAGGTGCAACATATTATGCTCACAATTTTGGTTAGTGGAGCCCGGATATTATAAACACGAATCCTTTAAATAAATAAATAAAATACATCCTCATTTTTTTAGCTAAAATATCTAGATTATAATTTCAATTAAACAGGTTAGAGCAGAAAAAATAGAAATCTTATAGACACCAATAGCGACATATTCAACCATCGCTTTTAATTTATATTTTATTCAAACATAAATTTATGTTTTTTTATAAGAAATTGCGTTTATTTTCATTACCTGATTTACAATAAAATCGTACATCTCTTTGCATCGCACACGTATATATAATTTTCGTATGTATGTATGTATGTATGTATGTATGTATGTATGTATGTATGTATGGTAGAGTTCATTTGCTATGATCATTGCTTTAAATTATGAAACAAGCTACATATTTATAAAACCAAATACTCATTAGGTTAGATGAACGGTTAAGATTGGTTTGTATGTTTTGTAATGTTAAATGGTTTGTATTTGAAACTCCATCTCTATGTGTGTGTATATGTGTGGAGAGAGAGAGAAGCATAATCAAATGAGAATCACAAAAGGTTGGGAACCACTAATCATGTGTTGTTTCACAATGTAAAACAAAAAATACATAATAGAAATAATCACATTCTGAAGGAAAAAAAACTTTGTACTTTCATATGTATTGTTTCACAATATGAAACAACAAACTAGTTTTCACGCTTCTTGACCTTTTTGTGGTTCTCATTTAATTATTCTTATATATATATATATATAGAGAGAGAGAGAGAGAGAGAAAGAGAACGAGAGAGAGAGAGAGAGAGAGAGGAAACATCATGTGAAAAGTTAAGCATTTTGCAAGAAAGTGAGAAGTCTCAATATCATATATAATTACACTTCTTTGGATGTGTTTAATCATATATGATTAAGCTTGTGTATTATGTGTGTAATTATATACGATATTGAAACTTCCCGCCTTCTTGCAAAATGTTTAACTTCTCGTTTGAACCTAACCATATATATACATATATGGAAAATATCTGGAGAGAATAACGATTATCGTCAAAATTATGAGATAACTTCTGAGTCATTCGATCAGTTGAATTTTTTATCAAATGTTATCCACTTTCATCTATAATTAAGTACATTCAACTATTTCGAACTACCTTCAATTATTTTCAAGTACTTTCATATACCTTTATCTTAAAATTTATTTTAGTTTTCACACTTTCCGAACTTTTACATATACTTCTAAGCATTTTGATGAGTTGACTTTTTTTATCAAGCATTATTTACCTTCAACTACTTTGATCTACCTTTGTCTGCACATTCATTTCCATTTTCAGACACTTTCACGAACTTTTACACACATTTAATCACTTTCTCATGCATGAATGTGTTAAATTTTTCAGTCATTGTTATAAAAATAGATAAATAATGGTCGATGGAAATAGATTAAGATGTATAATTTTTTTTTATCGAAAACCAACTTGTTTATCTAAATTCTCTCAGTGATTTGATGATGATCCGTTATACTTAATGAAATATACTCAAGTTTGTTTAAGTTATTTGTTTCAGTTTCAGCAACCGTCAATGAGTCTGTTCAGTGATTGCTGAACATGTACTGTAACAGAATAAACTTAAGTATTCCTCAAAGACAAAACTCACACCAAAGAAATATTCTACTATGTCAAAGAAGTAGTTGAAGATAGAGACAAGTATACTGTAACACCCGTAATTTTCGGTAAGTAAATGTCACCCGGACATTTCTGTGACCTGTAAACAGTGGGGTTTCGTTGGGGAAATGCATTGTTTAAAGTCCCTCGGAAAATTGGGAGTTTTGGCGTTGAAAAAGTCAGATTTTTGGAGTTCGGGGGCACCCGGGCGACTATTCCAGCGATTGTGCCAGAGAGCACAATCGCCAAGGCTGAGAGCCCGCGGTACATCTCTGGCGATTGTGCCAGCGATTGTGCCACTGGCACAATCGCCTGGCATTATAGTCGCGCGTACCAGTGGGTTAAATGTTGCGATTTTCACCATTTCTTCTCATTTTCTCATTTCTATCTTCTCCCCTTTTCTCTCCCAAACCCCAAAACCGAACCCTAACCTATTTTGGGGGGTTTTCCTCCCCAAACCACATGATTCTTAATCATCTATCTAGTTGGGAGCTTGAGTCACAAAACCTCCATCTTCATCTTCCTCATCAAGTTCAACGGTTGGGAGCTCGGGTTGAAGTGTTGGATTGGGTGTTCTCAGAAGGTCTCATTATCTTAAGTGGTAAGCTTTCTTGAAATAATGTTATAAATGCTCCATTGGTGGTTTCTTAGTGTTTGGCATCTCAAATCTCGGATTTGTTAGTTTTGGAGAAACTAAGGTTTTGATCTCGTTTAGGGATTTTAGTATATAATGTTGGGGAATGTTTCTATGTGGTTGTTTATGGATATTTATGGTTTGGAGTGTTTGGATCTAGGTTTCGGAAGTTCTCGGCTTGAGGATTCAAGCGGCCTTCAAAAGAGCTCGTTAGGTGAAATCTAGATTTTGCCTAAATCTACCAAGGTGAGTTCAAGTTGATTTGTGAAAACGGTGTACATGCCAAAATGTTTATTCTAAAGTGTTTTACATGAAATGGTTAACTGCTGATAAGTTTTGAGTATTTTGAAGTAAAATATGTTTTACTTGGTTATTTGTCAAAGTATGAGTATTTTGATAAGTTTTCATATTTGGTAAACTTGGGTTGTGTTAACCTCTTAAAATGCTTATATTGGGTTTTGAACGGTTCAATAACTAAATAGCATGAATTACGTATTCTTGGTGATTTTGTACAAGTAAGATCTATTTTATGAGTTATACATCTTTGACGATTATGTACAAATGAAGTCTATTTCATGTTACATGGATTTCGGTGTATTTGCATTTATAAATCCTTTGGAAAATCTTGGCCCCAATACGTGTTGAGTTTTGGGTTAATCACGTCTTTGAGGTATGTGTCTTCGTATACGTCGTTTAAAGACATTTCATTATTTGGGGGACCGGTAATTGTTGGTCAAATAGGTTTTGGGCATTTTAGCTCGGTGTTGGCTTAAAAGAGTCTTGAGGACATTCGTCCGGTTTTAATGGTTCGATGTGAAGTCCAATTTATGATTTGCATCTTAATGCATTTTATTGCATGTTATTGATAATTACAGACTCGAGTGCTTTAGTCATTCAGGGATAATCATGTAATTTTAGACGGTGTTGCATTGGATCCATAGGCACATAAGTCAGTCTTATTTGATGGTCAATTGGGTGGTACGGGGTTGGACTCCGGGACTCATGGTTTATGACCTTGGTGGTTGAGTTCCGATTGAGCTATTATGACTATGGGTAGTCCTCTAATGGGCGTTGGGACCTTCGCCATGTGGGGCAATGCCTTCGTTGTATCCCCCGTGAGCTGAGCCTTTGGCGGTAATTCCGGTGTTCTTCGCTAAGGTCAGTTGTCTCTTTGGGTGAAACTTGTTAAGCGGTCGTAGGGACACTTGGGCTTGCGTGTCGTGAAGTGTCGTACGATCAACGTTGTTTGAGTGGCATACTTTTGTGTTCCTCCGCTCTCAACGGATACGGGTATCCCCCGTCGTCGGCCCGCTGTATTTTGGATATTTAATTGTCCATGTTTTAATATTCGGATTTCATTCCATTTTATGGTCGCGTAAGTATGAAGTTTCAGTTCCATGTTCTAATGGGGTATTATATTTATATGGTTTGGTTTCCGTTATTTAAGGGTCGAGTATTATGTTCCACCCGAGTTTTGGGTGTTTTGGGGCTATGAAGTATTATTTACATTTTTACAATTGAGTATCGAACCATGATCCCGTTTTGGGTGAGTTACGGGTTACATTGTTTGCAAGAAATGTGGGTTTGGGAGCATTGTCTTTAAAGGTGCATATTATGAGAAAATGTGTCATTTCCATTTGAAGTTTAATATTTCGAAGGATCTTGCTTAACTGATTCCCTTTCTTTTAAAGATATATTCATTAATGTTAAAACTCTTGAGCTCACCAGGCGTTAAGCCTAACCTTTTTATTTGTCGGCATGTGCATCAGGTTCCTTTCGGGGGTTCGATTCTAGCAGTGCTTTGAAGAGTTGAGCCTTAGCCTTACAAGAGTGAGTAGTCGGTGAAGTCTTCCGCAGGTTGGAGTTAGTAACTGTAATTGGGTTTAGTAACACCCGTCCTTTTCATAGAGTGTATGTATAGGATGAACGTGAGTGTTGAAGTTAATTCTCAATTTATGTTGTAGTTTGAAGTATTTATTGATGTATTTTAGAAAATATTTATAAGTTGCTATCTTCAGATATAAGGGTGTTACAAGTTGGTATCAGAGCTTAAGTTTGAGAGAATTAGGTATTGATTTTTGGATGCCTAGACTCAAACTAGAGTTTTTATAAGTGATTGTAAGTGAAGTGCGCATTAGGTACCTTAAGATAAGATATTTTGAGGTTCTTTGAGTCGCTAGAAACGGGAAAAATTTTCAAGGGTCGCAAGGATGATCATGTACGGTACGTTCATAATGGCACCTGGCCAGTGTCATGGCGAATCTATATGCTACATGTGTATACTTGAACTACCTTGGTGGAATGACCGTTGGGGTGGTGAGAAAGTTCTAAGCGAGAAATCTAAGGAAAGGTTGATGCGTATAGCAATGTCACTTAGAAGTGATAGTTAAAGTGTGAGGAATGCATTAAGTTGACCACCTTGGGTTAGAATTATTGGTTGGAGTAGAACTATCGGTTCGACAGATCGATTCTGTTTCGAGGAAAATTGTAAGTTAATCGATTAGTGGGAGTGTTACTCCAAGACGTTGGATGCATCCGGATGACAATAGTATGTCGGGAAAATGGAGGAGTGTAGTCCTAAGATGTGAGTGCCGACTAAATTCATGCATAAATTTATTCCTAAAATAAGTTTGCATCAATTGTTTCTCATGTGCGCTAGGCATAAAGTGATTTACATTATAAAGTCTTGGTAAAACATTTAGCATTCATCAGATTTTAAACTGTGAACTTAAGCATGCATGAAATTGTTTTGTTGCACATGATTGCAAATTGTTATCAAAATTCTTTTATTCACGCCTCGTGTTTAACACTATTTCCGGTTATTGTAATGTCCATGTTTTAATGTCGTTTGGGTATTGGGCAAGTAACTATGAGATTTTAACCTAGACATTGGATCTCCTCCACGTATGTCAATGGTTTTAAAGGAAAAGTTAATCCCATGTTTTGAGTCGGGATTTCTTGAGAATTTTAGTTTGTACGAGTTTTATTAAATTTCATGGAGTATTGTTTTGTGATGTCTTTTGATGTGTGGGTTTTACTTTTGCTTCGTCTAAACTTACGAGCTTATTCGGCGTCTTGTCCAATGTAATTTTTGTTGATAAGTGTCACTTTACCTTTCATTGCAATAAAAAGAGGAAACTCTTAGAAGTTTAATATTTCAGACCTATTGTCGTCTTGCACACTTTGTTGAGAAATGAAAATTTTGACATTACATGATTTTAACGTTAATGAGTTTTACGAAAATTCAGTTGGGTTTGTGGTGCCTTATCGTACGACTTTTGCGTCGCGTAGATAATTTTGGAGCGGTGTGCATGCATTAGTATGTGCATTAATTTATGGGTTTTGCTAAACGATGTCATCCCACATGTTGATTTGGGAATTTCATTATCATGCAATTTATCTTTGAGCTTTATACAAATGTCAATCGTTGCATACTTTCTGCATTTGGAATAAGTTATGGCGTTGGTGTGAGTAGTGGTATAAAAAGGGTTTACGCTGTTTCAAGCAAAGTTTTGTTCTAAGCATATTTCAATCATTAACTTTTACTGTTAGAAAATCTCCGCAATGCATTTAACAAATTAGCAATAATTACGTCGCTATGGTTTCTATTTGGTCACATGTGTTTACCTGTATGGCTTAAAGCTTTAAACTCGATTTGAAACTTATTTGCACTTCCCTCATTTTACCTGGCCTTGGGGAAAATAAACTGTTGCATATGGGGTTGCTGATACCTTTGCGCCGCAACGTCTTTTGGTTAAAGGGGCAAAATTTTAAAGATAAAATTGTGAGTTCTCTTTTGGAGTTCTACAAACCCTTTTATTGCACGTGGTGTGGTGCAAGAACCTATTTTCACGCCTTCAGTATAAATTGTTGCGCATATTTTATTATTGCCTTTATTAACGTAAGTGTTGAATCGATGAGTTTTAGAAATAGTTTATTACGTGCTGTGTTGTTGATCAATTTTGAAACCTATCGTTGAAAGGTAGTGTATTTTTACCGCACGTCTAATCGCTTAATCGCTTGTGTATTTGAAAGTTTTATAAATTTCAATTTGGCATATTGGTCGAAAAACCTTGAACTCATTAGGCCTATAGATTTAAACCCCTGTAGAAAAAGGAGTTGTAATTAGGGATTAAGGGAGTCCTTGGGATTTGAAGCGTCGGATGATCCGACTCGCGGTCAGCCTTGATATTTTGGGCGTGGAGTTTTTGGAATCTGTGCGCGCTTGTATTATGGAAATAGTAGATTTAAGTTTCCCAGTTATTTAAGGGGTGATTTTATACTTCGGTAATCATGCGGGATAAGGTCTTATGTGATTACCTGCACTTACTTTGAATTCTCTTTGATGGATGGTTCGTCGGTGTGACATCTTGGTATAGGTCGACTGGTGTACCATTTTAGCAGGTTTCGCAATTAAAGGAATTTTGGTGATCTGTCTGTTAGAAATGTAAGACTTGGGATTTTTAGCACCCTGTTTGGTGTCATCTTTAGTGCGACCATCCGTCTGGATTGAAATTTTGGATGGGATGTCCACGTTTTCGAGGTCACCGTTTAGTTCTAGGTGTCGACTTGTGTCCTTGAAGTCAAAAGATCTTGGGATATTCGGAAATATCCCGGTTGGATCATGGGAAATAACGACCTTGCAGTGATGGAAATTTGAAAGAAGATTAGGTGTGGATGAGCAAGTACCGATGTGTTAAGCATTCCTGTGGTGATAAGGACTTTATGTTGGAGAATGCTGTGAGGTTGATGTTGGAACGGAGTGAGTGTTGACCGAATATGGGTTAAACAGTTACCTAAAGGACGCATTGGTGCGCCTTAGGAGGTCAACTTTATCAGCATTAGGAATGGATCAGTTGAAATCTGAGGATTTTGGAAGCTTAGTTATGATCTTTGAGATTGGGTTCAGAACCGTGATGATCCGAAGGAATTTGATTGGTGAAATGTTGAGGTCACAAACTACCCTAGAGGTAGTGATTGTCATCCAAGGTTGGGAGACGACCGTAACCTTGTGGGTAAAAGGTTACTTTGGAGAGTTAAGTGTTCGCTCGGTTATGAGCATATTGTGCCCAAGAGGGGCAACATAGGTGTGTATCAGTGCAAAGGTCCTAATAGTGGTGCTGGAAGAAGAGTTAAGGGAAATCCTTCTGCGGGCAAAGTTCCATGGGAATCTAGATTTCGAGGACGAAATCATTCTAAGGTTGGGAGGATTGTAACACCCGTAATTTTCGGTAAGTAAATGTCACCCGGACATTTCTGTGACCTGTAAACAGTGGGGTTTTGTTGGGGAAATGCATTGTTTAAAGTCCCTCGGAAAATTGGGAGTTTTGGCGTTGAAAAAGTCGGATTTTTGGAGTTCGGGGGCACCCGGGCGACTATGCCAGCGATTATGCCAGAGGGCACAATATCTTGGCACAATCGCCAAGGCTGAGAGCCCGCGGTACATCTCTGGCGACTGTGCCAGCGATTGTTCCACTGGCGCAATCGCCTGGCATTATAGTCGCGCGTACCAGTAGGTTAAATGTTGTGATTTTCACCATTTCTTCTCATTTTCTCATTTCTATCTTCTCCCCTTTTCTCTCCCAAACCCCAAAACCGAACCCTAACCTATTTTGGGGGGTTTTGCTCCCCAAACCACATGATTCTTAATCATCAAGCTAGTTGGGAGCTTGAGTCACAAAACCTCCATCTTCATCTTCCTCATCAAGTTCAACGGTTGGGAGCTCGGGTTGAAGTGTTGGATTGGGTGTTCTCGGAAGGTCTCATCATCTTAAGTGGTAAGATTTCTTGAAATAATGTTATAAATGTCCATTGATGGTTTCTTAGTGTTTGGCATCTCAAATCTCGGATTTGTTAGTTTTGGAGAAACTAGGGTTTTGATCTCGTTTAGGGATTTTAGTATATAATGTTGGGGAATGTTTCTATGTGGTTGTTTATGGATATTTATGGTTTGGAGTGTTTGGATCTAGGTTTCGGAAGTTCTCGGCTTGAGGATTCAAGCGGCCTTCAAAAGAGCTCGTTGGGTGAAATCTAGATTTAGCCTAAATCTACCAAGGTGAGTTCAAGTTGATTTGTGAAAACGGTGTACATGCCAAAATGTTTATTCTAAAGTGTTTTACATGAAATGGTTAACTGCTGATAAGTTTTGAGTATTTTGAAGTAAAATATGTTTTACTTGGTTATTTGTCAAAGTGTGAGTATTTTGATAAGTTTTCATATTTGGTAAACTTGGGTTGTGTTAACCTCTTAAATTCTTATATTGGGTTTTCAACGTTTCAACAACTAAATAGCATGAATTACGTATTCTTGGTGATTTTGTACAAGTAAGATCTATTTTATGAGTTATACATCTTTGACGATTATGTACAAATGAAGTCTATTTCATGTTACATGGATTTCGGTGTATTTGCATTTATAAATCCTTTGGAAAATCTTGGCCCCAATACGTGTTGAGTTTTGGGTTAATCACGTCTTTGAGGTATGTGTCTTCGTATATGTCGTTTAAAGACATTTCATTATTTGGGGGACCGGTAATTGTTGGTCAAATAGGTTTTGGGAATTTTAGCTCGGTGTTGGCTTAAAAGAGTCTTGAGGATATTCGTCCGGTTTTAATGGTTCGATGTGAAGTCCAATTTATGATTTGCATCTTAATGCATTTTATTGCATGTTATTGATAATTACATACTCGAGTGCTTTAGTCATTCAGGGATAGTCATGTAATCTTAGACTGTGTTGCATTGGATCCATAGGCACATAAGTCAGTCTTATTTGATGGTCGATTGGGTGGTACGGGGTTGGACTCCGAGACTCATGGTTTATGATCTTGGTGGTTGAGTTCCGGTTGAGCTATTATGACTATGGGTAGTCATCTGATGGGCATTGGGACCTTCGCCATGTGGGGCAATGCCTTCGTTGTATCCCCCGTGATCCGAGCCTTTGGCGGTAATTCCGGTGTTGTTCGCTAAGGTCAGCTGTCTCTTTGGGTGAAACTTGTTAAGAGGTCGTAGGGACACTTGGTCTTGAGTGTCGTGAAGTGTCGTACGATCAACGTTGTTTGAGTGGCATACTTTTGTGTTCCTCCGCTCTCAACGGATACCGGTATCCCCCGTCGTCGGCCCACTGTATTTTGGATATTTAATTGTCCATGTTTTAATATTCGGATTTCATTCCATTTTATGGTCGCGTGAGTATGAAGTTTCAGTTCCATGTTCTAATGGTGTATTATATTTATATGGTTTGGTTTCCGTTATTTAAGGGTCGAGTATTATGTTCCACCCGAGTTTTGGGTGTTTTGGGGCTATGAAGTATTATTTATATTTTTACAATTGAGTATCGAACCATGATCCCGTTTTGGGTGAGTTACGGGTTACATTGGTTGCAAGAAATGTGGGTTTGGGAGCATTGTCTTTAAAGGTGCATATTATGAGAAAATGTGTCGTTTCCATTTGAAGTTTAATATTTCGAAGGATCTTGCTTAACTGATTCCCTTTCTTTTAAAGATATATTCATTCATGTTAAAACTCTTGAGCTCACTAGGCGTTAAGCCTAACCTTTTTATTTGTCGGCATGTGCATCAGGTTCCTTTCGGGGGTTCGATTCTAGAAGTTCTTTGAAGAGTTGAGCCTTAGCCTTACAAGAGTGAGTAGTCGGTGAAGTCTTCCGCAGGTTGGAGCTAGTAACTGTAATTGGGTTTAGTAACACCCATCCTTTTCATAGAGTGTATGTATAGGATGAACGTGAGTGTTGAAGTTAATTCTCAATTTATGTTGTAGTTCGAAGTATTTATTGATGTATTTAGAAAATTTTTGTAAGTTTCTATCTTCAGATTTAAGGGTGTTACATATACTCCTAATTTGAAGCGGCATTCAGTGATATCAAGACTGTGTACAACAAGTGAGAAGTTTGACCAAGACTCAACGATAGCTAAAGAATCCTCACCAATTCAACTCTATCACTAATCAAGAGTCTTGTTCTACAAGTTTAGTTTTTGTATTACTCTCTTGCACAAAAGGATTACGGTACGTAGTACGATTGCTTTTCTGTCCCCAATCGTGCTTATCAAATACCTAACCTTACTGTTCCCATGCGGCCAAAAGTATGCTACATCAAAAGGTTAAGGACATACATTCCATTCATCTCTTGACATGTGGACCATACCTTCTGAGGTGCATTTAATGCACTAGGTATAAATAGCATATCTTCTATGCTAAGCCTTCTACACTTTCATCTTCATCCTTATCTTTTCTTCTCTCTTGTTCTTATTTCTCTTTGTGCAAGAAAACTTAGTGATTCTCAAGATTGTTTAGATTAGGTTTTTCCTTATCTATTTTCACAACAATCTGTAAATTATGTATTGGTTCTTTCTTAATCAATAAAAGAATTTAAAAAGTAAAATTATGTGTTTGTATTCATCCCCACTTCTTCTACAAACTGTTCACTCTTGTAGAACCTCTTTGGGACCAACAAGCGGTATCTGAGCAGTGTTATCTTTTCTAAAAATTTCTACAAAGCTTTTCTAAAATGGCTTTAGCTACAAAGAACTATCATGATAATGGTTCTCTTGCAAAACCACCACGATTGAGCAGAGACAACTCTTGTCTCTGGAAAAGTCATATGTCTCTCTTTCTTGAAGGTGTAGATCATGCTATTCCTCACTACATTGAAAATGGACCTTATCTTCCATCTGTTCTTGCTCCTATTGTTCCTGTTACTGCCACTACTAAAGTCATACCTGAAAGAGGGGTAGTAAAGCAGGCTCATCAATGGAATGATGAAGATAAGAAGAAAGTGACTATTGACACCAAAGCTTGAACTATCATTGCCATGGCACTCCCTGATGAGGTATTTCATTATATAATGAACCTCAAAACCTCAAAAGATATGTAGGAAACACTTTGTGTTCAATATGAAGGTATTATTGAAGTACAAGAAACCATAAAAATAAATCTGGTGCGGCGATATGAGATGTTCATTTGTGGAAAAAATGAATCTTTGTCTGAGGTATACCAACGCTTTAACTACTTATTAATTGACCTCAAAACTGTTGGTCGAGAATATTCAAATTATGAGACTCTGACAATGTTTTTGGAATGTCTTTATGAAAGCTGGAACAATTTTTTAATGTGTCTCAAACTATCAAAATATCTTAAAAAAATTTCTCTCAGTGCTCTGTACAAGATATTGTTGAACCATGAACAATCTCGACAACTGAACAAAAATCTCGTAAGAGATTCAAAAGATTCTAAAATCTCTCATGTAACTTTAATCTCTTCCCAGAAGACTATTCATTCAGATATCTTTTACTCTTACTATCACTGAGTTAGATCTTTCTAACTATGAGCACTTGACAGACACTGATCTTTCAAAGTTTGATGAGTCATTGGCTCTCCTCGTTAACTTCTTTAGGAGATTTTCCAGAAAAAGTAACTTCAGAAGGAACCGACCTCTAGCCTTCGTTGACAAGCCAATATCAACCCCTGTCGATAAAGCTTCAGCGATATGTTTTAACTATGAAAAGAAAGGACATTTTGCTAGTGAATGCAGGTCAAAAAAAAGTCTCGAAGCCCTCCTCTTCTTTCAGATCCAAAGACGACAAGGACCTGAAACTTAAAGAAAAATACAAAGAACTATTAAATAAAAGGCAAAGGTCTTACGCTAAAGATCATGACTGAGCAGATTCCTCCTATGAATCTTCCTCAGATGAAGAAGATACGACTTATCTCTACCTTATGGAAAAGATCCAAGAGGTTAAGAATGAACCATCTGAAGCTTCTACCTCTTCAATAGAATCCTCCAGCTCCACTCAGGTATCCATTCTCATTGATCCCTCTCTTACTGAAGCTGAAAGACACTTAGCTATCGACTCACTTACGGTTGATCTCTGTAACACTCTAAATGGCAAAACCAAAGCTGAAAAACTAAACATGGACTTAACTGAATAGCTTGCAAAATGCCAAATTAAAATTCAAGAGTTGACTAATAATGAAAATAATCTTAGAGATCAAGTCATTGTTAGTTAGATTATCAGCATTGAGCGTGAGCAAGCTATTGCTAAACTGAAAACTGAGAAAGCCACTGTCGAAATATGGTGTAAAGCTTCAGTGAAGGTAACTGAGATCATGTTGCTCAGATACCTGCTTAAGTTAAAAGTTGCTTTGGATACAATTTTGAAAAGGTTAATCCTAGCAGAGATCGTTCCATGCTTATTTGGAATGTTCATATCTTCTATACATGACTCTTCTTTTACTGAGTGCTTTTCTACATCTGAATCCAAACCTATTGCTAAATCAACTCTTAAGAGTACAAAAAATTCAGACAAAGGAAAATTTATCATTTTTAACACTTCGTCTAAGACCAAAAGGACCCCAAAGTTAAACCCTCTTCCAAATCTTCAGCTAATCAACCATCATCTTCCGGAATGAAGATCTCTGGTTCTTATCTGAGACCTACTCCGAAGATGAAAGTTGACCTAAAACCTAATATATCAGAGAAACTGAATATTCTTCCGAGATCTATGGAAAAAGGTATTCTTGGTCCTGGTCCTGCTCATCCAAAATTCTCAAACTCTTATTTTTTTGGTCCTAAATTTATCTTCAACTATAGGAAATGCTATCAATGTGGCGACACTAATCATATCGCCAGTAAGTGCCCAAAAACCACCAAAGCTGAAAATTCAGCTAAGGTGAATAAAGCCACCAAAGCTGAAAAATTAGCTAAAGTGAAGTAAACCACTGAAGCTAAAGTGAAGTAAACCACTAACCAAGTTGGACCAATTGTAATATGGGTACCAAAGAAAAATTAATCTCTCTTATGATTGCAGGACTTATAGGGCATCTGGTATCTCGATGCACATGCTCTAGACAGATGTCAGTAAATAAGTCTCTGCTATCTGAATACAAAGAAGAGAAAGGTCCCTCAATGACCTTTGGTGGAAATGGGAAAGGCTATACCAGGGGTTTTGGTGTACTGACAAATGGATTAACAACATTCAGAAGAGTTTCTTACGTCAAAGGACTAAAGCACAACTTACTCAGTATTAGTCAGTTGTGTGACAAGGATTTCTCAGTATATTTGTTAGTGCAAATATTGTTGTGTTCAAGATCATGGATTGAAAATACTACTTGAAATCAAAGTCAAAGCTCCAAGTCAAAACTAATATGATGAAATTCAAAGTCAAGGTCCTTAAAGTGAAAGTCAATGCTTTTGTAGTTTAGTTTCCTTGTTTAGGAATTGGTATAAATAGTGTAGTTCTTTTGTAATCTTTGTAGAACTTGAGAGGTACGCATTTTCTTCATATCATTCTAGAGAGAGAACTTAGAGAGAGAAAGTAATCATTGTATTGTAAATCCTTCGAATCAATAAACTTGTGATTTGTTGATAATTTATTGTTACACTTGCATATTTGGGACTATCAGTTGGTATCAGAGCAGACAAAGAATCAAAGATTTGATCGATTTGTGTTATTTTTAGGAAGTATTTGGGTTAACGCAAAAAGCTACTGTTCAGATTCGAATTTCATTGATTTTGAGTCTTTTTTATTCAAATTTGATTGTATTGTATTCGATTCATGTAATAGAACAACTCTTGTGCAGATAGTTCAGTTCAATTCACAATAGATTTTGTGAATTTCGGGTTTTTGTGGATTTCTTGTTCGAAAGTTTATAAAGTTTGTGTATCGATCGAGTTTTGTTAATCAGTGTTTTTTTGTTGAAATCATCAACTAGATAAGTATTCAGAATGTGTTCGTGAGTAGATCTGCAAAGTTTCAACTTGAAATTCATTGTATTGAAAGAATTATGGAAGATTTTGGAGTTTAGTTCGACTTATCTCAAGATCTAAACTTGACGCAAGTTCTTCATATTTGTCGCAAGATTCATCGAGGTTTTGTATGTTATTTGGTTAAGTGTAGTGGATGCAAGCAACAACATACGACAAGTAGACTTGACACAAGGTTCGAGTTACGACAAGTATACTTGACACAAGAAGACACTTGCAAAAAGTATGGTTCTTGGGTAAAGGAAAATACGACAAGTTACTGTTGTTCCTATTTGATTTGCGACAAGTAGCACTTATCAGGTCCAGTTTTTTGCGACAAGTCTAGTTGTCGCAAGTAACTATCTACGACAAGTTACTGTAGTTGTTCTTTGAGTTGCGACTAACTGGTCACTGAGGTTGTTTGGTCTACGACAAGAAATTTCCTCAGTTTGCGACAAGTTAAACCATGAGATTTAAGTGTTTAAATTTTTTCTCTTGGGGCGCTGCCCCCAAACCCTGCAAGGGCGTTGCCCCTTGACCCCACCCGCAAAAAAACTTACAAGTACTTTATCTTGTATGCACATAAACATGTTGAGCAATGAGGAAAGTATAATCCAGATGTGCTAACAATGAAAAATATGGACTTGGTAAGTTAATATAATAACAACAATAACTTTATCTTGTGTACACATAATTACATTTCAGTCTATTAACAATTTGTCGTTTTAGCTTTTCTTCCCCGTTGTAGATGGTATGCACTTATACCTCATTGTTTTAAACTTAAAGAAACCATCAGCAGTTATCATAGACAGTGAGGATCGCGAAGGGGATTTAGAGGAATTGTACCAAATAGCGTCAGATGCCCTGGTAAATATAACTTTATAATTGAGTAGTATGAAAACTTACAAGTACTTTGACTTGTTGTTTACTAGCAAACAATGGTGCTTCATCATCTTCGGGTCAATGAACACAAGAAATGGCATGCTTTTCAAGACAGTGGACAGGACGTGTTAAAGCTACGATGGAGAGAAAAAAAGAATGTATATGACAAGGGGGTGATAATGATGAGGAATATGAAAATGTATTACAGTGAACAAGACACGAAATGGGAAAGCGGGCTTTACAAGGAAAGTACAAAGCAAAAGAGCCAGCTGAAGGATCTACGTTTAAAGTACCTAATGAAGATACTGACAAGCGATATAAACATACGGAAGCATGCAATCACCATCAAAGTGCAAAGATTCATCTTGATGGATACAACTATGAAGGCAAATAGGGGTCGGAGATAGACAACATGGAAGACAATTACATTAGTCTTATTTTTTGGGAACTTTTAAGTCTAGCTTGTTCATTTTTAATAACTTTTGGTTTTGCAGTATTACTTTAATTTAAGTTGTTCAACAATTAAAATTAGTTTTTGATATTAAACAATGCTACGTTAATGATGTCCACAAATTATGATTGTGCATATACAGAAGATTGAGTCTAGGTACAAACCCTTTCTGCATGAATGCATCTATCCTTTTAAAACAATGTTTAAAAGCAATATTATGAGTATGTGCATATGTGATACATTGCATATGTGCACATATGTGAGACTTGTACATATGCACAAACATACTGTGAATATGAATAATGCATTTGTGAGGAAATGCCACTATGTGCACTTGTATATTGAATGAATCTACGTTAATGATGTGCACATATTATATTTGTGCATATACAGAAGATTGAATATGGGTACAAACCCTTTGTGCATTTATGATAGTGCACACACTATGATTGTGCATGAATGCATTTATCCTTTGAGCACAATGTTTAATCAAAACAACACCAAGACCTTTATATCAACCAACATAGGGTCGTGTGATTTAATGAGATATAACTCAACTCAACAAATCCTCACCAAACTACAATAAATGGACTTACGCCAACCAACAATATTAATGTCTAATAAAATAGTCAAACATGGAAAACCATAAAAACTACCATATTTGTATGCAACAATACTGATTTGCTATGAAAAAATAGATATTATGACAGTAACAAAAATCACCTGAATACTTCATCTAATGATAAGACATTCATTGTCCATAAAAAACAAAGAAAGCATTAACTAGCCAAAAAAATGTAAATGCAATTTTCTAGTACATAAGCAAAGACAATAAAAAAAACTACTTCATATCTCGTCTAACTCCTTTATATTAAACTAGTAAATACTTGAAATTCATTTCATGATCGGGAATCCACGGGACAATTGCGGGAATCATGTCCTGTGTTCTGACCACATTTCTTGCACTTACGCTTTGGATTTTTAATCTTAGACTAAATCTTCTCAGACATCCCAACCAAGCACTTTACGGTACCATATCCCTTGTTCCTAAGACCAGTAGGAGGAAATATGTCAACCTCATCAGGAACAGGAACACCCAAATACTCATTAATTGCATCAACTTTTTGTTTGCCTGGATCATCAAGTTCTAACTGATTATCTATTTCAAGTTTCAAATCATCAAGCATTTGGGTAACTTTACATAACCATGGTTTCTCATTCCGAACATGACTAACAATTCCATCGATCCTCGAAAAGATGCCATTTATTAACTCCTCCTTTTCCGGGTCGACCTCCCTGTATCTTACTTTGGCAGTTTGAAGTTGGACAGGTACCAACTCCGACATCCATCTTCTGACAACATATTGATCTGGAATAGAATCGACCTGTTCATTCATCAACACCTTCAACGCAAGGCGACATAAGAACCCATTCCGAACAAAGAATTTACATTCGCAATCAACGGTGTTATTTGTAAAACTGCGAATAATCTAAATTAAATTAAAAACAAAAAAGATTATTCAAAGAAAAACAAAACAAGTGTAACAATAATAAAAATATAATTGAAAATTATTACCTTGTAAAATACCTTCGACACCGCCAACATATTCTTATGGGCTAATGATAAACGTCTTCATATCACCACAACATTCAACACCTTCAACACCACAAGCCAACATAGCTTTCTTAATCTCTTTCTTGAAACAAAAAAAAATGTTTCTTGTGTACAACTTGTCCGCATGCCTCTCGATTGTCCAGGGACTAACCAACTGTGGGTAAGTGGTCCTGGTTACATTCTCGTTCCCATATTGTTTCTCACATTGCGTCTCAATTGCATGATCATAGTTGCTAAGAAACTGAACATGTTGATCCAAACTCTCTCAGTGATTTGATAACGACCCTCTTCTATACTTAGTGAAAATTACGTTTTAATATGTATTAGTGTTTCACCATCAGCGATCAGACTGAGTCTGTTCAGTTATCGCTGATGACATTTCTTGTAAACATTTCATATGTATTAGTGTTTCACTATCAACGATCAGACTGAGTCTGTTCAGTTATCGCTGATAGTTTCTGATGTAAACAGTTAACGTAATCCCTGAAGACAAGTCTCGCGTCAACAGATGTTCATAGCTTAATCGAAGACGAAGCCACTGAACAAAGACAAGTCTACTAGTGACCTGATGCGGATATCAGTGAAACAAAGACGACTCTACTTATATGCGAAGAAACCTGAGGAAAAACTTCAGCGATAGCTGAACCTTCTTATATCTCTGAAGGAAGAGATATTCAGCGATCGATGATCACTTAGCTTATGCCTCAAGTCTCTTTTGTCTTACCTTGCACAACCAGTACAATGTGTCAGAACGAACATACCTCTGCCACAATTCGTACAACAACTCTATCAACTACACTGTTCATGATACGGCCGAAAGCATGTCTCCCAAAGTTAGACTCTCTCAGCCAATCAATGAAGGTTACGTGTAAAGTGCCCTAACATGCATTTAATGCATAGGGTATAAATAGAAAGATCACCTCTCCATCTGAAAGTGTGCTCTATTCTTGAACCTTCATAGAAACCCTTGTTTTCTATATTCTCCAATCCCCATTCTCTATATTCTTGTGCAACCATCTTAGTGTTTTCTTAATTTTGTTTAGATTGAGTCTTACTTAATCTTATTCCGCAACAGACTTGTAAATTGTGTTTGATTTATCAATAAATAATTTATTAAACTTTAAATTCTGTGTTTTTATTCAATCCCCCCCCCCCTTCTACAAACTTGTTAAGCACCTCCGGGACCAATAAGTGGTATCAGAGCAGACTGTTTAATCTGATAAACAAGATCTTGCTTTATTCTCTCTCTTGCTATTCTAAAATGGCGCTTAACACAAACACAAACTACTATGATAATGGTTCACTTTCTAAACCTCCTCGATTTAGCAGAGATAACTTCTCTCTCTGGAAAAATCGAATGATGCTATTTCTTGAAGGTGCAGATCCCACTATACCTGAGTACGTAGCAAACGGACCCTATGAACCTGTCCAAATCATAGCTGTCGTTCCATCTACTACCACCACTCCATTTATTCCTGAACGCTATATTGCTAAGGAAATCAGACAATGGAGTGATGAGGACAAAAAGAAGGTTGGTATTGATGCAAGGGCAAAGACCATTATCTCTATGGCTCTGGCTGATGAAGCTTTCCATTCCATCATGCATCTTAAAACCTCTAAAGAAATGTGGGAAACCATATGTGTTCAATATGAAGGCACCACTGAAATCCAAGAGACTCGAAAGATTAACTTGGTAAGACAGTATGAAAGTTTTATCGCTGGTAAGAATGAATCTCTCTCTGATGTTCATCAGCGGTTTAACTACTTAATCATTGATCTAAGAACCGTTGGCAGGACCTATTCTAATTCTGAGGTCCTAACAAAATTCTTAGAATGTTTTCCTAAATGCTGGGACAATTACTCAATCTGTCTCAAGCTGACAAAAGACTTAAATTCTCTTTCTCTCAGCACCTTGTATGGAATATTGCTTAACTATGAACAATCAAACCTATTGAAGAAGAATCTTATAAAAGATTCTAAAGACTCCAAAAGCACTCATGTTGCTTTAGTCTCTTTAGAGATAATTCCATCTCAGCGATCTACTCTCACCATCACTGAGTTAGATTCTGAATCTGAGGATCTATCAGACACTGGTCTTTCAGAGTTTGATGAGTCCTTGGCACTCTTGACAAACTCTTTTAAGAGATTTGCAAGAAAGAGCAATTTCAGAAGAAATAAGCCTCTCTCTCTCACTGACAAGCCAAAATCAACCCCTGTTGATAAGGCTACTTCTACTTGCTTTAACTGTGAAAAGATTAGACACTTTGCAAGTGAGTGCAGGTCGAAGAAAGTCTTCAAACCTTCTACCTCAAGAAGATCCAGCGATGACAAGTACCTAAAGCTGAAAGAAAAATATCAAAAGCTGAAAAGCTACAAGCAAAAAGGTAAAGGTCTCATTGCTGAAGAACACGACTGGGCTGAATCTAAAGAATCAAGTTCTAATGAAGAAGAAGTCGCTAATCTCTGCCTCATGGCTGAGATTAAAGAAGAAGTGGAAGAACCAACTGAAACTTCTATGAGCTATATATCATCTTAGGTATCTATCTCAACTAATCCCTCTCTACCTGAATCAGAGAGAAGTCGCGCAGTTGATGTGCTGACGATTGATCTTTACAATGCTCTAAACGGAAAATTTCTAGCTGAAAGAAAAAACAATGATTTAACTGAACAGCTGGAAAAATGCCATGAAAAGATCAGAGAACTGACTCTTTTAGAGGAAAGTTTGAAAGATCAAGTTGTTGTACATAAAATCATCAGCATAGAACGAGAACAAGCCATCGCTGCTCTAAAAGCAGAAAAGGCTACTGTTGAAAAATGGTGCAATTCTTCAACAAAGATCACTAAGATAATAAATGCTCAAACTCCTGGCGGTGATAAAACCGGTCTTGGTTTTTGGAAACCACAGGATGAGCCTAAAGAAGACAGTTCCATGCTTAAGTTAGGAACATTTGTCACTTCTATCTCTGACACTTCTTATAATCAATTTTATCCTTCTTCTTCTAATTCTATCCCTGAGGAAAAATCCAAAGGCTCTAAATCTGCGGATAAAGGAAAATCCATTCTTCGTCCTCAGAAGACTTCCAAGAAAGCAAAGCTGAAAGTTCCCTCTAAACCTTCAGCGAATCAATCCTCTAGCTCTGTGATAGAAATATTTGATCTCTGTCCTCCAAAGCTAAAGATTGATCTCAAGCCTAAGAGATCTGAAGAAATCAAAATTCCTCCCAGATCTCATGCTAAAAGCATTCTTGGACCTGACCCCTCTCATCTTAAATTCTCAAAACCTCTCACTTCTGGTCCTAAAACCACTTTCAAATATAGAAAATGTTATCACTGTGGATTTACTGACCATATTGCAAGCAAATGTCCAACTTCCACTAAAGCTGATAAATCAGCCAAAGTGAAGATGAATGCCTCCAAGGCTGAGAAGGTCATCAAAGCTGAAAAATTGACCAAGGTGAAGAATACCACTAAGGTTAAGAAATTAACCAAAGTGAAGATTACCACTGAAGCTGAATCTTCATCTGCTGTGAAGATTGCTGAACCTTCCATCTCCACTAACCCCAAAGGACCCATTGAAAAGTGGGTACCAAACAAAGCTTAATCTTCCTTATGTGTGCAGGGATCAAAGGCATCTGGTATCTCGATAGTGGATGTTCTTGTGATATGACTGGACAAAAAGACCTGCTCACTGAATACAAGGAAGAGAAAGGTCCCTCTGTGACCTTCGGTGGAAATGGAAAAGGATATACCCGAGGGTTTGGTGTCCTCAGCAATGGGACAACTACCTTTAGAAGAGTCGCTTATGTAGATGGACTGAAGCACAATCTTCTGAGCATCAGTCAGCTATGTGATAAAGACTATGAAGTTCGCTTTTCCAAGAAAGCATGTTCAGTGGTAAATGAGAAAGGAAAACTTGCTCTCAGTGGTTATCGAAGAGAAAATGTCTATGTAATAGATATGGACTCTACTATCACTGAAAACATATGTTTTCTCTCTAAAGCCTCTTCTAATGTCAACTGGCTATGGCACAAAAGGCTCTCTCATCTAAATTTCAAAACCCTGAATTCTCTCTTCTAAGGAACTGGTTTCTGGTCTTCCTCAGCACTCATATGCTAAAGAATCTCTTTGCTCTGCATGTGAAAAAGGAAAACAGACAAAAGCTAGTTTCAAGTCTAAACAAGTTTCCTCAGTGACAAGTCCTCTTCAGCTCTTACATATGGATCCGTTTGGCTCTGTCAACATCCAATCAATAGCTGGAAAGAAATATACGCTTGTCATTGTAGATGAATACTCTCGCTACACCTGGGTTATCTTTCTTCGCTGCAAGAGTGATACTCCAGAAGAACTAATATCTTTTGTTAAAGAGATGGAAGTGTTGAATAATCTCACTGTTCGTTCAATAATCTCACTGTTCGCTGCAACAGTTCTTTGAACATTTTTTTAGAACAAGGGAATCTCTCATAACTTCTCTTCAGTGAGAACACCTCAGCAAAACGGAGTCGCTGAAAGAAGAAACAAATGATCATTGAAGCTGCTAGATCAATGCTCAGCGATTCTCACCTCCCTACTCAATTTTGGGCTGAAGCTGTGAACACTGCATGTTTTACTCAAAACAGATCGCTGATAGTAAAGCGATTTGGAAAGACAACTTATGAATTTTTTCATGGAAGAAAGCCTTTTATCAGCTTTCTTCATATCTTTGGTTGTCAGTGCTTTATCTTAAACAACAAAGATCAACTTGGAAAGTTCGACCCAAAAGCTGATGATGGAATATTTCTAGGATATTCCTCCATCTCCAAAGCCTACAGAGTTTTCAACAAGAGAAGACAATCTGTGGAAGAAACAATTCATGTCACTTTTGATGAAACTCGCTCAGCGAACTCTAAACCAATCACTGACAATGAAGAGTTAAATGCTTGGATGTTTTCTCACTACAAAGAAACAAAACCTTTATTCTCAAACCATCAACAAACACATCATCCTACTACTGATGATGATCCAAACATCTTACATCCTAACGCTGAATCCAACTCATGGGTTTCAGCAGAGCCTCTAAACACACTTCTTCCATCAGACCCATCCTCATCTGAACCTCTCTCAGAAAACAATGGTATGACTGACACTCAACAGCTAATCGTTGATGAACCTCAAGCTTCTTCATCTGTGAACATTCCCATTGTTGATCCAACCTCTGAAATGAGCGATCATGCTCCTGCTCAGCGATGGAACAGAGATCACCCTATAGATCAAATTCTTGGTGATCCCGATGCAAGTATTCAGACACGACGAAGTTCAGGTAATATTTGTCTCTTTGTTAACTTTATTTCTTTAATAGATCCAAAGAAGGCTGATGATGCCCTCAGAGATCCAAACTGGGTCAGCGCTATGCAAGAAGAGCTGACTGAGTTCTCTCACAACAAAGTTTGGAATCTCATTCCTAGACCATCTGACAAAACTGTTATAGGCACCAAATGGGTGTTTAGAAACAAGTTGGATAAACATGGAACTGTAACCCGCAACAAGGCTCGACTTGTTGCTCAGGGATACATACAAGAGGAAGGCATAGACTATGATGAAACCTTTGCCCATGTGTCTAGGCTCGAGGCAATTCGACTATTCTTAGCCTATACAGTCTATAAAGACTTCATTGTGTATCAAATGGATGTAAAATCAGCGTTTCTAAATGGAAAGCTAAATAAAGAAGTCTATGTAGAACAACCTCCAGGGTTCTATGACCCTAAGTATCCAAATTATGTTTATAAATTGGATAAGGCTCTCTATGGTCTCAAACAAGCCCCTCGTGCTTGGTATGACACTCTCTCATCTTTTCTTATCTCTGAAAATTTTGAACGTGGCAAAATTGATAATACATTATTTTTCAGAAAGATAAAAGGTCATATTATTCTTGTACAAATATATGTCGATGACATCATATTTGGTTCTACTAACCCATCTCTGTGTACTTGCTTCGCTGAAAGAATGAAGAAAGAATACAAAATGAGTATGATGGGTGAGCTGACATATTTCCTTGGCCTTCAGATCAAACAATCTGACAAAGGTACTTTTATCAGCCAAGGTAAGTATGTTAAAGATATGCTGAAGAAGTTTGATCTTACACAAACTTCAGCGATGAAAACTCCTATGGTACCTCCACTGACACACTTAACAAAGATCCATCTGGAAAACCTGTTAATGTCACTGCCTATAGAGGAATGATAGGCTCCCTGCTGTATCTTACAGCTAGTCGGCCAGACATCATGTACTCTACTTGTTTATGTGCACGCTATCAATCTGAACCCAAGGAATCCCATCTGATCGCTGTTAAGTGTATTTTCAGATATCTCAGAGGAACTCCTAACCTCGGTCTTTGGTATCCCAAAGACTCAGGGTTCGATCTAACTGGATATTCCGATAGTGATTTTGCAGGTTGTAAACTCAATAGAAAGAGCACCACTGGAGGATGTCAACTACTAGGTGGAAAACTGGTAAGTTGGACGAGCAAAAAGCAAAATTCAGTGTCCACTTCCACAACTGAAGCTGAATACGTAGTCGTTGGAAGTTGTTGTTCTCAGGTCTTATGGATGAGAAATCAACTATTAGACTATGACCTTCAACTATCAAAGATTCCAATCTATTGCGACAACACTAGTGCTATCGCTATAGCAAATTATCCAGTGCTACATTCAAAGACGAAACACATAGAGATCAGATATCATTTTATCAGAGATCATGTAATGAATGGTGATATTGAACTTCACTTTATCCCCACTGACTATCAAGTAGCTGATTTGTTTACCAAACCTCTTGATGAGATAAGGTTCAACTTTCTCATCAGTGAGCTTGGAATGCTGAATCTCGAAGAATAAATCTTCAGCGTTCATGCATTATGTCAGTGATTTTAAGGTCTCCTTTATCATTCAATCTCTGATTAAAACTCTGACTCTCAGGTATGGTTTCTTACTCCAAATCACTGAATCTTCAGTCAGTAAGATGTTTTAAAAATAAAACTTTGATCACTGAAGTTTTCTTCAAATGATTAAAAGCTTTTTGAAAAACAAAATCTATCACTGATTTTTCTCTTCAGTGATCCTTCTAAAATAAAAATCAATCTCTGAATTTTTATCAGAGATTCTTTCAAAGGAAAACCTATCTCTTACTTTTCTTCAGAGATAATTTCAAAAAGGACAAATGAAGCGTTTTTCTCTCTCCTATGACGTCATTTGAACCAACAATCCACGACATGCCTTTTTCTGACACGTTCATCCGTTGCTCTTCTATCCAATCAACTTCGTGGGACGTGTCGATGTCATGATGAACATTTTTTTTCTCGCCTCTCTCTCTCTCTCTCTTTCTCTCTCTTCTACTCTCAAACGTATATAAAGAACGTTTTTCCATTCTTATCATTTTACGCTTTCTGGAAATCCTTTTGAGCAAGAAATTCTCTCTCAAGCATTCTCTCTCAAGAAATTTCAAGCATCCGTATCATCCTCATTCAAGATCAACAGGTTACTTTGATCTTATTCCTATTTCAATCTTGTTAATAAACTCCATTTATGTTCCATCATTATGGGTTTTCTGTGAGATTTTTTATCCTATAAAATCATTTTTTTTTATTTTATTCTTCCAAAATCTTTGGTTTTCTTACTGTTCTTCAAATTTTTCATTAAGAACACTGTTTTTAATCTTCAAATATGTTGGTTTTTCTCTGTTTCTTTCCTCAAATAGAAACTGGTAAAACCTTCTTTATTTTTAGACTAAACTTTTCCGCTACTCTTCTTTATTTCCATATTCAAATATGGCTCAATCCGCTCTTGTTGCTTCCAAGAACGTCAAGTTCGCCATCCCTGACTCTGAAGTCCCCAAGAACAATCACCTTGGACGATTAGACTTCGATGGAATCAAATACCCACACCTGGTGGATGCTGCTAAATTCTTGAAGCAATCCTGCATTGCTTATGCCCTCACTGTTGATCCAAAACCCTCCAAAACTCTACTACAACAGTTTTGGTTCACAGCTGAAGAATCGACTATCACCAACAAGAAAGGTGACCAGGTTCCTGCCATTTCTTTCTGCACTGACCTAGAAAAAGGAATAATGACCGCTTTCAGCTTAAGGAAGGCTCTCAGGTTTCCTGACAAACTCAAGAGTGGGTTTGAAGCTCTGGCTACTGACGCTGAACTCATCCAGTTTCTGGATGATATGGAGTACTGCTGGGACAACAAGCCCCGCTCCACAATCCCCAACAAGAAGCTGACTCTCATCAAAAAGGCGAACATGCCTTCTCAGCTGAACTTTATCTTTTCTCACTTCATTCAATGCATGAGTGGGAAAAGTGGTTCCCTTCATCAGGCCAGCAAGGTACAACTCCAGATGGCCTACTCAGTGATTGCTGGCAAAAACTTTGACTTTGCCACCGCTATATTTGACGATCTAAGGTCAAAGATATAGAATACGGAGAGGGATCCCAAGATCCCATATGTACGGTTCATCTATGCATATCTAAAGTTCCTCTACGCCAACTCTTACCCCACTACTCCTGATGGCTCCTTCGCTAAGCTGGGTCAGCGTTCCTTAGAGGTCAAACCGCTGGACAACGAGGTAAGTATTTCTACCCTACGCTCTCGCCTCTCTCTTCATTCTTCTACTTCAGCAGCCACACAGGAGGTTCATTCTTCTGCTAGCCCTGCCGCTACCACTGGTTCCAAACGACCATCAGCTAGTTCCTTTGGTCCTTCAAAGAAGGCCAAAGTGACTAAGGAGACAAGCGCCACTAGTTCAAGGCCTGAGGGAGTTTCTCGACAAACTTCCTTAGATGATTTTGTGGGTCTCTCCTCCACATCTGCAACTGTGATCACATCAACCGTGCCAGCGATCTCGGTCGCTGTCACAACAACAGTGACTCAACCTGAAATCTCAGTTCTTCAATCAACTGAGGTACCTTCTAAACCACAAACTTCTTCTATCCCTGTTACTAGTCCTCCTATTTCATTGGTCTCTACCCTTCCATCTATTTCTACACAGCCACAGCTTGGACCCATAGGACCTAATCATCAAATGTTTGAAGAATCTATGCAATTCTACAAATTGTTTGATAACTCAGGTACTCCTATAATCCCAAACACTGCTCCCATCTCTCCATATAAGCCTGTCTCTAAACAACTAACATTTTTTTCAGGTCCTAATATGGCCACTGTTGACGCTAATGTCAACAGTTTGAGTGTCAAGGTGGATTCTCTCACCACCGCCATCAATGGAACCACCAGCGCAGTCAATATCGCTGGTGACGAGCTGAAAACATTGACAGCTGCCTGCTCTACAAAAGCTAAAGCCTCTCAAATCTCCACTCTTCAAGAAGAGATTGTCAAGGTAAGGGAGGATACTCAGCGACATTTGATGCTCTCTCCACAAAAGTGGATTCCTGCACAGCTCTTCTTCAGCAAGTCCTTGACAAGCTGAATACACCAGCTCCGACTCATTTTCCTTCCTTCACATCGGACGACCGCACCCAACTGAACATAGCTGTTGAATTTATTCATCAGGCTACTTCAGATCTCCCTATGATTGAAGGACGCCTGGATAGTCTTGTTGGATCAAATAATTGTATTCAAGATTAAAGTTAAATTAGAGGGTTTAATTTGTATTTATTTGATAGTTAAAGTTCAGGGTTCAACTTGTAATAAGTTGATAGTTATTTGTAAATGGGCCTCAAGTCTATCAAGCCCATTAGAAAGTCCATTAAACTTAAAGCCCATATGGCCTAGGTATTTAATGTTTTGATTAATTAGGTTTTAGGTTTAATCCTCATTATTATTCATAATCATATTTTAGAGAGGTAGCCATAATTCTCTGTATTCAAGGTATCAAGAACACACAAGGTTTAATTGTTTATTCAAGGGATTGGTATGTCTTGATCTATATTATTGTGTGTGATTGTTTATCAACTAGATTAAACTGGGTTAACAAGTAGTATCAAAGCCTAAAGAATCAAGTTAATTGGATTATAAACTGTGTTCATCGAGCCACTGTCCATCGACTGTTCATTGGTTGAAAATCGATTTCTTGAAATGATATGTTTTTCTGCATAAAATTAATATGAATAGATGCGATTTATGCTAGTGAACATTATCTAAGCGGTTAATTGCAGTTAAATTCATCCATTAATTGACTTTCTGTGATTTTTGGTATCTGGGTTCGATGAGTTCGTTTAAACATGTCGATACTGTGTTCCTCAAAATTGATGCATGAAAGTTGGATTTGGCCTTTGATTTTGATTGCATGATAATCGATATATGTTATTGGATACCAAAGTCTGATTTCTGCATTTGATTTTGAGTTCTCGATTTGATTTCTGGGTTGAACATCATCGTTCTGGGTCGATAACTTAAGAACATACCGGTCGACCACATCATATCGGTCCATATCGGTTCCGGTCTTAGTCACTTACCGGTCAATATACCTTATCGGTCCATACATAATAGCGGTCCAGGCAGATTATCGGTCGCTCGGACAACTCACAATCATTATCGGTCGTATCACTTATTATCGGTCGAATTCAATACCGGTCCTTATCAAATACACCATACCGGTCGCACCCTTTCCACATAACAAATACCGGTCCATATATTTGTTCGGTCGACATCTTACCGGTCAAAGCAACTTCCCCGGTCGGAGGAGATCCCGGTCGAAGCAAGTCACCGGTCGATCGCAAGACCTCGGTCTGTCCACTTTGCGCCAATACCGGTTCGCGCAAATCCCTATTCGCGCAAGTCACTGTTCACATAAGCTACTGTTCACTTTGCGCCAATTTTTTTTGGATTTTCGCAGTTCGATTTTTTTTCAGTATTATTTGTGCTTTATACTGTGTGAGAAGACTGCATTTAATTATTTTTGGAAATTTATTTTTCTGAAATTTTTTGAGTGTAGCTTTTATCTGATTCTTGATAATAACGATCTCATCTAGTTGGTTGTCTTGGTACAGAAAAGTTTGATTACTAACCGTATAACTAAGATGTCGAATCAGCTTCTCTCAATGGGCTCTCAGTCCAAACCTCCTGTCCTCATGGCTAATGAGTATCAGCAATGGAAGACTAGAATGATCCAATTTCTGAATCACAAGAACAGAGATTACATGGAATCAATCATTAATGGTCCAGTCAATGCAATGATCACAGTAAAGGGTCAAGCTGCAACAGAAACCTCTCCCGAAATCCCTGACAGATTAGTTCCTAAACCTTATCAGTTCTTTACTGAAAAGCAGAAAGCACAGTACAAGACAGATGAAGAGGCTCTAATTTATCTGACAATGGCTATTCCAAACGACATCTACAATCGTGTAGACAGTCAGAGCTCTGCTAAAGCAGTCTGGGATGAACTAGCAAGACAGTTTGAAGGAAGTGAAGCCTCCGTCCAAGCTAAGCAGAATCTATGCATAAATGCATACGAGGGATTTCATGCAAAAGAAGGAGACTTGCTACTAGATACCTTCAAAAGATATAACATCATTCTCAATGACTTGCGGAGGAACAATATCTCTAATTCTGCTTCTGAGATAAATTACAAGTTCATCAAGAATCTGAATCCAGAGTGGAAGAACTTTGTCATCAACCGCCAGATGTCCAAGAATATGGCTCAAGAAAATGTCACTGATATCTTCTCTACTCTTGCTCAACATGAGGATGAAGTGAGATCTATTAATATTGAGTCTAATAATCTGAAAGACTCCGTGGCTCTCATAGTTGGCAAAGGAAAGAATTCAGTTCCTATACCCTCAAAGAAAAAGGTGTCTAAAGCTCTTGTTACTAAGATTACTGAGTCCGAATCTGCTTCAAGCGATGAAGAACTGGAAATTGATTCTGATCCAGACATACAGAAGTTCTCTGAGGACTTGGCTCTAATTACGCGACGATTCAAGAAGAGCTTTGGCAAGAAGAGATTCTACTCAAAACCAAAGTATGATGGATACAAGAAAGAGATGTCTGAGATGCGATACAAGCCGAGGCATGGAAGGAGAGAGGAAGGATGAGAAAACAGGAAGGAAGATAGACGAGAAGGAAAGAGAGAGGAGAAGCGAGAAGAACGAAAGGATGAACTAGAAAGATGCTACAACTGCGGCAAATTTGGGCACTTCTCAAGAGATTGCAAGTTCAAGAAAGTGAAGAACTCAGAGTATTACGCAAGAAAGTCACTCATTGCCAAGAAAGCTGAAGAAGGAAAAGTGCTGATGGCTGAAGAAGAAAACTGGTTGTTCCAAAGTTCCGATGACGAGGAACAAGCGCACTTCACCCAAGTATCTTATATAGCAAAGCTGGATGGTGACGATGAAGATTCTGAGGCACAATCCGAAGATGCAAACTCTGAGGTAAGTGATAATTCTGAACTTATTGAATCTTTAATGGCCCAAATACATAATATGAAAGATGAATTTGCTTTATTGAGAGGTAAACTTAGCTCTGCACATCAAGAAGTTTTGATTTTTCGTGATGAAAATGTTTTGCTAAAAGTTGTTGTGGAAGAAAAAGAAAACGAAAAGGACGGTTTAAAAGCTGAAAAAGAGCCTTTTAAAAAGAAAAATATCTGATTTAGAAAAGGATCTTGTGAATCTTAATGCTGAAAAGGGTGAGTTTCAAATCAAATTTGAAGTTTGTTATCATGAAAGAAATGAAGCTTTCACCAAAATCAAGCAATTGGAGGATATTAATATGAAACGAGGTCAGACTGAGCAGACATTAAATCTGTTGACCAGTAAACTCCAGGATGAAAGGTTTTATAAACTTAAACCAGGTTTGGGTGTGCCAACTAACGAAATTTTGAAAAAGGCACCGGAGCACTTATATAATTTTGATAAATTTGGCTCCGCAATCAGACCCATTCCTAACATTCGTGCATCCTTTGTAGAAGCAAGTTCTCCTAAACCTTCTAAAGAGACCAAAGGTCGAGAAGAAATGGGAACGAACAAGTCTGGTGACACTGATTCTCAAAATCTCTTTAAATCAGTTGGTTTTAAATATGGTGATTTGAATAAAAGCTATGAGACTCAAAAGATCGAATTTACTGAGTTTGCATCACTATTTACCACATCTTCCAAAGAATCAGTAAGCACCAACACAGTTCCACCAGAGACTGTATGCAAATATGATGAGTATGAATCGGATGTTGATCCATCTACTATACCATCAGTCTCTAATCCCATTACTTCTAAACCTTTACTAGTAGAAGAGGTTGAAGAGGTTGAAGAAGAACCTGTCATCACAAATGAATCTTGTGTTCAAAATGATAAAACGGAGTTTATTGAGTCCATGACTGAAGAAAAGTTTTCTGACATGATGAATGCTTGTGACTCTGATCCTGTTTCTGATTTAAAGGAGTCAAATTCTGTGAATGATCATACATCTGAATTGATGAAGCAAATTGATATGTTGCAACAGTCTCTTGATGAGGTTGAAGATGAAAATCTTGATCTCAAATATAAACTTGAAAAATCTTTAAAAGAAAATCAAGAACTTTGCACAGAGATCGATGATTTGAAAATTACTTTGTTTAAAAATGCTTCAAATGATAAACAGATGTTCAATGATCCAAGCTGGAAGGTAAGAACCAATCCAGAATTTGATGCTCCTGCAAAACCTTCAATTGTTTACTCTGATTGTCCTGAATATCCACCGAGTATTTTTGAGAAGGGTGAGACTTCAAATAGCTCTAGAAAAGAATCACCCTCTAAGTTAGAGACTAACAAGGTTCCTGTTTCTGTTTCAGATATAAAAGGAAATGGAATTGGGAGGAGTAAGAAGAATAAAGATAATAGTTTGAATAAGAATGATTGGTTATCTAGTGAAACTTTTGCTTCAAATAGTTGTACTTCAGACAGTGTTATTCTGAAAATCAATTCTTTTGATGAACATGAATGTAAGATTTATTCCGATAAATCTAAGTTTATGAATTTTGCTCGAAAGAATCTATATTGCAAACACTGCTGGGATAACTCATTCAAATACTACTCCCATCCAAAGTCCAAACAAAGTAAGAGAAAAGTTAAACTGAACCTTAAGTCTAATTCTAATTCTGATTCTTCCACACCACCCAAAGTGTTTCGAGCTAAGGTTGCCAATCCTAAATCTAAGAAACATTTTCAGGAATTAAATGTTAAGATGGTTTGGAAATGGGTTCCAAAACCCCGTTATGAATGGAGAGTTAAAGTTAAACCTGCTGATATTCCTGAATTGCGTGAAGCTAACCGCGAAGGACCTATCTTCATATGGGTACCTAAGCAAAACTAATTGTCACATTTGCAGGCCTGTCGGCTGTGGGTGATAGATTCTGGATGCTCACGCCACATGAAAGGATTCAAGCACCTCTTGCATAACTATGTGGAGGAGCCTGCCGGAGCAGTTAGATTTGCAAATTCTGAAGTAGAGGGACACGTCAGAGGATATGGCATGCTCGATAATGGAGTTGTAAAGATTCAAAGAGTGCTATATGTAGAAAGGCTTGATCATAACTTGTTTAGCACCAGTCACTTTTGTGACATGCAATATCAAGTCCGCTTCACAACCACTCATTGCTATCTAGAGGATCTCGATGGTTACGAAGTCTTCAAAGCTGAGCGCCATGGAAATCTATACTATGTAGATTTTCCTACACTGTCTGCCACACGTCCAGTATGCCTATTAGCCAAAGCAACTAAAGCACAATCGTGGACGTGGCATCGCCGCTTGTCTCATCAGAATTTCCGATCTATATCGAAGCTACAGAGACAAGGTTTGGTCAAAGGTCTACCAGAAATGAGGTTTGAGAAAGACGCACTGTGTTCTGCATGTGAATTGGGCAAAATGAAGCGAAGCTCCTTCAAGTCCAAAACTGAATCATCAACCTCATCTGCAGTGGAACTTCTTCATATGGACCTTTGTGGTCCAATGCGAACAACATCTATCAACGGCAAGAAGTATGTTTTAGTAATGATAGATGACTATTCAAGGTATACATGGCTCGAGTTTCTTCGCAACAAGTCAGATGCGCCAGAGTTGATTATCGCTTTTCTCAAGCGTATCCAAGTACGTCTTCAATTGCTTGTTCGAACGATTCACAGTGATAACGGCACGGAGTTCAAGAATGCCACCTTGCAGAGCTATATTATCTCTGTAGGAATTTCACATAACTTCTCCGCAGCCTACACTCCACAGCAGAACGACATTGTTGAACGAAAGAACCGCACTCTTGTTGAAGTCGCTCGTACTATGCTTGCTTATTCAGATCTACCTATGTACCTCTGGGCCGAGGCAGTCGCTACAGCATGCTTTACACAGAATCGTACCATTGTGGTCAAGAGTTTTAATAAAACAACATATGAGTTAATCAACAATCGTAAGCCTAACATCAAATTCCTTCGTGTTTTTGGTTGCAGGTGTTACATTCTGCGCGAGCATCAAGGTCTATCAAAATTTGATAAGAAAGCGGATGAAGGATATCTCGTTGGATACTCTCTGACATCCAAAGCTTATCGAATTTACATAATTCGAAATAAGACGGTTGTTGAGAGCATCAATGTCTCATTTGATGAGAATTCTACTAGGACTTCTGGACACAACAGTTCAGAACTCAGACTTAAGAACAAAGCTTCTATTCACTCCAGAATAGAACCAGCTCCTAAAGAATCTTCTTCTAACTCTAACTCTACTTCATCTGAGTTAGATTTATTGTTTATTGATGCCTTCGATGACATTTGTGCAGATTTTGACAAAGGCATATCTACAACAACAACAAGCTCGGAGGTCCCTACTATTTCTGAAGATATGTCTGGACCTTCTGAAGAAGTCACTGAAACTACATCTCCATCAGGTATAACTAAACCGTTAGTTTCTGACTCTACTAATGCTGAATCTGTCTCTACAGATAGTCCTTCTGGAAATGAAGTCCCGAGTACTTCAACTGCTAGTCAAGAAGCTTCAGTATCAGAAACACCTGTACAAGATGTACCGAGTACATCTATGGAGTTACCTGTCGTGCATGATGAAAACGATGCATCAAATACGCAACAAACAGTTGAATCCTTACCAAGCACACATCGTTGGACTAAGGATCATCCCCTGAATAACATGATAGGTGACGTACAATCTGGTGTCACAACAAGATCTGCATCAGCAAACTTCTGTATGTTTTCAAGCTTCCTTAGTTCCTTAGAGCCAAAGAAAGCGTCTGAAGCTCTAAGTGATCCCTTCTCGATTTCTGCTACGCAAGACGAGCTTCTACAATTCGAAAGGAACAAGGTATGGCGCTTGATCCTACTACCTAAAGGTAAATCCGTTATTGGAACAAAGTGGGTTTTTAGAAACAAGAAAGACGAAGTTGGAGTAGTTGTGCGAAACAAAGCTCGTTTGGTCGCAAAAGGGTACTGTCAACAGGAGGGCATTGACTATGACGAAACATTCGCCCCGGTTGCAAGGATCGAAGCCATCAAAATCTTCCTAGCCTATGCAGCGCACAAAAACTTTACAGTCTATCAAATGGATGTAAAGTCAGCTTTCCTGAATGGTGTTCTGCATGAGGAAGTCTACGTGGCTCAACCTGAAGGTTTCGTTGATCCTCATCACCCTGATCATGTCTATGTTTTAGACAAAGCGCTTTATGGTCTTAAACAAGCACCACGAGCCTGGTATGAAACTCTTACTAAATTTCTCTTAGCTTCTGGTTTCAAGAAAGGTACAGTTGATACTACCTTATTTCTTAAAAGGCAAGGTGAGGACTTGATTCTTATTCAGATTTATGTTGACGACATAATATTTGGGTCGACAAATCAGAAATTTTGTAAGAACTTTTCAAAGATAATGGAAACAAAGTTTGAAATATCGATGATGGGTGAATTGAATTTCTTTCTTGGTTTACAAGTAAAGCAATTACCCGAAGGCATATTTATTAATCAAGCTAAATACATAAAATATGTTTTGAAAAAGTTCAATATGTCGGATAGTTCAGTCATGAAAACACCAATGGCTACTTGTACACTCTTAGACGCAGATCCCTCCGGGAAACCTGTTGATCAAAAGGTGTATCGTAGCATGATTGGTTCTTTACTTTATCTCACTGCCAGTCGCCCAGATATAATGTTTGCCACATGTTTTTGTGCGAGGTATCAGTCTAATCCTAAAGAGTCGCACTACAATGCTGTTAAGCGAATCCTTAGATATCTCAAAGGCACTCCTAATTTAGGCCTTTGGTATCCAAAGGATTCTCGTTTTGATCTAACCGCCTTTACAGATGCTGATCATGCAGGATGTAAGCTAGACCGGAAAATCACCTCTGGATCATGTCAATTTATAGGTGACAAACTTGTTAGTTGGACCTCAAAGAAACAAAACTGTGTTTCAACATCAACTACCGAGGCTGAATATGTAGCTGTTGCTAGCTGCTGTTCTCAAGTCCTCTGGATGAAGACACAGTTAAGGGACTTTGGATACAACTACAAGCGTGTTCCTATTTATTGTGATTCTAAGAGCGCAATTGCCATAACTGCTAACCCGGTACAGCATTCGAAGACCAAGCATATAGATGTACGCTATCACTTCATCAAGGATCATGTAGAAAAAGGTGATATTGAAATGCTCTTTGTTCAAACTGATTTCCAGTTAGCTGATCTTTTCACCAAGCCGTTGGATGAAAAGAGGTTCCAATTTCTCATCAGCAAACTTGGTATGTTGAACTTGTCTTAGACCTTACTCATGATTCTAGGGGGAGTATTCCAAGTTTCAATCTTGTGTTTTCTACATTTTCCAACTGCTACTAACAATCGAGGAATCATTTTCACAAATGATTACCATGATTTCTTTTATATGCAGGTATGTTCAAGTGACTATGGCTTCTAATCACTTCGGATTAGAACCCGCACTTCAGTGCTTTATCTTTTTGCTTTCTGTTAATTTCTTTACGTTAAAAAAAACAGCTTAATCGTCTATAATCTTAATTGAAAAACTCCTTAAGAGCTTATTTGTCAAACTCTTTTAGTTTGAGGGGGAGAATCATATTGTCAAACACCTAATGTTTTGACTTCTCCATATTTTATTCTTCATGTAATTGTATTCCTTTGTGCTTTCATGTACAAAAGGTTGTTGAACAGCATGTTCTTTTAGGAAAATACATGGGATTCAGTGTGTGAGCTTAACAGAACTTCCATGGATTCACGATAACCAGTGTTTGCTACCCAGGAAGTATTCCCTGAGTGATTGAGGGGAGAGGGGTAAAAAGATTTGAGTGTTGGGGTGTGACGAGGTAAAATGGAAAAGAGAGATTGGTTATTAGTGAGCATTAAAAGAAAGAGGATGAGAGAACAGAGTAAAAGAATATCAAACTCTGCACCAAACTTCTTTCTGAGTCGGGCATCCACATTATCTGATTGGTTCACATTCTTTGGTAACCATCATTGAAAAAATCAACTAGCCCATGCCATCTCTTGCATACAACCCCACCAGCTACTCATTTTTTTCTCAAAAAGAGAATGTTTCACATTTTATGGGGACGCAACACATAAGCTATTGGTTCTTCATTTGGAAGATACTAATATTGAAAAAGAAGGAAAGTTGCCCCACCTTCGACCCTTTCTCATGCACATTGAGTCTTTGTATAATTTGTTGCTGTCTCAACAAGTTTACATACTTTGAGCCTACATTGAAAAAGCAATCATCGGTGCTTAATTCTTTCATGCACATGCACGAGCACACAGAAATTTGTTTTCTGTCAGAACGTTCATAGATAACCATGTGTTATTCAATGATTGAATGGAAGTCCTGGGGAGCCAACATCAAAACCAGCTCCTTATATAGTAACTTTGTGTTACTCAGTAACTTTGTGTTATTGACAGGCATTTTAACTTAGTCATTTGTTGATTCAGGGTTACAACTCTTAAAACTGTTTGAATTTGAAAGGATTTAAACGGTTACTATTTCTTATTGGAATCTGAAAAGATTGAAATAATCACTTTTTTCATCCGGGAAAACTGCTCTTATTTCCACACAGGGATATATTCATGAAGACAGTGCTTAATTGAAGTTTATATCATAAAGGGGGAGATTGTTCTACTATGTTTTGATGATGATGATGCTTCTCACCATTCATCAAAAAGGGAGAGTATATAAAGAGAAAGACTATGATTGATGCTGAAGATTATTGAAGTCGTGAAGATATTAAATTGTCTGAGCTATATGAGGAAGATATGAAGACTGTATCTGAAGTTTTCAACATCATATTTGAAGATATCTAAAGTTTTCAAGTAAAGTGAAGATCCGTTAAGACCTGAAGATAATTGCAAAAAAAAATTAATCTTGAATCCAAAGGGGGATATTGTTGGATCAAATAATTGTATTCAAGATTAAAGTTAAATTAGAGGGTTTAATTTGTATTTATTTGATAGTTAAAGTTCAGGGTTCAACTTGTAATAAGTTGATAGTTATTTGTAAATGGGCCTCAAGTCTATCAAGCCCATTAGAAAGTCCATTAAGCTTAAAGCCCGTATGGCCTAGGTATTTAATGTTTTGATTAATTAGGTTTTAGGTTTAATCCTCATTATTATTCATAATCATATTTTAGAGAGGTAGCCGTAATTCTCTGTATTCAAGGTATCAAGAACACATAAGGTTTAATTGTTTATTCAAGGGATTGGTATGTCTTGATCTATATTATTGTGTGTGATTGTTTATCAACTAGATTAAACTGGGTTAACAAGTCTGAAGGCTGAAGTCCGAAAGTTGGCCTCTACACAACCTTCCTCTCTAACCAAAAATCTCTCCCTCGCTGATAATGACAAAGAGGGGGAGAAGGATGATGAAGAAAATATAGAGGAGGAAGTTGTTGCTGAGGTTCAACAGGAAGATCCTCCCTCTCATGTTGAGGGGGAGAAGGTTGTTGACAAAGCCCCTCCTTCTTTCAAAGACTTAGTCGACGAAGAAGAAGAGGAGGAAGATGAAGAAGAAGATCTTGATCTTCAAGATCAGGATGAAGAGCAACCTCATCAAGATGATGATGATGATGATGAAGAAGAAGAAGAAGATCAGTTCTTATGGTGTTCTGCAGCCATCACATCTTCAGTGATAACTTCGAAAGAAGTTGTCACAGCAGGGGGGAGTCATGGAACATCCTCAGGAACCCCTTCCCAAAGCAAATCCAAAGGTACAGTTGCTGAGGGAAACATGAAGACAGTTTCACTATCTGAGGAGAATCCTTCTCAGGTATACCTTTCACTTGTTCCCATATCCTTCTATAAATTCCCTACCCCTGTTTCTTTCTAGCCTTTATCTCCCTTCTTCCAAATATAAAACCTAACTTCGTTTCTTTCTATTTTCTGACCAGTCAGTTCTCTCCCGTGCTTAAGGGTAAAGAACTACAAATAATCCCAGCTCCCATAGCTGATGAAGAAATAATCCCAATCTCTGTAAATGAGATTGATGAAGAAGATGAAGAAGAAGAAGAGTCCCTGAAACATGCAGGAAGGCCCTCTAGACCATCTCACTGGTCAGAGGAAGAGATGAAGAGAAGAGCAGAGATGATCTCTCATCTAGAGAAACAACGACTGAAGGTCCCTACTCAATCAACAGATCTAGAGTTCCTGACTGAAGCTGAAATCGAAGAATATGTCAGGGATGAGAAGCTGATAGCTGATTGTCAAAGAGATGCCTCTCTTGCTCTCAAAATTCAGTCCTCTCAAGTCAAAGACAAGAAGCCGAAAAACAAACCCGTGGAAGTCCAGGCTGCTCTATTGAAAGAGATTGAAGAGGAGCGCTCAAAAGAACTAGCGGTCAGCGATAACTCAGTTGATTGGTGCAAGCATAAAATCGACTATCGCTCTGACCCAATGAAGATCGTAGCAGTCGTTATCTCTGGGAGAAAGAAGAAGGACAAAGTTTCTGTCACTATGGAGATTACCAGAGAGGATGGAAGCTGCAAGGCTATGTTCGTTTCAAAGCTGGAAAGCTTCGGCTACATGGAATGGCTTGAGTTCAAAGATGCGTTGAAGAAATCAAAGTCAATCTACAAAGGCTATGCTGAAGGGATAAATGATGCTCTCATCAACAGAGTCGCTGTAATCCTAAAGGTGCCATCTGCTCTTCCTTCTAAGCCAAAGCAAATCAAAAGAAAGCTTGTCTCCTCCTCGTCTGAAAATGTCGTTGTGATAAGAAACGAAACCACCATCAAATTCTCAAGAGAAGCTCTATTTGGTCCTCCTCCTGATCTTTCAGTTCTTGATCTATCTCTGCCCCCTGGTGGACCATATGTTGCAGGACAAGTTCTTAAAGAACCTTTTGGATTCTTCTTCAGAAATGATGAGGAAGAGCTCAGATTCCAAAGAGTATATGAAATTCCTATATGTCCCCTCAGTCATCTCAAGGATCTCTTGTGCTTATGGTGTGACTTCTCTCCTTCTATTGAGCCAATCAAAGCAATCATTAGCCAAGAATCTTTAGAGCGAAGGCAAAAAGGAGAAGAAATAGCTGAGTATATGATCAATCCTCCTAAGTCTTCTTTAGATAGTTGATAGATTAGTTTCCTATTTCTTGTAATCTATTAGTAAAAATTACAGTAGTTGGTTCCTCACTTGTACTTGTAATTTTCATATCTTGTAATTCTATCTCTGAATTAATGAAAATTTCAGTGATGTACTTAACTCTATCAGTACTGTAAAAGATCCCTCAAAATAGTAATTGGGACATGTATGTTATGAGTCCTAATTATTCCTTTATTTTTAACTATAAAGTAATTTTCTTCAATTACTTTGTCATTATCAAATAGGGGGAGATTGTTGATCCAAACTCTCTCAGTGATTTGATAACGACCCTCTTCTATACTTAGTGAAAATAACGTTTTAATATGTATTAGTGTTTCACCATCAGCGATCAGACTGAGTCTGTTCAGTTATCACTGATGACATTTCTTGTAAACATTTCATATGTATTAGTGTTTCACTATCAGCGATCAGACTGAGTCTGTTCAGTTATCGCTGATAGTTTCTGATTTAACAGTTAACGTAATCCCTGAAAACAAGTCTCGTGTCAACAAATGTTCATAGCTGAATCGAAGATGAAGCCACTGAACAAAGACAAGTCTACTAGTGACCTGATGCGGATATCAGTGAAGCAAAGACGACTCTACTTATACGCGAAGAAACCTGAGGAAAAACTTCAGCGATAGCTGAACCTTCTTATATCTCTGAAGGAAGAGATATTCAGCGATCGATGATCACTTAGCTTATGCCTCTAGTCTCTTTTGTCTTACCTTGCACAACCAGTACAATGTGTCAGAACAAACATACCTCTGCCACAATTCGTACAACAACTCTGTCAACTACATTGTTCATGATACGGCCGAAAGCATGTCTCCCAAAGTCAGACTCTCTTAGTCAATCAATGAAGGACACATGTAAAGTGCCCTGCCATGCATTTAATGCATAGGGTATAAATAAAAAGATCACCTCTCCATCTGAAAGTGTGCTCTATTCTTGAACCTTCATAGAAACTCTTGTTTTCTATATTCTCCAATCCCCATTCTCTATATTCTTGTGCAACCATCTTAGTGTTTTCTTAAGTTTGTTTAGATTGAGTCTTACTTAATCTTATTCCGTAACAGACTTGTAAATTGTGTTTGATTTATCAATAAACAATTTATTAAACTATAAATTTTGTGTTTGTATTCAACCCCCCCCCCCCCCCTTCTACAAACTTGTTAAGCACCTCCGGGACCATCAGAACAAGATCAAAGTAACATGCTACATAAATATTAAAAAAAGGCGTTCGCACTCTCAGATCTTGAAGTCGTCTTCATAAGACATGCCATCGGTGTATCCTTATAAAAAGCAGCGATCCATGAATGATGAATTTCGAACATCTCGGTGAACTATGGGTCACCGACAAGGTTGAATTTGACAATCATCATATGCCACTGCCTCTCAAAATCTTCAGAACTGATGTTCACTTTCCATATGACTTTGTTTATAAAGCGATTAAACTCAGGATCCTGATTTAGTGCAACGCTCACCTAAAACAGCACCAGAACATATAACTAAATATAACAGACTAACAACATCGCTAAAATAGAGTAAACATCATATGGAATAAAAAAAACATACCTTTGAAGGTACTTTCTTCATTATATGCCACATACATAAACGATGTCTAGACTCGGTGAACACAAATGGGACAACTTGTTTCATCGCAAGGCATTGGTCAGTAATCACAACCAATGGCTGCTTCTCGTAACATCTCAAAAATGCCCTTAACACCCATAAAAATTCTCGATCGGTTCTCCAGCAATCAATGCGGACCCAACGACAACCGAACTTTTATGATTGGCAACTGCCAAAAACGGAACAAAGGCCAACGCGTGCCTACACATAAAACAGAACGTTAAATTAAAATAAAAATACGGAAAATCAATATTTTTAGACAAAATACTCACTCATTCGTCCATCAAACGATATTACATCTCCGAAATGTCTATAATTAATCTGAGCCACTTCGTCCGTCCAAAATATTGCTTGCAACTCACGTTCATGGCACTTGTACTCGAAAAAAATCATTTTTTATCTCTTTCCTATTTATTAATCAACATTTTCGCATCCTTGTTTCCGACAAACACATCAACATCTTTCTTAAAATTCTGGTAATCAACAACAGTGCAACGAATGTTTTCAGCTCCACCCTTTAAAGCAGTTTGAAATCGATGAGCTCTTGTTGCTCCGACCTTGTAACTAGCGCTATTCAGCACATTTCTACAATATGTATACTGCATCTTCCTATTTTTTACGTGAAAAACGTCGATCATTAGCATTAAACAACAATGATTATGATTTTCAACAAACTCATAAACCTCATATCGAGATTTATCATTTATCAAATGTAACTTCATGCAAGCATTGCAACCAGAGTGTTTCACATTCGAGTTGCGAACATGACGGTCATCGGAACGGATATCAAGAGAATCAAAATTCTTCTTCTTCGGAAAACCCTCCTTACTACAAACAAACCATCTACTTGTTTGTCTTCTTCGCATTCAACCGAACATCAAACCCTGCCTTGTCAGCATAATTACTGTACATAGCCTCAATCTCGATAATAGACGCAAATTGGTCACCCAACTTCGGCTTAACTTTATCAGGTACCTTCGGTATCCATAACTTGCTACCATCAACATCCTCAACAACATCGAAATCAATTTCATCGACTACAAATATAAACACACACAACCATTTAAAAATAAATATGACGCCATAAAAGACAAACATTATTTACTACAATCAACTAAAATGTCATGCATGCACATAACATTCAGTTATAAATCAGTAAGCATTTAAACACATGCATGAATGAATATGTATGACAGTTGTAGAGTGCATTTATGAACACTACAAAAAACAATCAAAAACAAAATCGTACTATACGAGTTAAACATATTCACGAATGCTAAAAAAAATCACATCTTTCACCAATATTCGATTATGGATATAGCAACCTTATTAACTACAATCACCAAGAATATCATGCATTCACATACATGCAGTTAAAAATATGTAGTGAGTTAAACATTTGCACGAATAAAATTGGTTAATACTTGTGCATATATGCATAATGTATGGGTCATGTAAAAAAAATTATCGATGCTTTTACCGATATCGGATTCTGGATCCAGTGAACTAGTAGATGGGCGATTAACGAAATTGGTTTCGTCAAGTGATATGTCATCAAGTTCGGTAGAATTACCGAACTCTTGGGATAACCCCGTATTCAAAGACTGAACAGTCTCGTTATGACGACAGAACGGGGGATCGTTTGAGTTTCAAAAATTGATTCGAACAGGCTCTCATTATCAAGAACAGACGTTATAATCACTCGAAACAAGAAACGCTCAATGGATTTATTTCACAACGGTTGAGAATAAAAAAAAACAATTTGAAGCGTAGAAAAAATTATGCAGATGGAATGTTGATATTTGCTAAAAATAAGGAAAAAGATGAATATTATAGATAAGATCTAATTTTAATTTTAAATTATTCTAATTTTAATTTTTAATAGATAATTACCAAAATAAAGAAATCCTTAAAATATGGAAATACAATTAATAGGCGTGTAACAAGAAATTCCAGTTTTACCCTTTGAGAATTATTAGGCTTGTAGGTTGATAGACAATCTAAGATGATTCTGATTGGTTGAAAATTGGTTAACACGGTTAACACCAATGCATTGGTTAACAGATGAATGGGCCTATATATATATATATATATAACTAACAAAATCATTAATGTTTTTACATTAACGCGCAAAAAAGCCAAGCTGACCTGAAGTCGCGGCCAAAATCCCTTTTTCGTGTGTTAATGTAAAATCATTAATGATTTTGTTACTTCTCGTGTTCTTTTAAATAGTTATTGTTCTTGTTTGTACCCGACTATATATATATATATATATATATATATAGGGGCCTAATCAAATAAGACCCTATTAGATTGTGGTAACTATGAGATCCAATATCATCCAATCATTTTAATTTATTTATTTTTTTAATTAATTAATAGGGGAGGATATATTAGTAATTTGATAAATTAATTAATATAACATTTTTTTTGTAACTGAAAAAATCAAAGTCTCATCAATCAAATATTACGTTTCCTTTATTATCTCAATAAATTGATGTGTTACATTGTGATAATATAACATCATCTAAATCTAATGTGCCACGTGATTTGGCATATATCTGATGTATGTGTTACATTATGATTTGGCATATATCTAATAATCGAACATCTGAATCTCATATGTACCATGAAACATATGTAACATGAGACACTGATCACAGTGTATCACCACCTACGGAATTAGCAACAATAATCCCATCATTCTATCATGAAGGATATAAGGTTTTGCAAGATGATCACAGTGTATCACACCCATTTTTCATAATTTAGTTGCATTAAATCCGGTAAGCACTAACTTAGATCACACCCAAAATTATCGAAACACGCCTAAATTAGATCACACTGAATTTAATGTTTTTTGACAATTTTACCTCTTTTTCCTAATTTAGTTGCATTAAATCCGTTTTTTAATTATTATTTATATTAGTTATTTTAGACCATTGATTAATTAAATGGATTGATGAAATTGGATCTCATGGTTACCACAAAATACTAGGGTCTCCCATGAAAGGCCCCTTATATATATATATATATATATATATATATATATATATATATAGGTTTCAAATACAAACCTTGTAGTTCTTACAAACCATAATACAAAACAATCTTCATTGTCCTTCTAGTCTAATAAATATCTTAAATATCTCAATTGTTTTCTACTCTAAAGTTATGATCATAATGAATGAACTCTATTATTTTTCATAAATATCTTGATCATATTGAAGGTATCCTAATCATTGTTTATAAATATCTCGATTGTTTCTTAATATAGGTGTTTGTCATGGTTTGTAAGAATTAAAGAGGGAGGATCAAACGAGAACACAGTCAAAATAAGAGAACACGAGAAAAGTCAAATCACATATGATTTTGCACTAAAATCAGTTGTCCTTACAGAACACGTCAATGCAAGGGTTATGCGGACAACTCTGACCTACGACCTAAGTCGCACATAATCAAATATGATTTACATGTGAGTTTAGTGTAAAATCACATGTGATTTCAGCCAAGGTCGCTATAATCCGAGGTGATTTTACACATCAGTTTAGTATAAAATTACATGTGATTTCGTCGTTCACATGTTCTCTTATTTAATTCTACTCATTTGAACCATAGGAGATATAGATTAAAATAGAAAGAAAGATTGAAAACATGGAAATTGGAAACAATAATGTCACCTTATTTGACAACAATTGAACACTTGATCAACAACCCACTAAAATAGTTGTGATAAACATATCATAAAGAAAACTGTATTTGACCCTTGGGATAGCTCCGTTAATCAGATCACAGGGTTGTTCTCGCTAGTTCGAGTTCTCTCACGAACTCTATACGTTTTATCGCTCGTTAACTTCGGAGTCTCATAACTCATAAGATTAGCTAAAATATATACAAATTGATTCAGACATTTACGATTATCAAAATAAAAGTTATATTTTAGATGTACTCTAAAACTTGGTATTAATCTCGATTTTATTTCTATGTTTATATAATTATACTCAAATAAGAATACCCCTTTTGTGGTTTATATCCATGTCAGTCATATACTAAAAGCTTAAATATACACACACGTGAAAGCACAAAAAACTGATGAAAAATATTTCAATACAGATGTTACATTAAAGATAATAAAATGTTTGTTTTTTTAATAAGTTATTTGTCTTCAATTTTGATTATATTTCGTCGTCAAGATCAGGAATTGCTAAGTGTTGACCGGTATAGCTCTTCGACCGGTATGTTGTAACGACCGGTAAAGTGTGGTCGACTGGTATAGCTATGGACCGGAACCCAGTGAGACCGATATATTGTATTCGACCGATATAATGTCGACCGGGACCAAGGTCGACCGGTATGTTGTTGTTGACCGGTAGGTTGTGGTTGACCGGTATGTTGTTGTGGACCGGTATTAGTCTTTGCTCGACCGGTGTAGTGAACCGATCGGTGTTGACCAGTGTAGTGACCCGACCGGTATAATGTTAATCGGTCCTAAGAGGTATTGATCAGAGTGGTTTCGACCGGGATAGTAGCAGTATATTGTATTTGATGTGTTTATAGAAAAAAAGAGTGTTAGTCGCAAGTTAGCTTACCTTTGTTTTTAATACCATCGTAGGTGGTGTTAATCAGTAGAAGTCAGAGTTTAATCAAGAAGAATCAGAGGTGAGTTTTTCAAACTAAATCTTTTATGATTTTGATAGTTATTTGATAAATGTGGGTTTTATAAACTGCACGTTTATAGTATTGAAAGTTATGCAGAATTATTGAAAAGGGTTGATTTAATTAATTTTGCATGTTTATGCTCAGTTTATATAAACTTGTTTTATATATAGTCAGGACTAAGTGTATGCATACATTTGAGTCAGAAGTCTGACCTAAGTCGGGAAGTGTGACCCGCCTGCTCGTACCGGGGAGTGTGACCCGTTTATGCCATTAGGGTGTGTCCCTAAAATAAGGCAGTGCGAGACAGACATACCGTCTTTGACGACAGTGTTGGTCAGTAGCTTAAGGTACGCTTGCGAAGCGTAAAAAGTGGTCAGTGATGGCCAGTAGATTGAGTTATGCCTCCGAAGCATAAAGTATTTTAACTTTTGATTAAAAGAGCAGGTTATGTTTTTGAGATATAAAGCTTTGTTTAAATGTTTTAATTAATATTTGAACTGTTGCAGTAGTGATTGGAGGGGACTCACTAGATCATTGGTCTAACCCTCGCTCTTTCAAAATTATAATCATGTTTCAGGTTATCGCAAAATAGCAGGTACAGATAAGGGTAAGGAGAAGATGTGAGCTATTTCCAGGAGCTAGAAGACTTCCTGCAATAGTTTACTTTTTGACTCAGTTGTGTAATAAGAGATAGTTGTAAACCTTGTACTCTGAAATGTAAGCCTGTGGCAGTATTTAGACATAAATGTTATTTTACTGTACGTATAAATGTTGAGGTTGTTACATTAGATACAATGAAAAATGAATTAACCATTTAAATCAACTTGGTTGAAAATATATACATTCAATGAATCAATAAACCGAAATCATGATGATCTGAAATGTAACTCGAAAACAACTACAAATCCGAAACAACAGAAGTCAACATCAAAGTCTCAAATCATATAAGTTCTTAATTTCGTGCAACAAGGACACGTTGTCCGATGGTCGGCCAAACCAGTCGGACGATTGGAATTTAGGGGTACGGGCACACACCGCCTAAGTCCCACCGTGGATTTAACCACGACCTCAAGTTCTGGAACTAAATCTAGGATCGATCCATACGCCCTCGGGTAGCCTGTTCCGTAAAGGCCGGGTACAAAGTACCATTCTTTGAAGACGCCATAGTCTTTGTAGCCACTATGGTAGCATCCCAGACAAAGGTGCCCCAAAGTCCGGTGTTCGGAAAACAAAGTCCAAACCAATAAATTCAATTTCATTAAATCAAAGCATAACCCAAAAAGAGTTTCTAATTTCTCAACATATTTTGATTTCGGAAATTCACATAAAAGTTCATGTAATGAGCAATGGGATTAAGACATATAAACTCATATCCGATAGAAGTTCGTTATCCGGCAAAATCCATAAAAGGAATCACAAATGGATCATTGAAGACGCCATAGTCTTTGTAGCCACTATGGTAGCATCCCAGACAAAGGTGCCCCAAAGTCCGGTGTTCGAAAAACAAAGTCCAAACCATGAAATTCAATTTCATTAAATCAAAGCATAACCCAAAAAGAGTTTCTAATTTCTCAACATATTTTGATTTCGGAAATTCACATAAAAGTTCATGTAATGAGCAATTGGATTAAGACATATAAACTCATATCCGATAGAAGTTCGTTATCCGGAAAAATCCATAAAAGGAATCACAAACGGATCAAAAAGCATGTTATATAATCAAAACACAACAACTAAAAGCAAAATTGATCAAGAGTTTAAAACAATTCCGGATAACCAATTCACATACCAACTGTTGTTTATTTGGATTCATATTGAATCTTGTGGATGAAATGACCACATCAAATGGTCATTCCCGTGTCAAAGAAGATTGAATCCGTACCTGATATGATCCCTTTCCTATCTTTATAGTCTCCTGCAATTCAACATGAATTCTTTGAATTATTGGTAACGGAATTTGGAATTCTATGCTCACACAAGTCACAAGGGTCCTAAAATTACCTACGAACCTCCCAAAGTGCTAATAATATCCTTATGACACTTTAAACAAGGTAAAGATGAATTTACATATCATTTAGAACACTAGATTTTAATTCAAAGAAGAACACATTTTGAAAATTTATCAGAGAGTTATCACCGTTCTGATACCTCAAGTTTCTTACTTTTCCTCCTATTTAGAGGCCAATACAGAAGTTATCATAAACATGAAAGTTTTTATGTGATCTCTTAGGAAGCTAATAGTTTTGGATTCATCTCATTCGGATAATCCATCGATTTTCTATGAATTTTACCAAAACAGCATACTGATCCTGAGTATAGTGTGTCCAGTCTCAAAAACACACTGTTTTGGGCCATTTAAAGTCAGAATTTGATCTTGGGGTAAACTACAAAGTTGTTCTAGACACTCTAAGAATTCCAAAGATATAGCATACACCTCATTTGGATCAACCATTTTTTTTATACGAATTTTTGAACTCACTGGACAGAAACTGTTAAGACATGAAGTTCTTATTGATGCATTTCATCAAACACTTGGAGTACACAACTACAAATTAGGGCTCAAAACTATATTCAGGGTTACAAATACCAATCTTTGAACATTTTGAACCAATATAACATAGATTAAAAACATACAACTTCATGCAAAACCCAAATTCAAGATTAAAGACCCAAAATCAAAACATAACTTCAATTTGTGAAGGAATTTAGCTAAACTAGAATAATCCATCCATTATAACAAATTAATTTACTAAAACAAAGAAAATACACATATTTAGTATGTGTTCTAACATAAAAACCAAAACTTGAAGGTATCAAAGGATTACCTTAGTGTTTTTGACTTCAAAACTTCAAAATTTACACTTGAACTTCTTCAATTCTTCAAGAAATTTGTTGATTTCTCCCTCTCTCTCTCTAGTTCTCTCTTCCTCTCTCTCTCTCTCTACACGATATAACTTCAAGAACAAATAACATTTTATTTTCTTTTTATTATTATTATAAATACAAGGTTTAAACATTGTTTAATTTGATCCCCTCAACTTCTACAAATTCCAAAATCTATCCTAGTCATACATTTTCTTAATTCTCAAGTTTAATTAAGTTTTTAAATTACTAGATTTGGCCCTTCAACATGGTCATACTTAATCTAGAGTCTAAGGTACAACTTAACAATGCATAGGGTACAACTTAATTATGCACACAATTATATATGATTCGAATGACGGATTTTTTGGGTATTATAACAGGCCAGGTTGAAATGTATGGACATGGAGCAGAATACCAAAGATATCAGTATCGAGCATCTTAATATCAAGGATCTGGAGAAGGACTTCAAGGATCTGGAGAAGAACTTCAAAGATCTAGAGAAGGAGTTCAAGACCAGGCCGAAGGATCTCAAAATGTGGCAGGAAACTTTCAGTACTTTGCAATGTTTTAAAAATCGGGTCGACCCGACAGGTTGAACCAGGAACCGAGGAAGAGGGTGGGTCAATTGTGTCCAGGTTTATGTCAATTTATGGCCCGGATTGAACCGACCGCTTTTATCAAAAAAAAAACAATTGATTTTTTTAATGTTTTTGGATTGATGTAAAACTTGTTGTTATGTGTATTTTTAATGTTTTAACTTGTGGACATCAAATTCTTGGTTTTATATACTACCAGTGTGCCCGTGCAATGCACCGGGTGAGTAGGGTGAGAAATTTTGTTGTAGATGGAAAATGAAAACCCCATGCGCATGTAACTCAATTGCCAAAGGGATGGAATGGTAAATGGGTTGAATGAATTTGCTTACTCGAAGACAAGTATCGAAATATTAGTTCTATGTACATAGAAATATCGTTTACACAACCTAAACTCATATTAGTTCTATGTACATAGAAATGTAGGTTTTATACTTAACACAATAATTTTAAACTAAAAAGGTTATATTGAACATTGAACTGCTTCAAACCAATTTAGATAGAAGTAGAAAAGCATACAAAAAAACTTCAGTGACATTAATGAAACAAAAAATATTCGGAATTTGTTTGAATAAAGATAATAATTCACATTCAGGGAAAAAGTATGCTATAAGGATCCTACCTGCTCTGCAAATTCCCATTTGTAGCTAACAGCAAATATGCATTATTAATCTCTTTCATTTGTGTGTATAATTTGAATATGAACCCGCAGTCTATATAATTAGAGAAAAACGATGCTTATCAATTAAGAACTTCTATTTTGGGCTTTAGAATAATAATCTGTGAAGGGAGAGAAGTTGTGAGTTAGGTCCATTAGAATTTAGAAATAGACTATGTGTTGATTAAAACATATGGAATGTGGATTGTGAGAACCGTACTAAATATATAGTTCATACTGATCATCTCTCGACCTGTAGCCATGTTGCTACTTTCAATTCATCTATGATTTCACCAGTTAGATGCAAAAAACAATATCAATGGCCAAATTGAGCTTACAAAATATATGTCTATACAAACAAAAGGATTATCAAAGCAAACCTATGAATAGGGATGGCAAAAAAAACCGAACCCCACGGGGAAAACCGAAAACCGAACATTTCGGGTCGGGTTCGGGGACGTCTAATTGGGGACGGGGCGGGGATCGGGGATTTTAACGGGGACGGGGATGGTGCTCACCGGCCCGGCCCGACCCGATGGTATATAATATATATATATATATATATATATATATATATATATATTTCAAACTTTAGGCTTTATGTATTAATTAATAACTAGATACCAAATATTTTAAAAGCCCAAATCCAAACCCAATCAAATCAAATCGCTAAAAGGAAAAAAAATTAAAAATTAAATCTTCTTATGTTTAAGAAATTTGAATTTCTCGGTTTCGGGTTCGGGTTTCGGGTATTACCAACGGGTAACGGTGATTTTTTAGCCTTAACGGGTTCCCCAATGGGGATCGGGAAAACCGCGGGGACCCGATGGGGATCCCCGATAAGATCCCCGACGGGGATCGGGACAGTTTCAGGGAGTGGTATGGTTTTCGGTTTCGGGGACGGGGACCATAATTTCCGGCCCGAAACCGGCACGTTGCCATTCCTACCTATGAAATCCCCTAGTTCCTTGAAATCATTAAAATTTCACCCTAATTAGTTTATTATCATCTGGTATCCACTAAAATAAAAGGATTAAACTCATTCAATAAAAAAATGGCTATAGTTTTCTTAGTAACTGATACAAAACAACAGTGTTTAAGAGACTCTCCAATATAAAAAGATAAAATAGAGATATTGAAATTTTGCAAGATAGACTACCTATTTGGGAGATTTTTGGCATCTTCGACATTGTTTCAAGATAGACGACCTGTTTTGCACATACAAAAATGTAATGGAGTTGAGACACATATGACCTGCAAAAAGAAAGTAATGGGGTAAAGGAAGGAATGACTTGCACATATTAGTTCAAATATGATTTTTACAACAAAAGTTATATCAAACACCTTTTCTCATTGGAGACTTGTATCAATCACTTTATGATCATAAAAAAGAAAAAGATTAACAGAACAAATCAAAGAATCTCATAATCACATTCACAGAATAGGAAGTTGTGTGCCCAGATTCTAGTTCCTAAATGCAATTAATCAAACAAACAAGGATATATCAATCAATTACCTGTTTGATTTCAATCCAATTCAAGATTACAACTTTCTCTCTCTAGAACTCTCTTTCTCTCTCTAAACGTATTCTCTCTCTAAAATACAACTGAATTATATGCTCCACTTCTGTTAACTACAAATTACAAAGGAAAGGAAACTATTTATACCTACAACTAAAACAAGAAAAAAAAAATACAAATACAATACATTGACTTTTATTACAAAAGACTTTGACTTTGATGAGAGTTGACTTTCTTTCAACTTTGACTTTCTTGAACTTTGATCTTCAGTCTTCTTGATCTTGTATCCAATATATTTATGCTCTAACAATCTCCCCCTTTGGATTCAAGATCACTATTGAAAGATCTAGCAATTCAGTCTTCACTTTAAGCTCTGTCAGTATAATCTCCCCTTTTTCTTTGACGGTATTCTTTCCAAAACTGTCTTCAAACAATTAACAATCTCCCCTCACAAAATACTTTTAGACTTTGGAAAGATATTATCTTCAGAATCAGCTCGGATTGCTTTAGCAGATAATCTTTAAAGAAAATTTCCTCAAATCTTCAGAAATTCTTTGATCTTCTTCAAATCTTCAAATCTTTACTTTGAACTTTTCTGAATTGGACATTTATAAAAATCATCTCTCAAAACTTTATCATTTCTTGATACCATCTCCCCCTTTTTGATGATTTGAGCATCTATATCATCAAAACTTTTCTTCCAAGAAATGTCGTTGACCATTCTGATATGTCAAACTGAGCCTCTGATTCTGTGATCCATAGCCAAATATTCATCTAGATCTTTGCAAATCCAGACAAAATAAGAACAGGTAACTCCTGAATCAACAGATGAATCAGTTAAAATGCCTGTCAGTAACACAAAGTCACCGTGTGTAACGAATACACAATATAAAGGAGCTTTTTGATGTTCACTCCCCCAGGGCTTCCATCCAATCATCGAAATACCACAAAGGCAATTTCTATGAATGTTATGACAAAGAAACAAATTCTTTGTGTGTGCATGTGTAGAAAGAATTAAGCACGAATAATTGCTTTTAAGACTCAATGTGCATGATTGAAGTGCGAAGGTAGGGCAGACTTCCTTCTTTTTCAATATCTAGATTTTCCAAATGAAAACCAGATAGATAATATGTTGCATCCCCTTAAAATGTGAAACATTTTCTTTTTGAGAAGAAAATGAGTGGTTGGTGGGGTATTAAGCAAGAGTTGGCATGGGCTATTTGCCTGTTTCAATAACGTTCACCAAAGAATTGTGAAACGCTAGTAGTGTGGCTGCCCGACTCAGAAAGTAGTTGGTGCAGAGTTTAATATTCTTTTACTCTGATCTCACACCCTCTTTCTTTTAATCATTAAGCTCACTACTAACCAAACTCTCTTTTCCATTTTACCTCATCACACCCACACTCATTTCTTTTAGACTCCTCACACTCAATCTCTATGGATTAACTTCTTGGGTAGAAATCACTGGTGAACGTGATTTCATAGAAGTTCATGTAAGTCCTAGCACAAAGAACCCATATAATCCTAATAAGCATGTGTTTCTCAATATGGTTTAACTTTATCAGTTAAAGCTCATATACAAATGTCAGACGAATGTATGCTCATAAAATATAATCATGAAGATTTGAGCATTTTTAGACATTGAAGTATTTTCAAACAAGTATACTGAATGAATGAACATGAATGCAAAAGACTTGTTTGAAAATCTGACATTGTATGAAAATGATTAGAAATGAAATGATATAGCAATTAAGGCTTATGGTCAAAAATAACGGATATTGTCTATACGAAACAAAAATATAGACATTCTCGAAATGACGTTTCGAAATAAAATATCGCTCAAAATTCTATAAAGTACAAGCGGGGTGTCTTACAATCGAAAAAATTATGTTTCAAATATGAGACATGGTAAGAACAATTTGAACAAGAAATGAAACCGGTGTGTGTGAATACTTGAAAGTATATGAAAAGACAACACGCTAGTATTTATCTTTGGTGAAACACACGGTTTATTTATCATTTAAGCACAAAAATAAAATGAAAACATTTAAAATCACACTTCCAAATTATAAAATCTGTTTAAAAATCAGGAAGTGGTTTGAACATTTCAGAACATGTTTTCTATATCTGAAAGTTGTCCTTCTTTCAGATATATTTGAGATTAAGATAAGAAATTTACCTTTTTCGCTCAATCTTAATTCTCAGAAAGTCAGCTGAAAAATCATAAGGATATGATCATAATAGCTTCCTCTCATCCTGTACACGTCTCAAAATCTAGTCAAAGCAACTTTATTCACAAATTTTATTAAAATGTAAATGACATAAAGCAATAAAACAATTAAAGTACGAGTTCTGATTTTAAGTAATCAGAAATCATAGTCTTACTCCTTTTGATATTATATGCTCCCCCTAAAATCATGCATCACAAAAATTTGTCAGTTAAACAAAAATGCAGAAATTGGTTATGCTCCCCCTCAAAATAATGTAGATCACATTTAATCTTCTCTTACTCCCCCTGAGATCATGAGCAAACATTTAAAGTGCAGATATCCTTCAAACAAAATAATAAAGAAAAATGATGAAAAAATAACAATATGTAACTTTATTAGGTAACAACCGATTACATCTTAAGATTTAACATACCAAGCTTAGAGACAAGAAAATTAAATCTCTTTTCATCTAAGGGTTTGGTAAATAAATCTGCAAGTTGATAATCTGTTTTTACAAAATAAAGTTCAATTGTTCCTTTTTCTACATTATCTTTAATAAAATGATACCTGACGTCAATGTGTTTGGTTTTCGTATGTTGGACAGGATTAGCAGATATCGCGATTGCACTCTTCGAGTCACAATAAATTGGAATTTTATCAAACTTGAATCCATAGTCTCTTAGCTGTGTTAGCATCCACAGGACTTGAGAGCAGCAACTGGCAGCAGCTACGTACTCTGCTTCAGCAGTCGATGTGGAAACGCATAATTGTTTCTTTGATGCCCAGCTAACGAGCTTGTCTCCAAGGAATTGAATGTGACCTGAAGTACTCTTTCTGTCCAACATGCAACCTGCATGATCTGCATCTGAATAGGCAGTCAGTTGAAACCCAGTATCCTTAGGATACCACAGACCAAGGTCTGCAGTGCCCTTCAGATATCTAAAAATCCGTTTGACAGCAGACAAATGGGATTCTTTAGGAGCAGCCTGATATCTAGAACATAAGCATGTTGAAAACATAATATCTGGCCTACTTGATGTAAGATACATTAACGATCCTATCATACCTCTATAAGTCCTAACATCAACACTTTTACCCGAAGGATCAGTACTGATCTTAGTACCTGGTGCCATCAGGGTTCCAATTGGTTTACATTTTTCCATTTTGTACTTCCGAAGAATGTCCAAAATGTACTTAGATTGGTTAATGAAAATATCCGTAGAAAATTGTTTAACTTGTAATCCGAGAAAGAAATTCATCTCTCCCATCATACTCATTTGAAAACGTGACACCACGAGGTTAGAAAAGTTTTTGCAAAATTTTGGATTTGTAGAACCAAATATTATATCATCAACATATATTTGAATAAGAATAATATCAACTTTTTCCTTTTTGATGAATAAAGTGGTATTTATCTTACCTTTGGAAAAACCGGACTTGACCAAGAATTTAGATAAAACGCCATACCATGCTCGAGGGGCCTGTTTTAAACCATATAGGGCTTTGTCCAAGATGTAGACGTGATATGGCTTCTCTGGATTGACGAACCCTTCTGGTTGAGACACATACACTTCCTCTTTAAGAATGCCATTCAGAAAGGCTGTTTTCACATCCATCTGAAAGACTGTGAAATTCTTATGAGCTGCGTAGGCTAGAAACATGCGGATTGCTTCTATACGCGCTACTGGAGCATACGTCTCATCATAGTCTATGCCTTCCTCTTGCCGGTAACCTTTGGCAACAAGTCTAGCTTTGTTCCTTATGACGATACCATCTTCATCCTTTTTATTCTTGAATACCCATTTAGTTCCTATCATGGTTTTACCTTCTGGTTTTGGAACTAATCTCCAAACCTTTAGGGCTTCAAACTGATTGATCTCTTCTTGCATAGCAGATACCCAGTCCGAATCAGCAAGAGCCTCTGATACTCGCGTGGGATCAATCTTACTGAGGAATGAGTCATGCATACATTGATTAAGAGTCGCTGACCTAGTTTGTACAGGCTTGTTGAGATATCCAATTACTTGATGTAAAGGATGCTCTTTGGTCCAGCGATGCTCATGAGGTAGTGGAGTAGAGACTGATTGAATATGATCATCATCTAGAAATCCACTATCAGGCTCTTCAGTTTGAATAATAGAAGGGGGGTTTGCAGTTGAAGTTTCAGGTGCAGAAGCATCAGTTGGAATAGCAGACTCTGGCTGTTTAGTAGACAATATATCACACCCAACTGAAATAGTTACTTCTGTCTCATCATTAATTGTGTATCTTCAATTGTAGGAGTAATTGTTGGAATGTGAGTTTCTGACTGAACGGGGAATTCTTGTTCAGTTATGATTTCTGAAGTGATTCTTCAGACCTGTCAGTCACAACAGATTTAGTTACATTAGATCCTAGAAACTCATCAGAAAAGAATTCAAATAACAAATCTAAATCAGTTAAATGTGAAATAGAAGTAGAAGCGTTATTCGAATTATTCGCTATAGAAGCAGGTTCGGGACTGATCTGCCCAGAAGCTAATACTCCAGTGATCACGGGTTCTGAACTGAGTTGTTCAGAAGCCATGTCTTCATCAAATGTTATATTGACGCTCTCGACAACTCTCTTTGACTTTTTCAGATAAACACGATATGCTGCCAATGTTGAAGAATAACCAATGAAGATACCCTCGTCCGCCTTAGCACTGAATTTATTCAGACTCTCCCTGTCATTAAGTACGAAACACTTACACCCAAATATATGAAAATACTTGATTGTCGGTGTTCTGTTGTTGATCAGCTCATATGGAGTCTTTTGAAAACGGCGATGTATTATGGACCGGTTTTGAGTATGACATGCAGTCGACACAGCTTCTGCCCACAAGAATAGAGGTAGATCGGATTGGCTAAGCATAGTACGAGCGGCCTCGACTAGCGTCCGATTTCGCCTTTCGACTACTCCATTTTGTTCAGGCGTACGAGCAACAGAGTACTGATGTGAAATCCCGATCGATTCGAGATATTTGTTAACAATCTTGTTCTTGAACTCTGTGCCGTTGTCAGTACGAAGAAACTTGACTTGTCGCTACATTTTCACCTGGGTCGTCTTTAAGAAAATAATGAGAACTTCCGGTGTCTCATCTTTTGATCGAAGAAATTTGACCCACGCGTATCTTGAGTAATCGTCCACAATAACCAACACGTATTTCTTTCTACCCAAACTCTGAGTTCTCATTGGACCACACAAATCCATATGTAACAATTCTAACAGAGAACTAGTGCTTGGTTCAGGCTTCGGTTTATGCGGATCTCTCTTCATCTTACCCTTCTCACATGCAGCACATAAGTGTTATTTCTCGTATTTCAGCTCAGGAAGTCCTTTTACCAATTTCCCACTAACCAACTTGTTGATATAACGAAAGTTCAGGTGTGATAAACGTCTGTGCTAGAGCCAACTTTGTTGCATTGAAGCTTTTGTCATTAAGCAAACTTGATTGTCAATCTGAACTTTGGACAGGTTGATGGTATAGAGGTTTGTCTTGCGATGTCCACCTAAGAGTTCTGTGTCGTCTTCAGTACGAACCGAGCAACTCTTAGATTTGAAGTTGACCTCTAACCCTTTATCACAGAATTGACCAATGCTAAACAGGTTGTGCCCTAAACCTTCGACATAACTCACCTTACTGATCGTTATGTTGTCTTGAATGATGTCACCATATCCTAAGATTGGTGAAAGCTGATCGTTTCCAAATCTGACATTTCCACTGAATTTCTCTGTATAATTAGACAATAAAGCTTTTTGCCCAGTCATATGCTTGGAATATCCACTGTCTAAGTACCACATATGCCGGGTCTGCAAGAGAAATCAGGAAACAGTAACTTTAGGTACCCATTTAAAAATGGGTCCTAACAGATTAGCACAAGATTTTGGTATCCACTTGAAAATGGACCCTCTGTTCTTTTGAAAACCTTTAAAAATATTTGTTCTTGAAGAATACACATGATAAGATCCAAACCAATCAGAAGAATTATGAGAGTAAGCAAAATCATTTCTCCGATAATAATAAGATGTAATAGAAATAGGAGATAATTGAATCAATTGCTTTATTGAATACCGCTTGTAAGAAGTTACAAGGTTTTGTTTATTTGAAGCAAATTGATCAGCTACATCATTATCACTACTAACTGATCTATTACAAGAATTATCAGAAACTGATTCAGCTATCTCATCATCCTTCCTTTTTGGTCGCCATTCGGTTCGAGCTTTTGTCCTTTTCTTGCTTATATCTGAAACAAAAGATTTAGATTTATTAGGAAAATCAGATTTCTTAAAATGAGTTTTCTTTGGTTTACCAGTGTTAATCCGTTTCTGTGATTGTTGTTTCTTATGATTCTTACCTTTAGAATAATATTCAGCAGTCACAGAAACTGTAGATGATTCATCAGTTTTAAGAACACTTGGTAACACTTTTTCAGGTATAAGACAAGTAGAATGATCAGGAAGAGAAGCATTGAAGTCAAACATATCAATTTCTTCTATGCACTCACAATCAGAGTTTAAAAAATCATTTGCAGACGCAAATAAGTCATCAAAGTTATCAGTTGAAGATTGAGGTGCCTTTGAAACTGTAGAACACTTTGTAGATTTAGATCTAAAAACAGTGTTCTTTAAAACTGTAGAAAACACACTTTGTTCAATATCTACCAAAATTTTTTCATCAGATAAAACATTTTCAAGCTCAATTATTTTGCTTTCAAGAATGAGTGGAGGAACATAAACCTTTGCAATAGCAGGTTTTGCCTTCATCTCAGAAACAGAATAACTAGCAAAATAATCGTTTGAAAGAACTTTTGGTGTTTCTGAAAGATAACTATCATTTAACTTTGCATAGTTAAATGGTAGTTGCATTTTCTTTACATTCTTTCTATTTTCAGTTTCTTTGGCCTCATCTTCTTCTGATAATTTGGTAACAAATTTGGGTTTTAAATGAGTATGTTTACCAGCACAAGCAAGAAAATCAAAATTATAATGTGCTGGTTGTTTTCTGATGGCTTTCTTAAGGTAATGAGGGTTTTCAAAACCAAGTCCTCATTTTTCCTTAACATCAGCCTCTTCGTTAGGTGCATTGAGAAAAATGGTTTGATCTGTTTGGCCTCTTGCATAGAGTTTGGCTTCCAGACCATTTACCTTCTTATTCAAAAGCTTGTTCTCAACCTGCAGTTTATGAACAGTTAGTGCAGATTCTTTCTTCTCAAACTCATACTTAGAAATTTTAACTTCAAAATTAGAAATCTTCTTTTCAAAACAATCTACTTGAAGTTTAGAATCAGAAGCAGACTTGCATAAAGAATCAATCAGATCTTTGTTCCCAATAACAGACTTATTGAGTTCAAAGATCTTATTGTTTCTTTTAGCAACTCTGTCTTTTTCTTTCTTCAGTTTTACTTGAAGATCATTAAGCTCAACCATCATAGCTTCCATTTTGGTTATAAAATCTTTTTCAGTTAAATTTAATACGTCATCAGTTGTCTCGTCATCTGACTCATCATACTTCACTTCTTTTCCCATTAGACAGAGATGAGCAACTTCTTCTTTCTCTTCTTCTTCACCATCTGAATGATCCAACCAAAATTCGTCCTCAGCCATTAATGCTATGCCAGCTTCTTGTTGTTTGGCCAATAGCAGTTTGTTCTGATAATACTGAGAGTTTCGAACCTTCGGCTTTCGACAATCTTTAGCAAAGTGACCCATCTTGCCATAGTTTTAGCATTTGATTGAATCATTTGCTGGCTTTTCAGCAACGGTGTAATCATTCACGAATTTCTTCTTTTCTTCCGGCTTTCTTTCTATATACCGGTTCTCTTCATATCTCTTTCCTTCCACTCTTTCTCGGTGCTCATGATTCTTGGAGCTTGATGAAGAATATCTTTGAGAATTTGATCCCGGCTTCTTGTAGAATTTCTTTTGAAAAAGCACGGGTCAATAAAATCATGGCTTGTTTCAGACTTTCTCCATCATCACCATCTGATTCAGATTCAGATTCAGAACTTGTAAGCACTTTCTTCTTTTTCTTCTTCTCTTTCTTTTCTTTCTTTTTCTCTCCGGCTACCAAAGCAATAGGATCAGGAACCTTTTCTGCCTTCTTCTTTTCAGCTCTTTTCTCCTCCATTTCTTCTTCATTTTGCCTCAGAGTCTCATAAACCTCATGTAACGGTATTTCCTTTAAATCCTTCATTTGCTTCATCCTACGAGTATGCTTCTTCCATTCTGGTTGTAGGATGCTCAGAAACTTGACATTATTCTCAAGTTGCTTCTTTTTCACTTTGTTTTTTGTCAATTCATTTAGAAGCAATGTAAACCGTTCATAAGTATCTTCCAAGCTTTCATTCTCTTTGGCTTTAAATTCCTCATAACTGTTAATACAGTTAGCCACTTTCATCTGATTCCCGATCTTTGATCCCATCATCATCTTTTGCAATTGATCCCACATCTTCTTAGCATCATCCTTGTAGCTATCAATCTTGATGTAAATCTCATTAGGAATGCTTTGAAGTAAAAGAGATCTTGCTTGCTTGTCTGCTTTATACCGACTTTTCTGTTCTTCAGAATACTGTGATAAATCCACTTTAACTGGTTTTGTCTTTTGTTCTCTTTCCTCAGTACCATCTTCACTATCAGATGATTCATCATCAGGTATTTGAACTGTTATTGCTACCATAGGACCTTCTGTGATTGACAGCATAATATTTTCCCCATTTGCATGTCTGTCTATAAAATCCAGAAATCTGTCTTTCCACTGTTCGTACTCTCCTTTGAATAGAACAGGAGGCTTGACATCAGTGCCAATGGAAAGTGCATCTTTGGAAGTCATCTTGATAAAACCTGTTTGAAAAATATTTGCAATAAGAAACTAGAACTGATCGTTAGTCCAAAATATGAAATCACAAAAATACAAGAAATCTTGAAATAGAAATTCAGGAATTTTGATCACAATCAGAATTTTGTCCCCCTCCGCAGACTTAGCACGGGGGTCCCGCCAATTGTGTGCCCAGATTCTAGTTCCTAAATGCAATTAATCAAACAAACAAGGATATATCAATCAATTACCTGTTTGATTTCAATCCAATTCAAGATTACAACTTTCTCTCTCTAGAACTCTCTTTCTCTCTCTAAACGTATTCTCTCTCTAAAATACAACTGAATTATATGCTCCACTTCTGTTAACTACAAATTACAAAGGAAAGGAAACTATTTATACCTACAACTAAAACAAGAAAAAAAAACAAATACAAATACAATACATTGACTTTTATTACAAAAGACTTTGACTTTGATGAGAGTTGACTTCTTTCAACTTTGACTTTCTTGAACTTTGATCTTCAGTCTTCTTGAACTTGTATCCAATATATTTATGCTCTAACAGAAGTCTTATTCTTCCAGATTGGTACATCACATTGACTCACATTGATTCGAAGCCTAAGAGTACTTTGAATAACCAACTCACACAAATTGAACAAACAAAAAGAAATCAAATGTTGAATCAGTAGATAAAACACATAGAAGGAATTCAAACTTTGAATCAGTATGGAATCGGCAAAGGAAAAACATAGAAAGAAATCAACACATAGAAAACAAAAAGAAATTACCTCTAGATGAGCGATGGATAGAAAGTTCTTTGGAGACGATACATATTTTTGGGAGCTATGGATTTCAAGAAAGAAAATAGACACTTGGAGAATTTGCAACGCCCCATTGGGAGACGAAATCGTCTTCTTGATTAGATTGAATCCAAGAGAAGTAAAGTCAGATTTTGAAATCTGAGAATTTTGATTAGATCTTACAAATGCAAATCTGGAAAAGAGACATCTGGTCATTGCATGTCTACATTTCAAAACAAATTTTACAAACAAATTTTACAAGAAAACTTTAAATTGCCATAAAAAATCAACACAAACTATATTTTTATCAAAGTAAAAGAAGCAAAATGCACCAACTAAAACGCATTCAAATATAAAAAAATTAAAATAAATAAATACAAAAAACCCAATAATTTGAAATTCTGCGTACCTGAATGGTTTTCATAGTGGCTTTATGAACTTGAAGCTTCTGCCTGGAAGCTTTTAGGTGCCTAGCAACGATGAAAAAGACGATGAAGAACAACAACACTCCCTTAGGCACTATTCTCTTCCTGCTACTGCTAAAATACTGATTCGTCCTCCTGTATCAATATTTTGGGATGGTATATAGGAGTGCTAAATGTAACAAACACTTGGACTAGGTAACAAAATGAAAACCAAATCAGTTATCGATGATTACTTTTTGCAGAAGACTGATAAAGACCACAATGCAAGACTAAATAGCGAAAATGATGAAACCTGGTAAATGGAGCGATGGAGACTCGAAGGATAGAGAAGATGGAGATGAAAGAAATAATTAAAGGAAGAACCCTAAGTGGGTGTTTATGAGAATCTTACCTGGAGAATTTCAATTTGGGGACAGAGGAGACGAATAAGGTATTTAAAATGTGAAAAGGCACATTGGGAGCATGGAAGGACACATTGGGGCGAGAGAAAGTCTGATGTGGACATGGGTTGTGATCCATGAAACATTTTATGCATTAATGGAGTTGTACTAATGCAATATAAACTTGTAAAGTTGAAAATTAAGTAATCTAACTTTAAATGGTAGTACATCAAGCTTAGAAACTTGTTTTTAAGAGAGAGGGTGCTAAATGTATTATAAAGTAGTATAGATATATGTATGTAGGAAAATGAAAAATACATAGAAATTCTTGAAACCGGGTTAACCCGGTGGTTGAACCGGTTGAACCGTGACCCGGTCACCACACTTGTAACACCCTAAAATCTGGAAATAGCAACTAAATTAGAATTTCCTAAATACATCAATAAATGATTCATCTACAATCACAATTTAACATTTAACTTCAATACACACATTTCGTTCTATGCATACAGTCTATAATAAGGACGGGTGCTACTAAAACCCAATAATAGTCACTATCTCTAAACTGCGGAAGACTTCATCAAACACTTACACTTGTGAACACTAAGGCACACCTCTTCAATACTGCTAGAACCATACCCCCATCTGGACCTGATGCACATGCCGACAAATAAAAAAGTTAGACTTAACGCCTAGTGAGCTCAAGAGTTTTAACATGAATGAATACAACTTTAAAGAAAGGAATTCAGTTCAAATCTAGATCTTCGAAATAGTTTACTTAGAAATGGAAACGACTCGTTTTCCCCATGATATGCATCTTTAAAGACAACGCTTCAAAACAAACATTCTTTATAAAATGATGCAACCCATAACTCACCCAAAACGGGATTATAATTCGACACCCAATTTGTAAAAACGTGAATGACACTTCATACCCCAAAACACCCAAAACCCGGGCGGGGCATAATACTTGACCCTTAAATAACGGAAAACAACCCATATAGATAAGATATATCATCAAATGCATGGAACTGAAACTTAATAGTCACGCGACCATAAAATGGAATGAAACCCAAACATTTAAGTGAGGACAATTAAATATCCCAAAATACTACGGGCCGACAGCGGGGGATACCCGCATCCGTTAAGAGTGGAGGAAAACAAAAGTATGCCACTCATACAACGTTAATCGTATGACACTTCACGACACGCAAGCCCAAGTGTCCCTACGACTTCCTTCAAGCTACACCAAAAGAGACAGCTGACCTTAGCGAATATTAACAAGAATACCAACAAAGGCTCGGCACAAGGGGGATACAACCACGCCATTGCCCCAACATGGCGGAGGCCCCAAACGCCCATCATGAACTACCCATCGTCACAATAGCACAATCGGACGCAGCCCGCCTAGTGTACACTTGAAAGGACAAGTTCATAAAACATGAGTCCCGGAGTCCAACCCCGTACCACCCATTTGGCCATCAAATAAGACTGACTTACGTGCCTATGGATCCAATGCAACACAGTCTAACATTACATGACTACACATGAATGACCAACGCACTCGAGCATAAAATTATCATAAATATGCAATAAAATGCATTAGTATGTAAATCATAAATTGGACTCTACGTCGATCCATTAAAACCGGACAAGTGTCCTCAAGACTCCTTTAAAATGACATCGGGCCAAAATACTCAAAACCTCTGTTTGACCACAGATTAACGTTTTTCTAATCATAAACGTACTCGACCCATACCATGGAATCACACACTCCAAAATACTTGAATGGACTCCAACACAGTTTAAGTTGGGACAAAAAGGTTTTCCAAATAGATTTATACTCTTTATCCTTTCAAAACGTTCCACAACACAAAATTAAACCTTTTACCCAAACAATTCTAAAAATGCCCTGTTAACCAAATAATCTCATTTATGCAATAAATTACCAAACACACCCATTTATGACTCATTTATCAAAATGCCCAAAAATCCCCAAGATGTGTGCTATATAAGTTTATAAAGCTAAACACTTTCAAAATGACCAAACTTATCAGCAGTTAACAATTTCATGTAAGACCCAAAACACTTTAAAATGAACATTTTAGCATGTACACTGTTTTCACAAATCAACTTGAACTCACCTTGTTAGGTTAAGTTAAACTTAGGTTTCAATCCCCAACCATTGGCCTCCAAAAGCATAGATCCCACCCAAAGCTTTCCGAATACATCCATTCCAACTCTTCAACTCAAGCTTCCAAAACCTAGACCCACACATTTCCGACCATAAATAATCATATTCAACCCTTAGAATTGTTCCCCAAGTATTTACATGAACATTTCATCTTATACCCCAAAAACCCTAATTTTCCATACTTGAAGAAGGAGAAGATTACCTTAACTACTAGCTTGAATCCACCAATCAAAACACATGTAGGTCACCAAAATGAACCATAAGCTCCCAATCTTTAAATGATGGAAAGGTTAGATGAAACCCCCAAGAGCTTGGTGAGGAAGATGAAGATAAAGATGGAGATGGTGAATAAATGCTCAACTTGAACCCCTTTGATGAAGTACCCAACAATTAGCAATAAATGGGGTAGAGGAGGGTAAATGGAACCCTAGGTTCGGTTTTTATGAAAGGGAGAAGTTGAGAGAGAATAACAAAAGAGAGATTGAGTTTTGAATGAGAAATGAAGCCAAAAATCAGATTTTAACTCGTCAGACCCCGCTCGCGACAGTGCCTGGCGATAGTGACATTGTCACTATTGCGTGGCACAATCGCGCGGATTGTACTGCGGGTAGAATTCTCCCCGCGATAGTGCCCTGGTGATAGTGACACTGTCACTATCGCGTGGCACAATTGCGCCATAGGTACCGAAGCCCAAAATGTCCAAAAACTCGTGATTCTCGCATAGGTCGATTTAAGGCTCAAAAGCACAACATTTTTCACCCAAAATGATAGACGGGAGGAGGAGGGATAACCAACGAAGGGCAGAAACTTACTTTGTGAAAATCCGGGTGTTACAATCCTCCCAACCTTAGAATGATTTCGTCCTCGAAATCTAGACTTCCACGAAATGTTACCCGCAGAATAGATTGCCCCTATTCCGCTAGCCAAAACTATCCCCATAACTTTCTATGTTGGTCCTCTCTATAAGTGTCTCTCTATAAGTGTCTCATTAGGCACATCATACTTACATCCGAGTGAGCGCTCAACTCACTAAAGCAGTCTTTACCCATAAGACTACGGCTGTCTCCCAACCATGAGTGACGCGTACTACCTCAAGGGCATCTTATGACCCCAACTCCTCATTGACTAAACTGTTTCAGCTCAACGCAATTCTGAATCCGTATTCCAATACTCCACACCAACCCCAAAGGATTCCCAAATTCCTTAATAATTCACCCTTGATATTGGTAAGGCCTTCTTTCCAATGATGTACCAATACGTGTTACTGGGAGTTGGTTAATCCAGATTAGGCTATCATATACTTCCGATCTATTCTCAAATTCGAGCATTCCACCAACAAGATTTTACCACGCCAAGAACATTATACATTTCGATACTTAGTTACCAACATCTAGCCTCTTTTAAATGATGACACTTAGAAGCTAATATTCCATATGGCCCCACGAGAGTACCCCCAACACTCCAAACATTCATTGATCTCAAAAGAACAAGTCGACGCCTAAGGTCAAAAGATCGCACTGAAAACGTTGGTATACCGTCGAATATTTCATTCCACATTTGCATTGTCGAATTAAAGTTGACATCTAACATGACACTAAAATTCCCCATCTTACATCTCTAACAAACGAATCACAATATTTTCTTTATTCCTGAAGACTCACCCGGGTGGCACACCCCAAACACATGCATGATGTCGAACAATCAACCCAACCACTCATATTCAACCAAAAGCGAACAACCACACAAGGCCTTAACCCGCAGATTCATCGAAGTAGAAAGATCACCCCTTAATTAACTGGGAGAAAGCATAAATCTAATACTTCAATTATTCAAGCATGAAACGATTCATAAACTGAAACCCAAAATTAAACTGGCCACAAGTCGGATCATCCGACGCTTCGTTCCACAAGGACTCCTCCAGTCCCTAATTATAACTCTTTTTACGATAGGCTTTAAATCTATAGGTCTAACGAGTTCAAGGTTTTCAATTACTATGCCAATTTCAGCTTTTATAAAACTTTCAAATACATAAGCTTTATAACAATTAATCGTGCGGTAAAATACACTATCCTGCATAGGATAGGTTTCAAAATTGCTCACCGACGCTACACATATAAAACCGTTTTCAAATTTCGTTTGATCAGTACTTACGTTAAGAGGACAACAACAAAAGATGCGCAACAATTTACACTGTATACATAGAAATAAGTTCTTCCACCACCACACGTGCAATAATTTTTTGTACAACTCCAAAAGAGAATTTCACAATTTTAACTTTAAAATTGTTCCTCTTTAACCAAAATCCATTGTGGCATAAAATTTTCAACAAGCCCCATATGCATCAGCCTATTCCCCAAAGCTCGGGTAAAATGATGGGAATGCAAATAAATTTCAAATCGAGTTTAAAGTTTTAAGCCGCAGAGATAAACACATAGTAATGAAATTTCCCCAAAATAATGTGTGGGATGACATTTATTAACAAAACCCAACAATTAACGCACACAATAATGCATATGCACACGTTCCCAAAATTTATTTACGTGACACAAAATGTCGTACGATGAGACACCATAAACTCAACTGAATTTTCATAAAACTTATTAACGTTAAAATCAAGCGGTGTCAAAATTTCCATTTTCCCAACATAAGAGTATAAGACGACAGTAAATCTAAAAATGTCGAAACTCCAAAATCACAACATAAGATAAGATGACCACTTTCCACAAAACTTTAATGAGACATGACGTCCAAAAGACTCGTGAATTTACAAACAACAAAGTTAAAACCCACACATCTCCAAGTACACTCACGCGCCCAAAACGTCGTAAAACAAAATTCCATAAAATTCAACACGACTCGTACAGACTAAAATTCCCAAGAAAATTCCGACTCAAAAACATGGGTACAACTCTTCCTTTTAAACCTTAACATACGTGGAAGAGATCCAATGTCAAGGTCAAAAATTTCACAGTTACTTGCCCAATACCTCAAATAACATTAAAACACGGATCTTAAAATATCCAAAAATAGCGTTAGACACGAGACGAGAATAAAGAGATTTTCGATAACAATTTGCAATCACGTGCAACAAGACAATTTCATGCATGCTTAAGCTCACAGTTTAAAATCTGATGAGTGTTAATGCTTTACCGAGGCTTTATAATATAACTCACTTTATGTCTTGAGAACATGAGAAACAAATGATGCAAACTTATTTTAGAAATAAATTTAGTGCATGAATTTGGTCGGCACTTAGCATCTTAGGACTACACCCTCCATTTTCCCGACACACAATCGTCATCCGGAAGCATCAAACATCTTAAAACAGCAATCGCCCTACTTTGGTCAACGTACGATTCCTCCTTGAAATAGAGTCAATTCAATAAGCTTATGGTTCTAATTCACCCAATGACTTCGACCCAAAATGGTCAACTAATTGCATCTGGCATGCTTAACCATCACTCCAAAATGACAATGCTATAAACATCAACTCTTCTTTGGATCACTCGCTTAGAAACTTTCTCACTACCCCAACGGTCATCATACCAAGGTAATTCAAGTATACACATGTAGCATGTAGGTTCACCATAACACTGGTCAGATGTCATTATGAACGTACCGTACATGATCATCCTTACAACCCTCGACAAGTTTCCCGTTTCTAGCTACTCGATCAACCCCAAAATATCTTATCTTAAGGTACCTAATGTGCAACTTCACTTACAATCACTTATAAGAACGCTAGTTTGAGTCCAGACATCCAAAAATCAATACCTAATTCTCTTAAACTTAAGCTCTGATACTAACTTGTAACACCCTAAAATCTGGAAATAGCAACTAAATTAAAATTTCCTAAACACATCAATAAATGATTCATCTACAATCACAATTTAACATTTAACTTCAATACACACATTTCGTTCTATGCATACAGTCTATAATAAGGACGGGTGCTAGTAAAACCCAATAATAGTCACTATCTCCAAACTGCGGAAGATTCCACCAAACACTTACACTTGTGAACACTAAGGCACACCAAACACCCCCATCTGGAACCTCATGCACATGCCGACAAATAAAAAGGTTAGGTTTAACGCCTAGTGAGCTCAAGAGTTTTAACATGAATGAATATAACTTTAAAGAAAGAAATTCAGTTCAAATCTAGATCTTCGAAATAGTTTACTTAGAAATGGAAACGACTCGTTTTCCCCATGATATGCATCTTTAAAGACAACGCTTCCAAACAAACATTCTTTATAAAATGATGCAGCCCATAACTCACCCAAAACGGGATTATAATTCGACACCCAATTTGTAAAAACGTGAATGACACTTCATACCCCAAAACACCCAAAACCCGGGCAGGGCATAATACTCGACCCTTAAATAACGGAAAATAACCCATATAGATAAGATATGTCATCGAAAGCATGGAACTGAAACTTAATACTCACGCGACCATAAAATGGAATGAAACCCAAACATTTAAGTGAGGACAATTAAATATCCTAAAATACTACGGGCCGACAGCGGGGGATACCCGCATCCGTTAAGAGTGGAGGAACACAAAATTATGCCACTCATACAACGTTAATCGTATGACACTTCACGACACGCAAGCCCAAGTGTCCCTACGACTTCCTTCAAGCTACACCAAAAGAGACAGCTGACCTTAGCGAATATTAACAAGAATACCACCAAAGGCTCGGCACAAGAGGGATACAACCACGGCATTGCCCTAACATGGCGGAGGCCCCAAACGCCCATCATGAACTACCCATCGTCACAATAGCACTATCGGGCTCAGCCCTCCTAGTGTACACTTGAAAGGACAAGGTCATAAAACATGAGTCCCGGAGTCCAACCCCGTACCACCAATTTGGCCATCAAATAAGACTGACTTACGTGCCTATGGATCCAATGCAACATAGTCTAACATTACATGACTACACATGAATAACCAACGCATTCGAGCATATAACTATCATAAATATGCAATAAAATGCATTATTATGTAAATTATAAATTGGAATCTACGTCGAGCCATTAAAACCGGACAAGTGTCCTCAAGACTCCTTTAAAACGACATCGAGCCAAAATACTCAAAACCTCTGTTTGACCACAGATTAACGCTTTACTAATCATAAACGTACTCGACCCATACCATGGAATCACACACTCCAAAATACTTGAATGGACTCCAACACAGTTTAAGTTGGGACAAAAAGGTTTTCCAAATAGATTTATACTCTTTATCCTTTCAAAACGTTCCATAACACAAAATTAAACCTTTTACCCAAACAATTCTAAAAATGCCCTGTTAACCAAATAATCTCATTTATGCAATAAATTACCAAACACACCCATTTATGACTCATTTATCAAAATGCCCAAAAATCCCCAAGATGTGTGTTATATAAGTTTATAAAGCTAAACACTTTCAAAATGACCAAACTTATCAGCAGTTAACAATTTCATGTAAGACCCAAAACACTTTAAAATGAACATTTTGGCATGTACACCGTTTGCACAAATCAACTTGAATTCACCTTGCTAGGTTAAGTTAGACCTAGGTTTCAATCCCCAACCATTGGCCTCTAAAAGCATAGATCCCACCCAAAGCTTTTCGAAGACATCCATTCCAACTCTTCAACTCAAGCTTCCAAAACCTAGATCCACACATTTCCGACCATAAATAATCATATTCAACCCTTAGAATTGTTCCCCAAGTATTTACATGAACATTTCATCTTATACCCCAAAAACCCTAATTTTCCATACTTGAAGAGGGAGAAGATTACCTCAACTACTAGCTTGAATCCACCAATCAAAACACATGTAGGTCACCAAAACAAACCATAAGATCCCAATCTTCAAATGATGAAAAGGTTAGATGAAACCCCCAAGAGCTTGGTGAGGAAGATGAAGATGAAGATGGAGATGGAGATGGTGAATAAATGCTTAACTCGACCCCTTTGATGAAGTACCCAACAATTAGCAATAAATGGGGTAGAGGAGAGTAAATGGAACCCTAGGTTCGGTTTCTATGAAAGGGAGAAGTTGAGAGAGAATAACAAAAGAGAGATTGAGTTTTGAATGAGAAATGAAGCCAAAAATCAGATTTTAACTCGTCAAACCCCGCTCGCGACATTGCCTGGCGATAGTGACATTGTCACTATCGCGTGGCACAATCGCGCGGATTGTACCGCAGGTAGAATTCTCCCCGCGATAGTTCCCTAGCGATAGTGACACTGTCACTATCGCATGGCACAATCGCGCCATAGGTACCGTAGCCCAAAATGTACAAAAACTCGCGATTCTTACATGGGTCGATTTAAGGCTCAAAAGCACAACATTTTTCACCCAAAAAGATAGACGAGAGGAGGAGGGATTACCAACGAAGGACGAAAACTTACTTTGCGAAAATCCGGGTGTTACAACCGGGTCATCCAAAAAACCGGTTTTTAAAACAATGGTACTATGGAAGCCAATGGACGTTTTAATTTATGTCTTAGTTTTTAAATTTTCTTCTATTCAATTATGCTTATCCAATGTTATGTATGTTTAATTAAGTTATGAATTTATATTTTATTATTTTTAAATTAATATTAAATTTCTTTGTCTTATTTAAAATTTAATTTTAAAATATAATATATATATATATATTAATTTATAAAAAAACAAATAACAAAGTGGATATGGATTTAACTTTTAAATATATATATATATATATATATATATATATATATGGGTCTAATCAAATGAGAATTGTATAATCTGTGATAACCGTGAGATCCATTATGAACCACTCATTTAAGATAATAATTTTTTATTAAATTAATATAAAAGATTATTTTGGTAATTTGGATATTTTGCAATTAATTAGTTACCTAATATTGTGGAAGAATTGATTTCAATCCTTTAAGGTTACCTTATTATTATGGAATATATTGTTTTGAAATCCACGATCAAATCCGGCGACTTACACCCCCGGTGATAAAGCTCCTTCTCCGGTGACAACCGAAATGTTATCTGCACCACCAGTCTTCTCGGTATCATATTGTGGTATCATATATGCATAATCGTTAAATAACATTGTATCACAAATTACATCACAGTGTACCACAGTTTGGTTTGTATCACAATATGTATAGTTTGTATGTATTTTTTGAACAATGTCAATGTTTTTTAGGTATCACAATGTATTTTCGTTGTTTACAAAATGTATCACAGTTTGTCTTCGTTGTTTTACGAAGGGTATCACAAAATTTCTTATTTATTTTCATTATTTTCGTTGTTTACAAAAGGGTATCACATTGTGCATCGTATGTTCATCGGAACAATGTTTGCCGGAATAATGTTCGCCAGAAAGAGGAGAAAGGAGATTTATAAATTTGAATTAAAAATTACCAAAATTATTGATTTCCTAATTTATCCTCTAATTTATGGTTAAGATTGGATCTCACGGTTATCATAGATCTGAGAAACGGACGAAGATGATGAGAGCGGTGACAATTTTGTAAATATGCTATGAAATTAAGGGTACGGTCGTCATAAAGAAAATGGTGAAAGAGAAAAAAAGGAATTGTGCATCCTCTGTTAAGTCTGATTTTGTAGTAATCAATGTATTTATCTCTTGTGGCCTTAACTGTGGTTTAGCTAGTCTTTTATATCTGTTTAGGCCAAGGGTATTTAAGACCCCTTGTGTCTTAGTTTGTAGTAAGAACTCTCAACGCTGATATCGAATATGAAGCTTTTACGTCTTATTCTCTCTCTCTCTACTTTCTCTCTCTAAAGATTTAGATAGATCTTGGTTTATCAATTGGTATCAGGGCCAATCTAATTTTGAGAGATTAGAGAGAAACAATTTTCAATCTGAATTTGTTATTAATTCAGATAATTTGATCGATTTTCTTGATTTTTGATCTAGAAAATCTCATTCCCTGAATTTTTCACAAACTGGTATTGAAATTTGATCGGTTTTTCTTGAAATTTGGTTTGTTGAATTCTCATTCTATGTTAGATCATCTTTGTTTCACATCAAATTGCAAGAAAATCAGTATTTGGAGATCAATTTGAGGATATTCGTGATTTTTGGAACTGTTCGATAAAGTTACTGTTCAATTCGTCAAATTTCGATCAGGTTCTAACAACCTCCGCTTCACTTCAGGATCAAAGAAAGTGGACACCGGTGCTCCTTCAAATCCGTATGTTCCGAAGTACGAGCCTGCCAAAGTGGCCGAGCCAAAGAAGGAAGAGAAGAAGGCTATTACGTGCTTCAACTGCGGGAAACCAGGACTCTTTGCGAAGGAGTGTCGGGTAAAGGTTGTCAGGGATTCTGCATATTACCGGAAGAAGATGGAACTTGCTGAACAGAGAGAGACCGGAACCATCTTGCTAGCTGAGGAGGAACAATGGCTAGATCACTCTGATAACGAAACAGAAAATGAGGAAACTGCCGCCATGTGCTTTATCGGAGATGATGACAGTGACAATGAGGACGAGGATACCTCTTATGACGAATCTGAGGTACCTTCAGAATTTGATTACAAATTTATTTCATCACAAATGAACGTCATTATCACTGCCTTACATGACTTATGTTCAAAGTTATTATCTGAAAAGCATATTAATCAAGAAAAGTCTATCTTGATTGAAAAATTGCAAATTTCTTTGAAAGATGAAAATTTTATTTTGACAGATACAAAAGAGAAATTTCAAAAGAAATTGGATGACTTAGAAATTTCAAATCAGACTTATCTTGATTCTTTGACGGAAATGACCAAATTAAAAGAAAATTTTACGGATAAAATAATTGAATTAGAGGAAAAATTATATCTGCGAGATCAAACTGAGCAAACCATTTATATGAATAAACCAAGGAGTTATGATTCAATAAAAGAAAAATGGGGAGTCGCGCAAATCTCCTCCAGACTTGTGTTTTTCTGAAAATTATAACTCCGAGGCTAGTTCAAAAACGATGAATAATCAGTTTGGTTTCTTAGATAAAATCTCTTCTTCAAATTCAAATATTGAATCGGAAATTATTTATGACTCTTTTACGCTAAATGATGAGTATTATAAACCAAAGCGTAAAAGAAGAAGGTCAAGGAAGTCAAAGAAGCAAGCTAATGCCATTTCTGAAAATTCTAATTCTTTTGATTCTAATGTTTCAGATAGGACTTTGAGGACTTCTACAAGACAGATATGGAGGGTCAAGCAGAAATCTGATGAATCTGCGACTGTTGAGGATCGATATGTAGACAAAATTTGTAGCAGTGATTCATTTTTTGTTTGTAATAAAATTGATAAATTTTCAATAAAGAAAATGATTCAAATTGCAAAAGATGTCTCATATTCTTCCTCTGGTTCTAGTTCAGATGATTGTGCTTCGTCCTCTACTGATGATTATGTTCATTCCTCTGATAATTTTACTCATGCTTTGTTTGTTAAATCTAACAACTTTTCTCCCATTAGAACTGCAACTAACAAACATGGACCCAAATATTAGTGGGTACCAAAACCAAAGACTGATTCTGTGTTGCAGGCACATGCTGTCAAGGGGGAGTAAGAGAACTAAGGTTTCTAAGTAAATCAGCTTAGAACCCGTACTTCAACTTGACTTCTAAACATATCAGTTTAGGACTCGTTCTTCAAATGTTAATGACTTCTGAGTAAAGCAGCTCAGGACTCGTCCTTCAATGTGTTTAGCTTCTGGACATATGAGAAACTGTGAGCGCATCTACTTCAAATTCCGTTGCACCTATCTCTGACAGTGATGTTGTTCCAGTTACATCAAGTTATTCAAGAATCTGAGCTAGTTCGACCAGAACCTGAATAAGTGCAAACCAAACACATTGATATGAGGTACCACTTCATTAAACATCATGTGGAAGAAGGTACTATTGAATTATATTTTGTTCCAACTGAATATCAACTTGCCGATATTTTTACAAAACCCTTCGACGAAAAACGATTTAATTTTCTGCTTTCAAAACTCGGCATGTTGAATATAAAAGTTTAAACCTACACAAATTTTATTCTATAAAGTAAAATTTTTACAATTCTTCTTTCTTTTGAATAAAATGTGTGTCTAGGATAAATTTTCAAGTTGCTTTGTTTATATTTAAGTTTTATATGTTCATATTTCAAGTCTTACAAAAAAAATCGAAAGGTTAGCGAAACATGTTTGAAATTTTTGAGAATGCTTTAAAGTTGTGTCATTCGGAATATTTATAGTTTACAATGGTTAGAAAGCCTAAAAATTCAGAATTATGGATCGTAATGAAAATATAGGATAAGCACTTAGACGTAAAACCAAGTGATTGAGATGAAATTTAAATATATAAAATACAGAAATGACTAAGTTAAAAAGTTTGTACCTGTGACCTTTCTGGTTTGGGAAAGTAAGTTCCGTGGGATGCTTGTTATTTGGTCCCCTACAGTCAATTGGTCTGGGAGTGATCGAACCCAAATCCTTCTATAGAACCAGATCGAAAGTCATGTTCTACTGGTATAAATGGGTTTAAGATGTGTCGATGTAGCCTTTCTGATCTGGGAGAGTAAGTTCCAAGGGGTGCTTGACACCTAGTCCCCTAAGGCCAACTGGTCTGGGAGCGGTTGACCCAAATCCTGCAATAGGATCAGATAGAAATTTACGTTTACGACATGTTTTATACTTACAAAACTTCTTGATTAAAAGATGCCAATGTGCACAAATTTAAAAGATGCCAAAGAGCACAATTATGTGAAGCTGCCAATGTGCACAAATTTAAAAGATGACAATGAGCACACATCTCATGATACTTGGTGATATTTTTTAAGTTGCGATAAACCTATAAATTTGTGAAAGTCTTAATTCTTGACAGCTTAGTGTGTGTAAAGGCAAAGTATTCTATTACATTTTTAGAATTACATTTACTTGAAGCTAATCAAAGTTCACATGCTCGCACACTGAATAGATCGATGAAAGTTTTTGAAACTGAACATGTATTAACTTGATATGCAATGAAACTTGTATCTGCATCCAAAAACACACACTTGATTTTAATTGGTTAATTAATCTGTGATATTTTACTGAGTAGAATTTAATTTGCATAGTGTTTAAAAATTTATATATTTAGTTGTTTCAAAATCTATATTCGGTATATTTTTCTTTATACATTGATATTTCTATGTTTGTGTTCCCATATCTTTGAAAATTGGTATGTGCATATTTCGAGGGGGAGAAAATTTGAAAGAAAATCTGACAATATCTCATTTCGAGGGGGAGTACATAAAGTGCATACAGTGGTCAGTGCATTTGTGCAGGGGGAGTAAAAGAGCTCAACAGGTGAATCATTTCAAGTCTCAAGTCCGATATGCGCCTCCTATAAATTTCTTGCTAGCTTCTTCGACTCAGTCTTGCAGATGTGAAGTTGTCTCGTCTCCAGCGTAGACATGACCAAGATGATCCAGATCATCAAGGTCATGAGGGGGAGAAGTTAAAGAGACAAAGAGTTCAAAGTTTATTTGCTCAAGATTCTATTTCTTCAACTATTCTAGTCCTTCTGATGTTCCAGCTCCGACCACCACAGCTCCTTCGAGTATATTTGGAAGAGGTGCGTCATCTAGAGGACAAGCTGATGTTCCTGTTCCTGAATCGATTGTTCCTTCAAGCTTATTACAAACTGGTTCAGTCTTGTCAAGGCAGCAAAGACAACATAGACTGAAAGATGCTGAGAAGAATTTTTTTTTTAGTCAAGAAGCTATGCTAAGACGCTTAGAAGGTCTGATTTGAGTTCGAAGATGGGTGTATCAGACATCAAAGAAGACCTGAGCGCCATTGATTACTAAGGGGGAGATTGTTAAGTCTGATTTTATAGTAATCAATGTATTTATCTCTTGTGGCCTTAACTGTGGTTTAGCTAGTCTTTTATATCTGTTTAGGCCAAGGGTATTTAAGGCCCCTTGTGTCTTAGGTTGTAGTAAGAACTCTCAGCGTTGATATTGAATATGAAGCTTTTACGTCTTATTCTCTCTCTACTTTCTCTCTCTAAAGATTTAGATAGATCTTGGTTTATCATCCTCGTTTAGATTAGGAAACATTGGGGACACGCGATTTTGCAGGGATTACATGAAATCGGAGATCAAGCTCCGACTAAAACGAGGAAACAAAATCAACTCTGTTTCAATCTAAATCAAGACCAAAGTTGTGAAATTCATCAAAAATTTCACGATAATCATACGAAATCTCGGTGAAAATGGAGGAAGAAAACGCGCCACCAGTTCCAAGAGGTTAGGGTTTCAAAAATTTTCAACATTCCATATAAATATATGAAATCAGTCACTAATACTTCTAATAACTGTATAGCACGAAGAAAGAGTGAACGGATACGTCTCTTAACTTCATTCTCCAGATTCAAAAATACCCCATACAACCTCAGTTTGTTTGGACGGGGTGGAGACCGAAGGAAACAAGAAGGAAGGTATTAGATTCGTAAACTAATCATTCGAGAAATAAAGCATTCATAATTTTTTTTCATAATGTTGACAATGTGTACATCAATCACGCGATGCAGCCACACCAGGGTAAAACAAGGAAGAGACGACAATGGGGTCACCTACGAAAGGTACGAAACATAATGTTAGCCTAAAGAAAATGTGATATTTCATAACAATAGTTTCTCTTATCTAACAAACACTCCATGATAGTCTAGGAACAAGCAATGAATCGGAAAGTCCATGAAGAAAATCATACACTAATCACAAAATCCTTGAAATGTTATTTAATCGGTTTCATAACTAAGATTAGTTCAATGGTTCTGTAGGCACAAACGTAAAGGTATGAAACAGTTTCATAACATAAAGTGAATAAAGGTATGAAACAGTTTCATAACATAAAGTGAATAAAGAAAAAACAAATATGAAATCTGAATAAAAATATATGAACAAATCAATTATGATAATAAAAAAGGAAGTTATAAATCCATGAATATCGTTTCCTAAATTATAGGATTCTCTGGGAAAAAAAATAATATGAAAAAAAACAAAAAAGACGGTATTACCCTTCGCGAAAAAAATAAAAGAAAAACATAATACATAAAATCAATGGTTAGGATTAGTTTACAAAGTTTACAAATTAAGTATGGTTTACAAAAGAAGGTGGGTCTATATATATATATATATATATAGAGAGAGAGAGAGAGAGGGGGGGGGGGAAGTTCAAATGAAAACTCTAATTTCATTGTGCACGTGACAACAAATTTGGGCCCTTCCATCTATATTGATCCAACAACTCATATTAAATAGGGTTTTTAATTAAAATTAGATTAGGGGTAAAAATGGAAGATATTTAAACTTACGCCTACCATATTTAACTTTTTATTTTCTTTTTTAATTATAAAACTTTTACCCACTTAAAGTTCAAAATAAATTATCTTAAAAATTACTAATATTTTAATCAAACAAATTACATCAAAAAACGAGAATTTTGTGCTCTTCGATATGACATCCATCTCGATATAGTTTTTTTTTCTTCATTTTAATCGTTTTTTACGTGAAATGCTATATATGTGTTATATTCATTATAAATATGTATGCACGTCTTCAGGTGTCTACATTCGGTATGAATAACTAAGGTGGACGTTCATTCACTATTCAGGATGAATAATACAGTATTCAGGATGAATAATACACGAATCCATGATTCATGTATTGTTCATCATGAATCGTGTATTATTCACCCCGAATGATGTATTATTCATCTGATGATACATTATTCATGATGAATAATATATGAATGACCCGTGAAGGTGTAGACCTATGTCGCACTCTCTTTTGTTTTCCGATTCACAACCGAAATTTCGTTTAATTCATTATGGATATGTATGCGCATCCCCGGGTGTCCCATATTCAGTATGAATAACAAATGTGAACATTCATTTATTATTCATGATGAATAATACAGTATTCAGGATGAATAATACACGAATTCATGAATCGTGTATTATTCATGAATTCGTGTATTATTCATCCTGAATGATACATAATTCATGATGAATAATACATGAATGACCCGTGAAGGTGTGTAGACGTGACGCTTTTTTTTGTTCCCCGGTTCACAATCGAAACTCGATAGGTTCTCGATTCGTCTCGATGGGGTGTTAGGTTACGGTGATGAAGAATGTGATGCCTTACGACGTTGAAGAAAGTGTTGAAGAAGGTGATATCGACGTGTTGTACACACTTGAACGTACAGAAATATTCATAATGAATATAACACATATATAACATTTCACGTGCACAATGGATGTCATATCGAATGTAGATCCTAGTACAGTGCAATCACGAACAATAATCAACAATGAAGAACAATAATATAGCCACAACCTCTAGTCATATGATTAATATTCAAGAAAGGGTTTAGGTTTACAGAGAGAATATCTGATCAGTAAATGTAAACCTATTGACTAGAGAATTATGAATAAATGAGACTAAACTGATAAAAGAAACTAATAATGCCTTTATATACTTAGGCTTACAAGCTTAATGGGCTAATGGGCTTTAAGCCCAACTAACTAATAAAACTTTAGAATAATTACATTTTGCACCGTGAACTTCTATTTAACATATAAAACACCCTAACAATCTCCCCCTTTAAATAGAAGTTCGAAATCACGCCAGTTTGGAACATATGTCTTTCGAAACCCAAAACTGATCTCGAAATATCGCATTTGTGTTATGTACTCCAGCCGATCAATGATAACAATAGTGCTTGAAGAACAAGTTCCTTGTATTTCGGATCCAATGGTTGAACCCCTTTTTCATCTTGATCAACAGCACGCTTCAACTTGTCTTTAAGCAACATCAAAGTACCATCGCAGAACCTGGAAATCTGACTGAATCGAATAAAACGCATATCACCTTTGTTGTTCGCGTATGTCATGCCGAGTTCTGGAAACTTAAGAACTGTGAAGGCTGGTACATTCTGAGCATCAGAAGGAATCCTCAAATAAGGTTTAAGCAGATTGATCTTCGGTTGGTTGCTTTCTAACCCGATCTGAAAATCTTCTACCGAGGCAAGCTTCATTGCACACTTCATGTATCACTTGACAGTCTCGAGTGCATCTATAACTTCTCCTGGTCTGATAGTTCTTGTCTTAAAGTCTCTAAGCAGAAATAGTAGATCTTGTGGTTCAAGACGTGGAAAATCAGCTTCAGAAAAATTCCACTTCTCACCATCTTCTCGAGTTACCACAAAGTATGAATACTTTACGCCCATGAAGAAACAAGCGTGAATTTGATCGACAGATGTAATTTGGAGCTTTGTCTTTCTGTACCTGTCTTTGAAGTAGTTTTACACAAATATGATCTCACGCTGCTTTTACTTGCTTTTCATCGACTGGAGACCATGAACCACGACTTCATCATATTCACGAATCCAATGGGCAAAGATCTTCTTTTGACTTTCTTCAAGAAATGGAACTTTAATTCTGACTCTTTCCCACTTGGATGGATTAGCTGGAGGAGTACTATCTGTTCTCAAAACTGGTGATGCAGGAGGAGATCTAACAGGAATATCTGGCTGAGGAAGATCAGGGTGATCTGCAACTGTGTAAGTCAAAAGCGGTACCCTGACAGAAGTCTGTACATCTGACTGATAATCTAGAGCCGTAAATTCGGAGTTGATAATCTCATCAATCTCGGCTTGAAGGACTACCAGTGCTCTTTCGGTGTTGACCTGTTCTTCTGTCGGATCTGAAAACGAATATGGATTAACAATCAAAGCCCAGTTTTCAGGATCTATCGGTGAACCTCCATCTTGTTCCTCAGGCTTTTCAACCATTGGAATGTCGTATAATACCATATCCATAGACTGCTCCTGTGCCTGTCCTTGTCCTTCGGGTTGAGTACCAGAACCCGAACCCCTTTCCGTTTCCACCTAAACTGTACTCACTGACTGTGTCTCCGGCTCGGATAGTCTTTGGCGCTTCTCCACCTCATGGTGATCAGGATCATCCTGGTCATCATGTCGGCGCTTGAGCCTCTCTGCCTGGTTGCGGCAGGTGTCTTCCACGGATGATAGTCGTTTATTCAAGACAGCTACGGTTTGCTGCAAAGACTGAAGGAGGACTTGTTGATGCTGGAAGGCTTCTGGAGATATAGTGGGTTGGGGGGGTGTAGGTGTAGATGCTTGAGTACGGAGTAAGGAAAGTAGATCGGCATCTTGGGTAGGTTCGTTTTGAGATTGGGCAAGTAGTTTGGCAAGGAGGATAGACTTGAGGTCATCGATAGACATCTCTGTAGCAATAGTAGAGGGTTGTGATGTAGGAGGTAGTGGTTCAGGCTCAGTCGCAGGGGCTTTGCCTTTGATTAGGCGTTTCAGCGCATCTACCTCCTCCCTCATTTCGACTCGCATGATGTTGTGGACAACCTTTAGGGCGCCGTCCATGAATTCCCTTGAGACGAACTATGGGTGATTAACTTCTGGGTCACTTAGACTTCCAGTTGTGGTTACGACTGTAGAAGTCGAACCGCCTACGTTCATAACTGGTGTGATGATAGCTGTGGTAGGACTTCCACCCAATCCTCGTAAACCAACCGAAGTTGGAATTACTATAGGTGTTCCAGTCGGGCTACTAAGGCCTCCAACAGTAGCCGAGAAGGGTACTTGTGTCCTAGGAATAGGAGATATAACATCAAAGGGAGTGAGTGGAAGGAACTGATCCTCAAGAATCAGTTCGGCATCAGCGATGGGGTCAATCGCCTGGTTTGGGTTTTGCGCCATTGAACCTGTGAATAATAAACACGTTAGAACTTGGGTACAGCGAAAACAATATTTCTTTAGAGTTAACTGGTTAATGGTTTAAACCACAACCCATTCAAACTCCAAGGCATTAAGCAACTCAAACCCTAATCTGGGGACCAGGGTTATTGACCAGGTCACTCAACCATTTAAGAATGCTGAAACCCAACTAACACATATTCAACTCACACTTTGAAATATAAAAATCCACCAATACACAGTTGCAAAAAAAATACCACTAAAGCGACCGGTATGAAGCATCGACCGGGGTCAAGCCATCTACCGGGATGGTCACTGACTGGTATAAACAACGACCAATATAGGCAACGACCGGTATAGACACCGACCGGTGGGGTTAAACGACCGGTAAGGTGAAACGACCGGGGTCGGGTGGTCTGGGCGACCGGAGTGGTCAAACGCCCGATATGGTTAAACGAACGACCGGGGTCTTAGCCGACCGGTGTTACCCTATCGCCCGGTATCAAGACGACCGGTATTGCCCTAAGCGACCGGTGTCCCCCAATCGACCGGTGTCAACCAATCGACTTGTATCTAACCAAATCGATCAAACAGAGTGAACACAAACCATTCTAACATCTATCGATTTCAAACACATGTAAAAGATATTTAAAGCACGAACGTAGAACAATATTAAACTGTATCAATCAAACCCAATAAGAGATACCCTAGGTGTCGACATAAAACGATCGGTATCAACCCATCGACCGGTGAACCATATCGACCGGTGTCAACCCAATCGACATCAAAACTTTATCAAATCGAAATCGAGTACTAATCCATCGATCGAATCCACAGCACGATAAGGTAAACCAAAACAATCAACGAAAACATTTGTATTAACACATCTCTAGAAGGTAGACCTAAATCGACCGGAGTCGATGGTGTGGCGACCGAGGGGGGGGCGAAACCGATCGACAAGAGTCGATGTAGACCTAGAACGACAGAGAGATCGGGTCGACCGGAGTTGATATATTCAATACAGATCGCGAAACATACCTATTGTCTACGAGTCGGTGGGAACGAGAGATTAGACAGAGAGAGATCGAGAGATCGGCGCTGGTCGAGGGTTTGAGAGAGATAAGTGCGTTGAGAGAGATATAGAGAAATCGAGAGATAGAGAGTGATAAGAAGAGGGAATGAGAGGAGCCCTGTTGGCCCCTAAGGTGCTTAACAAGTTTGTAGAAGGGGGGGTTAAATACAAACACAGAATTTAAAGTTTAATAAATTGTTTATTGATAAATCAAACACAATTTACAAGTCTGTTGCGGAATAAGATTAAGTAAGACTCAATCTAAACAAACTTAAGAAAACACTAAGATGGTTGCACAAGAATTTCAGAGAATGGGGGATTTAGAATATAGAAAACAAAGGTTTCTATTTGGGGTTCAAGGATTGAGCACAACCTCAGATGGAGGGGTGAACTTCCTATTTATACCCTATGCATTAAATGCATGGCAGGGCACTTTACACGTGGCGTTCACTGATTGGCTTTGGAAGTCTGACTTTGGGAGACATGCTTTCGGCCGGATCATGAACAACATAGTTGACAGAGTTGTTGTACGAATTATGGCAGAAGCATGTCCTGTCTGACATATCGTACTGAGTTGTGTAAGGTAAGACAAATAGAAACTTGAGGTATAAGCTTTGTGATCATTCAATCGCTGAATATCTCATTCTGCAGAGATATCATGAGTTCAGCGATCGCTGAAGCTTTACTCATGTTCCTTCGCGTATAAGTAGAGTTGTCTTTGCTTCACTGATATCCGCATCAGGTCACTAGTAGACTTCTCTTTGTTCAGCAGCTTCGTCTTCGATGCAGCTATGAACATCTGTTGACGCGAGACTTGTCTTCAGAGATTACGTTACTGTTTACATCAGAAACTATCAGCGATACTGAACAGAATCAGTTTGATCACTGATAGTGAAACACTAATACATACTAAATGTTTATAAGAAGACTATCAGCGATAACTGAACATACTCAGTCTGATCGCTGATGGTGAAACATTAATACATATTAAACGTAATTTTCACTAAGTATAGAAAAGGGTCGTTATCAAATCACTGAGAGAGTTTGGATCAAAAATCTCCCTCTATTTGATAATGACAAAGTAACTGAAGAAAATTACTTTATAATTCAAAATGATGGAATAATCTGGACTCATAACATACATGTCCCAATTACTATTTTGAGGGATCTTTTACAGTACTGATAGAGTTAAATACTTCACTGAAATTTTCATTAATCCAAGAAAAGAATTAGAAGATGAAAATTACAAGTACAAGTGATGTACTAACTACTGTAAGTTTAAACTAATAGATTACAAGAAAGAAAACTAATATATCATCTATCTAAAGAGGGTTTAGGAGGATTGATCAAATACTCAGGTATTTCTTCTCCTTTTTTGCCTTCGCTCTAAAGATTCTTTGCAGATGATAGCTATGATTGGCTCAGCAGCAGGATAGAGAGTACACCATAGGCACATGAGATCCTTGAGAAGAGCGAGGGGACAGATAGGGATTTCAGAGACTCTTTGAAATCTGAGTTGTTCCTCGTCATCTCTGAAGAAGATTCCAAAAGGTTCTTCAAGAACTTGTCCCACAACATATGGTCCACCAGGAGGCAGAGATAGATCCAGAACTGAAAGATCAGGAGGAGGACCGAACAGAGCTTCTCTTGAAAATTTGATGGAGGTTTCATTCCTGATCACCATGACATTTTCAGAGGAGGAGGAGACAGGATTTCTTCTGATCTGCTTTGACTTACAAGGAAGAGCAGACGACACCTTTAAAATTGCAGCGACTCTGTTGATGAGAGCATCATTTATCCCTTCAACATAGCCTCTTTTGACTTTGATTTCTTCAGTGCGTCTTTGAACTCAAGCCATTCCATATAGCCGAGGCTTTCCAACTTTGAAACAAACATTGCCTTGCAGCTTCCATCCTCTCTGGTAATCTCCATAGTGACAGAAACTTTGTCCTTCTTCTTTCTTCCAGAGATAGCGACAGCTACGATCTTCATTGGGTTAGAGAGATAGTCAATTTTGTGCTTGCACCAATCGACTGTATTATCGCTGACCGCTTTTTCTTTGGAGCGTTCCTCTTCAATCTCTTTCAAAAGAGCTGCCTGGACTTCCACTGGTTTTCTTTTCAGCTTCTTGTCTTTGACTTGAGAGGACTGAATTTTGAGAGCCAGAGAGGCATCTATTTGACAGTCAACAATCAGCTTCAGTCAGGAACTCTAGATCCGTTGATTGAGAGGGGATCTTTCGACGTTGATTCTCCAGATGAGAGATCATCTCTGTTCTTTTCTTCATCTCTTCCTCTGACCAGTGAGATGGTCATCAGCTTCAGCAGCTGGGATTATTTGGAGCTCTTTACCCTTAAGCAGGGGAGAGAACTGTCTGGTCAGAAAATGAAAAAGGTTAGTTTATTTTTATGGAAGAAGAGAGATAAAGGCTAGAAAGAAACAGGGGTGGGATTTTTATAGAAGGATAAAGGAACGAGGGAAAGGCATACCTGAGAAGGATTCTCCTCAGATAGTGAAGTCTTCTTCAGGTTTCCCTCAGCAGTAGCACATTTGCTTTGGGAAGGGGTTCCTGAAGAAGTTCCATGGCTCCCCCTGCTTTGATAACTTCTTTCGAAGCTATCGCTGATGAAGTGACGGCAGAAAAACACCATAGCGATGGATCTTCATCGTCATCATCATCATCTTGATGAGGTTCTTCCTCTTGATCTTCAAGATCAAGGGCTTCATATTCATCGTCCTCTTCTTCTTCATCATCGATTAAATCTTTGAGAGAAGGAGGGGCTTTTTCAGCAGCTATATCCCCCTCAACCTGAGAGGGAGTTTCCTTCTGTTGGACCTCAGCAGCGACTTCAAACTCCGTATTTTCTTCAGTTGCCTTCTCCCCCTCTTTGTCATTATCATTGAGGGAGAGATCTTTGGAAGGAGATGAAGCTTTTGCAGCGACCAACACCTGAACTTCAGCCTCCAAACAGTCCAGACGGCCTTCAAACGCAGGAAGATCTGACGTAGCCTGATGAATGAACTCCACGGCAATGTTCAGCGAAGTACGATCGTTCTCTGTGAATGAGGGAGTAGGAGTCGGAGCTGGTGCCTTCAGGTGAGTCAGGATTTGCTGAAGAAGAACTTCACAGGAATCAACCTTTGTAGCCAGGGCTGCAAACTGTTGCTGTGAGTCTTCCCTGACTTTGACAATCGCTTCTTGGAGAGTAGCGATTTGAGAAACGTCAGCTTTGGAGGCGCAGTTGGCTGTTAGCGTCTTCAGTGCTTCACCAGCTGATTGAACAGCATTGGTGGTGTTGTTGAGAGAGGCAGTCAGAGATTCCACCTTTGCACTCAAACTGAATTATCAAACATTTTGTAGAATTGTAACGATTCCTCAAAAGATTGATGTTCAGGTCCTATGGGTCCAAACTCAAGTTGTTGAACTGGGATCGTAGGTTGCGTCACTGTTGTTGTGACAGCGACCGAAATCGCTGGCACGGTTGAAGTGGGTATCACTGAGGATGTGGAGGAGAGACCCATGAATGCATCCAAGGAAGTTTGTTGATAAACATCCTTAGGTATAGAGCTAGAGGTAGCTTTCTCCTTGGTCACCTTGGCCTTCTTCGAAGGACCAAGGGAGCCAGTTGATGGTCGTTTGGAAGGGGTAGCGGCAGGGATAGCAGAAGAAGGAACCTCCTGCGTGGCCGCTGAAGACGAAGAAGTGAGGAGAGAGAGTCAGGAGCGAAGTTCAGAGATACTTACCTCGTTGGGGAGCGTCTTGACCTCCAGGGAGCGCTGACCCACTTTTGGAAAAGATGCATCCGAGTTAGTGGGGTAAGTAGCAGGGTAGAGGAACTTCAGGTACGCGAAGACGAAGCGTACGTAGGGGACCTTGGGATCCCTCTCGGTCTTCTCTATCTTTGACTTTAGATCATCAAAGATAGCTGTTGCGTAGTCGAAGTTTCTTCCAGCGATAACTGAGTAAGCCATCTGGACCTGAATCTTGCTGGCTTGGTCCAGTGACCCACTCTTCCCACTCATACACTGAATGAAGTGTGAGAAGATGTAGTTAAGCTGAGAAGGCATCAGTGCCTTCTTCACAAGAGTCAGCTTCTTGTTTGGAATCGTCGTCCTGGGCTTGGGTTCCCAAGAGTATTCCATTGCATCCAGGAATTGGATGAGTTCAACATCAGTTGGCAAGGCATCGAATCCATTCCTGGGTTTTTCAGGAAAACGCAAAGCTTTCCTCAGACCTAAGGCAGTCATCATCCCTGATCCAAGTTCAGTGCTGAAGGAGATAGCAGGAACCTGTTCACCCTTTTTGTTGGTGATAGAGGTTTCTTCAGCGGTAAACCAGAATTGTTGGAGTAGAGCTTTGGAAGGAGTGGGATCCACAGTGATAGCGTAAGCAATGCAGGATTGCTTTAGAAATTTTGCGGCTTCCACCAGATGTGGGTATTTGACACCATCAAAGTCAAGGCGAGCAAGATGATTGTTTTTGGGAAGCTCCGAGTCAGAGATGGTGAATTTGACGTTCTTAGAGGCGACAAGTGCAGATTGAGACATTCTGAGAGTAAACAGATAGAAGAATAGAAGAAAGGTTTTAGTCTAAAGAAGATTTGTCCAGTTTCTATTGTGGGAAAGAAACATAGAAAAATCAACATATTTGAAGATTAAAAAGGTGTTCTTAATATAAGATATAAGAACAAGAAGAAAAAACCAAAGATTTTGAATGAAGAAAAATCAAAATAAAATGGTTTTTGAAGAATAAAATCAAAAATGAAAATGATTTTATGTGATAAGAATCTTATAAACCCATAATGGCAGTCCATAAATGGAGTTTTATGTAAAAAGATTTAAGATAAGAATAAGAAAAAGATCAAGAATAACCTGTTGATCTTTTAAGAGGATGATGCAAATGCTTGAGAATGCTAGAATTCTTGAGAGGGAATTCTTGCTTAGAAAGTATTTCCAGAAAGCGTAAAATGAGAAGAATGGAAAAACATTCCTTTTATACGTTAGAGAGAGAGTGTGTGTGAGAGGCGGGAAAACAAATGCTCATCATGACATAGACACGTCCCACGAAGTTGATTGGATGGAAGGGCAACGGACGAACGTGTCAGAAAAAGGCATGTCGTGGATTATCGATTCAAATGACGTCATAGAAGAGAGAGACTGTTCATTTGTCCGTTTTGAAATTACCGCTGAAGAAAAGTCAGCGGTAGATTTTCTTTTTGAAAGTATCCCTGATGAGAAAATTAGGGATGAGTTTTCTTTTTAAGAAGGATCACTGACTAGAAATATTAGTGATAAATTAATTTTTCAAAAAGCTTTTAATCATTTGAAGAAAGTTCAGTGATTAAGGTTTATATTTTGAAAAACATCTTAACTGAATGAAGACTCAGTTGTAGGGATGGAGAGAACATACCTGAGAGTCAGAATGTTTATCAGAAAAAAAAAATGATAAAAGGGGAACTTATGATTACTGACACAATGCATGAACGCTGAAGAATTATTCTTCAAGATTCAGCATTCCAAGCTCACTGATGAGAAAGTTGAACCTTGTCTCATCGAGAGGTTTGGTGAATAAATCAGCAAGCTGAAAGTCAGTAGGGATAAAATGAAGTTCAATATCACCGTTCATCACATGATCTCTGATAAAGTGATATCTGATCTCTATGTGTTTTGTCTTTGAATGTAGCACTGGATTATTTGCTATAGCGATAGCACTAGTGCTGTCGCAATAGATTGGAATCTTTGATAGCTGAAGGTCATAGTCTAATAGTTGATTTCTCATCCATAAGATCTGAGAACAACAGCTTCCAGCGGCTACGTATTCTGAGAGTCCAAGAATCTCTAAATCTTTAGAGAGAGAAAGTAGAGAGAGAAAGTATGGAAGCGCAAAGTAATCTGATGTATTAAAATGTGAGTGCCAAGGTTACAAAACAAAGGCTCTAAGGGGACTTAAATACCCCAAGCCTTTACAAAACAGATAGAACATTAAGAACAGACAGACTAGAAAATAAATACAATGATTACTATAAAAACAGATCTAACAATCTCCCCCTTAGTAATCATTGGCGTCGTGGTCTTCAAAAACAGCATAGACCAACCAGGCGACTTTTGGAGAATCACTGATGCTCTTCTCTTTCACGAAGTCGATTCAAACCAACTAAAACTTCCAGTCGTCTTAGAGTTGAGCGGAGATTCAATCTCTCTTGAATTGAATCTAAAGTCTTCTGGAGAAGTCGGATTTCATCATTATCAACTAGGAATGCATTTTCTCTTGTTTCCAAAAATCTTCTTTTGGCTTCCTTCAGACGTTGCTCCAGCTGAAGCTTGATCACCTTTAAGGTTCCATCGGAGTAATGTGCAATTTCTTCAAACCTGATAAAGCATTTTTCATTAGAGCCATTCTTGTACATAACTCCATATGGATCTTCAACAATGGTGAGAAGAGGATTGACTCTATGTTCGGTAAGCTTCGGTTGGGCCTGAGAAGATTAACAATCGGCTGAAAACTTTCGACGGCCATCTGAAAATCAAAAACTCGGAAGAATCGGATTTGTCGTCGAATGAATCTTTTAATGACGAACAAAGCTTGTGAAATATCCTGTGATCTATGATACAGATTCCTGAAGTGATCATATAAGAATTCAATATCATCTATAGAAAGGTCAGTGAAGTTTGCCTCTGAAAATTTATACCGCTTGCAGTCTCTTCTTTCAACTTCAAAATTAGGATACCAGATATTCACAAACTTGTTGATTGTGACACTGATGACTCGAACAATCAAGTGTTGAGAAGATACGGTACTATTCCTTTTGCGTTGGCACTTAATGAACATTAAGTATTCATATTGATAGGCATCTGACTCTTTCTCTACTCCAAGGATTGCATAGATGTTAATCGGCCTTCTTCTGGAGACAAAGATGTTTCTCTGAGTGTCTTCTAGAAAGGTTGATCTTTGCCTTGATGCCAAATATCTACGATGCAAATTCCTTTGTCTTTGATGTCTAGATAAAGCTGGTCCTTCTTCTAGAATAGATGGTGGAATTACAGGATCAGAAGGTGGAACATCAGCTTCTGCTCTTGACGACTGACCAACTTCAAATGATCTTGAAGGAATAGTGGTAGTCGGAGCTGAACTAGCAACAGGAGTAGATGTGACATTAGCTGATTCAGGAATCTCATCATGATCAGGAAGATCACTGTATAACAAATATGCTTCTTCTTCATCTTTTGCATCCATGAATACTGATTCATTTTCTGTATCTGATATGATAATGATGTCATCACAGTCTTCTTCATTGACTTGACATATCTTTTCAAATCTGACATCTTCATCATCATCAGAATTAATCTCTATGAAGTTAGCAAGGAATGTCCTCATGTCATTTGCAGCTTCAGATTCTTCAACTTCATGAACATTTGCAGAAATATCTGGATCCATATAAACAACAATTTGCATAATATTGTTAATATTACTCTCAGAAATATTCAGTTCATTATGCAAGGAAGACAGAACAACATTTTCAATCATAACATTCACTAAATCCTGAATGTTGCAGTCTTGGACATTTTCACCACTCTTTCCTTTATCACCAGCCACTTCTTCTTGAATATCTTCTCTAGCTTCAGAAGATCCTTCAACTCGCGGTCTCTTTGCCATCTCCCCCTCATGGCCTTGATGATCAGGATCATCTTGGTCATGTCGGCGCTTAAGAGACGGGTCGGCCTCAGTTCTGCAACTTTGTTCATGAAAATCAATCCTGGAAGATAAATCAGAGAAGGCTTGAGACATAAACGATTTGAGATCAGAAAAACTTGATCGAACTTCTGATCTGAATGCATGAAACTCATCAGATAAAGCAGTAATCCGGTCAGATTCAGAAGAAGGAACTGGAGGGGGCGTAGATTGGAAATTCCGTAGCAAAGAAAGAAGATCTTGATCCTGATGTTGTGGCGGTGACATAGACAGTAGACGTGCATATAGTAGATCAGTCAACTCAGAAATATGTAGTTCATGAAGAGAAGACCTTGAAGATGTACCAGAAGGAGTAGACATAGAAAGTCCCGCAGACATAGAAATCACCGAAGGAAACGAAAGAGAAACAATCGAAGAAGTAGTTGAAGTTACAGCAGAAGAAGGTTCACGAAGAACTACCCCAGATGGGCGTCTGAAAGGAATCTCTGGAGGAATGACAGATGTATCAATCTCAGGCATCTTGCCTTTGAAGAAAGTCTTCAACTTCAGAATTTGAGTTTCCTTTTCTGCATCCATTTTCTCTGATAACTGACGAATAACATCATTCAAAGTAGAGAATTTGTCAGTAGATACCCGAGCTTGATCAAAAGAAAGTTCTACAGCTGGAACTTGAATAGCCGCAAGTGAAGTTGCTGGAGCTTGACTTTGTACCGGAGCTGAGGCTTGATCAAATGTTGTATCCAATTCATCTACTTGAAGATGTGCAACAGAAGGATTAACAGGAACAGAATCATCTTCAGAGAGAACTTCTGTTGAAATAACCACTTCCGGTGTCCTAACCTTCCTTTCATAAACCTTAAGACTTGGTTTATCACTATCATCATCATCATCATGATCAGAATCTTCATCATCATCATCCCCATCAATATCACTAACATGAACATCACCATCATCAGCATCATCAGCATCATCAGAAGTAACATGAATAGGAGACTCAGTAACAATTTCAGTTAGAACATTCTCAACTTGTTGAGAAGCAACATCCTCTTGAACTATTTCTTTTTCAACAAATACCGCAACTTCTTGCTCATCTTCAGCCTCTTTTTCAACTTCAGGCTCTTGTTCAGGAATAGCTGCTTCAACTTCAACATCTTTTTCAACAGCTTGATTGTCATGAGAAGGCTCATCTTGTACAGCTTCCATAAACTCATTCTCCATGCAATATTCTATGACATCCTCATATGTAACATCAGCGTAGTTGGCAATAAGAGCATACGGAATGGTCATAGAATAGTTGAAAGACCTCTTCTGCTTCTGAATATAAGTAATTTCATAGTCTGGAACCTGAGGCCAAGATAACCTGCGAGGAATGGCTGGATTGCTGCGAAGCATGCTTCGAACAATAAGTTTCAGAAATCTAATGAACGGAATGAACTTCCGTTTCTTGTTGGTGAACTTGTCATGTACCACCTCCGAGAGTTCGGTCCAAAAAATAAAAGTGTAGTCGACATGCAAGTCATAGACGACGGCATGGAACAATCGGAGATACATTAGACTTGCACTGTCTGTGCCAGAATGCTTCGATGTCAGGCACCTGATGATAACTGAGAACAGTGCATACCATACTGGAGGTAGATTAGACTTGTCAAAGTCGGTAACTTTGTTTAGTTGACCAACATATCCAAGCTGTTTGATTCCCTCAAATACTTCCTCTTCTGATGGAAAATTGTCATAGGTAGTACGACCTGGTCTGGAATTCGGCTCAGGAAGCTCCAGTATCAATCTCAGTCGCTTGTAGGAAAGGAAAGATTCAAATTGATCGATTTGAAGATCAAAGTGATGCGGACGAGCCATTTCATTCTTTGTTATAGAATTCCAAGCCTGTTGAATGTAGACCTCAGGAACATCAGCAACAGAAGACAGAGCTTGAGCAATTGGATGTCCTCGAAGAATAGATCAAATAACTGGATGGATCTTTATTCTATCAAAGTCCACAAAATAGTTGTTCGGCTTGTAAGGCATGTACATGATGGTTGGGAACACATCATTTGGTGTACGACGAGAAGCAGAAAGATCGGCTCCAACAGAAGGATGAGATGGCATGGGAGTATCATGAGAAGCTCGATCAGACGGATCATCGAGAATTGCATTCTCGTCTTGAATCATTGGATCTGTATTTGTTTTAGAAGACATAATAGACCTGAAAAAAAAATTTACAAAAATAAAAAAAATAATTCTAAGTATGGTTTGCGTGCCAAGTTAGAAGCGCAAACCAAGGTTTACGTGTTGAACGTGAAACGCAAAGCCAAGTTTGCGTTTCAGTCATGAGACGCAAAGGTAAATTTTGCGTGTCTAACATGGTCCGAAAACTATACTTAGAAATACAAAACAAGACAAACAAAAACACAAAGGGAGGTTTGCGTATCAAATGTGATGCGCAAAGTTCACTTTGCGTGTCCAACGGGAGACGCAAACTAGACTTTGCGTGTCCTGTTGGTTGCGCAAAGTACACTTTACTGGTCAATCATACTTGATATAAAACCCAAAAACAATACACGAAGGACAAACACAAAGAGAGTTTACGTGTCAAAGAGGAGACGCAAAGTAAACTTCGCGTGTCCTATTTGATACATAAACTATACTTGAAAGAACAAAGAAAACAAAAACAAAAAGATTGCTTAACAAGTTAGAAGCGCAAAGTAGACTTTGCGTTTCTAGTTAGACGCGCAAAGTTCACTTTGCATTTCTAGTTAGACGCGCAAAGTTCACTTTGCGGGTCTAGCTAGACGCGCAAAGTTCACTTCGCGGGTCTATCATCCTTGTTCAGAAACCTAGTTTTCGCGAATACAAGCCGAAAACCATAAAAACCAAAATTAAAGCTAGAATATAAGAAATTAAAGATAAAGGATGCATACCTGATGATCGATTATCAGTTCTAAGCAAAACCAATATCCAATTCAAACCACAATCAAACACAAAATGAAGCTGAGAATAAGAACAGTTCGAAAAACAATGAGTAGCAGATTAAGAGCATTCAAGTCGAGAAAACATACAATATAAACCAAATCAAAAACGAAGAATCAAAAACATACCTTGAGTTCGAGTATCAAAATCTGAAAGAAATCAGATTAGAGTTTAGCACAAGAAAAAATTTGACCGAGAGAGAGTAGAAGGCCGAAGGTCAGATAGAAGGAACAAACAAGCGGGAAAAAGAAATGAAATACAAAAACACTATTTAAACCAAGAAAAACTAAAACAAAACTAAAGCTAAAAAACATAACATAAAAAAATAATAATAAAAAATAAAAAATAAAAAATGTAAAATGTAAAAAAAATACCTGAAATCCTTTCACTCCCCCTACACAAATGCACAAATATTTAACTGTTAGTATAGCAGATGTGTAGAAAAAAAACTGAGAAACATACCTATTTAAATTCTGATCAGCACAGATAATTTTCTTACTTACTCCCCCTCAACCACAGAAAAGATCAGATAACTTTTTCAGATAAGCTCTCCCCCTTGAAAATTGCACAGACCATATACAAAAAAATACAGATACTCAAACATAAAGACATTAATATGAAAGATGATCATATTGAATATAAATTTTGTAACAACTGAACATATAAAAATTTAAACACTAAACAAATTAAAATCTACTCAGTAAAATTTCACAGATTTATAAATCAGTTGAAATCAAGCATATGTTGTTGGATGCAAGACCAAGTATAATTGCATATCAAGTTAAGACATGTTCAGTTTCAAAAACTTCCATTTGTCTATTCAGTGTGCTCGCATGTGAACTTCAATTAGCTTCAAGAAAAATGCAGTTCTAAAATTATTATAGAAAACTTTGCATGTACTGACACTAAGTCATCAAAAATTAAGACTTTCACAAATTTACAGGTTTATCACAACTCAAACATATCACCAAGTATCATGAGATGTGTGCTCATTGGCATCTTTTTAGCAGTGTGCACATTGGCATCTTCACATGAGTGTGCTCTTTGGCATCTTTTAAGCGTTGTGCACTTTGGCATCTTTTAATCAGAGAGTTAATTAAGTAAAGAACATGTCGTAAACGTAACTTTCTATCTGACCCTATTGCAGGATTTGGGTCAGCCACTCCCAGACCAGTTGGCCTTAGGGGACTAGGTGTCAAGCACCCCTTGGAACTTACTTTCCCGGATCAGAAAGACTACATCGACATATTCTAAACCCATTCATACCAGTAAAACGTGACTTTCGATCTGATTCTATAGAAGGATTTCTGTTCGATCACTCCCAGACCAAATGACCTTAGGGGACCAGATGTCGAGCATCCCACGGAACTTACTTTCCCAAACCAGAAAGGTCACAGGTACAAACTTTTAAACCTAGAGATTTCTGTATTTTAAGAATTTATTATTCATCTCAATCACTCAGATCAATGTCTAAATGCTTAGCCCATATTTTCATTCCGATCTATAATTCTGATCATTTAGGTAGTCTAAGCAAAGTAAACTATAAAAATTCCGACTCACATATCTTTAAAGCAAAATCAAAAGCTACAAACATGTTGCTGACTTTTCGACTTTTGTAAGACTTGAAATTTGAACATATAAAACTATAATATAAACAAAGAACTTGTAAAAGATCCTAGACATACATTTTATTCAAAAGAAAGAAAATCTGTAAAATTTTACTTTATAGAATAAAATTTGTAAAGATTTAAACTTTTAAATTCAACATGCCTAATTTTGAAAGCAAGAAATTGAAACGTTTTTCATCTAAGGCTTTGTAAAGATATCAGCAAGTTGATATTCAGTTGGTACAAAATACAATTCAATAGTACCTTCTTCCACGTGATGCTTTATAAAATGGTATCTCATGTCTATGTGCTTGGCCTTGGTGTGCTGGACTGGATTGACCGATATCGCAATTGGGGACTTGCTGTCACAATATATTGGCACTGTCTTGTACAACATCCCGTAATCCCGAAGTTGCGTTTTCATCCAGAGCACTTGAGCACAGCAACTAGCTACAGCGACGTATTCAGCTTCGGCTGTTGATATTGAAACGCAGTTTTGCTTTTTCGACGCCCAACTTATCAGTCTGTCACCTAAAAACTGAAGATGACCAGAAGTACTCTTCCTGTATAATTGATTACCACCAAAATCTGCATCTGAATAAGCAATCAAATTATAGTCAGAACTTTTAGGATACCATAATCCTAAATAAGGGTTTCCTTTAATATATCTAAAAATGCGTTTGACTGCTAAAAGATGAGATTCTTTTGGTTTAGCTTGGAATCGGGCACACAAGCACGTGGAGAACATTATGTCCGGGCGACTGGCAGTAAGATACATCAGCGATCCGATCATCCCTCTGTATGTCTTTTGATCCACAGCTTTTCCATCTGGATCGAGTCCGAGTTTGGCACCATGAGCCATCGGTGTTCCGATTGAAGTAGATTTGTCCATCTTGAATTTCTTCAAGATGTCAAATACATACTTTGACTGGTTGATGAAGATACCATAAGGAAGCTGCTTCACTTGTAAGCCAAGGAAGAAATTGATTTCTCCCATCATGCTCATCTGAAATCTAGAGGTCATTAAATCAGAAAACCAAGTACACAAAGATTTGTTAGTCGCACCGAAAACAATATCATCTACGTATATTTGTACTAAACAGATATCAAGATTATTTCTATAAATGAAAAGAGTAGTATTGATAGACCCTTTGGTGAAGCCGGATTTGACCAAGAAAGCTGACAACTCGTCATACCACGCTCGTGGAGCTTGTTTCAAACCATACAATGCTTTATCGAGAAAATATAAATAATCTGGACGATCTCTGTCAACAAATCCCTCTTGCTGAGATACATATACTTCTTCTTTCAGCTTGCCATTGAGAAATGCAGTCTTGACGTCCATTTGATATGTTGTGAAATTGCGATAAGCAGCGAAGGCAAGAAACATTCGGATAGCTTCCAATCTGGCAACGGGTGCAAATGTTTCATCGTAGTCAATACCTTCTTCATGTCGATATCCTTTGTCTACCATCCTTGCTTTGTTTCGCACGACGATACCATCTTTATCCTTTTTGTTCTTGAAAATCCACTTAGTGCCAATAACACTTTTTCCTTTCGGCCTTGGTACAAGTCTCCACACTTTGAGCGCATCAAATTGATTAAGCTCCTCTTGCATAGCAATAATCCAATCCGGTTCCTCCAACGCTTCAGAAACTTTTGTAGGTTCAATCTTGCTTAGGAAGCAAGTGAAGAGACATTCGTTAGAAGTAGCCGACTTGGAGCGTGTAGAAACACTGGCTTGAGGATCTCCAATAATTTGATGAATTGGATGAGATCTTGTCCATTTTGTTGTATGAGGGAGAGGATCAATTACATCTTGAACCACTTCTAATTGAAGAGAGGGAGGTTCAGAAACTTCTACATCAGATGAAGAGATAGATATAGTTTCAACTTGAGGAGGAGGTATCTCAACAATCTCTGAATCAGATTCGGGAACAGTTTGTTGAATAACATCATTCTGTACTTCTTCCTGAAGTGATTCCTCTTGAACAGGTTGATCTTGAATAGACTCTTCTTGAGAATGTTCTTCATGAATAGGCTCAGTTTCTGATTGAAAATTGTCTGATTGAACAAAGTCTTGTTGTGCAAGTTCTTGTTGAATAGGAGAGACTGGAGCAGCATCATTGTCAGAGATAGATGCAGCGGAATTGGGAATAGATGAGCTCTCAGTTTCCTGATTCAAAATATTAGAAACATTTTCAGTGTTAGATCTAGGCACATCATCATAAAAATTTTCAAACAGAAAATCAAGATCAGAAAGATTAGGAGAGGGAGTAGAAGAATCCTGGTTATCCGGTGAAAGAGCAGGTTCTGAACAGATTTGTTTAGAAAGTGAATTTTCAGTAATAGCGGGTTCTGAGTCTGAGTGACTAGAAACCAATTCAGCAGCTTCGTCAAATTTTACATTGACACTCTCTATGACCTTTCTTCCAGAGATCAGAAAAACTCTATAAGCGGCAGAGTTTGAAGAATAACCCACGAATACACCCTCGTCTGCCTTTGGACTAAACTTGTTGAGATTCTCCCTGTGATTCAGAACGTAGCATTTACACCCGAATGACTTGAAATACTTGATGTTCGGTTTGATCCCGTTCATAAGTTCATACGGTGTTTAGTTGAAACGATGATGCAGAATTGATTTGTTCTGTGTATGACAGGCAGTTGATACTGCTTCAGCCCAGTACGACAAAGGTAGACCTGAATAAGCGAGCATTGATCTGGCGGACTCAACGAGCGTTCTGTTTCTTCTTTCAACAACACTGTTCTATTGCGGAGTACGTGCAGCAGAAAATTGTTGTTGTATTCCTTGAGATTCATAGAATGCCTGAAGAGTACTGTTTTTGAATTCAGTGCCATTGTCAGATCTTACCACTTTCACTTGCTTCTGCTTATTTGTCTGAGTTATTTTGATGAGGTTGATGAGTACTTCAGGAGTCTCGTCTTTTGATTTCAGAAATTTTACCCAAGTATATCTGGATTAGTCATCAACAATCACCAAAACATATTTCTTATGTCCTAAACTCTTCATCTTCATCGGACCACACAAATCAACTTGCAAAAGATCAAGAATAGCCGACGTGCAGTGTTCAGGTTTAGGCTTGTGAGGAGCTTTCTTCATTTTTCCTTTCTCACAATCCTGACATAGATGGTCTTTCTGGAAACGGAGAACTGGAAGACCTGTCACTGAATCATTCTTGACCAGGCGATCCATATACTTAAAGTTGAGGTGAGCTAAACGTTTGTGCCAAATCCAACTTTCTTGAACTGAAGCTTTAGAAAGCAAGCAGACATCTGAAGGAATTTTGATTGGAAAGATCAATGGTATACAAATTTGAGTGTCTTTTTCCCACCAGAAGATCCTTGCCATTATCATTCTTCACTGTAACTCTTTTGGATTTGAAGCTGACTTCAAGGTCTTTATCGCAGAATTGTCCTATGCTGAAAAGGTTGTGACTTAGACCCTCGACGTAGCTTACTCTTTTGACAGTTATGTTTCCTTGAACTAGATCACCATAATCAAGAATCGGAGTTGTCTCACAGTTGCCAAATTTCACACGACCGCAACATTTATCTTTAAAATTAGACAGAAGTGATTTGTTGCCAGTCATATGTTTTAAACATCCCGAGTCCAGATACCATAACTGACTTAGCTGCACACACAGAAACTCCACCTTTTTAGGTACCCATATGCTTATGGGTCCCTTGTTAGATTTATGCCTTTTATTTTTCACAGATTTAATTTTTATGCAAGAATGAAAGCAATTATCAATAGAAGATAAAACACAATTATCAGAATCAGAACTAGAAGAAGCATATGAGATATTCTTTGATATATCAAACATTTGCTGAAAAGAATATTTCGGGTTTTTATTACATGTAGCAAATGTATCAGTATCACAAAGATTGTCTACACAGTTAACTCCTAACAGTTCAGAATCTAAAATTTGTTGTTTCATCCTCCAAATCTGCCTTGGTGACTTCCTCACAGTCCGATCTGAAGAAGAAAAATCAGAAACATTAGAATTTTCAGATAAGACAGTATCATGTTTCTTTGACTTCTTTGATCTTCTTCTTTTACGCTTCTTTTTATAAAATTGAGCATTTAACAGTAAAGAATCATCAATAATTGAATCAGAAGAAGAAACTTTATAAAAGAAATCAGTCTTAGCATTTAACATTGAAGAACTAGCCTCGGAGTGAAAATTTTCAAAATTGTGCAAGTCTGGAGGAGGTTTGCGCTTCCCATTGGAGGCGCAAACTGAGCTTTGCGCGTCCAACTGCATGCGCAAACTATCAGTTTGCGTTTCCAGCGTGGAACGCAAATGGCCATTATTTTGTAAAACTTTAGCATTTTCCTTGGAATCTTTTGACAATCCAGAAGAAATTTTATCTTCAAAACTTGTTTTCATTATAAAAAGAAATAAATCGTTTTCTAAACAAGTTTGAAGATTTTGTTCTTCCAATCTATCTTCAAGATCAACAATCTTACCTTCTAACACTAATGGGGGAATGTATTTCTTAGTATCATAAGATACCGGAGATACATTTTCCTTTTCAGTGTTAGTAAAAATATCAACAAAATCTGTTGAAAATGAAGATTTATTGGAAGATTTGACATCTAAAATATTTTTAGATTTTCTAGATTTCTTAGATTTATCAGGAAAATACTTTGCATTTTCAGAGGTGTAAACAAATGGCATTTCCAACCTCTTGTTTTTCATTCTTTTCACATTTTCTTCTTCCAAAATTTGTTTCTCAGTTGTCCAAAAGAATTTAAACTGAGGAGCATATTTTGCAAGAGTAAAATGATCATATTCGTATAAAGTAGGAACTTCGTTTTTAGCATGATTTAAAAAATATTTTTAGCTCTAATACCAATTGTGAGTCCAAGAATCTCTAAATCTTTAGAGAGAGAAAGTAGAGAGAGAAAGTATGGAAGCGCAAAGTAATCTGATGTCTTAAAATGTGAGTGCCAAGGTTTTCAAAACCAAGTCCCCACTTTTCTTTTATGGCTTCTTCACTCCTTGGTTTATTCATGTAAATGGTTTGCTCAGACTGTTCTCTTTTATACAATTTCCTTTCTAAAACAATTATTTTGTCAGAAAGAATTTTATTTGAAGAAGTCAGTTCAGTCAACGAATCACGATAAGTCTGATTTGAATTTTCTAAATCGACCAACTACTTATTAAATTTCTCTTTTGTGTCAATTAAAATTGACTTTTCATCTTTTAAAGAAATTTGTAGTTTATCGATTAAATCAGACTTTTCTTGACTTTTAAAAATTTCAGAAACGAACTTTGAGCGCAAATCATGCAAAGCAGTGATAAAAACATTCATTTGAGATAAGAAGAAATTATAGTTAAACGCAGATATTACCTCAGAACCATCAGATGATGTATCCTCTTCCTCATCATCAGATTTGTCATCACCTATAAAGCACATAGCCGCAGTTTCCTCATTTTCAGCCTCGTTGTCCGAATGATCCAACCAGTATTCTTCTTCGGCCAACAGGATGGTTCCACTTTCCTTCTTTCCAGCTAGAACCAATTTCTTTCGGTAAAAAGCAGCATCCTTTACCACTTTGACTCTGCAATCCTTAACCATATGTCCAGGATTTCCATAGTTAAAGCAATTCATCACCTTTTTCTCATCCTTCTTCTATTCAACCACCTTAGCTGGTTCATACTTTGGAGTGTATGTCTTTGAAGGAGCACCAGGTTCTATCTTTTTAGAACCAGAAGTAAACCGCAGGTTGTTTGAACCAGATCTGTGCTTGAATCTTTTCTGATAATGCTGAGTCAAAAGTATCATGGCCTTTTCGAGTGCTTCGCCATCATCATCTGTAGATCCATCATAAGCCGATTCGGTCAAAGCTTGCTCAGCCAGTTGGCTAGCTATAAGAGCAATGGGATCTACTGACAGAGGTTTGTTCTTCTTATCCATTTTTTCCTTCTTCTCCATTACCATAGATTCATCTGTCATCAAGATTTCGTATAACTCCTGAATTGGCATGGTTGAGATTCTGATATCGTTTCTCATTCTGTGGCATGACTTGTTCCACTCAGGTTGTAAAGCGTTCAGAAACTTCAAGTTAGCCTCCAACTCAGTCTTGGTAACTTTAATCTTGTAGAGATCATTGATAACAGCCCAGAATCGATCAAAAACATTTTTCAAATTTTCCCCATCCTTGGCCTTGAACTTTTCAAAGTTGTTCATGTACCTGGTCTGTCGTAACTGAGTAGACATTGCAGTACCAAGCATAATCTTCTCAAGTTGTGTCCACATCAGCATTGAGTTATGTTTGAAGCAATCGATTCTGTTATAGATGGAGTTGGGAAGAGCAAGGATCATATTTGACTTAGCCTGACTGTCTGCTTGATATCTTAAGAGCTCTTCAGCTTCATAATCTCTTAAAGCTTTCTCAACTGTTGTAGCTGGAGTAGTAGCAGTAGCTGGGATCACTTTCATTGGCCTCTCCATAGGACCCTCATTCAGAGATTTCATCATGTTTTACCCATTCGGTTGTCTTTCAATAAAATTGATAAACCGATCCTGCCACTGTTCGAATTCATTCTCATTGATGAGTACAGGTGGACGAGTATCAGACCCCAAAGACATCATGAGGTCATTCTCGTAGAGTTGTGCTTGCAAAGACATCTTGTGAAAAAAAATTAGAAAATTTAGAAAATTTTCTAAGTATGGGAGACGCGCAAACTAGAGGTTTGCGTTTCAAGAGAGAACCGCAAACTGAACTTCGTGTTTGCTTAGTGAAATGCAAGATGAAGCTTTGCGTGAATAGACTTTGCGGGTTGAGACTTTGCGTTTGTGAGAGAAGCGAAAACTTGATACACGAAGAACTTTGCGTTTGATGAACTTTGCGATTGAAGAGATAATCGCGAAGTATACTTTGCGTATACAGAGTGAAACACAAACTGATGGTTTGCGTATTAAACTAGAACCGAGAACCTAGAAGCTTTGCGTTTCCAACGTGAACCGCAAACCTGAAAAATTCACTAACACACGAGTTATACCACAAAACATATGAATGAATGAATGAGGCGCAAAGCACTATGAATATATGAATGAGGCGCAAGATATATGAATGAGGCGCAAGATATATGAATGAAGCGCAAACTTCAACAACTTACAAATTTTCGCAAGATCAAATCAAATCAAGAAATTTATGCATGAAAAACACACACTTAATATCGAAAACACCTTTCTAACAATTTTGATCAACAATATCGATTAAAATCAACAAAATCTAAAAATCTAGAATGAAACAGTACCGAACTCGTGTTTTTCCAGAAAACTTTTAAACTCAAAATTGATTATCTAAACTAGATTTTCTTGTAAAACAACTTGAAACAAAAGAGATCGATTAACAAAATCGAGTCTACTGAAATAAAAAACAAACACAATTGATCACAAACACATCCAATTTTGATGAGAAATCAAGAAACGAGATTTTCTTGAAAACTTCAAGAAAATCGATCAAATTTTCGATTTCAATCACCAATTCAGATTCGAAAATACAAACTCTCAATCCTCTCAAGATTCAGATTGCTCTGATACCAATTGAGAGTCCAAGAATCTCTAAATCTTTAGAGAGAGAAAGTAGAGAGAGAAAGTATGGAAGCGCAAAGTAATCTGATGTATTAAAATGTGAGTGTCAAGGTTACAAAACAAAGGCTCTAAGGGGACTTAAATACCCCAAGCCTTTACAAAACAGATAGAACATTAAGAACAGACAGACTATAAAATAAATACAATGATTACTATAAAAACAGATCTAACATATTCAGCTTCAGTTGTGGAAGTGGAAGTGGACACTGAATTTTGCTTTTTGCTTGTCCAACTTACCAGCTTTCCTCCTAGGAGTTGACATCCACCAGTGGTACTCTATCTGTCAAGTTTACAACCTGCTAAATCACTATCAGAATAACCAGTTAGATCGAACCCTGAGTCTTTGGGATACCAAAGACCGAGGTTAGGAGTTCCTTTCAGATATCTGAATATGCGCTTAACAGCAATCAAATGGGATTCCTTGGGTTCAGATTGGTAGCGTGCATATAAACAAGTGGAGTACATGATGTCCTCTATAGGCAGTGACATTAACAGGTTTTCTAGAAGGATCTTTGTTAAGTGTAAGAGGAGGTGCCATAGGAGTTTTCATTGCTGAAGTTTGTGTTAGATCAAACTTCTTCAGCATATCTTTAACATACTTACCTTGGCTTATAAAAGTACCTTTGTCAGATTGTTTAATCTGAAGACCAAGAAAATATGTCAGCTCACCCATCATACTCATTTTGTATTCTTTCTTCATTCTTTCAGCAAAGCGAGTACATAGAGATGGGTTAGTAGAACCAAATATTATGTCATCGACATATATTTGTACAAGAATTATATGACCTTTTATTTTTCTGAAAAATAACGTATTATCAATCTTGCCACGTTCAAAATTTTCAGAGATAAGAAAAGATGAGAGAGTGTCATACCAAGCACGAGGGGCTTGTTTTAGACCATAGAGAGCCTTATCCAATTTATAAACATAATTTGGATACTTAAGGTCATAGAACCCTGGAGGTTGTTCTACATAGACTTCTTCATTCAGCTTTTCATTGAGAAACGCTGATTTTACATCTATTTGATACACAATGAAGTCTTTGTAAACTGCATAAGCTAAGAATAGTCGAATTGCTTCGAGCCTAGCCACAGGGGCAAAGGTTTCATCATAGTCTATGCCTTCCTCTTATCTGTATCCCTGAGCAACAAGTCGAGCCTTGTTGCGAGTTACAGTTCCATGTTCATCTAACTTGTTTCTAAACACCCATTTGGTGCCTATAACAGTTTTATCAGATGGTCTAGGAATGAGATTCCAAACTTTGTTGCGAGAGAACTCAGTCAGCTCTTATTGCATAGTGCTGACCCAGTTTGGATCTCTGAGAGCATCATCAGTCTTCTTTGGTTCTATTAAAGAGAGAAAGTTGACAAAGAGACAGATATTACCTAAGCTTCGTCGTGTCTGAATACCTGCATCTGGATCACCAAGAATTTGATCTATTGGATGATCTCTGGTCCATCGCTGAGCAGGAGCATGATCGCTCAACTCAGTGGTTGGATCAACAATTTGGATGTTTACTGATGAGGACGTTTGAGGTTCATCAGCAATTAACTGTTGAGTAGTGGACAGACTGTTGTTATCAGAGAGGTTTTCAGACAGAGGTAGATCTGATGGTAGTAAGGTGTTTACAGGTTCAGCTGAATCCCATGAGTTGGATTCAGCGTTAGGATGTATGATGTTTGGATCATCATCAGCAGTAGGTGAATTTGTGTGCTGATGGTTTGAGAAGAAGGGTTCAGTTTCTCTATAGTGAGAAAACATCCAAGCATTTAACTCTTCATTGTCAGCGATTGGTTTGGAGTTCGCTGAGCGAGTTTCATCAAAAGTGACATGAATTGTTTCTTCCACAGATTGTCTTCGTTTGTTGAAAACTCTGTAGGCTTTTGAGATGGAGGAATATCCTAGAAATATTCCATCATCAGCTTTTGGGTCGAACTTTCCAAGCTGATCTTTGTTGTTTAAGATAAAGCACTAACAACCAAAGATATGAAGAAAGCTGATAGAAGGCTTCCTTTTATGAAAAAGTTCATAAGCTGTTTTTCCAAATCGCTTTACTATCAGCGATCTGTTTTGAGTAAAACATGCAGTGTTTACAGCTTCTGCCCAAAATTGAGTAGGGAGATGAGAATCGATGAGCATTGATCTATCAGCTTCAATGATCGTTTTGTTTCTTCTTTCAGCGACTCCGTTTTGCTGAGGTGTTCTTACTGAGGAAAAGTTATGAGAAATTCCTTTATTCTCAAAGAAATTATTCAGGGAACTGTTTTTTAATTCAGTTCCATGATCACTTCTTATTGAACGAATAGTAAGATTATTCAGCACTTCCATCTTTTTAACAAAGGATATTAGTTCTTCTGGAGTATCACTCTTACAGCGAAGAAAGATATCCCAGGTATAGCGAGAGAATTCATCTACAATGACAAGCGTATATTTCTTTCCAGCTATTGATTGGATATTGACAGGGCCAAATAGATCCATATGTAAGAGCTGAAGAGGACTTGTCACTGAAGAGACTTGTTTAGACTTGAAACTAGCTTTTGTTTGTTTCCTTTTTCACATGTTGAGCAGAGAGATTCTTTAGCATATGAATGCTGAGGAAGACCAGAAACCAGTTCCTTAGAAGAGAGAGCCTTTTGTGCCATAGCCAGTTGACATCAGAAGAGGCCTTAGAGAGAAAACATAAGTTTTCAGTGGTAGTAGAGTCCATATCTATTACATAGAAATTTTCTCTGCGATAACCACTGAGAGCAAGTTTTCCTTTCTTATCCACCACTGAACATGCTTTCTTAGAAAAGTGAACTTCGTAGTCTTTGTCACATAGCTGACTGATGCTTAGATGGTTGTGCTTCAATCCATCTACATAAGCGACTCTTCGAAAGGTAGTTGTTCCATTGCTGAGGACACCAAACCCTCGGGTAAATCCTTTTCCATTTCCACCGAAGGTCACAGAGGGACCTTTCTCTTCCTTGTATTCAGTGAGCAGGTCTTTTTGTCCAGTCATATGACGAGAACATCCACTATCGAGATACCAGATGCCCTTTGATCCCTGCACAAATAAGGAAGATTAAGCGTTGTATGGTACCCACTTTTCAATGGGTCCTTTAGAGTTAGTGGCTGTGGAAGATTCAACAGTCTTCACAGCAGATGAAGATTCAGCTTCAGTGGTGATCTTCACTTTGGTTAATTTCTTAACCTTAGTGGTATTCTTCACCTTGGTTGATTTTTCAACTTTGGTGACCTTCTCAGCCTTAGATGCATTTATCTTTACTTTAGCTGTTTTATCAGCTTTGGTGGCAGTCGGACATTTGCTTTCAATATGGTCAGTAAAACCACAATGATAACATTTTCTGTATTTTAAAGTGGTTTTAGGACCAGAAGTGGAAGGTTTTGCAAGTTTAAGATGAGTAGGTCCAGGTCCAATAAGACTTTTCTCATGAGATCTGGGAGGAATTTTCATTTATTCAGATTTCATGGGTCTAAGATCAATCTTTAGCTTTGGAGGACAGAGATCGAAGATTTCTATCATTGAGCTAGAGAATTGATTCACTGAAGGTTTAGAAGGAACTTTCAGTTTTGCTTTCTTGGTATCCTTCTGAGGATAAAGAATGGATTTTCCTTTATCTGCAGACTTAGTATCTTTGGATTTTTCCTCAAGGATAGAATTAGAAGAAGAAGGATAAAATTGATCATAAGAAGTGTCAGAGATAGGAGTGACAAACGTTCCAAACTTAAGCATGGAATTTTCTTCTTTAGGCTCATCCTGTGGTGTCCAAAAGCCAAGACCAGTTTTATCACTTTCAGGAGTTTGAGCATTTATTATCTCAGAGATCTTTGTTGATGATTTGCACCATTTTTCAACATGAGCTTTTTCTGCTTTTAGAGCAGCGATAGCTTGTTCGCGTTCAATGCTGATGATTTCATTTATAATGACTTGATCTTTCAACTTTTCTTCTAAAATATTTAGTTCTCTGATCTTTTCATGACATTTCTCTAGCTCTTGAGTTAAATGAACATTTTTATTCTCAGCTTGAGTTTTGTCGTTTAGAGCATTATAAAGGTCAATCGTCAGCACATCAACAGCGCGACTTCTCTCAGCTTCAGGCAGAGAGGGATTTGTAGAGATAGATACCTGAGATGATATGTAGCTCATAGAAGGTTCAGATGGTTCTTCCACTTCTTCTTTAATCTCGACCATGAGGCAGAGATTAGCGACTTCTTCTTCATCAGAACTTGATTCTTCTGATTCAGCCCAGTCGTGTTCTTCAGCGATGAGACCTTTACCTTTTCGCTTATAGCTTTTCAGCTTTTGATATTTGTTCTTCAGCTTTAGGTATTTTTCATCACTGGATCTTCTTGAGGTAGAAGGCTTGAAGACCTTTTTATACCTGCACTCACTAGCAAAGTGTCCAATCTTTTCATAGTTATAGCAAGTGGCAGTAGCCTTATCAACAGGAGTTGATTTTGGCTTTTCAGTAAGAGAGAGAGGCTTATTTCTTCGAAAATTGCTCTTTCTTGCAAATCTCTTAAAAGAGTTTGTCAAGAGTGCTAAGGACTCATCGAACTCTGAAAGATCAGGGTCTGATAGATCCTCAGATTTAGAATCTAACTCAGTGATGGTGAGAGTAGATCGCTGAGATGGAATTATCTCTGAAGAGATTAAAGCAACAGGAGTGCTTTTGGAGTCTTTAGAATCTTTTACAAGATTCTTTTTCAGGAGATTCGATTGCTCATAGTTGAGCAATATTCCATACAAAGTGCTTAGAGAGAGAGAATTTAAGTCTTTTGTCAGCTTAAGACATATTGAATAACTGTCCCAGCTTTCAGGAAGACATTCTAAGAATTTAGTCAAGACCTCATAATTAGAATAGGTCCTACCAACAGTTCTTAGATCAATGATTAAGCAGTTAAACCGCTGATGAACGTCAGAAAGAGATTCATTCTTACCAGCTATGAAACTTTCATACTGTCTTACCAAGTTAATCTTTCGAGTCTCTTGGATTTCAGTGGTGCCCTCATATTGAACACATATGGTTTCCCACATTTTTTTAGAAGTTTTTAGATGCATGATGGAATGAAAAACTTCATCAGGCAGAGCCATTGAGATAATGGTCTTTGCTCTTGCATCTATACCTACCTTCTTTTTGTCTTCATCACTCCACTGTCTTATTTTCTTAACGACATAGCATTCAGGGACAGCTTCAGTGGTGGCAGTAGCGGGAACTGCAGCTATAATTCTAACAGGTTCATAGGGTCCATTTTCTATATATTCAGGTATAGTAGGATCAGCACCTTCAAGAAATAGCATCATTCGATTTTTCCATAGAGAAAATTTATCTCTGCTAAATCGAGGATGTTTAGAAAGTGAACCATTATCATAGTAGTTTGTGTTTGTGTTAAGTGCCATTTAGAATAGCAAAGAAGAGAATAAAGCAAGATCTTGTTAATTAGATTAAACAAACTGCTCTGATACCACTTGTTGGTCCCTAAGGTGCTTAACAAGTTTGTATAAGGGGGGGTGAATACAAACACAGAATTTAAAGTTTAATAAATTGTTTATTGATAAATCAAACACAATTTACAAGTCTGTTGCGGAATAAGATTAAGTAAGACTCAATCTAAACAAACTTAAGAAAACACTAAGATGGTTGCACAAGAATTTCAGAGAATGGGGGATTTAGAATATAGAAAACAAAGGTTTCTATTTGGGGTTCAAGGATTGAGCATACCCTCAGATGGAGGGGTGAACTTCCTATTTATACCCTATGCATTAAATGCATGGCAGGGTACTTTACACGTGGCGGTTCACTGATTGGCTTTGGAAGTCTGACTTTGGGAGACATGCTTTCGGCCAGATCATGAACAGTGTAGTTGACAGAGTTGTTGTACGAATTATGGCAGAGGCATGTCCTGTCTGACACATCGTACTGAGTTGTGCAAGGTAAGACAAATAGAAACTTGAGGTATAAGCTTTGTGATCATTCAATCGCTGAATATCTCATTCTGCAAAGATATCAAGAGTTCAGCGATCGCTGAAGCTTTACTCATGTTCCTTCGCGTATAAGTAGAGTTGTCTTTGCTTCACTGATATCCGCATCAGGTCACTAGTAGACTTCTCTTTGTTCAGCAGCTTCGTCTTCGATTCAGCTATGAACATCTGTTGACGCGAGACTTGTGTTCAGGGATTACGTTACTGTTTACATCAGAAACTATCAGCGATACTGAACAGAATCAGTTTGATCACTGATAGTGAAACACTAATACATACTAAATGTTTATAAGAAGACTATCAGCGATAACTGAACAGACTCAGTCTGATCGCTGATGATGAAACACTAATACATATTAAACGTAATTTTCACTAAGTATAGAAAAGGGTCGTTATCAAATCACTGAGAGAGTTTGGATCAACAAGCCCGGGGATTTAAACACCCCGGGTCGCGGTTTTAGGGTTACCCCGGTTCGGGTCCGGTTGGGCCGGTACCATTTTGGGCCGGTCCAAAACCATTTTTTTTATATATAAAGAAAAAATCTAAAATAATTAAAATTAGAAAAAAATCTAATTGAAACTAAATTAAAAAATCTAAAATAACTAAAAAAAATAGAAATCTAAGGAAATAAAACTAAGACAGTAAAAAAAAAAAAATATATATATATATATATATATATATATAAACGACACCTAAGGACCGAGGAAAACATGATCCGGCTCTCCCTCAAAATAGGAATCACTTACGAGAAATATTTTGGCTCCCCTTGATGATAGTAGGCATATAACAAGATGGAAGAATAACTTACCTGCTCCCCCTCGAATGGAGGACTAGAGAAACTTACTGAGCATCCGGCGATAGTGCTCCCCCTTAACACATGAACAACTTCGAAAACTCACCACAAACGACATACTCTTTCAGTTATCAACCTAATGGACTGTAAAAGAAAGTGAAACACCACGAAGAAAAAGACAAACACACGAGAGAAAAAAAATAGAAACAAACGAAATCTAATTTATTAATACAGAAGTTTGAAACTTGCACAGAACTTAACGAGTAAAATGCAACAACCAATGAGTGTGAATATGAGCATTCAGAGACAGGTCATTGGGGCATTAGGTCACAGTCATTCGTTATTGAATGAAACTCGGCTAGGTCTGTAGAAACATCAAACTTTCAGATTCAGCATACCTAGCTTGGACACAAGATAATTAAAACTTTTTTCGTCCAAGGCTTTGGTAAACAGGTCTGCTAACTGATGCTCTGTATTAACAAAGTAGAGTTCGATGGTACCTCTTTCCACATGGTATTTTATGAAATGATAGCGCACATCAATGTGCTTCGTCTTCGTGTGTTGGACGGGATTGTTGGATATTGCAATTGCGCTCTTCGAGTCACAGTAGATAGGGATCTTCGAGTAGTGAAAGCCATAGTCTTTCAGCTGGGTGCGCATCCAAATGACTTATGAGCAGCAACTGGCGGCTGCTACATATTCGGCCTCGGCTGTAGAGGTTGATACGCAGTTTTGTTTCTTCGAAGCCCAGCTAACAAGACGATCACCTAGGAACTGGACATATCCCGACGTGCTTTTCCAGTCCAGCATATTTACGGCATGGTCAGCATCTGAATAAGCGGTCAGCTCAAAACCTGTCTCTTTCGGGTACCACAAACCAAGATCAGCAGTATCTTTTAAATAACGAAAAATACGCTTAACTGTAGTTAAGTGAGACTCTTTAGGTTTGGACTGAAATCTTGCACACAAGAAAGTCGAGAACATAATGTCTGGCCGGCTAGCCGTCAAGTACATCAGAGAACCTATCATTCCTCTATAAGTTGTAGCATTCACATCCTTTCCGTCTGGATCAGAGTGTAGCTTTATACTAGTAGACATGGGGGTTTTCATAGGTGAAGAATTTTCCATCTGGTATTTCCGAAGAATATCCGAGATGTACTTAGATTGATTAATGAAAATTCCTGTTGCTAATTGTTTAACTTGAAGACCCAGGAAAAAATTCATTTGCCCCATCATGCTCATTTGAAAATGTTTACTCATGAGGGCTGAGAAGTTCTGACAGTACTTGGGGTTTGTGGAGCCAAAGATTATGTCATCGACATAGATCTGTACAAGAATAATATCGCGCTTTTCTCTTTTAATAAATAGGGTCGATCTTACCTTTGGAGAAGTCAGATTTAACTAAGAAGGATGAGAGTGCATCATACCAGACTCGTGGCGCTTGCTTAAGACCGTATAAGGCCTTGTCAAGAAAATAGACGTGATACGGTTTTTCAGGACTCACGAAGCCTTCAAGTTGCGAGACGTAAACTTCTTCCTTTAGAACGCCGTTCAGAAACGCGGATTTCACATCCATTTGAAAGACGATGAAGTTCTTGTGAGCGGCGTAGGCGAGGAACATGCGAATCGCTTCAATGCGTGCAACCGGTTCAAACGTCTCATCGTAATCTATGCCTTCTTGCTGGCGATATCCTTTAGCTACCAGAAGTGCTTTGTTCCAGACTATTATTCCATTTTCGTCCTTCTTGTTCTTGAAAATCCATTTCGTCCCAATCACCGTCTTATTCTTTGGTCGGGGAACAAGTCGCCATACTTTGAGGCTCTCAAATTGGTTGAGTTCTTCTTGCATAGCTATTACCCAGTCCGGATCTTTCAATGCTTCGGAGACGGTTGAGGGTTCGATACGGCTGAGGAACGAAGAGAATAAACAGTCATTCGCGGTGGTGGATCGAGTCTGAACAGGTGAATTGGGATCACCGATGATATGATGTAGGGGATGAGCTCAAGTCCACTTGGTGGTGTGTGGAAGAGGTTGATAAGTCTGTTGTGAGGTATCGGAATCCACATAACCACCTGGGGGTATATCCTGAACTACTTCAAGGTATGACGGCCTGTGAGGTGGAAGCTCCAGGGATGGAGTCGGGCGTGAAGCCGAGGACGACTCAGCAGGTGATGAAGCGATGACAGTATCCGGGATTGCCGGAGAGGGAACTTCGGAAGCACCTTCAGCAGGGGTCGGTTCAGGAGTTTCAACTATTTCCGGTGCGACAGTAGGAGGGGGATCACTCGAGCTTGGGGATCCTGATTCAATGACAGTGGAGGGGGAAACATCAGGCGAGGTTGGCGCACCGGAGTTAGATGGTCCAGTGACTTGTGTCACTTCTGGTGCTTGAGCAGCATTCCTGTTACATGATATAGCATTATGCGTAGAAGGAAAATAATCATCATAAAAATGCTCAAAAAGTAAATCCAAATCAGAAAGATGTGCTCTTGACGTAGACGCTTGATTTGGATATACTGGAGATTGTGTAGCTCCTAAACGTAATTTTCCAGAAGCTAGCACACCAGTTAAAGCGGGTTCTGAACTGAGGTGTTCATAAGCCATATCAGCGGCCTCGTCAAAAGTCACGTTTACACTCTCAACGACGGTCTTCGTCCGTTTGTTGTAGACTCTGTAGGCTTTGGCTTGCTGTGAATAGCTGATGAACACTCCTTCGTCCGCTTTCGGGCTGAATTTTCCGAGATCATCCTTGTCATTCAGTACGAAGCACGTGCACCCGAATGCATGGAAATAATTGATGTTCGGGATGCGATTGTTGATAATCTCGTATGGGGTCTTGTTGAACCGCTTGTTGATGATAGTACGGTTTTGAGTGTAGCATGCGGTAGCAACTGCTTCTGCCCATAAAAATAGCGGGAGCTTGGACTGGGATAACATCGTATGTGCGGCTTCTACAAGAGTTCGATTCCGACGCTCTACTACCCCGTTTTGATGAGGAGTACGAGCAGCTGAAAAGGTATGAGTGATGCCCACTGAAGTCAGGTAACCAGTGAGCACTTGATTCTTGAACTCCGTGCCGTTATCCGTCCTAATGGTCTGGACTGATAGGTTGAGACTGACTTGAATGTTCTTCAGGAGAGAAATGATCAATTCGGGGGTTTCATCCTTTGAACGAAGGAATCTGACCCACGTGTAGCGAGAAAATTCATCAACCATCACCAGGACATACTTCTTGTGATTGATACTCTGAATGCGCATTGGTCCACACAAATCCATATAAATGAGTTTGAGGGACCGAGAAGTACTAGGAGTGGCTTTAGGCTTGTGAGAAGCCTTCTTCATCTTGCCCCTTTCACAGGCGGCACACAAATGATCTTTTTCAAACTTAAGATCTGGCATTCCTCTCACGTGCCCACCAAGCACCAACTTATTGATAGTCTTGAAGTTCAGGTGCGAGAGTCTACGATGCCATAACCAGTTTTGTTTGGCTGAGGCTTTAGACATCAAACAAACTTCCTTATTTGCTTTCAAAGATGAGAGGACAATCGTGTAGAGATTTGTGCGACGCGTTCCAGCAAGAATTTCTTTTCCATCTTCAGTCCGAACGCTGCACCTTTTGGCTTTGAAGGTGACCTCTAGATTCTTATCGCAGAACTGACCGATGCTGAACAAGTTGTGACCAAGACCTTCGACATAGGACACTTTCTTAATCGTGAGATTATCCTTAACGATATCGCCATAACCCATGATGGGAGAATAATGATCATTCCCAAATCGCACATTCCCACAAAACTTCTCGGTGAAGTTTGTGAGAAGCTCCTTTCTTCCAGTCATGTGCTTGGAGCAGCCTGAATCTAAATACCACACATGACCGTCCTGCAAAACAAGTTAATGCTTTTTAGGTACCCATTCGTAAATGGGTCCTTTGGGGTTAGACTTAACACCCGACTGGGAGACCCGTTTAGACTTGGGTCTGTTTCTATGGCGGTGAACATCAAACTTAGAATGAGAATTAGACACATGATAAGAACCAAACCAATCAGATGCAAACCGACGATCAACAAAATCATTCAATCCACAATAGGAGCAACAAAGACAATCATGATACAGTTGAAGTAATTGCGGAATTGAATAAACTTTTAAAGGTAAAAATCCATTACATTCAACCAAAGGTTTAGAATTAAAAACATCATGACTGTTATTGTTTTTCCTAGAATTTAAAACTGGATTAACTAATTTTGGCGTCGCCGTGCTCTCCTTAGACTTCTTAGATACCCACACATATTTGACTTCTTTGCGTCGACCAAAAGTATCTGAAATGCCGTTAAACCTATAGTCATAAGATTTGAATTTTGATAATTGTTGCTTTTTAGAGCGACCGGTCTTTTTATTCTTCTGTGAACATCTTTTGGATTTAGAATTTGAAGAATTATTCACAGAAGAATTTTGTGGGGCAGATGTGGAACATTCACCCTTGTAAAATTTTACTGGAGGCTCACAAGAAGAAGTTAGAAAATCAACGTGACTCGGTAGAGAATGATTAAAATCAAATTGGTCCAATTGACTATCTAGGCACACCTCAGAATTCAAGAATGCTGAAAATTCCATTTCCTCATCAGAAGGAGCCTTATCACTTGATGAATTCAGGACATCGGAAGGATTTGTTTCTTTAAGCGGATCATAGGCGGAAGCGGTTTGAAAATCAAAACAATGATCCGGGTGAGGCTCTTTTCCTTTGTTTGAAAGTGTTGGTGACGAGTCACCCATAAAGGCTTTACAGGAAGATGTGTCCGAGGGTGGATAGGAATTTTCAGACAGATGAATTTTCTCAACTTGGAGAATTGTAGGCTTAGCTTGAGGCTCAGCCTTGTGAAGTCGCTCTTTCATCCGATCTGCTGCCAAAGCAGCCAGTTGTGAATTTAGCTTCTTTATTTATGTCTGAAAGTATTCCTTTTCCTCCTCCGACATAGTTTCCTTTTTATCGGAATTGAGACACTCAATTTGGGATAAAAGCTCTTGTTTTTCCTTTTGAAAAATGTTCCTCTCCTATTCAAATGACTCTTCTAGCTGAACAATTTTCTTTTCTAAAATCAGAGGTGGAACATAAACTTTATGGTCTAGTGGTTCCTCCTCTGTTTCAACGGTTTTAGCATCTAGTTCAGCTTGAGTGTAACTTCGAAAATAGTCATTTGACAGGAAACAGGGTTTTTCATCGTTATAAGACACATTCAAAGAATCATAAACAAAAGGAAGTTGCATTTTGGTAGAGTTCTTCCTTCACAAATTGTCCTCTTCCATTTCCTCATCATCAAGTGGTTTGGTCCAATTGATTTTTTATTCTGGATAGGTTTTGTCAATTCCAAGAAATTCGAACGCATATAACGTAGGAACTTCGGATAAGGCCTTTTTCAGATAAAATGGGTTATCATAACCGATACCCGTATCCACATACTTGGGTTCTTTTGGTGCAATTAGATTCAGCGTTTGATGAGATTGACCAATTTTATAAAGTTTCCGTTCAAGATCCTTTAATTGATTAGATAACCTTTGATTTTCATTTTTGTAGGCCACGCTTTGAGTCACAATATCACTTTTCTCATTTTCTGACATACGTAGCTCATAGGTAAGGTCATATACTTTGGTCTTTAATTCTTTTGATTCTTTTGAACAACTCTCACACTCTTCTTTTAAATTTGAAATTATGCACAGGTTGTCAGCGATTTCTATGCTTTGATTTTCAATACATTCAGACTGTGCAAAAACTCGTTTTTCCAGAGTTGAGATGAGTTGTTCATTTTCTTTTATGGTTAGCTTGCAAGAGTCTAATTTGTGCACAGTAATTTGCATCTGTTCAATTAAGGCTTCTAGGTAAGGAGCACATACCTGACATGGAGAATTACGATCATCATCATCAGAATCGGACTGTGCTGAATGCTTGCCCATGAAACACAAGTGTGCTTCTTCATCAGATACGTTCAGCCAGTAGTCATCTTCTGCCATGAGAGCCTTACCTGCTTCCTTTTCTTTGGCCAGTAGCATCTTGGCTTTGTAGTAATCTGAGTTGCGCACGACAGGCATGCGACAATCTTTGGCAAAGTGCCCCAACCGACCACAGTTGTAGCATTTGATCGGCTCCTCTTTTGCTTTTTCTTCATGTCTCTTCTCAGACTTCTTCCCTTCATCAACGCATCTCTTCCCGTCAGTCTTCTCTTTGTGATCACATCGATTGAGAGGAGTAGAGGAGTATCTTTGTTTGTTTGAAGAAGACTTGTTGAAGAATTTCCTCTTCTGGAACGCTTGGGTTAAGAACTACACAACTTCTTTAATTTGAGTGTATTCTGAATCCGAGTCACTGTCAGAATCTTCGGGTTCAGAATCACTTTTCACTGGCTCCTTTCCAGATGCACGTCTGACAGATTTACCTCTTTTATCGGATACAAGCGCTAACGGATCAACCACCGGCTTTTCATCTGCTTTTTGCTTTCCCATCAATTCAAAAACTTCCTCTTCATCCTGGAGCAGAATTTCATAAAGTTCATGTAGAAGAAGCTTCTCCAGGGTTTGAGTATGACGTATATGAGAGACGAACGACTTCCATTCAGGCTGGAGATTGTTCATGAACTTGATGTTGTTCTCGGTGTTCGTCTTCGTGATCTTGTTTTTCTGCAGATCGTTCAAAAGCATGTTGAACCGTTCATAGGTTTCTGTGAGCGTCTTGCCTTTTCTAGCTTTGAACCCATCATATCAGGTGATGCAATTTGTCACCTTCAGCTGATTGTTTATGTGGCTCCCCATCATCATTTTCTCAATCTGGTCCCACATTCCTTTTGCAGTCTCCTTGTAACTATCGATGCAGGCATATATGTCGTTGGGAAGACTTTGTAGAAGATAGGAATTTGCATGCTTTTCAGCCTCACACATGCTCTTTTCTGGAGGAGTAAACTCACCGAGAGTTTTTCGAACCTCACGGTCTGGTCGACCTTCGGCTGGGTTTCTAGGAACGACTTTCATTGGCCAGGGTTGCGGCCCCTCTTGCAGACACTTGAGTATATCCTCGTAGTTTGATTTCGCTTCGATAAAGTTCATGAAGCGATCATGCCATTGTGGGTATTCACCCAGATAGAGCACCGGGGTTTTTTTATCTGAATCGATAGCTAAGGCGTCTCTCGAATTCATCTTAACTCTTTAAACTTAAATAGCACTGTAACGATCGTGAGACAAACAGGATGATCCACAAAACAATATATATAATAAGCAGGACAAGGACCCGGTCAAACAGGGACCCGGTCGAGCAAGGGTCCGGTCGACAAGGCACCGGGCGCAAAGTACAGGTCAGTTGGGTACCGGTCAACAAGGTACCGGTCGAGCAGGGTACCGGTCAAGACAGGATACCGGTCGAACACAGTACCGGTCAACAAAACATCGGTCGCCAAAGCGAATCGGTCGAGACAAGGTACCGGTCAAGCAATGTACCGGTCGCGGAGTACCGGTCGACCTGGTCGAACAAAGTACCGGTCAAGACACCGGTGGAACAAGGTATCGGTCGAACAAGGTATCGGTCAATAGGGCCGGTCGATAACAGATAATTCAATAACAGATAATATGCCGATAAACTCGATGAATTTGAAGAACGATCGACCCAGAAAAAATCAATCAACCCAGAAATCGAACAACCAAGAAACTCAATCGATATGCAGATTTGATCTCAAAAACAATTATGCAGATCGATAAGCAACCTAGATAACTCAGACCGATAAAAAAAATTGATTTTTAAGGAACACACAGTGTCGACCGAACTTCAACCCAGAACCAATATGTAATCGATTTTGCAAAAAGAATCTTAACACAGATCAGATCGATAAACAAAAAAAATCAATCCAGAAAGCAATTAATCGACAGAAACTAAACACTCAGAAAGATCAGAATAAAGATTAAGAGTTTTAGACAAACTTTTTTGGATCAAACCTTCAGTCTCTTTGCTCTGATACCAATTGTAGATCCCAGTACAGTGCAATCACGAACAATAATCAACAATGAAGAACAATAATATAGCCACAACCTCTAGTCATATGATTAATATTCAAGAAAGGGTTTAGGTTTACAGAGAGAATATCTTATCAGTAAATGTAAACCTATTGACTAGAGAATTATGAATAAATGAGACTAAACTGATAAAAGAAACTAATAATGTCTTTATATACTTAGGCTTACAAGCTTAATGGGGCCCAACTAACTAATAAAACTTTAGAATAATTACATTTTGCACCATGAACTTCTATTTAACATATAAAACACCCTAACATCGAAGAGCACGAAATTCTCGTTTTATTGATGTAATTTGTTTGTTTAAAATATTAGTAATTTTTAAGATAATTAATTTTAAATTTTAAGAAGGTAAAAGATTTTTAATTAAAAGAGAAAATAAAAATTCAAAAAAGGTATGCGTTGATTTAAATTTCCAATGTTGTCCCTAATCACTTCTCAATTAATGTTATTATGTTTTAACCATTGATTAGTTTTCTAAGATTTATCAATGGCTAAGATTAAGCCTTACGTGCACAATGAAAAATAAGTTTTCATTTGAAGTCAACCGTTTATATATATATATTAATTAATAAAATTTTAAGTTTTAAATATATATTTGGTGGGCCCTTTGGTTTGCCGGTGGGACAAAACCCACGGCAAATCTGCCGTTCACTTTTGATGGCCTTCAAAAAAAAAATAGGTTTTGCATTTTGGTTGGAGCCTTGGAGGTAAAGAAAACGGCAAATAAGGGTTATGCCGTCCGTTGGAGATGCTCTTAGTTATTTGATCAATGTCTATCGATATATAAGCAATGTTCTTTCAAACACATTTTCTAATGAATTACCGAAGAAAATATAATTATATATATATATATATATATATATATATATTAATAAATTACCTTTTTGTCCTTGTGGTTTGTTAAAATTTGCGGTTTTGTTTCCTGTGGTTACGAAATTTCGGTTTTCGTCCCTATGGTTTGCAATTCATTTATATTTTTGTCTCTAAGGCCAAAACCTACTTTTTAAGTATGAAGGACAAAAATATAAATGAATTGTAAACCATAGGAATGAAAAAATAATAAAAAATAAATCATAAGGATGAAAAAGGTAATAAATTATTAACCATAAGGATGAAAATCGTAATTTTAAAACCATAAGAACGAAAATAAAAATTTTAACAAACCACAGGGACTAAAAATGTAATTTACTCTAAATATATTTCTGAAAAATACATGATTTTTGAGCTATGGGGGCTGCATATTTGTTTTTACTTTTTCCAAGGGTGATTAGTTGGAAATTCTTTGAAAATCTTGTATCTATACTATAAAATAATTATTTTCAAAATTCATATTTTATATCTATATTGTTAATTATTTAATTACTTTTAATTCCTTATTTTTTATTTTTCATTTTAAACATTTATCGTATTAACATAAATAATCGTATGTAAACTAAAATGCATTAAAACTACATTTCTTTTTTTACAAATTATATCATTGTAATTTTCTCGTCAATACCTTCAAATTAAGGCTATGTTTGGCAAACTAGCTGATTACTGATAATCTAAATGGTAGCTGAAAAGCTAACTGATGAAAAAATCACGCTTGATAAAAACTAACTTATAAAAATGTAAAACTACCAAAAAGGACATATAAAAAATAATCAATTACAATATTTAATAATATAACTAAAATGAATTTAAAATAATATAATATATTAATTAATACAAATAAGGTAATAAATAATATAATATGTTAATTAAAAGAATTTAAAATTTATTATTATATATATTATTAATTTTGAATTTTAAACCACATTTTAAAAAACATCTACATTAACTTATATATGATTTTAAATAACCGTTACATATAATATAGAAAAACTAATCAAATTGTAATTACAAAAATAAAAATAATTTATAACTAAAATATATTGATCAATATTAAAAAAATTGATATAATTATAAATAATTAAAAATTAATATCAATGTATAATTAAAATTTATGTTATAATTTTCAGGTAATATTAATTAATATTTATTAATTAATAATAATAAATTTTTATAATTAATATTTATTTATAATTTAATATTTAATTTATAATAATGAATATTAATGAGAGCATAATTGGATATAATCACAAAAAACTTCTCATAAACTACTCCAAATATCTTATAAAAAAACTAGCTTATTTTTGCCAAACGATGCCTAAGCCAAATATTGAATATTTTTATATTTAATCATATTATTAAATATCATGAATATATACCAATTAATTTGTTTGATTTCCTTACCTTTTCAATTTTCATTTTACACTTATAATTTTAAAAATACATAATCATATATTAAAAAAATGCATTATTTTCTGATTTTTACAAATCTATACTACTACATAAAAAGTCAAACAATTATTTCATATGTTAAGCTTGATGTACAACTTGTTAAGTTATGTACAACCCCTCCACAGACACTCCCCACCAACCTCTCCTTAACCCACGTCCTAATTTTTTTTTTAATTTATAAGTTACAATTAATACCTTTATAATTAGTTATTGAATTTATTTTTAATCCTTTACGTTTTCATTTTTCATTTTAAACTCTTATCATATTAACATAAATAATCATATATGAACTAAAATGCATTAAAAATACATTTAATTTTTGTACAAATTATACTATTATAATCGTCTCGTCAATACCTTCAAAATGAGCCCAATATTAACTATTTTTAGATTTAATCATATTATAAATTAATTTATTTTATATTCATTACGTTTTAATTTTTTATTACATCTTTATCATATTAAAATTACATAATCATAGATTAAGTAAAATACATTATAAAATGCATTTTTTTTTGGAAAAAAGGGACAAAACCCCTTAGAAAAACTTTATTCAAAGAAAATGATAACTACAAGCTACGAGAGACATACCTTAAGACAAAACAACGACCTAAAAGATGTTTGGACAAAACCGATAACAAAAACCTAACTTTAAAGCCAATAATAAGGAAAAGGGCCCAAATTCAAAAGGATTACAAACCATATAAAGAAACCCAACACACATTTTGGGCCTACCAAATAAAAAAAAAGTATCATCCGTGGCCCACCAAAACTATTAAAGGGCCAATCCATCTTCAAGTCTTTATCATCAATATCCAAGAAAGAACAAATCCCATAGTAATCATTATAAAACACGTTTTTTACAAATTATATCATTATAATCATTTTGTTAACAATTTCAAAATAAGTTTATTATTAATTTTTTTTAATTTAATAATATTATAAATATGTATCAAAAAATTGATTCATCGAGATTTTTTTAAACTTATACATTTTTAACCTTTATCATATTTATCTATCTATACTCCTTTAAAAAAATTCTATTACGGTTATTTCTTGAATTAAAAAGTACAAATCTCGATACATAATTTACATGTTTAAAAACTTCAAAATCTCACACGTTCAACATGATAATTAAAAATAAAATTATATTTTATTTTTAAATTACACTTTTATAATTAGTTATTTAATTTAATTTACTTTTATATTTATTTTTTTTTCATTTTTCATTTTACACCCTTATCATATCAACATACATAATTGTATATTAACTAAAATACATTAAAAAATATGTTTTTTTTACAAACTATAGCATTATAATCGTCTTATAAATAACTTCAAAATAAGTTCAAATATTATGGATTTAAAAAACCCCACTATCGAGCGAATCTTTTTAAAAAAAATTACCAGTTGACCATATTAACCTTGAATTTTATATGTAACACCCTAAAAATAAGGATAACAAAAATCCGAAAAAAACGAACACGTGGTATACTAAAATTGTCATAGCAATAGCCTACCAAAAATGGGGAAATATTTAAACTTGTTTAATTACAATTGTAATATAACGGAAAATAGACAACAACCAACTAATCTAGTTTCTATGCTAGAAAGAAGATTACAAAAAGAGTGTCATCTATAGACCCAAAATGCCATCACAAAGAGTGCTTTTTCCCCAAGCTCTCACCCAAGCGCATCTATACCTGCTTTGGAACGGCACCACTATAACCTGAGATACACATCGAAACCAGCAAGTGTTAGGCCAAAAAGTCTAGTGAGTTTGCACAATAAATAGCATATAAATATCAAATACAATTCTTATCAGCAGTTAACCAAAGTTCATTACATGTGGAGTCAATAGGGAAGACCCATAGCACCAATCAAGTTTCACCGAAAGAGTCGATATACCTTGATGCCAACTACTAAGAGTGACATCCGAAAGGCCCAACACACCCGAGGACTACAACCATGGTATTACCCCGAATGGCGGAGGTTGTTAGAACTGAAAGTCTTGTGTGTTAAAAGTTGTATAAAGCATTTATAATGATTTAAATTGTAATTAGTTCATAGTTGGGCTCAAAGCCCATTAAGCTTTGTGAGTGCCATATATAAGGCGTATTCTAGCTCATAATTCAGTTTTAGAAGTTTAGATCTCATTCATAATTCTCTAGTCAATAGGTTTACTTTGCTTATCAGATATTCTCTCTGTAAACCTAAATCTTTCTTGAATATTAATCATATGACTAGAGGTTGTGGCAATATTATTGTTCTTCATTGATATTATTGTTCGTGATTACACTGTACTGGGATCTACAATTGGTATCAGAGCAGAATCGAATTAATTTTATTCGATACGATCAAAAAGTTTTGTCTAAAACCCTTTAATCGCTTATTAGATAATATTCGTATTGATCGATTATTTTCTGGTTTGAGATTGTTAATATCTGCTTTGCGTTAATCTACTATATCGATTTGTGGTTTTATTCGGTCTGAGTTCTGCTATATCTGTGGTCAATCTGGGTTAAGTTCGATCGAGTAAATCTCGTTTAAATCTTGATTTTCTGGGTTACATTGATTAATCTGGGTCGATTAATTGGTTTTTTGGTCGACTGAATTTATGAGTATCGATTAATTGACTTGTTATTCATATCTGAGTCCTGGAATCATACTTTATCAAGTTTCTGAATTCAGGTTAATTGGATTTTGGTCAATTGGTTTTTCTGATTATCAATTAATTCAAGTTGCTGGGTTGATCTAAATCGATTTTCTGCAAAACCTCATCTGGATTCTTGGTCGATTGATTTTCTGCTAACTGTTAATCGAATTTTCTGGGTTCAAAATTTGAGTTCGATCGATTTTATCGACAGATTATCTGTTATCAATTTGATCTTTAATCGAACTATCTGTTTGTGTTTATCTGTTATTGATTTCGACCGAACCCTTGTTGACCGGACCCTGCGCGACCAGACCTTGACCGGTGCCTTACTGGTGCCTTGCGACCGGGCTGTTCCTTTTGACCGGGGGTGTCCTTCGACCGGGTTGAAGCAACACCGGTCGTAGTTGAGTTATTTTAAGTTTCACCGGTCGTGATTAAAATTGGTATGATAATTGAGAGAAGTTTGGTTGATCAATTTTGATTGGTTAATTCTTGTGAGTGGGGCGGTGTTTTTTTTAATTAATACAACTTGGATTGATTCTCCAGCATACATCGCTTTCATATATTTATTTATATACATATATATTTGCAGCTTTTACTTTTATTCTAAAATTTTTTTTGCTTGTCATCAATTTGTGGTAATTGTTTGAGTCGTGCTTTCCAATGGCATCTGATTGATTTTTTTTTCTTCTGCGTCGTATATATATATATATATATATATATACATATATTTATAGGGGTAGTTTAATTTGCAACCCATGAAAATATTACAACCCATGCAACCCACTTCTTAACCGTTGCATTAATGATCGACGGTTACAATACATGTGGGTCCAATATTTTCAATTAAAAAAATAAAAAAAATAAAAACAAAATAACCGTTTTTCATAAATCCAACGGTTAAGATGTGGGTTGCAACCTTTTTAAGGGTTGCAAAATATCCTTCCACTATATTTATATATATCTATCGCTTACATATATATATATATATATATATATATATATATATCTCGACCGGTGTCTAGGTGTGTGTATATCGATCGGACCTTATATCTTGACCGGTATCCTATCTCCCGGGGTCTCCTCTCCCGATCCAGCAACTCCAACCCAACAAGTTTTGAATTTTTCGGTTGTCGAAAAATCTTTCGGTTGATTCGGTGGTGTTCGGGAACAAAGTTTTTCAATTTTTAAACTGGTAAGGGTTGTTTACAAAGCTTAAACGATCGATTTTGATCGTAAAATTTTCACCCATATCAAGTTTTTAAATTCTCGTTCGATTTTCGAAAAATCTTCGGTTGCTTCGTTCGAAAGTTTGAGAGATTTTTTCGAGATTTAATCAGTTGAGGGAGCTTAAGGGAATATAAACGATCATTTTTGGTAGAAAAGTTTTATCCCATACTGATTTTTTAAGTTTTCGATCGTTTTTCGAAAAAGTTTTCGGTTGGTTCGTTTGTGATCGTGGGTTGACCGGTTGAGTTTTAATCTGTTAAGGACTGATCAGGGAGCTTTAAAGATCGTCTTGCATTGAAAATTTCTAACCGTTTTCGAGTTTTGCAGGTGTGTCTCGTTGGAGAAGATGATGAATAGTAACTAACGAATTCCGTTAGTTTGCCGTTATATGCTTAACATTTTGGTCCTTTTCCGTTAAGTCTCCGTTAGTCCTGTTAGTCAGTTAGTTTGGTTAGTTTTATTTCATTTTTAGTCCTTTTTCGTTAGTTTTCAGTTAAGTCCGTTAGAAGTTTTAATTTTTACACTTTTAGTCCCTCTAGTTAGTAGTTTCAGTTTGTGTCATTTTTAGTCCTTCTAGTTTTTAAGTTTCAGTTTGTGTCATTTTTAGTCCTTCTAGTTTTAAGTTTTAGTTAGTGTCACTTTCAACCCCCGTACTTCAAGGTTTCAGTCGTTTGTCATTTGTGACCCTAAACTTTCAAGTTTCTCACGTTGTCACTTTTGATCCTTGCACTTTAGAGTTTCATCTCTTGTCAATTTCAGTCCCTGGACTTTAAGCTTTCCAAGTAACAATGAGTTATCTTCAAATTTCTCGGTTGCAGGACGACAATGACTGGCTCAAGCGCAGGAATAAAGATCTTGAAATGGAGTTAGAATCACATTCATATCACCCTTTGTTTTTTAAACAAATAGGCTCTCTTAACCAAGAGATTTCAGATCTTAAAAGAGCAGCTGATATAAAGAAAAAGGATCTACATGAAGCTTCAAAGAAAATATCTGAACTTGAACGAAAAGTTGCAGATTTTGAAGCACGAGAAGAGAAGACACTGAAACTTGAAGAGAAACGTAAAGATGTGGAGAGTGAAAACCTGGATCTGAAGAAAAGACTTGCTTTTTTGAATAGGAAAAAGTTGATTTCTCAAACGAAAGGAAGAATCTTGAAAGAAAGATTCTTGATATGTCAAAGAAAGTTCTTGATGAAAGACAGGTTTTTGAGCTTCAAAATGCGAAACCTTCTCAGCAAGTTTCTAATTTTGAGAAAGTAATAATCTTGGAAAGAGAAAAGTTTGTCAAGGAGAAGAAAGAAATTGAACAGAAGAATGTTGGATTCTTTAAGGAAATTTCTGGTCAAAGAAAGGATGCTGAAAAGGGATTTGAAGAAGAAAGAAGCATATTTGAGACTGAGATCAAAAAGCTAACTAAGAAGCTATCTGAACTATCTGAAAGTGTGCTGAAAGAGAAGAACACGAAGTCTGAATGCGAGACGAAGATTGACCTTCTTGTCAAAGAGAGAGACAAATTTGCTTCAGAGATTAAAGAGTTTGAAAAGACAGCATCAAGTTCAAATCAGAAAACTGTTTCTTCACAAAGGTCAGTTAAATCAGTTCATCAGATTCGTAGTACTAACATTTTCTATGATAGAAATATAGATGGTTCAGGTACACATCTAAGAAGAAGGAGATACAAAGAAGAAGAATTGGTTTGGAGAAAGAAACCAGTTGAAGATGGGAAGAAAGATGAGTTGAAAGGAAAGAAATCATGTGTACATACACACAAAGCCAAAAAGAATAATGCGCGTAAAGGTAAACCTGATCATATCTACTCGAGAGATCAATTAATCAGGTTATCAGGTAAGAAATACTATTGTTCTTATTGCCGTACACATGATCCTATTCACAAGACTGGTGATCATTACTGGTATGGTTATTCCCATTCGAACTGCAACTAACATTCATGGACCCAAATACCAGTGGGCACCAAAGCCTAAAATTGATTCTGTGTTGCAGGGCACCTACTGTCAAGGGGGAGTAGAAGAACGATAGCTTCTAAGTAAATCAACTTAGAACCCGGACTTCAACGAAGTTTGGCTTCTGATCACATGACAGATCAGGACCCGTGTTTCAATGCTTAAAGAAAAGATACTCCCGAGCTGAAATGAGAAGATCAACATTCAAGGGGGAGTACTTATATATTCTGAAATATGCATTAGAGAGATATAACGGACTACATTCCAGAAGGAATTGTGGATCTCTATCCTGTACCTTTTCACTGATAGATCTGCTGATGCATAATTTCAAGGGAAGTAAATTTATTATGACTTCTGGTTAATTCAAATCAGCACTCGGATTTTTTAACTGTTTTTCTACAACTGACTTTTTCAAAGTTAAGAAGTATGGATATTTTGCAAATATCCAGGGGGGGCTTATCAGAGTATAAATCATTACATCATGATTTGAGAGGAACTTAAAGGTAAATATCTTCTAATCCTAGATCTCTGATTGTTTGAATGAAAAACAACTTTCAAGCATGAAAAACGTTTTCTGAAATGTTCAAACCACTTCTGGTTCTCAAAAGATTTTATGAATTTAGAAGTATGATTTTAAATGTTTTTCAATTTTTGAGCATTAATGTTTAACTGACCGTGTGTTTCCAAAGATCAATACTTGCGTATTATCTTGTCCATATATTGTCAAGTATTCACACACACCGGTTCAGTACTTCGTTTGAATTTGTTATTTCCATGTCTCATAACGAAACAATTTTTCGATGGTAATACCCTCGTTTGAAATTCAATATTGTTGAGCATCAATCATCATTTCCAAATTTGTGCTTTCATTGCTAAATTGTTTATATTTGTTCATATAAACAAAATATCCAGTTCTTTGATACCCTAACCATTTTATTTGATCTTATTGATACATTGTCAGATTCTCAAAACAATTCTCTTGATTTCATTTCATTCATTCGATATCTTTGTTTTTGAGAAATCTTCAAAGTTCAAATGCGCAAATCTTATGAGCATACATTTTGACAGTGTTATCATACACTTTAGTTAAACTGTTGAGCATCTATTCTTTGTTAGGACTTACATGGGATTTGTGTGAGAATTTAAACAACACTTCCATGGATTCACGTTAACCAGTGTTTCCTACCCCGGAAGTTATCCTTGAGTGATTGAGGGGTGAGGGGTCTTAAATCAAAGAGTGGGGGAGATAACTCATTCGGTTGAGTTTTTCTCATTGTGCTGAGCGGTCAAATGTAAATGAGAGTTTGGTTAGAAGTGAGCTTTAATGACAAAAAGAAAGAGGGTGTGAGAACAGAGTTAAAAGAATATGAAAACTCTGCACCAAACACTTTCTGAGTCGGGCAGCCACATCTACTTATTGGTTCACATTCTTTGGTGACCATCATTGAAACAGGCAGTGAGCCCATGCCAACTCTTGCTATAACCCCACCAACCACTCATTTCTTTCCTGAAAAAGAAATGTTTCATTTTCATTGGGGACGCAACACATATGCTATCTAGTCTTCATTCGGAAGATTTAGATATTGAAAAAGAAGGAAAGTTGCCCCCACCTTCGCACCTCTTTCATGCACATTGAGTCCGTGTAATATCTGTTGCTGTCTCAACAGTTTACACATTTTTTAGCCTGAGAAAGCTAAGTAGCTTCAATCATTCTACACTTGCACGTACACACAAGGAATGAGTTTTCTTGTCATAACATTCATAGAAAATTCCTTTGTGGTTTTTCGATGATTGAATGGAAGCCCTGGGGAGTGAATATCACAAAAGCTCCTTTCCAAAGTACATCCGTTGTACAAAGTGGCTCCGTGCTACTTACAGGCATACTAACTGTATCATTTGTTGATTCAGGTTTACAATTCCTATTATATCTGAATTTGAAAAGATTCGGATATATACATTTCATTAATTGACGAATACTCAGATCAAAGGGCGGAGAATGTCATATTATCCTAAAGGGGAGAAAAGGAGGAGATCAAAGAATGTGTTGAAATTGAAGAGTTTTGATGATCATGATGTTCACAATCATCAAAAAGGGGGAGCGATTTACAAAGTTCAATTTCAAAGTCAAATCTTAAATATGAGGTTGAAAAGCTTTTGGATTCAAAGATTGCAGCTGAGCAGAAAAGATTTTATTGCATTTCTTCTATCCCGTATCATGTGGTGTCTGCTACAAGTTTGTACCTCCTACGAGCTGATTGAAACAAGTTCTTAAGCTGAAAGTTTATTCAACTTCAACTCGCGGTTCAAAGACAGATTCTTTGTTTTAAACTGAAGTTGCATTGTGGAATGTCACGTAACTCGCACATTATCTTTCTTGTGTGCTGATCCGATGTGTTGAGTTTCTACAGTTGAAAGCTGCTTGATAGTGCATTCAGTCGAGGCTACTGTACATTGAATATGGTTACAAAGTTGAAATTATGAAGACCAAGAGCTTTATTCAAGGGGGAGCTTGAAAAGACATGAAGACACGCAACCCCAAAGTTTTTCAGAGATTCAAGAGGGAAAGAAGATCAAGCTTGAAGATTTCAAGAAGACAAATGCCTTATTCAACTTTAGGGGGAGATTGTTAGGACTGAAAGTCCTGTGTGTTGAAAGTTGTATTAAGCATTGATAAGGGTTTAAATTGTAATTAGTTCATAGTTTTGTTCATAGTTGGGCCCAAAGCCCATAAAGCCCATTAAGCTTTGTAAACGCCATATATAAGGCGTATTCTAGCTCATAATTCAGTTTTAGAAGTTTAGATCTCATTCATAATTCTCTAGTCAATAGGTTTACTTTGCTTATCAGATATTCTCTCTATAAACCTAAACCTTTCTTGAATATTAATCATATGACTAGAGGTTGTGGCAATATTATTGTTCTTCATTGATATTATTGTTCGTGATTGCACTGTACTGGGATCTACAGAGGTCTAGGCACATACCATTACAGTGGCACCCAAGACTACATCATCATAGTGTCTACTGACTTAGTTCGTCCAACATAATTCATAGGAGGTCTCAAGGCACATTATAACCAAGAATATCTCAATACCAACCATGGGTACAATATTACCATCCCAATCAATATAAAGTCCGATATAAGATTAGTATGACCACAATTTTCATCATGTAGGTATAATACCACCAAATGGTGTCTCAAGTAAGAAATCATCCCAATCACAAGTTATGTATTCCATCTAGTCATGGAAAGATATATATTGACATGCATACATAAGGAAAACCCCAAATACTTAAACATTAAAAATGAACATTTCAAGTTAAGATGCAAGATGGTAGCAAGTAGTAGATTATGATGTGTATCTAGTTTTAACAAAGGTTTAGTAAACTCACCAACTAGGTTTATAAAGGAAACCTAGAAAGTAGAAACCCTAGGAGTAAATGGAAATGGAGACTTGAAGTCTTGAGATTCTTGATAGGAACTTGAGTTAAATGATCTTGATCAACTCCTTGAACTCAATAAATGCCCTTGATGAAAGATGAGGCTTGCATTAATGAGGGGAGAGGTTATGGTGAAGAAAATCGCCTTGGTTCAACTCCCAAATCATCAAAGAAGAAATAGAAATGAAAACCCTAGCTAAAATCCCGCTTAAATGAGTTTTCTAACTGAGAAGGGCCCAGTGCGACAATGCCAGGCGACTTTGCCCTAGTCATTGTCGCTTGGGGCATTGTCGCTGAATGACATCAGTCCACTAGATAGCTCCGCGACTATGCCCAACGACTTTGCCTGTAACAACCTAACATGCATAATAACGATAATATAAGTCTGACGCCAAAACGGCCCTAAGTTAACATCGAGTCTTAAGGTTTGCCGAAGCAACCTATTACACAACAAAACCTCCACTCTAATCCCTTCTCACACGACACCATTCTCGGATAGGTAACCAGTTCTAAACTATACCCCACTACACATTGGATTGTCTCGTGCAGGACCGGTCGAGAGGCTCCCGGTCGCCCGGTGTCCAAAAGCTCGGTCATGACAACTCCCGGGGTCGCCCGGTGCTAAACCCTCCCGGGGTTGCCCGGTGGCTCAAAGCCCCGGGGTCATCCGGTATTAAACCTTCCACGGGGTCTCCCGGTGTTCACAACCCGGGGTCACCCGGTTTGCTTTTCCAGCGCCGAACGCCGAAGGTCTCTTGATTGGCTGGTAAAACCCCAAAATCAACAGACAAGAGGAAGGATTTCTTCCATAAACTAAAACCTTAGGTCACCCCTTATCCCGATCGATTCAATCTTAGAAAAGTTGGGTTATGAGGACCCATCCCAAATTAAACAGACATAAACAATGAAGAACCCTGAAACTCCATTTTTCTATCGAATTAGGGGTTTCCAAGGATGAGGATCAACAATAACTAAACCTATTCTATTAACCAACATAAATAACCAAGAAGGGCTATGGACTCACCTTGAAGAACTCACTGCAGGCTTGAATCAAGAAGAGATCACCCTTTGTTGTTCCTTCCAAAATCGCCTCCAAGCTTTCTCTCTCCCCCTCTTGATTATCGGCTGCCAAAAGAGTGAAGAAAAATCCCTAGGGTTAAACCCTTTTATTACCAAGTTACAACTAGACCCTCCAGCTTTGATTTTTGAACACTTTATTCCCCAAACTTTGCTGGTTCCCACTTGAACCCGATTATTACAATATCCTCCCCTCAAAAGAATTCCGTCCCCAGAATTCACTTGCTGAACAAACTGGAGTATTGGGATCTCATCTCCGACTCTAATTACCAAGTTGCTTCCTGACCTTTGTGAAATTGCCACTGCACTTTCACAACTTGGATTTTCTTATTCCTCAGCTTTCTCACTTTATAGTCCAATATGGCCACCGGTTCCTCAACATCGCTTAGATTCTCATCCACTTGAATATCGCCCAAAAGGTACTACCACATCCACCTCTGCTAGACACTTCTTCAAGTTAGACACATGGAATGTGGGGTGAATTCTTCGTAAGTCTACGGGTAATTCCAGCTTGTACGCCACCTCTCCAACGCGTTCTACGATAGCAAAAGGTCCGACGAATCTCGGTCTCAACTTACCCTTCTTTCCAAAGTGGACTACTCCCTTCCAAGGTGAAACCTTTAACATAACAAAGTCTCCCACTTGGAACTCGATGGGTTTTCTTCGTTTATTCGCGTACATTTTCTGACGATCTTGCGCTGACTTCAACCTTTCACGAATTTGATTCACCTTATCAGCCGTCACTTGCACTATCTCCGGACCCGACAACTTCCGTTCTCCCACTTCATTCCAACATAGAGGTGTTCTACACCTGCGACCGTACAACGCTTCGAACGGTGCTGTTTGAATGCTGGCGTGATAACTGTTGATATAGGAGAACGCTACCAATGGCAGATGAACTTCCCACGAACCCTTGAAGTCGATCACACATGCTCGGAGCATGTCTTCCAAAGTTTGGATGGTCCTCTCACTCTGGCCATCCGTTTGTGGGTGGTAAGCCGTACTCAATTTGAGATGCGTGCCAAACTCTCTTTGTAGGCTTCTCCAAAACGATGACGTGAATCGGCCATCCCGATCTGACACAATTGATGATGGCACACCGTGGCTGGATACAATCTTGCCTATGTACAATTTGGCCAAATACTCTAACGGGTATGTCTCCTTAGTTGGCAGAAATGAGCTGACTTTGTTAGTCGATCCACTATCACCCAAATAGCGTCGTGCCCTTTAGGTGATCATGGAAGTCCCGTGACAAAGTCCATGGCGATCTCATCCCACTTCCATACTGGTATTTCAACGGTTACAACTCACTATAAGGTCTTTGATGCTCCGATTTCACCTTCAGACACGTCAGAGACCGCTCGACAAGTAAGCGGTGTCTTTCTTCAAACTCGTCCACCAATAACTTTGCTTCAGATCTCGATACTTCTTATTGGTTCTCGGACGAACGGAATATCGAGACTTATGCGCTCCTTCCAGCACCTTCTTCCGAAGTTCGCCCAATTTCGGAACCACACTTGATCATCAACACATCTCACACCCACGACCGTCCATGGTCAAAGAATTCAAAACACCGGCTATCCTTTCGCTCTTCAAATTCTCATCACATCCAACAATTATCTGAACATAAATGCAATGAGTTCAAGCTTTATTCGTTTGAAACACGGAGTGACTAAACTCATACCAAAATGTTCCATTTAATTTAACACTGGAAGACAGGCTTACATGGAACCTTTTCCATGCACACCAAGACTGACTCAAAGGTCTTTCACTCCAAGCATCACATCCAACCACCTTCCTACTTGCTTTCCGAAAACATAAACATGCTTCCAAATACTGGCTCACTAACAGGTGCAGGCTCTAGACCCACCGCACGATCTAGATTCCTTGACACCAGATCCAAAACACACTCTATAATCTCATTCTCACACCCTCACTAGAATTTCGCAAACCCATCAACGGCCAATCTGAAGCACATACACTATATTTCTGTGTCCCCAACCGACTTTTACTCCCAGATACTCACTTTCCCCGACAATCCCAAAAATGCCAAAGGCACACTTGTATAGCCCATCGATTTCCCACAATTCTCATTCGAGCATTCAACCAGATCCTTTCAAAACAAGACTCAATGCTCGAAGGCACCGCACACTTTTCACTCCCCAAACAGGGTTGGTTTATCCGCTATAATTTCTTCACACTTAAGGACTACTCCGACCACTCCACGAATCTTCACATTAACTACAAAACATCGCGAATTAAAACCTTCGACACCTCCACCGATGTTTTAGTGAGATAAGACAAACTCGCTCAACCATTCTTCAGGTCCTAAAGACACAAGGTCCTTCTTTAGGCAGCCACCAACTATCACTCTAACAATTTATCCCCAATTTAGCAATACCATAACACCAACCAGCCACCCTCACAACTCAATAATAAACTTTCCACTTTTGAGAAGTTCTGCCAGAGATCTCGGAGCAAGGATTCCCACCTACGCTCATTCTGAATCAATAGTACCATCTTATTATCTAGCCCTTAAAGGGGTCTTCTTACCACTTCAATGCCATGTACAATCATTCTGACATAAGACCATACCAACTCATCAACGCATCCAATACCCTATCACATCATCACGATACCCTCAAAATCTTCGCAATCTTTCGATATGCATACCGGCTACCATCCTCTTTAAGTCAAACATGACACACTATTTGAGATAAAGTCGTTTCACGACCTTGTCTTTCTCAAATCAGAATATTCCACAAGATTATGATCATTAACCTACTCCACATAATCTCGTTCCCGCTCGGCTCATCATGATCTGCCAGAAGCGAATTCAGGTATACTATAAGATTAGGCATACTACCTTGCCACCTAAAAGCTCGAAGCGCAACCACTGCAATTATGCTATAAATACTTTACTCTACACAAACCATTAGGACCTCAAAGGTATTTGCCTTACCCAACTAGTGGTCATCCGATTTCGTTATACCCATACGAGGTGGTCCTACACCATGTCAGGCATACACCTTTCTGAACCATTTCTTGCCTTCCCCCAAGCACCCAACAATAATCACCAGGGATACTTTCAGATAATGACCTCACAATGGTCATTGGCTTCGTCATTACTAAACGACATGGTGATTCCCCGCTAATGTCTCCGACCAACAGAGATTCCCAAAGGAACCTACTTTCACCTACACATCATAATCCTACTCTGTCCCCACCAGCTTCACACACTGAAAGTACAAGGCCCATCTGCTATGAAGCCACATTACCAGAACACTTCAGAACTCCATCTCGACGATGATAATCTTTCATCAAAGTCTCCAACACTACTTATCAATATGTCGTTAAAAGGAATATATTGACGGCTTCGAATTCCACCCAGACGTAAATACCCGTCGACAACCACTTCTCCACCTACCGAACAAGAGGGTAGGCCACTACCGAATGAACGTTCCTAAAGACAACGTCCGAAATTCCAAAACCTTCGTTATGCACTAATCCTTCTCAAAGGAAACACCAAAGTCAAGGTTTGACCATCCCCGACTCGTACTACTCACTTACACTCTCCAAACCCTATCCATCCTCAGATGAAACATCCTCACAACCTAAAGAGATCATAGCCTTCATGCATGACAATGCCATTAATTAAAAACTTTTGACATGTTTGAGAAATTTAACAAGTACTATAGTACAATGCGAGCCAGAGCGCATGCAATACAACACCACCTTATTTAAACAGTCATGCACAACGATTTCAAGGATCGTTCACACCTAATCCTCTCGTTAAAATAAATCTTTTCTGACCAACATCGATGTTGTCTCAGATGAAAATTTACTTTCAAAGAATTTTACTCATGTGATTGAAAGAATACGACAAAATTATATATACTGAGCGAGTTAATCGACTCTCATTATGAAATCTTATGATCAAATGTTGTTATGACTTCCATAACAAAAGTCAACTCATTTATAAAATGAATAAAATAATTCTCCCACCACCCAAAATTGAAATTTATCACCCAACGCTATAAACTTGTCCTTTCAATACAAACACATATTTTCACACATCGTCGCGTTTTTAAAACGAATACCTTACGAAGCACACACACAACAAAATATATCATATGAATTATATGAAGGACTCCGGCAATTTGTTTGAACACAATGCATGAGACTCACTTGACATTGAAAGCTATTTACTCTAACAAGGTCAACTGATTGCACTCACTATAATTTATTCCAGACTCCCTACTTCCGACCAACCAATCAAGGTCCTCACATTTACCACAATCATCGACACCAATGCTTCGCAACCTCCTATGTCCGACTACCGGTTACCATCGCGACTATTAAATCGCAAATCATATGTCCTCACTTTGACCCCAAACAAACTTACCAACAATAGCTCACTTCCATCTGATCCTTACTTCTTGTTATCAATCAACACTGATATCGTCTCTCAACCACCCTTCGATTAACTTCAACTTCAAAAGCCTCATTTCTATCCTTCGATTCTTGGGTTAACACTCTCCTAATTCCCACTGATCGACATAACAAACTACCAAACCGGAGACTCCCATGAAGCGAAAAGCTCACGTCCAATAACGACCCAAGGGGTTCTTCCTCAAGAAGAAATATCTACATTCCGCACCATACTCATCCTAAGCGGTAATAACCATAAAACCATAAGCGAGCTCACACAGCATGCCAGACCAGCAATATCCTTACAACAGGTCCATAGTAATAAGGCAAAATAAGCACACACATGTACCTGTAAATTCGCAATTACATTGGTCGGATGTAATTCCAAATTTACCTTACATGCTAGTCCTTATCACCCTAATGCTCGTCTCCCTAAGGCCTTCCTATTTCTCAGTTGTGTTTCTACTTCACCAGTTTAAGTCTAGGCCCGTTCGGTCACCTAGATCCTTTAAACTATGGCTCTGATACCAATTGTAACAACCCAACATGCATAATAACGATAATATAAGTCTTACGCCAAAAACGGCCCCAAGTTAACATCGGGTCTTAAGGTTTGCCGAAGCAACCTATTACACAACAAAACCTCCACTCTAATCCCTTCTCACGCGGCACCATTCTCAGATAGGTAACCGGTTCTAAACTATGCCCCACTACACACTGGATTGCCTCGGGCAGGACCGGTCGAGAGGCTCCCGGTTGCCCGGTGTCCAAAAGCTCGGTCATGATAACTCCCGGGGTCGCCTGGTGCTAAACCCTCCCTGGGTCGCCTGGTGGCTCCCAGCCCTGGGGTCGCCCGGTATTAAACCTTCCCTAGGGTCGCCCGATGTTCACATCCCGGGGTCACCCGGTTTTCTCTTCCAGCGCAGAATGTCGAAGGTCTCTTGACCGGCCGGTAAAACCCCAAAATCAACAGACAAGAGGAAGGATTTCTTCCATCAACTAAAACCTTAGGTCACCCCTTATCCCGATCAATTCAATCTTAGAAAAGTTGGGTTATGAGGACCATCCCAAATTAAACAGACATAAACCATGAAGAACCCTGAAACTCCATTTTTCTATCGAATCAGGGGTTTCCAAGGATGAGCATCAACAATTACTAAACCTATTCTATTAACCAACATAAACAACCAAGAAGGGCTATGGACTCACCTTGAAGAACTCACTGCAGGCTTGAATCAAGAAGATATCACCCTTTGTTGTTCCTTTCAAAATCGCCTCCAAGCTTTCTCTCTCCCCATCTTGATAATTGGCCGCCAAAAGAGTGAAGAAAAATCCCTAGGGTTAAACCCTTTTATTACCAAGTTACAACTAGACCCTCCAGCTTTGATTTTTGAACACTTTATTCCCCAAACTTTGCTGGTTCCCACTTGAACTCGGTTATTACATTGCCCTTGGGCATTGTCGCTGAGGCAATGTCGCTCCTACACCCGCAGGTTCTGCCTTTGAACAAAATTTGACCCATTTCTTGCAGGACCACTTGCTATACTTCGGGAAGGGTTCAAGGGAGGTCACACAAAGGTAATATACACATAATCAATTACCAATGTGAGATAAATTACCTTATTTAGATGAAGGTTTTCCGGGTGTTACATTATATATCTGATATACGGATTTAAAAACATATAAAATCATAATCGTGTGATGGAGAATAAAATTGAACAGGAAACAAGATGTAATACCTTTGGTAAGATAAAGGTGAATTTATGTAGAAGTTTAAAGTGTTTATTTGTTATATGTTTATTTATAGAACTGCAGGGACTTTATGTGTCATATTACATTTTATGGAGAACTTGTTCTAAACCTATATATCCAATTTAGAGGGTTAAGGGGATGTTTGGTTCATTTTCCATTAAGTCCTGTATGCAGAAAGTTTTATGTAGTCATAAACTTGTCTGTATGATATTTGATAAGTTGTTGTTGTTCGGTTGTTATGCTGAATAACCTGTCTAAATCGTAAAAAATGACTATCTTACCCTTTGTTTTACATTGAACATTCAATTCCACCAAACCAATCAATCTCTCTTCTGTAACCAAACCAGTGATTAAATCAATAGATTTCTCCTCTGTTTCTCACAGCAACATATTAACATTCAAGGAAAAACCAAAACACAAAAGGGAGAAATCGAAAACATATACGATAATATGGAGAACCATCAACAAATAATTTATAGCAAAACCATATTAAAAACCACAACTAATCGAAAACCAGAGGCCGTATGAAGGAAAGGTAAATTAGAGAATCCATGGCTAATAAAGAACAAAGGAAATGAAATTTAGGATTTTAAAGATCACAGATCTGATTCATGGCCCTATTAACTCCACTCAAGTTTTTCCAGATCTGATTCATGAAGAAGACGACCTGGTTTGTCATTTTATTAGAGAATGAAATGTAGAAGACGACCTGGTTTGTCTTTTTTCCGGATCTGATTCGTGAAGAAGACGACCTGGTTTGTCATTTTCCTTAGTGATCCATGAAGAAGACGACATGAAGAAGAAGAAGACGACGACCTGGTTTGTCATTTTTTCGAGTGATTCATGAAGAAGACGACCTGACGAAGAAGACGACCTAACGAAGAAGACGACCTGGAACAACGTGATTTCATGAAGTTGAAGCCTTTTGATTTGATAAAAACTTGAAGCCATGAATGGAAGCCTGGAGAAGTGAACTGATGTTGGAACTAAAGGGTAGTTGGGGAATTAATGGCAAATTAAATGGCTGAATGTAAAGGAGTAAAGATTTTGAGCTGAGCGATTAAGTCATCATCTGACCGAATAAGCCACAACCGAACGACTATTTATGGTTGTGCGAATAAGCTATATAGGCTATATAGCCCATTAAACCATAACCGAACAGCCCCTAAGTGTCATAGTTTTCTTCCAAATTTTAACCGTGTGTTTTCATTCTATGTGTGTGTATGAAGGTGAGAGCAAGAGATAAAGTTTTGAAGCTTTGATTTGTTAAAGACAAAGTTGAAGGTTTCGGAAGTCTTTGCTAAAAAGTCTTCTTGGAGGTATGAATTTGTTATTGATATCCTGTAAATTAGAATTCCTCCATGAGTTAGGTTTGGTTTTCAGATTTGAATATTAGGTTAAAACCTTCAATTTAGAGTTCTTGTTAAAATCTTTCTCTTGTGAACAAGTTTATAGGGTCGCAAGTTGGTTTTAAAACTTTTGGGCTGAAACTCTCTAGTTTGTGGTTTAAACTTTGATAGTTCATCCATTGTTGATTTTGGTTATACCTTTTTGATGGGGTTTTGAAATCTTTGTATATTAATTCTTGGATTGGAATGTTTTTCCATCTTAAAAATGGTTTATAATGGTATTTGATCTGTTGAAATTTTACGATTAGAAAATTCAATTAAACTAACACAACAAGATTTAAAATAAACAACAATTTTAATTATAAATATAAAACAAACTTTGTTTACAAAGTTACAAATTTATTTATAAAGTTTAATAATTTGAATTAGACAAAATATGTTTTGATTGATAATTATGTGAACCTAACAATGAGACTATCCTCCGCGATAGATTCATTAGAAGAAAGGGTAGAAACAGAGTGTCCACTCTACTGGACGAAAAGAAGACAGAACAAAAAATATATAAAACCAACCTGTATAGATGATCTCCAACAAACAGCGGCTAGAAACTGAACTGCACGGTTTTATAAACCTGTCCTTAAAGGTTTTAGACGAATCTCTTTAATTGTTGTGAGACGTATACTCGCTAAACCTCCAGGATTTGATGCAGCGTATTCAAACACTGACAGCGACAACGGATGAACTTAATGCAAGTTTGAGACAGAAAATACTGTGATAGAGAGTAGAGAGATCGAGAGAGAGCAGAGAGACTTATTTCTTTTTCGGTGTATATAGAACAATGTAGGAGCACCTATTTATACTTGAGGAGATCAAGTATAAAACAAAAATGCTCCATAAATTTCTCCACAAATTTTAAAGGTTCATAATGGTCTCATAAACACGATTATGAAACTGAAAAACGTTTTTATTCTGCTCATAAAAACGATTATGAAACCGATAACAAAAAATTTGCTCCATTAAAAGAAATAATTCTATAATTCGAGCTATAAAAAGATACTCGGAGCTCGGGGCGAGGCTCCTCTGCTCTGATGCGAGCGTGTGAAGTGCAAAGTGCGCGAGAACCGCGCCCACGCCCTCGGCCACAGCCACGCGCGCGCGCATGCGTTGCACTGCTTTGAGACCCCCACCATAAGCCTACCAATTTACTCAAGACCCACTTGAGATGATAGACTTATAAACAACAATTTCTTTTTTATCTCTACCAATGTGGGATGGAAAGTTCCAACCTCACACTCAATTTCCAACAACCCCCACCAAGTTGGAAAGTTTTCTGACATTCAAAAAAATGATGTCACAGTGGTGTCACTAAGATTAAACCCCGTTTAATGTGAATATGCAAGAAAAAATCAATTCAGAAGTATCCTTAGGATTTAAACTTTGAATCTTGTGATCTCTTCGGCTAATTCACACACACCATCTTTTGTCTTTGCATTCTCACTGAGCGCGATTATGGCCATGCGCTAAAATCCTGTTTCATGACCTTTTAGAAGAGGAACCACAACTCTTCATTTGAGGCGGCACCACCTCTCAGTCGTATAGGCAAAATTCTATACCATCTTCGTTGCTAAGATGCCTCTAAACTTTGTTAAGAGAACTAACTCATCCTTGTTCTCGGCAACGACGTACTATCTCATACCTTACACGGGTCTATCATTCGATAGTACCTTCTAGCAGTTAAGTGACTTGTTATTACCCTTTAAACTTGAGAGACAGGAGCACTAAATTCAAGTTGGGTTCCCATAACTAACTGATTCTGAGTTGTTTCAGACCCATGTCTCTGGTAGTTGATCCTACTAAGTCTCTCGTCAGAGGCTTAGTTAATGGATCTGCCAAGTTTCCACGCGACTTGACATACACAATACTAATGGTACCATTTTCTATAAGTTGTCTCACATAATTATGTCGGAGACCTATGTGTCGCGACTTCCCATTATACACAACATCATATAATTTTGACAGTATGGCCTCACTGTCACAGTACATGGGAATCGAAGGAGTTGGATGAGGCCATAAATGGATATCTGTCAGCAGATCTCTAATCCATTCGACTTCTTTGCCCGCAGCAGCTAAGGCTATGAATTCGGCTTCCATAGTTGAATGAGCGATACATGTTTGTTTCTTGCTTGCCCAAGAAATCGATCCACCACCAAGTGTATAAATCCACCCACTTGTGGATTTAGAATCACTTGAATGATCTATCCAACTAGCATCAGAATATCCTTCTAAGATTCCAGGATGCATGGTATATGTCAACTCTAGATCACTGGTTCTTTTCAAGTATCCCAACACTCTACTTATTGCCTTCCAGTGATCTGGTCCCGGATTACTTGTATATTGACTTAGTCTGCTCGCAGCAAAAGCAATATCCGGTCTAGTACAATGCATTGCATACATCATGCATCTTCTTGCACTAGCATATTCTAGTTGAGCCACTGCTCTACCATAATTCTTGTCAAGTTTCACACCTGAATCAAATGGAGTGTTGATCTCCTTTATATTTAAGTGCTGAAACTTAGTCAGTATCTTCTCTATATAGTGGGATTGACTAAGAGAGATTAGAGACCCTGACCTTTTAATTTTAATCCCGAGAATTGTATCTACTTCTCCAAGATCTTTCATCTTAAAGTTCGAGGATAAGTAGTTTTTCATCTCACGGATGCCTTCTAGATTGGTTCCGATGATCAACATATTATCGACGTAAAGACAGATAATTACAATGGATTCTTTGGTACATTTCGAGTAAATGCACTGATCAACTCCATTATGTCTGAACCCGAAAGATGTGATAGTAGTATCAAATCTTTCATGCCACTGTTTTGGGGCTTGCTTTAAACCGTACAGAGACTTAATGAGTCTACACACTTTGTTCTCTTGTCCGGGTACCACAAACCCTTCGGGTTGCTCCATATAAACCTCCTCGTTTAAGTAACCATTCAAAAAGGTTGTTTTCACATCCATTTGATGAATATGCAGTCCTTTTAAGGCTGAGATTGCTATAAGAATTCTAATTGAGCTAATTCTAGAAACTGGAGCGTAGGTGTCAAAATAATCGATACCCTCCTTCTGTCTATATCCTTTAGCTACCAATCTAGCTTTAAATGTTGAGATTGAACCATCTGGGTGTAGCTTTCTTTTGAATACCCACTTGGAACCTATGGGTTTTTCTCCTTGGGTAAATCAACTAATTCCCAAGTTCCATTTCCCATAATAGAGTCCATTTCATCGTTTATTGCTTCTTTCCATAGTGGATCATCTCTTGAAGACATGGCCTCTTTAAAAGTCTTAGGATCATCTTCGATGTTAATCGATAAAATGACTTCTCTAGTCACTTTCTTTTGTGTTCCTTCTACTAGATAGGAGAAGAAATCATCTCCTAGACTTTTCTCTTTTCTTACTCTAGTACTTCTACGTGGTTCGTCAACCTTGGTTGGGGTTTTCGAACTATCACGAGATGTGCTAGGAAGATTTGGAACCAATGTTCTATCCGAGTTTTCAGCATCTTCTGAAAACTTGTCTTCAAAGAATTCCACATCTCTGGATTCTACTATCACTCCTTTTTCTTTATCCAATAATCTATAAGCCTTGCTATTTCTAGCATATCTTACTAATATGCTTTTAATGGCACGGGCTCCCAATTTAGATCGTTTTGGATCAGGGGTACGATAGTAAGCAATACAACCCCAAACTCTAAAGTAGTTCAAGTTAGGCTTTATTCCTTTCCATAGCTCGTATGGACTGGTTGGAATCACACGACTAGTGATTCGATTGTGAATGTGGCAAGCAGTCAGTAATGCTTCTCCCCACAGATTGTTTGGTAAACCTGATTGGTTCAACATACAGTTAACCATCTCAACCAGGGTTCGGTTTTTACGTTCCGCCAAACTATTCTGTTGGGGAGTAAAAGGTGAGGTGCGTTCATGTTTGATGTCATTCTCTTCGCAGAATGCATCAAACTCTCTATTGAAGTATTCACCTCCTCTGTCTGATCGTAGTATTTTTATTTGTTTTTCGAGTTGGTTTTCTACTTCAGCTTTATAAAGTTTAAAAGCATCAAAAGCTTCGTCTTTTGAATGTAATAAATAAACATATAAAAACCGACTGAAGTCATCACATAATGTAATGAAATACCGTTTAGCACCACCGGTAAGTATTCCATTCAATTCACAGATATCAGAGTGAATTAACTCCAAAATAGTTGTATCCCTTTTGACTGATGGAAAAGGTTTCTTTGCAAACTTCGATTTTACACAAATTTCACATTTTCCAAAATCTTTGTTATCAATTTTAATTAAACCTTTATTTTGCATTTTTTTTCAATATTTTTAACATTTGTGTGAGCTAAACGACTATGCCATAAAGAAATTGAACAAGAAAAATACTCAAAAGAATTAATTTCATTGATATCAAAAGGAATTACATCAATAACAGAAACTGAAAAACCAACACTATTCTCAGACAGGTTTGAAACATTGCTACCAACTGACTCACTAATACTAGCACCATAACTGTCATCACCATCCTCAGACAAACTAAGGTGATACATACCCAGTTGACGGTATGCCTTTCCGAAGTAGTGTTGTCTTTTGTGAAACACGATCTTCCCAGCCTCCATAGCAATTCCTATCCCATTTTCATCAAGCTTGCTTAGGGATACAAGACATTTGCATACAATAGGCACGTGTAACACATTTCTCAAAGTTAAGGTTTTTCCCGAAGAAAACCTTAGGTGCACAGTTCCAATACCCATGATATCTGCTCTACCGTGGTTCGCTGTAACAATATGCCTTCTGTCTCTAACCGAATTGTATTCAGAGAATTTGGATCTGGAGTCACACACATGAACCGTGGCTCCAGAATCCAAATACCAGCCACCTCTTCCAGCCATCACCCGAGTTGAGTCTTCAGCAATCATGTCCATCTCATCCATGCTCAGATTGGCCACAAGATGTCCTAAGTCTACGACCGCATTAGCTGCGGCCGGTGGCCCAGACTTCAGCTGCTTACACTCCCTTGCATAGTGTCCCGTCTCTCCGCAGACGTGACACTTCCCTTTTCCTTTGCCACCAGCCTTTTGAAGTTCTTCTTTTGTGGACCCACATTCCACTTTTTGGCAGGTCCAGAAGACTTCTCTTTTCCTTTGCCACCAGCCTGCACGTTGTTGGCACTCATTATGGCCTTACCCTTTTTGTCCTGATTTCTCACCTCTTCCTCAATCCTGATGTGTTTTATCAAATCATCCAAAGAGTAATCTTCGGATTTATGCATCATTCGTTTTTGAAAATCCTTCCATGATGGGGGCAATTTGTCAACAACAGCCCCCACAAGGAAGATCTCAGGAAGAGGAATATTGAGAACTCTCATTTTATTTTCCAATACTTGAAGTTCATGAATCTGTTCAAGTATTGGCTTATCATCTACCATTTGGAATATTAAGTATCGAGACACAAGATATTTATAGTTCCTTCTTCTTGTGCCTTGTACTTAAATTCCAAAGTTGTCCAAAGTTCTCTAGGACAAGTTATCGGGGCATAAAGATCATACAGTCTGTCAGATAGGGCACTTTTTATGTACCCACAAGCCAGTGTTTCAGACTCCTTACGGAGTAGCCGCTGCTTATCTATATCGGCTATTCTGGCGAAATCAGGTTCTTTCCCGGCTTCGGGAACGGGGTTATCGGGAATGGGTGGCAGAGTAGGATCCAAGACAAAGAACAATTTTAGGACCATGAGCATGAATTTGACCTTTTCAGCCCAACGGGTATAGTTAGACCCGTCAAAGCTATCCAATTTCACAAGTTCTTGTTACATCATACAAACGTTTCCGGATTCCATTTTTCGTTCTAAAACCTGTAAGATTGTTGAAATTTTACGATTAGAAAATTCAATTAAACTAACACAACAAGATTTAAAATAAACAATAATTTTAATTATAAAATTAAAACAAACTTTGTTTACAAAGTTACAAATTTATTTATAAAGTTTAATAATTTGAATTAGACAAAATATGTTTTGATTGATAATTATGTGAACCTAACAATGAGACTATCCTCCGCGATAGATTCATTAGAAGAAAGGGTAGAAACAGAGTGTCCACTCTACTGGACGAAAAGAAGACAGAATAGAAAATATATAAAACCAACCTGTATAAATGATCTCCAACAAACAGCGGCTAGAAACTGAACTGGACGGTTTTATAAACCCGTCCTTAAAGGTTTTAGACGAATCTCTTTAATCTTTGTGAGACGTATACTCGCTAAACCTCCAGGATTTGATGCAGCGTATTCAAACACTGACAGCGACAGCGGTTGAACTTAATGCAAGTTTGAGACAGAAAATACTGTGATAGAGAGTAGAGAGATCGAGAGAGAGCAGAGAGACTTGTTTCTTTTTCGGTGTATATAGAATAATGTAGGAGTACCTATTTATACTTGAGGAGATCAAGTATAAAACAAAACTGCTCCATGAATTTCTCCTCAAATTTTAAAGGTTCATAATGGTCTCATAAACACGATTATGAAACCGAAAAATGTTTTTATTCTGCTCATAAAAACGATTATGAAACCGAAAACAAAAAATTTGCTCCATTAAAAGAAATAATTCTATAATTCGAGCTATAAAAAGATACTCGGAGCTCGGGGCGAGGCTCCTCTGCTCCGATGCGAGCGTGTGAAGTGCGCGAGAACCGCGCCCATGTCCTCGGCCACGTCCACGCGCGCGCGCGTGCGTTGCACTTTTTTGAGACCCCCACCATAAGCCTACCAATTTACTCAAGACCCACTTGAGATGATAGACTTATAAACAACAATTTCTTTTTTATCTCTACCAATGTGGGATGGAAAATTCCAACCTCACACTCAATTTCCAACATGATCATCTTGAAACCTGGAATTTGAATTGGTTTTAAGTTTGGTAAGTGTTTGGTTGTATCAGGGGTGTGCAAGTCGAAGAACACAAACATAGTGGTCTGCGCGACCTTGCCCGCGACCTACAGTCACCTAAGTCACTGTGGTGACTTTTTCCATGATTCTCTTGGTTCTTTTTGGAGTCTTTCCGGGTGTCATTTAGGTGTTTTTGAGGACGTTAAGAGTGTTGGTAAAACTTAATTCATTAGTTTGTAATCTTTGTTCCGTAACTTAGATTTGATCGTTCGGTTGTGAAGTCTGATATTGTTATGATCGGTTGTGTCGTTTAAGCTTATAGATTCGGATATTGATGCAAGGTGAGTTTTCTCATAACCATTTTCGAAATGGTATGCATATATTATGAAATGTTTAATTTTATGATGTGAAATATTTTCGATACCTGAGATTTTTGAGATAAATGGATATGTTACAGGATTATGTGATTATTGTGTTGTGCTAGAATGCCAGCTATACTGTGAGTGTGTTGTGCTAGAATGCCAGCTATATTAGGGTTCGGTTGTGCTAGAATGCCAACGATCTGTGTTCGATTGTGCTAGAATGCCAACGAGGCAACTAATTGAGTTGTGCCTGAATGTCAACGAGGCAACTAATTGAGTTGTGCCTGAATGTCAATAGAAGTGTATTGATAAATGTTTTATATAAACTGGTTTTATATTGAATTGAGTTGAATTGAAATGAGAGGGATTATGATTATCTCACTAGAGCATTCAATCTAACCTTCATTTTGTTTTCAAAATATGCACTTCAGGGCGGTCTTGGTTGGAAGGTAAAGGGAAGGGAAATGTGATATTATCTGCTTGGATGTTTTCATGCGAAGCCTGTTGAGAAATTTTATGAAGTTTGATTTCCATCTTCATGCTATTTGAATTTTTAGGTATGAAGTGGTTATTAGCGAAAAAAATGTACGTTATTTCAGATAGTTGTATAGTTTTGTAGAAAGGGACCCAATGTGTAGCCCCAATGTGGTGAGTTATGTACGAAATTTGTTTTATATGTTATGTGGATTTTGCGGGTTGTTACACAAGATTATTCTTGCTTTAAATTCAAGATGTTTTGTGTCGCATCACACGGGTACATATCTAGTATCATCTAAAACGAATAAATTTAAAGCTTCATGTTTTAACCTGTATACCAAAGTAACAATTGGCCTAAAACAATTAGTATACAAAAAACGACTCAAAAAAATCCCAAAAACACAAATTTAATAATAAAAATATAACAATAATCTAACTAGGAGGGGTAGGGTCGAAGGGGGAGGAAGTGGAGAACTGGATGACTTCCATGACTCTTATCCTTTATTACCCTTACACAGAGGATTTACCTGATAAAAAATAAGGTGGGGGGGGGGGGTGCTATTTGCACCAAAAAGTGCAAATTTTGATTGTATTTTTTTCCAATCCAATAAATATCATTTCACTTTAAATATATATATATATATATATATATATATATATATTATTATTATTTTTTTTGTTTATATATAAACATATTATCTTTATATATATATATGATATATATATGTGTGTTTTGATTTTATAAATTTATTACATTTATTTATAAATTTATAAAATTGTAACTTTTGATTTTATTTTATTTTATAAATTTATATTTATAAATATTTATTATTATTTTTGTAACAAGCAAAAAGTACATTATTGAGTTTGCGTAAATTTATTATTATTTTGATTTTGTTAGGGACCATATCGAAACAATAATGTACAAACGTTACCATTTCCGTAACAAACGACAAACGTTAGGGACCAAATCTGTAATTTACTCTCTCTCTCTATATATATATGATTAGAGACACATATCGTGCACTTCTTCTTATTCAAGCTTTCATATCTCTCTCTCTCTCTCAAAATCTCTCCAACTTCTCTTTAGATTTGCTCTCAATCCATTGAAGTAATCGACGAATCAATTACATATTCAGAATCTACGCTTCGAATCATTCCTAGAAATAAATGAGCTTCTAAGAACCAGCGAGACACAGTTCTTTCATTTTAAAAAATTATAGTGCACATCCGTACATCAATCAATTTTCAGCATTGTTTCACCCTTACATCAAGCAGGTACATGATGTGATAGGTGATGGAAATTGCGGATTCCAAGCAATAGTTGTCTCTCTAGGTCTTCATGAAGATGCATGACCCACAATTCGGTATAACTTGATGGAAGAGTTAGATACATACAAGACAGAGTACATCAACGTTTTTGGAGATGAACATTGGGATATTACTTACAACACTTTAAACTTCTTTCGATCAGATCAAGGTGCACCATTTGAACACTGGATGACAATGCCTGAAATAGGTGTCTTGAGTGCTTCAAAATATAATGTGATATTACATGTTATAAGTATGACCGACAGTGGGACGTACTTGCCGCTTAGGTCCACTCCGCCAATGTGGTATGAACATGTTGTTTTTACAATCAGGTACGTTAATGGTAACCATTATGTGAAATTAGATATGGTAGAAGGATACCCGTTTCCGCAAATTGTAGGACATTTTTTCCATTACAGTTATCCGTGTGCTGCTGGATGGGCTACCCCGTATTCAGAGCGAATAAAGAAGTACATGCAGTTTTTACGTGTTAATTGTACTACGGATAATGCTATTTTAGAATAATCGAATGTAATATAGATTATTTTATGTTTTATTTATATGTTAAATCGCAATATTTATGTTTTATTTTTATAATTATATAATTATAAAAAAATAGTAATATTTATATTTATAAATATTTATTTATTTTCAAATCAAAACAAAAAGTAAAAAAAAACTTTTTAAAACTATATAATACAAATAAATAAAAATATATAATAAAAATAAAAAAAAATAAAAAAAACAACAAAAACAACAAAAAGACAAAAAAACAAAAAAAAACATAATCATTATGCAATTACTTTTGGTGCAAATAGCAATAGTCTTTGTGCAAATAGCCTCCCAAAAAATAATTAATAAAACATTTTTAAATATAATTGGGTCAATAATGTGTTGATGGTCTATTCCTATCACCAAAGGATTATCGAGAGTTTAGTCGTTTACTCAAAAAATAATTAAAAAATTAAATCATTTAAATAATATAGACATACAGACGAATTTTATGACAATTAAAAATCGTCGTTATTCAGTCGTTGATCAATAATGGATTACCGACAATAATCAATCAATAATCTACCCTGCTTTTTGGGGTTGAGAATTGTCAAAAATTCTCAATGATTTGTCGGTAATTAATGACGATTAGGATTACCGCTAATCAATTTTTTTGTCCAAATTACAGTAATTTGGATCAGTGTGTAATAGCACACCAAGTCGTTTGTAGTAGTATTTAGCTTTGTTTTATTGAAATTATACTTGTTGAATATTATATTATTGTAAGTATAGAGCCATTCGATTATATACCATATCTTAAACTTGTGACATGGGCTATTTTATCTTTTCTTTTTCGTGTGTATTAGTTCAATAAACTTTTAGGGGGGAATTTTATGCAAGTAGTCAAGTTTTTTTTTTCAAACCTACGCCTTACCGATTGAAAAACACGTTCATTTCATCTATAAAAAAACCCTCCCAATCAAAAACCCTTGTGAAGCGTCGTTTACAAGGTCGTCCCTAGTAGGGGTGCACATGGGTCGGGTTGGGCAGTTTGAGGCCATTTGAACAACCCAACCCAACTACTTTTAAGGAATCATAACCCGTTAAACCCTCTTCAAATTTATAACCCAACCAACCCATTACATGTCGGTTTGGGGTGCGATTTGGGTTGGACAACTTGAACCTTTGTTTAAAAAGATGATTATAATACAATTCCAAACCAAAAAAATCAAATATTAGTGCTTGATAATTAACCACTCAAAAATAATTCAATCATCCAAGTTTATCTAATTGTCTAAACATAAATGTCAAGATACATATTATGATAAGAAAATGGAATTAAAATGATACCAAAGACCAAAAACGACAGTTTTCAACTTCTCTTACTCTGATGTTGCCTTAGCCTCAAGTTTGTTCATGTTGTCTACAGTTAAAAAAAAACATAAGTTGGATCTATTGGGATATTAGGTTTGTAGGAGTGCATTAAATTGTTAATGGACTTTCACTCCAATTGACTAGGTATTTGTGTATGTTTGTAGACATTTAATAATTAATAATATGAATTTTTTAATTATTATAATTTTGTCGGGTTTGACAGGTTGGTTTGGTTTGACATGGAACTAACCGTAAACGACCCTACTCTTATTGGTTAGTGTATTTTATAAATCAATTAAACATCGGGTTAGATTGTGTTGGATTAGTCGGTCTATTTTTTGGGTTGGGTTGGACGAGTTGACGGTCTCGTCGGTTTTTTGTGCACCCCTAGCCCCTGGGGGATGGCAGCATGGGCACCTAACCAGCAGAACATGGCCCAAAATATTAGGAGCCTATAATTTTCTTATTATATACTTATTATTGTCCTAAAAACAATTAATATAAAAGAGACCCAAAAAAGTTTAATATATAACAAGAGTCAAAAAGAAGGGTCCGAAAATGTATTAACTAATTACATTGGAGAACAAAATCAAAAAAAATGGTTAAATGATCATTCGTTATATGCTATTGTTTATTGTTTCTGAGAGTACTTTATTTGGTTCCAAGGTCCATTATTATTGGCATTGCATATCTATCTGCTTGACTATTTATTTACTTCAACAATTTAACAGATAACAATTTTAACCATGTGTTTGCTATTACTATATGTTTTTTGTTGGATAATTTCATATATTTTTACTTATATTAGCTATTGTTATTTGCTTGATGGTCCATCTATTGGTATTATGTGTTATGACGTGTTTCATGGTTTTATAATTAATCAATAAATTTTCCCTGTTAAATGTATTCAATAATTTTCCTTATGCATGTCATGTTGTACAAACTTTTAATCCTAACATCTTATTTTAATCAAGCAAGAAAAGAAGGAAAAGAAAAGAAAATTCAAATATGTTCATCAATTGTTTGACTTCTTCATCTTTTATTGGGATTCCTCTACATAGAAGATTCTATTTAAGTGCTCAAGCAACCAAGCCTTGAGCTTGCATATCATATGTTTCATTCATTATTTGTTTTTAATCCAATAGTTAAATCATAGAAGTATTGAAAAATATGCTAAGTACAAAAACCGCAGAAGACCTTCTGCCGCTTACACCAAGACTCTCAAGCAGCATAGATCAGAGCCTCTGTCGACTACTTCTCGAGAAGGACTTAACCAGAAGATCAATCTTAGACCATAGAGCCTCTGCGATCCTTCACAGAGCCTTTGCGCAGGCAGCTTCTTGGAGTAGAAGACTTGTACATTTCATGAAGACAAATGATCATGTGCCTCTCACGTGCCCCTGTTGTACGAAGATTCTGAAGATCAAATAGTACACCCAGGATGGATTACTTTCCAGGTGTCATTCATTTCTTTTATAGGTGACAACCTTTGTACTGTACTATTTGTGTGATCCACGATTTGTATATCTAGGGAGCACCTACTGCCATTGTTGGCAACACAACACACAAATCACACACACGTGAATTCTAGTGAGAGAGAATTGTAGAGAGAATTTTTTCACACAGTTAAGTGTGTTCTTGGTGTATTCAGGAAGTTAATGAAGATAACCTGTTGAGTGAATCATTTTTATTGTTCCTGTTATCTTTATTACTTGTGTGATTTTACCAAATAGTTTAAACCATTTTATGCACTAAAACGGTTCCGCACATCATCTGTTCTTGCATATTTGCTTTTGTCGTATCATTGTTGAGTAAAATTGGGATCAACAATCACACATACGATCGAAAGGGGGTTTTGGAGAGCAAAACAAGGATCGCATAGAGAGGATGGGAACAAGAGATAAAATAGAGAGGAGGGGGTTGGATTGCAAAGGGTTTTGGGATACACACACAACAACGATCTAGGCGATTAACAACCGGATTAACAACCACGATGCACAAGAAGGACTATTACGAGTTCTTGCCAACAAAAATTTTAGAGAGAAGGAGAGGAGTGGGAACACAACAAGAAGAGGTCAGCAACATGGTTTATAATCGGATTCTTTAATTAATTGTTCCTAGGACGATTTTTCTTGATCTTTTTGAATATTATTAAGGTTTTTTGAGCATGCCTTGGTGACAATCGGGTTGCATAATTCCTGCTTTTCCATCATTAGCTAAACCATACTTCATTTGCTTATACTTAAGAATAACACGTAATATAGAGATGGAGCACAATGACAAACTAATAGCACGTAATATATGGCTATTTTCAGTGATAAAATTGCAAATGGATTAGTATCCAATGCATAAACTTAAGAAATTTTTTATTGAATTCGTATAATTTTGTTTAACAACTACTTATTAATTTTGTTGTAAATGGACATGTATTCAAACTATTATTTCAACTATTTTAATTATAAGTAGATTTTATTGTGATTTTCTCATTGAGTTCGTATAATTACATTTGATAAAGTTTTTTAATCTAAAAATTGTTTAAATTGATAATTTTTTTATCGTTAAGAATCAACCATTCACCAAATTTATCAAACAGTTATGTTAATCAACATTTAATATACAATGAGGGTTAAAATAGTTATTTCTGACATTGATTGTTTATTATGCACCACAAACAAACAGCAAAGTATCTCAATCTTCACAGACAAATTTATCCATACAGTCAACTTTATCCATAGACGACTCCGTTTCTACAACTGTGTTGCAAGATCTTGCATTAATTTCCTCACTAAAGCTTAATCTTGGTCTTGGTTATAAACTTTTACCGTATAATGTATCACACTTCATCTCAGTCGAGAACACCATTAAAAACTTGGTTTTTATGTCATTTTTATAGAAAAATGTCTTACGAAAATTACTTCTCGAGTCTGATTAGGTTGTTGAACTTTGTCCTTATCACCTTATTGTTTCATAATGATAAAATTTGTTAGGTAGTTCAACTTCGTATTCATAATTTCTTGTAACACATATGTGTAAGACATACAATTATTGTGCTCTTCTATTACTATAAGGCCACTTTTCTTGTAGTATTGTACCATGCTAAAACTGCCATATGAATAGTTTCTTGTTTGTTCCTCGAGTATCTTGATCGCCGATCTTGATCTCTTTAACGATAAGTGGTTATCCTAATCATATCTCTTAACGTAATTTCACTGGAGATTGTTTTCGTTCCTCCATAACGATTAATGACGATGGTGTAAGTTATTATATGCCTACGACACGTGTCACACAGAGATACTGCTGAGGAGTATGTAAACCTATAGGGTCGCACACAAAGAATGCGTTTGTTTCCATATTTAGAAACCTGGATTAAATCAAGTTGATTAAGGAAATAATTATTTTTTAAGAATAATTATGAAAATATGTGTTGAACTGTAATTATGATAATTACAGGGTGAAAACGTAATTATGTTAATTACGTGGTGTTATCTGTAATTGTATATATATAATTATATTTAAAGTTTAAAACAATAATTATATATATATATATATATATATATATTTGAAATTGAATTTGAATATTACAAATAATTACTAAACCTTATTTGAATTATAGTCAATCTATAATTCTTCGGGTATAAATGGGGCGTTAGGCTAAACCATTTTTCCATACGATTGAAATTAGATTTAGCCTTTCAGAGAAATACAGAATAGAAACTTTTTCTTTTCTGTAAAACACATATAGATCTAGGGTTCTTGGGCTAGCACCCGGTGGAGACGGAAAATGTGTTCGTGTGTGGACTACCAGTAGAGGAAATCTGCTTTGATTTCTTAGTGCTCCATTCCTGTCCCGGTTGATCTATAAAAGGTACACATTCTAAACAACCTATGGTGTGGTTTTGATTTTAATTAAATGCATCATGGATCCAATTGTGTTTTAAGTTTATTTAGAAAAGTTTTCTATAATATTTGTAACCAAATATTTTGATTTTCCACTGCGTTAACGGTTTACAATTTCTTTTAAAACCCTACAGTGATATCAGAGCCAGGTTGAGCATTTAATTAAAATGGACACAAATTTATATGGCAAAATAAATTAATTTAAACCTAATTGCTAAATTGGATTTAAGATCTAATTTTCTAATTGGATCATTCCTTCCAAAGGCTTTGTTAAGCCCAATTGCCACCGTAAAAGGAATATATATATATATATGTTTATATATACAACTTTTTCCCTTAGGGTTTTGAAAACCCTAAAACACATGTCCATCTCTCTTTCTGTCTAAGAGGAGTCAGTCGCAAGTTTGTTTTTCCCCTCCGACCATGTCGTCGGCCAGCACTGGTTGTTGTTTGTTTCTTGCCGTTAAACTGAAGGTGTCATGCGAACAACCATGGTGGTTGTCTTTTCTTTTTCCACCATTGTCGGAATCAGCCGCAGCCGTAAACAGTTTTCTTTGACTGGTCTTCGTCTTTTCAGGCTGTCGCCGGTTTTCTGCGGGATTGCTGCCGGAATCGACCTAGCCGCTGCAATTTTGTGGCCTTGCCGCTGCTGTTGTGTGGTTTGTCGTTGCAGCCACCGCCGCTGACTTTTGAGCCAAAGCGGCAGTTTTGTCTTTGTCGCAGGCTGTTGGCATGTGTGTCGTGGTGTCGCTGCTTGCTGCGTGTCGACTGCCACCGCTCGGGCCACGACCTTGGAGCTGGTTTTGTTGTCCCAAAGAGGCTCAATGACCAACCATGAATATCGTTGGCCTTGTGCTAGGCGACTGTCATATCTTGTTGGTCCATTGTCTTAGTTTATTCCAGGCACAATCGTCGGTCCTCGACTGTGGTCGACGACTGAGTTGTTTTCTTCATGAAAAAAACTTTTCAAAGTACATTGTTCTTTTTGGTCGTCAATGGCCATCTGTGGCTGCTGCCACCGCTAAATTCTCGGGTTGATTCGACAGAACCGCTGCTTGAGGTGGTGGTGTTATGACTACTTCGGTTTCATTTACTGCCGATATCATGGTTCTTGGCGGAGTCGTTAATCCTCCCAACCACGCCCAAAGAGGCTGGTGGTGTTGGATTCCGTCACTCATGTGATTCTGCCACACGATTGATGTATTTGTGCCGTTTGTTGTCCATCGCCAGTTGCTGCAAGATTGTTTCAGTCAATTTCGTTTGTTCTTTTTCAATCTCCGGTCACCGTTGGCTTGGGGCCAAGCGGTTTGGGCTGTTGCCGGTCGTTTTGGGTTTAGGCCCAAGTTTTTTTTTCCTCTTATGGGTCGTGGTTTGATAATTCACCAATTAGGAAAAGGGTCAACTGGATTTGTTTGCCATATGTAAATTTTGTTCCGAATAATTGACCGTAATTTTTATGTTAATAATTTTTGGTCAATTATTGTTATTTTATATTTAAAATAAGATAATATATGGTTTGCCCCAAAGACCCGTGGTTGATTTATTTCTATGTTTTGGAAATTAAAATGTATTAATTGCAAGGGTTAGAATTTTAAAACCACAAGGGTTGTGGCGTGGTGGTAAGGGCTTGGGGAGTTCATAGCGCTCAACCCGGGTTCGAGCCCCACTAGCAGCACTTGTGGCCACTGAGGATAAACTCAGGGCTGCACGCTTTAGCAGCTGGGCCAAAGGCCCTAATTGCCAGGGATTAGTCTAGGCCATAGGCCCAGGATACCCTTTCCAAAAAAAAAAAAGGGTTAGAATTTTAAATTTCCTATATAGGGAAAAATGTAAATAGAATAGACATGTTGTATTTTCTATTTTTCAAATCTGAAGACGACATTCCAAAAGGTCGAGACGGAGTCCCTGGAGTTCACCAAGATGGCAAGGCCAGTGCGAACTTGAAGACATCCTTAGAATTGACTGTGGTTGTTGTGTTGGCTCATAACACCACATTAGGGGCAAATCCATATATTATTGTTGTGATTGTTTATTTTGTGTTTGCTTTTATTGCTTTATTATTGTTATGATAATTTCAAACCTTTTAAAAATAAAATCAAACGCAAAACAAATTATAAATCAGTAAATAAAATATGATATTTTAAAATTGATATGTTTATCAAAATCAAACCGATTTAATAAGATAAACTTTTAAAACATTATTTTTAGAGATAAAATCAAAATGTTTTAAAAGGAATTAGAATGTTTCTAAAATCAAACCTTTCACAAAATGTAAACTTAACGCCACCCATTTAAGGTACTTGTCGAGCATACATGATTCTGGTGTGGTCAGTGCTCAGGCAATCATCCGGTTGAATGTAGTGTAAGACAAGGAGCCAAAATAACGAGATTTAAGTGGACAATTGCTTGGTCATTCACTTAAATAGTCGTATTTTGGACGACTGATCCCAGTAAACTCTAAGTCTAGTATTTAGGTGGGATCACGATACCTTAGTATTGTTTGTTTACTTGATAATAACATAGATAGTTGTTTGGCCAATTATGAGTATTTTCAAGGCGTTGAAGTGGGGTTAAACGTGCCAATTTCAGTATATGATATATTGAATAGGATCCCACGACATCTAAGAGTTATGTTTAACATAATTGGATGATGCCTACCTAAATAGCCTAATTCCATAGACAGGCACTTGGCCATGTATGGAAGTAGGTGAAATATGGATCTTAGCTCAAATCAAATGAGTTTTGAAAGGTTAATCTATTTATTTGAGATATTAAAGTTACTAAAATTAAACTTATTTTGTAGATGTCTACTAATGCCTCCAACCAAACTACAAACACAGACGGTTTATCCCAATTTACGTTACGGTCAATCCTTGATAAGGAAAAACTGAACGGTACAAACTTCGTTGATTGGTTTCGTTTCTTGAGGGTTGTCCTTAAGCACGAAAAGAAGTTGTACGTTCTCCCCCTTCCAAACCCACCTGGTAGAAATGCTTCAGCTGAGGTCAGGGCTGCTTATGATAAACATCTCAATGACTCACTGGATATTAGTTGTCTGATGCTTGCATCCATGACTCCCGAGTTATTGAGGGATCATGAAGATATGGATGCATGGGATATGATATCCTCTCTGAAATCCATGTTTTGGTTACAGGAAAGGCAAGAGAGGTTTGACACAGTCAGGGTATTGCATGCCTGTATGTGACTGAGTGTAACACCCCAAAAAAATGGGACAACGAAAATTTTCGGAAAGGGTAATGTGGTATAAACATATGCCAAAGCACGATCCTTCCCAAAAGGGAACAATATACGCCTGTTATAAATACAAGTTTGAAATACAAAAGCAATGAGTGAAAACAACCCTCTAATCTAAATCCTATCTAGGAAAGATATTAACTCAAGTTGTCAACCAACTCCAAAATGTATTCTATAACTGGCGTCCCCAAGATGTCTCCAAGCTCGCATCTAAAGTCACTAAGCATTCTTGGCGGTCGCGCCGCTAGAACCTGAGATACACATCAAACCAATCAAGTGTTAGGCCAAACGAGCCTAGTGAGTGGAACAAAAGCATGGCATAATCATTTATACAATTTAAGACAACAAGAGTCATAGAGGAGTCAATGGGGCAGACCCATCACTCCAATGAGTTGCACCTCAAGTCAATGTACCTTGATGTTCACTCACATGAGCAACATCCCGAAGGCCCGACACATTTGAAGACTACCTCTCAGGCATTACTCCAAATAGCGGGGATCTATTGCATACCGTCAAGGTGGCAGCCTAAGACTACACCCTCCTAGCGCCTACTCATGGTTCATCCAATACTTTCCAATCCGTCATTATACATATTCCATAACAAGTGAAATACATGTATAATACTCCAAGTGCTACAATTTCCATTTAGGTACAAAACTCTAAATCATGTGGATACAACATCAATATTTATCATTGAGCATGTAATCTATTAGTCCCACAATCAGTGCAAATCAGTATAAGATGACACAATTAACAATTGAAACAATTTCTATTAATCGTGAATTTCGAATACATAGAACTCTCAAACTTTCTCTCTCTAACACAAAATGCGTACGATGCATCTGGTCATATACCTATTTGAGAAAAACACTTATATACCCTAAACACTTACAACACTAAACACTCAAAGTACATACACTTTGACTTTATTACATAAGACTTTGACTTTGCTAGAAAGTTGACTTAAGCTTTGACTTGCTTTGACTTTCAGTCTTCAGATTTCATGATCTTGTATCCAACATATTTATGTACTAACAATCTCCCCTTTGGATTCAAGATCATCTTCAAAAAGATTTGCAATACAATCTGCCTCTTTAAGCTCAAAAACAATCTCCCCCTTTGATTAATCTTTCAACAACAATCTTCAGAAAGATAAGCCTTTGAAGCACAACCTCTCCTTTAAGCTCAAAAACAATCTTCAACATTTTCAGTGATCTCCTCAAAGTCTATAAGCACTCCCTTCAAGAACAGTAACAATCTCCCCCGAGATACTAAAATCTCTTTCATACATCGGAAAGAAATTATCTTTAGATTTAGCTCGGTTTTTTTCAGCAAATTGTCTTCAAAGAAAATTTCAGTAAAATTCAGCTCACTTTCAGAATTCTTTGAATTTACTCTTTCAAACTTATACAATCTTCAGCAAAACTTGCAATCTTTGACACAAACTTGTAATGAACTTTCTTTAAAACTAATACATCTTTCTTAACAAAATTTCTTGAAATTTTCCACACTTTCTTCAGCCAACATTTCTTGCAAACTCCTCCCCCTTTTTGATGATATAGCACGAAATCATCAAAACTTTCACAAGAAATGTCATTGATCTGATCTGACCTCTGATCTTCGTTACCGAGCCTCTAATTATCCGTCAATTCACAAGATATTTATCCGAATCTTTTCAAATTCAGACAATATATGAGTGTAACACCTGAATCAATAAATGAATCAGTTAGAAATGTCTGTCAGTAACATGAAGTCACTGTGTGTAACGAATACACATTGGAAAGGAGCTTTTTGATGTTCACTCCCCCAGGTCTTCCATTAAATCATCGAATAACACAAGTTTATTCTATGAATGTTTAGACAGAAAAACGAATTACCTGTGTGTTCGTGCTTGTGTATGAAAGAATTTAATCAAATGATTGATTTAATATAGGCTCAAAATTGTGTAAACCATTGAGACAACAACAGTTATACACAAACTTAATTGTGCATGATCGAAGTGCGAAGGTGGGGCAGACTTCCTTCTTTTTCAATATCCAGATTTTCCAAATGAAAATCAGATAGATTATGTGTTGCATCCCCTTGAAAATATGAAACATCTTCTTTTTGAGAAAAAGATGAGTAGCTGGTGGGGTTTTAAGCAAGAGTTGACATGGGCTAATTGCCTTTTTCAATGATGTTCACCAAAAATTGTGAAACAATCAGTAATGTGGCTGCCCGACTCAGAAAAAGTTTGGTACAGAGTTTAATATTCTTTTACTCTGTTCTCTCACCCTCTTTCTTTTAAACATTGAGCTCGCATCTAACCAAACTCTCTTTTTCATTTTACCTCATCACACATACCCACACTCAGTTATTTTGACTCATCGCCTATCGGTCACTCAAGGATTAACTTCTTGGGTAGGAAACACTGGTTAACGTGAATCCATAGAAGTTTTGTTTAAGTCCTCACATAATGAACCCATGTATTCCTAAAAGAACATGTTGTTCAACTGGTTTATCTTTGCAATTAAAGCACAAATATACATGTCAGATGTTTGTATGCTCAATACAATAATCTTGAAGATTTGAGCATTTTAAACATTGAAGATTTTTCAAAACAAGTATATTTGAATGAATGAAATGGATACAAGAAACTTGTTTGAAAATCTGACATTGTACGCAAAGATCAAATATGAATGATTTTTCAATCAAGGTTTAGGTCATGAAAATGGATATTGTCTATAAGAATAAATTATAGACAAGTCTTGAAACAAACATTTTGAATTGAAATCACGCTAAAACTTTGAATTACAAGCGGGGTGTCTTACCATCGAAAATTGGTTCAATATGAGACATGGTGAGAACAATTCCAACAAAATATAAAACCGGTGTGTGTGAATAGTTGAAAGTATATGAAAAAGATAATACACAACTATTTATCTTTGGAAACACACGGTTTGTTTTAACATTTAAGCACATGTAGATGAAAACATTTAAAATCACACTTCTATATTCATGAAATCTGTTTAAGAATCAGAAGTGGTTTGAACATTTAAGAACATGTTTTCATATCTGAAAGTTGTCCTTCTTTTAGACACGTATGAGATTAAGATTAGAATTAAACCTGTTACACAGTCTTAAATCTCATGAAGTCAGCTCAAAGTCGTATAAGATATGATCGTGTAAGCTTACTCCCAATATCGGCATTCAGTCAAAAAAATCTGTCAAAGTACAAAGCTTTATTAACAAAATATATTGAATAGTAAATGACATAAAAATAGTAAAACATGTAAAGAACAAGTTCTGATTAGATGTAATCAGAAGTCATCTTCCTTACTCCTTAACTCCCCCTGAAATTACGCATCAGAAAATTTGTCAGTTATAGAATATATGCACAATGTATTAACTCCCCCTCAAATGTAGATCATCTTATCATCGTCTTACACTTCCCCTAAAATCATGAGCAAACTTAAGTGCATATATCTTTTCAGATTAAAAATAAAGAAATGAAGAAAAATGACAATAACAAAACTTTAATAGGTAACAACAGATTAAGTCTTGAGATTTAGCATGCCAAGTTTTGAAATGAGAAAATTAAATCTCTTTTCATCAAGTGGCTTTGTGAACAAATCTGCAAGTTGGTAATCTGTGTTTACAAAGTAAAGTTGGGTTGTACCTTTTTCAACACTATCTTTGATAAAATGATATATAACATCGATGTGCTTGTTGGGTTACGAAATCTCAAGCACAGCGGAAAATAAAACCGTAACCCTCCAAGGACCCATACGAACCGGAATAAATCAGGTGTTTCGAAATTATACCTCACAGTTAACGAGACTTTGAATCACAGCAACAAAGCAAGCTTGATGCCTCCACGGTATCCACGCGAACAATCCGAATCCTTTGCCTTCTCGTGATGCTAGTCACGGTTTCAAAACTTAGAAAGGAAAGGGAGCATATAGTTGTAGGTGATTTTTTAGAGAGATTTGCAAGAATAACTCTTGTATAAAATGTCATACATTTATATGGATATGAAAGACATGGCATGAAAGCACCACCATCCCTACACCTTACTTCAGTGTAGAAGTATCCATGCTTAAGTGTAAGACTTTCCATACACCATCACTCCCTTACAAAGGCCATCCCTAGTCAACTTTATTTATGTCCAACACAAATAATATCTGGTTTTATTTAATCAGATTAAATCAATACAAATCAGATATAATAATTGAACGTTTTAATTATTTAAACTCCTTATTCGAATATGTCCAAAGCGTGTGACCCAATGGTTATTTATTATGAATAATTTAAACACATAATATAACATATACATAATAAATTGTGCAATGCTTTTTATTTATTTATTAATTTCATGAAACAAAACTCAAAATTACAATCATCGTATGATTAGATTTTGGGCATTCACTAACAATCTCCCACTTGCACTAAATCCAATCATCCATGCATCGTATACCAATGGATCTACAGTGGCCATCATGCTTCTGCTGTGTTAACGGCTTGGTTAGTGGATCAGCAACATTGCTGTCAGTTGACACTCTGCTTATACTAACATCGCCTCTTTCAATAATCTCTCTAATGAGATGATATCTTCTAAGAATATGTTTGGATCTTTGGTGAGATCTAGGTTCCTTAGCCTGTGCTATAGCTCCATTGTTGTCGCATAACAACTCTATAGGACAATCACTGCTAGGAACAACTCCAAGTTGAGAAATAAATTTCTTGATCCAAACGGCTTCCTTAGCTGCATCTGATGTTGCGATGTACTCAACTTCCATTGTAGAATCAGCTACTGTTGCTTGCTTGGAACTCTTCCAGCTCACAACACCACCATTAAGACAAAACAAAAAACCCGACTGCAATCGAAAATCATCTTTATCCGTTTGGAAACTTGCATCAGTGTAACCCTTTACACTTAACTCTTCTTCACCGACATATACCAAGAATGAATCCTTTGTTCTTCTTAAGTATTTTAGGATATTCTTGACGGCAATCCAGTGACCATCACCTGGATTGGATTGGTATCTACTCGTCATGCTTAAATCATACGATACATCAGGTCGAGTACATATCATAGCATACATGATAGATCCATTTGCCGAAGCATATGGAATCTTACTCATTCGTTCACTCTCTTGAGATGTAGTAGGGCACTGCGTCTTAGAAAGTGATATGCCATGAGACATTGGTAAGAACCCTTTTCTTGCTATCAGACATGTTGAACTATTTCAACACTTTGTCTATATATGTACTCTGACTTAAGCCAAGTAATTTTCGCGATCTATCTCTATAGATCCGAAAGCCTAATACATAGGCAGCTTCACCTAAGTCTTTCATTGAAAAAAAATTTCCTAACCAAGCCTTTACAGACTCAAGCGTCGGAATATCATTTTCAATGAGCAATATGTCATCTACATACAATAAAGGAAATGATACGGTGCTCCCACTAACCCTTTTGTAGACACAAGGTTCATCCTCATTTTTTAAGAAGCCAAACTCTTTGATCGCTTCATCAAAACGATGATTCCAACTCCTTGAAGCTTGCTTCAATCCATAAATAGATCGTTGCAACTTGCATACCATATGAGATTTTTCAGGAGCGACAAAACCTTCGGGTTATATCATATATACATCCTCAAGTAGCTTTCCGTTAAGGAAAGCTGTTTTGACATCCATTTGCCAAATCTCATAATCGTGATATGCTGCAATGGATAGTAAAATTCTAATAGACTTAATCATTGCGACTGGAGAGAAAGTTTCATCATAATCAACACCTTGAATTTGTTTGAAACCTTTTGCAACCAATCGTGCTTTATAGGTAATCACATTACCATCCATGTCGGTCTTTTTCTTAAAAACCCATTTGCACCCTATAGGTCGTACCTCGTTGGGTGGGTTAATTAAGTTCCAAACTTGGTTTTCATACATGGAGTCCATTTCTATTCTCATAGCTTCTAGCCATTTCTTAGAGTCAGTGCTTGCCATAGCATCTTGGTAACTAGTAGGCTCATCATCCATGAGCATCACATCCCCAGTATGAGTTATGAGAAATCCATATCTCTTAGGCTCGTTCCGTTTTCTACTAGATCTACGAGCACTTTGTGTTACGACATCAGACTGCCTTTCCACATCGCTTTGTGGATCCACAAATACTTGTGGTGTCTGTGTTAGTTCCATCTGTGTTGAAATATTTTGATCTTGAACAACTTCAAGTTCTACATTCCTCCCACTAATACCTTTGGAAATAAATTCCTTTTCCATGAAGACACCAGTACGCCCAACAAACACTTTATTGTCGTGAGGATGATAGAAGTAGTATCCCATAGTTTCTTTGGGATATCCTACAAATATGCATTTATCAGATTTTGGTTCTAATTTAGTTGTGATTAGACGTCGTACGTAAACCTCATAACCCCAAATCTTCATAAAAGATAATTTAGGACTCTTCCCAGTCCATATCTCATATGGTGTCTTTTCAACAGATTTTGATGGAACTCGGTTTAGTGTGAAAGTCGTTGTCTCTAGAGCATATCCCCAAAAGGATGTCAGAAGGTTAGATTGACTCATCATAGATCGTACCATGTCCAACAGTGTACGATTCCTCCTTTCGGAGACACCATTCCATTGTGGTGTTCCAGGTGGAGTGAGTTGTGATACAATACCACAATTTCTAAGATGATCAAGAAAAGCATGGTCTAAGTATTCGCCACCTCGATCAGATCGAAGAATCTTAATACTCTTTCCAAGTTGGTTTTGTACTTCATTTTGAAATTCTTTGAACATTTCAAAGGACTCGGACTTATGTCGCATTAAATATACATAGTCGAACCTACTGAGATCATCAGTAAATGTAATGAAGTATCTATAACCACCTCTAGCATGTATGTTCATTGGACCACATACATCGCTATGTATGATTCCCAATACATCACTTGCTCTCTCACTTTGTACAACAAAAGGAGCCTTTGTCATCTTTCCAATTAAACAAGCTTCACACCTCCCATATGATTCAAAATCTAATTGTTCAATAATCCATCTTTATGGAGTTTGGAAATGCAAGTTTCGTTTATATGACCAAGACGACAATGCCAGAGATAGGTTAAATTTGAACTATTCGATTTGACATCCCTTTTATCTATGTTATAAATCGGATTATCCATATTAAGAACATAAAGACCATTAATCAAACTTGCGTCACCAAAATATATATTACCAAAAGAGAATGAACAACATTTGTTTCCAATACTGAAGGTAAAACCTTTCTTGTCCAAACAAGATACATAAATCAAATTTCTAGAAATAGATGGTACACAATAACAATCATCAAGTTCTAATAATAATCCGGTCGGTAAAGTTAACAAAATAGATCCTACGGCTATAGCAGCAACCTTTGCCCCATTTCCAACACGCAGATCAACTTCACCTTTACTCAACCTTCTAGTCCTTTTGAGTTCCTGCACATTTCTACAAATATGAGAACCACATCCAGTATCTAATACCCATGATGTATAAGAAGTAGAAAGATTAGTTTCTATCACATAGATACCTGAAGTGGAAGTTACACTTCCTTTCTTCTTTTCCTGAAGGTAGAGAGGACAGTTCCTCTTCCAATGCCCATGTTTGTTGCAATGAAAGCACCCACCCTCCTTAGGTACAGTTACCTTGGGTTTCTTAATTCCTCATTTTGGCTTCAAAGATTTAGAAGTGGGTTTGGCAATGGACTTTCCTTTGCCTTTCCCTTTCTTGTCTTTACGGATCATCAAAATGGTGGACTTGTTCTTTGCAAGCTCTTGCTCGGCTGTTCGTAACATATTGAGCAATTCTGGAAGGGATTTGTCAAAGTCATGCATGTTGTAGTTCATCACGAATTGATTGTAGCTATTTGGCAACTATTGCAAAACAAAATCAATGGCCAACTCCTTTCGTAAAGAAAAACCTAGTCCTTCAAGACGCTCAATATGCCCAATCATTTTAAGCATATGAGTGCCAACAGGACTACCTTCGGACATTCTACAACGGAACAGTTCCATGGATGTTTCATACCTCTCATGTCTAGATTGCTCTTGGAATAGCAATTTTAAGTGTTCGATCATATCGAACGCCCCCATGTTTTCATGTTGCTTTTGAAGCTCAGGTTCCATGGTTATTAGCATTAGACATGAGACGTCCAAAGCATCTTCATCATGTTTTTTAAAAGTGTCCCTTTCAGTTCTAGGAGCACTAGAATTAGGTTCTTCAGGGATTTGTTGCTCCAAGACATATAGTTTCTTTTCAGCTTTGAGGACAATTCTCAAATTACGATACCAGTTGATGAAATTTGTTCCATTTAGTTTTTCTTTCTCAAGAATCGATAGCAAAGTGTTTTTGTTTCCATTGTTGGTTTGTGCCATTGGTAATCTACAATAGAAAAGCAGAGTTCTTAGTGTCATGAAATTTTATTGTTTAATAAGGGCTTTCATCAAACAAGCTCCCAATATTTTAATCAAAACAACAACCCTCTTTTATTGTTTCGGAAAACGTCATAAGCTTTCTAGCGGGCCAAGATCCATATTCTCATTATCGATCAATTTAACTTTAGCTAACCGATCAACCAATAATGTTTTAGGTAAGCAACAATATTGCTAATTACATCTCAATGTAACTCTTGGATAGTTAGGTGAATAACTTTTATTTAAATTCATCAAATGAATGTTCCCAACACATGCCACCAAATCCTCAATCCTATTAGGCTTAATTTGGTTAAGTCCTACCCAAAATGGCTTGTAGGAATCCTATGCTTACCTTATCTTACTAAGATTAAAGAGAGTACCCAACTTTAGCATGACCCACCCTCAATGATCAAAGTCTTGACAAGTGCCATGTTTGGAAGGCATCTTAAACTTAATATTTTGGTGAGGGATTTTAGTTAGTTTGATCTTACCATTCTTTCTTTTGTAATAGATCGTTTCCTCATAGTTTGATTTAACCGGAATCCAGATTGGAGGAGGATCACGAGGATCACTTAAATACCTTCCTTTCTTTGGCGGTTTAGGCCTTTGTGACAAAACCGGTTGAAATCTTACTATGATGTACTAAGACCTTATCACTCAAGATCGACGGTCCACTTTATATCTTATATAAATATCAATTTTTATTTTATCAAAACTCATTTTGATTTGTAAAACTCCTTTTACTTATATATTTTAAAATCATATTTGCTTTTAAATGTTGTAACAAATATCACATACATACAACCACGCATAATATATCATAATATATAAAGCGTAAAAATAAATGTGAGATGGTTATAGCCCCCCTATACGATATTCATAGAGCCAAGTATGAATATCATTACATAAAATAAACTCTTATGGTTCTAAGTCTTCTCATCTTCATCACTTCATAACGCCTCCATCTCTTGCTTTCTTTTATACAAAATATTTTACATTTCAAACAAAGAAACCTCGAGTTACATTTGAGGGGATTGGATGAGAGAAGAATGTACAAAGAGAGTATATAGAGAAAGGCACGACATGAAAGTCGTATTTACCAAATATAATACATCCATGACATATTCAATCATATTGAAATATAAAGCCGATTTGCAACACCACCGTATAAAATTAATACAAAATTCATACGATATAGAAAAAGGGTGATTCAAAGTTCTTTGGAAAACTAACAAAAAGATACACATCTTTTATGTTTTAGGATTTCAAAGATCTAGAACCCTTATGGGTCGAAAATCAAGTCAAACCCGTAGTGGGTTCGATTTTCGGACAGCATTGCGACACTGTTGTAAAAAATTCATAAAAAATTCATACGAAGTCGAAATGATGAGATTCAAAAGCCTGTGGAACCCTAACAGAAAGCTCCACGTTTTTCATGTTTTAAGTTTTCTCAGATTCAGAATATTTCTGTGACGAAAAAACCAAAACATTTACGAAACAAAAACATACAGCAGCAAAACAGTTTTTAAAAATGCATGCATGTGACCAAAAACCGATCTAGAGGTTCGTAAGTAGCTCTGATACCACTGTTGGGTTACGGGATCTCAAGCACAGCGGAAAATAAAACCGCAACCCTCCAAGGACCCATACGAACCGGAATAAATCGGATGTTTCAAAATTATACTTCACAGTTAACGAGACTTTGAATCACAGCAACAAAGCAAGCTTGATGCCTCCATGGTATCCACGCGAACAATCCGAATCCTTTGCCTTCTCGTGATGCTAGTCACGGTTTCAAAACTTAGAAAGGAAAGGAAGAATATAGTTGTAGGTGATTTTTTAGAGAGATTTACAAGAACAACTCTTGTATAAAATGTCATACATTTATATAGATATGAAAGACATGGCATGAAAGCACCACCATCCCTACATCTTACTTGAGTGTAGAAGTTATCCATGCTTGAGTGTAAGACTTTCCATACACCATCACTCCCTTACAAAGGCCATCCCTAGTCAACTTTATTTATGTCCAACACAAATAATATCTGGTTTTATTTAATCAGATTAAATCAATACAAATCAGATATAATAATTAAACGTTTTAATTATTTAAACTCCTTATTCGAATATGTCCAAAGCGTGTGACCCAATTGGTTCTCGACATGTTGGTAATAATTATAAATCTCGTATTTATATTTATAAACAATGAGCGCTATCTAGCAATACATCATCGTCACCCAAATGACGAGAATTGGTGATACAACAAATTATCGGTTTGTAGTCAATTTTAGTTTACACATTTAATTCCTTTGTCTTTGATGTCTAGATTGAACACGAGACATTGAATGTGTCATTCTCGTTATGTCCAATCTCTAGTTTCTTGATTCCCTAATATACTAATAAAACATATCATGATATCTCATATCAATTATCCGAGCATGCATGCATTTCCTTAGTATATACATTTATCAAGGGGCTCAGAGACATCACTCCCATCATAAAGGATGGACAAATCCTATCTCGATATATGCTAGTTCTACCATGTGATTTATAACATACCGAACAATAATTTTGTCACCCAGTTACGGAATGATTAGAAAAAATGTCAAAATATATTACTCACACATAGCGAACTCCATATTTCTCAAGTCAAAGAATTACATGTACATTGACCACATGAGAAACACTTATGATACTCACATGACATCCAATGAAGTGTTCTCATAGCGAGTCACGTCCGATACACAAAATCTCCATTTTGTACCCATATGCAGATTCAATATCTCTATATGAATCCCTACATATGCTAGTCATTATCATATTACTTCCACCTTAAAACCCAAAATAATATTTAACTATGGACATTTAGAATACATTATTCTAAGGTTATTTATTATGAATAATTAAAACACATAATATAACATATACATAATAAATTGGGCAGTGCTTTTTATTTATTTATTAATTTCATGAAACAAAACTCAAAATTACAATCATCGTATGATTAGATTTTGGGCATTCACTAACAGTGCTTGGTCTTAGTATGTTGAACAGGGTTGGCAGATATGGCAATCGCATTCTTTGAATCACAGTAGATCGGGATCTTGTTGTACTTGAAGCCATAATCTCGGAGTTGTGTACGCATCCACAATACTTGAGAACAACAGCTAGCCGCAACTACGTACTCTGCCTCAGTTGTTGAAGTACATACACAAAGTTGTTTCTTTGAAGCCCAACTCATGAGTTTATCGCCAAGAAATTGTATGTGTCCCGAAGTACTCTTCCTGTCAAGCATACAACTTGCATGATATGCATCTGAATATGCGGTGAGATCGAAACCTGTATCCTTAGGATACCACAGACCAAGATCTGCAGTGCCCTTCAGATATCTAAAGATACTCTTGACTGCAGACAAATGGAATTCTTTAGGCGAAGCCTGATATCTTGCACATAGACATGTAGAAAACATAATATCTTGCCTACTAGATGTCTAATACATTAAGGAACCAATCATACATCGATAGGTTCTAACATCGATAACTTTTCCCGAAGGATTAACTCCGATCTTAGTTCCAGGTGCCATCGGGGTTCCAATAGGAGTACAATTTTCCATTTTAAATTTTCTAAGAATATCGAAAATGTACTTAGCTTGATTAATAAAAATCCCAGTGGAAAATTGTTTGACTTGTAATCCAAGAAAGAAATTCATCTCTCCAATAAAACTCATCTGAAATCTTGACACCATAAGGTTAGAAAAATTCTTACAGTATTTAACATTAGTTGAGCAAAATATGATATCATCCACATATATCTGAATTAAAATGATATCGGTTTTTTCCTTTTAATGAAAAGAGTAGTATCGATTTAACCTTTTGAAAAGTCCGACTTGACTAAAAAATTGGATAGAACTTCATACCAGGCGCGAGGGGCTTGCTTCAGACCGTAAAGAGCTTTGTCCAGAATATAAACATGATTCGGCTTATCTTGATTGACAAAACCTTCAGGCTGAGAGACGTAGACTTCCTACTTTAAAATGTCGTTCAGAAAGGCAGTCTTCACGTCCATTTGATAGACGGTGAAGTTCTTGTGTGCGGTGTAGGCTAAGAACATATGGATTGCCTCTATGCGCGCAACTGGAGCATAAGTCTCGTCATAATCTATGCCTTCCTCTTGCCTATATCCTTTAGCCACAAGTCTCTCTTTATTTCTTATGACAATACCATCTTCATCTTTCTTATTCTTGAAAACCCATTTCGTGTCGATGATTGTTTTTCCTTCAGGTTTAGGCACTAGTCTCCAGACCTTAAGAGCTTCAAATTGATTAAGCTCTTCTTGCATTGTGGTTACCCAATCTGGGTCAGCTAGAGCTTTAGATACTCGTGTTGGATCTATTTTGCTCAGAAAGAAATCATGCATGCACTGGTTTAGAGTAGCAGACCTAGTTTGCACCGGTTTGGACAGATCTCCAATGATTTGATGTATTGGGTGCTCTTTGGTCCACTTATGTTCATGAGGGAGTGGATTAGATGTAGATTGATCATGCTATTCATCTAAAAATCCACTCTCATCTTCTTGTTCATGAGGGAGGGGTTCAGTTGAATTATTTTGTGTAGAAACTTCAGTTACTTCTGACTTGGCAGTTTCATGTACAACTTCAACTGATGGAGTAGATGTTTCAATTGGAGTTTCTTGCTGAATCGGGGGAACAAATTCAGTTGATACATCTGAATTGATTGGATGATGATTGTCGTTTGATACATCTGATCTGTCAATCACAAAAGGTTTAGTCAGTTTAGTACCAAGAAACTCATCATAGAAAAATTCAAACAGTAAATCTAATTCTGTTAAATGAGATGTAGAAGTTGATGGTTTATCAGAATTAGTAGCATTAACCACAGGTTCTGGACTGATTTGTCTAGAAGCTAACACTCCGGTAAGTACGGGTTCTGAACTATTTTGATCAGAAGCCAACTCTTCATCGAATGTGACATTAACGCTCTCTACTACAATCTTCGACTTCTTCAAGTATACTTTGTATGTTGCAGACGTTTGAGAATAGCCGATAAAAATGCCTTCGTCAGCTTTTGGACTGAACTTGTTCAAGTTCTCCTTGTCGTTCAGTATGAAACACCTGCATCTAAAAATATGAAAGTGTTTAATGCTAGGTATTCGATTGTTAATCAAAGCATATGGCGTTTTACCTAACCGACGATGTATTATGGAACGATTTTGAGTATAATAGGCAGTCGACACAGCTTCAGCTATAACACCCTAAAAATTAGAGTAATTTAAAACTTAAAATTTTGGCAATATGACGGCTGTAAACCGTGTAAAACCTGATCATACAATAACCTGCCAAAATGATCCCAAGTATCGTCCCAAAACGGGGAATATAGTAAAATGTTTACAAACTCTACGAATGAAGAATAAATATACGACAACCTAATAATCTAAACTATTCCATTAGATTACGGTTGGGTGTCACTATTCTTCCAAAATGGTTAACTATCAAAATGTATAAATCGGTCTCTAGATCTCCAAAAGGACCGCTCTCGATCACGCGATCGACCACTCATTCTCGAAGGTTCCCGCCACTAGAATGCCCTATCATACATGACAATCAAAGAAACAAGTGTTAGGCTAGAGCTTAGTGAGAATATATAATCGTAAGGTAATTAACGAAATGAAGTTACGATATATAAACGTCCGCGTTGTTATGATTCATAACCGAATTACTTCACCTGACAACAAACATTAGTTTACAATATAATTTCGTCATCATAATTATAATTCCACCCAAGCCATCTAGCTTGATATCATCAACCCAAACTAGATCTTTAGCTATCGAAGACGTCAACTTAAACCGAGTCTTTAGCCTATTGGTGACATCAACTCAAATCGAGTCTTTAGTCTATTTGTGACATCAACCCAAACTGAGTCTTCAGTCTATGTGACAATCAACTCAAACCAAGTCTTTATTCTATTTGTGACATCAACTCAAACCGAGTCTTTAGTCTATTTGAGACATCAACCCAAACCGAGTCTTTAGTCTATTTGAGACATCAACCCAAACCGGGTCTTTAGCCTATTTAATTCATCCTCTCAACCGAGACTATAACCCATCATCAAGCTATCAATAAGACCCACATGTGACGTGCTAGTTTCATATACCTCATATTACATGCTAAGATCAAATGTCTCCACAAATACTCTTCATTTGAGACATTACCCATAAATGGGATTTTAGGTTAACTTTACGTAATCAAATCAACAGACAAGAAAAGGTTGATATAGTCGTTAACACATTATTAAGCATGTATATAAGTAGAAAAGTTAAGAAATACCCTCACCTTAGTGATTTCTTACAAGAAATCAAACCCTATAAATGGTGGGTAGAGAAGTGATGTCTTGAGAGTTGCTACTAGCTAAAATATTTCTAAAATCACACCTAGAGATGCATTAAAATCACCATTAATGCTCATGGAAGATCATTAAATGATGTGGGTGGAACTAGGGCAAGGATCCTTACCAAAATCGCAGGAGAGAAACCCTCAATCAGCTTCTAAAATCAGCACAAAATGATAAAATCCCGTAAGTGGGGTTTTTGTACTCCAAGTGCCCGTCGGCGACTATGACCTGGCGACAATGCCCTGGTCATCGTCATAGGGAAATGTCGCCGCCCAACACCCCACTTCTGTTTGTTTTCCAGAAAACCAACCCTCACCTGCGACTATGCCCTGGTCATAGTCGCCGGGCATAGTCGCCCAATGCCCCTTTTTGCGCGTTTTCGACCCAAAATGACCCGATTCTTCGACGAGTAACATACGATCAAATCCCAGTAACAAACTAATTAACATAGCTTTATGATAAGGTCAAAAACCACTCCACATAATTATCAAAATAGGAAGTTTTTCCAAATCGACGATGTATTATGGAACGGTTTTTAGTATAACAGGCAGTCGACACAGCTTCAACCCATAGAAATAGAGGTATATATGATTGACTTAACATAGTACGAGCGGCCTCGACTAGTGTTCTATTACGTCTCTCTACAACTCCATTCTGTTCAGGCGTTCTAACAGCAGAAAACGGATATGTTATCCCGACCGATTCGAGATAGTTGTTAACAATTCTGTTCTTGAATTTTGTGTTATTGTCTGTTCGAAGAAGCTTAACTGTCTTCTACAGATTCACTTGAATAGTCTTTAAAAATGTGATGATGACTTCGGGTGTCTCATCTTTTGTTCTCATAAATTTCACCCAAGTGTATCTCGAGTAATCGTCCACAATCACTAACACATATTTCTTGTCGTTTATGCTTTGTGTTCGCATTGTACAACAGAGATCCATATGCAGTAGTTCCAGTAAAGAGCTTGTACTCGGCTCAGGCTTCGGCTTATGAGCGGCTCTTTTCATATTGCCTTTCTCACACGCTGTACAGAGATGTTCTTTGACATACTTGACCTCTGGAAGTCCTTTCACTAAATTACCCGTGACCAGCTTGTTGATGTACCAAAAATTCAGGTGAGAAAGCCTTCGATGCCATAACCAACTCAGTTGCAAAGAGGCTTTTGATAGTAGACATGCCTCATTATCAGTCTGGACTTTTGACAAGTTGATTGTGTAGAGGTTTGACTTTCTCGTGCCGACCAAGAGTTCTTTATCGTCTTCAGTACGCACACAACACCCCTTGGCCTTGAAATTAACCTCTAAGTCTTTGTCACAGAACTGTCCAATGCTGAATAGGTTATGTCCTAGGCCTTCAACGTAGCTCACCTTCTTGATCCTTACGTTCTCTTGAATAACGTCACCATATCTAAGAATAGGTGAAAACTGGTCATTTTCGAAGCGTACGTTCCCGCATTATTTCTCTGTATAATTAGAAAATATATCTTTCTGCTCGGTCATATGCTTGGAGTAACCAGAATCCAAGTACCACATATGACGGGTCTGCACAAGAGAATCAGGGAACAACAACTTTAGGTACCCATATATATCTAGGTCCTTTCAGGTTAGCGCAAGATTTTTGGCACCCATTTGAATTTGGGTCCTCTTTTGTTTTGAAAATCATGAGAGACTTTAGAATGATAAACATGATAAGAACAAAACCAATCATCAGAATATTGGCAAGAAGCAAAATCATTCCGACGATATTTAGAAGACTTAGTAGTAGACGGAGATAATTGGAGTAATTGCTTTATTGAATATTTCTTGTAAGAAGTTACAAGTTTTTGTTTGTAAGAAGCAACAGTACCAACTACATCAATAATACTATCAGTCGTTCTATTACAATCAGTATCAGGACATGATTTTGCACTCTCATCAACCTTCTGCTTTGGTTGCCATTCAGTTCTCACTTTAGACCTTTTCTTTCTCAGTTCTGAAACAAAAGATTTAGATTTGTTAGGAAAATGAGATTTCTGAGTTTGTCTTTTCTTATGCTTACCTGTATTGGTCCGTTTTTGTGAGCGCCTTTTCTTTTGTTTTTTTTACCTTTTTCATAATAATCGGTACTCATAGGAACTGACTCACCAACCTTAGTTGATGATTCACCTTTTTCATACACACTAGGTAAAGCATCAGAATTAATAATAAAATCAGAATGACCTGGAAGTTTTGTGTTGAAGTCAAACATATCAATACTTTCATCAACACAACCATCATCAGAATTTAAAAAATCATTTGCACACGCGATTAAGTCATCAATATCATCCTCAGAAGTTTGAGGTGCCTTGGAAGAATTTGAACACATTTTAGATTCAGATTTAAAAACGGTGTTCTTCATTACAGTAGAAAACACAACTTTTTCAATATCAACCAAGATTCTTTCGTCTGATAAAATGTTTTCAAGATCAATTATTTTGCTTTCTAAAATAAGTGGAGGAACGTAAATTTTAGCTTTAATAGGTATCGCCTCCAACTCTTTAGTTGAATAGCTTTCAAAATAATCATTCGAAAGAAACTTTGGTTGTTCAAAAATATAACTATCATTCAGCTTTTGATAGCAGAATGGTAGTTGCATTTCGTTGTTTTCTTTCTGTTCTCATCTTCCTTAGCCTCAACCTCATCAGAAGATTTGGTAACAAATTTGGGTTTCAAATGAGGATGTTTGTTAGCCGCTTGTAGAAAATCAAATGAGGTTGTTTTCTGATTGCTTTCTTCAAATAGTGTGGGTTATTGTAACCGAGACCCCACTTTTCTTTAAAATCATTTTCCTCATTTGGTGTGTTTAAAAAAAATGGTTTGATCTGTTTGACCTCTAGTGTATAATTTTGCTTCCAAACCATTGATCTTTTTCTCCAAACTCTTATTTTCAACCTGCAATTTATGAACTTTTAGCACAAATTCTTGTTTCTCAAAATCAGACTTTGTCAGTTTAGAAACAGCTTCAGAAATCTTATTTTCAAAACAATCTTTTTGTTGTTTAAAATCATTAGCAGACTTGTTCAGAGAATCAATCAAGTTTTTGTTCCCAACAAGTTCCTTGTTGAGATCAAAAACTGTTTGACGCTTCTTAGAAACTTTTCTTTTCTCCTTTTTCAGTTTATTTTGAAGGTCTTGAAGCTCAATCATCATGGCTTCCATTTTGTTTAAAAAATCAGATTCAGAAAGATTTTATACCTCATTAGAAGTTTCTTCATCTGAATCGTCATATTTCACTTCCTTCCCCATCATACACATGTGAGTGGTCTCTTATTTTTCTTCATCGTCTGAGTGGTCTAGCCAAAACTCATCTTCCACCATCAAAGCCTTTCCAGCTTCCTTCTGTTTTTCCAGAAGCATCTTGTGCTTGTAAAAATCTGAGTTTCTTACTATAGGCTTCCGACAGTCTTTGGCATAGTGACCCACTTTACCGTAGTTATAGCATTTAATCAGCTCATCAGACCTCTTCTCACTGCCATAATCATTCACAAATTTCTTTTTCTCTTCTGACTTCTTTCCTTCACACCTCTTCTCATCGAATCTCCTTCCTTCAATCCTTTCCTAGTGATCATAGTTTATTGATCCTGATGAGTACCTTTGGCTATTTGATGCCTGTTTTTTGTAGAATTTCTTCTGAAATGCACGGGTCAGAAGTAGCATGGCTTGTTTCAAGTTTTCCCCACCATCAGAATTAGAATCACTATCATCAGACTCAGCAGATTCGGATATCACAATTTTCTTCTTCTTCTTTTTATCCTTCTTTACAACAACTAAGGCAATGGGATCTGCAGCTTTTTCAGTCTTTTTCTTCTATCCTCTTTTCTCTTCTACTTCCTCTTCATTCTGTCTTAGTGTTTCATTCATTTCATGAAGAGGGATGTCACTGAGATCCTTCATTTGTTTCATCCTTCTCGTATGTTTCTTCCATTTGGGTTGAAGGATGCTAAGGAATTTGACATTGTTTTCTATTTGTTTCTTCTTTACCTTGTTCTTTGCAAGCTCATTCAGCAACAGAACAAATCTTTCATATGTATCTTCTAAGATCTCATTCTCCTTTGCCTTGAACTCCTCATAACTGTTAATGCAGTTAGCAACCTTCATCCGGTTACCAACCTTAGATCCCATCATCATCTTTTGTAGCTGATCTCACATCTTCTTAGAAATTGCCTTATAGCTGTCTATTTTGATATAGATCTCGTTTGGTATACTTTGCAAGAGTAGAAATCTAGCTTGTTTATCGGCCTTATATCTATTATTCTGCTCTTCTGTGTACTGGGAGATATCCTTCGGTACTATCTTTGTTTTCTTCTCTCTGTCCATATTCCTGTCTTCACTGTTTGAGGATTCATCATCCGGGATTTCCATGGTTATAGGAACCATTGGACCTTCTTTGATGGATAGCATAATATTTTCTCTGTTGGCATATCTGTCAACAAAATCAAGGAACCGGTCTTTCCATTGCTCATACTCTCCTTTGAAGAGAACCGGTGGTTTGACATCCGTACCAATGGCAAGAGCATCTTTGGAAGTCATCTTTATCTTTACACTGTCTAAATGATCATCAGAAATTCAGAAGCAAATTTAACCTTCAAAAGTCAAAAATGGTCAAAAGTTGGAAAACTCAGAAAAAAATTCTAAGTACAGAACTCGCAAATCAAAGAAATGATCACTTCGCGCAAACCACTATATGAGCGTTTCGGGTTCGTGCACAACGAATGGTGCGAGTTTTAAGGTTCGCGCACACAAGGACGTGCACGTTCACGCTTCGCGCAAGAGACTGCTTGCGAGTTCTTTGAGAATTCAACTTCGCGCAAAACCGTTGTGCGTTTGAGACTTAGAAAATTTTTCGAAACTTCACTTCGCGCTAAATGTAAACTCGCTAACTATCCACTTCTCGCACAACCCACTTCACGCAGACTAACTTCGTGCACAACAAAGTGAATAAACAGAATAAACTCGCACAAAGGGATTTACGAGTTTCTACTTCTCGCACGTCACAGCTTGTGAGTTCTTCATTCTTTTTGCGAGTTTAAGCCTTTGCGTGTTCTTCCTTATGAAGTTTGCGTGTTCTTTGAATCTAGCGCGTTCTTCCACTTTTCGAACGAAAATCAACTTTTCCACTTGAATTCGTTCGAATCCTTCACCAATCAGCCTGAAACTTCGTAGGAATCTTCTAATTCATCACTCGAACAGGTTACAATTAATGAATTTCAGATTAAAACATCAAATTTTCAAATTCGATCTGAGAACAGTGCGATACAGAAACTCGGACTAAAATCAAGAAAAATTCAAAAATTCGCACTAACTATTGTGAATTGGACTCTGTATATGAAACTAAATTTGTTCTAGATGCATAAACGAGTACAAAGACACAAAAATCAGATCAAAATCATCACTAGATATCGAAAATCGAATTCACACAGTCGTTTTGCGAGTTCTTGGAATATCGACCAAAATCTTCAAATTGAACTTTGTTTTCAGAATTTCTTTCCTGCTCTGATACCAATTATTAGACCAACAATTAGTCGTTTTGCGAGTTCTATTAATCGTGAATTTCGAATACAGAGAACTCTCAAACTTTCTCTCTCTTACACAAAACGCGTACGATGCATCTGGTCATATACCTATTTGAGAAAAACACTTATATACCCTAAACACTTACAACACTAAACACTCAAAGTACAAACACTTTGACTTTGACTTTATTACATAAGACTTTGACTTTGCTAGAAAGTTGACTTGAGCTTTGACTTGCTTTGACTTTCAGTCTTCAGATTTCATGATCTTGTATCAAACATATTTATGTACTAACATAATCGCATATACCCAAATCATATATGGTCAACCATGACCTATTCATAACCCATACAAAGAAATCAAGACCGAAGACACCAATAATAATCAAAATAAGAAGTTAGGTCAAACTTATCAGGTGATCAACAAATGTACAAACATGAATTAATAATAAGTGGCATCTTAAGATATGTATCTCATTTGTAATAAGGTTAAGGGAAACTCACTATCTAGGATTTATATAAAACCCTAGAAAAGAAGTGGATGAATATTTGGACCCTTGAAACTTGAATCTTGAGAGAATCCTCAATAAATGCTTCCAAAAATCTTGAATCCTTTCCCAACCACCAACAATTAATGTTTTTGCAAGAAGAATAAGGGAAAGAGGTGTGGAGTTGAACCAAAATCGCCTATTAGGGTTTCCTCCCTCTAAGATATTTGATTTCTTGTGTTAATGAGGAGTTGCTGGGAACTGAAGAATTGCTAAGTAAAGTTAATGCTGCTAGAAGAACACGGTTACTACTTCTGAGGTTAATACTGCCAGTTGAAGATTAATACTGCTGAACAAGATTAGTACTGCTAGTTCAAAGTTAGTACTGCTTGAAGAAATTAATACTGCTGAGCATAGTTAGTACTGCTGGAGTTAATACTGCTCAGAGTATTAATGCTGCTGAAGATTAATGCTGCTTATAAGATGAAGACTTCGCATGGAAGGATGACAGCTGGATGGACTGAAGATATTCATGGAAGTTGGAGATAAAGATGGAAGTTTATATTGAAGATCTTTTATTATTGTGTAATTATCTTTTATCTTCAATATATGTATAGTTTTTGTTTAGAATAGAAAAGTAACTTTTGTGAGAACAATTATTCTGAGTTATTAGCTTATTAAGAGAGAATCAACCTCAAGGTTAGAACCCTGATTCTAGAGAAGTAGAATCCGTATTGGTGAGTCTGTTCATCAATATTGAGGTTGTGTGTTTAATCTTGTAACTTCAATCATTCAATACAAGTTTACAAGTTGTGATCATTGATTTACTGTTGCATTGTTTTCAGAATATTAAAGTGCTATTCCGCAGCTTCTTTAATATTATTTTCTGAGTGTGTGTTCTTGTTAAGAATTAAGATCCTGAAAAGTGGTATCAGAGCCTGTATTCTCAGAAATCTTATTCATCATGGAAAACATTGCTGAATCAAACAGTACCTTAGTCTCAAAGATTCCAATGCTCAGACCCAATGAATTCGACATGTGGAAGATCAGAATCAAGCAGTGCATACTCCTCACTGACTATTCTATGTGGGACATCATTGAGAATGTCTCTTCTGAAGCAGGAAAGATTGGTGCAGATGGAAAGAGGACACCTCCAAAAACTGATGCAGAGAGAAAGACTAGACAGACAGAGATGATAGCCTTAAGCACTTTGCTCTTGGTTATTCCCAATGAATATCAACATCAGTTCTGCAATTGCACTGATGCACAGATGCTCTGGAATGCTTTAGAGAAGAGATTATCTGGTACCAAAAGTACCAAGAGAAATTAGAAGGCCATACTGAAGCAACAGTATGAGAACTTTATGTCAACCAAGAATGAGTCCATGACTCAAACTTTTGATAGGTTCAACAAGCTTATTGGTGAACTAGCTACAGTTGGAGTACACATTGATCAAGATGATCTAAACAGGAAGTTCCTAAGGTCCCTGGGTGATGAATGGACCATGTATATTGTCTCTTTCAGACAGAATGATCAACTTGAAGAAAAGGAACTTGATGATCTATACAACGATCTAAGAGTTTTTGAATCTGAGGTAGAGGCTAAGAAGAAGCCTTCTGGATATGTTCACAATGCTGCACTCCTATCAGCATCAAGTGATTCTACCTCTAACCCTGAATCAGTTAGTGCTGCCAATGGAGCAAATCAAGAGAAAGGCACTGAAACTGTTTTTAAAGCCTTTCTGTCCAGTCATGGAAACTCTTCTCTAATTAATGATGACTTGGAACAACTCCATCCAGATGACCTTGAAGAGATGGACATTAAATGGCAGATGGCCATGCTCTCTATGAGAGTTAAGAAGTTCATCAAGAGAACTCGGAGGAACAACTTCTCCTAAAGAAGAGAAGATGGAGCAGGTTTTGACAAGTCTAAGGTGGAATGCTATAAATGCCATCAAAAGGGACACTTTGCTAGGGAATGCAGAAGTGGAGTGTCTCACAACAACCATCAACCAGCACAGTTTGGAAACTTCAATAATAACAGAAACTCTGCTCAAGCCCTAGTCTCTCAACAAGGTATGGGGTTTGATTGGAGTGATCAAGCAGAAGAGGCTGTCCAAAACCAAGCTTTAATGGCAGAGGTGTCTGATCTCCCAACAGAGGTAACTTCTAATCTTTGTACTCAAAATTGCATTAACACTGTTAAAAGGTACAGGGACCACAACCAGAAAATGAGTGATGACCTGAAGAGATTAGAAAAGGACATAAAAGACTATGTTAGGATTGTTGAGAGGTTTGAAGAGCAGATTAAGAGTTTTCAAGCCAATGAGCTTCAACATTCCTATGACACAAACTACTGGAAGTGGGAGAAGAATGACCTAGAACTTCAACTGACCAAATCTAAAGAGGAGAGTGAAAAGTTAAGAGGAGAGCTAGCTAAAGTCAAGCTAGATGTAGAAAAGTTTTCCAATGCTTCTAAAGCAATGGATTCTTTACTACAAACTCAGATTCATGATAAACTGAGAAGAGGAATAGGGTACAATACCACACCACCACCCTACAACAACAACTACATCCCTCCTAGTTTAGACTTGTTAGATTCAAAGGTTAGGAAGGACCTGCCTGAGGGAGCCACTGAGATTGATCCCTTAGATGAAGTAGTTGTTAAGGATAAAACTGAGAAAGAAACTGTCAAAAGTAAGGACAGCACTGTGAGTGGTGAGATCCCTATAGAAAACCACATAATTACCAATGAAGGATGCGGAAAGCATTGGGTCAAGTCAAATAAGGTAGAGAAGACTGAGGGTAAGAACAAGGAGATTCACTATAAGCAGACCACTGTTGTGAACTCTGTCCCTTGCAAACAGTGTGCTTGCAGTAAATCTGAGCCCCAAAAACATGATAAAAAGAGGGGTAATCAAAGGAACTGGAATAATCAATGGGCACAAAAACAAAGGGTTGATCTGAGTAAAATCAATAGACCAAAACCCTGTTTTATTTGTGGAAAGCTTAATCACATTGCCAAATATTGCTATTTCAATCCCATGAACCAAAGGATGAATTTTCAGAGATCTACTCAAAAACCCTTTGGTTATAGGAAGAAAGAAAAGAACCATGTGGCCAAGAAAACTGTTAAATCTAAAAGCCACATGAAGAAACAGAGTATGGAAGACAGTGTCAAGATGTGGATTCCTAAAAGTACTAAAACTGTTAGTGCTGCTACTGCAAATAGTGCTGCTGACAGTGACAGTACTGCTAGAAGCAATACTGCTGCTAGCAATGTTAGTGCTGCTGACATTGTTAGTACTTCTGCAAATGTTACTACTGCTAACTCTGTTAGTGCTGCCAACAAGGTTAATACTGCCAAACCTGTTAGTGCTGCTAATTCTGTTAGTACTTCTAAAGATAGTACTGCTTCCAGTATTAGTGCTGCTAGACCAATAATCTTGACAAAGTACTCCAATAACAAGTGTTCTGATTTTAAAAACCTCATTAAAAAGGAATGCAAGTATTTTGATGAGAAAGGGAGACTCAAGACCACTTTGGCTTGGGTCCCCAATCAATACTAATTGTCTAATCTAATGTGCAGGGCAACCAACAGCTCAAAGGGAAGAGCATCTGGCATGTTGATAGTGGTTGCTCTAGGCACATGACAGGGAACATTTCTTGCCTCAAGAACTTCAAGAAGATTGATGGTGGGCATGTTGCTTTTGGGAATACTCCAGATTGAGGTAAAATCAGTGGTAAAGGTGATGTGACCAAAGGTAAAATGACCTTTGAGGATGTATTCTATGTTGAACAATTAAGATACAACCTGTTAAGTGTATCACAGGTTTGTGACAAACAACATAGTATATTATTTACAGAGTCTGAATGTATTATCCTTGCTCCTGGATTCAAGGTAGTTGATGAAAAGATGATACTACTAAGAACCCCTAGAAAGGACAATGTATATTGTTTAGATATGGAAAGTGTTTCATCTGATTCATCCATAAGTTGTCTTGTTTCAAAAGCTTCTCTGGATGAATCATCACTTTGGCACAGAAGGATGTGTCACATGAATTTTAAAACAATAAATAAACTTGTTAAAAACAACCTTGTAAGAGGTTTGCCTTCTAAAGTCTATTCATGTGATGATCATTGTGTTGCTTGTCTTAAAGGCAAACAACACAAAACTTCTCATAAGCCCAAAGAAGTGAACACTATTTCTTCTTATCTTCATTTATTGCATATGGATCTGTTTGGCCCTACAAATGTTATGAGCATAGGGAAGAAATCATACTGCCTAGTTATTGTTGATGATTACTCTAGATTTACTTGGGTATATTTTCTAAGGACTGAGGATGAGACAAGTGGACTGATCAAATCCTTTATTCTAAGAATTGAAAACCAAACTAATCAAAAAGTCAAAATCATTAGGTCAGACAATGGTACTGAATTTAAAAATCATGACCTAAACACCTTTTGTGAGGAAAAAGGAATTGAGAGGCAATACAGTGCTCCTAGGACTCCACAACAAAATGGAGTTGCTGAGAGAAGGAATAGGACACTAATTGAGGCTGCTAGATCTCTGTTAGCTGATTCTAAACTTCCAATAACTTTCTGGGCAGAAGCAGTTAATATTGCTTGCTATGTCCAAAACAGAGTACTAGTAGTCAAGCCTAAAAACAAGACACCTTATGAGCTCTTAAATAAAAGAAAACCCTTTATTGGATTTTTTAAACCATTTGGGTGTCCTTTACAATTCTCAATACCAAATCTCACTTAGGAAAGTTTGATAGCAAGGCAGATGATGGATTTCTTGTTGGTTACTCATCTCAGAGTAAGGCCTATAGAGTGTTTAATACTTCTTCTAGAATAATTGAGGAAAGTGACAATGTCAAATGCAATGAGAACACACCAAATCCTATTGGATCTGGTCCTCAGTGGCTGTTTGACATTGATTTACTAACTAACTCTTTTGGTTTCAGTAGTGATGATTATGCAGGTTCAGGAAGTGGAGGATCAGGGGCTACACAAATTCAAGACAATAGACCACAGTATGTGATCTTTCCTATGCCTATAAAAGAACATGTTGAATTCTGTGAAAAAGAACCTCTAACTGAGCCAATTCAGAGTGAAGAAGAAAGAAGAGAAGAGGAATCTTCAGTGCATAAAGAGCTAGAAGTAGCTGAGGTGATCCCCTCTGCTGACTTAAATTATTCCAATATAGAGGAAGGAATCCATGAAGAACCTAGTTTTCAGACTAGAACACAAAAGAATCATCCTCCAGAGCTGGTAATAGGAGACATCTCCTCTCCTATTATTACAAGGAATCAAAGCAGACTTCAAGAGCTGCAGGATCAACAACACACAGTACTCTCCTGCTTTCTATCCCAGATTGAGCCTAAGAAGGCCTATGATGCAATGAAAGATTCAAGTTGGATAGAAGCCATGCAAGAAGAGTTACTTCAATTCAAGCTAAAGGATGTTTGGGACTTGGTGGACCTTCCAAAAGGTCATAGAGCTATAGGTACCAAGTGGATTTTCAGGAACAAAAAGGATGAGAGAGGTATTGTGATCAGGAACAAAGCAAGGCTTGTGGCACAAGGGTACACTCAAGAAGAGGGCATAGATTATGATGAAGTGTTTGCCCCAGTGGCAAGGGTAGAGGCAATTAGGCTGTTCTTAGCCTATGCCTCATACATTAAGTTCAAGGTCTATCAAATGGATGTAAAGAGTGCATTTCTATATGGCACAATTGATGAATAAGTATATGTCTGTCAACCTCCTGGTTTTGAAAATCCTTCATATCCTGACAGAGTATACAAGCTGAAGAAAGCACTCTATGGTCTACATCAAGCCCCAAGAGCATGGTATGACACTCTGTCTACGTATCTCTTGGAGAATGGGTTTGAAAGGGGCATCATTGACAAGACCCTTTTCATTAAAAGAAGTAAGAAGGACATCCTACTAGTTCAGATCTATGTGGATGATATCATCTTTGAATCCACAAAAGATCATATGTGTAGAGACTTTGAAGAGTTGATGCACAAGAGCTTTAAAATGAGTTCAATGGGTGAACTTACCTTCTTCCTTGGGCTTCAGGTGAAACAGCAGTCAGATGGAATCTTCATTAGTCAATCAAAGTATGTGCAAGACATCCTGGAGAAATATGGTTTAAAAGACTCAAAGCCAGCAAGCACACCAATGGAAACTCACAAACAGATCACTGCTGATCTTGAGGGGGAGGATGTTGATGTCCATCTATATAGATCAATGATTGGATCTCTCATGTATCTCACGGCCTCAAGACCAGACATCATGTTTCCAGTGTGTATATGTGCCAGATTCCAAGTCAAGCCTAAACAATCACATCTTCAAGCTATGAAGAGGATTTTCAAATACTTAAAAGGGCAACCTAGATTAGGTCTTTGGTATCCATATGAATCTTCATTTGACTTGATTGCTTATTCAGATAGTGACATGGGTGGTGCCAACATGGACAGAAAGTCTACTTCAGGGGGATGTCAACTTTTGGGTGCAAGACTAGTATCTTGGCAGTGTAAGAAACAAACAACAGTGTCCTTATCAACAACAGAAGCTGAGTATATTGCTGCTGTAAGTTGCTGCTCTCAGGTTCTATGGATTCAAAATCAGATGTTGGACTATGGGGTAACATTTCTTCACACTCCAATCTTTATTGACAATAGCAGTGCTATAAGCATTGTTAACAATCCAGTCAAGCACTCCAAAACAAAGCACATTGAGATCAGGTATCACTTTATCAGAGATTACAATGAAAAAAACTCATTCAAGTTTCTAAAGTCCATACTGACAACCAGTTTGCAGATCTATTCACTAAAGCTTTTGATGTGGGTAGATTCACTTTCTTGGTCTCAAGTGTGGGCATGATTAACTCTGAATGAGCTCATGTTTTAAAAGGTGTTTCTATACCTGCTACTTTGGTTATTTGTGGGCTGCTAATCATCTTTCACAGGAAGTTATTGCCTTGATCAGACCTTCATAAGCTTTAAAAAGAGTAAGTATGGTTAATACTGCCAGTGCATTTTTAATACTGCCAGTGCACAGTTAATACTGCTAGTGGTTAATACTGCTCTCAGTTAATACTGCTAGTTAGTTAATACTACTCTCAGTTAATACTGCTAGGTAGTTAATACTACTATTAGTTAATACTGCTCTAGGTTAATACTGCTTATGTCCCGTATACTATAAATACCCTTTGCCCGCCTAAAAGATCATAACGACTCTTTGTGTACTGTTCATCTGCTCTCTAATCCTTTTTTTTCTCTCAAAGAACAAGTGTTTCAGTCCAGCATACTCAAGTTCAATGGCATCCATGACTTTCATTGACGAGCACAACGAGATTGCGATGCTAAAGAAGCCGAAACAAGCCGATGGATTCCACCAAATTGTGGATTTTCTCAGGTCAAGCCACATTGCCCATGCTCTCACTGTATCGCCAACTATTTACATAGAGCATCAAAGGCAATTTTGGGCTAATGCCACCATTGTTACTGAGAATGGTGTGCAAATGATCAAGACAAGGGTGTGTGAAAAACCCTTAACAGTTACTGAAGAGGTGATACGCATCTGTCTACGTCTAGACGATGCTGCAGGTATAACCTCTATTCCTAATGAGGAATTATTCTCAACTTTGTCAAGAATGGGGTATGGAGGCCAGTTGGGTGGTTTTAAATTCTCAAAGGCTAAATTTTATACCCAATGGCGTTTTCTTGTTCATACCTTAATGCATTGTATCTCTAAAAAGACTACTGGATGGAGTGAGTTCAGTAGCACCATTGCTTATGCTTTGGTGTGCTTGGCTACTGCCAGAAAGTACAATTTTTCTCAAATGCCTTTTAATGATCTTGTCTCAAACCTGGGAAGTAAAAAGAGTTTTTATATGTACCCCAGGTTCGTACAAGAAGTAATAACCCATGAATTGACGGATATACCTCATTTTGATGGGGTATATGTACCAAAAATCCCCAAAGGTAAGGTCTTTTCAAACATGAAAAGATCCCCTCTGGACTCGGAAGGAGTTGACACCCCATTGTTCTCTACAATGATGGTGGTGTCCCACACTGAAGAAGGTATGGCAGCAGAGTCAAGGCCCTCATCAGACCATCCCACTGCTAGCCAATCCCAACCTTCCCACTCTATATCTATCCCACAGTCCCTACTTCATAAGTCCACTTCTCCAATCACCCACACTTATACAAGGAAACAGGTAAAGAAGGCTCATTCCCTTCTTGTACCTTCAACCACTGAGCCTTTAAGCTCTCTAAGGGAGAATTCTCCCTTAGAGAATATCAACAGGGAAACCAAAGGGGTGTCTCCCAACCCCAAGGAGGTGCTAACTGAGGTGGAGGTTGAGCATATGGGTGCTAAGGCTGCCACTACTCCTGCTAGCACAGAGGAGGTCAGTGGTAACATACATAAGACCTTCCCCATGGCAACTTTGGGTGAGCAATCATCCGAAGGTCCCAGGTGCCAAGAAACCAAGGGGGTGGATAGTGCTTCTGCTAGGCAGAAGACTTCCACTACAAAAAGATCCAATGATCCTTCAAAAGAGGGTAACACTTCTGGAGAAGGTGAGGACAGGTATAACTATTTTGAATTGATGGAAACCATGGGAAACATCAACATGGATGTAATCAAACAGGGTAAAGATATAGAAGAGCTTAAAATGATAGTTCTGTCACAACAAGAACAGATTGTCAACTTGAAGCAGATGGTGAGGAAATTGATTCTGCAAAAGAAGAAGAGACAATTTCTGCTAAGGAGAAGGAAATCAGGGGATGATGCTCCCAAAAAGGGGGAGTTCAACATGGAAGACACCACAGATAAGGGGGAGCTGGATGGGGAAAACATGATGTTGAGGGGGAGCATGAGCAAGCAGCAGAAATAGAGCCAGCAGCAGAAACCATTAATACTGCCAGTTCAAGTAATGCAACAGAAATGGTTAATACTGCTGAAATTAAACAAACAGCAGAAACAGTGAAAGAAGTACTAACAGAGCTTGAGATTGCAGAAACACTAACAGAGCTTGAGATTGCAGAAACACTAATCAAAGCCAAGAATGATACTCCCAAGGTCATCTCAAAGGCCAAAGGAGTTGTCATAAAAGAAAGAAGTGAGGCTGCAAAGAAATCAAGCATTGAGAAGGTGATGAGAAAAGACAAAGGCAAAGCTAAGCTAGTGGAATCTGATCAACCTATCAAAAAGCAAAAGTTGGTTGAATCAGATGAAGCTTTGGCCAGGAAGATGCAAGCCGATCTTGAGCAAGAAGAGAGGGTTCAAGTAGACAAAGATAGGGAGGTGGCAAAGGCTTTAGCTGCAGAACTGAATAAAGCTTATCAACAAAGCTTAGCAACTGAAATGGCTCAAAAGAAAGCTGCAACTCTTAAGAAATCTATGATGATCAAGAAGGCTGCAAAGAAGAGACAACCCTCAAAGACATTCCTAGGTAACCAAGAGAGAAACAAGATGATCACATTTCTCAAAGGTGTTGTAGGAGTCAGAAAGGAGATGTTCTCAACAATGCCATTTGAACAGATTAAAGAGTTGTATGATTCAGAAATGCTCAAGCTTCAAGGGAATGAAACTGCAAGAGTGGAGATGGAAAAGAGAATGAAAGAAAGCAATGATTTCATAGAAAAACCTTTTCCAGATGAGCAAGAGACTCTAAAGAAGGAAGCCACTCTTGGTGAAAGTCTAAGGACTCTGAAAAGAACTAAGATGATTGCAAGGAGAAAATCAACCAAGAAGCCTAAAATAGCCACATAAGAAGCAGAGAAGGTTGCTGAAGAAGAAGAGGCACCTAAGTCATCAAAAAAGAAAGAGCCTCCAAGCTCTGAGGATGTAAAGATGTACATGGTAGTGATGGACAAAGTGCCTGAACCAATTTCAGTTGAACCTGTAGGAGTTAAACCTCCTGAAGTCATTCACTGGGATGTACTGGAGGTAGATAGAAAGGAGTACATAAGGCTGAAGAGGAAAGATGAAAAGTATGAAGTTTACAGTACTTGGGCAAAGATTGTTAGAACATGCTCAAGGTCAGATATTGAAGAAATGTTTGATATAGGGATGAAGTTGTATGCAGATCAGTTGAAAGCTCCAGAGATTTCAATTACAAAACTGGTAATGGAGTATCTGTGTATGATGTTCAAACCTGATGAAGTGGAGGAGATCATAAGGAATGTTTTTCAAACAGTCACCAATTGGACTTTATATGAAACTAGTGGAGTATATGCTATGACTTTGGATAGAAATCACACAGAGTACTTCCTAGTGGATAGAGTGTACAACCATAGCAGACTGAAGCTTCATGCAATGCTGAAGAAGAAGCTAGGATGTGTTCCAGATTCAGAGATGGCTAAGTATTTGATCCAAAGAACAATCAATAAGAGTTTGGGGTTGGATGCAAATACAGGAATATAAGTCATGATGAAGTTTTGGGAGCATCTAAGAAGACATCTGAAGAACTTGACTTCTCTTCCTAAAAGTCAAGTTAGGGGGAGATTGTTGGGAACTGAAGAAATGCTAAGTAAAGTTAATGCTGCTAGAAGAACATGGTTACTACTTCTGAGGTTAATACTGCCAGTTGAAGATTAATACTGCTGAACAAGATTAGTACTGCTAGTTCAAAGTTAGTACTGCTTGAAGAAATTAATACTGTTGAGCATAGTTAGTACTGCTGGAGTTAATACTGCTCAGAGTATTAATGCTGCTGAAGATTAATGCTGCTTATAAGATGAAGACTTCGCATGGAAGGATGACAGCTGGATGAACTGAAGATATTCATGGAAGTTGGAGATAAAGATGGAAGTTTATATTGAAGATCTTTTATTATTGTGTAATTATCTTTTATCATCAATATATGTATAGTTTTTGTTTAGAATAGAAAAGTAACTTTTGTGAGAACAATTATTCTGAGTTATTAGCTTATTAAGAGAGAATCAACCTCAAGGTTAGAACCCTGATTCTAGAGAAGTAGAATCCGTATTGGTGAGTCTGTTCATCAATATTGAGGTTGTGTGTTTAATCTTGTAACTTCAATCATTCAATACAAGTTTACAAGTTGTGATCATTGATTTACTGTTGCATTGTTTTCAGAATATTAAAGTGCTATTCCGCAGCTTCTTTAATATTATTTTCTGAGTGTGTGTTTTTGTTAAGAATTAAGATCCTGACAGGAGTAAGGGTGAGAAATAGCATTAAAACTCGTTTTAGGACCTGCAGGTGAGTTCCACGGCTTTGGCCGCGGCTTTGAGGCCACGCCACAGGCCGCACGTGTGACCCAAGGCCTGAACTCCAGTGAGTTTCGCAGCTTTGAGGCCGCGTTATAGGTCGCGTAAGTCACTGTATCATCATATTAACTATGATTTGAAAGATATAAGGACAGGCACACACATGCAACATATATAAGTTCTAAACGAAATTACGGGCGTTACACTGAGGGATCATCATTCAATACCCACGTTTTGAAAATGAAAGGGTATATTGACCGATTAACCTGTCTTGGCTACCCAATGGGTCAAAAATTGGGAATCGATATGGTTCTCAATTCTTTATCCAAATCATATGACCAGTTCGTCCTGAACTATAATATGAATGGTTTGGAAAAACACTCAGAGAGCTTCACGGCATGCTTAAAACTGCTGAGAGAAATATGAAATCCAAGTTGGATTTATCCGAACCAAAACAAACCTTGATGATTAGGCCTAAAAGTGGGATAGTCAAAAAGAAGAAGGCGGTTACCAAGGGTAAAGAAAAAGTTGAAAGCTCCAACAAGAAAAAGGGCAAAGGAAAGATTCCTGAAGATGTAGTTTGCTTCAATTGCAACCAAAAGGGGCACTGGAAGAGAAATTTCCCTACCCTATTGGCAGAAATGAGGAAACAGAAGGTTAATGAAGTCGTACCTTCAGGTATGTTTACCATTTGATTTATTCACTTCTGACTAAGTATTACATATAGGGTATGATACTCAAATTAGTACTACTTTCAGGAAATAAGAAGTGAAGAGAAGATGATACTAGGCCAAATGGAGCTAAGTTAGTTGTTGTTACTCAAAGGGACATATGATATGAACTTTCCAGATGGTCTTACATTAACACTTAGGAAGTATCTTTATGTACCTAGTAATACCAGGAATTTAGTTTCATTTTCTAAATTACAACGAACCGATTTTATGTTTTCCGAATTTATTTTTTCATTTTATCTCAATAAATGTTTTATGAAATTGATAGTTGTAATTATAAATCAATATAATGAATTAAGCGAGGCTTAAATCAGATCTATTTGTGACATTTAAACAAGAAACACATAGCCAAAATCCACGCGGACGGAGAATTAGAATCATATGATGATTCATATGATACATGTATGTCTTGTTAGTCAAGATGACAAAAGAGCCTTATAAAAGGAAAAATCCTTAGGGGCTATAAGAACTATTAGGAGTTATCCATACTAGTGTATGTGAGCCTTACTGTTCAATCACAAGATACGGTCATCACTACTTCAATACATTCTACTGATGACTTCAGTAGACATAGGTATGTTTACCTAATAAAACAAAACTAAAAGCTTTGAGATTTTCAAAGAGTTTTAGAAAGAAGTAATGAGTATACTTGGCAAAAGATAAATATGCTTCGGTCAGATCGAGGTCATGAATATCTAAGCCAATAGATCATCCTAGAGATTTTGGGGATTGTATCCCAGTTGACTCCTCCTGGAACACCGCATCACAACGGTGTATCCAAGAAGAGAAATAGAACCCTGTTGAACATGGTTCACTCTATGATGAGTCTCTCCACTATGCCTAAATATTTCTGGGGTTATCCCCTAGAAACAGTTGCCCAAATACTAGTATATGTAGCAACCAACAAGGACCAATAAAACCCACCCTCTTAATATGAATTAGGAAGATCCCAAAATTATCATATTTGAGAATATGGGGTTATAATGCTTAAGTTAAGAATAAAGCTTCTGGGAAACTTGATTCAAAGGTCTGAAAAGTACATCTTTATGTGATATCCAATTGGATATTATTTCTACAGGTCCAGTGAGAACAAAAGTTTTGTTACGCACCCTGGTAAGCTCTTAGAAAAAAAGATTTTATGTCAAGAATCACAATGGGGACACAGTAGATCTTGAAGAAATTCAAGAATCACAAAGATGGGATGACAGTTGACACTAACATTCAACAAGTTGTTGAGCTTCAACAAGTTGTTGAAGATAATAAACGAGATACAAAACAATCCGAAGATCGGATTACTGATAAATGGCAAGATGCCATGAAGACTGATGTCAAAAGCCACATTCCTTAAAAGGAATTTTGAGCGAGGACATATACCAGGCTTTAAAACATTAAACCTAAAAGTTCAACTTGCAAAAGTCTATTTATAGACTAGGACAATCATCTCGTAATTGAAATCTTATATTTACAAGAAGGTCAGTGGGAGCATAACAGTATTCTATATTCCATATGATCATCAGAAATGACATCCCAATGCTTAAAGGTGTAAAATCATGGATTAGGACAATACTTCAAGATGAAGGATCTAGAAGAGACAAAGTCCTTGGTATAAAGATCTATCTTGGTAAATCAAAGTGTTTAATTAGATTAAGTAAAAGTAAATACATTGACAAGATATTTAAACACTTCAAGATGAAGGGTTCCAAGAAAGGAAACTTGCCAATAGTACATAGTGTACATCTGAGTGAAACTCAGTGTCCTAGCACTAAAGAGGACATGAACCATATGAAGGGTGTTCCCTGTGTTCCAGCCAACTGTTCAATCATGTACGTCATGTTAATGTACTAAGACCGGACGTCTCGTATGCCCTGAGCATGACGAGTAGATATTAGTCAGACCCAAGTTATGCTCATTGTATAACAGTTAAAACATTCTGAAGTATCTAAGAAGAACTAAAGATATGTTCTTACTATACAACGGTTATGAAAGAGATATGTGTGTTTAAGGATACACAGATGCTAGTTTCCAAACTGACTGTAAATGACTTAAATTGTAATAGGGATATATGTATTAAACGGAGGTACTATGAGCTGTAATAGCTTACAGGAAAATCTACTTGTCAAGCCTATGTCTCAAAACAATCATGATGTTCATGTTATAGGCTTGAGGATTTTTATATTGAATAATAATTTTAGTAAACTTTAAACGTTCTGGAACATTAAAACAATTATGTTTTTATCTGATATGGCATACTTGGTATGAGTATATACATTAAACATTTGTGTGTTCTTTATTAGCATGTTTAAGTATCCTTAAATAAATATGATGATCATATTATTTAGAACTGTCCATGATCGATTATTACTAGGGGACTAGTAATAAGTCAAGATCATTGTGAAGTCTCGTCATAGTCCAAGTTGGAAGTGCACTAGGTGCAACCAGAGTCACTTGTTGGTGCACAAGGCGTTGGACAAGACCCACGGTCAGGATCACATCATAGATCGGTGTCATAAGGTGAGTCCTGAAATAGTAAACACTATTTATCCTCATTCCTGAGATGTGCATTGGGATCTAATGCACAAGGAGTGTTATGCTTTGATATAGTCTAATGTTACCCTTAACAGGGTAATCATAAGGGCTTTGTTGGGTGTAACATGAATTGTGTAGTTAGTCGTGCACATGCAATACGGGATTTGCTCCTGTTGGGTCTGAAATGTGCTAAGGATGGATACTACTGCTGGACTTAAAGATTAATACTGCTGAAGATATTAATACTGCTAGTAGTATTACTACTGCTTGAAAAGTTAGTACTGCTAGAAACATAGTTAGTACTGCTTGAAGAGTTAGTGCTGCTACTTTAGTAGTTAGTACTGCTTGAAGATTACTACTGCAAGTGAAGGGTTAATAATGCAAGCATGTTTATACTGCTGAGGATGATAATATTGCTGAGGATGTTAATGTTGCTGGATAAGGATGAAGTTAATACTGCTTATGAAGATAATGCTTGAAGAGAAAGAATAGGAGCTGGAGATAGAGATGAAGATAATTTTGGAATGGATTATGAAGATCAATTTTGTTTTGATAATTATCTTGTAATCTGTCTTGTATATATACTGTATAGAAGGCATAGTTTAGAATACACATTGATAGTTTTTCATATACGTTTGTTATAGAGAGAATTAACCTCAAGGTTCTTAGAAGTCCTTTCAATAGAGAAGTATTGAACGTCTGTTGAGTCTGTTAAACAGATTGAGGTTTTGTGTGTAATCATTAAGTTAATCAATATAACTTGTGATTTGCATTCGAGTATTGTTTCATTGATTAAGTGTTAAAGTGTTTTTCCGCAACTTCTTTAACATTGTTTCTGAGTGTGTTAATTAAATTCTTAATTAGAATTTTTCGATCTTGACAAGTGGTATTAGAGCAAGGAAACTCAGAAACCTATAATCATGGACAGTTCAAGCGACAGCGTTTTGGTATCAAAGGTTCCCATGCTCAAACCCAATGAGTTTGACATGTGGAAGATCAGAATCAAGCAATATATTCTTCTCACAGACTTCTCAATCTGGGATATCATTGAGAATGGTCCCTCAGATGGAGGAAAGATAGGACCAGATGGCAAAAGACCTCTACCAAAGTCTGATGGAGAGAGGAAGATGAGGCAGACAAAGATGAAAGCCTTGAGCACTCTGCTCTTGGCTATACCTAATGAGTACCAACACCAGTTCTGCAACTGCACGGATGCACAAATTCTATGGAATGCACTGGAGAAAAGATTTTATGGTACCAAAAGTACCAAGAGAAATCAGAAGGCCATCCTGAAGCAGCAATATGAAAACTTCATGTCTACAAAGAATGAGTCCATGACTCAAACTTTTGATAGATTTAATAAGTTAATTGGTGAATTGGCTACTGTTGGTGTCCAGATAGATCAAGATGATGTCAACAGAAAATTTCTAAGATCTCTTGGTGATGAATGGACTATGTACACTGTCTCCTTCAGACAGAATGACCAACTGGAGGACAAGGAACTGGATAGCCTCTATAATGACCTTAGGGTGTTTGAAGCAGAGGTAGAAGCAAAGAAGAGGCCCTCTGGATACTCATACAATGCTGCTCTTTTATCATCTTCTACTGATTCTGCTGCTAATACAGAATCAGTTAGTGCTGCCTATGGATCAAAGCAAGATGAATCTAATGACTCAGTTCTAGAAGCTTTTCTAGCCAGTCATGCTAATTCCACTCTAATTAATGATGACTTAGAACAGATAAATGCTGATGATCTGGAAGAGATGGATATCAAGTGGCAGATGGCATTGCTCACAATGAGGGTAAAAAGATTCATCAAAAGGACTGGAAGGAACAACTTTGTTCAGAAAAGAGAAGATGGGGTTGGATTTGATAAATCTAAGGTTGAATGTTACAAGTGTCACAAGTTGTGCCACTTTGCAAGAGAATGCAGAAGTGGAATGCCTCAACAACATACTAGCAACCATCAACCATCACAGTCCACTAGCTTCAACAACAGTAACTCTTCTCAAGCTCTTGTTTCCCAAGAATGAATGGGATTTGATTGGAGTGACCAAGCAGAAGAAGCAGTTCAGAATCAAGCTTTAATGGCTAAAGTTTCAGAGTCAGCAAGCACTGATATTCCCACAGAGGTAAAATCTAACCTTTGCTCAAAATCTTGCATAGAAACTGTTAAAAAGTACAGGGATCACAATCAAAGCATGTGTGATGACCTAAAAAGGTTAGAGAAAGATAGAAGAGAGTATGTTGTGATTGTTGAGAATTTGGAAGAAGAGATTAAGGCATACAAAGCCAATGAACTTCAACACACATATGATACTAACTACTGGAAGTGGGAAAAGAATCAGTTAGAGTTTAAGCTTAAAAAGTCTGAAGAGGAATGTGAGAAGATAAGGAGTGATTTTGAGAAAGCCAAGCTGGACATTGAGAAGTTTTCCAATGCCTCTAAAGCAATGGACTCACTTCTAAAATCTCAAGTCCATGACAACCTGAAAAGAGGTTTAGGATACAACAGTACCCCTCCACCCTATAACAATAACTATATCCCTCCCACTTCAGACCTCTTAGAAAGACAAGAGAAAATAGACTTACCTGCAGGAGCCACAGATGTAGATCCTCTTGACAGTGTAGTGATTGAGGAAGAGGCTGAAGAAGAGACTACTAAGGGTAAGAATAAGGATGCCTTTAAAGAAATCCCTTTAGAAAATCATATCCTTACTAATGAAAGGGGGGGTAAACCTTTTGTAAAGAGTGAGAAGGCTGAAAGTTCTAAGAGAGAGAAGGGAAAGGTATAGGGAGTCCATTACATGCAAACCACTGTTGTTAATCCATATACTTGTAAACAGAATCATCCCCAACAACATGATAAAACAAGGGGAAATCAAAGAAACATAAATAATCAATGGGCTTTAAAACAAGGAATTGATCAGAGAAAAATTAACAGACCAAAGCCTTGTTTTATCTGTGGCAAGTTAAATCATCTAGCCAAACACTGTTATTTCAATCCTATTAACCAAAGGATCACTTTTCAAAGAAATATACAAAATCCTGTTGGTTATAGGAAGCAAATAAGGAATCATATGGCTGAGAATGTGAGAAGGGCACCTATAAAATCTCATGCTCAGAATAAGTTTGCTAATTCAAATAAAAATACTCCAAATACGCCAAGGAGTAACTTAAAGAAAAAGAAAGCAAACAACTTTGTCCAGGTTTGGGTTCCAAAAGTAAAGAAATCTGTTAGTACTTCCACTTTAAATAGTACTGCTGACAGAAATAGTGCTGTTGCAAGCAATACTACTGTTAACCCAGTTAGTACTGCTAACCCAATTAGTACTGCTAATGATGTTAGTACTGCTAACAAAGTTAGTACTGCCAATCAAGTTAGTACTGCTTCCAGTGACAGGCCCATTCTTCTGACAAAGTATTCAAGCAATAAGATTCCTCAGTTTGATAATCTCATCAAGTCTGAATATGAATATGTTGATGAGAATGGGAAACCCAAGACCACTTTGGCTTGGGTTCCTATTAAAAACTAACTGCTTTATTATATGTGCAGGGCAACCAACAGCTCAAGGGAAGGAGCATTTGGCATGTTGATAGTGGTTGTTCCAGGCACATGACAGGTAACATGGTCTGCCTTCAAAACTTCAAAAGAATTGATGGAGGACATGTTGCTTTTGGTGATAATCCAGCAGGTGGAAAGATAAGTGGAAAAGGTAATGTGTCAAAAGTAATGAGCATAATGCAGGAACAGGGACAGAAAATATTCAAAGGACACTGAACCAGCTCAGAATGAAGAGGACAGAGGTGAACAGGAAGATCAACCCTCAGATTCAGGAATCAAAGGTCCTGAGATGCCATGTTTGGAAGAAGATGACACAGATGATGATAACTCTTCAGTTTTTGGTGGCAGCACTCCTGAAAAAAGAATGACTCTAATCTGGAAGCAGATATTAATGAAGAGGTTGTTCATCAAACAAGAGTTCAGAAAAATCATCCTCCTCAATTGGTGATTGGTGACATCAATTCTCCTATAATCACAAGGAATCAAAGCAAGTTGGGAGGATTGAAAGACATACAATCAGGATTACTATCCTGCTTTCTATCACAGGTTGAACCCAAAAAGGCATATGATGCAATGAAGGATCCAAGCTGGATAGAAGCAATGCAAGAGGAGCTACTGCAGTTTGTGCTGCAGGATGTATGGGATTTGGTTGACCTTCCAAAATGACACAGAGCTATAGGCACTAAATGGATCTTCAGGAACAAGAAAGATGAGAGAGGAATAGTAATAAAGAACAAGGCCAGATTAGTGGCACAAGGGTATACTCAAGAAGAGGGAATTGATTATGAAGAGGTATTTGCACCAGTGGCCAAGATTGAGGCAATCAGGCTATTTTTAGCCTATGCTTCTTTCATGAAGTTCAGGGTCTACCAGATGGATGTAAAGAGTGCTTTCTTGTATGGGAGAATTGAAGAAGAAGTGTATGTCTGTCAGCCTCCAGGGTTTGAGAATCCAAATTATCCTGACAGAGGATACAAATTGAAGAAGGCACTCTATGGGCTACATCAAGCACCAAGAGCATGGTATGACACTCTATCTACCTATCTCTTGGAAAATGGTTTTGAAAGGGGAATAATAGACAAGACTACGTTCATCAAAAGGAAGAAGAAGGACATCCTACTTGTGTAGATCTATGTGGATGACATCATCTTTGGATCCACTAAAGATTTTATGTGCAAGGAGTTTGAGGAGCTAATGCACAAAAGATTCAAGATGAGCTCTATGGGTGAACTTACATTCTTCCTTGGGCTATAGGTTAAACAAAAGACAAATGGTATCTTCATCAGCCAATCCAAGTATGTGCAGGATATACTCACCAAATTTGGATTTTCAGATTCAAAGCCTGCAAGCACACCCATGAAAACACAAAAACAGATCACTGCAGATCTTGAGGGGGAGGATGTGGATGTTCATCACTATAGATCCATGATTGGCTCCCTCATGTATCTCACTGCTTCAAGACCAGATATCATGCTTGCTGTTTATGTGTGTGCAAGATTTCAAGTAAGGCCTAAGTAGTCACACTATCAAACATTCAAGAGGATATTTAGATATCTCAAAGGACAACCTAGATTAGGTCTTTGGTATCCTCATGACTCACCATTTGACCTACTTGCTTATTCAGACAGTGACCTGGGTGGTGCAAATTTGGATAGAAAGTCAACTTCAGGGGGATGTCAGTTTTTGGGTGCAAGACTAGTGTCATGGCAGTGCAAGAAACAAACCACAGTGTCCACCTCTACAACAGAAGCAGAGTATATAGCTGCTGCAAGCTGCTGTTCACAAGTACTCTGGATTCAGAATCAAATGTTGGACTATGGTATGACTTTTCTTCACACTCCAATCTTCATAGACAATAACAGTGCTATTATCATTGTTAATAATCCAGTCAAGCACTCCAAAACAAAGCATATAGAAATCAGGTACCATTTTATCAGAGACTGTAATGAAAAGAAGATAATTCAGGCTGTGAAAGTCCATACAAGTAACCAATTTGCTGATCTATTCACTAAATCTTTTGATGTGGGTAGATTCACATTTTTGGTCACAAGTGTGGGCATGATAAACTCTGAATAAGCCTATTATCTTGTGTCTCATGTACCTGTATAGATTCTTCCCTGTGTACTTTCTCTTAATGTATGGAATATGGTGCTTTTAATCCTCTGTCTTTAAATGTTTCAGGTTGCTTTGAAATAAAGGAAGTTAGTACTTCTGGTTCATTTAATATTGCTCGCACAAATGCTGACAGGACAAATAGGATTAAGTATGGTTACTACTGCTAGGCGGTTTATACTGCCAGTGCAATGTTACTACTGCTTGTCTTGTTTCTACTGCCAAAAGAGTTAATACTGCTAGCCTGTGTTAATACTACTGGTATGTGTTACTACTGCTAGCCTGTGTTAATACTGCTGGTATGTGTTACTATTGCTAGCATGTGTTAATACTACTGGTATGTATTACTACTGCCAGTTTGTGTTAATGCTGCTGGTAAGTGTTACTACTGCTACTGTAAGTTAATATTGTGGGTTTGTGTTAATGCTGCTAGGGTATTTACTACTGCTCTTAACTGAAACCAGTACCCTATAAATACCCTTCATGCCCGCCAATATATCAAAATGGCTCTTTGAATTTCTTTTGCTTATTCATCTTCTCTCGTCCTAACTCTTGATTTCCAGTGATTACACCCTAGTGTTCAATCGACTTAAGAACTAATGGCAGGTCTCGTGTTTGTGGATGATCACAACGAGTTAGCAATGCTACAAAAACCCAATCAAGCTTCGGGGTTTCATCAGATTGTGGATTTCCTCAACTCGTCGCACATTGCCTATGCCCTCACTGTCAATCCCATAATCTATGTGAAACATCTACGACAGTTCTGGGCAAATGCCTCAATCCAGACTGTGGAAGGAAGGCAGGTCATCCAATCAAGGGTTTGTGATAAACCCATTACCATATTAGAGGACAACATACGCATTCATCTTCAATTAGATGATGCCTCAGGTATTACCTCTCTTCCTAAGGAAGATCTCTTCCAAGTTCTTAGTCGTATGGGGTATGAAGGTCCCACTGATGTATATAAGTTTTACAAAAACAGATTTTCACCTCAGTGGCGATTCTTTGTTCATACCCTACAACACTGCATTTCACGAAAAACAACTGGATGGAGTGAGTTTAGCAGTACCTTAGCTTATGCTTTGGTCTGCTTAGCGACCTCTAGAAAGTTTAACTTTTCTCAAATGATTTTAAACGATTTGCTGTCAAACCTGGATACCAAAACCAAAAGCTTTTATATGTATCCAAGGTTTGTGCAAGAAGTACTAAATCAAGAATTGACGAATTTACCTCATTTCAATGAGGTATATGTACGAAAACCCCCAAAAGGGAAGGTGTTCTCTAATATGAAGAGGCCCAGTAAGCATTTCTCTGGTATAGACACACCATTGTTCTCTACAATGATGGTTGTGTCCCACTCTCAAGGTGAGGCATCAGGGTCAAAGCCCACATTAGACCAACCCACTGATGACCTACCCACACCTTCCACTACAAAGCATATCCCTCAGTCCCTTCTAAAGAAGCCAACATCACCCATTACTCATACATACACAAGGAAAAAGGTACAGAAGGTTCCTTCCCTTCTAGTATCTTCACCCCCAACGCCTAAAAGCCCTATGATGGAGCATTGTCCATCAGAGAATATCCAAAGGGAAACCACAGGGGTGTCTCCCAACCCCAAGAAGGTGCTCAATGAGGAGGAGGAAGAGCATGTGGGCAGTGAGGCTCACACTACTGACTTTGCACAAAGTGCAGGGCAGGACAGTGTGAACATCTTTAAGACCTTCCCCACGGCAACTTTGGGTGAGCAATCATGCAAAGGTCCCAGGTGCCAAGAAACCAAAGGGGTAGAGGATGCTTCTGCTAGGCAGGAGACCTCTACTAAACGTTCCAATGATCTTCCAAGGGTGGTCAACACACCTAAAGGTGGTGAGGATAGATATACATACGATGAATTGATGGAAACCATAGCAAATATCAATATGGATGTCATTTATCAAGGGCACAAAATAGAGGAAATGCAACAGGTCATAACTGCCCAACAAGGGCAGATTGCTAAACTCAAAAAGATGGTTCTTAAGCTGGTGCACAAAAAGAAAAGAACACAGTTTGTATTGAAGAAAAGGAGCATTCCTCATGATGCTTCCAAAAAGGGGGAGAGTCAAGCTGAAGTTGAAAAGAAAAGCCCTGTTAGAATGGAATCTCATTTTGAGGAGGAGATTGGTGCAGAAGCAGAAACAGCAAAAGAAGTAGAAACTACATCGGCAGCAGTAACTACACCAGAAGTAGTAACAACAGCAGTAGAAACAGAGAAAGTTGCAGCTGAAACAGGTATGCCTGCAGAGGAAATAGCAATTGCAGAGACTCTAGTAAAGGCAAAGAATGACACTCCCAAGGCCACTCAAAAGGCTAAGGGAGTGGTCATTAAAGAAGGAGAATCAGAACAGATAAAGAAAAAGATCAGTGAGGAAGAGATCAAAAAGAAAGGGAAAGAGAAAGTGGTTGAGTCTGAGAAACCAATGAAGAAGATGAAACAGATTGATTTGGATGAAGAGTTAGAAAAGAAACTGCAAGAAGAGATGGAAATGGAAGAAGAAATCCAATCTGCAAAAGACAGAGAGATTGCTTTGGAGTTATCTACAAAGCTTAATGAGGAATTTCAAAGGAGTTTAAAGACTGCTGCTGTTGCTAAGAAAGTTACTAAGAAGGCATCAAGGCAAAGGCTGACATTAAAGACAAGACAAAGACAGCCTTCAAAGACATTCCTGGCCAATCAAGAAAGAAGAAAGATGATCAACTTTCTGAAAGGGTCAGTTGGAGTCAAAGAAGGGATGTTTACCAACATGTCTTATGGTAGAATAGAAGAACTGTATAAGAAGGAGATGGCTAAACTACAAGGGGATTTCACTCAAAGGGTAGAGGTTGAAAGAAAGATGAAAGAAAGGCATGACCTCAACATACAACAGCCCTTCCCTGACAGTGAAGAAGGCACTCCTATCAAAGACAAGGAAGAAGTAAAGAAAGAAGAGACCTTAGCTCAGAAAATTGGAGCTATAAAAAGAAAGAAATCTATTGCTACCAAGAAACAGGCAAACAGGCCAAGAATTGAAGAAGTTGGAAAGGAGAATAAAAGTGAAAGAGCAGAAGCAGAAGCAGAACCTACTGTTGTACCTTCAGCAGAGCCAGAGCAGAATCAAAAGCAGTCCAATCAACCTTCTAATGAGCAATTCCATTTGTACATGACTTTGACAAATGAAGAACCAGTGCAAGCTGACCCTATCTCTATGAAAGCACCAGAGATTATCTTTTGGGATATTCTGAAGGACAACAGAAAAGAATATTTCAGATTCAAAAGAATGGGTGATCAGTTTGAGGTTTATGCAACTTGGGGCAAAGTGATCAGAAGTTGTTCCAAAGCTGACTTAGAGGAAATGTACAAAGTTGGAATAAAGTTGTATGAATCTGTGTTGCAAGGGACTTAAATGAGCTTAATCAAGATTACCATGGAGTACTTATGCATGATGTTTGAGCCTGAAAGAGTGCAGTACAGGATCAAAGATTTGCATCATGAATATGGTTTTAAAAAGATTGTTCATTGGATGTTGTTTGAAAACTGTGGTGTCTACATGATTACAATTGACAAAAGCTATCATGAGTACTACGTGGTTGACAAGATCTATGACCACAGCAAAGCTAAGTTGGAAGGGATGTTAAAAGCTAAGCTGGTATGTGCTAAAGGTTCTGAAATGTCAAGGATTGTGGTTAGAAGAACAATTAATCAAAGTCTGGGACTGGATCCAAATCTGGGCAATTAAGCTGGAGTTTTGAAAGCATCATGAAGACCCTATGCTGAAGAACTTAACTTCTCAATTTGAAAAGTTAAGTTAGGGGGAGATTGTTGGGTCTGAAATGTGCTAAGGATGGATACTACTACTGGACTTAAAGATTAATACTGCTGAAGATATTAATACTGCTAGTAGTATTACTACTGCTTGAAAAGTTAGTACTGCTAGAAGCATAGTTAGTACTGCTTGAAGAGTTAGTGCTGCTACTTTAGTAGTTAGTACTGCTTGAAGATTACTACTGCAAATGAAGGGTTAATGCTGCAAGCATGTTTATATTGCTGAGGATGATAATACTGCTGAGGATGTTAATGTTGCTGGATAAGGATGAAGTTAATACTGCTTATGAAGATAATGCTTGAAGAGAAAGAATAGGAGCTGGAGATAAAGATGAAGATAATTATGGAATGGATTATGAAGATCAATTTTGTTTTGATAATTATCTTGTAATCTGTCTTGTATATATACTGTATAGAAGGCATAGTTTAGAATACACATTGATAGTTTTTCATATACGTTTGTTTTAGAGAGAATTAACCTCAAGGTTCTTAGAAGTCTTTTCAATAGAGAAGTATTGAACGTCTGTTGAGTTTGTTCAACAGATTGAGGTTTTGTGTGTAATCATTAAGTTAATCAATATAACTTGTGATTTGCATTCAAGTACTGTTTCATTGATTGAGTGTTAAAGTGTTTTTCCGCAACTTCTTTAACATTGTTTCTGAGTGTGTTAATTAAATTCTTAATTAGAATTTTTCGATCTTGACAGCTCCTCTCAAGATGAGAGAGATATTTCTGGGGCCCTCGATGACATAGTTTGATTTACATGCATGAACAAGTGGATTAGTTGGACTAATGAAACTTGTATAATCAAATATGTTGGGATCGAGAAACATATTCTTTGAACTATAAATGATGAGATAGATCTATGCTTTAATTACAAAACAAAATATTGTGAAGCAAAAGGAAAATGAATGATTTTACTATATGATTGATTGGATCAATCAAATTGCTCGAAGGTAAAAACACATTTATATAACCTTGGGGGCGGTGACGTGTTGCTAGACACTTACCATCGTCTGTGTTACTGTGTATCGTGTGCAAGTGGAAGAAGGTAAGTTATTATATGCCCACGACACGTGTCACACAGAGATACTGCTGAGCAGTATGTAAACCTATAGGGTCACACACAAAGAATACGTTTGTTTCCATCTTTAAAAACCTGGATTAAATCAAGTTGATTAAAGAAATAGTTATTCTTGAAGAATAATTATGAAAATATGTGTTAAACTGTAATTATGATAATTAAAGGTTGAAAACGTAATTATGTTAATTACGTGGTGTTATCTGTAATTGTATATATATAATTATATTTAAAGTTAAAAATAATTTTATATATATATATATATATATATATATATTTGAATTTGAATTTGAATTTGAATATTGCAGATAATTACTAAACCTTATTTGAATTATAGTCCATCAATAATTCTTCGGGTATAAATAGGGCGTTAGGCTAAACCATTTTTCCATACGATTGAAATTAGATTTAGCCTTTTAGAGAAATACATAATAGAAACTTTTTCTTTTCTGTAAAACACATATAGATCTAGGGTTTTTGGGCTAGCACCCGGTGGAGACGGGAAACGTGTTCGTGTGTGGACTACCAGTACGAAACCTGCTTTGGTTTCTTAGTGCTCCATTCCTGTCCCGGTTGATGTATAAAAGGTACACATTTTAAACACCCTATGGTGTGACTTTAATTTTAATTAAATCCATTATTTGATCCGATTGAGTTTTAAGTTTATTAATAGAAAACTAAATATTTGTAACCAAATATTTTGATTTTCCGCTACGTTTAACGGTTACAAAATATGTACGGAATCGAAAGATTCCAACCCCCCAAGTAAAGAACTGTTACGAATAATGAAGAAAAAATTTCTTTTAAAACCCTACAGATGGCTTCTTCGAGCATAATTTGTTATATTTAATCTACAAGGTGGGTTTTTGTCCCACATAGAAATAGCGACACAATTATAAGATCTATTCTACTTAATATATTGATTAAGAGGCGGTTTACCAAACACTTGTTGGGTGGGTATAATAATGACCGAGAATCTTACCCGGTAAGAGAGAAAGTACGGATTGAGAGTCTTTCTGGTAAGTGACGGTAGTGACTCTTACCCGGTAAACACTTATCTATTGATAAAAGCTTACCAACAATCCAATGGTCAGTAATGTTACTCGATAAGGTAAGTGAGCGTGATGACTCGTGCTGACGGTAAGCGCTAAACGACCATGAGTTAAGACTTAAGGGAATTTGGGTTTGTGTATTTGGGCTTTACACATATATTAACTGTCAAAAGCAAAAGATAGCACACGCAAGTTGTGCGTGTACGAGATCTGGAAACACAAACATTGTCCATCAACCTAAACAATTTTGTTATAGTGGGGGCTAATAATACTCTAACGACAATGATTTATCACAATCTAATCTTCGATTTCTGCAATCAATTTCTCTTCTATTTCTCTAATTTTCTAACATAATTAAAGAAGAAAATGCTTAATTATATTAATTATGGCATAAATATATACTTAGTTAATTCACACTAAAAAGAAAGAAGAGCATACAACCATAGATTATATATCAAAATGATGATACATATTAATACATTACAAGAACTAAGGATATGATCCAAGTTATTCTATTGGAATGTGGTTAATAGCTACATAACCATATTTTCCAGCATTTCTAACTACTATTTGGTTTTGGTTCTATGTGATTAATGGTCTATATGGCTTATTCAATCACCATAAATGTTGTTCAACTTTTCTTCTCGTTACACAGTTGATCCCGGTTTTCTTCACTATCTTGGATTCGACCATTCACTAACGACTTCGATAAAAGCGTTTTCTCCGTCACTAACTCCAAATCGCCTTCTTCGTTACTGTCTTTGATCAATTCAAGCGGTTTATTCGTATAGAAATAAGCACAAGTCACGAAATACACTAGATTCACTACTTGTATACCACTCATTAACCAATAGTAGTAATCTAGTTTCCCTTTATTCAGATTCCGGTCCGGTAACCAGTTGTTTTCCTTTCCGGTGTAGTCATGAATCAACGATACCACCAACGTGCCCACGTAGCTCCCGATGGCCACCGTGATCCAATTCAGTGCCATACAAGTGCTTCGCATGCTTTCCGGTGACTGATCGTAAAGAAACTCGAGATGCCCGACCGACATAAAGGCCTCCGCTACACCATGAAGGGCAAACTGAGGAACAAGCCAGAAAACCGAAATCGGAATCATGATGTTTGGTTTGTCAAGTAGGCCATGATTCAATGCGACTTGTTTTCGTTTTATCTCGACTAGTGCCGAAACTACGGTCGCAAGAATGTTTACGGCGAAACCGATCCCCATTCGTTGTAAACATGTTATGCCGATAGGGTTTTTGGTGAATCGGCGTGCGAATGGGACGAATAAACGGTTGTAGGTCGAGAGACATATGAGCATGGTGAGGACGCTAAAGATCGATAGACTTGCCGGAGGGATTTCGAAGGAAGGGGACATGTGACGGTCCATGGTTCCGGCTTGGATAATGATGAAACTGTGTTGGTGCGATTGCGCGGTGACCAGGAGGATCGCCGCCGCCCATATTGGCACCATTCGGATGACGGATTTGATCTCCTCCACCCTGTGAACCGTCGCCAGCCGCCATAGGTTCGGGGTGGTCGGATCTTTCATGTCATCTTGTGTTACTATTGCAGCTCGATCGAACCACCTGTAATCATATTGGTAACACAAGTTTGAGTTTTAGAAAGCCATTGTAACAAAGTCCAGTTTATTTGACGCCAAAAATGTTTAAATGTCTTAATAGACTATTTTAATTGAAATAAGTTTATAATATCAAACAATTATACGTCGTACATAATAGTATTATTTGAGCGTCTTTTTAACAAGTTTTTTTAGATTACTTTTAAAATAAAACGTCATACTAATTTTTTATATGATATTATTTGTTCTATAGAGATTGTGTACATGATATTATTTAAAAAGTGTCCTTTAATAAAGTTAATTAAGCGTTTTATTTAGAAAAATGTTCAAAAAACCTATTAAATTAATACTTTATAAATAAGTCTATTAAGACATTTTTAGCGTTATTTTAAACCTAATTATATTTTGTTATTGTATTTGTTTAAGTTAATTACTGGAGGGTATTCGTATGCAGAAGTCTTCCATCGGCCGAAATTCCGGCATCTAACTCTTTGTTTTCGTAAAGAAAAGTCGGGTTTTCCGGCACGACAAGTTTCCTCTTCTTAACGGCAGCAACCACCACCTGCGCCACCTTGACCAACGGACTTCCTTCCGGTTTCACCCTTCTATAAAGATGAGCTGCGGCCACAAACGCAACGAACGACAAAACCATCGCGATTGTGGGGATGCCGAGACCCAATCCCCAACCGACGCGATCTTGGACATAAACAACGACGGTTAGAGCCGTGAGTGTGGCGATTCCCATGCAAAAGTAGTACCAGTTGAAGAAGTTCCGGCCGGCGCTGCTGGGGTTTGATTTTCCGGTGGTCATGTCGAACTGATCGGCGGCAAAGGTGACGACGTTAGGGCGGATGGCACCGGAGCCGAGGGAGGTGAGGAGGAGACAGAGGTAGAGGATCCATAGCTGAGATGAAGAGGCTTCCGTACAGTTTTCTTTGGTGGGGCATGGCGGTGGTCGGAGTTGTGGGAGGATTGAGGATGTAGTGATGCAGACCATCCCCTGAAGAAGACGATACACAAGTCAACTTTGAATTAGGAACCAGGGTTTGACTTCTTTGTATCAAATAGACAAATAGTTGGTTCATCTGCTTTTTATATATCAATGTTATAAATTTCTTGATGAAAGACTCAAAATAAGAAAGGCAAAAAGGTTGAGAAACGTTGGAATAAATGATTCTGATAAACTCTAAAAAATTCATTTGAAGATGCATATGTGAACCCAAGTTTATTTACCTACTATTGTTTACCAATTAATTATTCATATATGAAGATCCATATGTGAACCCATTGTCTAACTTTTTCCAATGATTCACATAAGAATAATTTATCTGTACATTCTCCACATGCACTTTTTTTTTTCTTGCTTGAACTTCTTTGTAAATCTATATGCATGTTAACAATATTAAGTAAACATATATCGAAGCAAAAGAGGAAACAAACCAGTAGATAAACAAGGAGACCAACGACGATTGTATAGAAACGACCAGCGAAAGAGTCGGCGATTAGGGCACCAATAAGGGGCATGAAACTCGACGTGCCACCGAAATTGGTTAATGTGTTGGAAGCCTTAACCATCGGAAGGTTCAATTGTTGGGTCAAATATGTAATCAAGTTGGCATGAAACCCTGTTCCCGCAAACCTATCGCATACTTCATTTGCTGCCATTTAAAACCAAACCTACGTTACTACTTGGATTATGATCAATGGTTAATCCCCATCCTACGTTACACTACCACAAAATCAGGTTTATAGGATGCCAAAATAAATAAATGTTATAATAGATTGCGTTATATATAGAAACAAGCAATAAATCGTCTTATTTAAAAGTGTTACAATAAGTTTATAAAACGTTTTTCAATATTTTAACAAGTTTTTATAACAAAATTTCTTATTAGCTATTTTATACGACAATTTTGAAAAAGTGTCACATAAAAATAGGTCTCCTACAAAAGTACGTGTTTATAGGACATTTCAAAAGTGTTCCATAAAATAACTAAAAATATTAAGACAATAAAATACGTTCTATAAATTTATTTTACCACTTTTTAATATGGTGCATTATGGTTTAATCTTAAAAACTTTAATCTTATATAAAAAATAGTTTAATAAAACTTTTTTTCTAAACGTAGATATAAATTAAATATATTCATTATGAACGTATCCAAACAAAATGCAAATATATTATATGTCTTGTTCATTTTGATGAAAAAATCGTAAGGGGTTGTTTGTTTTTAAAAAAATACTTCTTAATGGTTTTTAAGTCTGAATCGTTCAGACCTTTTTATAAATCATCTTTTATTAATCATAACTAAAATAAGATTTCGAACTTTAGACCTCTTAAAAAACAAACGACATCTAAATGTGTTACTAACTTTTATAAAGTAAAATAAAAAATTACTACGATAATTGAATATGCGTTTGATTTAAAATGTTTGCTTACATAAATAAATAGTTAAATAGAAAAATGCTAATATCTAATTAGAATACTAACATTTATCAGGAAGAAGTAACTGAACAGTAAGTTACACTTTTGGTCCTTGAGGTTTTTAGTAAGTTACAGATTTGGTCCTTGAGCTTTTATCTTTTTTTTCTATGTTTGTAGAGTTACAGATTTGGTCCCTATAGTTTTATTTTCCTCTTGGATTTAGTCCCCATAATTTGTTGATTCCAAGATTACACTTTCGATTTTGCATTTGTGTAACGTTTTGGTCATCGAAAGTAAAAGTTGTTAGCTCCTGACCGTTAAATAAATGACATTTCGATCATTTATAAGTTTTTCATTTTCTAATTTAAATAAATAAAAGTTATATTATAAAAATTATTTTTATTATATAAGCATAAAATAAAGATCCCTTAACATGCATCGCATCTCAATGACTGTGTCTTCTCCAACCCAAAACCTTTCGCCTTCCCCATCAATCCAAACACATAGTCGTAGGTGATTCACGCACCAATTTTTTATTTATTAATAAAGTAATTTATCATAATTTATTTTATGTTTAATAATGATGTAAAATTTGTTTAATTCATATTTTTATTATAATTTAATTTAGGTTTAATAACAATGTAACTTTTTTTAAGTTTAATGATGTAATGTACCATTTGCCAATTTATTTTCGCTTTCTATCATACACACACATCATCCTCATAGGGCATTTTGTAAATTATAGTCATGCTGCTAACAGACACAAAATGTTTTGTTCTCATAATTGGTGATGCTCAAATTTATGGTCTTAATATTTCTTTCCATCCGCAGCAACGCGCGGGCATTAATCCCACCTCGTTTTTAATATAATTTGGTCGACAAATAATTAAAAATCATTTTTAGTAAAATATGTATTACAATATTATCCTGTCCACACTCGACACCCGTGAAGAGCAATGGCACAAAAAGTCAATATTGTCATAACTCTAAATCTTATACAACCAAATAATTATTTTCTCTCTTATAACATAGTTATAGGTGAATTCTATTCATACCTCCTCCTTATCGTGGGTATATAAGTGAGGTAGGAGAGGGTATCTGAGTGAGATAGAGAGGGTATGAGGGATTTTATGATTGAGGAGGGATAGGGATAGCAACACCCTCTATATATAGGGTTAATCATTTGGCAAACCCTATATTATATAATAACCGTAAGAAATATCATTGTAAGGTATTCTTTTACATTATTATTTTCATCTAAAACTAGAATTTAAAATATTTATTAACATATATTTGGTTTATAATATGTTTGTTTCATATGTATTCGTTTTATAATGTGGAACTTTTTAATTGTATTTTTTGTTTCACAAACACATAAAAAATGTTCACATTGTGAAACAAATATATGTTAATTAATAACCTAAATTCAAGTCATAGCTGAAAAAATATCATGTGAAATAACAATAATGCACCGGTTCTCAATGTTATTATAAATTTATGGGTTCTCAAATGAAATCCCATATATATATATATACACACACACACATAGATAGAGAATCAAACGAGAACGGTACATATTTAAAAGAACACGAGAACGACAAATCACATATAAAATCATAAGTGATTTTACATGTGATTCCCGCGACCTTAAGTCGTGGCAAAAGTCGCCCGCGTACTGTGATTTTGTACGACTTCCCCGCTAATGTAAAATCACTTATGATTTTGTATGTGATTTGCCGTTCTCGTGTTCTTTTAAATAGGTATTGTTCTCGTTTGAACCCGACTCCACATAGATATATATAGCCTTAGGTTCATTTGAGAAATGATAAATATATGAGAAATAGAGAAGTAATCCTAGTCATTCATACGGTCAAAATCGGATTTGACTGGTCAAATATTCCGGTTTTAACTAGTCAAAAGTTGCGGCTTTGACTGGTCAAAAGTTGCGGCTATTCCAAAAATAGAATGACACTTTCGTAAGTTTTACAAAATACATGGGTTGTGTTCATATATGAACCTGTATAATTCACATATGAACTATATGTTCATATATGAACCAGTTTAATTCACATCTGAACTCTTTTAACTGGTTCATATATGAACCTTTGTGATTCATATATGAACCAATTAACTGATTCACATATGAATTAATTAACTGTTGGTTCATATATGAATCAGTTAAATTATTTAACAGATTCATATATGAACCTTTGTGATTCATATATGAACAAATTAACTGATTCTCATATGAAATAATTAACTGATTCACATATGAACGTATAGTTCATATGTGAATCATACATGTTCATATATGAACTCATACCGTGTATTTTACGAAACTACCCTCTACCTTCTATAGACCACACAAGGAATTATCCGGTGCTTCGCGGTCAAAACCGCAAATGTTGACTAGATATTCACTAAGATTACTTCTCAATTTCTCATATATTTTACCATTTCTCAAATGAACCAAACTTTATATATATATATATATATATATATATATATATATATATATATAAATTTTGGTTCAAAAAGAAACTAAATATCGTGAGAAAGTAAGAATATAATGTTAAGAACATGTTCATATGTGAATCATTGAAAAATTCAGAAAAATATATTTGAAGGTTTATATGGGTTCACATACAGAGGCGGATCAAGGAATTTTTGGGTATGGTGTCACAAAATAATTTCATATTAATATATACTAAAATAAAAGTATAGCAAAAAAATACACTTTCATAAAAAAAATGAGATATAAGCTACCGCCTACAACTATTCCCTATGAGACTTCATCTTTTGGAAGCGGTTGAGTACGTCTTCGTTCGTGACCAAGACAATCGTTTTTTTTTTCAACGTAACAAATGATCGAATCATTCAAAAAGTGGTCACTCATTAGGTGTCGGATCCATACATGAATGCAATTAACTTTAAAAATGTGTATTTAATAGTGATTAAATATTATATTTACCATACATGAATGCAATTAATGTTAAAAATATGTTATTTTTTATTTGTTTTTACATTAACAATATAATTAATTTTAAAAATATTCAATATTGTCTCCTCTCGAAAGGTATCGACGAGGCCTTTTAAAGGTGTAATTTGTAAAAATAATACATGTTTTTGATGTATTTTAGCTAATAATTAACTAATATGATAATGATATAAAATAAAAAAGAAAAAGTGAAAGTAGGTAAATTAAAACTGCTAAAGTTTTTGAAAGGTCGTAACTGTAATTGATTTCCAATCACTACCATGGTGTACTGTTTATTTTTATTTTTTTCATTTAAACCCCAAGGCTTTTTAATGTTTATGGTTTCATATCAAAAAATCTTATGGTTCCACTTAGAAAAACTTATGGTTTCACATTTACATAAGCCTTATGTTTAGAAAAACAGATTCATATATGTACTAATTAACTGATTCTCATATAAACTAATTAAGTAATTCATATATGAACTAATTAACTGATTCACATATGAACGTATAGTTCATATGTGAATCATATAGGTTCATATATGAACTAATTAACTGATTCTCATATGAACTAATTAACTACATATGTAAATCATAAAGGTTCATATATGAACTCATCCCGCGTATTTTACGAAACTATCCCTCTACCTTCTATAGACCATGCAAGAAATTATCCGGTGCTTCGTGGTCAAAGCCGCAAATGTTGACCAGATGAATGGCTAAGATTACTTCTCTATTTATCATACATTTACCATTTCTCAAATGAACCTCTTCATATATATATATATATATATATATATATATATATATATATATATATATATATATAAATTTATAAATTGTATATGTATATTTGAGATAAACATGTTCAATTCCAAAAATAACGTGAGGCCAACAAAAAGGGGACAATATATGATATCATCACATGGTGGGTAAAAGATTTTATGCAGCAAGGGTAGGTGTCTACTTTAGTACTTTACAACGGCTTATTCACTCAATTTTTATTATCTATATTTAGTGTTCGTTTGTTTTTTTAAGAGGTCTAAAGTCTGAAATCTTATTTTATTTATGATTAATAAGAAGTAGTGTGTAAAAATGTCTGAATGATTCAGACTTAAGAGTCATTAAGAGGTTTTTAGAAAAAAACAAACAACCCCTTCTAAATAAACACAAAAAAATAAATATGCAAAACCTAGTTGAAAATGCCTTAATTTACCATGTAGTTGATAAATTTAATTAATTATTTTATTACAAACATATCCTAAATAGGATAAACAAACAACTCATAAATGTCTTCCGACAAAAAAAATATACAAAACCTACTTGAAAGTATGATAATATATGATTTAGATGACTCTGTATCAAGATTTACAAAGAATACAAGGTGTGGAATGGAAGATAGAGAGATAATGAATACCTAGAATGAATGGCATGGTTTTGATGCCTCCAAGAACCTTCTTCTCTTTATTGTCTTCATGGTCATTCTCACCATTCTCATCCTCTTTGGTTAAAGACATTTTCCTCTTCACAACCTCCATATTTGCTTTGCTTTGCTTTTGCTCTTTTTGATGATTGAATGAATGATTTATATAGAAATTGAGTGAAGGCAATGATACACATGAATGATAGTGGTAATGATGAGTCATGACATAACATGATGTGTTTTAATACACCTTGTCTCATTCCCATTTTAATTTGAATATGTCACTTTCACATGTCAATCACCCACTCACCCAAATTTAATTTGTTATATATATATATAACCATCAAACACTTACCAAAATGTAAATTTTTACCATACTTCTAAGCAAACATAAGAGCACCTACAAGCCAAAGGGACAATGGTCAAACCACACTTAGGTGTCGTTTATTTTATAAGAGGCCTGAAGTCTAAAATCTTATTTTAGTTATGATTAATAAGAGGTGGTGTGTAAAAATGTCTGAACGATTCAGACTTAAGAGTCATTAAGAGGTTTAAAAAAAAAACCTTAGAGTAGCAAATATCTCAACTTTCTTGAAGGTTAAAAGTTTAAATCTCAATAATTGGTACTTTGTCATATACTTATACACATACACACGTAAGTGTATGTATGTGTATATATATATAGAGAGAGAGAGAGAGGGAGAGATGGGGAAGAGAGGTTCAAACAAGAACATGGTCAAAGTAAGAAAACACAAAAACACATATATTAAATGAGATACTATAGTCAATCACATGTGATTAAATAAATATTTTTAAAATTAAAACCAAGGGTATGCATGTGATTTGGCCTCGGCCAAGGTAGCCAGACTCTCTACTATAGTATCACATGTGACATAGATGTTCTCGTGAATCTTCTAAATTGGAGGATATTCTTGTTTCAATTTATATATATACACACAAACACACATAGAGAAAAGTTCAATTGCAAACATGTTTGCATTGTGAATTGGGAGATAAAGGAAAGCGTGACACATGGCTTCCTTTGTTCCCATTCATCATGAATAATGAACCACATTCATCATGAATAATGAACATGAGTTTTTATAGCAACATTCATGATTAATGTTACACCGTTCAGGATGAATAATGCATTATTTATGATAAGTATGATGCAATTAATGTTTGGGACACGTGGCACTTTATTAATATATCCCATATAATTCACAATAAAACTTAAATTTGCAATGAACTTGCCCCATATATATATGTGTGTGTGAAAGTTTGGACCATTTTATGTAGCATACTTGCTATATTTTAAAAGTTTTTTTTATTTAAATTTTTGTGATTGATGAATTTATTTTATCAAACTATACGTAAATTGTTAAGTCTAAATATTGTATCCAAGATTTAATAGGAAAGTCAATGTTGTAAAAGTCAACAATGTCTTAGTCAAAGCTTGGTTTGTTTCCTTAGCCTTTAAGGCTTTGTAATAGATAGGTAGTATAAATAGTGTTGTCTTTGTAATCTTGTAATAATGTTCTAGAGAGCTATGTGTGTATTGTTATTCAGAGACATATGATCTCTCTAGACTTTCTCTCTCTAGTTCTTGAGCTTTCTGTCATATATTGAGTAATTGCTTGTTGTGATTGGGATTTATTGTTTATCAATTGGTATCAGAGTTGAACCAAACTTTTCAGAAAAGATTTGATCGTGATTTGAATTGAAATCTGATGTTTTTTTTTGAATTGAAAATTTGATTTTTTTTAAAGTTTTTCAAGAAAACGAGTTTTTCACTGTTCAATCGAATTTTTTGTGTAAAATCATTTTTGTTGCAAGAAAATGGATTCATTGGATGCGATTTATGTTGGTGATTGATTCTTGTTTTGCTTTCATATCATAATTCATTCAAAATCAATTCCAATTTTCGATTTTTGAGATTTTCTTGAACTCGAGTTCGATTTCTGTTCTTGATTAAAATTGTGCAAATTGTTGTTTTCAATCTGAATTTGTTAGTATATTTGAGTTTCGTATTGTTTATCGATAATACTGACAAGTTCTTAAGATCAAATGTGCAGGTTTTGATCGATTTGAGTTAGAATCAGTCAAGATCCACGGTTTGCGCTTCATTCATGAAAGTTTGCTCCTCATTCATGCTACTTTGCGCTTCATTCATCATGATTTGCGTTTCATTCTTATTATTTGTATAAGGTTCATTTTGATCTAATTTGCGTGTTAGTGTATTTTTCAGGTCTAGTTTGAAACGCAAAGCTCCTCTTGAGTATCAAGGATTTCAAGATTCGCGGTTCTAAGCTTCATACGCAAACATCAGTTTGTGTATCACTCGGTACACGCAAAGTCTAAGTTTGCGTGTCTCTCTTTACACGCAAAGTCTAACTTTGCGCGTCTCTCATCAAACGCAAAGTTCAGTTTGCGTTTCTCACATCACTCATGAAGTCTCATCTTGCACTTCTCAAAGTAAACGCAAAGTTTCAGTTTGCGGATCCTTACTGAAACGCAAACCTCTAGTTTGCGTAATATCTCTCTCTCTCTAAAAAAAAAAGTCTGGAAATTTTTTTTTAGTCATATATGGAAAAAAAATTTAACTTTGCGCCATAACATGTGTTGTTCAAATTTTCAATTTTTACGAAATATTTTTCTTAAGATTTCAATTTGATCTGATTTTTGATTTTCTAATACATAGTTTGGAACGAGATCATACACATCAAGCTGATTACTTTTTGAAGATGTCAATACTGTACAAACCTGATATATCTGTAATAGAAGCTGAACGAAGGACTCTGCAATTTAAAAATTCAGAGTATCTCAGAAGGATTCAGGAGTTGGAACTGAAATTGTACAACTGTGTTAAAACTCCTGAATGTATAAATTGTACTAAAAATAGATCTAATTTTTCAGGTATTCTTTATGAAAAGGAGAAAGAGATAAAAGAGAAAGAAAGAGAGATTATGAATCTTCAAATCCAACTGAAGACAACTGATCAGAAATCACCTGAGCTACAAGCAGAATCAGTTGAGCTTCAAAACAAGTTGAAGGTTTTAAAAGAAAAAATGAAGGGATTGGAATCTGAGAACACGGAGCTTAGAAAGAATTTATCAGTTTTGGAAAAACAACTTGTTGATAATAAAGCTGATTTTGAAAATAAAAATAAAAATTTTTCAAAGAAGTGTTCTGCGGAAAAGAAGTCAGTGGAGCTTAAATGCTTAAAATTTTCTCAACAAATTTCAGATTTTGAGAAAGTACTGATTTTGGAAAGAGAGAAGTTTGATATAGAGAAAAAGGCCATAGAAAAGAAAAATGTAGGATTCTTTAAAGAATTATCTGTCCAGCGAAATGAGTCAGAAAAAGGGTTTGAAGAAGAAAGATTAATTTTTGAGAATGAAATCAAGAATCTGACTTCAAAATTATCTGAACTGTCTGCTGCTGCGCTGAAAGAGCAAAGAACGAAATCTGAGTTCTCAAAGAAGATTGACCAACTTGTGAAAGAAAGAGACACATTTGCTTCAAAGATCAAAGAGCTTGAAAAGTCTGTTTCAAGTTCAAATCAGAAATTCGTCTCTTCACAAAGGTCAGTCAAATCCTTTAATCAGATTTGTCGCACTAACCTTTTCTATGATGAATTTTTAGATGGTTCAGATACTTATCCGAAGAAAAGTTTCAAGAAAGAGAAACTGGTTTGGCAAAAGAAACTAGTCAAAGATGATAAGGAAAATGAGCTGAAAGAGAAGAAATCATGTGTATTTGTACACAAAGTAAAGAAGAACAAAGCACCTAACGATAAGAAATTTTATTGTTCTATTTGTTGTACACATGATCATTTTCACAAAACAAATGATCATTTCTGGTATGGTTCTTACTCTATAATCCCCACACGAACTGCAACTCACATTTCTGGACCCAAATACCAGTGGGTACCAAAGAAAAAAATTGATTCTGTGTTGCAGGCACCTCAATCCAAGGGGGAGTAAGAGAACAATGACTCTTGAGTAAATCAGCTCAAGACCCGGTCTTCAATGTCAAAATGACTTTTAAACACAACAGTTTAGGACTCGTACCTCAACGATCAAAAAGACCTTACTCCTGTGTTTTTGCATCCGATGGATATGATGGTCTTCATCCCAAAAGAATTGATCTGATCTCTATCCTATACTTTTTCACTGATAGATTTTTCTGATATGATGGTCTACAATTCAAAAGGGAGTGTCTGATCTCTATCCTATTTTAACTGATATATCTCAGATGCTTAATTTAAGGGGGAGTAAAGGTGATGACTTCTGATTAATTCAGATCAGAACTCATACTATACACCGTTTTACTGCTTTCTTTTATTTTTGAATAAATGATGTGAATAAAGTGGCTTCTGATCACATGACAAATCAGGACCCGTTTTTCAATATTCAAAGAAGGATATTGTGCTACTATCCAGGGGGAGCTTAAAAGACTTAAATCATTATATTATGATTTGAGGGGGAGCTGAAAAGGTAAAAATCTTCTGATCCTAGATCTCAAATTGTTTGAAAGAAGAACAACTTTCAAACATGAAAAACAATTTCTGAAATGTTCAAACCACTTCTCTATTCTCAAAAGATTTCATGAATTCAGAAGTGAGCTTTTAAATGTTTTTCAATTCTGAACGTTAATGTTTAACTGACCGTGTGTTTCCAAAGATTGATACTTGTGTATTATCTTGTCCATATATTGTCAAGTATTCATACACACCGGTTCAGTATTTTATTTGAAATTGTTATTACCATGTCTCTAAATGAACCAATTTTTCGATGGTAATACCCCCGTTTGTTTTCAAAGTTGTTGAGTATCATTCATCTTTTCATATTTGTGCTTTCATTTATAAATTGTTTATATTCGTTCATATAAACAAAATTTCCAATTCTTTGATACCCTAACCATTTGATTTGATCTGTTTAATTCATTGTCAGATTCTCAAAACAATTCTCTTGACTTCATTTCATTCATTCAATATTCTTGTTTTGAGAAATCTTCAAAGTTCAAATGCTCAAATTTCATTTCTGATTTTTGATGAGCATACATACACTGACATGTGATTTCTTGTGATTTACATGTCAAGAAATTCATTGACCAGCATGTACTTTTAGGAACATGGGATTCAGTGTGAGTGCTTAATAGATCTTCTATGGATTCACGATAACCAGTGTTTCCTACCTCGGAAGAAATCCTTTGAGTGATTAAGGGGAGAGGGGTCTAAAAGAATTGAGTGTGGGAGTGAGTAGAGGTAAAATGGAAATGAGAGATTGGTTAGATGTGAGCTTGTATGTTTAAAAGAAAGAGGGTGTGAAAACAGAGTTAAAAGAAGATCAGAACTCTGCACCAAACATCTTTCTGAGACGGGCAGCCACATTACTGATTGGTTCACATTTCTTTGGTGACCATCATTGAAATAGGCAAATAGCCCATGCCATCTCTTGTATACAACCCCACCAGCTACTCATTCTTTTCTTAAAAAGAGAATGTTTCACATTTTCTGGGGAAGCAGCATATAATCTATCGGATCTTCTTTTGGAAGATACTGATATTGAAAAAGAAGGAAAGTTGCCCCACCTTCGACCCTTTCTCATGCACATTGAGTCCATGTATAATCATTGTTGTCTTAGTGATTTACATACTTTGAGCCTTAATGAAACACAATCATTGTGCCTGAATTCTTTCATACACAAGCACGAGCACACAGAAATTTTGTTTTTCTGTCAGAACATTCATAGATAAACCTTGTGTTTTTCAATGATTGAATGGAAGTCCTGGGGAGTCATCATCAAACAAGCTCATTATATTGTACATTCGTTGTACACAGTAACTTTGTGTTACTAACAGGCATTCCTAACTGTTTCATATGTTGAATCAGGGTTACACGCTCATTATGTCTGAATTTGAAAAGATTCGGATATATACAGTTCATGATTCGGCTCTTCAGACAAAGTGTGGAAATTGTCAAAGGGGAGATTGTTAGTTGATCTCAAAGGGGAAAATCAAAGTCTGAGCTGAAATTGATGAAGTTTTGATGATAATGATGCTCACATCATCAAAAAGGGGGAGAATTATACAAAGTTCAATTTCAAAAGTTCTTGTTCAAAGTCCAAGTCTGAAATTTCAAAATGCTTCTACTGATTTAAAGTTCAAGTCTGATAAAGAAATTCAAAGCCAAAAGATTTTGAAGGAAGAATGTTCAAAGAAAATTTGATGATTCAAGAAAGTTTGTTTCTTTCAAAGATGGTTCAGAGATCAAAGTGATGAAGATACAATTTCAGAGATTTCTCAAAGATGTTTCATTGTTCAAAGGCAGTTTTCAAATAATGAAGTTTCAAGTGATCAAAGAATGAAGTTTCAAGTTCAAAAGGTGTTGCAAGAATTCCGTTTCGTGTTCAAGGCATGTTGACTTTCAAAGCTTCAAAGTTTAAAAAGACTTTTCAAGATTCTTAAAAAGCCAAAAGACTGAAGACTGTGAAAGCGTCAAAGTTCAAAGATAAAGAGACAAAAAAAGCTGAAGAATCAAGAGCTGAAGATCTGTATCAAATTTTTATTAAATCTTGAATACAAAGGGGGAGATTGTTAAGTCTAATTATTGTATCCAAGATTTAATAGGAAATTCAATGTTGTAAAAGTCAACAATGTCTTAGTCAAAGCTTGGATTGTTTCCTTAGCCTTTAAGGCTTTGTAATAGATAGGTAGTATAAATAGTGCTGTCTTTGTAATCTTGTAATAATGTTCTAGAGAGCTATGTGTGTATTGTTATTCAGAGACATATGAATACGAGATCTACTTTCTCTCTCTAGACTTTCTCTCTCTAGTTCTTGAGCTTTCTGTCATATATTGAGTAATTGCTTGTTGTGATTGGGATTTATTGTTTATCATAAACGGATATGATGATCTTGAAGAGTTGATACGTAATAAAATGATGTTTCTTTTATTTGTGGGATTGAAGAGATTAAATCAAATATTTATGTTCTATGCGACAACTATACTTTTATGTGATATTTTACTGGAAAGCTTTTATATAAAATGAAAATGAAAAAAAAAATACGAAGAAAAGAAGAATACAAGACAGCTTAGGTTATCAGTAAGGTTCGTTATAAAAGGAAAAGTAAATGTCAAGAACTAGTACTGGATCAGCATGCACATATCATATATATATGTCATATCAAATTCAAGCATGTGAGATGAAAATAACTCGGTCCCAATTTCTTTTCACACATCGTGATATAACCCATTTTGTAACGGGTTTGACTAACTCAATAATATATCATCAGATATGTGGTTCGTCTTAAAAGACAAAACGAGCCACACAAAATGCAGAATGGCTTTGCATTGGTTTACGAAAAGTTCAAGGGCTGAAATGTAAAAAAAGAAATAGAAAGGGAACTGATGAAAGAATGAAGGCTCAATTTTTTATAAGAGATAAATCCTTAACCCAATAGTTTTTCAAAATAAAAGGTAGGAATAGTAATTTTTCTAAATGAAAGGTGTAAAATGTAAAATTTTGCAAGCTATTTATCTGCAGGATTGCTTTTATTTAAGTTCATGGGCACATCCTCATAGACCGACCGACCGACCGACATTGATATTCTAAAATAAAAAATATTTCTGATTTTTTAGTATTTAATATTGGAGAAATGCATTAAATATAATGAAGTTTGTTTTATTTTTCTATTAATCTAAACGATAATTTTATTTTTCAATTAGTTAATAAACGTGCAATAAAGAACTAATCTTCATATATATAAAAAGAAAACCTTGGAGTATTGTGGTAGCATCATGAGAATCGAGTATTCTCAAATTATGAATTATGGTTGATTTGGAGTTGTCCCAAATTGATGCCCCCGTTAGAGATATACCTCGTCTGGATCAACGCCGAAGACCTGTTCGAGGTCAACGTAGAAATTATCAAACTCATGACGGGCCTTGACCCAACGGGAGATTGGCTGGGGCGGGGAGCTCGAGCCCTAGATAATCCGAGAACCGCCACGGGGGAAGAGTCCTTAGAAAGGCTACGTTCCTTTTTAGATAATCTGAGTCAAGGCGGAAAAAGATCCGAGACTTTCCTACAATTAAAAGGGAAGGTTTTCCTTGGGACAACCCCCCCAAGGCAGGGTCGTGCCTGGGGGAGGGCGGGTCGGGCCCACGTCCAGGGCCCACAAGAAATAGGGGTCCACTCTTTTTTAGTATATACTATATAGTATATATAGCAGTAGTTAAAAAAATTAGTAAATAAACTAGACAATTTTTTTAAGTATCTAATAGGTCACCAAAAAGAATTTAACATTATATTAAGGGCCCAAACATGTATTCGTTAATTACATTGGAGAATAAAATATGTAAAAAGTTCATTGATCGTTCATTTTATAGTATTGTTTATTTGCTTATTGTTTCTCTAAAATTTTTTTATTCAATAATAAAATATAAAACTACGTTGTCCAAAAAACCTTGATATATATTTCATCATTCATCTTTTACTAACTCTTTTGATTATTTTATCAACATAGTGGTAAATCCACGATGTTTGCCTAGTGGAAGCAAGGTAGATTAAAGGTGTTGGATCCCAGATTTAATCTTACAATAATAATGATATAAACAACAAGAGTAATAACAGCGGAAGCAATATAGTTTAATATCAAAAGCAGATTCAAATATCACAGTTCATATAATAAGATAAGCAGTAAGAACAAGATCTTCTCAAGATATATTCAGTTGATTCTTCTAATACAAGATATCAAAAAGCACACTTTTGTGAAAGGAGTGATGGTCCTAATTATAGGACCATAAAGTAAACAGTGTACTATTCTGACAAATAGAAGCATGCTTGAACAGTGTCTTACCTAAAAGGTAAGCTCAAGACATGCTTGAACAGTAACCTACTCTATAAAGTAAATCTTATCACTAAGTGATTGGTTACCTGTTATGATACTTCAGGAAAATGTCTTCAGCGCCTTCTTCAGAGAGAATGTCTTCAGAGCTCTGATGTAGTCTTCAAAGCCTCTGATGAAGCCATCTCTGATGTCTTCTGCTGAAAGTGTTCCTCTGATATGTACATCAGAGGCAGGTATGTCCTCTGAAGTCTTCGTCCTCTGAAACATGACAGATATTTTCAACACTTTAACAAATGAAGATTTAGAGCTAACAATCTCCCCCTAAGTGTTGAAAATAAAAATTGCAAGAGTAGCAGAGAACAAAAGTTTAAACTAGAAAGCATAGAGGAGAAAATCATCCTCTTAAATATTACTTCTCAAACATTTGGAAATACATTACAGAGAAAGTAACATTCAAAAATAAGGAAACAAACTAACATTTGTCACTAGAACAGATTCCATGAAACTTCATGATTAGAGCTCTGAAATTAATCATTGAGCCAATCTCCAAGTCTAGTTTTGCCAATAGATCTGCTCTGTGCCTTTCTTTCTTCACATGGATCATTTTCTGTATTCCTCTCAAGGTCTCATAAGAGTATTTCGAAACTTCTGAAGCAAGAAAGATTTTATTTACTTGGTTTACTCTATAGACGAAACCCAGAGGTTCTGCTATTATTGATCCTGTCTTCTGTTTGTCAAGATTATCGATTGACTCCACAGGTTCAGTCACGTCCAGCTTTTCTTCTCCCAGGTTCAGAGCAATCTGGAAGTCACGTTTTGCTCTATGTTGGACATAAGCCTCCATTGCCCTTCTGACTTCAACCATGCCCATTCTGATCTCTCTTCTTCCATGATCGTATCTAGCAGAGCAATAGGCGTATAAATGAGGTAAATCATATGGATTTAGATTTACGAGATCATTATCATTGAACTCGTAAATCTTCTGATCAGAGCGAGTTACCATATAGTGCCTATAGATGATCTTGTTGTAGGCAAAGGTCTTCTCAGAGATTTTGTTGATTTTGATGATTGGATCATCAGATAGGACCTGTGATCTGGGTGTGGTTTTATCTCTGACAAATCTTCGCTCATAGTCGGGCATGTTCTCTCTGATCCTTGGATTAAGAGGAATGACTAGAGTATCTGCCAAGTTAAATTCACAGTAGATGTATCTGAAATGATATTCTATTGAGGCTTCGAGATTGGATGCTAGGAATGTAGGAGGTTGAGTAAACACTTTGGCTGGTAAACCAATGCTTGTCTTCTGAACAGGTTTCCCTGAAGGAGCCTGTTCATCAACAACCATGGTCTTTGGTTCGTTTGTCTGTGGAGGATCTTCTGTTGTAGGTTCAGAGATGTAGCCATCTATCTCTGGTGATTCCCTCAACTCTGTTGCTGTTGAAGTATGATGTGGTTGAGCATTCTTGAATACATACTCTTCAACATCAACTACTTCAATATGTTCTTCAGTAGTTTCTTTTTCTCCTGAATCTGATTTTTCTTCTTGTTTAGATTCTGATTCTGCTTTTTCAAATTCTGATTTTTCTTCTTGTTCAGATTTTGATTCTGTTTTTTCAGACTCTGATTCGAAAGCATCTCTCATCACATATGTTGGTCTTTCAGGTGATGAGAATGCATCTTCTGATGTAGAGTAGTATATTAGCTGCTCGTCGTCTTCATCTTCTTTAGAGCCCCAATAGTTTCTGGAGTTGCATTTATGACTGGTATTATTGGAGCACCTGAAGTAGATGGTGCTAGGAAGAAAACAGGTACTGGAGACTTTAGAGTGGTCTGGTTATCTTCAGCAGAGGTTGATGTTGAGCGTCTTTCTGTTTCTTTTTCTTTGCCTCGGTTTGTTTCAGAGGGAGTGGACTCCTTTTGTGTTTCAACAATTCTAGGTGTTTGAGTCTTCTCCCCCTTATGAAGATCTGATGACCCCTGAGGTTGGTCATCATGGTCATCAGAGTCTTCATACCTTGCCTTTTTCCGGGCTTCCTCAGAGCATGCGACCTCTGGTTCCTTCCTCTTCAGTGATCCTTCTGAAGACATAACATTCTTCAGAAGGTATTCTATTGTCTTGTTCTGTTGGGTGGTCTTGGAGACAAATTTGCTGGAGATATTCATTACATTGTTGGTTATCTTCTTGGAGAAGTTGTTGAGGTCAGCCTTTGTAACGAATTCGGATGTATCAGGAGCAGCAGCAGAGGAGGTAGGGATCTTTGCAATCACCTCTGCCAAAGACCGCAAGACTTCCTCTTTGAATTGAGAAAAGTCTGCATGTGTTGGAGTTGGGGCAGAGGGAGTTGGAATCGCCTTGAGGAGCTCTGTTGTGGAGTTCTGAATTTCTCTGGATAGAACCGAGTCATTTTTGATGACCAGGCTTTCCAGAGCATCCAATTTAGCGTTCTGAGAGATAACGGTCGTGCGCAACTCAGAGACCTCTGAAGTGAGCTTTGCAAATTCAGAGTGAGAGGCAGAGGCCTCTGAGGTCTTCTCCATTTGAAGTTTAATCTCCTTTAGAGAGTTTCTGATTTCATCACCAAAGATTTTGAACTCCTCTTTGGTGACATAATCAGAGGGGGTGACCTTAGGATCAACACATGATTCTAAGTTTCCCTCGAGTTCAGAGGGGCCTTCTTTCGGAGGTGGTTTGATGTTTTCTCCAGAAGGACTTCCCATTAATCCTTGAGGACCCTTTTTCAAGGATTTCTCTATAATGGTTCTGATAGGTCTGCCATCATCAGAGTCAGATTCTAATGATGATGAGAACCTAATATGTGTGGACACCTTGTTGTCCAGGCTAAGGAGTCCATGTGCAAGAAGGTCGTGCCATTCTTTCTCTGACAGGCAATCCTTACGAGAGATCTTAGGTCTCTCCTGATCTAAGGGACGGTCCAACATTTTATGAGCCACAAAGGCATCATGTGTGTGAGGTGGTGGCATACTCTGGGGTGAATGAGTATTTTTATCTTGGTCTATGTAAGTCATGTTGGGAGGACTTAGCAGTATCAGAGGTTGCCCCTTTGGTGCATGCTTCAGAGATAGAAGAAGATGCCTCTGAGCGGCTGGGATGGGAAGGGTTCGAGGTGTTCACCTCTGTTTCAATGTTCATTGATGTTGGACCACCTTGGACAGTAAATGTGTTTGCACGGGGATTTTGGCTTTGGAATCGCTCAGATGTGCTATCAAAGGCATCTTTTTCTACCACTCCGCCCTCGGATTCTAGGTTCAGAAACTCACCCTCTGGAATTCTCTCTTCCTCACCTTCCTATGCTCTGACAGAGTTATTCTCTTCGTCAGAGGGAGGGTTCTCTTGTCTTCTCTCCCTTACTCTCACAGAGCCACCCTCTGGTTGCTCTCTGTGAATGTTTTGAGCAGTATCAGAGATGTCACTATCTGATTCTTGTTCTGGCTTAGAACCTAAGTGTGTTGGGGATCTCATCATCGGTTCTGATGATTGGGCAACACGACTAAGTAGAAGATGGGTATCGAAGTTAGCAGGAATTACCTCAAGCATGGAGTGTGGAAAACGTCGCTCTTTAGGGTACGGAGGAACCTCTGTTTCTTTGAAAGAATTCATGATGAACAATGGTGTGCGCGGACCTTCCTCAGTGAGAGAGAATTTCGCCATTGCCCGCTGGATGATAACAGAAAGAAATCTGGGAAATAGGACTGAAATGGGTTGTTTTCCTTTGGCCAAGTCTTTGTTCTTCTTGCCCACCGCAGTCAGCATCTCACAGAAAAGGATATGAGCCATATTAATGCTTCTGTTGAAGAAGAGTGCATACATGATGGCAAGGATGGATGGATGTGTCTGATCCTGGCTTCCAATTTTACAGGTAATTGTGCGATTCAACACACTAAACATGAAGTTCCACTTGGGAGGCAGGAACTGACGTCTAAACTGACTTAGGCGTGTGATTTCCTTGTTGTAGCCTAAGTGGTGGAGGAACTGAAGAAGAACTTCTTGAGTTGGTGGTTTCTCAAATTTCTCTATTTGAAGGTCTGATGTTGTGAGCAGGTTGAATCTGCGAGTTAGGGTTTGTGGGGTGATTCTTATGTTCATGCTTTGATCACCTAGGTCAATGTGCCCAACTAGTCCTTCCTTTTCATCATCGTATTTACTTGAATACCACCATTGTTGAACAAAGCGTAGAGGAACATCTGAAGCATGTTTGGTGAGGACATCATTGAGTTCGCAGTTGGTGAAAAAGTCTAGTATGGGGCGAAACTGCTCATCGTATTTGGTAAGGGTGACATCCAGAAAATAGTTGTTGCCTTTCACTGGGACGTCAAATTGTTCCATGTTCAATCTTGGAACTAGTTTGCTGGAGTTGTCTGAGGTTTGGGAATGAGCCTCCATTGTTGCAGGTTTTGAGAAGGATGAGATCTTAGAAAGAGAGAGAGATTTGGGATTTTGGATTCTGAGAGCGTAAAGAATAACGAGAAGGGAAAATGGGTTTTTATGGACAAAGGTGGAGTGAAAGGGTATGGAAACGGCGATTGAGTGTTCCAATGTCAGAAAGGACGTTCCATCATCCCCTAATAAATAGATGACACGTTGAGGTGTATAGGGGAGAGACGCTTGGTGTCAGAAAACCGCCAGAAGGGTTTTTGAAAAGAAACGAATGGTTATCCAAAAGAGATTTTATTTTAAATTATTTTTCTTTTAAAAGAAATTCCTGGAATATTCTCAAAAATGAGAAAAGATCATGGTTTTTGATATGAGAAACAGGGACAAGATCAGAGGCTCTGATATGAGTATCGGAGACAAGATCAGAGGCTCTGATATAAATGTCAGAGACAAGATCAGAGGCTCTGATATGAGTATCAGAGACAAGATCAGAGGCTCTGATATGTGTATCAGAGAAGCTCTTGCTCCCCCTTGAAAAATGAAGGGTTATTTTGCTCCCCTTGACCAAAGAATGGTTTCTTTTTATCTTCTCCCCCTTGACAGAAGCGTAGATATACAAAAGAATGATTTTGACTATTTGAACAATGTTCAGAGATGCTGAAATTACTTTCAGAAGCTCTGTTGAGAACATGCTACTAATGTCAGAAGCTCTGATGAAAGGATCAGAGACTCTGATGTTTTCCTGTTTTAGGTAGACATGTTCAACATTCTCAACTTGCTGATTAAAAAATTGAACCTTCGATCATCCAAATCTTTAGTGAAAATATCAGCAAGTTGAAGTTCTGTTGGTACAAAATACATTTTGATTGTTCCCTTCTCAACATGATCTTTTAGAAAGTGGTACCTTACATCAATATGCTTTGTTTTAGAATGCTGCACTGGATTGGCAGAGATGGCTATGGCACTCTTTGAATCACACAGAATTGGAATTCTGTCATACTGTAAGCCATAGTCTCTGAGTTGAGTTTGCATCCATATGACTTGAGAGCAACAACTAGCAGCAGCAACATATTCTGCCTCTGCTGTAGAAGTTGAAACACAGTTTTGCTTTTTGGATGTCCAACTTACCAACTTATTTCCCAATAGTTGACAGCATCCTGATGTACTCTTTCTGTCAAGTTTGCATCCTGCATGATCTGCATCAGTGTATGCTGTTAAATCAAATCTAGACAGTTTTGGATACCAGAGACTTAAAGAAGGTGTGCCTCTGAGATATCTAAAAATTCTTTTAACAGCAGATAAATGAGATTCTTTTGGATTTGATTGATATCGAGCACAGAGACATGTTGCGAACATTATATCAGGCCTGCTTGCAGTTAAGTATAGAAGTGATCCTATCATGCCTCTGTAGGTTTTGACAGCTACAGATTTTCCCGAAAGATCAGAGTCAAGCTTGACTCCAGTTGCAATAGGTGTTTTCATAGAGGTTGAATCATTGAGTCTGTATTTTTTTCAAAATGTCAGAGACATACTTAGATTGAGTTATAAAAGTACCCTCTGATGTTTGCTTTACTTGTAAGCCTAGAAAGAATGTTAATTCTCCCATAAGACTCATCTCAAATTTACTCTTCATCAACTCTGAAAACTTATCACAATACTTTTGATTTGTAGAGCCAAATATAATGTCATCAATGTATATCTGTACTAAAAGCATCTCATTTTTGTACCTTTTTATGAACAAAGTTGTATCTATTGTACCTTTTTCAAAACCATTATTTATCAGAAATGTGGACAGAGTAGCATACCATGCTCTTGGAGCTTGTTTAAGTCCGTATAGAGCTTTATCAAGATAATAAACATGGTTAGGAAACTCTGCATTTTCAAATCCAGGTGGTTGCTGGACATAAACTTCTTCATTTAATTTACCATTTAGAAAGGCAGATATAACATCCATCTGATATACTTTGAACCCTTTGTGTGCAGCATAGGCTAAGAAGATTCTAATTGCTTCTAGCCTAGCTACAGGTGCGAAGGTTTCATCATAATCAATACCCTCTTCTTGGCAATATCCCTTAGCAACCAACCTTGCTTTGTTTATGATAATAATGCCATCCTCATCCTTTTTATTTCTGAAGATCCATTTAGTTCCAATTGCAAATTTTCCTTTAGGAAGGGGAACTAAGGTCCAAACTTTGTTTCTTTCAAACTCTTGAAGCTCATTCTGCATTGCAGAGATCCAATGAGGATCTTCAATAGCTTCATTTACCGTTTTTGGTTCAATGATGCTTAAAAAATTTACAAAATAGCATTCATTGATTGTGGCTGATCTGGTTTTGACACCCTCTGAAGGTGATCCAATGATCTGATCATGGGAATGATCCTTTGTCCATCTTGTGAGTGGAGCATGAATATGAGGTAGAGTTTGAGCATCAGAGATGATTGAAGGAGACATCTATGTTGTGCTGTGCAGAGGCTCTAAAGTGGGTTCCAGAGGCTCTGAGGTGGGTTCCAGAGACTCTGAAGTGGGTTCCAAAGATGAAGTATGCTCTGAAGTTTCTTCAAGAGATGTCTCTGGAAATTCTTCAGATGTTTCTTGCTCATCTCCTGCTTCTGAAGATAATTGTCCTCCAGGTTGTCTTGTTTCATATCTTGGTCCTGTATTTAAAGAAGCAGAAGTTGTAACTTCAGAAGGATCAGAAAGATTTGTACCTGTATTTTGAGGTTCCTCTGAAGTTAATCTGTGAATATCTCAGAAAAGAAACTCTGAATTATCATCATCGAAGAAGTCTTCGAATATGTTGTTTAGTTCAGATTCTCTTATCTTGGACGATTCAGAGATATTCTTGGCAAATGTATGGACATCATTGGTGGCAAGATTTCTGTCATCATCAAAAGACACATTGATGATCTCTTGGATTGTTCTTGTTCTCTGATTGAACACTCTGAAATCTTTTGAGGCTAATGAATATCCAATGAATTTGCTTCCATCTGTTTTCTTGTCAAACTTTCCAAGAGATTCTCTATCATTTAGAATATAACATCTGCATCCAAAAACATGGAAATATTTAACATTAGGTTTCCTATTGTTAATGAGTTCATAAGATGTTTTCTTGAATCTTTTGACAATGGTAGCTCTATTTTGAGTAAAACAGGCTGTTACTGCCTCTGCCCAAAAATTTGTTGGAAGATCAGATCCAACAAGCATAGTTCTTGCAGCTTCAACAAGTGTTAAGTTTTTCCTCTCAACAACACCATTTTGTTGAGGGGTTCTTGCTGCAGATAAGTTTGGAGTTATGCCTTCTTCTAAAAGATATGAGTTGATTTTGGCATTTCTGAACTCTGTCCCATTATCACTTCTGAACTTTGCTATCAAACAGAACCTGCAATCTTTTTAACAATCTTATTAAAATATCAGGGACATCAGACTTGGCTCTGATGAATTCTATCCAAGTATATCTAGAGTATTCGTCAATTAAAACGAGAATATACTTTTTACCTGATAAACTCTGCATAGAGATAGGACCACAGAGATCCACATGAAGCATATGCAGAGGTTTTGGACAATTATTATCACTTTTGGTCTTGTGTGAAGATCTTTTCATTTTTCCCATTTCACAAGCAAAACAAAGATGATCTTTGTTAAACTTCAGAGATGGTAATCCCTTAACCAAATTTAGTTTGACCAACTTATCAAGTGAAGAAAAGTTCAGATGTGAGAACTTTTTATGCCAGAGCCAAACGTCTTCACTATTCAGAGATACTAGACAGAGTTTCTCTGAGTCAGTTTTTATGTGTTTGGAAAAATTCATTCTGTATAAATTACCTTTTTTGTCAGCTCTGAGCATTTCTTGACCTATTTTTGAGTGAAGTAATGAACAATGTTTTTCTTGAAATTTCACATCAAAACCATGGTCACAAAGTTGACTTATGCTGATTAAGTTATGCTTTAACCCATCAACATAAGCAACCTTTGATACAGAGGCATTACCTCTTGTAAGCTCACCATAACCCTTAATCTGCCCTTGCATATTGTCTCCAAAAGTTACTACTCCTCCAGATTTAGCTTTGAAAGAGGATAGTAACTTCTTATCTCCAGTCATATGCCTTGAACATCTAGAATCTAAGTACCAGATTGGCATAGACTGTTTCTGCAAGACAGATTAGATTTTCTTAGGTACCCATCTCATTATGGGTCCTTTTTTGTTAGACTTCTAATTATCTCTTTGAAATTTTGCCTTCTCATCATTTGATGTTTTGGCAGAGTTGTCCTTTTTTTTTGAGGCTTTGTCTCTGAATTTTTATTCAGAGACTGATTTAGAAAACAGTGAGAACCTCTGAAGTGATTTTTCAGTTTCATCAAGAGTTGGATGCAATTGCACTTCACAGAACAAGAAGAAGTAGAAGCAAAGGTTTTCATTTCATTAAATGCATTCGATACATTATGATTCCTTTTTGAATTAGTACTAGGAATATTACAAGTATTCCTAACTACTTCCTTTCTTCTAGCTTGAAAGACAGCCTTCTTTTCAAGTTGTCTCTTCTTGTTCAGAAACATCATTTTCTCTTTATTGCTCACTGCACAAACAAGATTAGAATGGTTAATTTCTTGCCATTTTCCTTTTTGTTCAAGAGTAAACTTGATTGGTTTATAAGTGTAGAGTTGAGAAGTGATGGTTTTATTCTTTGCCTTTACTTTTAATTCTTTTTCAAGATCCAGAGAAGTTTTTGCTTGAAGACACATTTCTGCAAAGTCAGGACATATTGGTATTCTAGGTTTATTTTTTAAAACAGAAATAAGAATATTCAAAATTCCAGAACCAACAGTCTCTATCTTTTTATGAATTGCTTTCTTTGATCTGCAGAAAATCTGTTCATCTATCTCTGGATCAGATTCAGAATCAGAGTCAAGAAAGTCTCTTTCAGCCTTACCAGAGATAACTACCTCTGATGGTTTCTCAATTTTCTTGGGTCTTGAGACTCTGATGATTCTTTTCATGCTCTCTCTCTTCTTCAAATCAGCTATAATATTTTCTTTATTTATTCTTTTGATGCCATCCTCAAATGTAGTTCTGATGCATTCATCAGAGATTGGTGAATACAGAGGAGCATCTGGATTAAGTGAACTCTGAGATTCATCTTCAGAAGTACTTGTTTCAGAGGTACTTTGTTCAGATGTGTCTGATTCATTTTTGATAAATGCATAAAACTTGAAAATCTCTTTGGGATCATTGCTCCGAGGTTTTGTGAAAAATACCTCTGAAGTTTCTTTTTCTATTTTTAAGATAGAATTTGGAAAGCTTTTCACTTCAGAGTATGTAACATTTTTAAAGTTCAGCGCTCTTGTTTTTTATCCCTCTGAGGTTTTTATTCTCTTGAAATTGTTCAGAGATGGACAATCAGAGCTCTAGACCTTTCCTATACACAAAGTGGAAGAAAGTGAAGTTTTCTTCAATCCAGTGAATGGATCCAATTCATTGAATCCCAGCCCTTGAGTATCCATTTGAGAGTTTATCTTTATATGTACATCCTGAGCATCAAGATAGCTTTTGATTTGAAGTTCTTTCCTTTCCAGAGATTGATGTAAGATTTCTCTTTCTTTTTGAAAAAAATTGGTTAAGGCAACAGAATTGAGTCTTTCATACTCAAACCTTTTTACTTCTTCTTTATTAACTTTTAAAACTTTCTCAAGTTCTTTGAATTTTTCTGAAAAAGATTTTTCTTTTTGTTTCTGAACTTTTTCAAGTTCAGATTTTTCAACAAAAATATCCTTCTTTTCTGACTCAAGAAGATCTTTTTCCCTTTTGTAAAATCTAAGATCTTTTGACATTTGTTTTCTTTTTTCTTTTTCATCAACAAGTTTTTGCTTTAAGATTTGAAATTCATCTGTTAGCTTAATAACATCCAATTCAAGTTCACTGTCAGAGGTGGAAGGAGAGTTTACCTTTTCAGAGTAGTCCTCTGATGACCCATCATTCTGATCATCTGTGAAAGCCATACCTCAGAGATTGGTAGGTTCTTCCTCTCCATCGCTTGTTAAGTCTGACAGCCAGTCTTCCATCTCTGCAACAAGTACTCTCTCTTTGACGTTGTACTTGTATTTGTTTGTGTAGTAGTCTTCATCTTTGATGAGCCTGCCTCTGCAGTTTGCAGAGTAATGGCTTGGCTTTCCACATCTAAAACATCTTCCATCGTTTTGGTTTGATGGAAGAGCATTGTCTGATTCTGTCTTCTGTGCTTGTGCTTGTGGTTGTGGCTTGAAGTACCTCTGAGGTTGAGGATACCTTGGCTGAAATGATTGTTGAGATCTTGATTGTTGAGTATAATCATGATTGGTGAAATGAACGCCCTTTTGATCACTATGCAGAGTAGATCTGGGCTCTTGTTGATAGTCAGCTTTCTGAAATCTCCTTTCTGGATTTTCTCTTCTTTCTTCATCATCTCTTCGACCTTCAAAAACTTTCTTGTCAAATTTCTTGTTAAATTGATGGGTGATTAATACAAGCGATTTGGCAAAAGCATTGATATCAACATATGAGTCTGAATCTGAGTGTTCAACTTCTTCAGACACGAGAACCTTCTTGGTTTTTCTTTTAGATTCCCTCTTTAAACAGTTATTTGTTTCTGTATTTCTGCTTTCTTGTGATGCACCTTTTTGTTTTGACATGAGTGCAAGTGGTCCACCTAAAGAGGTTTTTGATTTTTGTTTAACAACTTCTTTTTCCTATGCTACCAAGGTGCCATAAATGTCAGTCAATGACCATGATTCAAGATTTTGATTGGCTTGTATTGACATTGACAGTTGTGACCACTCTTCATTTAGACTCTTAAGGAAAAGAACATTATTTTCTTCTTTTGTCCTCATGACCCCAAATTTTCTGCATTTGTTGATGAGAATGTTAAACCTTGAGTATGTTTGGTGTAAGGTTTCTTCGAGTAATGCATGAAAATCATGATATTCATTGATACAAAGATTTCTCCTGTTCTTTTGAGTTTGTAGGCCACCTTCAAGTTGATTTAACAAGTAATCCCATATCTCTTTTGCAGTTACACAAGAAACAAGTTCTTGGAAGATATCATTGGGAATGGCCATTATAAGTAATCTAACAGCTTTTGAATCATTTTCCATCATATTAGTTTCTTCATCTGTAAAGTTTGAAGTTTTCTTTTCATAGGCAGGGATTTCAGCAGTATCTGTTGTTGTTGGAACTCTTGGTACCAACACCATTGGTTGGTGAGGTCCATCGTTCACTGATCTTAACAGATCCCTGTCCATGCCTTCTAAGAAATTTACCATTCTTATCTTCCATTGGGGATATTCATCCCTTAGAAGTGTAGGAGGGTTGGTTAATGATCCAACTGTAGAAATGACACTTATGCTTGAGTTTGCCATTTTTGTGAAGAAAAGATGAAGATTTGAAGAACTGATGCTTTTCTATGAAGATCTTCTATCAAATGATGTAACTGTGATTTACTTTCAAATCTGGAGCATATGAAGTTTAATAAACCAGGTTTATATAAACATGCACAGATATTAAAAGCTTGAATCAGTAAGAATTAAATCTATCTGAGTATGCAGATATGATCTTTCTTTGTTTTAGAAAACAAAGGAGGCTCTGATACCAGATGTTGGATCCCAGATTTAATCTTACAATAATAATGATATAAACAACAAGAGTAATAACAGCGGAAGCAGTATAGTTTAATATCAAAAGCAGATTCAAATATCACAGTTCATATAATAAGATAAGCAGTAAGAACAAGATCTTCTCAAGATATATTCAGTTGATTCTTCTAATACAAGATATCAAAAATCACACTTTTGTCAAAGAAGTGATGGTCCTATGTATAGGACCATAAAGTAAAGAGTGTACTATTCTGACAAATAGAAGCATGCTTGAACAGTGTCTTACCTAAAAGGTAAGCTCAAGACATGCTTGAACAGTAACCTACTCTATAAAGTAAATCTTATCACTAAGTGATTGGTTATCTGTTATGATACTTCAGGAAAATGTCTTCAGCGCCTTCTTCAGAGAGAATGTCTTCAGAGCTCTGATGTAGTATTCAGAGCCTCTGATGAAGCCATCTCTGATGTCTTCTGCTGAAAGTGTTCCTCTGATATGTACTTCAGAGGCAGGTATGTCCTCTGAAGTCTTCGTCCTCTGGTCTTCGTCCTCTGAAGTCTTCGTCCTCTGAAGCAGGACAAATATTTTCAACATGAAGATTTGGAGCTAACAAAAGGCTTGCAAAATTGTCCGATGTGTCTTTAGCCTAATTCCACGATTTCAAGGGATTTCTAAAGTTTTTTGGTTGATTTCAATGGATTTTTAAGTTTTTTTTTGTCGATTTCGAGGGATTTTTTTTATTTTTTGGTTGATTTCGAGAGACTTTTTTGGATTTTTTGTTGGTGGGAGCACAGACGGAAAATTACTGGGAGGAATTATCATATGAAGTTAAAAAAAATATATTTTTAGCCTAGGCAAAAATCTTTTTTTAAATGAGGGCTCATCCTCCATCCTTTAACATGCTACATCCGCCCCTACATCCGCATAAATTCTATTTTTGTATTAAAATAAGTAGATTTTTTTGTTATTAGCTAAGAAAACTCATACATTTTGAATTTTTTTACCAACAAAATGAGGCGATCCAACTTATATCTATATTTAGGATTTCAAAACAACCATTGTTTTTCTAAAACAATAATATGATCTCAAACTATTACCAACATGGACTTTAGATTCTAAGATTAATGATTAATAAAAAGTTTGTTTTAACCATAAATTAAATTTTCAAATGGTGATGAAAACATTAACCTGAGGTGACATGGAAAGCCAACTGATTTACATTGATATACATAAAGTGCTACTCTAAATAGTCAAAACTGTTACCCAAAATGATGTCAATCTGTATTAAAGGTATATCATATGATGTGTTTGATGGTAGAACAAATTTACAATGCTATGTAAAAATGATGTGGTAAATAATATTTTAATTTAGAAATAATTTTTGATTAATTTTACGTATAGGAATACTCGGAAAAACAGCTTTATATGAATTATTAGTATTTTCTAATTCGTTAATGATAAAAACAACATATTGAAATTTTGTATTCTACTTATCGATGGCTCATTTTCACAGGTCGCTCAGGGCCTATAGAATGTCAGGAACGGACCTGCCCCAGGGAAGTTGAAAGATTAGAACAAAGTGGTCTGCATAAGAAAAGTGAATGAGATGCATTGTGTAAATTCATGTGGTTTAACTCATAGGGTTGTCTATCTTAAATGACATTTTTTACAAAAAAATTTAGTTTGATTCAAAGGGTTATCTTATTTTAGATGACCATTTTTTGCAAAAAAAATCTTACTAATCATTATCATATTTATGTCTTCTTCATATATATAACAGAAAAATCTTGGAGTACCGACATGGCACCATGAGAATTGAGTTTTTTCAGATGGTGAACTCTGATTAATTTAGAGTTGTCCCACATTGGTGAGAAGTAATGTCTATAAAGCGGTCTATTAGTTCGCTTAGAAATTTTTGGCGTCCCATAAACCCAATATTTTTGTAATGCAAATATTCCGTAAAGGTATGGGGCCAGGCCAATGCATATCTGTGGCGGGATAGTTATGTGAATATACGTGTTGTATATATAAATTAAATGGAAACGGGAAAGAAAAAGATGACGTGTCAACGTCTTATTAGAGGAACACAGAGAAATAGGAAAATGATAACAATATATTTTTCTTTTTGCTAAATTGCTACATACATTATTCAGTATCAATACTAAAGCATCCACAATGCAAAGATTTTTCACAAACGTCTTTGCGAGGTTTTTTTTTATATCAATTCAATGTCAACTCAAAAAATTCAATATATCTCTACTATGACAAAAAGCTACTCATTGGAATAATTTTGCGGAATAATTTTGCGCTTGGAAAAGTTAATCTTCTAGTATAGAGGGTTCGGATGGAACGTCTTCCCACGTGCAGGAACCTGATCCAGAGAGGAGTTAACTTCAGCTCAGACTTGTGTCCTGTGTGTAACTCTGCTGTTGAAACTGAGCAACATCTGTTCCTAACTTGTTTATCGAGTAAGGAGGTTTGTGCCCTGTTAGTCAACTGTGGGTGGGGGGGGAGTCTACCTTTCGCTGTTAGCACGATTGAGGAGTTGTTGGTCGAGTTTAGCTCGCGAAATTTGAACAAACAAAAGGCAAAGGTGTTGGAGGTACACTACAAAACAAAGGGTTATCACCGACGGACATATACATCGGTGAAGGTCCGATCCATCGGAAATCCGTCAGAAATGAGCCCTCGCAAATAATATGGTCGACGTTCACATTTCCGTCGGATCACCGACGGAGTTTACCGACGAATCATTGACGACGTGAAGTTTCCGACGGATCACCGATGACCCCAAATCACCGACGGATTACCGACCGTAGTGGTTTCCGACGGATTTAGCGAAGGATTTCCTTCGGAATTTAAAAAATAAAAATAAAATTAAAAACATTTATCTGTCGGTGAATTACTTTTTTGTAAAAAATTAATTAAAAATTGATAATTTCCAGTTTAAAACCTGTATAAAATCTGACCATTTTTCATTTAATATTCAAAAATTAAAAATAAAACGTAATTCTAAAACGTAAAAATTATCCAAAAAAAATATATTCAAATATCGTTAATACGACCAAATATCCTACAACGGGGGAGGGGGGTGATCTTGAAACTTCTTCACGAATGCCTCAGTCGCCTTCATTTGCTCCTGCAACCATGGCCCTATGTGAATCTCGAGAACGTTGATAAGTGACTTAACTTTGTGTGTCCGTCACAATCGATGGAATTAGGTCTCCCTTGTTACCGAAAGTTGTTGTTTTGGGAAATGAATTTTAGTATCCATGGTTTTCGGTGACGTTTTATATATATGGATTATTATCCATGATTTATGGGTTAAGTATTATGCCCCACCTGCGTTTTGGTGTTTCAGGATATAAAGTTTTATCCGCGTATTCATAAATTGGGAGTTCGATTTCTATTCACATTTTGAGTGAGTTTTGGGGTTACATCACTTCATGAAGGAATATTTTGCATCGGGGCGTTCATATTTAAAAATGGGAGTTATTGGAAAACGGGTCATTTTCATATTTAAAGTAAATCATTTTGAAATATTATAATTGAAGTTACATTCCTTTCTTTTAACGATATATTTATTCATGTTGAAAACTTTTGAACTCACTAGACGTTAGCCTAACGTTTTTATTTATCGGCATGTGCATCAGGTTTCGGTTGGGGAATGGTACTAGCGACATTGTGAAGAGATGGATGCTAGTTTTATGCACAAGAGAGAGTAGCTTGGGTGAAGTCTTTCACACTTTGGGAATATCAACTTGGATTGGGTTAAGTAACACCTGACTTTATTTTATTTTATTTATTTATTTAAAGTATTATCTATACTATATTATAAAAACGACATAAAAAACTCTTAATTACAACATTTTAAGCACAAGGTACAACTAATTAAAGTTAATTACTTAATTTACAATTTCTTAATGCTTTGGTACAACCTTTCCAAACACAGTATCTCACATAATCATCTATTTGTGGAATGGATACTCATTTATTAATATAAATATTTGTTTTTTTGGTGGAGGATTTTTTAAATAGATTTTATATTAGCATAATCTATTTTAAATGTAGATTTTACATTTAAATCTATGTTAATGAGATGTAATATAAAATCTTTTTTCTTCCGTATTTTTTTATATTACATCTCATAATGATTTTTCCATATTTTATTTTATAAAATCTTTTTTCATATTTTATTTTATAAAATCTTTTTACATAATGAGATGTAATATAAACTCTTTTTTCTTCCGTATTTTTTTTTTTGCTAATTACGCTGATACTCACGATAATTACCCATTTTGGGCACATTACACCTATATCCGTATGAACGCTTAACTTACTAAAGTAGTCGCTAATGCACGAGACTGCAACTGTCTCCCAACCTTGGGTGACACGTACTACCTCAAGGATAGTTTGTGACCTCAGCTCCTCACCGACCAATTCCTTGCGGATCTACACGGTTCCGAACCCAAAGCCCACAACATTCCTATAATAAAATCTTTATCACCACGGAAATGCTTAAACACATCGGTACTTAATCATCAACACCCAATCTTCTTTCAAATTCCATCACCGAAAGATCAATATTTCCCATGATCCAACCGGGATACTTCCAAACATTCCAAGATCCATTGACCTCAAGAAAACAAGTCGACGCCTAGGACTAAACGGTGACCTCGAAAACGTGTACATCCCGCCCAAAATTTCATTCCAAACGGATTGTCGCACTAAGGTTGACACCTAACAGAAAGCTAAAATTCCGAATCTTACATCTCTAACAAATGGACCACAATAATTTCTTTTGATCGCGAAACCCACTAAGACGGTACACCATCAACATAAACCATGATGTCACATCGACGAGCAATCCACCAAATCGAATCCAATTTACGCGCAGGTAATCACATAAGATCTTATCCCGCATGTTTACCGAAGTATAAAATCACACCTTAATTAACTGGGAAGACTTAAATCTACTCACCTTTGGTTCGAGACGAAAGAGATGAAGCACGACAGTTAACAAATCAAATTAGATCGTCCATGTCCATCATGTTTCCGTTTATGAGGATTCACCTTCGAAACACGAACACTAATATCGACGTTTTTGTCCCTGCGTCTCACCATTTGATGGTTGTTACGACTTGAGTTTTATCTATGTACATTACCTTCTCGTTTTCGAATCTGAAAGAGATGAATATGGTGGAGGAGGGGGCCAACGGCTAGGGAAGAAGATGATGGAAATGGTGTCTGGTGGAGGGGAGAAGTCGACCCATTAGCATAAACCCGTGCGATGCAGCGGAATGTAAGTAAAGAACGAACAATAAAATAAAATATAAAAAAGTAGTTTTTCAAATAAACAAAAATATAGTGGAATACCTTTTGTTCAGTTGCAGGTTCCGCCATTGACACCCGACCGTTCGTCTTATTCTTGTACTCGGATGATACATAGAGAAGCTATATATATTTATAGTAAATGTAGATAATATTTTAAAATTTTCTATTTTCATTTTCGATTTTACATTTAAATGTAAATATATTAAAAATATGGAAGAATATTTTTATATCTACATCGTTTCTATTTTATTTTCTTTACACTTGGTTAATTTGGAAAGTATTGAGGAATATTTTTATTTTTAAGAATACAATAATTTATTAGTGTATCTCGTTATTTTTTATTTTTAATTCATATCTACCTTCTTTTTTCTTCTTTTAATGCTCGTGAAAAAAAATACGTGTAGATTTTATATTATCAAAAAAATACGTGTAGATTTTATATTATGCTAATATAAAATACGTGTAGATTTTATAAAATAAAATAGATTTTATATTAGCAAAAAAAATACGTATTTTTTTGCTAATATAAAATCTACACGTATTTTTTTTCACGAGCATTAAAAGAAGAAAAAAGAAGGTTGATATGAATTAAAAATAAAAAATAACGAGATACACTAATAAATTATCGTATTCTTTAAAATAAAAATATTCCGCAATACTTTCCAAATTAACCAAGTGTAAAGAAAATAAAATAGAAACGATGTAGATATAAAAATATTCTTCCATATTTTTAATATATTTACATTTAAATGTAAAATCGAAAATGAAAATAAAAGATTTTAAAATATTCTCTACATTCACTATAAATATATATAGCTTCTCTATGTATCATCCGAGTACAAGAAGAAGACGAACGGTAAGGTGTCAATGGCGGAACCTGCAACTGAACAAAAGGTATATATATATATATATATATATATTTTGTACGAAAACTTGGGCTATGCCCACACACACACGCACCCGCAGTATCCGGGCATCCAATTGGGCAGCACCGACTAATCCGCGACGACCCGGCCCAGTCCAAATCGACTGGACCCGCCCAGGTACGACTAAGCCCGGTCAAGACCGAACCCACATACCCATAGACTGGTATGCCCGTAAACCTGGACCCGAACCGACCCAAAGGCCGACCCAAGGTCTGGGTATCGCCGAAGTGCATCCCCCAGGATTCGAACCCTGGTAGATAGGCATACCATGCACTATCCCCCCAAGGCCTTACCACTAGGCTAGCATCTCTTTGATTATTCCACTATATTTTTGTTTATTTGAAAAACTACTTTTTTATATTTTATTTTATTTACTGAGGATTTGTTTATATTTTTCAAAACCCACAATCATATTTTTCGAAGTAGCGGAATAAGATATATATACATATCTTTATTTTTATCGACTAATACTATGAGGTCTTGAAGTCAATAGTCAGATAAATTTTCAAGTGGTACTGAGTGAATTTGAACTATACCAGTTGAGTTGCCGGTTACAAAAGATAGAAATCGTTTATTTTCTTTGTCATATTTGATGTGGGTTGAATCAGGGACGGACGCAACAACTTTTTCATACGGTGACACCATATTTTTCATACGATTTTTATCGACATGTCTTAATTTTTTTACCGGCAATCAATATCGTCCGATGTATTTTTAGCCTAATTCCACCGTTTCGAGGGATTTCTAAAGTTTTTTGCTTGATTTCGAGACATTTTTAAGTTTTTTTATCGATTTTGAGAGACTTTTTCGGTATTTTTGGTTTATTTTAAGAGATTTTTTCGGTTTTTTTGGTTGATTTCAAGATATTTTTACTTTTTTTTGGTTGATTTCAAGAGTTGGGCTAGAATAGAAGTGAAGAATTGGGCTTTCAGATTAGGATTTGGTGCACCTTTGAAGTTTCGAAAATAAATACGGTAGCACACTCGAAAACGATACGGTTGCACCTTTCACGAACGTCAAAATTTTACCCTTCAAGTCCGTCCCTGGGTTGAATGTTGTTAATTAATCTACCGATTTATACGTTCAAAGTGATTGTCAAGTGTTGTCGAGGAGGTTTCAGAAAAATTGCAAAATCTGTAAAAATGTATGTTCATATTTATAATTATTTCAATCATAGTGATATGTTGTGAGACATGTCGTTTGAGTTTTAAATAATATATTATTGCACAAACTCATAACAACAAACGATTAAGAATATATGCAAGTTAACCACTTATGAAAATACATTCGTTTTTCACATTGTATTTCATTAACTGTTAACAGAGAAATTACGTTTCATTTTAACTCGGTTCAATATTCCAACAAAAAATTTATCCTCCCGTTCAATGCACAGACCCAACACTAGTATAACTATTATTGTAGAGAGCTTTATTAGAGTAACAAACTTAAGAAACACTCCTAAATACCACTATGTATCTTACCTAAATGCATTATCATAAATTGTTATAATAAAGTTGTACACTATAATACAATAAGTTATTAGAATAAAGCTGAAAAAGATACTAAATTTCTGTACGTCGATTGTTCCATTAAACATTGGGAAGTTGGCTCAAAGAGCCACATTACACACCAATATTGGTCTCCTAGCCATTTCTCTGCCAGTTTGACGAAAATAGACCTAGGTCCGCTACCTGCCACAAAACGACAAAAATATCGACGCTTCGAGCCAGATCCGCAACGGGTCGGGTCGGTAGGTCCGCCACCCGACCCAGGTCCGCCACCTACGCCACGTGTCATGTACCCATTAGTCGGCAGGTCCGCCATCTGACATGCATTGCAGACCTGCCGTTTTTTCAGTCAATGAACTTTTTTTTTCAGGTCCGCCATCGATAGCAACACCCTCCCTTTTATACATATAATCGGTTTGATGGTCCCCATACATACATCTCGATTATTATAAGGAAGATTAGCCCCTCATTTTTTGTCGCATCTTTACGTGCTTCCCTACACCGACACGTGTGCAACATGTTCCGAAAGGTAAGTTCTTCTAACCCCTCCTACTCCGCCATCACTACCTCCGCTACCACATCTCCGCCACGACTACCTCCGCTACCACATCTCCGCCATGACCACCGTGTGGTTGGCGGACCTGCACCATCACCGATTTTGATGGTAGCGGACCTGGACCATCACCGCCATGGTGGTGGCGGACCGGTAGTTATTATTTTTTTTTAGTTTCCATTTATTAATTAATTAATTGTTAATTAGTAATTGTTAATTATTGATTTATATTGATTATCCTTCTATAATTATATTTGGTTTGCATTTTGAATTATTTATTAATTTATTGTTGGGAAATCATTATTTATTTAGGCCTCATTATTTATATTTGGTTTTTATTTGAATATTTGACACTTTAGGTCAATTAAATCTAATTTTAGACATTTTAGTTCCCGACAAACTTATATATTTGACACTATTGATTCTTTAAATTTATTTTTAAACACTTTATGTCACTAAATAATAATAATAATTAATTATACTATTGGTCCCTTAAATTTATTTATAGACACTTTAGGTCCCTTAAAGTTAATTGTAGACACTTTAGGTCCCTTAAACTTTAATTGTAGACACTTTAGGTCCCTTAAATTTAATTTGTTTCACTTTATGTCCTTAAATTAATTAATTATACTTTAGGTCCCTTAATTTTATTTATAGACACTTTAGGTCCCTTAAATTTAATTTGTTTCACATTATACCCTAAACTTATATATTTGACATTATTGATCCCTTGAATTATATAATTAAACTATTGGTCCCTTAAATTTAATTTTAGACATTTTAGGTCCCTTAAATTTATTTATAGACACTTTAGGTCCCTTAAATTTAATTTTAGGCACTTTATGTCCTTTAAATTTAATTTGTTTCACATTCTACCCTAAACTTATATATTTGACATTATTGATCCCTTGAATTATATAACTAAACTATTGGTCCCTTAAATTTAATGTCTTTTAACTTTTAGTATTTGACAATTTAGGCCCCTAGCTTGACTTTAAGGTCAAAGTTGACCGTGATAGAGCAAATAAAAAGTAAGTTGAGCGGACAAAGGCTTGAGATCTTCAGGCAGACGGTTTTTGGTAAGTGGTTGTTGATGGAGGACTACTCCTACGACCCATTACTGATGTACACAATATTAAAAATGGAGATCTTCCCGGAGGAGGACACAGAGGTGCACCCATTTTATTCGTCGGGTTTTTGGTGATCCGGATAAGCTGTTGATCCGGAATTTAGAAGCGAAATTTGCATCGCTTGGAGATGGAGATCAGCTTACGGACGATGACGCTGTCTGTGTTTGCTTGATCATGATGGTGGAGGTCTTTTTTTCTTGGTAGATAGATCCACTTACCTGTTTCCTCCACCGTGTTTACTATAGCATAGGATTATCGGTTCTTTAACCGATATCCTTGGGGTTCTTTTGTCTGGGAACCCACATTTCGGCAGATGTCTGGTGCTATTCGGAGACGTACACCAGATCAGTCGGAGTTGACACTTGCAGGGTTTTTACATGCCTTCAAGGTTAGTTGATTTAATATTACTATATGTATACATGGTTAATGCATTCTATATTTTAACAACTTGTAACTCCCAGGTTTGGATCTTGGAGACATTTCCTGCTGCTACCAAGTTTTTCACGATGCATCCCAGGCTTCCTAGGGGTGTACGTTGGACTAGGATGATTATCCTTGGCAATAAACATGTTGGGGTACTACTTGATACGTCAGAGGTACGTATTTTTAAATACTTTAAAATATTGATTATTTTAACGTTAAAAACTAACATTATAGATTATGAATACCAACGTAGTCGGCCACCCATCGGACCTCCTGTGGCTACCCCTCAGGAGGAGGCATTTCAGTGGTATCAGATTAGCCACTGATATTTCCAGGGGATGGAGGAGCAGGAGATAAAGAGGACGAGAGTCTCCGGTGATGGTGACGATGACGACGAGGACGATGACGACGACGACGACGATGGTGGTATCGGTGTTGGTTTCCACCCCGACGTTGGTGGTAACGGTGTTGGTTTCCACCATGACGCTGGTGGTGACGGTTCTGGTTTCCACCACGACGCTGGTGTGAGTGGGGACTTCGGCCCACAGATTCATCAGGGACCCCACAATGAGCCCCCACGTATGAGTATGCCTACCAGTGATCCCTATACTGCATATTGGGATCATTTGACCACCCTGGAGGGCACTGTTAATGACATAAATGTGTGGCGGGGTGGTCAAACGGATGTGTATACTCATATACAGGCGATGTACCGTGAGATGCAGCAGTGGCATGTAAGTATTTAATTTTAGTTATGTATTTAATTTTAAACTTATGTTCATTAACAATTAATACTTGTACGTAGCTATCCGCTCATCCACCACAGCCACAACACCCACCACAACAAGAATCGCCGTACGACCCTTGGGTTTCGTCACCCAGGATTCCGGATCCGTCGTACGCTTTTTCCCCCTCACATATGCCGACGGTAAATATCATAAATCGGTTAATGTTTAACTTATTTTTTTTCTATGATATTGGAGAGATATTTATTTATTTCGTTATGCAAGGAGTGTCAGGTATGCCAGGTTCTAGTGGCCCAGACATGATAGGGACATTTGGTATGGTTGGCCCAGACATGCCAGTGTCGTTCGGTATAGGGGTGGACGACAGTTCCCAGTTCGCTACTCCTAGACCGCCCCCAGCATGGCTCCGAGACCACCTATACAGGAAAACCTTCGGAGGGGGGAACGTGTACGACATCCTTCCCAGCTGCAAAGCTCTCCATACACCGTCCTTCCTGATTCTACACCCCCAGCCGCACGACAAAAAAAAGCGAAAGGTAAGCAGACTGGTTCACAGAAGGGATCTACGGTGGTGGAGCGCCTGTATCGGGATGACAAGTTACCTGAGGTGAGACTGACACTTCTACCAATCCGGCCTGTAGATCGTACCTTTTGGGGGAAACTATTGGGCTTGGAAGATAGTGGATATTTTGAGACGGAGGTACGTATTTTTCTTAGTTATATAATTTTATTAATAATAATTTGTAACTCATGCTTAACATGTTATTGTTTATTAATAGCACCTCGAGGTATGGGTCCGACTTCATCTGGAGTCACGCTCGACCGTGGCTACTTGGACCATGATGCTGCCAGACTTCATGTACTACATGACTGTGCTTAAAGATATTTCCTATCTGACTCAGCAGTGCAGTGGTGCACAAGCAAGTGTTGGTTTTCCTGCGTGGGGCACCGTCGATAAAGTATGAATAACAGTTTACATGTATATTATTTAAGAAATTTCGAATTTATATAACTGACATCTACTTTTTTAATGTTTTAGGTGTTCATTCCAATGTGTATAAGTAATAAGCATTGGGTAGTTGGGCGCTTCAATCTGGACTCCATGATATTGACCATATATGACAGTTTAAGGGCTCCCACCTACATTGTTACTCGTTTAGATCAACATTTAAATCAAAAGTTTGATGTCTATAGGTGCCTACATAATCGTCGGTAGGCATTGGTTGAGTAGTGCGGCTACCAGATGCTCTTTGTCTTCCACGGTTCACTGGTGCAGGCGCCTTACATTGAGTCCGAGTATGTCCGATTTCTCCACATCGAGTACACCTCCTCGGTGTGGGATCCTTACCACGAGATGGGATACGATCGTGGTTACTCGGTCTTCCGGCGCGTCTCTTGTAGACCGGTTACTTAACGGTCATAAGCGGAGTGTCTGGAACAACCCATGTTGATGGATGCCCAGATGGATGTATGACCTCTGAGTATGTGGCTCGAAAATTATCCACTTTAAAGTAAGGCGATATCAGGTGGATGACATCTGTACACCGTTCATGCCTGGCAACGGCGATTGCATGACTGCAAGGTAAACTGGAGATTTGCCATTTCCTACAAGAGCAACTCCAACGACGGTAATCCACTTTCGCGTCCCTACGAGAATCTAGAACTTCATATAGGCCATAACCTATTTCACGGACAATAAACCTTTCCGACTTCACCTGTCGCATTCTAACAATTATTTCTATTTTTGGGGGGAGAGCATTTACCCATCTCGCTACAGAAAAATGAAAGATTAAAATATTGAAGAAAATATGTTGTGAATTTTTTTGACAAACCAAAATAACAGTGGATAAGTGTGACTATGAAAACCTGCTTTGTTCCGACGAATTGAATACCAGTCTTGTTGAAATTCTCGGAAGTAATCCATAAGGGACACGATAGGAAGTTTCCGAGCAAAACGAGACAGTGCATTGACCGACTCGGCGCTGTTTGAAGTCATTATGTTGTAACGCAGTCCAGGGAAATAGGCCCATGACCATTTCTCCTTGCCAACCGTGTCCATAAGTCGCGCTCCAACAGGTAAAACGCGTCGTAGAACTTCCATTTTACGTTCAAAATCCTCCTCCGTGTACGCTTTACACATTTTCCAAAACATACCCTTCCTAAACTTGGCCCTACTATCCCTGCTTTTTACGTTCATCAGCAAATGGCGACAACACAAACCATGATGGGCATTTGGGTACACCGTGTTGATAGCTTGGCTTATGGATAAAGCCCTGTCGGATATGAACACCAACCCTTCCGGTTCTTGGATACATTCCTTCAACATCGTCAAAAACCAAGTCTATGCCTCCCCACTCTCAGACCTACCCACTCCGAAAGCGACCGACACAATTTGGTTATTGGCATCCATAGCAACGGCTAAGAACATTGTGCCCAAGTAAGGACCCTTCAAATGAGCGCCGTTTATTATAAGGACACGACGCAAGTGTCCCAGAAACGACCGAATCTACATAAATTACATGGTTTAACCGTTAGAAAATTAAATACAATATCTATTAATGCAAAAAATATACTATCCGAGGCAAAACATAACCAAAATACGTACCGAGCAACCAAGGGCAACAAAACACATCTCAAAACGTCATGTACTATCTGTCTTTATTCGGGTGAAAGTACCAGGATTATTAAGCTCCCAGTTATAGAAGAACGCAGGGAGTCGGCTAAAAGATTTCTGGGGGGTACCCCGCTCAATGGTTAGCGCATAAGCCTTCGCACGCCAAGCTTGCCAATACGAGATATCTAGGTGCATGTCCGCCTTCATGTCGTTCACAATGTCTTTTCCACGTATTCTCCGGCTTTCATCACGCACTTTAGGCAAAATTATGTGTCCCAATACTCTGCTAGGCGTTACGGTGGTGGGGATTCATCTGGGTCCTTGAACAAGTGTGTACGTCGTTCATAATTAGTACGTGGAACATAGTGGTATTCTCTATGCACACAACATAAATACGCCAATTACAGTTAGGCTGCACACATCTCACATCGTATCGGGATTTTGAAGATCTTTCAACTCTAAACTCGAAACCCTCTTCAAGGGTCTTCCTCCCGATAGCAAGGGTCATTTCGTCTTTCGTTTGAAAAATATTCCCTAAATTCACTCTTCTAATACGGGTATAATGTACGGGTGCTTCGTTTGGTATGATGACGGGCTCTCGGTCTTCTGGAAGGGAGGGGGGGCATACCAAAGAAATCATTTATCCCACCATATGATTTAACAGGACTGGGTTCAGACGTTTCTTCTTCTTCTTCTTCATCCGTATGAACATCAGAAAGACCGAGGTCATAAACATGAGATTCATCGGGGTCTTGATCAAATTCTTCATCGGCTTCGTCTTCCTCATCGGCTCGTTCGTCTACCAGTTCTTCTTCTGTCTCAGGAACAACATCGGGGTTATAGTCACTCATACCATAACCATGTTCATGAAGATAAGCGGAATAAAACTGAGGCCTGTAAGATGTTTGACTCTGCTCAGGGGACTGAGGCATGTAAGATGTTTGATTCTGCTCGGGGAACTGAGGCATGTAAGATGTTTGATTCTGCTCAGCATACACATCAGGAGCGCCTCCGGTGTTCGAACCAACGTTGCTGTCGCCCGTCATCGTGTAATCGTCGTAAACGTAAAGTGTTGGCGGAGTTGAAAAAGCCATTACATTTTGCAAGAAACACGAAACTTCGGCATTGTCTCTTAGCTGAATCATTTGGCCAGAATTTATGTAAATAATTCTGGTGGTACCAACAATGGTGTCCATACCACATTTCTCACGAAGATAACTAACCAACCTTTGATGCGTGATAGTTGCCGGAACCATGATGCGAACCATCGGTCGATCAGTATAATAATCCCACCCTTGATCATTCTGTTCAAAGTAACCTCCACCCAAAATACGTAACTTTACTTTTTCAGAAACAAAACTCATCTTCAAACTTTCAGGAGTTTTTGAAATTTTTTCGCAGTAAACAAAACTGTTTACCTTCCGTTTTCAGGCTTGCTATTTTTGGGGAAAACTTCACGATTTCAAATTTTTTCAAAAGGCTTAAATGAATTCAACCACTAAATTGTATATCTGACAATTATATAGGACCAAAATAATGTAGCTCCGCAACGAAAACGTACGTCAAAAAACAAAAAAATCGACAAAAACATGGGTAACGGTGGACCTAGCCTAGGTCCGCAATGGCGGAGCTAGGTCCGCCATGGCGGACTTGCAGTCAACAAGACTGTGCATGACACATGGCGTAGGTGGCGGACATGGGTCGGGTAGCGGACCTACCGACTCGACCCGTTGCGGATCTGGCTCGGAGCGTCGATATTTTTGTTGTTTTGTGGCAGGTAGCGGACCTGCAGGTCCGCCATTGCGGACCTAGGTCTATTTTCGTCAAACTGGCAGAGAAATAGCTAGGAGACCAATATTGGTGTGTAATGTGACTCTTTGAGCCAATTTCCCTTAAACATTTTATAAAACAATTTTTCAAAAATACTATATTAAAAGGTCATAAAACCAAATTTTATCATAGATTCTCATTACTTTACAAACCTAATAATTCATAAACTTATAATCCAGTTTTTATGTGTTCACATGTGAGAATGCAAGGTTTATACAACGTTGTTTCATATAATAAATATTTATGACTATTTTATTCCATGCACAAAACTGTCTTGAACATTCCGTATATAAACGAACACTTTATAAATGTATTTTTGTTAAAACTTGTTTTTAGTTTGTATATATAAATCGTTTACTAATGATTATGTCTAGTGTATAATTATTCCCTAATCACATGAAAAGGTGCATATATTAAATGTTTTGGTCTTTCATGAATGTGACGGGATCCAATTATATATATATATATATATATATATATATATATAGGGTGGGTTTCTTTTGCAACCCAATCAATTTGTACAAACTATGCAAACCACTATATTAAGAAACAATAGATATATTTATGGATAATGATTATGATTCATTAATAATGATTGTGATATATATGGAAAATGTTAAGTTTATTCATTATAATCATGATTTTAAATTAGGAAACATAATAAAATCATATATTCATTAGACTTGATGAACGACTAAGATTGATTTGCATAGTTTGTACAAATTGTTTGGATTGCAAAAGAAACGCACCTTATATATATATATATATATATATATATATATATATAGGGGCATAATCAAATTAAATGAGAATTCGGTAGTTTGTAATAACCGTGGGATTCAATATAAGCAACTCATTTGAGATTATTTATTTTATTATAAATTAAATACCAAAAGTTAATTTAGTAAATTGTTATGATTGGACAACTCATAAATAATTTTATTTATTTTAATTCCATGATTTTAGGTGTATCTCTTTCTCTTTCCTCTCTCTTTCTAAACCTTGAAAAAATATTCAACCTCATGGATATTTCCAAGGCCTCGTGTGGAAAATCATCGAGACTCTTGCTTCGTTGGGTGAAACCACAATCACCATCATCTTGGTGACTAGATTTGATGGCCAAAGGGAACAGATTCATTCCTACAGTAAACCATTCATTTATACATCAGATCCAACAAAATGACTATCCAACAATTGTAACCCAGATATGTCGTAGATGTAACATGGATCTTTCAGAGATGTAACGTTGAAGACGTAACTCAGATCTCGTCATATATGTAACGTCGAAGATGTAACCCAGATCTCGCCGGTGTACTACCACCCCGATCTTGCCGGTGCACTAGAACCCGGATCTCGAAGAAACCCAACTTGCAACTCTGATGAAATGTATCACAATGTGATCTTCAGGTAGCGTTGTTTTACAAAGTGTATCATAGTGTGTTTTCGTTGTTTTACAAGTATATCATAGTGTGTTTTCGTTGTTTTATGCGATGTATCACAACGTGTTTCCGTTGTTTTATGAAGTGTATCACAACGTATTTTCGTTGTTTTACAAAGTGTATCACAACATGTTTTCGTTGTTTTATGAAGTGTATCACAATGTATTTTTGTTGTTTTACGAAATGTATCACAATGTATCATGTAATGTTGCTTTACTAAGTGTATCACACTATGTTTTTCGTTTGTTTTATTAAGGGTATTACAGTGTGTATCACGTGTTTTCCGAAATAAAGTTTGCTGAAGAGAAGAGATGAGATAGGAGAGAGGATATTTCTAAAATACATAAAATGCCATTTAATTAAAATTTTAAGTCAACATTAACAAAATTATTAGTTTCCTAATTTATCATTTGATTTGTGGTTGAAAAAGGATCTCACGATTATCACAAACAACTCAGTTCTCCGTTGAATGCCCCTATCTATACTATATTATAAAGATGACATAAAAAACTCTTAAAAACAAGTCTTAAAAGTTAATGTACCGCTATTTAATGTTATTCATTAATTTTCAATCATTATCTCAAACCATTTTAACTCCCCTAAAATCATTTCCCACTTTAACTCCCCTAAAATAACTCTCAGCATGTTTTAAATATAAAAAATCTAAAATATAATTAAAAAATCTTACAGAATATTTTATAAAAAAAATTATATTATTAAACCAAAATAAATTATAATATAAATTTTTTTTAAAAAAAAAAACATAAAATAAAATGAAACATTAAAATCGTGATGTATCTAGCTGCATTGCGCGAGTACACTTCTATTATATATATATATATATATATATATATATATATATATATATATATAGGGTTAGGTTCGCGTGAGACCAAACCTTAAAACATGAAACTTCACACCGAAACACTATGAATGTAAAAAACATTCGAATCTTCATAATATAATCACACTATGAAGGTAAAAAAACCTAAATCAAGTTAAAAAAAATCAAACATTCACAGATAAAAGACTGTGAAGGTATATCCGAACCTTCACAGTGAAGACGCTGTGAAGGTAAAAAAACGATCATTCACAGCGAAAAACACCGTGAACGTAACATTTACGGTGTTTTCCCTATGAAAAGTTCGATTTTTTTTACATTCACAGTTTTTTGGTGTGAAGTTTCATACTTTAAAGTTTGGTCTCACCGGTCTCACGAAAATTGTGTGGTCTCACGCGAACTTAAGTCTCTCTCTCTCTCTCTCTCTCTCTCTCTCTCTCTCTCTCTCTCTCTCTATATATATATATATATATATATATATATATATATATATATATATATATATATTGTCTTTGTGCAAATTTACGTAAGCAAGGAAGTCATCTATTTCATACGTACTTTTGGGTGGATATCGGCTTTCAAAGCCAACCGGAATCTAAGCAAATCAACACTAGTCATATCCTTATAATAAAGATTTTTTTGCCCATTTAAATCCATCTAACGATAAACTTAAATCTTGTTTTTTTTTTTTTCACTCTTTAATTAAATAACGCCAAGAAGGTTAAATAGAGATTGTATTCCAACCAATGGTGTTGTACTTTCATCTAACTTAGAGAAGATGAGGCAAGAGATAAAGATTGATTAGATGTTCCTACAACTCATTAAAACTGAGTTAATAAAGTTTTAATTGTTTTTGATCGATCGTAACATTCAATTCAAAATGGTTTCAAAGAATAAGGGAGATCGAAAACCACTAATAAAGAACCGAACCTGCGTATCACATAAGGTACTGGTATACTAATATAAATATATCTACACATATGTAGACTTGAGATCATACGATCCACTCTAGGTTTTGTGGGACCTGTAAGACAACCTTGAAGCCTTTGCATGAATTGTCTTTTTATCTTGCCAAACCTTCACCACAAAAAAAGCAATGCATTTACAACAAAAAGAAAACACTAAACATGTACATAAACCAAATTTTCACAAGAAAAGCACACCAAACCTTTAAAGAAAGATAAAACCGAACATTCACAGAAAGAAAAAACCGAACCTTCACAATGTCTCACGATCTCACGAAAAGTTTTGGTCTTGTGATCCCAATCTTATGTATGACGATAATAAAATGAGAGCTACAAAAAGATTACAAATCCGTGAGAACCCGTATCAAATTATTTTCTTTACATGATTTTTTTTCATTATATTATTTAAGGTATTATTTCACATATGTTTGTGTTCACATTGCAAAGAAAAAAAAGACGTTAAAAGTTTCACATTGCGAAACAAATACATGTTAAAATAATACTTTACGAAACAAATGTATGTAAAACAATATCTTAAATTCTAACATTAGATAAAGAAATCATTTAAAATAAAACGTTAAAATTCTAACAAATTTATAACATTTTTATAGTTTTTCCAGTATTAATTTACCCCAATATACTATACGTCTTTAAATTATTTTAGGAATAATGATTAGGATTTAGGAAGGAGGAGTGCAATCCTTTATGAAACATACCATCACCTTCATGGTGTCGTTATCGTCATTATGACAATAGTCCAAGAAAATCATCATCATACAAGTGAAATGACATAATTACCCTAAATTTATAAAATATATATATATATTATTAAGGGAATTTAATTAAAATGCCCTCTATTGAAAAATCAGTACCCAATATGCCTCAAATCTTGTTATTTTTGCCAAAATACCCCCTAAGTCCGCGTTTTTCACTGTTACACGCGGACCTGGTCCGCGTTTTGTCCGCGTTCACTATTACACGCGGACTTGGGCCGCGTTTTGGCCGCGTTCGAGAGTTACACGCGGACTTGGTACGCGTTTGGCTTCAATGCACGGAGACGAGTGTTTGGGCCGCGTTTTTCACTGTTACACGCGGGTTGGGGCCGCGTTTTTTGTTAAAAAACGAGGGTTAGGTCCGCGTTTGATAGTGTAAAGCGTATTAGGGTTTGGAAAATTATGGTTTCAGGCCTATGATTTCATGTGTGGTCAACTGTTTGTGACGTATTTTTTTGAATGATTTAACTGTTTTTTTCCACATTTTAGTCTGATTCTCATACAATAAGTGTACCATTGTCATTGAATATGTGGTTCACATTCATTTTCTCCATTCAATTTTTCCTATAAAGATTAGTAAGATTAGATGCAAAATCGTTCATCACATCCACTTGAATTGCTTCATTTTTCATACTACTGAAAAAATGAGTTCATCTGTTCAAAAAACTAGAGTCTTATTATGTTTCGATGGTCAATGGGTGCAAAACAACAATGGGTGGGATTATATTGGCTACACAAAGCGTGGTGTATATATTCTAATAATGGTTTCGTATAAGACGTTTATCGATTACGTCGTGGGAAAGTGTGGAATCGGAGATTCTGCTGCTTGCAAGTTGGTGTTCAGACGTGCAGATGGCTCACTGATGGAGATAACCAACGATGACGAAATCCTTGGTTTTATGCTACTTGCAGCCGATTCAGAAATACCTCCACAACTTTTTGTGTATGTCGCACCATTGATGGGCGATGACGAAGATGATGACGAAGGTGATGACGAAGACGATGACGAAATCCATGTCGGTGGTAGTCAACTGGAGCCTGACTCTCAATTTCAGGCATCCTACGACACCACACTTTATTCTGATCATGCATATCGTCCTAACGAATCTTATCCCGAAGTTGTTCCGGAGACGCAACTAGAAGAAGAAGAAGAAGAAGAAGAAGCAGAAGACCCAAAAAGACGGTTTGTTGGAGTTGTTGATGACGAAACACATGTTTTCACAACTGGTATATCTGATCTGGACAGATCAGATACCGATAATGACGAGGACGAAGAAACATATACCCCTAGCAATAAATCATTTGGTGCGTTAAACGATTATTTTGATATGCCCCCTTCCCTTCCTAACCCGGAGACCCATATACCAGCCTACCAACCCGCACCTTACAATCGTAGTACAACTATACATGAAGGTCAAATATTTCATACGAAGGAGGAAATGACCGTACAGTTGGGAATGAAGTTCTTGCAAGAGGGTTTCGTGTTTAGAGCGAAGAAATCCGACAAACGCAGATACAAGGCTGTCTGTGACCAACAAAATTGTGAATGGAGTATGTCCACGAAGTCCGTGGGCCCTAAAGGAGGGTTGTTTGTCGTTAGAAAGCTGAACGACGTACACACATGTTCGAGGACACAACTAAATGCCAGCCACCGGTAGGCCAACAAAAGGACTTTGGGCCACATACTGAAAGACAAGTTTCTTGACGCTAGCAGGTCATTTCGGCCGAAGGACATCGTCAACGATATAAATCAGCAGTACGGGATCAACATTGGTTACCACCAAGGATGGCGTGCGCGATGCAAGGCACTACTAATGGTGAGAGGCACTCCCGAGGAGTCGTACGAACGACTCCCTGCGTATTTATATAACTTGGAGCTGAAGAATCCGGGTACACGCACCAGAATAAGGACGGATTCAAACGGACGTTTCGAATTGTGTTTCGCTGCACTTGGATGTGCGGTAAGTATATTAAATCGTCGTATCTTTACATATTATGAATTTTAACATTTACAAATAATAACCACGTACGTTTATTGCAGATCCGGACGTTTTTGACAAATCTGCGTCCTGTCCTTGTAATAGACGCTGCCCATTTAAAGGGGCATTACCTGGGTATGATGTTCTTGGCGGTTGCCATGGACGGAAATAACAACATTGTGCCCTTAGCTTTCGGAGTAGGCAAGTCCGAGACGGGGGAGGAGTGGGGTTGGTTTCTGAACATGTTGCGGGAATGTATCGGAGCCCCGGAAGGGTTGGTGTTTATGTCCGACAGGGCTCCTTCCATAAGCGCGGCAATTTCTGCCGTGTACCCCTCCACCCCTCACGCCCTATGTTGTCGACATTTGGAGATGAACGTGAAAAGCGCGGACAAACGTATCACAACAAACAAGACCACCTACTGGAAGGCGTGCAAAGCATATACTATTAGGGAGTTCGAGACCTACATGAATGCACTACGATATGAAGTACCTCGTGAAGCACAAGTTATGGACGAGGCTGGTAAAGAGAGGTGGTCAAGGGCCCATTTCCCTGCACAACGGTATAACATAATGACCTCTAATAGTGTAGAGTCGGTGAATGCACTGTCCCGTTTTGCATGCAGGTTACCCATTGTCGGCCTTATAGAGTACTTCCGAGATTTTCAACAAGAGTGGTACCAACTTCGACGACGAAAGGGAGGTTGATAAACTCTAAAATCTTTAACTTATATGTTTGTTGCATTTTTCGTCTTCCATATAAATCGTAACACAATTAACACATATTTGTAGATGAAATGCGTAATCATCTCACACCAATGGCGGAAGAGATAATTAGCAGAAGGTCGGGAAAGTCTGCGACATTGAGGGTAAGTCAGATTGGACATGGTAAGTTCAACGTTCGGGATATCCGTTATCACGCGACTGTCGATATGGTCAACGGTGTTTGTGAATGTAACCAATGGCAATATTCTGGTTTACCATGCGGTCATGCCATCGCTGCTGCAAGGTCAATGAATCGTAGAGATTGCAGCGATCTGACTATATCTTACTACACGTCCAGTACTTACCGGTCAACATATCATGAGCTGATCTATCCTGTTGGACCCCCTCAATCATGGGTTTTGCCACACGTCCCCATTCCGCCATGCTATCCACCGTTAATAACCAAGAGACGTGCGGGGAGACCAAGAAAGAACGATCGGCGTCCATCTCGTGGTGAGGATCCGATACAGAGAACGTGTACTAGGTGTGGAGCAGTAGGACATACTCGTGGTGAATGTCCAACTCCTGCCCCTTCAACTGTGCCCAGGAGAGCTTCTACTAGCCAAAGATTTCGCTCTCAAGGGTCATCGAACCTAGAACCACATGGAACTTTAAGGCATGATAGCATTGACCTTAACATTGACTTCCCTTGATTGTAACCACCTCATCTTCTATGCTAAGTGATATTGTTATTATGTTAATTGTTGATTTTATCTACCTTATCGTGGTTGTGAAATTATATTATGTGTAAATAAAAGTTAAAACATAAAAGCATCGTTTTATTGAAATTAAAGAAAACGAAATGGTGCATCCGTACAACATTCAAGCATCGATAAAGTAAAAAGTAATGCATAAAATAAAACTTAGGTTAAACGTTAAAGTGCATCCATACAACAACCACCCTTTGAGAAACCTACTACGGGTAGATTTCCCGGCACTTCGTAACCCAACCAGCCTTTGCCTTCATATGCTCCTCCATGACGGTGTAGTTTTCTTTTATGTCTACCAGTTCATCTTCTAACTTTCTAATCTCCTTTTGTTTCTCCCTGACATCGCGCTTCATATTCTCCAGGAGCTCCTTCTGCTCCGCAATAGTTGCTTCTTTCTCCTTTTGAAGTTCCATGTTTTGTAGCCACGTCCTGCCTGTATTTCGTATCTCTTCATTTGCCTCATCACAGGACCTTTTCAACCTGGTAGGCAGTACCTGAGACATTGGTAGACCTGGACCCTGGTTGGATTGATACGTAGGTGGGGGCATTCCTCCATGAGCAGCGTAGTATGCGGCTTGAGCATTGTTAAACTGCTCCCACTCCTGAGGCGTTATCGGTTCATCGTAAGCAGTTAACCCAAACTGCGCCCAATCCTCCGTTGTATCTGGTGCATTCCAGTCAATCCTTGAAGCTCCATCATTTAATTGGTCGATGTCCACGGAGCGTGAAGTGCCAGCCCCATTCGCTGACCTTTTCCCCCTACCGCGTGAACCTCCAGCCATCAAGTAATGAAAATGTAGATAATGTATAGAATGTAGATAATATTTGTAAATGAAAGTGAGGGTAGAAAGGATAGATATGAAGTTGTGAAATACTACTTCACCCGAGCATCTACTTATAGTCCATGCGAAGATCGGTTCATGATAGTTTCAAAGGCATGGTCAAACGATTCCTCTGCAAAGCCTGAAATGATTTGTTTTTTGTGCCATGGTCAAACGATTCCCCTGCAAAGCCTGAAACGCGGACTAACCCCGCGTTACACCACTAAAACGCGGACTAACCCCGCGTTTTGTTACTAAAACGCGGACTAACCCCGCGTTTTACAACTAAAACGCGGACTAACCCCGCGTTACACCACTAAAACACGGACTAACCCCGCGTTTTGTTACCATATGCGGAGATAGGTTTGTGCACATGGTCAAACGATTCTTCTGCAAAGACTGAAATGATTCTTCTGCAAAGCCTGAAATGATTCCTCTGCAAATACTGAAATGATTCTTCTGGAAAGCCTGAAATGATTCCTCTGCAAATACTGAAATGATTCCTCTGCAAATACTGAAACGATTCATTTTTTTTAACAATTGTTCCTTGTGGCTATAAATACCCGTGTTATAGTAACTGTGAAATTCACAACACTAAAGAGTTGTCGGTTTGTACTTTTACTTTCTATGGTTTTGTTTCATTAATAAAATCGTCCAATGTATTTTGTGGTTTGATGCGTTTATATTTTTATACTACAAAATTATACCGTCATTGAAGTGTACAGCAAGAAAGTTGAGCTTAACACTTCCAAAATTGTATCACCAGAGCATATAAGAAGTCGTTGGGGATTCCAGAAAAACCAAGTGTCGTGTAGCCATAGTTTGACATTTCAATGACCGACAATGTTACCTACTCACTTCATTTAATGACGTCGTTTCAATGTTTGTTTAGATGAACTTGTACCGGTTGTTTTCGAACCCTACCAGTTTGTCATTAATAATTGGTAAGTTTAAATAATATTTTGTTTTTTATTTACCAAAAGAACTTTTTCATGTACTACCCTTTTCATATCAATTTGTGATCTTGGGAGTTAACGAATTCTATTTTTATATAAAATAAAACATCCGATCCAATATAGTTATCTAAGTAAAAAAGGGTTTTAATATTTAAAATGACTTTAAAAAAAAGAATCATATTTGCTATTTCAAGAGGCCCATCACAACTCACAAGTAACATAAAAAGTATCCCCAACCTAATCGTTTATTTGGACAGCCAACGAGAAAAGGGTCTCCGCCATGTAATTACGCCATTCCCTTGCCACATGCTCAGTTGCATCTGGTGCAACTGTTGGGTGCAGACCTTCAATAAACTTGGATATGTTACGACACACCCACACACCACAATCCCCAAGGCCCCCTGTCTGTTGAGGTGCATCAGAATCATAGATAACCTCTAATTTCTTGCTGGCCTTGATACGATCCGGCGTGTCGTGTATCTTTTTTAACAACTTCGGCAATTGTTTTTTGAAGATCCCAAGGCGTTCTTCCAAGGGCAAAGTGTACCTTCTTGCTCGTAAACTGTCAAATAAGACCAGCCTCATTTCACGGAGGTACAGAACACCGAGCACCCAATGTTTGTCCACGACGCATATGGGGATGTATACCTGAGATTTTACAATAACACAATAATAGTTAGTAACAAAGAAGTTGAACAAAAATTATGTAAATCGATTTCCATACCTCGTCGATGTCCATCCAAGCTGGATGAGTTCTATGGCCCAGTCCATTGCATGTTTCGAACACAAACCTGTATCCTTGGCCCGGCCGTGTAAGCCACTCAAAGAAGTTGGAGTCCATGACCGTCCATCTGGCATGTGGAGAGCGGGATTCTTGGATCATTCTAACCCAAGCGTCGATTTGCTATACACAAAACATAGATTGTTAGACCTGTCATTAGAAATGTAGTTGTTTATATGACTATATTTAAATACTAACCAGATCCTCGAAATCCCCACTACCACCTACACCCAACAGTAGCATGAAAAAACCGGCATTCATTTGAAGGACGCCGTAAAATGGACACATCAGGTGGGGGAGCTGATCACTGATACATAATTCCCTGATCTGTGCCGCCGAAACAAACACCGATTGCCCCGCGTCAGTCATCGTAGTGTCTCCCCCAACCTTTCCCTTGCCCTTTGCCTTCACCCTTGCCTTGGTTTTTTTCTTAGGTACTGCTGTGGTCGAAGGTTGTTGGACATATGGGGAACAAAGGGCTGGCCCCACAACAGCGACCCGTCTCGCCCTCTCATGTGCTGCCTGATCTGGCTCATGTATGGCCATGTCATCATCCTCGAAGTGGTCATCGATGATATTATCAGCCATCGGAGTACTCACCCGCGCCTGGGTGGTGTCAACCCCCGACTCCGACCCCATCGAATAAGGGATGGAAGTTCCCAAAAAATCTTCCACCAACCCGCTTATGACGGACGGCCCCGGCTCCATCATCTGGGGTCTGTAATAGTCCCCCGCTGGCATCCCAAACTGGTGACGTAGGTCATTATAAGAATCTTCAAACGTAATAACAAAAAAAGAACAACAATGAGCACTCGTCGTAACTTACATTTTGCTGGAATGATGGGGTCGAGAAAGGGTAGTTTCCTCCGGTTGCCGCCTGTGTGTACCCCGGCGACGTGTAGGCTGGCCTCGTACTTGTCATCCCAAACTGGTGACATGGATTATGATGAGCACTCTTAATAAGAATCTTCAAACGTAATAACAAAAAAAAAACAACAATGAGCACTCGTCGTAACTTACATTTTGCTGGAATGATGGGGTCGAAAAAGGGTAGTTTCCTCCTGCTGCCGCCTGTGTGTACCCCGGTGACGTGTAGGATGGCGTCATACTTGTCATCCCAACCTGGTGACATGGATTATAATGAGCACTCTTAATAATTACTTTCAAACGTAATAACAAAAAAATAACCTACATTTTGCTGGGATGATGTGGTCGCATATGCCGCACCCGTGTACCCATGCATTTGCCCAGGTGACATGTAAGTGGGCGCCATGTTCGTCGACACCTAATACAATCATGGAACGTAATATCAATACACAAACCAATATTAAAGTATTGGGCGTAATATCCCCAAATTAAGTTAAACACTAACGTGAGTGTGGCGAAGGTGTGCGGTGAGGGCCTCGAGATCTCTTATGCGTCTGTCCATATCGAGGGCCTCGAGGTCTCTTACGCGTCTGTCCACGGAGGTCATGTACTCCCACTTATCTTGGTATGGGTCTATATCAGGCATCCTATGATGGGTGGGGCTAGGGGGAGCTTGATAGGTGGGGCTAGGAGGAGCCTGATAGCTAGAGCTAGGGGGAGCCTGACGTCGCGTGTCATCATCGTCATCTTCATCATCATCGTTATCATCGTCATCATTGTCATCGGGATCAGGATCTCTACGTCAGGACCTCTTTGTCGGTCGCCTGCCCGCCGAACTTTCAAGAAAGGCGACGCTCCGTCGAAACCAACTCGACTGCTGCTCAGTCTGAGTAGGCCTCAGTTCCGCATATGGCGCATTTCCAACCTAAAAAAATTATAAGACATATAAATCACAAATAGTTTTTTAATTACTACAATTAAAAATATAGTAAGAGGGCGTACGCTCAAAGCTGAGTTGAAGATCCCAATGTATGCAGACTTACTAAGGACAGCATCTCGATCCCATTTGGTTCCCCTAATCAACCTGTCGGAGCGCTTGGTGAAATTTTGCCGGCAGGCAGGAAACATCTCCAAGATCCATATCTGGAATTACATAAATTGAATAAGTACGTTAGAATAAATCCAAAATTAGCAAAATTAGTTAATGAATTGATATTTATGTTATTGTACTTATCTAACCTTTAGGGCGTGTGCAAACCCGTTCAACGTCATCTTGTTGTTTTGCTGGTTCTTCTGCTTGCGTCTGGCAATGGCACCGTGGAGTCCTTTGTATGAGTGACTCCAGATGTAGCTACCCCACGGATAGCGGTTAAACCTCTCCAAGTCATCGACAGCGATAAGTACAGTAGAGGAAACCGGCAGCCTTGGATCACGACCCATGAACATCAACTCCGCCATCACCACCAAGCAAACACGCACAGCATCCTCATCGGATATCGCACCCAGACCAGTTCTCATCGTCTGGAGGACGGTTCTCAGCGTCAAGATACCTGGTGCAAGTCCGGGCCAAACTCTACTAACGAAGGACTCATCTGTCAAGGTAGGAAGGTCGGGTATTTGTCCGAAAAGGAGTCCTGTTACAATACAGAACTCACGACGACCAAAGTGCATGCGAGTCCCACACACGTGGAAATACAATTCTTCCGGCTGTGGTCTCGCAACCTCGACCTCCATCTGTAAAAACAAGTGTACTAGAAGGGGGTCCTGTCCAATATTGGTAAGCTCGAGCCATGGCCCGAAAGATGTGCGGCTAAACATTTCGTGTAAACGTTGTGCCCGTTCAGGTGGACACGTTTCAAAAGCATCTCTAATTTCCTTTACCATGGCGATGTGGCATTTGAACGAAAGATCGACGTTATCAAAATCATCCTACATAGTAATGCAAGGATGTTATCAACGCACCTAACTTATAACTAACGATGTACATTTTGTTTATTTCGTCAATTGGTTATTTTTATAAAAAATAAACCACTGAATCTATTGGATTTCCAGGTAGTAGGGGAATCACGTGGATTTCTTAAATCCCTAAAAACCTTAGGGCTATTTACACCCGTTTGACAAAATCCAAATCGATATGTTGCGGTTTTTTTTATTTCGGTTTTAGGCAACTAAAATTAACGCAATCTCTACAATAATTTTATACAATGAACGCAACCCCTAAAAAAAACGCAATCTCTACAATATTTTTATAAAAAAAACGCAATGTCTAAGATTAACGCAATCTCTACTATATTTTTATAAAATTAACGCAATCTCTAAAATTGACGCATAATCTACAATTTTTTTTATTAAAAAAACGCAATCTCTACATTAATTTTATAAAATGAACGCAATCCCTAAAACAAACCCAATCTCTACAGTTTTTATACAAAAAAAAAACGCAATCTCTAAAATTAACGCAATCTCTACAATAATTTTATAAAATGAACGCAATCCCTAAAACAAGCCCAATCTCTAAAATTGACGCATAATCTACAATTTTTTTATTAAAAAAACGCAATCTCTAAAATTAACGCAATCTCTACATTAATTTTATAAAATGAACGCAATCCCTAAAACAAACCCAATCTCTACAGTTTTTATACAAAAAAAAAATGCAATCTCTACAATTATTTTATAAAATGAGCGCAATCCCTAAAACAAACCCAATCTCTACACTTTTTTATACAAAAAAAAAAACGCAATCTCTAAAATTAACGCAATCTCTACAATTATTTTATAAAATGAGCGCAATCCCTAAAACAAACCCAATCTCTACAGTTTTTATACAAAAAAAAACGCAATCTCTAAAATTAACGCAATCTCTACAATAATTTTATAAAATGAACGCAATCCCTAAAACAAACCCAATCTCTACAGTTTTTATACAAAAAAAAAACGCAATCTCTAAAATTAACGCAATCTCTACAATTATTTTATAAAATGAGCGCAATCCCTAAAACAAACCCAATCTCTACACTTTTTTATACAATAAAAAAAACGCAATCTCTAAAATTAACGCAATCTCTACAATTATTTTATAAAATGAGCGCAATCCCTAAAACAAACCCAATCTCTACAGTTTTTATACAAAAAAAAAAACGCAATCTCTACAATAATTTTATAAAATGAACGCAATCCCTAAAACAAACCCAATCTCTACAGTTTTTATACAAAAAAAAAACGCAATCTCTAAAATTAACGCAATCTCTACAATAATTTTATAAAATGAACGCAATCCCTAAAACAAGCCCAATCTCTAAAATTGACGCATAATCTACAATTTTTTTATTAAAAAAACCCAATCTCTAAAATTAACGCAATCTCTACATTAATTTTATAAAATGAACGCAATCCCTAAAACAAACACAATCTCTACAGTTTTTATACAAAAAAAAAACGCAATCTCTAAAATTAACGCAATCTCTACAATTATTTTATAAAATGAGCGCAATCCCTAAAACAAACCCAATCTCTACACTTTTTTATACAAAAAAAAAACGCAATCTCTAAAATTAACGCAATCTCTACAATTATTTTATAAAATGAGCGCAATCCCTAAAACAAACCCAATCTCTACAGTTTTTATACAAAAAAAAAAAACGCAATCTCTAAAATTAACGCAATCTCTACAATAATTTTATAAAATGAACGCAATCCCTAAAACAAACCCAATCTCTACAGTTTTTATACAAAAAAAAAAACGCAATCTCTAAAATTAACGCAATCCCTACAATTATTTTATAAAATGAGCGCAATCCCTAAAACAAACCCAATCTCTACACTTTTTTATACAAAAAAAAAACGCAATCTCTAAAATCAACGCAATCTCTACAATTATTTTATAAAATGAGCGCAATCCCTAAAACAAACCCAATCTCTACAGTTTTTATACAAAAAAAAAACGCAATCTCTAAAATTAACGCAATCTCTACAATAATTTTATAAAATGAATGCAATCCCTAAAACAAACCCAATCTCTACAGTTTTTATACAAAAAAAAAACGCAATCTCTAAAATTAACGCAATCTCTAAAACAAACTCAATCTCTACAGTTTTTTTTAAAAAAAAAAAAAACGCAATCTCTAAGATTAACGCAATCTCTACAATATTTTTATAAAATTAACGCAATCTCTAAAATCAACGTAATATGTAAAACTAAAATTAACGCAACCTCTAACATATTATCAACATAAACGCAACACTCTAAAATTAACACATAATCACTAAAATAAATATAAAATTAAAACGCGGTTAAAGAAAACTTACCGAAGAAAGTGGTCGACCCATATCCGACTTTTATATATTTGAGCGTGTGAAAGAGTGAAAGAGATGGGATCCCTTTGAGAGTGATGGTGGTGGGGTTATGGGGGGGGGGGGGGGACCTCACTTATTTATAGGAGGTATCATATAAAACCCTAATAAAGTAATCAATCCACACCGTTGATCACAACTAAACCCTAAACAATGTTATGGATCGGCCCCCAAGTACACGTTGAACAGTAAAAAACGCGGCCCAAATACGCGTTTCACAGTGAATGCCGTTTCTCGGTTAATGGAAGCCAAACGCGGACCAAATACTCGTTTATAGGGTGAAACACGGACAAAACGCGACCCAAACACTCGTCCTCGTGCATTGAAGCCAAACGCGTACCAAGTCCACGTGTAACTCTCGAACGCGGCCAAAACGCGGCCCAATTCCGCGTGTAATAGTGAACGCGGACAAAACGCGGACCAGGTCCGCGTGTAACAGTGAAAAACGCGGACCTAGGGGGTATTTTGGCAAAAATAACAAGATTTGGGGCATATTGGGTACTGATTTTTCAATAGAGGGCATTTTAATTAAATTCCCTATTATTAATGTCATTTCATTTGAAATATATATATATATATATATATATATATATATATATATATATATATATATATATATATATATATATATATTATTACTATTATTTTTTTATATATAAACACATTTTATATATATATGATATATATGTGTGCGTGTTTTAAATTTATAAATTTGTTTATAAAATTTGTTACTTTTGATTTTATTATAACTTTGTAAAATGTATTTTTTTTTTTGTAATAATTACATTTTATTATAACTTTGTAAAAGTTTAATTATTTCTTACCCGAATTGAATCGTAATTAAAAATAGCAACCAAAGATAGTTAGGGGGTTAAACCCGCCAATTAAGTAAACTCGTTATAAATATAGCTTGGTAAGTTCACGCCTTACCTGAATCGTCCCTTAGGTAGCGTTTGATATTCAGACTAGATGAGACTGGATAGGACAGAACAGGACGAGATTGAACTGGACAGGACTATTTATATGTTAAATCTCAATATTTATGTTTTATTTTTATAATTATATAATTATAAAAAATTAGTAATATTTATATTTATAAATATATTTTTTAAATCAAAGCAAAAAGTAAAAAAGAACACTTTTAAAACTATATAATACAAATAAATAAAAATAAACAAAATAAAAAAAGAAAAGACAACAAAAAGACAAAAAAAACAAAAAAAAACACAATTATTACCCAAATCATTAAGGTGCAAATGGTAGTTGTTCCGTACCCCGGTAAGTGTGTTGAAAGAGCTAGAGAGTGTAAGGTCTAAATTCTTTTGGGGTGGGGTGGGGCGAGGGAGGGAAGAGAGAGGAAGGGTCAGGCGTGGGTCAAATGGGAAAGTGTAGTGAGAACATTTGAAAAGAGGGGGGGGGGTTGGAAATTGGGCAACTCAAAGACATGAACTTGGGTTTTCTTAGGAAATGGTGGTGGCGATTTCACAATGAGAGCGAGGGCCTTTGGGCTAAGGTAATTAAAAGCATTTATGGTTAGGACGGGGGTCTTGGTGAACGTGTGCAAAGGGGAATTCGACTTGGGTCAATATCATTAAAGCAGGTCTGGACATTGACAAAGAGGGTATCTCCTTTTCGGGATCGTTTGGGAAGCGACTAGGAGATGGTACGGGAATTAGATTTTGGGACGATAGATGGGTGTCAATTAGAAGTCTTAAAGAGTGGTTTAAGAGGCTCTATCTGCTTGAGACAAACAAAGAGGTGACAGTCGCGTCGAGAGGTGCGAGGAGCGGAGAAGAATGAAGTAAGATTTGGGGGTGGAGAAGGGAACCGCGGGGGAGAGAGACTGGAGAATGGGACAACCTAAAGAAGCTAATCGCGGACTTTACACCAAAGTATGAACACAAGGATAGAGCGGTATGGTGTCTGGATGAACAACGGGGATATTCGGTCAGCAAAATGCGAGCATTGATGGAGGAAAAAAGAGCAACGGAGATAGAAGAAGTAACGGCAACCAGGTGGATTAAAGCAATCCCAAAGAAAATTTGTATCTTTGTCTGGAGAGCGAAGTTGGGTAGAATCCCGGTGAGATCGGTCTTGGAAAAGATGGGAATCGACTTAGAATCTACCCTTTGTCCGAGGTGTGGCCAGGAGATAGAGACGGTAGATCATGCACTAGTCGGGTGCGACGCAGTTAAGACGATATGGAATATGGTGGGAAGATGGTGGAACATTAACACAGAGGCAGTAAGGTCCCTAAACGATATTCTTGATCTCGGGGAGCAATCGGGAGCTAATGGGATAGGAAGGAAGAAATGGACAACTGTGATTTAGGGGTTCCTTTATCTTATTTGGGCAAATCGAAACAAGTTGGTATTTGAAAGAGGTAACGGTTCAATTGTGGAAAGGTTTTTTGAATACCAACTAAAAACATTTGAATGGGTCACTAAGAGGGATAAAGGTCTCGCCACGGATTGGGCGGTATGGCTTTTGTGCCCGCTTGGTGAGTGAGTTAGTGACGTATGGGGGGAAGGGGGAATAGATTATCGTATTTGCACAGTTAGAACAGGTTCAAGCGACTGTTAAATGGAACAGAGGGTGTCGGCGATGTTGTGGATTGTAAAAAAGAGGATACAGATTCTGATTGGGTTCGCTGCGTTACGAACAAATGTTTGGTTTCGATGCTTGCTGCAGACTCGTGTAAATTCAGTGCAGCCGCAGCTCGACCAGTCTGGTGTCTTATTTGTGTGGTTGGTTTTGTCGTCGGAAAGGTGGTTCGACAAGTTTGCAGTCCGCCGGATGGCTCTCATTGCTCGGGTCAATGATTGGTTTCGTTGCGTTACGAGCAAATGTTTGGTTTCGCTGCCTTCTGCAGACCCGTTAAAATTCAGTGTAGCCGCAGTTCGACCGCGGTCTAGGGTCTAATTTGGGTGGTTGGTTTTGTCGTCGGAGAGGTGGTTCGTCAAGTTTGCAGCCCGCTGGATGGCTCGGGTAAATGGTCGTAGATCTACAGCCCCACGTTTGCGAGTTTGTTGCGTTACGATCCTGTTGAAAGATCGATCCTCTGATCTCCAGCTAAAGATGCTCGAGTGGGCCTCAAGAAGACAGAGGGGATCTGGAATTGATTGGGTGAATTGGCTATTAAATCCCATGTTATAGAAGTAAGAAGAATGTCGGCGGGATGGGTCGAGAAAAACAATGGAAGAAGAAGTGTATCGTGTCTCTATCGTTGGATTCCCGATATGCGATTGATTAGAGTAGTCGTCTGTTTCGTTGTCGGTTGTTTCGTCCAGAGCATCGTTAGGTCCCTTATATTTTGCAGACTGATGTTGTTGTGTTTTGGAGTTTTAGGTTCGTTCGGTTGATATACCTGCAGAGGGCAACTATGAACATATTAATATGGGTGCTTGTTGAGAACTACCTCATGGAACAGTGCTTGTTGAGAACTGCCCAAATCAACTCTATGGATCTGCATCTCAATCGACTTGGGTCTGCTCGTGGGTCTGCACATGATCTAAATACAGTGACATTTGGGGTTGCTTCTTGTCTGTGCGACTGTGAAACTAGCTCTTCGAAAGAGCGTCCTGGGGCAAGAGAGGTCAGGTTGAAGGGCATCCGTTGGGTTTAAGGGCTGCTCACTGCTAGATCTTTGACGTCGGTTCGGGTAGCAAAAAGGGGACGGTGTGATATCGGGACGTCAAAGGGGGACTAAGTTTTGCTAAGTTCTGCTGATTACGGGTTGTTGGTTCTTTGACACGGTGCTGTCCAAACACAATTGATGGTTGTTCCACTTCGTTGACTAGTTTGGCTTGTTCGAGTGATTCGGTTCGGATTTTCGGTTGTTTTGATCATCAATCAAGTTTGATCTCTTTTTGTCGGTTGGTTTGGTTGGGTTTGCGGCTTGCAAACTCTTCTCGTTTATCGTTGCAAACTCGTGGTTTTTGCGTTGTTTAGTTGCGTGTTTGCTGTTTTTCGTTCGGATCTTGGATCTCTTTGTATGTGGTTGGTTTTTTGGTTGGTATTAATGGTAATTTCTGCTGTTCAAAAAAAAATAGCCTCCCCTCTAATATAATCGTTGCCTAAATTGATAAAACATCTAGCCTTAAACTTGAAAACCTAGTATGTATAAGAGCATCCACAGATTTTTCAAAGTGAAAAAATACTTAAGGTGAGTTTTTTTAATATGGTGAATTAGTGATAGGTTTTTTATAAGAGTTTTTACGTGACGTTTTTGGTTAAATATCGTAATTGTATGACCTATTTTTTTCAAAAATTGTTCATATTTAATCATTTTTAATCTTGTACAACTTTATTAAAGTTTCATAATTAATCAATTTTATTATATATAATTAAAATAATTATATTTAAATAATAAATAATAAATAAATTATGTAAAATAACTACATAATTAGATAAGAGTAAACTTCATTTTGGTCCCTATTTTTTTGTCAATTTCAACAAACATCATCCGTTAACTTCGAAAACTTGGATTTTGGTCCTTCACGTTTGTCATTTCTTAACGGTTTTGTTCCCTCGTGTTTGTTATTTTATAACGGTTTTGATCCCTCCTTTCAATGGCCGCTAATTTTTTTTTCTGTTAAGTCCAATTAAATGAGGGTGTTTTAGTCAATTTAAACTTTTTCTGATGACCAAAATACCCTCATTTAATCGGGTGGTGATGAACTTAACAGAAAATTGTTTAAAATAACTAAAATACACATTACTTAATTGGACTTAACGAAAAAGTTAACAACTGTTAGGAGGAGAAACAAAACCTTTCTGAAATGACGAACGAGAGGGACCCAATCTAAGTTTTCGAAGTTTAGGGATGATATCTCGTTGAAACGTTAGGGACGAAAAGTAAAGTTTACTCTTAAAATAATTATACTTTTTTGATTAATCTAAATAATAAATAAAATTTGTACATACTTTTATATAATTTTACAGCTTTTTAAAAACCCCAATTTTTATAAATTCGTTTTTTAATATTATACAATTTTTATGGATTTCTTGATAACCCAATTTTTATATAAATTTATAAATTTTAGAGATCTTTTTAGAATAATTCATATATTATATTATATTAATATAGTTAAATAATTTTTATGTGAAATAAGTACATGGAGTAATTAAAGTAGTAATATTTTATCAATAAAAATAAAAATAAAAATGTACTTATATAAATTTTAATATATTGATTTCAAAATTAAGAATATAAATAATACAAAATTAAAATAGTGGAACTCTGAAAATTTTTAAAAATCTATAAAAAAAGCTTGAGAGTGTTGAAGGAAAAATCGAACAGAACAATAATATATGGAAAGAATGAATTTGTAATTCTCATTAATCGAAAGTCCTTTTAATAGGGATGAGTTACAAGTAGATAGCTAGGAGATATTTCACTTCTCCTCTAACTCTGATATATTTATCTCTATCTCTATCTCTATCTTTATCGTCATATCTTTTAGACGATAACACACTTATCCTACAACACTCCCCCTTGTGTCGAGTCAAAAAAGTGATGGTGCACAATTGTTGCCTCGTTAAAACCTTACGCCAAAATAAAAACCTAGTAGGAAAAAATAAAAGTCTGACGAAGGAAAGAGTACAACGCACCAACTTCTTTACACTATATAGACTTTTCTTTCAGTCTAGTTTTCTCTTAAATTTGTACATTAATCATGAGAGTTAGGAAGACATGATGGTATATAAACTGTTGCATCACTAGAACCTTACACCAAGGAACAAAACCCAATGGAAAAAATAAAACATTGGTTGAAGGAAATAGCACAACATACCAATATCACATGTATAGTAGACTCCCCCTTTTGTCTACTACTCCCCCTGATCCGTGCATTAATCAAGGGAGTTTGGAAAACATTAGCATTTTAATACTTTCTATATGTTTTCCATAATATGGTTTAAGGTAATGATTTGGTAAAATAACGTTCTCCTGACATCTTACTTGATTCACTTGAATCTAGGTGAGAGTTTTGTTTATTGCTGATTGTATAAAACTTAAGCAAAACATGCTTTGTGTTATCACCCTTGATGTATCTTATGTTCATTTATTCGATACATGATGCATTATTTTCATATATGCAATGAGGATACTGGTTGAACCTAAAATTACTAGCTCCTCTAATATATGTAATGATTGTCCTTAATCATATACATTCTTTAATTATCTCATGGAGAGTAATATTCGTGGGTTAGTTCAAGGAGGTAGTTACAAAGGATTGCTTAGCTTACTTCCAAGCAATCGGCGTGTTTCTTGTGGTAATTCATTATCCAGTTTGGGAACAACCTTTGTATGAGTGAGACAGATACCTAATATCAGCAAAGACATACCAAGACATTGTTTGGTGTTTTTCTATAAGAGCTAGTACTTTTGTTGCTTACATTTTATGTAGGTATTGAAGATCAATCTCAATTTTCTTTCTATAGGGAAAGTATAAGTACGCAATGTTAGGGTTTAGATCAAAATTTTTGGGCCTCAGGGGTGTGGCGCGAGAGTGCCATGCAACAGTACCCTTGGGCACAGTCGCTGGTCACAATCGCGGCCCATGTACCGAGACCTGGGTTGTGGCGCGATATTTCCCTCGCGATAGTGAATGGGCACTATCGTCGGTCACTATCTCTAGACCTGTACCACAGGTCGTTTGGGGGGTGCAACTATGCCCCTGTGACAGTGCCAATGACAATGTCGCCGACCATTGTCGTCGACGGGTGTTGTGACTACAAAAGCCCTTTTCTGATTCATTTCTCGTTTTTACTCTTACATGTATTGTATACATCACTTTGGAAATATTGGAGATCATATACATGTATTTTACTTTATGTGGAATATGTATAGTGATGGAATGCTATGTATATATATTGGATGAACCATGAGTAAGCACTAGAAGGATGTAGTCTTAGGGTGCCACATTGACGGTATGCACCTAGGACCTCTACCATTTGAAGTAATGCCTGGGAGGCAGTCTTAAATGTGTCGGGCCTTAGGGATGTTGCTCATGAGAGTGAACATCAAGGTACATTGACTTGAGGTGAAACTCATTGGTGTGATGAGTCTCCCCCATTGATTCTTTTATGGCTCTCGTTGTCTATAACTGTTTAATTGATCATGATATATTATTGTTGAATTCACTAGGCTCATTTGGCCTAACACTTGATTGCCATGATGTGTATCTCATGTGTAGCACCCTCGAAAATGGACAGATCAACTAATTTAAAACTTCCAAATTATACAACAAAATTGATATAATCTATTTTACAATCATCACTTGAGACGCCTCCAAAAGAATAATGGATTTAACTTTAACAACTAAAAGGTCAAGTCTCGCATAAAGACTAAACAAAGTCGGGTGTTACTAAAACCCAAAAGAAACAGATGCTCTTAACAACGACTAACACGGAAGACTTCATCAACCTACTCACCCTTGCACAAAACTCTTAACACTCAACACTTCACCAAAACGCTAGAACCTCTTCCCCCATCCAGAACCTGATGCACATGCCGACAAATAAAAAGGTTAGGCTAACGCCTAATGAGTTCAAGAGTTTACTACATGAAATAAATATGTTTGTTAAAGGGAAAGAAAGTAGTTTAAATCACAGACCTTCTGAAAGATTTACTTTAAATATCAAACGACACCATGTTCCAAAAGTACATCTTTAGAACAAGGAACCCAATATGAACCTTCTTTCGTAAAAACCACTTTAATCCCAAACTCAATCAAAACATGAATAGTAAGCAAAAATCTCAATTTATATGAATATGTAATAAAACTTTACTTCTCGAAACCCTTCAAACATGGACGGGTCATAAAAACACAACCCATAAATCTTGAGTAAACAATACCCCATAAGTAAAACGTCACCGAAAACATGGATACTAAAATGACATAATTAAATACCCAAATAGCACCTTCCGGTGACGGGGGATACCCGATTCCATTGTACGTGGCGGAACACAAAGTTAAGCCACATAACTATGTTGTCGAACTACACCTCAGATCGTGACCGTATTGCCTGCTCTGCCGAGCTACACTTCCAGTCATGACTATATTTCAAGTCCCCAAAACACCGTATCCCTTATTGCCTGCTCTACCGAGCTACATCTCAAGGATACGCGATCTTATTGCTTGTTCGGTCTCTAGGGAGTTTCATCCTCAAGGTGCCCACTTGACTCTTAGTGCCTACTCCCTATCAGTCAAGATAGGAGCCTCGACTCCTTACTTGATAACACTCGATGTCTAACCCTCGTGCATAAGAATTAGACATCTAAACACCAGACTCAAGGTCTCGAAGTACAACCCATGAGGGCTCCTCTTCATCAATCAACCGGGACGACGTTAATGCCAACACGAAATAATTTCCCAAAGTGAGGATCCCAAGAGTCCTCACCGATACATACGACTGACTTACATACCTATGGATCCAATGCAATACAGTCTAAAATACATGACTCCAAATGAATGACTCACGCACCCAAAACATGTATTCTCCAAAATAAAATGCAATAAATGCAACTCACACCCAAAGCTTCCCCTTAGGTTATTAAACCGGACAAAAGTCCCAAAGATCCGACAAGCCGAAAACCGAGCTAAAGACTCTACAATTTACGTAAATGCCCAATGAAAGCTAGTATAAACATCGAAACCCCTTTGACCAACAATTATGTAAACACTACGACCCGAGAGTAATTAACCCAAAACTTCTCATTGGTTGAAACAAAACGTTTTCCAAATGGACTGGTTCCCTTTGTATTTCCAAAGTGACTCTTAACACAATGATATGCATTTTCCAATGGTTTATAAAATCGTATGCACCAAATGGTCAATTATATAAAATGACCTTCATTTAAATATTGTATCATCAAGGAAACATATCAAAATAATTTATTTATCAACATTCCCAAAAATCCCAAAGATATGGGTTATATAAGTTTATAAAGTTAAAACATTTCTAAATAGCCAAACTTATCGGCAGTTAACAATTTAGTGTAAAACACAAACACTTTAAAATAAAAATTTTGGCATGTACATCGTTTTCACAAATCAACTTGAACTCACCTTGCTAGGTTAAGTTAAACCTAGGTTTCAATCCCCAACCATTGGCCTCCAAAAGCATAGATCCCACCCAAATCTTTTCAAAGACATTCATTCCAACTCTTCAACTCAAGCTTCCAAAACCTAGATCCACACATTTTCAACCGTAAATTATCATATTCAACCACGTAGAAACATTCCCCAAACATTTTACACCAAAATCTCCATTTTGATCCAAACCCTAATTTTGACCCAAATCCTCTAAAATCTTACATACCGAAAATAGAGTAACATAATACTTAGGAAATCATCAAAGGAGCATTTACAACTTATATTAGGGTTTAGAAATGGAAGGGATTAACTTACCATTTAGGTTTTGGTGAAAACCTAGAAAACTTAGAAATCTTCAAGAAATGGTGGGAGGACACATGAACTAGCACATGAGGTTGAGATCACAAGCTTGATGGTGAAGAAACACCTTGGAATTCATGGAAATGGATTTAAAATGAGTTAGGATTTAGGGGTAATGAAGAGAAAGCGATTTGAGAGAGAATGGGAGAGTTTTGAAGAAGAGAATGAGAAAGAAAGCTGAAAATCTCGACTTAACAGCCTCCTGCACCTATTGGGCGACATTGCCAGGCGACAATGCCAGCCCTGGGCATTGTCGCTGGTCAATGTCGCATGAAGCCCCTCAGCTTCTGCTTCACTTCTGCGACTGTGCCCCGTGAGACTGTGACTTGTCATAGTCGTCGGGCATTGTCGCGGGACCATTCCGGAGCCCCGAAACCCGACCTTTTCACTGCCGCTACTCCCGATACTCCGAGGGACTTTAAACAATACATTTCCCAGCAAAACCCCACTGCTTACAAGTCACAGAAACACCCGGTTGACAAATACTTACCGAAAATTACGGGTGTTACAATCCTCCCAACCTTAAAGGAGATTTCGTCCTCGAAATCTGAATTCAATGGATTGCTGCCCGCCGGATAAATTGTCCCTGTTCCACTTTCCAAAACCACTGCCATCATTCTTTTGCTGATACTCCCGACATCAGCATCCTTGGGCACATTACTCTTATATTCAAGTGCACACTTAACCCACTAAACAATCTTTACCCACAAAACCACAGTTGCCTCCCAACCTTGGGTGGCACTTACTATTTCAAGAGTAGTTCGCGACCTCAACTTCACACCGGTCCACCCACTTTAGCTGAACATGCCGTTGAACCCAACCCAAAGTTCGACATCAACCTTCAAGGAAATCCCAAAATTCTTAATGATCGGCTCTTGATATTGACAACGTCGTCCTTTCGAGGCGTACCAATACGCTCTTTAGGTAGCTGGTTAAGGCTGATCTGGCTATCATTCACCCCGATCTATTATCAACCTCAAAACATTCCCTTAATAAAATCTTTACCTCCACGGGAAACACTTATACCCATCGATACCCACTCATCAACGTCTAACCTTCTTTTAGATTCCACCTCAGAGGGGTCAACATTCTCATGACCAAGCGGGGATACTTTTGAACATTCCAAGATTCAATGACTTTCAGAAGACAAGTTGACGCCTAAAGCCAAAATGGTGATATCGAAAACGTGGACATTCCGCCCAATATTTCATCTCAGAAGTATCGTCGCGTTAAAGTTGACACCTAACAGGGTACTAAGATTCCCAATCTTACATTCTCAACAAACGGACCACCATAATTACGTAAATCACGGAACTTACTAAGACAGTACATCATCAACATACACCATGATGTCCAACCGACAAGTAATTCATTAAATCGAACCCAACCAGATGCCGATAATCACTCAAGGCATTTTCTCGCAGGTCTACAGAAGTATAAAGGTCACTCCTAAGATAACGGGGAAGACATGAATCTATTTCCTCAACTATTCAAACGTGAACCGATTCAAAAATTGAAACACAAATTCAAGATAGACCGCAAGTAGGATCATTCAATGCTTCAACTCTCAAGGATTCCTCTAGTCCTTTAATTACAACACCTTCCACGACAGGGGTTTTGTAACACCCTAAAAATAGGGATAACAAAAATCCGAAAATCGGACATGCGGTATTTAAAATTGCCAAAGCAAGAGCCTCTCAAAAATGGGGGAAAATACAAAAACCTGTTTAAATACAATCGTAATTCAAACGGATAGTAAATAGTGACCAACAATTCTTAAACCGAATGCTAGGAAATAAAATACACACGGGGTCATTTATAAACCCAAATAGTTCTTCTACAAGTAGTAAGTCCAAACGTAATAATCCCCAAGCTCTCACCCAAGCACTATGCCATCTTAGAACCGGCGCCGCTAGAACCTGAGATACACATCGACACCAAACAAGTGTTAGGCCAAAAAGCCTACTGAGTTGAACAAGAATAACATGGTAGAACATATATGACTCTTATCAGCAAATAACCATTTTCCACGTGTATGGAGTCAAAGGGGGAGACCCATAGCACCAATCAATTCCACTACAAAGAGTCGATGTACCTTGATGCCCTTAACAAGGAACACCCCAAAGGCCCGACACACCCGAAGATCAGACCAAAAAGGAAACTTTCCGAGTGGCGGAGGTCTAGGCACATACCATCACGGTGGCGCCCCAAGACTACATCCTCCTAGTGACCTTGCCTTGGTTCGTCCAACATAATGCATATAGGAGGTCCTTAGGTATATTTCAACCAAATATAATTCAATACCAACCGTGGGTACAATATCACCCTCCTAATAGCATGAGTCCAACATAAGACTTAAATATCCACATAGCCACGTTGTAGATACGATATCACCAAGAGAGTATTCCAAATGGAAATAATCATATTATACCAAACATGTATTCATTAAACATGTCAAAAGACCCATAGAGAGTACACATCATGGAAACCCCAAATAATTCCACAAAATAGAATAAGTCATGGGATGTTACTTCTATATCATATTTCTCACATAATCTCATGAAAATACCATCAATTACTTAAACCCGTAAAGACGAACAATTTGAACAATTATGTGATAATAACAACAATTAAGCAAATATGATGTGTATCCAGTTTTAACAAAAGTTTAGTAAACTCACAATCTAGGTTTTTATCAAAAACCTAGAAAATAGATGAAATGGTGAGAATTGAGATCTTGAGGCTCCAAACACTTGATTGTTAGGTCTTGAAAGAACCTTTGAAGATCTTTGGAAACCCTCCAACAATCTCTATGTAAAAATGAAGCAAGAGGGTGGAGAAGTGAGGAAAATCGCCCCAAAATCGCTCTCAACGGAACCCTAGATCTAATTTTGAGGTTATGAGGCGATTAGAGGCTGGAAAGGGTGATTTTAATCGGCCAGACCTCGACCGCGACCTTGCCTCGCGACATTGCCCTGGGCATAGTCGCCAGGGCATAGTCGCCGAAGCCCAACCCCTCACGGTACAATCCCAGCGATTGTGACCGGCGAGAGTTCCCAAGGGCACAATCGCGAGGCATTCTCGCGCGGGATGTACCGTAGCTTATATACTCCCCGCAACATTGCCCTCCGCGACTATGACATGTGTCATAGTCGCCGGCAAGGTCGCCGACTGCGATTCAACGCTCGATTTTTCTTTCGAAGGGCCACGATTAATAGATACATGTTCTAAGGAATTATTCGTACCATTAGAAATGGAATTAGATCAAATAGAACACTTAGGCAATAAACGGGGCATTAAAAATCTCGATTAAAATTCCGGATGTTACAATCCTCCCCACCTTATTAGGATTTCGTCCTCGAAATCTCATCCTAAATTAAAAAAGTGAGGATAACGCTTCTTCATATCATCTTCGGACTCCCATGTAATGTTAGCACCACGATGATGCTTCCATTGGACTTTAATCATGACTACGTCTTTATGACGTAGTTTCTTCACTTTTGATTCTAAAATCGTCTCCGGTTATTCCACACAATGATTTCCGTTGTCCACTAGAATTTCCGACAAAGGAATCACGCTTTCCTCTTCGGCTAAACATTTTCGAAGGTAACATACGTAGAATGTAGGATGTATTCCATCCATTTCCGGTGGTAAATCCAACCGGTAGGCTTGTAAACCAATTTTCTCCAAAATAGTAAAAGGTCCTAGGAAACGAGGACTAAGCTTCCCACGCTTCCCAAACCTGATAATTCCCTTCCATGGAGATACTTTCAGCATGACACGGTCTCCCACTTGAAACTCGACCGGTCTTCTTTTCTTGTCCGCGTAACTTTTCTGTCGGTCTTGCGCCGCCTTTAGTCTTTCCCGAATTTCTTTCACCTTGTTCGTCGTCTCTTCGACTATTTCCGGTCCGGCAAATTGCTTTTCGCCCGCTTCTAACCAACAAACCGGGGTTCTACACTTTTGTCCATATAATGCCTCGAACGGTGCCATTCCGATACTAGAATGGTAATTGTTGTTGTACGCGAACTCTACCAAAGGTAGATGTGAATCCCAACTTCCCCCGAAGTCTATTACACACGACCTCAACATGTCTTCTGACGTCTGAATTGTCCTTTCGCTTTGACCATCAGTTTGAGGATGATATGTCGTGCTCAATTTCAATCTAGTGCCCAATTCTTTCTGCAAGCTAGCCCAAAAGTTCGAAGTGAACCGACTATCCCGATCCGATACAATCGATTGAGGAACTCCGTGCCTCGACACCACTTCATCAAGGTAGAGTTTGGCCAATTTCTCCATTGGCAAAGTTTCCCGCATTGCAAGAAAATGCGCATTCTTGGTTAGACGATCCACAACCACCCAAATAGTGTCGTGACCGCGCAAGGTTTTCGGTAGTTTCGTCACAAAATCCATAGTGATGTTGTCCCACTTCCACTCAGGAATGGACAACGGTTGCAAACTTCCATACGGCCTTTGATGCTCTGCTTTGACTTGAAGGCACGTGACACACCTTTCTACGTAATTGGACACATCCAATTTCATCACCGGCCACTAATAATTAAATTTCAAGTCTCGGTACATCTTGGTGCTACCGGGATGTATAGAATATTTTGACTTGTGCGCTTCTTCGAGAAGTAATTCTTGGTTTACTCCCAGTTTCGGTACCCAAATTCGCCCTTGGAAAAGCTTAAGTCCACGACCGTCTTCCGTTAGGAGTTCCTTTTGCTTTACCATGATCTCAGACTTGAGATTTTCTTCCTAGAGTGCTTCTACCTGACACGACTTGATGCTCTCCAACAAAATTGATACCACATCAATTCTTGTAAGAGACATTTTGATCCCACCATCATAACTCCTTTGGCTCAATGTATCCGCTACTACATTAGCCTTACCGGGATGATAGAGTAGGTCGCAATCGTAATCCTTCAAGAGTTCAAGCCATCTCCTTTGACGCATGTTGAGTTCTTTTTGATCGAAGATGTATTTGAGACTCTTGTGATCCGTGAAAAGAGTACACTTTATCCCATACAAGTAATGTCGCCACAACTTCAACGCGAACACTACTGCCGCCAATTCCAAGTCATGAGTAGGATAATTCTTCTCATGATCTTTCAATTGCCGCGACGCGTAGGCTATCACTCTCCCTCTTTGCATCAGCACGCACCCAAGCCCCATCTTGGAAGCGTCACTATACACCACAAAGTCTTCCGATCCTTCGGGTAACGATAAAATCGGAGCTTCGCACAACTTCCTTTTTAGCGTTTGAAAGACTTGCTCTTGAACATCAGTCCAAAGGAATTTGACGTTCTTCCTCGTAAGTGAAGTGAGCGGTGTAGAGATCTTGGAAAAGTCTTGAATGAAACACCGGTAGTAACCCGCCAAGCCCAAGAAACTTCGAATTTCGGTCGGACTTGTCGGAGGTTCCCAGCTCATCATCGCCTCGATCTTTATCGGGTCCACTTTTACTCCGTCTTTTGATACCACATGCCCCAAGAATTGCACCTCTTGGAGCCAGAATTCGCACTTTGAGAATTCGCAAACAATTTCTCCCTTCTTAGAATCTCTAACACTTCGCGTAAGTGTTTCCAATTCTCGGACTCATCCTTTGAATATATTAAAATATCGTCGATGAAGACGATCACGGATTTGTCCAAGAATGGTCGACACACACGGTTCATCAAATCCATGAACACGGCTGGAGCGTTGGTTAAGCCGAAAGGCATCACAAAAAACTCATAGTGACCGTATCGCGTTCGGAAAGCCGTCTTTGGAATGTCATTCTTCTTCACTCTCACTTGATGATAACCGGATTAGAGATCGATCTTGGAGAAACATCCCGCACCTTGAAGTTGATCAAAGAGATCGTCGATGCGAGGTAGAGGGTATTTTTTTTTCACCGTGACTTTGTTCAGCTCTCGGTAATCGATGCACATCCGCATAGACCCGTCCTTCTTCTTCACGAACAAGACTGGTGCTCCCCAAGGTGAAGAGCTCGGTCGAACGAAACCCTTCTCCAACAATTCTTGAAGTTGCGTCATCATCTCCTTCATTTCCGTCGGTGCCAAACGATATGGAGCTCGGGCTATCGGAGCCGCTCCCGGAGTGAGGTCGATCTTAAACTCCACTTGTCGTTCCGGCGGTAACCCTGGTAAATCTTCCGGAAAGACATCCGGAAAATCTTGCACTACTTCCACATCTTCTACCGACTTCTTCTCTTTATTCGCGTCCACCACATAGGCCAAGTACGAAGGATAACCCTTCACTAGAAACTTGCGAGCCTTGAGAGATGAAATAATGGAATTATTTCTCTTTCCTTTTTCCCCATAAATGGTAATCACACCATTTTCCGGCGATGGCACTTGGATCATCTTTTTAGAGCACAAGATATCTGCTTTGTGTCTTACTAACAAGTCCATACCTATAACCACGTCAAACCCTCCTATAGTCATAGGTAGCAAATCTATCCCAAAGGAATTCCCATCAATAACTATAGTGCAATCACAAAAACGATTGCGAATAATTACTTGATCTCCATTGGCTAGTTCTATCACTAGAGAATCGGAAAGAACACTAATAGGAGTGGTAAACTGCTTACAAAAAATTTCCGATACACAGGAGCACGTAGCACCCGAATCAAACAGAACACGATCAGGCAAGGAGTTTACTAGAAACGTACCCGAAACAACATCAGCGGTCTCCTTTGCCTCCTCGGTAGTCATCTGGAAATCTCGACTCGGTGCCCTTGGTGGTTGCTCGACTCTAGCCGTCGAACCCACAGAATTTCCACCATTTCCCCCTACTAGCTTTGGGCAATTTCTCTTCATATGCCCCGGTTCTCCGCACTCATAACATACCGATCCCTGGATGGAACATTCTCGAGTTGTGTGGTTCTTCTTACCACACTTGGCACACCTGGTTGGACCGGAGTGAGTTCTTGTAGTACATGGCCCCGAGTGCCTTGACCTGCACTTGGAACACCACCGATCCTCACGATAGAGTTTTCCTCTTTAACCAAAAAATTTTGCGGCATAAAATCCTCAACAAGTTTCATATACAACAGTCTATTTCCCAAAAACTCGGTAAAACTGTAGGGACGTTACTAAACATCAAATCAGACTTAAACTTTGAGTTGCACAAATACATGTGCAATAAAAGTTTGTACAACTCCCAAAGGAAAATTTTCACAACTTCAACTTTAAAATCCTATCCTTAAAAAAAACGCAAACGTTGGAGGATAAAATCCCCAACAAGGCCCATATATGTCCGTTTATTTTTCCCTAATTTAATAACACTATAGGGACGTAAATAAAATTTTAAATCGAGTTCAAATGTTAGGCCGCGCATATAAGACGCACATGACCAAAGCGATAACTATAACGACATGTAAATTGATACTCATTTAATGCATTTCGGAAAATTTATAATAGTAAAATCAACAACTTGAACATGTATGGATTAAAAGTTTAATACGAGACAACATAAATCTTTCACATACTTACTCACGCGAGTGTAAAATCAAATTCAACCCAGAAAGTGTACACACATACTTGTGTAAAACTCACGATGCAATCATGCGACAATAAGATTTTCAAAACGCCTCTGACGATTGCAAAAATACCAGTGCAGACTCGTATGAGACAAAGTATTAAACAAACTCATAAGTTGATGTACACATTAATGCAAGTCTACACATTCCCAAATATTCTTTTTATTACGCGACTCAAACTGTCCTAAAATAAGACACCTTAAAACCAACTGAATTTTCACAAAATTCATTAACGCTAAACCAGGCGGTGTCAAAATTTTCATTTCCCAACATGAAAGTATAAGACTACAATAAGTCTAAAATGTCAAAATTCTAAAACCACAACGTAAGGTAAGGTGGCCATTTTCAACAAAACTTTGATGAGACACGACGCCCAATAAACGCGTAAATTTACACGTAATGAAATTAAAACCCACGCACCTCAAAGTACACTCACGCACTCCAACACGCCGCAAAACTATACTCATAAAATTAAACACGACTCATACAAACCAAATCCTCCAGAAAATTCCGACTCAAGAACATGGGGACAATTCTTCCTTTAAAACCTTAACATACGTGGAGGAGATCCAATGTCACGGTTAAAAATTCTATAGTTACTTGTCCAATACCCAAAATGACATTAAAATACGGATCTTATAATATCCAAAAATAGAGTTAGACACAAAACGAGGATGAAGAGATTTCCAATAAATAAAATATTTGTAACCACGAACAACGAAACAATTTTGTGCATGTTTAAACTCACGGTTTAAGATTTGATGAATGTTAAATACTTTACCAAAATTTCGTAATATAGCTCACTTTATACTTTGAAAACATGAGAAACAAATAATGGAAACTCATTTTAGAAATACATGTCGCGCATGGATTTGGCCGGCCCTCGATACCCCGAAATCACGTTCCTCAATTCTCCGTCATACCAATATCATCCGGGTGTTCAAACATCTTAAGGCGATCATCGACGATTTCGTCGGTTCTCCTTACAATTTCTTCTCGAAATAGGGTCAATTAACAAGCCTATGGTTCTAATCCGACCAATAGCTCCAACTCAAAGTGGTCAACTTAGTGCATTCAACGCGCTTAACTATCACTCCAAAGTGACATTGCTATAAACATCAACCCTTCCTTAAGTTACTCGCTTATAAACTTTCTCACTACCCTAACAGTCATCATACCAAGGTAGTTCAAGTATACACATGTAGCATGTAGGTTCACCATAACACTGGACAGGTGTCATGATGAATGTACCGTACATGATCATCCTTGCGACCCCCGACAAGTTTCCCGTTTCTAGCGACTCGATCAATCCCAAAATATCTTATCTTAAGGTACCTAAAGGCGCAACTTCACTTTCAATCACTTAAAAGAACACTAGTTTGAGTCTAGGTATCCAAAATCAACACCTAATTCTCTCAAACTTATGCTCTGATATCTCATGTGTAACACCCTCGAAAATGGACAGAGCAACTAATTTAAAACTTCCAAATTATACAATGAAATTGATATAATCTATTTTACAATCATCACTTGAGACACCTCCAAAAGAATAATGGATTTAACTTTAACAACTAAAAGGTCAAGTCTCGCATAAAGACTAAACAAAGTCGGGTGTTACTAAAACCCAAAAGAAACAGATGCTCTTAACAACGACTAACACGGAAGAGTTCATCAAGATACTCACCCTTGCACAACACTCTTAGCACTCAACACTTCACTAAAACGCTAGAACCTCTTCCCTCATCTGGAACCTGATGCACATGCTGACAAATAAAAAGGTTAGGCAACGCCTAGTGAGTTCAAGAGTTTACTACATGAAATAAATATGTTTGTTAAAGGGAAAGAAAGTAGTTTAAATCACATACCTTCCGAAAGATTTACTTTAAATATCAAACGACACCATTTTCCAAAAGTACATCTTTAGAACAAGGAACCCAATATGAACCTTCTTTCGTAAAAACCACTTTAATCCCAAACTCAATCAAAACATGAATAGTAAGCAAAGCTCTCAATTTATAAGAATATGGAATAAATCTTTACTTCTCGAAACACTTCAAACATGGACGGGTTATAAAAACACAACCTATAAACCTTGAATAAACAATACCCCAAAAGTAAAACGTCACCGAAAACATGGATAATATGAACTAGCACATGAGGTTGAGATCACAAGCTTAGGAAATCATCAAAGGAGCATTCACAACTTATTTTAGGGTTTAGAAATGGAAGGGATGAACTTACCACTTAGGTTTTGGTGAAAATCTAGAAAACTTAGAAATCTTCAAGAAATGGTGGGAGGACACATGAACTAGCACATGAGCTTGAGATCACAAGCTTGATGGTGAAAAAACACCTTGGAATCCATGGAAACGGCTTTAAAATGAGTTAGGGTTTGGGGGTAATGAAGAGAAAGCGATTTGAGAGAGAATGGGAGAGTTTTAGAGAAGAGAATGAGAAAGAAAGCTGAAAATCTCGACTTAACAACCCCCTGCACCTATTGGGCGACATTGCCACGCGACAATGCCCTGGGCATTGTCGCTGGTCAATGTCGTCGGGCATTGTCACGGGACCATTCCGGAGCCCCGAAACCCGACCTTTTCACTGCCGCTACTCCCGATACTCCAAATGACTTTAAACAATACATTTCCCAGCAAAACCCCACTGCTTACAAGTCACAGAAACGCCCGGTTGACAAATACTTACCGAAAATTACGGGTGTTACATCATGTTCTAGCGGCGCGAACGCCAAGATGGTTTAGTTGACCTTAGAGGCGAGCTTGGGAATATTTTGGAACACCAATTATAGAAGACACATTTTGGAGTTGGATGACAACTTGAGTTAATCTTTTTCCTAGGTAGGATTTAGATTGGAGGGTTGTTTTTCCTTCATTATTTATTTATTACAAACTTGTAATTATACAAGGCGTATATTGTTCCATTTTGGGATGGGCTCGTGCTATGGCATATTTCTATATACCACATTTCCATTTACGGAAATTTTTGTTGTCCCAAATTTTGGGGTGTTACACATGTCATAACTTCTCCAACGATCCTAGATTTCAGTCGTTCACAAGAAATTACAATTACCGGTCCTTGGCCGTTTTTTGACTTATAGAACCCACAACTATTACCCATATTGACCCCCTGCCTATTTCTCGTTACAATACGGGAGTATTCATCCCACATATAACCCTACTGATATGTCTATGGATCCATTGCATTTAGTCTAGCTACGTTACACTTAAAAATAAAGTCATCCATAATTAGGAACCCATCACCTTTATACAAAAAAGGGTGAACATAAAATAGATCACCATTAAATGATTCTCAAAACCCTTGATTTTAGGTTTTACAAACATATTTCTAAATAATAATAAACCATTGTATGAAACCATAAGAAAACTCACAATTTCCTTCCCAACTCATTCAAATGTTCAAAATCCAAGTTTTAACCTAGTTGGTCCAAATCTTCCAAACATTTATAATACATGAGAGAAACCTTAAACAAATCAAGATGAGTTTATTTAGCACATATAAAGGTTTAAAGAGAAAAGATGAACTTACCACCAAGGTTTGGTTGGAAACTTAGCAAACCCTAGAATGAGAAAGATATGGATATGATTTCTTGCACTTGAGTATCCTTGAGATTTCTTTCCAATAAATGCTAGCCTTAAGTGGGCATTAAATAAATATGAGGATCTTTAAAGGTAGAGTAAATGAAGAGAGATGATAGGGAGGGAGAGCTTACCTAAAACTAGAGAGAAAATCACACCTAAGCAAAGAGAGAGCTGGAAATAAAAACCCAAAAATTGGACCAATCTATTTAAGCCCTAGAGCCCGTCAACGAGAATGACTGGGGATTATGCCCTATGTCATTCTCGTGGGGCATACTCACCCGCTTCGTACCACGAGTGCCCCCTTCTGTGCAAGAGTGACTCGTCGATAATGCCTTGTCATTCTCGCAGGCCAATATTGTGTAGGGTGTACTGAGAGGGCCTCAGGCCCGACGATTGTGACACGACGACAGTGCCAATGTCACTCTCGTTAGGCATTGTCGCCCAAACTTCCCTGATCTCAAAATTTGGAATTTTCTCGTTTGAAAGCTCTCAATCCAAATCAAAGACAGAAAAATAAACTCTTTTCCCAAAATTAACATTATTAATATTAGGTATTGATTATTAATAATAAGAGGTTGAGTTTGGATCTCACAGTTATCACAAATTAACGGGTTCTACCTTGAATGCGCCCATATATTTTAGGGAGGTGCACACATGAGAGAAATGAGATAATGTAATTTAAGGTAAGGAGTGAGTTGTAGGGAGCGATTGAAGTGATAGTTTTATGGTTTTGACTCCCTACAACAGTTAAAAAGTGGATGTAGGAATTGTAGACACTACAAAATAGATAAGTATGGAGTATTTACTATTCTTTAAATTGTTTCATTTTTGTTATTCAAAACATCTGACAAATAGTTATTTTTCACTAGATGTTTATTAAATTATTATGTCTCTTAGGAGTTGTTTGATTTCTTTTCTATTAAGACATGTACGAATTAAGTTGTTTATATCATCTAATATAAGTTGTTATTCGGTTGTTATACTGAATAAACAGTTTGAATGTCAAAAGTAACTATTTTACCCCCAATCTATATTAAATATAAAAGCACTAAATTTATTTTGGATATTTCATCAAACACCTTAAATGTGCAAAAACCACATTTCTTTAGACATTTTTTAGCCATTAATTTCATCACAACACCTTGTATATCAAACAAAAACCCTAATCTATTTGCGGCTTGAACAAAGGTATTTAGACCGTATGGTTTGAGTCTTTTATACGGACCGACTATTCCGTCTTTCTTCTCGGAAGAAATTGGCTTTTAAAACTCATTTTTAAATTTGAAACAAATTTTGGGTTTAATAAAATTGGAAGAAATGCTCAAATCACGGTGACAACAATACGAGGGTGAAACATTTGAATTTTTTTCCTGTTGAAACTCATCGTATATTGATATTGCCAACCTTTAACAATCACCATGAGAACATGCTGCAATCAAACCGTCACTAGAGGCAAGGCAACAACAATGAATTTATGGTTCTGATCGGTTTGGGACAACGAGATCAACATAATCCATTTTGAGTTTTTTTCTTGTTGAAACCCATCGTTAGAGAGGAATTTTAGGTTTTCATTGATCGGAGATGACGTTAGCAGATCAAAAGGGAGGACAAGTGTTCTAGAGAACAAGGGTAGCAGGGACATGATTGAGGAGAATACATTTTTTTTTGAGTGAATTGTGGATTTGGTCCCTATGGTTTAGTGATTTCTTTGACCATGGTCCTCATTCTATGTTTATTGTGAATTTGGTCTTTGTGGTATTCAATTTATTTTGGTCATGGTTCTTCTGACTAACACTTTCATTAACTTTATTAAATCAAGGACCATTTTAACCATTTTGCCTATTTTTTGTCCTTTTTTGATAAGAAAAATATAAACAATATTTGTATTCACACATGCACACACACATGTATATATACATATATATATATATATATATATATATATATAACGATATTAAAATAAATAAAATAAGACATTATTGTATGATTTAATTGTTTAATTTTTTTTAAATTAATTATATTAAATACGATTTAATTTTATTATTTTATTGTAATTGTGGAAAAATATATATAGTTTTATTGTTTTAATGTAATTAAAATTTCAATTTAAACAAATCAGGTCATAAAACTATATCTTATTTTATTTAGAGCGAATAAAATAAAATATGGTTTTATGATTTGATTTATTGAATTAAAATTTTAATTAAGTTAAAGACGATTTAATTATATTGTTCTTTTATTATCATTGCAACAAACAAGCTTGTTGTTGATATTTTAACACAAAAAAATCATTAAAACCCGTTGAGAAATGAACTTTAATTTTATCATACTAAAAACAATATGAAAATTGATTTTGAGTTTTTAACTGAAAAACAATATGAAAATTGGAGCTTCTAATTTTAAGATGATAAAATTATAGTTCATTTCTCAACGGTTTTCAATGATTTTTGGTGTTAAAATATCAACAATAAGCTTGTTTGTTGCAATGATAGTAAAAGAACAATATAATTAAATCGTCTCTAACTTAATTAAAATTTTAATTCAATAAATCAAATCATAAAACCATATTTTATTTTATTCGCTCTAAATAAAATAAGATATAGTTTTATGATCTGATTTGTTTAAATTGAAATTTTAATTACATTAAAACAATAAAACTATATATATTTTTCCACAATTACAATAAAATAATAAAATTAAATCGTATTTAATATAATTAATTTTAAAAAAATTAAACAATTAAATCATACAATAATGTTTTATTCTATTTATTTTAATATCGTTATATATATATATATATACATGTGTGTATGCATGTGTGTTTGTGTGTATAAAAATATTGTTTATATTTTTCTTATCAAAAAAGAACAAAAAATAGGCAAAATGACTAAAATGGTCCTTGATTTAACAAAGTTAATGGAAGTGTTAGTCAGAAGGACCATGACTAAAATAAATTGAATACCACAAGGACCAAATCCACAATAAACATAGATAGAATAAGGATCATGGTCAAAGAAATCACTAAACCACATGGACCAAATCCACAATTCACTCTTTTTTTTTTTCTTAAAGGATATCAAGGGAATTAAAAATGTTGGCTTAATAGGATATAGGACTCTCCTTCATGATGGACCAGCCATATAAGCCATTTACTGAATAAATAAGCCATACAATCGAATAACAGTGTATAACTAACTTACCAAATAAGTTAATATCATACAATATACAACTAATTATCATTTAAAAGTTTTTTTTTTCTCTTCTTAATAAATTCAAAGAATTTATTAATTAGAATATAAAATCTTGGAAAGAATAAGATAAGGGAGGTGGAAAAGGGAATGGTGCGCATGCAGGGATATGTTTGTCGACTGTGAATCACGTAACCAGGGTCTTCAACTCTTCATCCACTCCCCACTTCTATTTTTCCATTAAGTTTAAAAGGGGAAAAGTTCATAAAAACCCAACAAACTATTTCATTTTGAATGATTAAGTCCTTAAACTAATTTTTTGAATGAAAAAACCCATTAAGCTTTCTCATTTTGAATGATTTAGTCCCTAAACTATTTTTTTTAAATGAAAAAACCATTGAACTTTCTCATTTTGAATGAAAAAACCATTAAACTTTTCTATTTTGAATGATTAAGTCTTTGAACATTTTTTTCAATAAATTAAATCAACGAACTTCTAAAAATTGGTTACTTACATCATTTTAACCCCAAAAACTACTTGTAACCGGTTATCTTTTGATTTTTCCTCTTTTGAGAGAAAAAAATAGATTAAAAGGAGGGAGATCGATGGCAGAAGCAACAACGTGTTAGGCTATATGGAGAATAGACAACGTTCGGGCAACGGGGAGTGGCAAGGCCGAGCGATATGATTGTTTGTGAGCGGTTTTAATGGCATAGAATGTGAGAACGGTAAAACTGATTTAGATTTGTTTTTACTTTAAAACTTTCATAGTCAGTCCAGGTACCTTTAAGAAAAATGTAACCAATTTTTAGAAGTTCGATAGCTTATTTATTCAAAAAAAATGTTGAAGGACTTAGTCATTCAAAATTAGAAAGTTTAATGGTTTTTTCATTCGAAAAAATAGTTGAGGGACTTAATCATTCAAAATAAAAAAGTTTAATGGTTTTTTTCATTCAAAAAATTAGTTTAGAGACTTAATCATTCAAAATAAGATAGTTTATTGAGTTTTTTGGAAATAATTATGAAAAAAATTACTATTTATCAAATCTTATAAATATTCTCATTGTTTAGCCATTTTTAAATATATTTCCATAAATGACCAAAGTCTATGTAGAATGATTTTTTTGCTTAAACTTTGGTTTTTATTCAAAATAGTAAAATAAATTACGTAGAAAAGGTTTTCGTATAAACTTTTTTATGTAAACTTTTCACGTGTACAGCCACATCACATGTCATGTATGAAAAGATTACGCGAAAAAGTTTATGTATAAGTCTTTTCTGCATAAACTTTTTCTTTTTTTTATGGCCAAATTGTACAAAAAAGTAACGTACTTTAGTTTCATTCCTATTTGGGGTAATGTACTTTAAAATTTTTCGTTTTGGGTAATGTACTTGAAAACCCAAACTTTTAAGTACCTATTTTACCTAATGACATGGAAATGCTGATTAGGATCAGGGTTTTTTTGACATGACATTTTTCATTTAATTTTTAAATGACAACTTAGAAAATAAATTCCACGTCATCATTTAAAAAAATTATAAAATTTATTTTTTCTAATTACGCAAAAAAGTTCCATTTATTATTTTTTGAAAATTTTAAAATGATTGAATTTTCTTAAAAACTAAGAAAATGAAATAAACGTAATTTTTAAAATAGTAAAATTTGTCAATTTTTTTTTTTTTGAAAAATGACAGTAAAAGTAAAAAAATTTAATGAATATAATTTCCTAAATTTTATTGATTTTTATCGACTAATAAACAAGATAAATTTGTTTAAATATTTAACGTATTAGTAAATATTCAAAGATTAATAAATAAAATACGGACGATAATTAAATGTTCGTACAAAAATGTCTTAACTACTATCTCCTATAATAATGAAATTTCACATGTCATAACAACGCTACCGGTTATAAACAAAAATGCCCGATACATCATTAATGATCAATCAAACTTAAAGTCTCAAATACATCATTAACGCTCAGTCGGTGTTACGTCAGACATGCTCCATTTAGTCCTCTTAGATGGAGTTTCTTCCATTTCTCTTGCTTCAACTTCAAATAAGAAAAAAAAATCCACGTTAATTACCTAATGACTTTTTGGAATAACAATTTAGGCAAATGTAATTAAAAACATATAAAATCATTAGGTTTACTTACCACAATCGGTGGAACTAGACCAACCACTTCCGTTTGAAGTCCAGCCTCTTGAACCTCTACTTGAAATCCTGCCTCTTGAACCTCTCCTTGAATTATTGTCTCTTGAACTACTACCTCGGTGTACCCGCCTTTGATGCAGCCCAAAATAATGATCTGAATTGGATTCCTATAAACTTTTTCCTAAAATTTGCATAAATATGCCTAGCACATTGTCGATGTTCGGCTAATGGGAGGACTTCTTTTTCCTAAAATTTGCATAAATCCATCTTTCACACCTTTAAAACAAACATAAAATCTCTTAAAATAATTCTTCTCGGCAGGTCCTACCTCCACACTCATTTTGACGGTTGAACCCGGGTTGCTCCTCTTTATTTCTTGTCCATAGTCCCACAATTTTCCATAATGATCAACTAGGGCCTCTTCCAACCCCCCCCCCCCCCACACACACACACACACCCCAAAGCTTTTGCTTTGGTCCTACTACACTGACTTATCTGAACTATGCACTTGTATTTTTTTTAAATTGATTCTTTTAATTCGACTAACTTTGTAGACAGATTTTGTCTGATCTTCCTACCATACACCTTTGCAATCCAACTAGAGTTCACTAGTGAACCTAATTCGCAACTTCTTCCACATCTATGCTCATCGTGCAATGACTTCACTTGAAATGATCTTTCACTTGACATCCAAGTAGCCCATAACCTCCATGGACAACCATCTTCTGATCTTGATTTCGGTCCACAGACAACAAGTAACTTGTCCTTGCAACTTTTTTTTTACCTAAATTGATGGCAATGGGTCAAGTAACATAAATAACGTATGTATGCAAAGAATATAAATAGTATACCTAAGTTGAAGTCCATTTGCAAGGGCATAGTTAGTCAAACATGTCTTCAGTTCGGAAGCAGAAGCATATCTTTCACCTAAGTAGGGCTTCATTATATTCCAAGGAACATTGGGATCATGTATAGGAAACTCATTTGACTTTGTCTGGATCGCTTCATTTTCAGAATCAACTTCTTCTTCTTCCACAAATGCATCTCTATCATACCCCTCACATGTTTCGGTCAAAAAATCATCATGTTCATAAGCTTGTGTATGTACATCCTCCTCCACTTCCATACTCTTAACAACGTCCACATTGACATTTTCATTATCATCTTCAAGATCTTCCATACTTGTGTTCTTCTCTTTACTACTAAGATTCATCATCTTCAACCGGACTTCCCTAATTTCATCATCTCCGTCGGATAAATGTTCTAAACTAGCAACATCATCTTCATCGACATCGGAAAACCTTTCATTTAACCAATCTTCATCCAAGTCTACTGGAACTCCAAGGTCATCATCACTACTAACAGTCATGTCCTCATGTTCCATGTTGGTGAAACAAAAGTGAGTAATAAAATTATAATATTCTTTGTGTTAACTAAATGTCCATTAAGTAAAACAGGGAGTAGCATTTTTAAACCGATTTTTAAACCACCTTCGATAGAGATCTACGACTGTTCATGTAACAAAATGATCAAGAAATCAAACAACCCTAAGTATCCCCACATACCCTTTGGAAAAAGGGGAATATTTATCCTTTTTTGGCCCTAAACAACTAATATTCAATGTCAAAATCCATATTAAAAACTCCAAGAACTCTAGAATCTATTCCAACCTCCATTAAATAAACACAAATCCCACATGTAATCACACCTTTTTTTCAAGAGTTTGATTACTAGTCAATTGTCTACAAAACCCAATCAAACAAGATCAATAATTTATAAAGCCAAGAACCAAAAATACGTAATTAACATCGAAACAACAATCCTACATTTGAACTCAAACTCAACTGTGACCACATAGACACAAAGACATTGAGAAACTAAGTAAAACAAAACAAAAATAAGGTCTGATTTTGAACAAGTGGGTAATCTGTAATCTGTAATCTGATTTACAACCAAAAGAAAACCATCATCATCCACAAAATCATATATTCGGTAAACCCCACAAAACCTCAGAAGTTAAAACAACATTCAAGATATAAGAAACAAAAAACATGAATTGGTTATTTAAGTAAAACAAGAAACCCTCAAAATTGCACGTAGGAAAGTTTAAGAAACAAGATTAAAGCTTACAGAGTATTGGATTTGGAGATTGAGAGGTGTTGAAAATGGAAGAATGTGAGCAATTGTAGGGTGGTTTTTATAGGAAAGTGGGTGTTTTTTTTGGGGGGGGGGTTTGATTAATCGAGAATCAATATTAATCGAGAAGCAAGATTAATCAAGAAACACTATTAATCAAGAAACACGATTAATCAAGAAACCACAAAACCCTATAAACCACAAACCCTAGAAATCGCAAAATGTGGGCAACGAAGTCGACTCACCTTGTACTCATTTGACGACGATAGAGTACTCGACGGCGGATGTTGACGACGAGAAGAGCGATTGTTGTTGGAGACGATGGATGATACGATGGCCGTTGAATGTTGCGTCGTTTCAGGTTTATGGAGAAGAGATTACAAGACGCGACATCTGCTGTTTTGTGGGGGGGAATTGATTTAGAATAAAAAGTTTCAATGTCATCAATTCCATGTCATTTTTTAATTTCCATGTCATCTTCAAAAAATTATATATTATATAAGATGACCGGTTACCTGATATGCAGGTTAACTAGTTACTTAAAAGTTTAGGCTTTCAAGTACATTACCCAAAACGAAAAATTTTAAAGTACATTACCCAAAATAGGAATGAAACTAAAGTACGTTACCTTTTTTGTGCAATTTGCCCTTTTTTATTAACTTTTTCGAGAAAACTAAATTTAAAAAAAGCACAAAAATATAATTTATGTAAACTTTTCTACGTAAACCTTTTTATTTTCTGATTTTAATTTTTTTTTAAATTAGTAATCAATTTTTTCCAAGGAATGGGGGCGTTTGGTATAAGGGGGCGTTTGTTTCATTATAAGAATAAGAATAAAAGTGAAAATGGGAATGAAGGAAAATGGGAGTAGAAATGAGCATTGTATTGATATTGTTTGGTTAAACCGAAATATAATTAATAAAAAATGTTTTATATAATATTTTTAATATAAATGTGACATCCAACATTAAAATAAAAAATATTTTACATTCAACGTCGACAAATGAAGGAACGCATGAGAAGAAGAGATGATTGAGCGGGAATAAAATATTCATTCCCCCCAATTTGGTCAGAAATGAAAATTAATGAGTTTGTGGTAATGTGCTCATTATATTATATATAACCAAACAACAGTTTTCATTATCATTCTCATTCATTACCCCTCAATACCCCTAACCAATTTCTTTCGAGAAAATTAAGTTTTAATGAAAAAAATTTATGCCGGAAAACTTTTTAATTGTTTTCCAAAAAAATTAATAATTAATTTTATTTTAAACAAAAGTTTTTACCTAAAATTTAATTTAATTTTAAATATATTTTTTTAAATATAAGGTTCTTTTCTAATTGTAATTTAAAATTTTTTAAATTATAAAATGTATTTTTTGAAGTTTAGATTAAATTTAAAATTTATAAAATACATTTTTAATATTCAAATTAAAATCAACATCTTTTTTTATTATTTTGTAAATTTACAAAAAATTATTTTTAAATATCAAATAAAAACGAAAAATCTACAGGAGATGTATTTTTAAATTTCAACTTTATAACTTAAAAGAGTTAATTACATGATTGGTCCCTGTGGTTTATGTGTTTTAACACTCTAGGTCCCTACTTTAAAATATCTATAGATTGTATCCTTGTGGTTTGCATTTTATAACACATTGGGTCTCTAAAACTAACTCTGTTAAAAATTTTCTGTTAAATAGGTTAAGTATAAGTTTTAAATTTAAAATATATTTTATAATTTAAATATACATTTAATTTATAAGTTTTAAATTTAAAATATATTTTATAATTTTTAAATTTTTAAATTTAAGCAGCAAAAATTACATTAAAAAAGTACATTATTCTTAAAAAAATTTAATTATAAAAATAAAATTAAAATTACATAGAAACTTTAAGGAAACACTAATTACTAATTTTTTAGAAAAAAATAAAAATAAAAAACGCAGAAAAGGCTTCTGCGTAAAAAATTTACACGTGGTATGTGACGTGACTGCACACATGGAAAGTTTACGTGAAAAAATTTACGCATAAGGATTTTTAAAGTAGACTCTTTTTCAAAATTTTCCTTTGAGTAAAAAACCAAATGCGTAAACTTTGGTATTTGTTGAAATGCATTGAAAAATAGCTAAAAAATGAAAACCCTTATAAGATTTGGCTATTAAGGGTAAATTTCCAATAATCCTCAATCGAAAGTAGTTAACATTAGGGGCGGAACACAAGCTTTAAACCCGCAGGGTTTTGGCCTAATATATTATATAATTTAAAAAATACAGAAAATACATTATCCAAAATTATAACGTAGTAAAGACTCTAAAACTAGACATTAAATATGAAAATGTTAAACATCGTTCATCAAAGTGGAACTCGTCAATCTTTCGCGTCCTTGAAGTCTTCCACAATTTCCACCAAATTAATCTTTTCAGCAACTTCCCTTTCGATAAACAAAAGCAACGCGTCGTTCAGAGACTCATCGTCCATTTTATTATGTATTCTTGTTTTCACAATATTCATGGTTGAAGATGATCTCTAGGTTGTCACGGTAGAAACTGGGAGAGTAAGTAGTAGACTAATTAATCGATAAATAAGATCAAAAGTGGTTTCTCTTCTATTCCTTACCAACCATTGACACAATTCTGCAATAGATGTCGATTGCTTATAATCTTCATGTTGAACGACATCAATAACATAATGTTGAAGTTGCATCTTCGGAATTGTTTTCTCATGATCACTGAAATCTCCAGGATAGGACTGCTCTACTAGTTGACGTACATCAAAACTTCTAAAAGTCTCATACACATTTCTAGGATCCAGAGTTGAAGTAAGGCGAAGCATCTCCATGGAACCATCATTGAAACGATGATCTAGTTCCATTAATTGACAATTAATCGCTTCATAAAATATATCCACTCGGTTTCACCAGAGTTAGAGGCGTAGGCACGCAGTGCAGCCTTCACTTTTGGATATTGGAGGTCGAAGTCGAACGATGGTCGATGGAGATTGACAGGTCGGCAGGAGAGGAGAGTCTCATTATTACTAGCTCATTTTCGACTTTTTAGACTTCCCATTAAGAGTGGACTGGGGGGGGGGGGGGGGGCTTATTAATATATTATGATACTTTAGCACATTGGTTGGAGAGAACTTATTACTATATTATGATCCTTTAGCTCTTTAACATATCAGTTCGAGATGGCCTAAGATTCAGATTTTCATGTCTATGTTTGAATCATACAAAATCCTTTAAATATTTAACGATATTTAGTCGCTTGTTTACTCATAAAATTACGAGAGCTTCTTAATTCAATGTTACATGTATGTGCTTGTTGCTCAGAGTTGGACCCAAAAAGAAAAAATTTAAACATATGCATCATTTGATCATAAGGATGAAAGTTATAAATTTTTTTCATATAAACATGGGATAGTTGCATTTGACCCTTTTCCTTGCTTCTTCACACCATTTTTTAAAACTGTATAGAAACCGAAAATTTAAAGTTAAAAATCTAGAAATTTGCCAAAAGTGTGACTTGAACCCACGCCCTCTCAAGCTAGAAACCTTAGTTCAAAGGATCGAGACCAACTCAACCGCTATAAACTTCACTCATTAGTTTAATTTTAAGAACTAAAAGGCTGTACAATTAAACAATATGGTGGAAACCTACAGGAATGTAATTTTTTTCCGGCTATGAAAGGACAATGAAGTGGTGGCACAAGAGACAACATGCCCCCGCCTATGTAGCTGCTAATCCTTGAGATCGAAAAAAACTCCAAATATCTATATGCTTAATTATAAGTTTGATGTTTCTTTATCAAATGTATAAGTAAAACTTAAGAGAGTAATATGTTTTTCTAATTGCCGTGTGTCCGAATGGTTGACCACACATACACGAGGACACAACCTTGGAATACGAACGAGCAATTTTTGTCAACACTTATTATAAAATACATACCCAAAAGCAGTTTAAGTAAAACTGGTAATACCATAAATTCTAGACGTGTAAAAAACTCACTACAGACCAATAAAACCTAAGAACCAAATCGGGATCAATCCGATTCACGGTTCTAGATCATCTAAAAACTAAGTTTTTGGTATTTTGTAAAGCATGAAAGACTAATGGGACAAGACAAGGTGTTCGAGACTAATACAAGTATATTTTGGTTTATACATCGTACCACAATGCCTTTTCTGGTATATATTTATACTACATAGACAATTTGTGGAAGTAAATGATTCGATTCGATTTACAAGTCAAGAAACTAGTATACGGGTTTCCAATGATTCACAAATTACAAATGACAACTATGTTGCAGTTGTTTGTTTCTATTTTTGTTAAGATTTGTTTAGAATAAGATGATGTGGACACTAATATATGGTAGTTTATTTGGTTCATCCATTTTCTAGCTCAAGAAATAAGCCAGAAAACAAACACTGCTTAATGGATAAGCAAATAAGTCATTAAAGTTCTATTTATTTTGTTTAGTAAATATTAAAACTTTAATAAATGGTTTTAAGAAAGTATTTAATTATTAAATATTTTTTTTCTGAAGAAACATTATATTAAATTTTTATGGAGGCAAACTTTATTTTTATTTATATTATGTGTAACATAACAGTTATTTAAATTCATCAATTAATGTGACAAATTTATAAAATTCATATATCGTTACACTAATTGATAACTTTAACAATACCAAAAATACGAGGGGATATACCATGAGATGTGATAAATTCGTAAAAATATTGGAAATATGATGTGAAATGCAAGTAGTGACCATTAAAAACTAATAATTTTAATATGATAAAATTTATCAGTGATTTGTTTTTTTATTTATATTATGTAGTGTTAGAATAAAATATTTTTTCAATATCATTTTACATTTGTCATCTAGCTTATCAACTAGTTTTTACACACGTGATTATGATTAGTTAATAAATTGATAACTTTTAGAAAGTTCTTAACAATACCTAAAATACGAGGGGATATGCCATGAGATGTGATAAATTCGTAAAAATATTGGAAATATGATGTGAAATGCAAGTTGTGGCCATTAAAAACTACTAATTTTAATATGATAAAATTTATCAGTGATATGTTTTTTTAATTATATTATGTAGCGTTAGAATAAAATACTTTTTCAATATCATTTTACATTTGTCATCTAGCTTATCAACTAGTTTTTACGCACGTGATTATGATTAGTTAATCACCTATCTTTTCAGCTAATAACTACCGTATTTTATCAGCTAGTTTGTCAAACATAATCTAAGCCAAAAAAAAAACAACCCGAATCTTGTGGAATTTGAAATCCATCAAATGAATTACAATTTAAAGGAAGTGGAATAGAATTTAATAAAGTTTAACCACATTTGGTGGGCAATAATTAGAATGGAATCTCTCAAAGGAATTGAAATCTACATGTTTGGTTGGCATGATGAGTTGGAATAAAATAATAATAATAAATGACCAAAATACTATATAATAATAACATCAGTTGGTGATAATGGTGGTTGCACAACAATGATGACAGTGGTGGCAACGGCGGTGACAACACTGGTGGTGGGCAGAGGGGGCTAGAGTTTTTTGGGTAGATTTGTCTTTTTTTTAAACGGGTCGGAATGGAATTTGATTCCGCCAATTTTGCAATGAAATGATGAAAACATGAACGGTGGAATATATGGAATTCAATTCCATTTCATGTACAAACCAAATAGTTGAACGAAATTTGGTCAACAAAATCTATCATTTCCAATTCTTTCATACTTCGTAGGAATCTTGCAAACCAAATGGACCTTAGTGTATGTACACACTGTAACACCCGTGATTTCGGTATGTCATTACTTCGGCCCTAAATCTCACTACTTAGCTTAGTGGTGGAATCGGGGTGTCTCAGGGTCGAAATTGGACGAAAACGGCCTCCGTCACACCCAGAGCGACAGTGCCTGGCGACTGTGACTGTGGTCACTATTGCGTGGGCCACAATCGCGGAGAGGGGTGACCTCTCGGTACGTCTTGGGCGATAGTGCCAGGGTCACTATCGCTTGGTCATTATCGTGGGACTTGTACCGCGGGGGTTGAGACTCGGGCGATAGTGCCCTACGACTATGCCAAGGGCATAGTCGCCGTGTCATAATCGTCGACGATGAAACTGGGGTATAAAAACCCCATTTACGGGATTTTTTTAGCATTTAGTGCTGATTTTGGAAACTGATTGAGGGTTTGCTCCTGCGATTTTTGGTAAGGATTCTTGCCCTAATTCCACCAACATCATTTAATAATCTTCCATGAGCATTAATGGTGATGTAAATGCATCCATATGTGTGATTTTGGAAAGATCTTAGCTTGTACCAACTCCTCAAGTCTTCAACTCTCCACCTTCCATTTCTAGGGTTTGGTTTCCTTTGAGAAATCACTAATGTGAGTGTATTATTGACTCTTCTACTCATATACATGTTTAATGATGTATTAATAACTATGTTATCTTCTTTCACATCTTGATTTGATAATGTGAAGTTTAACCTAAAATCCTATTGGGAGGAATATCACAAATGATGAGTATTTGAGGAACCCTTGATATTAGAATGTATTATAAGTTATATGAAGCTAATGAGTTATGTGTTGATTTTATTGGCAACTCGATGGTAGACTAAAGACCCGGTTTGGGTTGATGTCACAAATAGACTAAAGACCCGGTTTGGGTTGATGTCTTAAATAGACTAAAGACTTGATTTGAGTTGATTGTCACATAGGCTAAAGACTCGAATTAAGTTGATTGTCACATAGGCTAAAGACTCTGTTTGAGTTGATTGTCGCATAGAATAAAGACTCGGTTTGAGTTGGTGTCTCGAATAGCTAAAGATCTAGTTTAGGTTGATGCTATCAAGCTAGATGGCTTGGGTGGAATTATGATTATGATGACGAAACTATATTGTAAACTATTGTTTGATGTCAAGTGAAGTAATTCGGTTGTGAATCATAACAACGCGGTCGTTTATATATATCTCGTAACCTTATTTCGTTAATTACCTTACGATTGTACGTTCTCACTAGGCTCTAGCCTAACACTTGTTTCTTTGGTTGTCATGTATGGCAGGGCATCCTAGTGGCGGGAACCTTAGGGATTGAGTGGTTGATCGCGTAATCGAGAGTGGTCCTTTTGGGATATCTAGAGACCGGTATACGTTTTGATAGTTACCCTTTTTGGAAGAATAGCGACACCCGACCGTAATCTAATGCAATAGTTTAGATTATTAGGTTGTCGTATATTTATTCTTCATTCATTGAGTATGTAACATTATACTATATTCCCCGTTTTCGGGACGATACTTTGGGATCATTTTGGCAGGTTATTGTATAATCAAGTTCTGCTCAATTTACAGTCGTCATATTGCCAAAATTTTAAGTTTTAAATTACCCCAAATTTTAGGGTGTTACAAGTTGGTATCAGAGCAGTAGTTTAAGCGAACTAGGTATGAATGTAGAATACCTAGACTTAAGTTGTGATGTTAAGTGTTGGTTGTGTGAGAATGGGTAGAACACTTAAGATAGGCTTGTAGTAGAGTCGACGAAAATTACACATATTGAGAATTATGATGATGGTGATGAAAATTCTTTCGTATTATATGTTCATAATATCACTTAGCTAACGTTATTATGAAGATGTTTTATGTGAGTATGCTTATTTTCCGTCGTTGCAATGATTAATGATTGTAGTAGTACGTTTCCTTGGTTTTTCCTTCCCATGATCTATATCTCATCTATGATCTCACTTGTGTGTGTGGCAGAAAATGGTAAATACTCAAAATCGACCGAAGGGTCAAGATACGGCGACATCCACGGCCGACCAACCTAGAGTGACCAATGCAGACCTGCCCCCACCGTTTATAAAGAAAAGATCAAAGCCTACACCAAGGGCTTACCGTCCGAAATGCAGAACTTGGTGCGGGTGTCTAAGGCCTCCACCCTACGGGAGGCAATTAAGGAAGCCTAGTTGGTAGAAGACACCTACGGTCCGAGCAAAGCAGAAAAGAGCGGATCGGTTGAGAAGAGAAGATGCGTGGGGAACTCTACACCCTCAAGAAAGACAAGACCTTTCAACAGCAACCACCGTGGTAACGAAGCTGGACGAGAAGCTAGATGGCGCTCTAAGTGTCGGAGCAAGAATTTTGGCACGTGCACCTCAGGCGGGTTAAATTGTTTCAAGTGTGGCAAGTCGGGGCATGAGCGTCGTGATTGCCCGGTCAAAGGAATCACATGCTTTGAATGTAAGGAACCGGGTCATGTTCGGAGTGAATGCCCTAAGTTGAAGACGGGGGGAAGCAGAACAAAGAAGACGGATCCTCCTAGAGCAACAGGAAGAGCGTTTCAAATGACCACCGAAGAAGCGAAGGTTTCGACCGATGTAGTGTCGGGTACATTTCATCTAAATTTCGTACCTTCGCGTATATTGTTTGATTATGGCGCGAGTTTCTCGTTCGTGTCAAATTCTTTCTGCCAAAAACTATCTGTACCCACTAGTAGCTTAGAGGATGCTTTAGTAGTGGAGCTAGCGGATGGTGATCAAGTAGTAATTCGGGATGTTCTTAAGAGTTGTAATTTGGAGATCGAAGGAAAGGAATTTCCGGTCGATCTAATGCCGATGGTTATCGGGGGATTTGATGTCGCTATTGGGATGGATTGGTTAGCGGATAACCATGCTGAAATCCTTTGTGCAAAGAAGTTGATTCAAATTCCGACCTCGAATGGCGAGTCAGTATCCGTGTACGGTGAAAGGCGGAAGGGCGAGGTGGCAATCATTAGCATGGTAAAGGCACGGAAGTGCTTATCGAAAGAATGTTCATCCTTTTTGGCATATGTTATATATGCCAAACTCGAAAAGAAAAAACTCGAAGATGTGGAGGTAGTAAAAGAATTCCCCAACGTATTCCCAGATGACTTGCCTGGACTACCACCCGATCGCCAAGTAGAGTTCAAGATTGATCTAGCGCCGGGAGCGGCCCCGATAGCTAGAGCCCCGTACCGGTTGGCTCCATCAGAGATGAAAGAGATGATGAGTCAACTTCAAGACCTTCTCGAGAAGGGCTTCGTGAGACCGAGCTCATCACCGTGGGGAGCACCGATATTGTTCGTAAAGAAGAAGAATGACACTATGCGAATGTGCATAGACTATAGGGAGTTGAATAAGGTGACTGTGAAGAATAAGTATCCACTCCCTAGAATCGACGACTTATTCGACCAATTTCAAGGAGCGGGATATTTTTCAAAGATCGACCTTCGTTCGGGCTATCTCAAGGAGGATGACATCCCGAAGACCGCGTTCAGGACACACTATGAGCATTACGAATTCTTGGTGATGCCCTTTGGTTTGACGAACCCCCCGACGGTGTTCATGGACTTGATGAACTGTGTGTGCCGACCGTTTCTCGACAAGTTGGTCATCGTGTTCATCGACGATATTTTGATTTACTCTAAGGACGAAGCCGAGCATGTGCATCATCTTTGAGTCGTATTGGAAGTCTTGCGAAAAGAGAAGTTGTATGCAAAATTCTCCAAGTGCGAATTTTGGTTGAAAGTGGTGCAATTTTTGGGCCACATAGTCTCGAAAGACGGTGTAAAGGTGGACCCCGCGAAGATAGAAGCCATGATGAGTTGGGAACCTCCTAAGAGTCCATCTGAGATCAGAAGCTTTTTGGGGTTAGCGGGCTATTACCGAAGATTTATTCAGAACTTCTCCAAGATCGCTTCGTCACTGACGGCCTTGACCAAGAAGAACGTGAAATTTGTGTGGACCGAATCGCAAGAAAAGGCGTTCCGGACGCTACAAAGGAAACTTTGTGAAGCTCCAATCTTGTCCTTACCGGAAGGGTCGGAAGACTTTGTAGTATATAATGGTTCCTCTAAGATGGGTCTTAGGTGTGTGCTCATGCAAAGAGGGAAAGTGATTGCCTACGCGTTAAGGCAATTAAAAGTGCACGAGAAGAATTACCCAACTCATCACTTGGAGTTAGCGGTGGTAGTGTTCGCATTGAAGTTGTGGCGATATTATCTCTATGGTACAAAGTGTACCTTGTACATGGACCACAAGAGTTTGAAGTATGTCTTCGATCAAAAGGAGCTAAATATGAGGCAAATGAGGTGGTTAGAGCTACTCAAGGACTACGATTGTGAATTGCTTTACCACCCGGGCAAAGCAAATGGGGTGGCCGATGCGTTAAGCCGAAAGGAATATAGTGGGAAGTTCCAAGCCAAACTTTCAAGGATTGAGTTAGTGTCAAGTCTTATGGAGAAGATCAAAGCGTCACAAGACGAGGCCTTGTTGGAGGAAAATCTTAAGGATGAAGTGATGACCAAGCAGCGACTACTTTTGACCGAGGATAGCCAGGGAGTCAAATGTTTCAACGGGCACGTTTGGGTGCCGAAGATCGGAGGGAACCTAGAATTACTTTTGGGAGACGCGCATAAATCCAAATATTCCATCCACCCGGGAAGCACAAAGATGTATAGAGACTTGAAGCTGCATTATTGGTGGCCAGTTATGAAGTTGGACGTGGCACATTATGTGGAACGGTGCGTGACTTGTTCGCAAGTGAAAGTCGAGCACCAACAACCTTACAGGAGTCTTCAATCGTTAGAGATACCTGAGTGGAAGTGGGACAAGATTACCATGGACTTTGTGACCAAGCTTCCGAGGACTTTGAAGGGAAACGACACCATTTGGGTGATTGTCGTCCGATTGACGAAGTGTGCACACTTCCTAGCAATGCAGGAAACCTTGCCCATGGATAAGTTGGCATAGTTATATATAGATGAAGTGGTCTCTAGACATGGTATACCCTTGTCTATAGTCTCCGATCGCGACAGTCGATTTACATCAAGATTTTGGGGATCCTTCCATCAAGAGTTGGGTACTCGAGTGAACCTGAGTACGACTTACCACCCACAAACCGATAGACAAAGTGAGAGGACAATCCAGACCTTGGAAGACATGCTTAGGTCATGTGTGATTGATTTTGGCGACAATTGGGACACTGATCTACCTTTGGTAGAGTTCGCTTACAACAACAGTTACCACTCTAGCCTCGGGATTACACCATTTGAGGCCTTGTACGGGAGAAAATGTATAACCCCCGTATGTTGGTTAGAGGCGGGTGAGAAACAATTTGTCGGACCGGAGATCTTGCAAGAAACGGTCGACAAGGTCAAGGCAATCCGAGAACGTCTGAAAGCGACGCAAGACCGTCAGAAAAGTTACGCCGATAAGAAGAGACGACCGATGGAGTTCCAAGTGGGAGATCGTGTGATGTTAAAGGTGTCTCCTTGGCAAGGCTTGATCCGGTTTGGAAAGCGAGGGAAGCTAAGCCCCCGTTTCCTTGGACTGTTTGTTATTCTCGAGCGTATTGGACTTCAAGCTTATAAACTAGACTTACCGCCGGAGATGGACGAAATCCACCCTACGTTCTTTGTGTGTTACTTACGAAAGTGTTTGGCGGAAGAAGAGAGCAACATACCGCAATCTGAAATTCATGTGGAAGACAACCGTTGTGTCGAAGAACCTGAAGTCATTTTAGAGAGAGTGACTAAGAGACTTCGTCGTAAAGAAATCGTGATGGTCAAAGTGCAATGAAGACACCACTGAGGCACGAATGTGACGTGGGAAGCTGAGGAGGACATGAAGCGTCGATATCCTCAATTGTTTGGGTAATGTGGATTTCGGGGACGAAATCATTTCCAAATTGGGGAGGATTGTAACACCCGTGATTTCGGTATGTCATTACTTCGGCCCTAAATCTCACTACTTAGCTTAGTGGTGGAATCAGGGTGTCTCAGGGTCGAAATTGGACGAAAACAGCCTCCGTCACACCCAGAGCGACAGTGCCCGACGACTGTGACCGTGGTCACTATCGCGCGGGGCACAATCGCGGAGAAGGGTGACCTCTCGGTACGTCTTGGGCGATAGTGCCCGGCGATAGTGCCAGGGTCACTATTGCTTGGTCATTATCGCGGGACTTGTACCGCGGGGGTTGGGACTCGGGTGATAGTGCCCTGCGACTATGCCAAGGGCATAGTCGTCGTGTCATAATCGCCGACGATGAAACTGGGGTATAAAAACCCCATTTACGGGATTTTAGCATTTAGTGTTGATTTTGGAAACTGATTGAGGGTTTGCTCCTGCGATTTTTGGTAAGGATTCTTGCCCTAATTCCACCAACATCATTTAATAATCTTTCATGAGCATTAAAGGTGATGTAAATGCATCCATAGGTGTGATTTTGGAGAGATCTTAGCTTGTACCAACTCCTCAAGTCTTCAACTCTCCACCTTCCATTTCTAGGGTTTGGTTTCCTTTGAGAAATCACCAAGGTGAGTGTATTATTGACTCTTATACTCATATACACATTTAATGATGTATTAATAACTATGTTATCTTCTTTCACATCTTGATTTGATAATGTGAAGTTTAACCTAAAATCCCATTGGGAGGAATATCACAAATGATGAGTATTTGAGGAACCCTTGATATTAGCATGTATTATGAGTTATATGAAGCTAATGAGTTATGTGTTGATTTTATTGGCAACTCGATGGTAGACTAAAGACCCGATTTGGGTTGATGTCACAAATAGACTAAAGACCCAGTTTGGGTTGATGTCTTAAATAGACTAAAGACTTGGTTTGAGTTGATTGTCACATAGGCTAAAGACTCGGTTTGAGTTGATTGTCACATAGGCAAAAGAGTCGGTTTGAGTTGATTCTCGCATAGACTAAAGACTCGATTTGAGTTGATGTCTCGAATAGCTAAAGATCTAGTTTGGATTGATGCTATCAAGCTAGATGGCTTGGGTGGAATTATGATTGTGATGACGAAACTATATTGTAAACTATTGTTTGATGTCAGGTGAAGTAATTTGGTTGTGAATCATAACAGCGTGGTCGTTAATATATATCTCGTAACTTCATTTCGTTAATTACTTTACGATTGTACGTTCTCACTAGGCTCTAGCCTAACACTTGTTTCTTTGGTTGTCATGTATGGCAGGGCATCCTAGTGGCGGGAACCTTCAGGATTGAGTGGTCGATCGCGTAATCGAGAGTGGTCCTTTTGGGATATCTTGAGACCGATATATGTTTTGATAGTTACCCTTTTTGGAAGAATAGCGACACCCGACCGTAATCTAATGCAACCGTTTATATTATTAGATTATCGTATATTTATTCTTCATTCATTGAGTATGTAACATTATACTATATTCCCCGTTTTCGAGACGATACTTTGGGATCATTTTGGCAGGTTATTGTATAATCAGGTTCTGCTCAATTTACAGCCGTCATATTGCCAAAATTTTAAGTTTTAAATTACCCTAAATTTTAGGGTGTTACATACACATCTGAGCTTTGCAAGGGTTGAGGGAAGTCTTTATATTCCATCATTTACCTCATTTCCTTGACTTGTACCCATGACGTTAAGGTCACGTAGGAACATGCTTTGCTATTGCTTCAAAGCATATTTGTAGACAAATTCAAAGATAAGGAGAATGTTAAGTTGTTATAGATAGACTCCAATAGAGAGATAGAGTAAAAAAAGGGAGTCATCTTTAGAATAATTCTTATCTTTTGAATAAATCTTTCTTATTTGTAGAGTAGTACTTTGTATGTATATATATATATATATATCTTGTATTGTAAAATTATAATGCAATATACAATTTCATATTCTCCTAAAGTCTTTATGGTATCAGAGCTCTAGAGACTTTAGCCGAGAAAAATCATGGTGTCCGATTCTGAAAAGCCTTCCAGCCCGGAAAAGTCGACCCATAAGCCTACTGCTGCTAATCTTGAAAACAACCTCTCTCTCTCTCTCTCTCTCTTCAAATCACAAGCTTTAAGCTTTCCGGATCGAATTACCTCTAATGGTCTCGATCTTTTCAACTTGTTGTTCGTGGTAAAGGCAAGTAAGGATACCTTGATGGATCCATTAAAAAATTGTTGCCTACAGATCCCAACTTTGCCGAATGGGATATACATAACTCCATGGTTATGGCTTGGCTCATCAATTCTATGCAAGACAGTATCGCAAAGATCTATTTGCTTTACCCTACTACCAATCCATCTGGGATGCGGTAGACTTAGCCTACTCAGATCTCAAAGACTCTTCATAGATGTTTGAACTAAGAACTTGGGCACGAAATCTAAAACAAGAATTTGGTAATCTTACAACCTATTTCAATACACTAACCAAGATTTGGCAGGAACTAGATCTTTTTTCTCATCCTGATTGGAAAGATCCAATCGACACTGATTTATACAAAAAGATGATTACCAAGGAGAGAACTTATGACTTTCTAGTTGGTCTTGATCCTTCATTCGATTATGTCCATGGATGCATCCTTTGCATGAAACCCCTTCCAGTAATTGATGTTATATTTGCTGAAGTTCGTCGGGAAGAACATCGGAGGAAGACAATGATAAATCAGACTATTTCTGAAGGGCAAAGTGGGGTTGAAAACTCTGCCATGGTTATGCATAACTGAGGACCTCGAAATCCTTCTCTCCAGTGCGATCATTGTCAGCGGCCTCATCACACAAAAAACACCTGCTGGAAACTCCATGGAAAACCCGCTGATTAGTTTCCTCGAAGTCAACGCACGACAGAAAACAAAGTTGCCTCCGCAAACTCAAAGACTGGACCATCCTCCTCAATGGATGCAATTTTCTCTAAAGCCCATCTTGAGCAAATAGGACAAGTCTTAAACTCCTCAACCACGCTCATGGCCACCAAACAAACTGAAGACATATCAGGTGAGTCATGGATTGTGGATTTCGGTGCGTCAGAACATATGACTGGTAACAAATTTCTTTTCGAATCTTTAGCATCATGCTCAGGTAATCGGACGATTCCCCTAGCCAACAATTTATCATCGCCTGTTGAAGGAATCGACACTGTCAAGCTTTCACCTTACTTAGTTCTTCATGATGTCCTATTTGTACCTGATCTATCGTACAATCTTATTTATGTTCGCCGAATTACTTGTCAATATAAATGCATGGCTAATTTCTCCGAAACCATGTGCTTTTTTCAGGATTAGGTGGCGAGGAAGACGATTGGTTGTGCTAAACAGACTGTCGGATTATACTACTTCCTTCCACACGAACCTACTTTCAACTTCCTTGTTCATGGAGCTACTACCTCTTTGTTACAATTTCATTTGTGACCAACTATAATCAAACATATAGTCCTTGGTATCATTCATTTCCCAAAACATGCGTTTCTTTATAGAAATAACATCAAGTAAAACCAATTCCATCTAATAGCCACATTATGACCATAATCTATTTTCCAACATAGGTTCTTTACAAAAGTACTCTTCTCAAAATTATGCCATTTCAAGATGGTCATAGAACCCAACGGTAATAATCCATTTATTTCTTCCCAAGGGTTCATTTTTCCAAATAACTCCACCATAACATGAGAATCATAAATATGACAAAATGTGTTCTTTCAAGGAACCCACCAATAATATGCATAAGAAACCACATTTTACATCACATATGGTAAAACTCTTTATCTTAGTTGAAAATGATGAAAACCCTAAAAATCTCCAAAAACTCTAGTTTAGGTCAAAACTCTTCAACAAGAAAATATAAGTAAGGAGATGATTAGAAGTTCAAAAAAATGTTATTTTGACATGTATAAAGTTTTTAAAATGTAGGGATGAACTCACAATTGGGGTTTTATCAAAACCCTAGCAAAACTCTAGATAGAAAGAGGATGGATTCTTGAAGCTTGAAAGTCTGGGATCTTCACACTTAATACTTGACAACCCTAGAAGAAACAATAAATGATCTTAGGGTTTCATTTATTAGGATTGAATGAGGAGAGATGATGAAACTCACCTAGAACACCTAAAAATCACCCAACACAGATCTGCAAATGAAATAAATGAGCATGTGGTCGACTGGGTCATTCATATACCCAATTCACCGACCACGACCTTGCCCGACGATAGTGACATTGGTCACAATCGTCGACATTGTCGCTCGCTACATCGAGCCCTTGGTACGTCTCTAGCGAGAGTGCCATTTGTACCGTGAGGTACCCCCTCTTTTTTTTGAAGTATATAATATTTATATACGGCAAATGCAACAAATAAACTCACACACCCTAGGTACCCCCTCTTTGCGATTGTGACCTGCGACATTGACACGATGTCATAATCGCGGGCATAATCGCCAATACTGTATCGAGGCTCGATTTTTCTCCCAACGATGCTTAACCCTCTCGAATCCTTATGGTTACGGCATTGTGGTTAAGGGTTCGCTTATAACCAAGGTAAAACCCTGAGATGGGGTTCTAACATGCGTAAAAGGTAATATAAAGGTTCACGGAATTACGTACCAAAATTTCTGGGTGTTACAATAGCCAATAACAAAAGTAATCTTCCACTACCACATAGACCTTTATCTCCCGAACCTTTACTTACACCCAAGCTAGGGGTATTAGTCCATCGTCACTTGAAAATAAATACAAGACATAATATTAAACTTGAAATATAAATGCATGAACAATAAAGTACCAAAAGCTTTTAGATTAAAACTAATAAAGATGACATAGTTACTAAATAGCTAGTAGGGGTGCTCACGGGTTGGGTTGGTCGGGTTGAAGGCACTTGAACAACCCAACCCAATGTTTGTGGTTTGATAATTCTCAACCCAACCCAACTCAATCAAAAGTGTAACCCAACCCAACCCAAACCGTGCGGGTTGGGTTGGGTTGGGTTGGTCGGGTTAGTCTGGTTGAAACTTTAATACACCATTTTATAATCTAACTAAGTGATTTCGTTTAAAAAAACTAAAATCAAAATGGAAATATAAAAATAAGACTAATAAGAGAAGAGAAGAGTAAAAGAAGATCATCTATTGCCTCTAGATTCTATCGATGTTGAAGATTTTTGAAGACTTGAAGGTTAGATTTATACGATTTTAATTGGCGTGGTCTCGTAGACAGATTCAAACTACGACTAAGATATGAAGACTTGAGATTTGATAGAAAGAAGAGCCGCTAAAAGTCTAAAACCATAAATAAATAAAAAATGTACAAGTTTTGGTCTGGTTGAAGGGTTGGTCGGGTTACTTTAGGCCCAACCCGTTTCCAACCCAATAGATGCGGTTTGGGCAAAATTTGTATCGATTATGTATCGGGTTACCTCGGTTTGAGTTTTTTACGTTTTTTCGGGTTGGGTTGACCGGGTTGTTCGGGTTGGTAGGAAATTTGAGCACCCCTAATAACTAGATGAACTATTTAGGTGGTTCTCTTGTCAAAGAAACCAAAAGTACAATAATAAAGTAAAGGCTTTTAAAGCTAACTATTACTTGCAAGAGCAAGCAAAATGGGTGATAAAAACCTGGAATTTAATCCCCTATTTATATAAGGGGAGAAAGCATTTAATGTCAACTAATCAAAGTACAAAGATTCCTTGTCCATTGGTTAATACACAAAGGATAAAAGCTTTGCAAGATGCTCTCTTAACATGACCACCTCCATGATGATACTCCTTTAAAGATGGTCTCCAACTCTAGCTGGAAAGGATAGACTTGTGGCTGGAATCTGATTCCCTTGCAAAAGGTTTATGAAGTGACGTCTTTGTATTGTAGTAACTGCGAACATGTTGTAGCATCCCTACTGCAACAACCCAAAATGTTACAAAATCTTCTAAATTAGCACAAAACATAATTTATTCCTCCAACTTAGCTCCAAACTAAAGAACTGGTAAAAAACAAACTAAAAGACTCAATTATGGTGGGTGGGAGACTAAAATAAAAGCAAATACAAAGATAGTAAGTGCTTAGAATGTGATAAATTATCTACTTATCACATCCCTACACTTGAATTGTTGTTTGTCCCCAAGCAACGCAAATGACAAATAAAAAGACTCGATATATGGAGGAAAAAAATTTGAGTGATAGAGGTCAAGAAACTCAAACAAAGACCATAACCTATCATAAATATAATTTCATCCAAACCGCATGTTTTAGTACCATAAGCCAAGATTCAAGCTTCCTTTTGTTAGGCAAACACCATCTTTTAAACGTAGAATCATTATTATGGTGGTTTTTAACTTTTTGTCCTCGATTCTTTTTCTCAAACTGCCTTTAAGTACTAGTATGGTATGATGTAGTACATAATATAGGTGTTGCATCATGTTCTATATTTTCTGCTTTGACTTTTGTTGTCTTCACTCATTCTTTTCGAGCTTATTTTATGTTCCTTGATATTTTCTGCTTAGGAGCGATATATTCTCTCCCCCACACTTGAATTTCTCAATGTCCTCATTGAGGATCACAATAAGCTTATGTTGAAAGGTGCAAACGAAAAAATGTATGGCTTGTGTTTAAGAAAGATGACCTAAATCATCTTCTAAGATTATCATAAATGGTTGTCAAGTTGCTGTCCAGGAAAACCTTGCTTGGTTCTAGTATAAAACTTAGGATGAATTAAGAACCAAAAAATGTTCGGACCATCTGCAAAAAAAATAATATTAGTGACTACCACTCATACTCAAAAGAATGTATTTAAAAGTTTCCCAGACTCATGGATCATAAAAGAAAAAATAAGAAAAGAAGATGAACACTATGGAGCTGAAGTTAAGAAAAATTGGACTTGTCCTACTCGTGAAGAGCAAGCGTTGTTGCAACTCTTCTCCTTGGTTTGATGGATGTTTCTCTTTCCACTTATGTTTTCACACTTTTCTCAACACTTCTTTTCTATCTTCATTAGGACAAAAAGATTCAACATAAAAAATGGGGGAACACTCTTCATTCTCATCATGGTATCTTGTTGCATGAAACATGTTGAAGGTGATTTTACGATTGTGCACATCAATGAGTTCTTTGAATGGTAACTCATCTTTTTGATTTTTCAGCCTTAGAAGGTGGAGTTCATAGGATGGAAGATCTGAAACATGACTCACACCTTTGCTATCTGAGCTTCGACTCAAGGATGAGTGAATGATGGTGGTCTTTGCCTCTTCTGGTGCTGTAGCAATAGGATCAAAGCATAACAGACTTACTGTAGCATTACTTTGCACAAATTATTCCTTTACACAAATGATTCCTGCTTTACTTCATCTAGGAATAACAAAGGGAAGTTAGATCTGTTAGGAATTTATGCAATAACCTCTATACCTCTCTTTCCTACTAGTTGGGTGGGCAAACTAATATCATTAGGGGTTGTTTCTATAGTATCATAAATTGTTGCTGCAACAACTGGAAATGTTGTTGCAACATCCGTTCCAGTTTGTTTTTCAGGAAAAATCAGTAGGTCTTCATTTTCTTTTACAAGATCCTCTTCATCAAACATAATCACAACCATTTCATGTTCTCTCTCACTCTCATCAAGTTTTTCGGTCTCACTAGGAATGATTCTACTAGACCTATTTCTCATCGCATGAGCTAATTCTCCAACTTGGGTTTCTAAATTTCTTATGGTCGCTTGCATGTGAGTTATGAAACCTTTCATCATTGTTTCCAAAGATGTGGGAGAATCAGGTGGTGGGTGGGCTTGGTTATTTTGAAAAACCGGATAAGTGGAATGTAACACCCTCGAATTTGGTAAGAGCAACTAATAAGTTTTTTTTCGATATAACATCCAATAAAGACAACACATCTTCCTGGAAATCAACACTCAATACGCCTCAAATATAAAATTCGATAAATAACCTCAACAAATACGAACTCCAATAATATACATGGACTAAACTGAAGTCGGGTGCTACTTAATCCCAATACAAGTCGCTCTTCACCAAAACCAAAGCGGAAGATTTCGTCAAAGCTACACGCTTCACGAGCACACCACTAGCACTCCACTCTTCATAGTGCTACTAGGACTATTCCCCACTAGAACCTGATGCACATGCTGACAAATAAAAGGGTTAGGCTTAACGCCTAGTGAGTTCAAGGGTTTTCCTCATGATCATGTAACTCGTTAAACGGAAAGAAAGTAACTTAAATCATGATTTTCCAAAATGATTTACTTTAAATATGAAAACGACCATTTTTCCAACAACACGCTTTTAGGTGATGACAACACCAAAATAAAACATTTCTTCAAGATGTAAATTCGATTCCAAGACTCACTCAAAATGTGGGTAAGAATTACTATTCAAATACTAAAAACGCGGGCAAAACCCCATTATCCAAAATACCCAAAAACATGGACAAGGTTTAATAACTAAAACCACAAATCATGGATAGAAATTCATACTCAAAATACCGCCAAATACATGGGTAATACTTGTAACACCCGGATTTTCGGTACATTATTTCCCCCTATTTTCTTCCCCATACTCCCCTCCTTCATTATGAAACTCCTTTGTGTGAGTACCTTCGACTATGGGCTTTGACCTTGTATGTGTCGATGCTCGGAAACCGAATTTTCGTAGGCCGAAGGTCTTACACGATAGTGCCATGCGATAGTGACAATGTCACTATCGCCGAGGCATAATCGCGGGGAGAGGTTTTGAGTCGCGATACAACTGGCGCGATAGTGACCGCGATAGTGACAAGTGTCACTATCGCGGGGCACAATCGTTGGGATTGTACCATGGTTGGTTGGACGCGGGCGATAGTGCCCCGTGATAGTGACAAATGTCACTCTCACGGGCAATATCGCGATCAGGGTTTTGAGCTTAAATCAGACCCAACCGACCCATTAGCTCATTTACTCCTCTTTTCTCTCTTGTTGGGTGATTTTCTCAAGAACCCTAGGTAAGTTTTCAACCTCCCTCTTCATTTATTGCTAATAAATGGGAGCTTAAGATCATCTTTGGTATTTTTCTAGGTTATCAAGTGGTTGGTGTGAAGACCTCAAGTTCTCAAGTGCTAGATCTCTCCAACTAGAATTTCTAGGGTTTTGGTGTTTAACCCATTGTGAGTTTATACTTCCTTTTATCAAACTTTATGCACATCAAAATGCATTTTGACTTCTAAGTATCTCCTTGTTTATATGTTCTTGTTGTTGGGTTTTGACCTAACTTGGTATTTTGGAGATTCTTAGGGTTTCTTACCACTTTATCAAATAAAGAAATAATCTATCACTTGGAACTACATATATGGATGTTTTCACATGGTGTTGAGTATATGTTAAACCTATGGCATCTAAACCAAGTTTATGTTTTATGCATATTATGGGTATTTTGGTGAAAAGGGTTATTTTGTGGAAAGGAAACAAATGGTTAAAACATAAAGAAATCCATGTTTCAATAAAATGGTTTCTACTATGGAAAGGTTTATTTGGTAAAGAAACATTTTGGGAAATGAGATGTTAGCCTTATGTTTTATATATGGGCTTGTATTTCTTATCAGTAGTTAATCATTAAAAGGTGATTTGGGAACTAAATTGTTTTATGAACTATATGTTTGATTATAGTTGGTCACAAGTGTTATTGTGACGAGTCTAGACTATTACTAATGGATCCATAGGTATGGAGTTGACTTATTATTTGGGGGTAATTCCCGTATGTAGCTAGTTGAGACATTGGACCCTAGAGGGCAACTTGGTACGGTTATGTGGGACCGGTTACTAGCCGTGGGTCGTAAATGTAAATCCTAGTGAATGAGCATGACTAGGGATCATTGGGTGCCCTCCCCCACATCTTAGTACGAGTCGGCGTGTTCGTGGCCTTGATCCTAGTATGGTGAGTTCAAAACTTGGAAAGTGGCTTACTTTGTGTTTAGCCACAATCCTTGGAATTCGGGCTTACACCTGTCATCGCAAGATGAAGACTGGGCCGGAAGGTCACTATGTGCTTATCAAAACATTTACAAAGTCGATTGACGAAAACGGTTTATTTATGTTACAATCAATTATTCTTACTATCTTTCATATAAACTGTATGTTCTCACTAGGCTTTAAGTCTAACACTTTTTTCTCAAATGATGTGTATAACAGGTTCCCTTAGCGGCGGGTCGTCAAGGGGTTGAGAGAAGGGCGTGGTCTCTTGAGGGCATTTTTGGAAGATAGATATTTTGGAAACATTAGCATTTGAACAATTATTCATTTTGGTATTGGGTTGACAACCTATGTAATCTAGCTAGTTGTGGTTTAGATTAGTTTGTTGTTGTTTCCCCATACATCCTTACAGGTTTTTGTAAATGCTTACGCTCTTACCCCTTTATGGGTGGTTTGCCCCATTTATAAACATTATATTGCCGATCTTTCAATTTTCAAAATTACCCGAAATTTTAGGGTGTTACAAGTTGGTATCAGAGCTCTAGTTTAAGTAAACTAGGCATGAATGTAAGATGTCTAGACTTAGACTGAGTATGTTAGGCAATGATTTGTGAGTTGGGTAAAACTTCTAAGATGGGTTAGTCTTAGAGTCAACGGAAGTCATGTTCATCAAGCGTTGTGATGATGGTAACGAGAACTCTTATGTGTTATATGTTCATAATCTCACTTAGCTAATGTTATTATGAGGATATTTTACGTGAGTGTACTTGGTTTGCTAATGTTATGACAATTGGTAGATATAGTAGTACGTTTCTTTCGTGTGTATTTCGGTTAATCTCTTTCTTACTCTTTCTCGTGCTTGTGTGGCAACCATTATTCTAGTATGGTGAACACTCGCAGTCGGCCTGTAACCGATGGGGATGTACGAGAAGATAGCTCGCCCGCGCGAAATTCGGTGGTTAGGGCGGCGACCGTCATTCCTCCGTGTATGCCACCTATATTCACGGGAGAGGTGGAGTAAGTGCCAAGAGTAGAGTTGGCATCCATAAACCCGGTGATTCAGGAGGCAAACCCTCAAACTGACATGATGGACAGCATCATGCAAATGGTATCAACGGCCATGGAAAAGCAACAAGAGGCGTTCATGAAGATGTTGGAGGATCGCGATGCTAGCCTCAAGAGAAATGAGGCGGTCGCATAGAACGTTGTTGTTGGTTCGGGCGGTACAGGCAATGGGATTAGAACTGAGAAGCACAGGTTTGTTGGTGCTCAGAAAAGTGGGAATAGTTGCTCTTACAAATCCTTTATGGGATGCAGGCCGCCGGAATTCTCCGGTTCTGACGACCCGATCGTGTGTGTGAAGTGGATTCAGGCTGTCGAGCAGGCTTTTGGCTCGTCTGAATGTGGGGACGACCAGAGAACTGCTTAGAGATACGACACTCTCATGGTGGAATGTCACTCAATCCACTCTCTCTCCTACCGTGTTGGCTCAGTTGTCTTGGGTCGAGTTTAAAAAGAAGATCTTGGAAGAATTCTGCAGCGAAAGAACTATGGACCGCATTGAGGAGTTTCGGTCTTTAGTGAAAGAAAACTTGACGATGAGGGAGTACACCCGTCAGTTTATGGAAAAGCTCGGATTGGTGGGGCATGTGGCCCCAACGGAGAAAGAGAAGATAAAGGCCTACCTCAATGGCCTACCGGCGGACATGTTGTCCATGGTCCACAACTCCAAGGCTTCCAATCTTCGCGAGACGATTGAGGAAGCTCAATTCATGGAAGAGATCTTTGCGAGGAGCAAGGCGGAGAAAGCGGTAGTGGTTGGGGACAAGAGGAAATGGGAAAGCAATTCTGCACCTCCTAAGAGGAATCAACCTTTTGTTGGGAATCGGAATTACAACAACCGTCAAGAGGCACATTGGTGCCAAAGGTGTCGGAGCAAGAATCACGGAAATTGTAATCCTAGTTCCACCTCTTGTGCCAAGTGCAGTAAGACCGGTCATCTTGTTAAAGATTGCCCGATCAAGGGGATTGTCTGTTTTGAATGCAAGATACCGGGACATTTTCGAAAGGATTGTTCGAAGTGGAAGACGGGGAGTGCCCCGGAGAAGAAAGAGAACCCTCCCAGAGTTCCTGGCCGAGCTTTCCAGATGACGGCCGATGAGGCCAAGGCATTCGCTGATGTGGTATCGGGTACGTTTCTCCTAAACTCCGTACCTGCTTGTGTGCTATTTGATTCGGGTGCCAGCTTCTCTTTCATATCTGATTCGTTTCGTGAAAAACTTGCCATGCCCACTAATAGTCTAGAGAATGATTTAGTGGTATAGATAGCTAATGGTAGTCAAGTGTTAATCCGTAACGTCTTGAAAGATTGTACCCTTTAGTGGTTTGCCCCATTTATAAACATTATATTGCCGATCTTTCAATTTTCAAAATTACCCAAAATTTTAGGGTGTTACAATACTCGATACCCAAAATAACACCTTTCGGTGACGGGGGAGACCCGTTTCTATTGGGCTTGGCGGGAACACAAAAGTATATGTAACACCCTAAATTCTGGAAATAACAACTAATTTAAAATTTTCTAAATACATCGAAAAATTGTTTCATCTACAACCACAATTTAAGATGTAACCTCAATACACACAATTCATTCTATACATACACTCTATAACAAGGACGGGTGCTACTAAAACCCAATAATAGTTACTATCTCCAAACCACGGAAGACTTCACCAACTACTTACACTTGTGTAAAGCTAAGGCTCTACTCTTCAATACTGCTAGAATCGAACCCCTAACTGGAACATGGTGCACATGCCGACAAATAAAAATGGTTAGGCTTAACGCCTAGTGAGCTCAAGAGTTTTCAACATTTATAAACGAATCGTTAATAGGGAAGAATGCAATTAAAATCATACTCTTTCAAAATGATAAGCTTCAACTATAAAAACGACTCGTTGACCAATAATAAGCGTCTTAGGCAAATGAACCACCAAGATAAACGTTTTCCAATCCAAACTACTTTTAAGGGCGGAGATTCCAAATTTAAAACGTTCTTTCGCAATTAAGTTCAACCCAAAAACTCACTCCAAATAAGGATAAAAATCAAAGTCCCAAGTTATGAAAAACGGATAAAACTTTATATCCCGAAACACCCAACACGGGTGGGGCGTAATACACAACCATAAATCATATATATATATAATCCGCAATATAAAACATCACCGAAAACATGGATAAAAAACACAATACCCAAAATAACACTTTTCAGTGACGTGGGAGACCCGATTCCATAAGATGTGACAGTACACAAAGTAAGCCCCATTTTATGTTGTTAAGACTAGTCATATAAACAAGCATACAAAAGAGATGTCAGGCTCGGTGGCTTTAAACGTACACCCACGGGATTTCAACTTGAACCATAAATGGCCCTTACGTTGAGTCCCTCATCTAATATCGTAATACTTAGCACGTAGGACTTATAGCCCAATCCGATGCCTAAACGTGCCTCAATGTGGAAAACTAGCGTTCCATCACTGGACATAATGATTCCAAGCGCAAGGGATGTCAGGCTCAGTGACTTTAAACGTACGCCCACGAGATTTCAACTTCAACCATAAATGGCCCTTACATTGAGTCCCTCATCCAATATCGTAACCAAAGCTCTAAGTCAAGCTATCAAAGCTGGACAAATGTCCTAAAACCCAAATTAAAGTAAAATACCAAGCCACAGACTCAACAACCAATAGACTCATTATCAAAGGAAATAAAATTCAATAAAACACACTCGACCAACGTTTATGCGAATACGTGCCCCAAGATACCCGACCAACTTCAACACAACTTAAATTGAGACAAATTATTTTCCAAATAAAGATGTACCATTGACTCTTTCAAAACATCTCATATCACAAGGTTGAACATTTCTCCAAAACACAAAGTACGTGTATTTACACCAACGGACGTATATCCGTAAAATGACTCGCTAGAATTGTCAATGCTTAGGACTTGCCCATCAAAATGCTTAGAATGCGTCTTTTTCCCAAAACCAAAAGATGTATAATTTTCTGACATATACACAAGGTCGGAAATGACCAAAACCTAATGACTCACACGTTGATACTTGTCAAAACATCTTATAACCCGAATTATGCATATTTCCAATAAACACAAAAATGCATTTTTACCAAATAATCCCCATTTATGCAATGCATTAATAAAACATTTTTCCTGATGATTTATTTATCAAAATGCCCCAAAAGTCCCAAAGATGTGGGTTATATAAGTTTATAAAGTTTAATAATTCCAAATACCCAAAACTTATCAGCAGTTAACAATTTAATGTAAAACACAAACACTTTAAAATAAATATTTGGCATGTACACCGTTTTCACAAATCAACTTGAACTCACCTCGCTAGATTTAGGCTAAATCTTGATTTTACCCCACTTTGAGCTCCTTTGAAGAAATTTGAATTTTCAAGGTCACACCCTCCATGAACCTAGATACACAAAATCCACCCAAAACAAACACATTCAACCAACTAGAATCGATCCCCAAACACAATACTTCAAAATCTCCATTTTGGTCAAAACCCTAATTTTGACCCAAATCTTCCAAAATCTTATAAACCGAAATTGAAGGAATCAAACACTAGAAAATCATCAATGAAGCATTTATATCACCTAATAAGGCTTAGAAATGGAGGGGATGAACTTACCACTTAGGTTTCGGTGAAAACCTAGAAAACTCAAACATAAGCTTGAGGTTGAAGATGAAGATGATGAATCTTTGACCATAACTTTCCATTTTACCACTTGATGGTGTTTCATCTTCATAAAACACAAGGGTTTGAGCCAAACCGATCACAAGAATACCAGCTACAGTACCTATTATCCAAAAATAAGTTAGGGTTTGAAGGGGAAAGAAGGAAAACTATTTGGGAGAGAATGGAGAAAGTTTGGATAAGAGAAATGAGAAATAAGGCTGAAAATCCCGTCTTAATAGCAGCCTGCACCTTATGTGCGACATTGACCAGTGACAATGCATTGAGCATTGTCGCCTGGCACCCCAGGGCTGCTGAATTTTGCTGCGATGATGACAGGTGCGACTATGACACTGTCATAGTCGTCGGGCATTGTAGCGGGACCTTTCCGGAGCCCTAAAACTCAACTTTCTCAATGCCAACACTCCCGATACTCCAAGGGACTTTAAACAATGCATTACCCAACAAAACCCCAATGTTTACAAGTTCCAAAAATGCCTGGGTGACCTTTTCTTACCGAAAATTACGGGTGTTACAGTATACCACGTAATTATGTTATAAGCATGTCACAAGGATGGGCAACCATTGACATCAACCCTATGCAGGTCTTTAGTCATGTTAGACGTCAACCTTATCCAGGTTGATGTATTTTCACCAATTTATTAAGTAATGAAATTAGAGTTATTCACACAAACGCATTGAAAGAAACTAATGCAAGGGCAAATTGGGAAATTCGTCAATGATTCCACCCTCCGCTAAACAAGGTAATTATTTTTGAAAAGAATCAAATCCCTGATTTGCAGTTAAACATTGTCAAGCAGTTTCCATCCAAAATCATTCATCCATACGAATTGAAGATCTGTACAGCAACAAAGCCTAAACTACATCAATGTTGGAGATGAAACATGGTAAATGTTGTTCATTCTATGATTTTATTGTCATCATTATAACAAAACCCATTAAAAGTTTCCTATCATTGAACTTGTTTCAGGGCTAACAAGAGGAAACAGACTCAGGGTACTGAAACCCTTTTCAAAATTCAAAAACACCGTCGATACACCAATACTACTCGACTTAGACGAGAATGAAGAACATGAACCGAGTTCAACTAAGGATAAGATGATTCTTGTCACCGGATCATACTCGAAAGGCATTTTTTGTTACTACTAATACGACTACTAAATCTTAGTTAATGATTCATCTAATAGATAGCATTTCCTGGAAGAGGAAGAAACACTCTGAGTTTTCATTGATTTTTTCCCAATTCGAAAATTATTAATGTTTATTATATGAACTCAGGAATTTTGCATTAAAACCCTAAGTCGACGGTTTCAATCTTCGTCTGAGATGCGAATCTAATTAAAAAAAATGTACATGCTCACAACATTTAATGAATCTAAACCCTAAAACTATAGAAAACGACCAGCTCTAATCAAACTGTTCAACTCGAATAAAAATTTCGTTTTCGAGACATAATTGAATTGTGAATGATGAGAACTTGAGAAGTTCATATTCGAAACAACATTATCTTTTATGGAACATCACACTTTTAGTTAGGAAAATGCTAAAATGACGAGTTCTAGTAGAAACATGCATATGGTGCAAAATTATAATTTCACTTAAAGATTGAGTTGCATTAGCTGAACCCCAATTCACTACATGAAGGAAAACAAAGAAAACACAGTACCCATGATTCAAGATCCATTTGTTGTTTAACTTATAAAGAACCAAACACTTATATATTGCATGTACAAATCTATTGGAACCAACATCTAAATTATTCATATTTTAATTTGGCAACTGCAGTACGAGAAGATTCAACAACTACCCTTGCGACGGTCACAACATCGGGATCAATCAAGATGGAAGGTATTCATTCAAGTGAACAAAATTACCTATAATTAAATCCATTACAGTATCACAATGATAACATTTTCAAAAAGGGTCTCACATGGAAATGTAGGTGATCCCTTGGTCTGTGTATTCAGTTATGTAGGAAAAGGTTTGATAGTTGACCAGGCAGTGAGCATTAATGCATTACAGGAAACTAGATTCAATAACTGAACATTAGATTAAGCAGTGAACCGTAGAGCATTGCATGCATCAACTTCACAGTTTCATGCAATGAAAATAATTGCATCACATGCAAACTGTTTTTTAAAATAGGTGCACCATAATACTGAAGGTGAATTCTGGTTTCATTATGATCAAATATGAACAAACAAAAGAAACGAATGCCATGACAGGAATGAAATTTTTTAGTTACGTCTAACATCATTATGTAGGTAATAATAAGGTTTGAGATTTCAGTCATATTTGAATATAGTATGTATTGTTTGAGATTTCATTACTTAGGAAACTAAAATATCTTAGTTTATTTATTCATGCTCAGAAAGCCATGATCCAATAAACTAATAAGAATTGAATTAATATGTTACGAAGGTTCAACTAAGGGGTCGTTTAACAACCGCTTACCCGGTAAGCTCTTACCAAGTCACTTACCTTAGCGGATTAACAATACAAGTACCAAGAATCTTACCTGGTAAGAACGATGGCAAGGGCAGAAAGTCTTACCCGGTAAGTGTGAGCGACAAGTCTTACTGGGTAAGCACTTACAAGGTATATTGTTGCATACGATGTCGCTTAAATGAACTCGAATCTTATGCAAGAAGGTAAGTGAAAGTGTTATTTTTACCGGTAAGCACTTACCGGGTAAGCATATGAGTAAACGACCCCTAACTCTTTTATTCCTACCTAAGTAGCAGCCAATGTTGATTCAAAAAGGAACGCTAAAACAATGACTACATCAAAAGCAATCCAGATGGAAGGTAAATGCATTCACATTTTATTCATTCGAATAACTACAAAATGAATACTAACATTTTTAATGAACTGCAAACCTTAGGTGTGCAAACTTTACTGTCTATGCATTAACAATGAATATTTCAATCACTTTAATTAATTTAAACCACACAAACACCGTCTATGCATGCATTAACAATAATGGGTTCAATTTAAAGCCTTGACCATAATTCACATTAAGAAAAATTAACTTAAGACAAAACAATTTTGATATAAAATTGAATACCATCTTCATCACCAACATCACAACACCGTTTTTGAACAACTTCAAAACCTTCATCGACGACTTCATGGACATCGTTCATTCCAGACGCAAACAACCCAGTAAATGATTTGAACCTTACACCACCATCGACTACTTCTTTCCCTTGATCAGTAACATAAGGAGAAGGGTCTTCATCATTGCCATCAAATGCATTACTCTGAACCCCAATTTTATTATGCACTTGATCTACAACACCAAAAAGCGAACCAAACACCAACCCTCGACCAACTACATCATTCACTAACGGAGCTTTACCTTTAATATTTGGGTTCATGACGACACTGATTATCTTCTCGACTTCCCAAAGATGAAAGCAAACGGAAACCAGAAGGAAGAAACTAAAAAAAAATCGCAGAAATTAAAACAAAATATCGAAGAGATAAGAATAAAAAATTATTTTGTTATAATTAACATAAATAACTGCTAATATCCATTAATAACCATCCCTACATTTAAGGAATCCGTATACATTATTATTTAATTAAAAAATAAAATAAACACACAATACCTAAACTACCCTCCTGATTAGGAACTAATTTAATAAATATGAATCTAATTAGGAACAAGATTCATGGCTAAGATTAGGTTTGTAAGGTTTGCCACCTTTTGCTGGTTTGCAAAATATCCTCGGCATATATATATATATATATATATATATATATATATATATATATATATATATATATAGTGTTTGGTTCATTTGAGAAATGGTAAATATATGAGAAATAGAGAAGTAATACTAGCCATTCATATGGTCAAGATCGGATTTGACTGTCAAATATTGCGGCTTTGACCGGTCAAAAGTTGCGGCTATCCCAAAAATAGAAGGACAATTTCGTAAATTTTACAAAACACGCGGGGTGTGTTCATATATGAACATGTATAATTCACATATGAACTATATGTTCATATATGAACCAGTGCAATTCACAACTAAACTCTTTTAACTGATTCATATATGAACCTTTGTGATTCATATATGAATCAGTTGAACTAACTAACAGATTCATATATGAATCTGTATGAATCACAAAGATTCATATATGAATCAGTTGAACTAATTAACAGATTCATATATGAATCTTTGTGATTCATACAGATTCATATATGAACTCATCCCGTGTATTTTACGAAATTACCCCTCTACCTTCTATAGACCACACAAGGAATTATCCGGTGCTTCGCGGTCAAAGCCGCAAATGTTGACCAAATGAATGGCTAAGATTACTTATCTATTTCTCATATATTTATCATTTCTCAAATGAACCTCTCCCTATATATATATATATATATATATATATATATATATATGCGATGGATTGTGTGAGAAGTTGAGGTTAACGTGAGAAGCGTGAGAAGTAAATCTGAACCGTTGATCACTTTTAATCAAATGTCGTCCCATGAATTGCAACTTACAAGAAAATTGATCTGGTGCATCGCGGTTCATCTTATCTCGGTGCATCACATCTTAATGTCCATCCATTTATCATCCAACTTCTCACATTAACCTCAATTTCTCACCGAAACCCAACCCTATATATATATATATATCAATATTGCATATATTATAATAATATAAATTATATATACAAATATTGTTAATATTAATTATATATATGTTTGTATACAAGTGTGGGTGCGTTATTATATATATGTATAGCAGGTTTAAACGAGAAGCTAAACATTTTGTAAGAAGGCCAGAAGTGTGATATCATATATGATACACAAGCTTAATCATATATGATTAAACACATGTTACATTAGCCATACATAAGCGTGTAATTATATATGATTAAACATACCCACAGGCCGTATAATCATATATGATATCACATTTTTCGCATTCTTACAAAATGTTCAACTTCTCGCATGATCTTTTCTCTATTTGTGTGTTTATATATATATATATAATATATATATATATATATATATATATGTGTGTGTGTAATTGTATATAATGAAAAGAGAGAAAACAAAAAGAAAATTACAGTTTTGGTTCTTCGTCTTTGATTTGAGTAAAGTCAAAAAAGGAAAAGGACAAAAGAAGGATAAAATGACCAAAATAACCTTACTTAAAGTACAATGTTAATGGAGTTAGTGACCAAGAAGGATTTCCAAAGCAAAATATAAACCACATAAACGTTAACCATACTTAGGGGTTGTTTGTTTACCTCTTAATGGTTTCATTAAGAGACAATCTCTGAATCACTAAGAAGTACATCTTGTTTGGCAAAAAAAACCTGTCTATCTCTTAATGATTCTAAAACCCTCCGAATGATTTTGTATCTTGGTCTTCTCTTAACCATTCAGAGCCTTAATTTCATTCTGAACAATTAGCAAATAACCGTATTTCATTTTGCACTATATCATAAGAGTCTCTTAACCATTTTGACCACTTAACCATTCTGCACCAAATCATTCGACAATCACCAAAGACGCCTTGTTGAAGTATTGGGCGGTCTCATAGTTAGATGTAAACCGTAGGGACCAAAATAGCAGTTAATCTGTAATATAAATAGAAATAGAAATAGAAATAGGACGGGTGGCGGTCCAGAGAGCGACCAATACAAAACCTCATCCAAAGCGGGAGACCTCCCCCTTTCCTCTCAACCATGGCTTCCTCCGCTTCTGTTTCATCACTATCCTGCATTTTCTCTTCTTCAAAACCAGCTCCACCTACATTCCTCCCTGATTCTCCATCTTTGCAGCAATCACCTGCCAGAAGACACTTCCTCAAAGGATTCACTCTCTCCTTACTACCATTTACTACCATTATCCCATTGCATTCACCTTCACCTTCTCACGCCAAAGAAATTGAGGTTGGTTCCTATCTACCGCAGTCCACTTCTGATCCTAATTTCGTCGTCTTTCAAGCCTCTTCTAAGGATACTCCAGCTCTTCGTGCAGGTAAATTTTCAATTTTTGTTTCTGATTTTGACCTTGTCAATCTCCAATATATATCTGTTCTCATAATTCCCATGTTGTAGTTATCCATTTTTTTATACACACACGAAAGCATTATCGTCGATTTTGAATCTAGAAAATAACTAATTTGACACTCAAAAGTCGGAATACTGACTATTTTTGGGACTGAGATATGTATGATAAAATTAATACTGTGCACGTATGACGGATTAGTGTGATTTTGGATGATCGTTAATATGTTATCACAAGAGGTGTCATTCGTATCTAATTTGATTGAATGCATTTTGTGTTGTTGGGATTCATGTCCTCTACTTTATATTACTTCTATTATGTTTCAAATATACTATTGATGGTCAGGAGTCTATAAAAACAGGAAATTTACTTGAGCTATCAATTTAATATTATTTTTCTCATACAGTCATACACCTCAATTGATATGTAGACATCTGGTATTTAACACTTTTGATGGTCATATGAGAGAGTTGTGGTGTGGTAGCTATTAACCTTGGATGACAATGCTAATAACAATGCATGTATAAACTTTTTGCAATTACATTACGAGGTGCGCCTTTGACCCTATCACAAAGTCGCTGACCTGATATGGATCATGGGATGGGACATTTTTGGCTTTTACGAAAGAACATAAATAAATACACAATTATTATAATTCACAAAGATTAACTTCAGGAATAGAGTAAAAACTGAAATAAAATATATTTGTCACACTTATGAGGGGTAAAGGATGCAAGGTGAATTAGACATCGAGGTTGCAGATTTATCTCATGATGGGCCTGATACGGAAATGGTTCTTTTTTCCTTTGATGGTCACAACAATGAAAATGTTGTGCATGATGATGAGGATGTTCATGTGTTAGATTGATTTTGTTATGGACTTGAAATTTCCTATGCATGAACTATGAGAATCACTTGTTTGTGTATTTGATGAATTTATACACAATGTACTGTTGAAGACTGATTCAAAGCTGATTAAGAGTTCAAAACGTAACTGATGTGGAGTTACTGGTCTTTTATTTTTTGTTTTTAATAATTTGGCTGTTATAGTTTTGGGTTGTTATTTCAGCTTTTAATTTTTAGTTTTGGTTTCCTATTTTATAGTATTTATGTTACTTTTGTAAGCCTATATAAAGGGCCTTTGTCTTGTTTGAATAAAAGTGTGAGTGAGCCATCTACAGTTCTACACTAATACATGCTGTTTCACCAAAGTAAATTCCAACAGTTTTGGTATCAGAGCGTCTTTGAGATAGGTAAACAAGGGCAGTTGTCTAGCTCAAAGTACCAGGTGAGGTCCCAAAGAGGAGAGTCAAACACAAACAGAGAGTAGTTACCACCAAATTGTGAGAAAAATCTATCCATGGCAGGCAATGGTACAAACCCTTCTGCTCAACCCTTAATTCCAGTTTTTAAGGGGGAAAATATCATCTTTGGAGTCTAAAAATGAAAACCATGTTCAAGTCCCAGGAGTTATGGGATTTCGTAGAGTCAGGGTATGAAGAGCCGAACCCGGCAACGGCCGAACCTGATCAACAGTTGCGAGAGACCCGAAAGAAGGACGCAAAGGTACTATTCTTCATCCAATCTGCACTGGATGATGATATTTTTCCTCGAATTGCAGCAGCAACCACCTCTCATCAAGCTTGGGAAATATTGAAACAAGAATATTTGGGAGATAAGAAGGAAATTACTGTTAAATTACAAATCCTTCGTCGTGATTTTGAAACTCTTGCTATGAAAGAAAAAGAGTCTGTGCAAGATTTCTTATCTAGGGTGTCTGGGTTTGTCAACCAGATGAAGTCTTATGGTGAAAATGTTACCAATGAGACTACGGTGAGTAGGGTATTAAGAAGTTTAACCCGAAATTTTGATCATGTTGTTGCTGCCATTGAATAGTCAAAAGACTTATCAGTTTATACATTTGATGAATTGATGAGTTCTTTGATAGCCCATGAAGGGAGAATTGGGAAATCTAACGAAAAACCAGACGAAAAGGCTTTTCAAGTAAAAGGGGAGCACGTTTTTAAGGGAAAGTCAACATCTTTTGGAGGTCGTGGACAAGGTAGAGGAGGTTACCGAGGTCGTGGTCTTGGTCGTGGTAGAGGACGAGGCCATTTCGGAGATGAGCAACGACATTACAAGAGTACCATCCAGTGTAATTTCTGCAAGAAATATGGGCACAAAGAAGCCGATTGTTGGTCGAAGAAAAAAGATGAGCAGCAGATTCACGCAAATTTTACAGAGAAGGCCGAAGTGGAGAACCGGTTGTTCATGACTCATTCAACAACTCAAAATCCTATGGCTGGAGTTTGGTTTCTGGATAGTGGGTGTTCAAACCACATGTCTGGAATAAAGTCACTATTCAAGCAACTTGATGAAACTCAAAAGGGCGAAGTTCGACTTGGAGATGACAAACAAATTGAAAGTCGAAGGAAAAGGTACAATTGCCATCAAAACTGAACAAGGTGATGTCAAACTTCTCTATGACGTGCAATTTGTGCCTAATTTAGCTCATAACCTGTTAAGTATTGGGCAACTGATGACGAGTGGATATAAGGTTGTGTTTGATGGTGATAGATGTGTTGTTAAAGATAAAAAAAAATGGAATGACCATAGCCATTGTCCAAATGACACACAAAAAAAAATGTTTCCTGTTGATGTTTCAACCATTGATAGTAAGGTCTTGATAGTTAACGATGATAATGAGGCAAAATTATGGCATTTACGTTACGGGCATTTAAATGTAAATGGGCTGAAACTTTTGGGACAGAAAAATATGGTTGTTGGGTTGCCTAGAATTGATGCACTAGATTTCTGTGAAGGATGTGTTTACGGGAAGCAAAGCAGAAATTCATTTCCTGTAAACAAATCCTGGAGAGCTTCTTCTTGTCTTGAAATAGTTCATGCGGATGTTTGTGGTCCGATGAGTGTGGAATCCTTTGGTGGTTGTCGATATTTTTTGTTGTTTACCGATGATTATAGTCGAATGAGTTGGGTTTATTTTCTGAAACAAAAGTCTGAAAGTTTTGAAAGTTTCAAAAAATTCAAGGCGTTGGTGGAAAATGAAAGCGGTCGGTTTATAAAGGTTCTTCGTTCGGATAGAGGAGGCGAGTTTACCTCTAACGAATTTAATGCTTTTTGTAAGTACCATGGAATTCGCAGGGAGCTTACTGCACCATACACTCCAGAGCATAACGGAGTAGCAGAACGGAAGAATCGAACCATGGTTGAAATGGCTAGAAGCATGATGACAGCAAGCAAGTTACCGAAAGAGTTCTGGGCCGAAGGAGTGGCAACCGCGATATATCTTCTCAACATATCACCAACAAAGGCGGTCATGAATCGTACTCCTTATGAAGCATGGACGGGTCGGAAGCCACAAGTAAGCCACTTACGAATCTTTGGTTGTATAGCCTATGCTTTAGTCAACTTTTCATCTCGTACCAAACTTGATGAAAAATCGCAAAAATGCATCTTTGTTGGCTATAACTTACAATCCAAAGCTTATCGGTTATATAATCCTATGAGTGGCAAGGTAATAATCAGTAGGGATGTTAAGTTCAATGAACAAGAAACTTGGATCTGAAAAATCCAGATCCAGTAGCTATCGAGATTGCAGATGATGTGGAAAAACCTCCTGAACCTGCTAGTTCTGCATCTGCATCTCCGAGTACCAACAACCCTCCTTCATCTCCAAACAATAATGGCAACAACCCTCCTTCCTCTCCAAACAGTAACGAGAGCAGCTCATCTTCGTCCGAATATGATCACACTCCAAAGAAATTCAGATCAATAGCAGATATATATGCTTCGTGTAGCTTTGCTTTGCTTGTTTCGGACCCTATGTACTTTGATGAAGCCGCTGAAAGTAAGATGTGGCAAGAAGGTATGAACGAGGAGATGTTTGTAATTCATAAAAATAATACATGGGACTTGGTTGATCTTCCGGAAGGGAAGAATGTTATTGATCTAAAATGGGTCTATCGCACTAAATATCGTGCTGATGGAACTATTCAGAAGCACAAGGCTCGTTTAGTAGCCAAAGGGTATGCACAAGAGGAAGGTGTTGATTTTGGTGAGACTTTTTCACCGGTCGCTCGTTTTGAGACGGTGAGAACTTTTCTTGCTCTAGCTGCACAATTGGAATGGTCGGTGTATCAACTCGATGTCAAATCCGCATTTCTGAACGGAGATATTGAGGAAGAAGTCTATGTTTCTCAACCCGAAGGATATGCGGTTGATGGTTTTGAAGACAAGGTGTATAAGCTGAAAAAGGCTTTATACGGCCTCAAGCAAGCACCACGTGCTTGGTACAACAAGATTGACTCCTATTTCTTGGAGAGTGGCTTCGAACGAAGCAAAAATGAGCCAACCCTCTACATAAAGAAGCAAGGTACTGATTTTCTTGTGTTGTGTCTCTATGTTGATGATATGATCTACATGGGGTCTTGTGAGTCGATTGTTGCTGAATTTAAGTCGTCCGTGATGAAAAAGTTCGAGATGTCAGATTTAGGATTGTTGCATTATTTCCTTGGACTTGAGGTGAACCAATGTGTTGATGGGATTTTTGTTTCACAACAAAAGTATGCTATTGATTTGCTGAAAAGGTTTAATATGTTGGATTGTAATCCAAACTCAACTCCTATGAATGTCAATGAGTCTCTAAAAGCTAACGATGGTACTGATCTGGCAAGTGCTAAGACTTTTTAGAAGAATTGTTGGTGGGTTGAATTATTTATCTCACACAAGGCTGGACATAGCATTTTCAGTAAGTGTTATTTCCAGATTTATGCACAACCCGACAATGCATCATCTTGGAGCAGCAAAAAGAATTCTTCGTTATGTTATGGGAACTATTGATCACGGTATTTGGTACTCCAAAGTATCAAATTCAAGACTGGTTGGTTATACCGACAGTGATTGGGCAGGATCTTTAGATGATTGGAAGAGTACCTCCGGTCATGTTTTCTCTCTTGGGTCAGGTGCTATCTCATGGAGTTCTAAGAAACAAGACATCGTTGCATTATCATCTTCGGAGGCTGAATATGTTGCTGCAACCTCATCAGTTTGTCAAGCTGTGTGGTTAAGAAGATTGCTAGCTGATTTTGGTCAAGTCCAAGAAGGTGCAACTCGTGTCTACTGTGACAACAAGGCAACAATAGCGATGTCTAAAAATCCAGCTTTTCATAGCAGGACCAAACATATTGACATTCGCTACCATTTTCTTCGAGATCTCATAGCAAAAGGGATAGTTGAGTTAAAACATTGTGGCACTGGTCAACAGGTTGCTGATGTTCTAACTAAGTCACTACCTACTGTTAGGCATGATAGATTCAAGGCAAAAATGGGTGTGACGAGCTTTAAATCAAGGGGGAGTGTTGAAGACTGATTCAAAGCTGATTAAGAGTTCAAAACGTAACTGATGTGGAGTTACTGGTCTTTTATTTTTTGTTTTTAATAATTTGGCTGTTATAGTTTTGGGTTGTTATTTCAGCTTTTAATTTTCAGTTTCGGTTTCCTATTTTATAGTATTTATGTTACTTTTGTAAGCCTATATAAAGGGCCTTTGTCTTGTTTGAATAAAAGTGTGAGTGAGCCATCTACAGTTCTACACTAATACCTGCTGTTTCACCAAAGTAAATTCCAACATGTACTACACACTGTATTGCATTCTGTATCCCCAAATTCATTTATTTTGTTCGCTCCTGATCTCAAAGTCAAAGTATCATGCAGCAGTGTCCCTGCAATAAGTCTAAACCATAAGTTAAGATGTGATATCAGCGTAGTTATGCCATGTCATTTGATTTGTTAATATTTCAAGGCTGCTGCAACAGAAAAGATACTGCTCTAATTTACACTTTAGCTACTTCAGTTCAACTTCTCATATCACTTCATTAACTTCTTTAAACTAGAATCTTGTTTTTTTTTCTCTAGTTCGTGCATTGTTATTATAGTAAAATTTTGATTTTAGTTGCCTGCAGGAAATGTGCAGCCATACCGATTCGTCCTTCCCCCAAGTTGGAAGCAATTGCGTATTGCTAATATACTATCTGGGAATTACTGCCAACCCAAATGTGCAGAGCCTTGGATAGAGGTGAAATTTGAAGATGAAAAGCAGGGCAAAGTTCAAGTAGTGGCTTCTCCTTTGATACGCTTGACCAACAAACCTAATGCAACAATTGAAGATATTGGGAGCCCAGAGAAGGTTATCGCTTCTCTTGGCTCTTTTGTTACTGGAAATACTTACGACTCAGATGAACTACTTGAAACATCAATTGAGAAGATTGGAGATCAAACGGTATCAACTTATAAACTGATCTGTTGATCATTTATTTTCTCTACCCAAATTCTCTTTCTTTTCTTTATTTATTGACCACTTGTCTTCCTTACAAAGATGTGTTTCAAGTTTGTTGCTTTATAAGGAAGCTTGAGAGGAACTTTACTGATTAGGAATCTACTTTATGAGATAAAATTACAATAGCATGATAGCAATATGACATTAAGTGTATTTGTACAACCATTTGAGGAGATGCTTAGTCCTAAGGCCACTGCGTTTGAGGTTGTTTGGTCATCTCCAATGTAGACTTTTGAAACACTGGTTCAAAGAGGAGACTTGTACAAGGAGGTTATTAAGAGAGGCAGTGAAGAGAGATTTGCATAATGGGGAAGGACACCATTCATGTTCTGGAACCCATGCAGGCTTCACCTCTTTATATTTGCTTCTGGGTTCTCCCATTTTATATTTTATTTTGGTTCAATTTAAGCCTACTGCAACTGGGTTTCGATATAATCCTTCTTGTTATCTTGCAAGATATGTTTGAGTTAAATTCATTGCAAGGTTAATGTGAGTAGTAGCTTTCTTAAGGAGAATCATTTGAATCACACTTTTTATCGACGTTTCTTTTATGAAGATCAAGTGTCCAACAATAGGTATGAGTATGAGCAAGAGGGAATTATTAGGCTTGTTAAAGTGATTTATCTGGTGGGACTTTCTGATATTATTGCAAGGTAATAAGTTTAACAGGTTAATTAGGGGGAAAAAGAACATTTAAAATGCAGGCATTGGTCGTAGCTTTTGCAATCATCTAGGCTACATTTGATCATAGAATTTAGAATTTCAGAGCATAATTGACCATAACATTCTCTTTAAGTCGTTTTCTTAGAGGCCGTTTACCAACAGAAATTGAGTAAACGCCAACCGTGTAAAAATGCAGTCTGGGCAAAGAGGTTCGGTCTAGCTAAGTGCTGACCAAGTAAGAGAGTTTCCTTGCTTACCAAGTGAGCATCTCAGTCAGCATTGTTTGTTGGTCAAAATGTACAGTAAACGACCTCATCTCTTACTGGCTTACCCAGTAATTAGTAAACAGCCAGTTTGAAAAAGGAGTGTCATTACTTCTCATCATCAAGACTCGATGTACAAACCATTATAGTATTGCTTAGATGCTAAAATGAGTAACGTTGATTGATGCATTCATACTAAAGAAATCAATAGTTTTCTCTCCTCTACAATGAAAACTAACAATCAATGTCGGTCGATCTAATTTAAGAACGAAAGAGCCTGAATAAACTATGTTCTGTGGCTGGCAAACATCTTAAGTATGCACAAACCTGTAGAAGCACAACAGAAACTCATGAAAACTGAAGGGCAACATGTTTGATAAAGGATAGTTTTGACCTATTCTTTTATTTTTTTTCTTATGAGAAGTACGGCAAATTCTTTCTTCAATCACGTTCTTATAAACTTCACATGGTGTTATATTTGCAGTACTATAGGTATGTTCTGGAGACCCCCTTTGCATTGACTGGTTCTCACAACATTGCAAAGGCTACGGCAAAGGGAAACACCGTGATCTTATTTGTGGCAAGTGCCAGCGATAAACAGTGGCCGTCATCCCAAAAGACTTTGAAAGCTATAGTAGATTCCTTCAATGTGTAATCCTTCTCCCCATGTAAGTAAATCCTAATATCCATGATCCGTGCCCTCTTCAATTCTTTTGTTTACATATGTTGCATGAAGGTTCACTGAAAGAACATATTTTAACCATATTTTTTTTATGAAAATAATATTTTGTTGCGGTTTGATGATAGAGCTAAATATATGGCAGCAAGTTATGCTTTATGAATCTATTTTGCGAATGATCATGAGGATTTTACTCTCTGCTCCTTGGAAAAAATCTAAGAATCAGCGGTAGCGTAGTAGATGTCCTCTCACAAGACCATATTAAAGTCTACAAGCCATTATAACCAAAATGTGAACCTAGAATAACTTTAAGATAGATGGCAAGTTATGAAGGGGTCAAATACTGTGAGAATACGTGGAATCCCATTAGATTAATCTCCAAAAGAGCCCTTGAGGAGAGAAAGGAGGTTCCAACATATATTGAGGAGAGAGAGTCCAAATCTAGCCGATGTGGGACTCCAACACTCCCCTCCAATAGAGGCTAGATGGGTACATATTGTCCCAAAAGCGTCGTGAGGGGGCTAGAGGAGTAAATATTGCCCCAAAGGTATCGAGTCCCTAGAGTGATAGACCTTGACTGGGACTCCATGTGAGAAGGATGTTCCAACATATGTTGAGGAAAAATAGTCCAGGTCTTGCCGATATGGGACTAACAATGTTTAAACATTGCTGAGCAGTCCCAACGGCTTTAGCTTAGCGGATAAGGAAGAGACCATGATTGCAGAATGAATGGGAGGTCTGGGGTTTAGCTCCCCCATGAAGACCGTGGGACCGGTACAGTAAGGGGCTCCGGAGGATGGTGCCGTAACCTTTTTGCAGAATATTGATGAGTACAAAATACTTCATGCCGTCTTACAGAAAAGTAAATAAAACCAATGTGTTTTATCATTTTATGTTGCGGATAAGAAAAAGGAGGGTTGACAGAGGAGAACATAAAGGAGTCCTGGTATACATAAGCCATGGATGGAAGTCTTTCCCTTCTATTTCCAAAGAGGTTGTTTCATGACTAGAATCCATGGCTTTCTATTATGCGTAAAACATCCCATCACTTCCTGTGACAAAATGCAACGAAGTTTGCTTTAGTTCCTATTTAGTGTAACAAAGATTTTTTTTTTCGTTTAATGTTACGAAGTTTTAAAATTTCTTATTTAATGTAACAGTCTCAAAATTTCCTATTTTTTACCCATCTGATGACGTGGATGTCACGCTTTTCGTAAACTTTTTGTAAACGGGTATCCACATCATAAAATGTTATAACATCATCAGTTTACCGGTCAAAATGGATAGAAAATAGGAAATTTTGAATCTCTGTTACATTGATTGAGAAAAAACAATCTTCTTACACTAAATAAGAACTATACTAAACCAAACTTTGTTGCATTTTGCCCTATATCCTGTTGCCTGTTGGAACAACATGGCTTCTGCTTCTTGGGAGATTGAAGTTTAAACCATCAACTTCATCAAAATCACAAGCCTTATCTTCACTAATCTTTCCCATAACCGTTCTCCGACTGTGTTTAACAACGTTCAGTCGAGCAGCACCTTGTTCAGACCGTTGTTGCTTTAGAAACTCAAGCTCGACCTTTTTAGCCAACCCCCTCCTGGAGGCAAGTCTCATGAGCTCTGCAAGCTCTTGGTTACTGCTACTCAATCTTGTCGAGCTCACGCTGGGAAAAGTGGAGACGTTGGCTGCTGCTGGGCCGCACCCAGACTCTAAATGGTCTGCCAATTCCGACATGCTTTTGACATAAATATCTCGGGCTTTGTTAAGAAATCTAGCGAGTGCCCGAGAACATCTTCTGTACTTGCTTTTGTTCCTAATATTCACCTTCATCTTATAAAACACGTCTCCAGTTCGTTCTTTGGTACAAAGTCCTATTTCGAACTTGAAGTTTCAACAAAATTGATTTGAGGGGAAGTGTTATGAAGATGGAACTTAGGCAGGAGTTATGATTGAAATGAGATTATATACCATCATTTTGTCCCAACTATCCAGACAACTTGTCTAGTTTTGTTCTAGTCGTATCAACACAATATATCAGATAGACAACTGGTTCAGTCATAGACATAATAAATGCACCCTTAAAGGAGTTGATGAGACCTAATGAAAAATTTGGTGTTTTAATGAGCCATCGAGACCACTATAGACCAATCACTTGGGGTTATTAGTGTTGACCGTTGATTTACGTTCGGTATATACATCATTGACGAGCGTAATCGTATGTTCTTATCTCGTATCTGTGACTTGGTCAACAAATCTTTTTGTTTGAATATTATTTCGACTCTATTCTTGACTCTTGTTTCACCTTCATTGCTCGTTAGATGTGAATATAAAGATCATTGATGCCTTATGTCAACCCGGTTCGAAGTAGCCTAACTGTTTTGAAAAGTTGCTGGAGGATCCATCCAAAGATTAACCTTTACAATATGATTAAAACGATCTTGCAATATGTCTATAAACTGTCAAAACCTGATCTCGACGAGTCTAATGAAAGACCATTCTTTCTATGCATCTCTAAATTGATGACTTTAGAGCATCTCCAACATGTTTTTTTTTTTTTTTTTTTTAAATTTTAGTACCCTTCACAAACCTAATGTGCAGGCTATTTTCTTGTCTTTTTACCCTTGGATGAACATAATAACAAGGTTGGAAAGGGGTACCCAGCTAAAAGGAATAACTGATCGTATTTGGACCAATTAGCATTCAACCGAGCCTCTAAATTTATATGTAATTCTCATGCCAAGTGACTCCTTAACATCACATTCAAACTCGAGTATGGAACAAGATTCGTTCCAATACCTTGTGTAGAAATGCTAAAGAAAGGCTCTTATGCCGAATTTTTAAGCAAACAAAATGTATGATTTTTAAAACCTTGTCAATTTTTATTAATTATAATTTAAAAAAACTTGAGGGTGATCAACTACTACTTCTAGCCGTTGGCAATTAACAAAACAATTCTCAACCCTCTGGTTTTGAAAAACCCAACGGACTTTCATATTTGAGCGATTAAGTCTCATAACATTTTTATGAGCATAGCCAGTTATTGACCAATTTTAAGGGTCAGAAAGAATGATCAATTTGTTCGATTTTGATAAGTGTATATTTGTTCAATAAAATCCAAAGACTAAGGTGCCGTTTGTTTTTTAAGAGGTTTAAAGTCTGAAGTCTTATTTTAGTTATGATTAATAAGAGGTGGTAAGTCTTTCAAAATACGAAAATCCGTTAGTTTTTTTCAAATTTCCCTTAAAACAATATTGTTTTTTACTGCTTTTGATATCACATAGGTATATAACTAGTTGCATATAAAAAATTTTAGTATCTAAAATTATTAAAGAGAATAAAAATAAAATACACTTGTTAGTATGGTTATTTCCCAATCAAAGAAATAAAGAAAAACAATTACTCATATCTATTGTCACGTATAAAATAGAATGGGGTTGACTAAATGTATTCCTACCTGTAAGTTTTTTTTCTTTCTTACACGTCAACATTAAGACTTTTTTTTTCAATTTTCAATGCATGACTTGATTTAATTCTGATATTAAAACAGATACATATAGCAATACCTAATTATTTGAATTAATTATATGGATTATTTTTACTTATAATATATCTCAAAAAATGATATAAAAAATTAAAAATATTAAGTACAAATTATGAATATATTAACTGTGTGTTGAGACTTTTCAGCAAAAATAGAAAAGAAAGAATAACATGAAACTATGTTCTACATAGGTAGAGTAACAAAGAATAAATTATGTTTATGCCTATAAAGTGAGTTATAGTCTTTGGTTCCGTAGTGATGGTATTATACAAATACAGTATGATATGATCGATTCTAAAAAAATGGGGTATTTTGCTGTATGATCTTTCGGAAACATCGGTTTTATAAAATGACCTCCTTTTATTTTTATCTTATATTACATTATTTTTTAATTATTTATGTTAAGTAAAATACCAAATTACCCTAACACTAAATACAAATTAGAAATCCCCAATTCAGATCATCATCGGTTAGAAGCCCTATTTTATCTCCCTCTCGATTTACCGACTTCTTCCATCATTCCCAACCCTTGCTTGCGTCTCCATTGCTTCCGTGAAGTTCGACCGTTGCTTCTATGTAGTCCGATCGCCGTCTCATGTTGCTTTCATCAACCTCGCCTCCTACGTTGTGCTTCTAATTCTGTTTTGAAGCTCAACGAGTGTTGCTTGTAGTCCGACTCCATTGCTCTGTGTTTCGACCACCGACACTGTTACCATCATATTCACTTCATGTGACAAAGATTTACTGATTTATTCAGTGATTTATGTTGAAAGGTAATGCATCTTAACCTAACCATAGTTTGCACTTTGCACCTATTAGATTGATTGACTGTTATGGGTGCTCTAATGGGTGTTTTGTCTAGCTACTATACTCATGTTATGAATAAATTTGAAGGATTTTATAAATAAATTGTATGAGATTGGAAATTTAAGGTGGACCCATCAAACTCAAAATACTAGAAGAAGTCAAAGGGATTACAGATTTAAGAGATTTTCAAATCTCTATAAATCTGAGCATGATTTGGTTGTAAAGTTAGGTTTAAAACATTTGAACACTCAGTTGTTTGAACTCTTCAGCTACTTTCCTCTCTTTTCCTCTAACAAGCTTCTTTGAAGTTGTGTTTCCAAAAATCACTTTTCACCATTCTACTTCTTTTCAAATCCCTCATTTCAAAAGTCAACCTCAAGTCTTGAACTTTAGATAATTGTTTATCGAATCAGGGAATTGTAATGATCCAATAACATCTTTTGGTTGTGAAATGCTTCTTTGAGTAATGTATATGTTTTTTAAACTATAGTTTAGCAAAGGTTTTGTTTTAAACGGTTGGCACACGAAATGATGATTCAAGAGGGAATTGGTTACGCCTAGACAAAGATCCAGAGCATGAGCAAGTAAGTCTTTTTCATGTTAAATTTAATATTATTTTTGTAACACGGTTTCTATTATTCAACTTGTAGGTGAATTTTCAACTTAATGTTCAACATCCTCGTCCATTGATTCCTATTTTGGATAAGAAGAACAATTCAAATGCAATAATGACCCTCATGTGTTCTTTGAATAAAGTTGTGGAGACCAAGACCATCGTCAACAAGTTAGTTGATTGAATTATACCTTGATAAATTAGTTGTGGATATCCATGTTACCTTTGGATTACTCGGCTAGTTAGATTGAGTCAGTCTAAGCAGTTAGACAGGACCAATTTGAGTAGTTAGACAAGACCAAGTTAGACTCGACAGTCGAGTAGTTAGACATGACCAAGTTGAGTAGATATCGAACAGTTAGACAAGACCAAGTTGAGTAGTTAGACTGGCCAGTTGAGTAGTTAGACTGAGCAGTCGAGCAGTTAGACTGGACCAAGTTGAGTAGTTAGACTAATCAGTCGAGCAGTTAGACTAGGTTATATCAGTATAATTGTAATGATTCAATAACATCTTTTGGTTGTGAAATGCTTCTTCCAGTAGTGTATAGGGTTTTCAACTATAACTAATAAGTGTTTTGTTCTAAATGGATGGTAGAAGGAATGATGATTCAATATGGAATTGATGCCAATGATTCTAGTTCACCATCGTAGGGTTTAAGTGTTCATGTGTCACCTAAACAAAAAGATCCGATCATTGAAGAGCATGCACAAGTAAGTCGTCATCATGTTAAATTTAATATTACTTTGCAAAACAACTTTTATCACATAAAAATATTTTGATTTGTAGGTGAGTGTTCGATTTGGTGTTCAACATCCTTGTGCATTAATTTATATCATGGATAAGAAAGAAGCAAGATAAAACTTGAGCGTGCTTTGAATAAAGTTGTGATGACCATTGTCAACGAGTTAGGTGATTGGCAGTTTACCTTGATAAATTAGGTGTGGATATTTTTTTGGGCTGATTGAAACCCATAATATTTATTTCAGTTTGGATTTGTCGTCAATGTAATAGAATAGTTGGATATGTTCTAGATGTAATCAAATTTACCATGTTTTGAAGTAATTATTATTATAACAATATTGGCTAGTCAGCCTCTATCAATAAGCATGATTAGACCCAGTCTAACTTCACTTGACCTAGTCAAGCTTTTTCTTAATTAGCATTATTGGACCGGTCTAACTCTACTAGGTCGGTCAACCTTCATTAATGTGCATGACTATCGACTTCTATTAATGGTGTGTTACTGGATTAGTCATACTTGATTGGAACTAGTTAAGGTATATCAATGAGATTGACTGAACACAGTCGGACGAGTCTAACTCTATTGGGTCTGGTCGATCTAATCAATGTTCATGAATGACCAGTTACCAAATTCGAGCCAATCTAGCTTTATCAGTGAGCATGGTTGAACCAGTCGCACCTGGAGTTAGTCTAGCTCTATCAATGAGCATGATTGGACAAGTCGCACCAGACTTATGCTATTCGGGCCTTTTTAAGAAGCATGGTTGAACCCAGTCTAACTCTAATGCTCTGTTTGATTTATATCAATGTGCATGACTCGACCCAGTCGCACTAGACTATAGTTAGTCTAGCCTTATCAAAGAGCATGACTGAACCAGTTAGACCAAACTAGAGTCGATCGAGCTTTTTTAAGTATCATGACTTGACCGGTCTAACTCTATTAAGTCAGTTAATGTGTCAAATCTACCATTTTAAGTATAACATCATCTTAGATGGATGAAATGATAATTCAATATAACCTAATTTAACATAAGCAAGTATAATAACCGGACCTTGTTGGGTTCTACTAAAGATATGTTATAGTCGGACCTGACTGGATTAGTCAATCATTGTTAATTGGATGCAAGGATAATTCAATTCATAAATAGTTTAGCATGATCAATCATCATGATTGCACACAATTAGTTCTACTGAGGACATGATATCATCAAACCTTAGTGGAACAATCAAACATTGTGAATATATATAAATGGACATGTTAGTGTCGTAAAATATCCAACTTTCTATTTCAAGTATGTTATATTATCATTTTGGTTATCTTTAGTGAGAATTCAATCGGAATTACTTTAGCATTATCAACAATCATAATTGGATGCACTTGGGTTTTATTGAATACATGATATCACCATATCGTACTGGACCATCAAGCACTATTAATATGTATGAATCGACATGTTAGAGTACTGTTGTTTCTAGTCTTCCATTTATAATCTTGGTTAGAATTAGTGAAAATAATTGAGCTTTTTTTAATAGCTTCATAAAATTTGTAAATTCTTTGAAAATCCTTTTGAACTAACACCATGATATAACTGAAATTAATATCATTGTTAAAACAAGATGTCAATATTCTGAGGGAAAAAATGTTACAACATTCTAAGAATCAACAAGTCAAAGAGGAGATATTTATTCTTTGTGCACAAGGTATATGCATATCTCACATTTTTTTTCTTTTTCTTTTACTTTATTTTCTCATTGATTTTGAGGGGTCATCTTTGCATTTGTGCTCTTTCGTGCCTCTTGGGAACATTACGAGCTATTAACTTCAATAACTCATTTTTAGGGATATGTCAATCCATTTGATGGGCACCGAGTAAGGGTTTCTACATATGTGAGCATTCAAGTTGCCAATTTATAGTATTCAAAGCACCAAACATGTTCCAACAACTTTGCTTACTCATATGCAACTATAGCATGCACACAAGAAAGTTTATCATGATCAAACACGATATATGTGCAATTATTCTAAATGAAATTAACTATAGATACTTCTCTTCTTTTAAAAGACGTCGATTTGTTATCCCCAAACCGGATCCATTCGAGTATTTTAGTAGCAAAAAATCACCAATATCTGTTGGTGCCAAAGTAAAGAAGAAAGTAAAACAAGTATTGTAGAGGGGGGTGAATACAGTACACAAAATTTCACTAAATTTTAATTCTTTTATTGATATCACTATCAAGAATTACACATAGAAAACTTTTAAAGATTGTTGCGGAAAGAACAGATGAACTGTTCTAACAATCTTTACACAAAGTAAAACTAGAACACAACTTTGAAAACACAAAGTTTAAAAGCTATGAGGATGAGAAAATGAGGCTGCCAACTTTCTTGATTGCACTGAGTTCTCTTGTAAAAGTGTGGCTTCCATGGAGGATATCTTCACCTTTATATACTACCTTATGCATTGAATGCAAAGTACACTTGTCAAACTGAGATTGGATTCTTGAGATTTTCTTCAATAAAAATATAAGATACTTGAAATGACTTATCAAGATACAAAGAAGACCTTTGTACCTTGATAGGACAATATATTAATAAAATATATCTGATAAAAATCTTTCTGAGATCTTTTGGAGAGGGTCTCCATCAATTCAAAACTTTTGTGAATATCCTCTATGCAATAGAAGGTTCCATTCCTTTTGACAGAAGGATGTTGGAGAAAAGGGGTATAGTCAAATCATGATGACTTGACCCATAAAGAGGCTAGCCGAACTATGTCTTTATTTGGCAAGGGAAGTCTGCCGAATAGAGAGGGATCGACAGGGAGAAGGTATGCCGAATATAAAGTGGCCTTTCTTGCCACACGCATAACACTCCTCATTTGTTTTATCAGAAAAGTTTTTGGAGAAGAAGAAGGATTTTCTGCTAGATTTAAATATGTTAGAGGGAAAGTTTTTGTATTTGGAGAAGTTAGCAAGCATACCCATTTCTTCCGTCGTCTGATCAATCGAAGTTTCCTCACCTTCATCATCGGCCTAACTGAGATAGGCCTCCGAATGGTGAGCAAAATCTTCATGGATTTCATGATCAAATTAATCAGAAGGATAAGTAATCCTAGGAATGCACATAGACTTTTTGGAAGAATCACTGATAAGAGCCATAGAAGGGCTCTTTTCTCTTTGATGATTGTTTTCCTTTAGATCCTAGTTTGCTCGTAGTTGAACATTGATCCATAGAGAGCAGTAAGAGGAAGATTATCAAGGTCCTTGGTCGTCTTGATATACGTACAGATGTTTTCCCAAAAATTAGGAAGACCATCCATAAATTTGCACAAGACTTCCTCGTTATCATATAATCTTCCTAGAAGTTTGAGATTGTTAGTCCTAGATTCAAGTTCTAATTGCTACACACAATCAAGATGAGAATTCCAAATCCATATGTTATTGATTTAAACACAACTATTACAAACTCTCTCACTTTCTCTCACTACTTTCTCTCACTAGAATGATATACCAAGGAAGCTCTTCTCTAATCTGCTCTCTCTACAATACGATTCTCACAAATGACTTTCTACAACTTACTTTACAAAGGAAACAAGGTATTTATACCTCCATACAAAATACAAAGAAACAAACAAAATACAAGTGTTGACTTTGACTTTCATTAACACATAGATTTTGACTTTAATGAGAGTTGACTTTTCCAGCTTTGAATTCTTGAACTTTTGTCTTCAATCTTTATGATTTTGAATCCAACAATTCTGTGCTTTAACAATCTCCCCCTTTGGATCAAGATCATTAGTAAAAAGATTTAGCAATTCAATCTTCTCTCTTAAGCTCGATTTGATTAAGCTCCCCCTTTTATACAAATATGATTTACAAACTCCCCCTTAACACAATGAAATTCTTCTTAGATAAGCTCAGAAAATTCTCTCCCAAGGTTGTTAGGGCTACTTTGTTAGTTAAATAGAAGTTCAGGGTAGAATGTGTCAAGTTATTAAAGTTGTAAGCTTGTTGGGCCTTAAAGCTCATAAGCCCATTAGGCCTGCGAGCCCACGTATTTAAAGTTAATTCTATTTCATTTGTTAGGAGAAAAATTCATTATTCAGTTTACTAGTCGTTAGGTTTACATAACCTTATCAGAAATTCTCTCTGTAAACCTTAACCCTTTGAAGTTATATCAATCATATGACTAGTTGTTGTGGCCTATAATCTGTTCATCATTGTTCATATTACTTGTGATTGCACTGCACTGGGATCTACAATTGGTATCAGAGCAGATAGGCAAAAAGGTTTGATCCAGTAAAAAAAAAAAAAAAGGTTTGTCTGAAACCCTAAGATCAATTACTTGTGTTAATTGCTTTATTTGCTCTAATTGATTGTTAGTGTTTGCGTTATATGTTTATCTGATTTATTTGATTCTGCAAAGTTAAAAGTTTTTTTTTTTGTTCGGTCGATTGTTTATGGGAAATTAAAAGTTTATTTTTTCTTCGATCGAATCTGAGAAATTTTTTTTCTTTGTTTGCTATCGGTCTTAGGGTTAGCCATTGTTTTTTATCGATTTTGTTGATTATATCGCTTCCGGTCAAATATTTTGGTTGATTATCTGGGGCTTTATTCGATCGAAGATCGAAGGTTCTGGGGTTGGCTTCGGTCGAATCCCAGAACTTCATCGGGTTCTTCGGTGGTTTCTTCGTGTTCTTCGGTCATTTGAGGTTAATCGATCTTATCTATATCTGTGTTTATCGTAATTAAAGTCTTTCGACCTGAGCATTCGACCGGACACTTGTGCTCCGGTCTTGTCCCTTTGACCGAATAAGAGTTCCTCCGGTCGTGTTCCTTCGACCGAATAAGAGTTCCTCCGGTCGTGTTCTTTCGACCGAATAAGAGTTCCTCCGGTCGTGTTCTTTTGACCGAAAAAGAGTTTCCCCGGTCTTACCCATTAGACCTGACACTTTTTACTCCGGTCTTGCCTTCGACCGGATACTTGTATTCCGGCCTTTCTCCTTCGACCGGATAAGTGTATCCCCGGTCGTATCATTCGACCGGATACCTGCTTCCTCCGGGCTTACCCTCAACCGGATTTTACTTGACCTGATTTTCTGTTAGACCAAGTGTTTCTGTGTTTCCTCTATTTTTATTGTATTTGGATCATCCTGCTTGCCTAACGATCATTACAGTGCTTTTAAGTTAAGAAGTAAAAATGAACTCAAGGGATGCTCTAGCCATCGGTTCTGACCAAAAGCCCCCGGTGCTCTTTCGGGGAGAGTACCCTCAGTGGCATGACCGATTTATGAATTTCATAGAAGAAAAACCCAACTATGAAAAAATATATAAATGCCTGACTGAGGGTCCACAAGAGTGGCCAATGAAAGTGATACCAGAAAACCCAACTGAAGGATGGCCAGAGCGACAGATTCGGAAATCTATTGGTGATTTTACTAAGGAGGAAAAGGAAATGTACGAGGCAGAAAAGCTGGCAAAATCGTACCTACTTCAAAGTTTACCGAATGACATTTATGCTTGTATAGATAGCTTCAAGGACTCATCGAAAAAGATGTGGGACCAAATAGAGAAGATGATGATGGGAAGCCACATCAATAACCAGCTAAAGGTGACCAACTGTATCACCAGATATGATGGGTTTAAAGCACGAAAGGGTGAAACGCTGACGGAAACCTACGAAAGGTTTAATATGCTTCTGAATGATCTTCAGAAAAATAAGATCACAAAGACGAACACGGAACACAACATAAAGTTTATGAACAACTTACAGCCTGAGTGGAAACCATTCGTCTCCCATATACGCCACACTCAGACCTTGGAGAAGCTGTATCTTCATGAACTCTATGAAATGCTGCTTCAAGATGAAGAAGAAGTGATGGAACTTATTGGGAAAGCAGAGGAAAAGCCAGCAATTGATCAAATAACACTCGTATCTGAGAGAAGAGGCAAGTCCGTCAGCCGATCATCTGGAAAAGAGCCCGTGCTGAGTGATTCTGAACTTGAAGATCCCGATAGCGACTCAGATCCAGAACTTGCCAAGATGAAAGAAGCAATGGTTTTTCTCACTCAAGCATTTCAAAAGAGGAAGTTTTTTAACAAGACTTCTAACAAGCAAAGAATCTCTACTCGACGTGATCATCGAGAAAAGTCTGAAGGTAATAGTCGTTTTGAAGCTGGTAAGAAGTCTTCTGACTCCGATGGTGACGATGATCAGCCCTCATATGGAGCGATAAGGAGAGCGGAGGGAGTCTTAGTTGAAAATCAAGAAGTGAGCTGTGTGAGGGAAAGGCCGAGTAAACTGCATTCAGAGAGTACACGAGTGACGGGACAACCATCTTCGGTTGTATCCCCCCTAGCCACGTCTAGCCAGGTAGCCACATCTGCTACCCAGTCTCATGTGTTGGGACAGGGTATTGAAGAAGTCGCCGTGGACCTAGCGGCGCACTTGCACGCCCAACCAAGCCACTCCACCATCTCTCAACAGATGGTGGTTTCACATTCTCACGGGGATTTAGCACATACGCTATCGGGCTCTCACTTGGAGGGTGCCGATATTGAAACAAGAGAACAGTTACCCCCGTTCTCGCCTTCTTTGCATGCACGGAGTCTAGATCCATTTGTTATTCATGCCATTCCTAGGACACAGATTCCTTTTTCGGCTATCGCCGGTAGCCTAAGTGGCCCGGCCGGAACATCCATAGTAAACCCACCTTCGGGTAGGTTACAAGGATTGGGTGGAAGTCCTACCACGGCTATCATCACGCCAACCGTGAACGTAGGCGGCTCGACTTCAACAGTCGTAGCTACAACGGGAAGTCTAAGTGACCCCGGAGTTACCCCACCTGAGTTTGTCTCAAGGGAATACATGGACGGCGCCCTAAAGGCTGTCCAATCTATGATGAGGGAGGAGATGGACAACATCAAACGCATGGTCAAAGGCAAAGGTCCTGCGACTGAGCCGGAGACCACACCTATTCCACCTTCTCTACCAGCCACGGATCTTTCCATACCTGAACTCAATCTATCCTTCTCGCCAAACTTATAGCCCAATCTCAAACCGAACCCACCCAAGATGCCGATTTGCTATCTCTACTTCGTTCTCAAGCATCCACACCTACTCCACCTACACCCCAGCCTAATGTCTCTACCGAAGCCTTCCAGATCCACCAAGCTATGCTTCAGTCACTTCAGCAAACCGTAGCTGTTTTGACTGAACGCCTTTCAGCAGTAGAGGATACCTGCCGTAACCAGGCAGAACGGCTCAAGCGCCGACATGATGATCAGGATGATCCTGATCACCATGAGGGGGAGAAGCGCCAACGTCTATCTGAGCCGGAGACACATGTAGTGGAGTCAGAACAGGTTGAACAGGGTACGGGTTCGGGTACAAGAACAGAGGGACAGAGACAGGAACAGGAACGGGAACCGGTGACAGACTTGATACTATACGATTATCCGACGGTTGAAAAGCCTGAGGAATTTGAAGATGGTTCTCCGATAGTTCCTGAAGATTGGGCAATAATACTAGATCCGTATGAAGTGACAGACACGACAGAAGAATGTTCCAATACTGAAAGAGCTCTGGTGGTTATGCAAGAAGAAATTGATGAAATACTGCATCCAGATGATCAGTCTTCTGCCGTGATTCCTTTATTGACCTATCCAGTTAATCACCCTGATTTTTCTTCTACAGTTTTTCCCGAGAGATCTCCTCCAGCTTCACCAGTTAGAGAACCAGTTAGTACTACTCCAGTTCGTCCATCCAAGTGGGAAAGAGTCCGAATAAAAGTTCCTTTCCTCGAAGAAAGCCAGAAAAAGATCTTTGCCCACTGGATCAGAAAGTATGATGAAGTCGTTATCCATGGTCTACAGTCAATGAAAAACAAAGAAAAACAGCGTGAACTTGTGTTCGTGTACAGAAAGTTCCAGCACAAGTACTCCAAGACAAAGCTCAGGATTGTATCAGTTGATAAGATTATACCTGCCTACTTCATGAAGGTTAAGTATACGGACTTTATGGTTACTAGAGAAGATGGTCAACAATACTGCTTTTCTGATGCTGATTTTCTATGTCTGGAGCCACAAGATCTGCTGTACATTCTACGTGACCTAAAGACCAGAACCGTCAGACCCGGAGAAGTCATTGATGCACTAGAAACAGTGAAAAGATACATGAAGTGCGCAATGAAACTTGCTTCGGTGGAAGATTTTTAGATTGGGTTAGAAAGTGATCAACCGAAGATTAATCTGTTCAAGCCTGATCTGAGTGTTCCGTCTGATGCTCTAAATGTACCTGCATTCACAGTTTTAAAGTTTCCAGAGTTTGGTATGTCATATGTGAACAACAACGGTGTTCTACGCTTTATCCGTTTTGATCAGATTGCCAGATTTTGTGATGGTACGTTGATGTTTTTGAAAGACAAGTTGAAGCGTGCGCTGAGTCAAGATGAAAAAGGAGTTCAGATACTGGATTCTTCATACAAAGCAATTGTTCTTAAAGCACTGAGTGTAATTGAAGAGCGACTGGAGTACAGGACTCAGATTCGATATTTCGAGATCAACTTTGATTTCCGGAAAATTTTTGTTTCTAACTGGCGTGATTATCAACTTCTATTTAAAGGGGGAGATTGTTAGGGCTACTTTGTTAGTTAAATAGAAGTTCAGGGTAGAATGTGTCAAGTTATTAAAGTTGTAAGCTTGTTGGGCCTTAAAGCTCATAAGCCCATTAGGCCTGCGAGCCCACGTATTTAAAGTTAATTCTATTTCATTTGTTAGGAGAAAAATTCATTATTCAGTTTACTAGTCGTTAGGTTTACATAACCTTATCAGAAATTCTCTCTGTAAACCTTAACCCTTTGAAGTTATATCAATCATATGACTAGTTGTTGTGGCCTATAATCTGTTCATCATTGTTCATATTACTTGTGATTGCACTGTACTGGGATCTACAAAGGTTGTAACCAAACCTATTTTAGACACAAATCTGATTGCTTCAGCAAATTATCTTCAACAAACAGATTATCTTCAACAAACTGAAATCTTTGAACTCTTTTCGTCTTTGAACAACAATCTTCCTTTAACAATCAATTCTTGAACATTTTCTCTCAACTTTAACATATCTGATTCAAACATTTCTTGTATTCTTCTCCCTCTTTTTGATGATTTGAGCATCGATATCATCAAAACTCTCTCCAAGAAATGTCGTTGAAAGTCTATCTGACCACTGATCTTTGATAATGAGCCTCTGATTCATTGCCAATTCGAACAAAGTATTCATCCAGATCTTTGCAAATCTAGACAAAATGTGAGTGTAACACCTGAATCAACAAATGAATCAGTTAACATGTCTGTCAGTAACACGAAGTCACTGTGTGTAACGAATACACAATATAAAGGAGCTTTTTGATGTTCACTCCCCCAGGGCTTCCATCCAATCATCGAAATACGACAAAGGCAATTTCTATGAATGTTATGACAAGAAAACAAATTCCTTGTGTGTTCGTGCACGTGTAGAAAGAATTAAGCACGAATGATTGTTTCTTAAGGCTCAACATAGTGTAAACCACTAAGACAACAGTAGATAAACACAGACTCAATGTGCATGATTGAAGTGCAAAGGTGGGGCAGACTTCCTTCTTTTTCAATATCCAGATTTTCCAAATGAAAACCAGATAGCATATGTGCTGCGTCCCCTTGAAAATGTGAAACATTTTCTTTTTGAGAAGAAAATGAGTAGCTGGTGGGGTTTAGTCAAGAGTTGGCATGGGCTAGTTGCCTGTTTCAATAACGTTCACCAAAGAATTGTGAAAACGCTAGTAATGTGGCTGTCGGGCTCAGAAAGTAGTTGGCGCAGAGTCTGATATTCTTTTACTCTGATCTCTCACCCTCTTTCTTTTTATTATTAAGCTCACATCTAACCAAACTCTCATTTCCATTTTATCTCAACACATAACCCACACTTATTTCTTTTAGACTCCTCACACTCAATCACTAAGGATTAACTTCTTGGGTAGAAATCACTGGTTAACGTGATTCCATAGAAGTTCAGTTAATTCCTAGCACAAAGAACCCATATAGTCCTAGAAAGCGTGTGTTGCTCAGATGATTTAACTTTATCAGTTAAAGCTCATATACAAATGTCAGATGAATATATGCTCAGATGATATAATCATGAAAATATGAGCATTTTTAAACATTGAAATATTTTCAAACAAGTATATTGAATGAATAGATATGAATGCAAAAGACTTGTTTGAAAACCTGACATTGTATGAAAATGATCAGAAATGAAATGATATATCAATTAAGGCTTATGGTCAAGAATAACGGATATTGTCCATATGAAACAAAATATAGACATTCTTGAAATGACGTTTCGAAATGAAATGACGATAAAAAATCTTTGAAGTACAAGCGGGGTGTCTTACCATTGAAAATATGTTTCAATATGAGACATGGTAAGAACAATTTGAACAAAAATTAAACCGGTGTGTATGAATACTTGAAAGTATATGAAAAGATAATACGCAAGTATTTATCTTTGGAAACACACGGTTTGTAAACATGTAAGCAGAAAATAAAAATGAAAACATTTAAAAATCACACTTCCAATTCATGAAAAAACTGTTTAAGAATCGGGAAGTGTTTTGAACATTTAAGAACATGTTTTCTATGATTGAAAGTTGTCCTTCTTTCAACCATATATGAGATTAAGATAAGAATTTTAACCTTTCTGTGCAATCTTAAATCTCATGAAGTCAGCTAAAGTCATAAAGATATGATCTTGATAGCTTCCTCTCATTCTGCACAAGTCTCAAAGTCTAGTCAAAGCAACTTTATTCACAAAGTTTATTCAAATGTAAAAGACATAAAGCAGTAAAACAATTAAAGTACGAGTTCTGATCTGAATTAATCAGAAATCATAGTCTTAGTCCTTTTAATATGACTTATAAGCTCCCCCTAAAATTATGCATTTAAAAATTTTCAGTAAAAAAACACATGATAGAGATCTACAATTCTCTTTTGAATTATAGTTCGTCATATCTATCCAATGCATAAATTTCAGAAAAATATGTACTGCCCCTTGAAGGTTGATTTCCTCATTGAGTATCGGAGCACATCCTCTTATCAGCCCGGGAGTAACATCTTTTTCAACATTGAAGTACGAGTCCTAAACTGTTATGTTTAGAAGTCAAACTTCGTTGAAGTACGGGTCCTAAGCTGATTTACTTAGAAGCCTCGGTTCTCTTACTCCCCCTTGACAGTAGGTGCCTACAACACAGAATCAATCTTTGGTTTTGGTACCCACTGTATTTGGGTCCATGTTTGTGAGTTGCAGTTCTTATGGGAGTAATAGAATAAGAACCATACCAGAAATGATCACTTGTTTTGTGAACAGGATCATGTGTACGACAATAAGAACAATAATTTTTCTTACCTGACAACCTGATCATTTGATCTCTCGAGTAAGCAAAATCAGGTTTACCTTTCAACACTTTGTTCTTCTTTGCATTCGTCTCATGTACACATGATTTGTTACTTTTCTTTTCTTTCTTCTTTCCTTTCTTTTCATCAATCTTCTCATCCTTCTTTTCCTCATCAGCTAGTTTCACCTTCCAAACCTTCTTTTCTTCTTGATATCTTCTTCTTCTTCTATGTGCACCTGAACCATCTATATTTTGATCATAGAAAAGGTTAGTTGTACGAATCTGATCAAATGAATTAACTAACCTTCTTGAAGAAACAGTTTTCTGATGTGAGCTTGCAGCTGTCTTGAAAGAACCAACTGAACTATTTCTAGGTGAGTGGATTTTGGACTCTGGAGTCGTATGCTCAGTCACCACCACCTTTGAAACAATCTTTTCAAGCTCTTTTATCTTAAAAGATAAACTATCTCTTTCTTCAATGAGTAGGTCAATCTTCTTCTTGAATTTAGACTTCGTTATCTGCTCTTTCAGTGCACTCTCAGACAGTTCAGATAACTTCTTAGTAAGCTTTTTTATTTTTGCTTCAAATAAACTTCTTTCTTCATCAAAGTCCTTTTCAGCATTTGTTCTTTGACCAGATATCTCTTTGAAGATTCCAACATTCTTCTATTCTATGGTCTTTCTTTCCTTTGCAAACTTTTCTCTTTCTAGAATAATTACTTTCTCAAACTCAGAAATCTGTTGAGAAAGCTTTAAACATTTCAGTTCAACTGTCTTCTTTTCGTCAGCACATTTTCTGGAAAACTCTGAAAATTTCTTTGCAAACTCTTTCTTCTCATTCTCAAAAACACCTTTTTCTTTGACCATCTTTTGTTCCAAATCAGATATGTTCTTTCGAAGCTCAACATTAGCATCTTCCAGACTCTTAATCTTCTCCTTATAACTTTCAACAGATGTTTGCTGGATTTGGATCATCTGATATTCCAAGTCAAAGATTTTATTTTTCAGCTCAGTGTTCTCAGTTTCCAAACGCATTATCTTTTCATCATTCAGCCCAGAAGTCTGTTGCAAAAGATCTTCATTTAACATCTTTAACGCACTGACTTCTTCTCTAAGTATCTTCCTTTCATCAGAATATCTTTTTGACCGCTTAGAATAGTAGTCAACTGAAGAAGCAAGATTTTTATTCTCTAATTCGAGCTTGTGAATCTTTTGTTCATCATCATCAGAAAAATATCCCATCTTGAATTATCTGTTACAAAAAGAACTTGAACTTGATCGTTAATCCAAATGAAATCTAAAAAATACAGAAAATCTTGAAATAAAAAATTCAGAGATTTTGATCACAAAAAGAACTATGTCCCCCTCCGCAGACTTAGCACGGGGGTCCCATATTACTATTTTGAAAATTTTCTCAGGGAAAAAAAAATTCTAATTATGGAAACTCGCAGAAGCCTAAACTCGCAAAACACTGTTCACAGAAAAACTCGCAGGCTTAAACTTGCGTGTTTGTGAAACTCGCACGCAAAGACTTACGTGTTTTAATAAACTCACTAGTTGCTGAAACTCGCTAATCGTTGAAACTCGCAAGATACTGTTCTCGATGAAACTCGCTAATGCCAGAACACGCAGATCACTATTCACTGATAAACACGCAGGCTGAGGCGTGCGTGTTTGAGAAACTCGTTAGGCACAACTAGCGCGTTTTGATAAAACTCGCTAACCACTGTTTACTTATAAACTCGCAAGCTGAGTGATAACTCTCAAATATAGAGAGTTAATTCCTCTCTTTTTATATTCGTTTGACCACATTTTCACCCTTTTTGTCTCTCATCTCCTTCATTTGGTCTTAATTGTTCAAACATGATGATGAAGTCTCAAGAATGCAAAAATTTCGGTTTCACTAAACTTTTGTGCAGAAAGTGGCCACCTTGCTGGCACCTTGTCACCACGTTGAACATGGGCTGAAAATTTGTTGATAAGTTCCAGCCATTTTCGGAAAGTTTGACTTCTGAAGGAATGTAAAGAGTCTTCTGATCTTTCACTAGAATATTCAAGGAAGAGGACAAAAAGTGGGTTCAATACTCTTCCTTAAAAGCTACTTTTGAGGAATAGTCACATTAACACTTTTCTCTTCCTTGGGCTATAAATGAGGGCTTGGAGGAACCATTTGGGCATAGAACAACTTCTAGGAGCATTGAAGACTTCTGGAGCTTAAGCATTTAATTTCAAGTCTTTCTTTAAAGCTTGTAATTTAGTGGCATTTAATTTTAACTTCTTTGTAAAAGTTGTCGCCAAAGTGGCCACCTTGTCACCATTTTGGCAGTAGTTGTTTAGTTATTTATGCAATTTATGTTTATGTTTTCTCCTTCTTCTCCCATGTCTTTTACTGTTGTTATGAGCTAAACACCCCTTTGGGTGTGGGTATGAGCCAAAGCTAAGACTAGTAGGCAACACTTGGGTGTTGCCATCGTTGCTAGCTTTTAGACTTGGTCACTCGAGTCGGGACTTCAACTCAACGCGGACAAGCCGATCACTTGTTAGTGTTAATATTAGATCTTAGACCTCGAGAGAGGCAGATCTGAAATATGGCTTGGGTGATGTAAAGAAGATTTGAGAAAGTCTTTTATAACCACGTAGAGATACGGGTTTTTGCATGACTATAACTAAGGTTCAAATGTCGGTTGATATGAGTGTCACAAAGAGATTTGGGCGTCCATATCGACTGGTGGAACTGAAATCCTTAGAGGTTTACTTAGTTAAGTCGGCAAGTCTAGAGTTGGCTAACGTGGTGACAAAGTGGGGACAATGTGGCCACGTTCCGAGGAAACTCATTTTCGAGAGAAAAGGGTTTTTAAGGCTGTTGTGTGTCATTTTGTTTCTGACCAAGTTGTTACTACATCAGTCTTAGTTAATGCTTGTACCCACATCCTGCCTTTAATACTGTTAATTCCGTTTAATCGTTGTTTAGTTGCTTAAAACCCACAATTATTGATTTTGTTCTCAAAACTTAACCAAGCACTAGAAGTTCATGAAAAAGTCTCTGATTCTTAGTTGACTAGTCCCTGTGGAAACGATCTCGGTACTCTACCACTTTATTACTTATAGTGATCATAGTGTCCAGTGTGCACTTGCACCGCCACTGTGGCAACATAGTGGCCACTTTGTGGACCTATACAATTTTCCGCTATCACTGAGGCGTGCGCTTTTCTTGAACTCGCAGATGCCTAGATGCGCGTTTGAACAAACTCGCAAGTCTAATGAACTCGCAGATCACTGTTCCGCTGGAACTCGCAAGCTTAGTCTTGCGCGTTTGAAAAACTCGCTAATGTCTACTTGCGCGTTTCAACACTTAGAAACTTTTTCCAATTCTTCAAACTCGCAGACTTCGATCTGCGCGTTTCTAGAACTAGCAGATAACCCTCTGCGCGTTTTGTCCAAGATTCAATTTCCTTCGACTTGCGCGTTCTTCCAGATGAACTTGCGCGTTTCGTAGATCTTGTGCGTTCTTTAGTCTGTCGAACAAAAACTTGATTTTTCCATCAGATTTCGATCAAACCTTGTCCAATTGACTTGAAAAATTGTAGGGATGCTCGATTTCAATATTCTAACAGATTACAATTAACGAATTACATAATCAAACACTCAAAAATACAATTTGATCTATAAAACAGTGCTCAAGAACTCGTGACATAAAACTCAATAAAATCCAAAATTACAAATCTATTACAGTGCGATACTGAAATTAAACCATACATACTCGATCGAAATCACTAATCACACAAAACCTGATCGATTACAACTTTTAAATCACACTAAAACTCAGAAATCAATCTGGACTTTGATGAACACAGTGTCGAACATTTCTTGATCTGATTTCATAGTTGGATCTGCTCTGATACCAATTGTTATTCCTAGATTCAAGTTCTAATTGCTACACACAATCAAGATGAGAATTCCAAATCCATATGTCATTGATTTAAACACAACTATTACAAACTCTCTCACTTTCTCTCACTACTTTCTCTCACTAGAATGATATACCAAGGAAGCTCTTCTCTAATCTGCTCTCTCTACAATACGATTCTCACAAATGACTTTCTACAACTTACTTTACAAAGGAAACAAGGTATTTATACCTCCATACAAAATACAAAGAAACAAACAAAATACAAGTGTTGACTTTGACTTTCATTAACACATAGACTTTGACTTTAATGAGAGTTGACTTTTCTAGCTTTGATTTCTTGAACTTTTGTCTTCAATCTTTATGATTTTGAATCCAACAATTCTGTGCTCTAACAGAGATCATTGATAAGATTGTTGAAACGATTATAGTAGTCACAGAGAGATTCTATGTAACACCCCGAAATTTTCGTTTGTAATACTTTATCGTTCACCCTCCTAGTCTTCCATATTTTAATATTAGTCTTGAACGTTATCTTCTTGGTGAGTACCGCGTGTCTCTAGCCTAGTTGTGTGGCAAGACTTTGATTTTTGGTTAAGGAGAAGCAGTGGACTACGCGACTTGAGGTCCCGGCATAACCCGCGTAACTACTCTGGTCGACTAATACGGGTTCCTTTCCCTTTTTCTCTCATTTTGGTTCAAGTGTGGTGCTAGTAGTAGAGCTTGGTGCGATTTTGGGCGCCCTAGGTGAGTAGTTCTTCTCTCTCTCTTCATTTAATCTCCATAAATGAAGCCTTAAGTCCTTCGTGCTGCACGTTAGGTTTCGGATGAGGTATAAAACCTATGTGCTCAAGTATTACGATATTGGATGAGGAGCTCGACATAGGAACCCGACGGAGTTGAACTCGAGTTTCCGTGGGTGTACGTTTAAAGCTACTGAGCCTGACATCCCTTGCGTGTACTTTATGTGTTCATTGGATTTACTGACCCATCGAATGACTTACTTTTGTGTTCCGTCATTCGGGTTAGTGAGCGGGTCTCCCCCGTTAACCCAAGAGGTATTGGTTGTATTTCAAAGAGCATTATTTTATTGTTACCACTATTATTGTGGTATAAAAAGAAACCTTTTTACTCATTTATATATATTCAATTCTTAAACTGCAAATGTTTGATCTCATTATGCTTTAGCCTAACACTTTTTCTTAAAATGACATGTATAACAGGTCAGGTTTCCGATGGGGTTCGTCGGGACTGAGCGGTTAGCTTTGGGGCCCAGAGCGGTCTTTTTGGGAGATGTATGGACCGGCATTTTGAAATAGTGAATATACCTTTTGGAAGAATAGAAACACCCAATATTAATCTTTCTTATTTAAGTTAGATTATTAGGTTGTTAGTCTATCCTTCATTTGATTAATTGTAACGATTATAGTATTGTATCCCCGTTCCATGGGGATGATACTTTGGGATTGATTTCAGCAGTTTTATACCCATGTTTTTATCCTGTTGCAGCCGTCATATTACAGAAATTTCGAATTTTATTCCGCTAATTTTTAGGGTGTTATAAGTTGGTATCAGATCATTAGTTTAAGTGAATTAGGTATGGATGTAGGGTACCTAGACTTAAGCTGTGAAATTAGGCAATGATTTTGTGAGATTGGGTAGAACTATTAAGATAAGATAGTTCTTGAGTAGACGGAAGCTACACAAGTTAAGAGTTATGGTAATGGGAATGAAAATTTTTATGTATTGCATGTTCATAATTTCCCCTAGCTAACGTTATTATGAAGATGTTTTACGTGATTATGCTTGTTTTCCATTGTTATGATAATTGGTGAATGTAGTGGTATGTTTCCTTGCTTATAACCGTGTAGTCTTATCTTATCTATATTCTCGCGTGTGTGGCAGACTATGGTTAATACGTGTAATCGGCCGGAGGGGCAGGATACGGCAGCGTCTACGGCCGATCAACCGAGAGTAACGAATAACGATTTGCCCCCACCGTTTATAAATGCGTTGGGTGGAGGACCGGAGCATGTACCTCGACGTAACATAGTTTCAACTCATCCGATCATGGAAGAGGTAACTCCGGAAACTAGAATGATGGAGTGAATGATGCAAGCAATGAATACAGCTATGGCTCAACAGCAAGAGGCTTTCCTAAAGCTATTGGATGATAGAGATGCTAACCACCGTAGGCCGGAGACGGTGGCGGAGAATGTGATTGTGGCGGGATCCAGAGGTTCGGGACCCCGTGTCCCTACCAATGAGACGGCAACCCCGAACGCAAGACCTGAGGCAAAGTCTTGTCCATTCAAGGCATTTCTCGGATGCCGACCGCCGGAGTTCAAAGGCACCGACGACCCGGTGGAATGCATGAACTGGATTAGAGAAATGGAGCAAGCCTTCCGATCGAGCGAGTGCGGGGAGAACCAAAAGGCCGTATTTGGATCTCAAATGCTTAGAGGGGTGGCCCTCACATGGTGGAATGTATATTCCGCTTCTATTGAAGCCACCATATTGGCTCAACTAAGCTGGGAAACCTTCAAGAAGAAAGTGATGGAAGATTTTTGCAACGAACGAGCTATGGACCGGATCATCGATGAGTTCCGGAGTTTGAAAAAGGGAAATTTGTTAGTGAAGGATTACAACAAGCTATTCATGGACAAACTGGGATTGGTGGGACATCTGGTCCCCACAGAAAGAGAGAAAATCAAGGCATACATCAAGGGTTTGCCTACAGAAATGAGGAATATGGTTCGAGTGTCCAAGGCCTCTACCCTTCGAGAGGCTATAGAAGAGGCGCAACTGGTGGAGGACTCTTACGGTTTGGGTAAGCCGGAGAGAGGTGGATCAGTTGAGAAAAGGAAGTGGTAAGGGGGCCCCACATTTTCGAAGAGGCCGAACCACTTCAACATCAATCAACGGGGGAATGGTCCAAGACGGGATTTCCCGTGGTGTTCAAAATGTCGAAGCAAACACACTGGCCCTTGCAACTCGAGATCCGAATCGTGCTTCAAATGTGGTAAACTCGGCCATAGTTTCTATGACTGCCCAATTAAAGAGCGTCTCTGTTTCGGGTGTAAAGAGTCGGGCCATGTCAGAAGTGAATGCCCGAAGGCAGTGGCGAACTTCAGCGAAGGCAAAAAGGTGGACACTCCCAAGGCAACAGGGAGAGCTTTTCAGATGACCACCGAAGAGACGAAGGCGTCAACGGATGTAGTGTCAGGTACGTTTCTTCTAAACTCCGTACCTACGCGTGTACTATTTGATTCGGGAGCTAGTTTTTCGTTTGTATCAAGTCTGTTTTGCCCAAAACTATCCATGCCCACTACTAGCTTAGAAGATGCGTTAGTGGTAGAACTAGCTGATGGTGATCAAGTAGTGGTTCGGGATATTCTAAGGAATTGCAAGCTTGAAATCGAAGGAAGAGAATTTCCGATCGATCTTATGCCTATGGTCATCGGGGGATTCGATGTTGTAGTCGGTATGGATTGGTTGTCGACTAATCATGCTGAAATTCTTTGTGCAAAGAAGTTGATCCGAATTCCGGGTTCGGATGGTCATGCGGTGATCGTGTATGGTGAGAGGCGAAAGGGTGAAGTTGCTATTATTAGCATGGTGAAGGCACGAAAGTGTTTGGTAAAAGGATGCTCATCCTTTTTGGCATATGTGATAGATGCCAAACTTGAGAAGAAGAAGTTAGAAGATGTCGATGTGGTAAGGGAGTTTTCCGACTTTTTTCCGGACGACTTGCCTGGTTACCACCCGACCGTCAAGTAGAATTCAAGATTGACCTAACACCGAGAGCGGCTCCTATAGCTCGAGCCCCATACCGTTTGGCTCCATCCGAGATGAAGGATATGATGAGCCAATTGCAAGATCTTCTGGAGAAAGGATTCGTAAGGCCGAGTTCCTCGCCTTGGGGAGCCCCGGTCTTATTCGTGAAGAAGAAGGATGGTACTATGCTAATGTGCATCGACTTTAGGGAGTTGAACAAGGTGACCGTGAAGAACAAATACCCACTCCCTAGGATTGATGATTTATTCGACCAACTGCAAGGAGCGGACTGCTTTTCGAAGATCGATCTCCGCTCGGGTTATCATCAAGTGAAAGTCAAAGAGGAAGACATTCCAAAAACTGCTTTTAGGACGCGTTATGGCCACTACGAGTTCTTAGTGATGTCATTCGGTTTGACGAACGCTCCAACGGTGTTTATGGACTTAATGAATCGCGTGTGCCGACCCTTTCTAGATAAGTCGGTCATCGTGTTCATCGACGGCATCCTTATCTACTCGAGGGATGAAGTTGACCATGTGCCTCACCTTCGGGAAATCTTTGAAACCTTGAGGAAGGAGAAGCTCTATGCCAAGTTTTCCAAGTGCGAGTTATGGTTAAAGGAAGTGATATTTTTGGGGCACGTAGTTTCGAAAGATGGAGTGAAGGTGGATCCGGCCAAGATTTAAGCTATGATGAATTGGGAACCTCCCAAAAGCCCATCCGAGATTCGAAGTTTTCTAGGCTTGGCGGGGTATTACCGAAGATTCATACAAGACTTCTCCAAGATTGCTTCTTCGTTGACGATGTTGACCAAGAAGAATGTAAAGTTTACATGGACCGAGGAACAAGAGAAGGCATTTAGGACTTTGTAAAGGAAGTTATGCGAAGCTCCGATCTTGTCCTTGCCGGAGGGATCGGAGGATTTTGTGGTCTTTAGCGATGCGTCCAAAATGGGGCTTGGTTGTGTACTGATGCAAAGAGGAAAGGTGATCGCGTACGCATCTAGGCAATTGAAGGTGCATGAGAAGAACTACCCCACTCATGACTTGGAGTTGGCGGCGGTAGTGTTTGCATTAAAGTTATGGCGACACTACCTATACGGTACCAAGTGTACCTTGTACACGGATCATAAGAGCTTGAAGTATGTTTTTGATCAGAAGGAGCTCAACATGAGAACAGAGGTGGTTGGAGTTATTTAAGGATTACGACTGTGAATTACTCTACCACCCGGGTAAAGCGAATGTGGTGGCTGATGCCTTGAGTCGAAAAGAATATAGCGGGAGACTTCAAACTAAGCTTACAAGGATCGAGCTAGTATCGAGCCTCATGGAAAGGATTAAAGGGGCGCAAACCGAAGCATTAAAAGAAGAAAACCTCAAGGAGGAAGTGATGACAAAGCAACAATTATTGTTGACCGAAGATAGTCGAGGGATAAAGTGCTTCAATGGTCGAGTTTGGGTACCAAAGTTTGGTGGTTTCCGAGAGCTACTCTTGGAGGACGCGCATAAATCCAAGTATTCTATTCACCCGAGAAGCACCAAGATGTATCGGGATTTGAAGTTACACTTTTGGTGGCCAGTTATGAAATTGGATGTAGCACATTATGTGGAGCGATGCGTGACTTGTTCACAAGTGAAGGCCGAGCATCAACGACCTTATGGAAGCCTTCAATTGCTTGAAATACCCGAGTGGAAGTGGGACAAGATTACCATGGATTTCGTGACCAAACTACCGAAGACCTTGAGAGGGAACGACACTATTTGGGTTATTGTTGACCGTCTGACTAAGAGTGCTCATTTTCTAGCGATACGGGAAACCTTACCGATGGATAAGTTGGCAAAGCTTTACATATACGAGGTAGTCTCTAGACACGGTATACCCTTGTCAATAGTCTCCGATCGTGATAGTCGGTTCATATCGAGATTTTGGGGAGCTCTACACCAAGAGTTGGGTACTCGGGTGAATTTGAGCACGACTTATCACCCACAGACGGATGGCCAAAGTGAAAGGACTATTCAGACGCTCGAAGACATGCTTAGAGAATGCGTGATCGACTTTGGCGGTAGTTGGGATACCCACTTACCTTTGGTGGAATTTGCGTACAACAACAGTTACCACTCAAGCCTTGGGATGGCTCCATTTGAAGCTTTGTATGGGCGAAAGTGCAGAACCCCTGTGTGTTGGTTAGAGGCAGGAGAAAAACAATTTGCCGTCCCGGAAATTGTGCAAGAAACAGCCGACAAAGTCAAAGCTATTCGGGAACGGTTGAAAGCGGCGCAAGATCGTCAGAAAAGTTACGTTGACAAAAAGAGGAGGCCGATAGAGTTTCAAGTGGGAGAGCGTGTGATGTTAAAGGTGTCCCCTTGGAAAGGGATTGATTCGATTTGGGAAGCGTGGGAATCTAAGTCTCCGTTTCCTTGGGTCGTTTACTATTCTGGAGCGTATCGGACTCCAAGCTTACAAATTGGATTTACCGTCGGAAATGGATGGGATTCACCCCACATTCCACGTATGCTATTACAGAAGTGCTTAGCGGAAGAGGAAAGCGTCATACCTTTGTCCGAAATACGAGTGGAAGATAACCGTTGCATCGAAGAACCCGAATCCATTTTGGAAAGTGTAATCAAGAAGCTCCGACATAAGGAGGTAGCGATGGTAAAGGTTCAATGGAAACACCACCGAGGTGCCAATGTGACTTGGGAAGCGGAGGAAGACATGAGGCATAGATATCCTCATTTGTTTAGCTAGTAGGATTTCGGGGACGAAATCATTCCCAAGTTGGGGAGGATTGTAATACCCCGAAATTTTCGTTTGTAATACTTTATCGTTCAGCCTCCTAGTCTTCCGTATTTTAATATTAGTCTTGAACATTATCTTGTTGGTGATTACCATGTGTCTCTAGCCTAGTTGTGTGGCAAGACTTGGATTTTTGGTTAAAGAGAAGCAGTGGACTACGCGACTTACTCGCGACTAGGAGTCGCGGCATTAGCCGCGTAACTCACTGTTGGACTATCATCTCAAGGACACGGGCGACTTATGCCGCGACTTGAGGTCGCGGCATAACCCGCGGAACTACTCTGGTCGACTAATACGGGTTCCTTTCCCTTTTTCTCTCATTTTGGTTCAAGTGTGGTGCTAGTAGGAGAGCTTGGTGCGATTTGGGTGCCCTAGGTGAGTTGTTCTTCTCTCTCTCTTCATTTAATCTCCATAAATGAAGCCTTAAGATTTTTGTTGGTATTATCTAGGTTATATAACTCTCTTTGTGAAGATCTCCCTCCATAACTTTTTGAGTTCTAGGGTTTCGAATACAACCCTACAAGGTGAGTTCTTACACTTTTTATTAAACATTATACATGTCAAAAGGTGGATTTTGAGTACCTAATATCTTCTCTTTCACATATTGGATTTGTAAGACAGTGTGTTAAACCTAACTTTTGGGGATATTAGGGTTTGTGATGGTTTTGGGGAAATGGCGATTCATGAACTCTATTAATGTTCTTTAACTTGTTTTTACTTGGGTTATATCTTTATGTGGATGGTATTGCTATGCAAAACTTATGGACTTGAAAATATGGGAATTGTGGTTAATTGCTGATAAGTTGCATATTAAACTCACTTCATATTTTGGAGATTTGGAAATAAAGAGAAATTGTCTATATTTTGACTAAGTGGTCTCTTGATAAATAATAGGAGTGGTTTTAGTGGAAAACACCCTTCATATCATTTATTACACATTAATCATCATTGGAATTATTTGTTGAGCCTTATGTGCATTCTTTGGCTTAATTGTTGCATTGGGAGTCATGACCCCGTATTCGGTTATTATTGTTCCGGCGTTGGGACGACTAGTTTTCCACGTCGAGGCACGTTAGGTACCGGGTGAGGTATAAGTCCTTCGTGCTGCACGTTAGGTTTTGGATGAGGTATAAATCCTATGTGCTCAAGTATTACGATATTGGATGAGGAGCTCGACATAGGAACCCGACGGGGTTGAACTCGAGTTTCCGTGGGTGTACGTTTAAAGCTACTGAGCCTGACATCCCTTGCGTGTACTTTATGTGTTCATTGGCTTTACTGACCCATCGAATGACTTACTTTTGTGTTCCGTCATTCGGGTTAGTGAGCGGGTCTCCCCCGTTAACCCAAGAGGTATTGGTTGTATTTCAAAGAGCATTATTTTATTGTTACCATTATTATTGTGGTATAAAAAGAAACTTTTTTACTCATTTATATATATCCAATTCTTAAACTGCAAATGTTTGATCTCATTAGGCTTTAGCCTTACACTTTTTCTTAAAATGACATGTATAACAGGTTAGGTTTCCGGTGGGGTTCGTCGGGACTGAGCGGTTAGCTTTGGGGTCAAGAGCGGTCTTTTTGGGAGATGTATGGACCGTCATTTTGAAATAGTGAATATACCTTTTGGAAGAATAGCAACACTCAATATTAATCTTTCTTATTTAAGTTAGATTATTAGGTTGTTAGTCTATCCTTCATTTGATTAATTGTAACGATTATAGTATTGTATCCCCGTTCCATGGGGATGATACTTTGGGATTGATTTCAGCAGTTTTATACCCAGGTTTTTATCCTGTTGCAGCCGTCATATTACAGAAATTTTGAATTTTATTCCGCTAATTTTTAGGGTGTTATATTCTACCTTTTCATGGGAGAAGAGTTCATATTTTCTCACAAATGAAATCTTTTTACTCTTTTTGACTTCATCAGTTCCTTCATACAGAACACGTAGAGTGGTCCACATTTCCTTAGCGGTAAAAAGATCCACTAAGGAATGGTAGACCTCATCGGGAAGGGAAAGAGCAATGATTTCTTTAACTCTAGTATCAAGAGAGATAAGACGTTTGTAGTCGTCATTGTACTTTTTTGGGGTCTTTGGTGATATACCATGCCCGTAGCAGCAGTTCTTTCCTCGTCCGAAGAGTGATTAGAATCACTCACAAAAGTACTTTTATCTTTAGACTCATTTCAAGTCTTTTGAAAACGAGACCAGACTCTAGGAACCATGGGTCCCTCACGAAGAACATTGATAAAATGACTATCAATACCTTCCAAGAACAACATCATTTGACTTTTCCATGGAGAAAATTTGTTCGGGTTGAACTTAGGAGGCTTGGCTATAAAGCCATTGTCGTAGGAGGAATTTTGAGAGGAAGACTCAACCTTTGCAGAAGAGGGTCATGACTGATCTAGTTTATTAAGTTAAACTAACCTGCTCTGATACCACTTATTGGTCCCAAAGTAAAGAAGAAAGTAAAACAAGTATTGTAGAAGGGAGAGGGGGGTTGAATACAATACACAAAATTTCACTTAATTTTAATTCTTTTATTGGTATCACTATCAAGAATTACACATAGAAAACTTTTAAAGATTGTTGCTGAAAGAACAGATGAACTATTCTAACAATCTTTTCACAAAGTAAAACTAGAACACAACTTTGAAAGCACAAAGTTTAAAAGCTATGAGGATGAGAAAATAAGGCTGCCAACTTTCTTTAGTGAACTGAGTTCTCTTGTAAAAGCATGGCTTGCATGGAGGATATCTTCACCTTTATATACTACCTTATGCATTGAATGCAAAGTACACTTGTCAAACTGAGATTGGATTCTTGAGATTTTCTTCAATAAAAATATAAGATACTTGAAATGACTTATCAAGATACAAAGAAGACCTTTGTACCTTGATAGGACCATATCTTAATAAAATATATCTGATAAAAATCTTTTTGAGATCTTTTGGAGAGGGTCTCCATCAATTAAGAACTTTTGTGAATATCCTCTATGCAATAGAAGGTTCCATTCCTTTTGACAGAAGGATGTTGGAGAAAAGGGGTATAGTCAAATCATGATGATTTGACCCAAAAAGAAACTAGTCGAACTATGTCTTTATTTGGCAAGGGAAGTCTGCCGAATAGAGAGGGATCGACAGGGAGAAGGTCTGCCGACCAAAGTTATCCAAATTCGGAAAGTGTAAAGTCTGTAGAAAAAGGAACATGTCTTCGGCAGAGGTAACTTAGTTATCATGAAGTTTGTTTTGATCCGCATCAGTGGGCTCACTTCCTTTTGAATTTGGTTGGTCTTCGATTTCACCGATCTTTTGAAGCATAACTAAGCTATTACAAAAACCTTAAAATAAACCAAGTATGGAGATGTACATCATCTTACATATAAGAAATAACAAACCGAAGGGGGGGTCATCTTCAAATCCTTGATGACCCAACAATATCATATCCAAAGAAAGTTCATTAGGATAGATCTAACTCGACTAGCCAAGGCTCGACCGGACCAGTCTGGCTCACCTGTTCATCTTCTTTGTCAAATGACGTTGATTTTCGATGAAAATTGTTGTAAATCAACATTTTTTATATTTAAAAAAGATTTTACACAACTTAAACATTCTCCTTTTAAGTTTTTTCAGTATTTCAAATCAAATATCATACATAAGTTATCTTTGTTACTTCTCGTATGTTCAAAGAACTTCTTTTACCACCAATTGAAATGCTTGTTGACTGGAAATTTGATATAAGATCAGAAAACAGAAGAAAGCTCGTTAAAAACATTGAAATTGAATAAGAATGGAGGATTTATTGGGCGATGAAATTGATGTTACATTAGGGTTTTTTTAGTTTAGAAATTGGGGAAGAAGGGGTCAACGCCCCTTTTGATTTTACATATATTTTTAATACTCATTAAGGGTATTTTAGTAATAAATACAATTTAAAGTTTTATTTTAGTTTTTTCTAAATAACCTCATTAAGGGTATTATAGGAATAACACATTTATGAGGTCATCAAGTTAATTTTAGATTTTAAAAGGTCATGAAGCTAATTAAAACGTTATTTAAGGTAATTTAGCTAATTAGCCCCTAAAAAATGTCTTTGGTCTTTGGGATCTTTGTTGTAGAAAATCGAGAGGTTGTCTATAAACACTTTTAACTAACCAGATTCTCGTCTCTGATAATTGTGACACCCTCATTAGAAATTTTAAAATTATCAATGATGACAGCCTAGCTTAAAAACAACACTTTCTTTAGAAACAAGATCAATAAAAGTAATGTATGAGTTTATTGAAAGAAAAAAAAAACTTTAAACACATCAAACTAGTAAGAATGCTAAGACCATCTCCAACAACGTTGTTAAAGTAGAAAAATAATGTGTTTTTGTTTTCTATCATTCTCCAACAGCATTGTTATCTTGTTTGTTATAATAGAGAATCTTGAAAAAATCTCTAAATATAGAGAACTCTCTACAATTCTCCAAATATGAGAGAGAAATATTATTTTATTCTATCCCACCAATGAGATTCAATTTTTATCATTTTATATTAAGTTGTTTTTTTAAAGTGTATTGGGATGATAAATTAGAAATATTTTAATAATATAAGTTGTTTTAAAATAACAAATTTATTGGAGTTGAATGTAATACGTTTTAGAGATTTTCACTTTTTGTTCTCTATTTTAGAAAAATTATAGAAAAGCTGTTGGAGAACGTGAATTTGGTCTCGAATTTTTTAAGAGATTTTTAGGTATATAACTTTAAATAAGATTTTAATTAAATCCATGACATTCTCATGAGTACAAACCCATTTTTTCTTGAATAGGCCAGATGGTCATTAATTTAATAAAAAACTCATTTAAGGTTATTTCCCTAAATGACTCTTCTTTAAATATGAAAATTTAAAAGTTAGGGGTCGTTTTAAAAATTGAAAATTTTAACACTATCACTTATTTTATAGTAATTGGTCCTGTAGTTTTTTTTTTATTATTATTTTTAACAAGGGTTCAAAATAAAAGGTTTTAAAAGTTGATTTTATTTAAATATAATTTTAGGGAAAAAAAAAAGGTTAAAATAAGCATGGAGAATGATGGAGGTATAGTGGTGGGGCAATTGGGCATTGCGTTAGTGGGAAGTTAATGGGATGAGCCTTAAACCCTAACGTGAAGCAAGAGCCTCTTCAATCTCTTTAAAAACATTATAATTAATTAATAAAAAGGACTATTTAAATTATTAATTAAATATTTTTTAAAGATAAAAGGATAAAAAAAAATAACGATCTAATTTTTTTTTTTGTTAATTTTGTAAAATATACAAAATGGTAATGGAGGTGTAAGTATGGAAATGGAGCGGGGACCTCAAACCCCATCCCCGTCCCCAATCCCTCATATTCATCCCCGCCGGAAAATATGATCACATTCCCATTTCCGTCCCCAACAGGTAACGGGGATCCCCAACGGGAAAACAAGGATTTTTTTTCGTTTATATAAGGTATTTAAATCAAATTTATGAGACACCGCACATGTTTAAATCTCACATATTTTCAATAAAACTAAAATCGAAAAAAATTTAATTTAGTAACAAAAAAATCACAACATCATATCTATACTATATTATAAAAACGGCATAAAAAACTCTTAATTACAACATTTTAAGCACAAGGTACAACTAATTAAAGCCAATTACTTAATTTACAATTTCTTAATGCTTTGGTACAACCTTTCCAAGCACAATATCTCACATAATCATCTATTTATGGAATGGATACTTATTAATTAATATAAATATTTGTATTTTTGGTGGAGGATTTTATAAAATAGATTTTATATTAGCATAATCTATTTTAAATATAGATTTTACATTTAAATCTATATTAATGAGATGTAATATAAAATCTTTTTTCTTCCGTATTTTTTTATATTACATCTCATAATGATTTTTCCATATTTTATTTTATAAAATCTTTTTACATAATGAGATGTAATATAAACTCTTTTTTCTTCCGTATTTTTTTCCTAATATAAAATCTATTTTATTTTATAAAATCTACACGTATTTTATATTAGCATAATATAAAATCTACACGTATTTTTTTTGCTAATATAAAATCTACACATTTTTTTTCACAGCATTAAAAGAAGAAAAAAGAAGGTTGATATGAATTAAAAATAATAAATAACGAGATACACTAATAAATTATCGTATTCTTTAAAATAAAAATATTCCGCAATACTTTCCAAATTAACCAAGTGTAATGAAAATAAAATAGAAACGATGTAGATATAAAAATATTCTTCCATATTTTTAATATATTTACATTTAAATGTAAAATCGAAAATGAAAATAAAAGATTTTAAAATATTCTCTACATTCACTATAAATATATATAGATTCTATATGTATCATCCGAGTACAAGAAGAAGACGAACGGTCGGGTGTCAATGGCGGAACCTGCAACTGAACAAAAGATATTCCACTATATTTTTATTTTTTTGAAAAACTATTTTTTATATTTTATTTTATTTACTGAGGATTTGTTTATATTTTTCAAAACTCACAATCATATTTTTCGAAGTAGGGGAATAAGATATATATACATATCTTTATTTTTATCGACTAATACTATAAGGTCTTCAAGTCAATAGTCAGATAAATTTTCAAGTGGTACTGAGTGAATTTGAACTATACCAGTTGAGTTGCCTGTTACAAAAGATAGAAATCATTTATTTTCTTTGTCATATTTGATGTGGGTTGAATGTTGTTAATTAATCTACAGATTTATACGTTCAAAGTGATTGTCAAGTGTTGTCGAGGAGGTTTCAGAAAAATTGCAAAATCTGTAAAAACGTATGTTCATATTTATAATTATTTCAATAATAGTGATATGTTATGAGACATGTCGTTTGAGTTTTAAATAATATAATACAAAACTATTACCAATATTATTGCACAAACTTATAACAACAAACGATTAAGAATATATGCAAGTTAACCACTTATGAAAATATATTCATTTTTCACATTGTATTTCATTAACTGTTAACAGAGAAATTACGTTTCATTTTAATTCGGTTCAATATTCCAACAAAAAATTTATTCTCCCGTGCAATGCACGGGCCCAACACTAGTAATAATTAATAACCTAAAACCAAAAGAAATTCAACCTAATCCGGAAAAAAAAAAACTTAACGTCACACGTACCAAAAAATATCGAGTAATATCCACAACCATATCGAGTAATTGTATTTTGATTGACATCCAAAATACATACTAACATCCAAAAAATAACAATTTTATATTATAAACCTAGTTAGCGATTTAGTTTAAATAAATAATATATATTTAATTATTAATTAAACTTTATAACGGGGACGGGACGGGGCGGGGCGGGGAGTGCAACACCTGTCCCCGTCTCCATCCCCGTTTTGAGACAAACGGAGATCCTCGTCCCCGTCCCCAACATCCCCGGTTTAGCAGGGAATCCCATCCCTGACAGGGGCGGGTAGATCGGGTTTCCCGACGGGTCGGGGCCTATTTCCATGCCCAGTAGATGATCATATTTTTGTAAATAGTTTAAAGTTTTTTAAACGATGTGGGAAAACATAATGTTATTTCTAAAATAATATTAACCTTTTAAACTAAACTATAGATCGTTAAACTTATGTTATTTAAGATAATAATATAATTTTTTGAAATAAAGTTATATTTGTGAAAAGGAAGTTTCGAGATACACGTTTCTCCGTGGACTCTTCTTCCTGTTTGACTTATCCTTTGAAAACAACTTTAAATAAATAAATAAAAAATAAAAACAAAAGCCTACTCCACCTACTCTTGCAACTACTTCACGCGCCCAAGCGATTTTTCTATATTTGTAATTATATTTTTAAGAGTAAACTTCACTGTTGGTCTCTTATGTTTCGTACTTTATTTGAAAGTGGTACCTATACTTCAGTATCAAGAATAGTGGTCCTTGAGGTTTGGTATTTGCTCTGAAAGGAGGACCTCCTCACTAACCCCGTTAAAAAACTCAGTTAGTGGGAGGGGTATTTTGGTCATTTAGCTTGTTTCTCTCTCAAACCAACGAAACTAGCTAATTGATGTAGCTAGCCAACTCTTGGTATCCCATTCGGCCATTCCCATCACTACACTCACTGATACACTAATCGCTCACACAACAAATCGACCTGTGAACTGGGGAAATCTCGAAAGCAATGTCATCTTCTTCGTGGGTTTTAAGAAGGGAACTCCATGAAGGTTTTAGTCCAACAGATGTTTATAGTAAGCATTTCCCTCTGTTTTTTGATACTGACATTGTCGATCATTTTTACAGTGAGACTAACCTTATTTACCTTCTATTTTGATCATAGATCTTTACCCAACACTGATAACAACAAGAATCAACCATGGAGGTGTGTTTACACCATTTCCTGGAAGAAGATACATAAATGGTAAAACTGATTTAGTTGATTTGATTAACACTGATCATCTTTCTGTTCGACTATTTGACAAAATCATGATAGCACTAGGGTACGAAATGAGAGATATAGTGCAGTACCATTTCTTGATTCCATCCAGTGACCTAGATACAGGGTTGAGAGATTTGATGACTGACCTGGATATTGCAAACCTGTTAAACTATGCCCCTTCCAACAAGTTAATAGATGTTTTCATAGAACATGGGAAAACAAATAATGCTGAAAACTTAGACTTGAATCAAAGTTCTGATCATTTTCACTTTAACTTTGATCCTTTCATAGGGTTGGATTCTGGTTTACCAGAAGTGGGACAGGGGGTTGATTTGAACCAGAGAGTTGATTCCAACAATGTGTTAGACTTGAACCAAGGATTAGGAGTGAACAATGTAGTTGATGTGAACCAAGGATTAGGAGTGAACAATGTAAATGATGTGGGAGTTGATATGAATCAGGGAGATGGTAACCATGGGCAGTATATGTGGGATGAAGATCCATTGAACCAGGGAAGTGGCAACCATGGGGAACTTGAGAGGCATGATAGCAATGATCATGATTCATTTGATGGATTTGAAGCAGATATAGAAGATTATGTAGATACATCTAGAGAGTGGTTAGGTGTTAACTGTGGAGAAAACAGTGATACACTGAATGTGCAAGGTGACATTGACCCTTTTGAGGTAGACAATTTTGATTCTGTAGATGAGGATGAAGAGGGTAGTTATTGCCATCAAAATAGACATAGAGCAACTAAGGGACATGGGGTTGACTTTTACTTAGGCCAGGCATTTGGGAACAAAGATACAGTAAGGAACTTAATCAAGCAACATTCAATTGAGACTAAGAGGGACATTGTTGTGGTGAAGAATGACAGATCAAGGATAAGGGCTGTTTGTAGGGGGACATTGCCTCAGTTAAAGGATGAGGGTGAGTCTAATGGGCCTGGGAAAGGGAGAAAGAGTAGATGGAAAAAGCCCAATGGGCCGACTTGTCCATGGGTTTTGTATCTGTCAACATGTAAAAGGGAAGAAACTTGGAGAGTTAAAACCTACTTCTCCACTCACAAGTGTTTCCAAACAAGGGAGGTTGGTATGGCTACTGCAACTTTTCTCTCGAAGCATATCATACAGCAGCTGAAGGTAGATCCAAATATGCCATTAAAGGCAATTCAATGCCACTTGTCTGAGAAGTTTGAGATTCTTGTATCACCTTCCAAAGCCATGATGGTAAAACAGATAGCCACCAAGACCATCTGGGGAGACTATGAATTACAGTATGATCAACTTAGGGATTACCTTGGAGAGGTGCAGAGGTGCAATCCAGAAACCACTATAAAATTGGAAGTTGAAACAGAGCCTAATCTCGAGAGTGATACAAGGCAATTCAAAAGGGTATACATTTGTTTGGGTGCTTTGAAAAGGGGATTCAAGGCTGGAAAAAGAGATTTGTTGGGTTTAGATGGGACATTTATGAAGGGTCCTTTTCCAGGACAAGTTCTAACAGCAGTGGGTATTGACCCAAATCATGGTATCTATCCAGTTGCTTATGCAGTGGTAGAGTCTGAGTCAACACTTTCATGGAGTTGGTTCTTAGAGTGCCTTGGAGATGATCTTGATCTTCAATCCAATTCCAACTTCACTTTTATCAGTGATAGGCAAAAGGTATGATTCCAACTTCACAAGCATATCATTTATCTGTGATTCCAACTACACTTTTACCAACTCCCTGTTAACTTGTGCATAACTTTTGATTTGCATATAGGGTATCATTCCAGCTATTCAGAGGTTGTTTCCCTCAGCTGAACATAGATACTGCCTTAGGCACATTCATGAGAATATGAAACTTCAATGGAGAGGTAAAGCATTCAAGGATTTGTTGTGGCAGTGTGCAACAGCTCCCACTGTCCCTCAGTTTAGAACAACAATGGAGCACTTGAAAAGATTCAATTTGAGTTGTTATGAATGGTTGAACAAGATCCCCCCTCAACATTGGAGCAGGTCACACTTTACAGGTTAATGGCCATGAAGCTTCTTCCATGTTTATTGTTTTGCACTTGTTTGAGATTCTTACAATTAATATGTCTTATGTTTGTTGATGAATATAGGTAGATGTCACTCTGATGTCCTCCTAAATAACATGTGTGAGGTGTTCAATAGGCAAATCATTGATGCTAGGGATAAACCAATACATTCTTGCTTGGAGTTCATAAGAGTGTATCTCATGAAAAGGATTGTGAATGTGTTAAAGGTAATTGATGTTTGTGATGGACCACTGACCCCAACTGCAAACAAAATCATGGACAGTGTCAAGAAAGAGGCAGTCAAATACCATGTGGTATATAATGGTGGAGATAGATACCAGGTATATTACATTTTCATTCTCCAATCCATGTGGTATACTTGTGCATAAGATAATAGATGTTTGTTTTCATAGGTGTCTGGACCTTGGCTAGACCAGTGCATAGTTGATGTTAGAGCAAAGACATGCTCTTGTAGGAGGTGGGAATTAACAGGAATTCCTTGCAAGCATGCTGTGGCTACCAACTGGAATATGGCAGTTAATGGCCATGATGCATTACCTGAAGATTGGGTGGATCCTTCATACAGGCTTAGCACATGGAAGGAGATGTATAGCTTCAAGGTTGAGCCAATAAATGGAAGTATGTTGTGGGATACATCTAGTTGTCCAACCAAATTGGTTCCACCAAAGCATCATAAACAAATTGGCAGACCAAGGAAGAAGAGAAAGAAGACAGTTGAGGAGGTGTCTGCGAAATTTGGGAGCAATGGAAAACTATCCAGGAAGGGGGCTACTGTGACTTGTGATAGGTGTAAGAATCAGGGACATAATTCAAGAACATGTAAGGACCAAGCAGGACCTTCACAGGGTAGGGCATGATATGGTTGATGTTTGTTTGGACAAGTAACTTATGGTTGATGATTGATGTTTGTTTGTCCTCCTAAGTAACTTAGGTTATTGTTTGTTTAGGTCATATGGTTGATGTTGTTTGGACAAGTAACTTATGTAACAGGTTGTTGTTTGGGTTGGTAGTACTTTGTTTTGGCAATGTTTTGTTATGGACAAAGTACCATTTTGTTGGTAATGTTATGGACAAGTAACTTATGTTAATGGCAGTTAATGGTATGACAATGTTTTGGTTTCCATGTCCTGTGGTTTGGATATGTTCATCTATACAATTTGAAATTCTACAAAGTATAGTATGGAAATTGCAATTGATTGATAATGTTTTGGTTTCTATGTCCTGTGGTTTGTATGTACCCATATTTCAACACATTACATTAAAACTAACAAAACCAAATACAGAGTATATGTCAAAAAGAAAATTGCAATTGATTGATAAACTAACAAAACCAAATACAGAGTATGTGTCAAAAAGAAAATTGCACTTGATTGATAAACTAACAAAACCAAATACATGAGTTCATCCTTGCAATACATCCATTACATCATAAACTAACAAAACCAAATACATTAGTTCATCACTAACACATCCATTCTACATTGAGATTAACTAAAAATCCCAATTAGTTCAAAGAAATATACAAGAAACCCAAAATATAGCCAACTAAGAACCAACAGCAGCTGCAAATTCCAAATTTTTCTTTCTCTAGCTTTGATACATTCTTCAAGTCTGTTCTTTGACCTCAACAACCCAGGGATAACATCTACAGCCCGAGAACAAATTGGTGGATCAAACCACTCAAAAAAGGAACATTGGTGACTCTGTAAAAAGAAAAAAAAAGGGAGAAACCATTCTTCACTCTGTTAAGAGCATAACATTCTTAGAGAAAGAAATGTAAGAAATTGAGAAAGGAAAAAAAACTGACCAATCTTGAACATGTGTAGAACCTACGGCCAGGGTTTGCATTTGTCCATGATGTTCTTAAAGTTGCTTGAACACCACAGTGACAAATCACCATTATCGAACCAAACCAATGTTTGTAAAAAATCGATCTTGGGTAGATGAACCAGGGAATCGATCTTGGGTAGATGAACAGGGAACTCGATTTTGGGAAGAAGAAGAAACAAGAAGAAAAGAAAGAAGAAGTCGTTTATTTGATTTAAGGGAAACAAGCTAAATGACCAAAATACCCCTCCCACTAACTGAGTTTTTTAACGGGGTTAGTGAGGAGGTCCTCCTTTCAGAGCAAAAATCAAACCTCAGGGACCACTATTTGAGATATTGAAGTATAGGTACCACTTTCAAATAAAGTACGAAACATCATGGACCAACAGTGAAGTTTACTCTATTTTTAATAATTAAAATGTTAGTATTTATACTATATTATAAAGCAGACATAAAAACTCTTAAAAACAAGTTCTAAAACTTAATGTACCATTATTTAATGCTAATTACTTAAAAAACAACCATTAAAGTTGTATGTACTACATTTAATGTTATTTATTAATTTTCAATCATTATCTCTAATCATTTTAACTTCCCTAAAATCATTTTCCACTTTAACTACACTAAAATAACTCTCAGCATAATTAAATATAGAATAAAAATCAAATTTTAAATATAAAAAATCTAAAATATAATTAAAAAATCTAACAGAATATTTTATAAAAAAAATTATATTATTTGTTTACTCGACCAGACATTTCATATGCGGTGCAACAAATTTGTTTTTTCATGCACGATCCTCGCGAACCACACATGCAAGCCCTTCATCGAATCTTGCTTTACATAAAGGGCATCTTATCTTTCGTCCTGCATCTCACACCCTCTACGTCATCAACTTGATCTCCTATACCGATGCAGATTGGGGGGGGGGTGCCCCGTACCCAACGTTCCACCTCAGGTTATTGTGTGTTTTTGGGTGACAATCTCATCTCGTGGTCTTCCACGTGACAACCTATGTTATCCCGCTCAAGTGTCGAGGCCGAATATCGCGGGGTAGCTAATGTTTTCTCTGAAACCTGTTGGACTCGCAACCTGTTGCTCGAACTACAGTGTCCCATTAGCACGACCACATTGGTGTATTGTGATAATGTTAGTGCTATTTACCTCTCGGCCAACCCTGTTCAACATCAACGAACGAAACATATCGAACTTGACATCCATTTTGTTTGTGAGAAAGTTTCTCGTGGAGAGGTTTGTGTCTTTCATGTCCCCTCTCACTATCAGTTTGCTGACATCTTCACCAAAGGTTTACCGTGGATTCTCTTCACAGATTTTAGATCCAGTCTCAGCATTCACGAACCTCCCGCTTCGACTGTGAGGGAATGATAGACTCTAAATATAGTAAATATATACTTAGCCATGTATAGTGGATAGAGATAGGTTGTAATTGATTGTAATCTCCATAATTATAGGAGAAGATTATGCCTTTGTATCTTGATATATAACCTACGTAATGAGAGGAGGAAACTCATGGGATTATTCTCTAATAGTTTGCAAGATTGTTTGGATTTGAAATCTTGGGATTTTTTTGAAATCACTCAAACATAGGGTTTTGAAATCCCATAAGGCCACGACCGATAGTAGGGGTTGTTCTCTCAATTAACAATCCCAGGGATCACAGACAAGATGGGGTGGTTGGGATTTTAAGGGATTTCTGAAGGATTTGTATATAATAATGTTTTAAAATATATTAAAAACGTTTGTTTTCAGTTAGGAATTAATAATAAGGTAATTAATTATTTTTACAAATTATTTATAAAGACTGTAATTCAATTCCATTCCAAATCTTAAAAATCGAACATTCCAAATCCCTCCAAACCTAACCATCAAACCAAACACAACCTAAGATCTTGTTTGGTTTGCGGGATTGGATTGGATTTGGAATTGAATTTCATTCTATTATCATGTTTGGTTTGAAAGATTTCCTAGATTTGAAATCCAATGGAGTTGGTTAGTATTTCATGGGATTTGATTGGATTTGTATGTAATAATGGTTCAAATTATGTTAAAAACATTTTTTTTTGTAAAAACCAATTAATAGAAAGATAATTTAACTATTTTTATAATTATATAAAAATATTATAATATCTTTTTATTAATAATGGAAGTCAATTTCATTCCAAATACTACAAACCAAACACACCAAAGATTTAAAATCCTTCCAAATCTAAATCCCTCTAATTCCAAATCATTCCACGAAATCCAAATCCCTCAAAACTGTAACACCCCAAAAATTGGGGGTAAATTTAAACCTGAATATGGGCATAAATGAATCTCCCCAACTTGGGGTAATAGTAGAGCGCTTACAAATCCATATATGAGATAAACTGACAACCTACTAATCTAAAACTAGTCCAAGTCTAGATTAAAGACGGGTGTCACTATCTCTCTTCAAAAGGATCATGTCCAACAAAAGAATCGACATATCTATACTTCACCCAAAACGTGTCATAAACGGTAACTCGACTCTCCGCTCAAACCCGAGGAGCTCCACCGCTAGGATGACTTGTTATACATGTCATTTTAAGAAAAAAGTGTTAGGCTAAAACTTAGTGAGATCAAACATTTGTAAGTTTAAGCCGGGAATAGATAAAACGGAATTATAACTTTAAAACGATGCACTTTACTATTTGACTTTGATTTGAACCCAAGTAAATTACATAACATCTTGCGATGACGGGGGAGACCCGAATTCCATGATTAGTGAAGGAATACAAAAGTAAGCCACAACTCATGTTAAATAAGTCACATTCATGGATTATAATCAATAGATATATCAAGCTCAACCACTCCATGTCTATTGCTCGCGGAGTCTCAAGTTTAATCACACTAGATCTATACCTTGAGATATCCAAAATCCGAGATAGTCTTAATCACTACTGAGTTACATTTTACCACTCTTAGGTGATGCCCGACCGATGGCCCACATCTTACTTTCTTATCGAGACTCAATGCCTACTCCACGTTAAGCTATGGGAAATGACATCCCAATTCAAATAAAACAACTATTATGTCTATGGATCCATTACATCGTAGTCTATAGAATCATGCCATCAATATATGAAAACAAAAGTGGTCACATAACCATCTAGGCATAAAGGGGTGCCAAACACCAAAACCCATGTCTTACCAAATATTGTATATGTAGGGGAAAATACCCAATGGTTTCCAAAAACCCATCCAAAACTTGATTTGGTACATATTTAAATACATGGAATCAATATTCAAAGTCATTTCATTAAATAACCAAAGTTCCTCCTAAAACCCTAGTTTAACCTAGGTTTTCCATTATTTCCAAATAAGACCAAAAACCCATAAAAACATGTATGGGAGAAATATCCCATTAAATCCCGACTCTTCCAAAACCCTCAAAATGGAGTTTAAGTTTAAGAGATGAAGAAATATGATGTAGGAGGGTTAGAACATCAACTCTCCTTAATGATGTTTTAACATGTATAAAATTTAAAAGTTAGGATGAACTCACTATTTAGGTTTTAGTGAAAAACCTAGAAAATTTAGACTTCTTGAAGGAGGTGTGAGATGGAGAACTTGAAGCCCTAGACTTTTAATCCCTAGCTTGAGGATGAGAAGTTTGATGAATTCTGGTTGAAACCCTCTTGAATGCTCCAAAATTGCCTTTAATGGAGATCTTCAAGTAGAAAGCATTTAATTTGAAGTCGATGAGAAGTTATGAGAGTTGGATACCAAAATTATAGCTTAAAACCCTTCTACCACCTGACAGCGACCTTGACACCGCGATTGTGCCATGACACTCTCGACGGGCACAATCGCCCGAAATGTACCGAAAGGCGGGGTCCTCCCGTGATAGTGTCATGCGATAGTGACCCGAACACTCCGTCGTGCACTGTCGCTCAGATTGTACCGAAAGGGCTTAAGCCCCCGCTACTATGCCCTATGATAGTGCCTTGTGGCACAGTCGTCGGGCACCGTCATCCAGCACTGCACGAACCCCGAAAATCTAATTTATTTGCAACGAAACCGACGATAAAAGATGTATAAATTCAAGAGAATGAATTTTAAAATATTGGGCTTATTTCTCACCGAAATTTCCGGGTGTTACAAAAACCATTCCATCAAACCAAACGTCTTCTAAGAGGATATCCAACAGCATCTCTAAAATGGAGAAAATGGAGATTTTGGGTAAATTTTTGCTCCAACACTTTCTCCAAAACTTTTTTCAAATGGGGAAAGTACGAGAGAGTGTGTAAATTTCTCCAAATTCGGATATATCTCCAAAAATAACTACCATGAGAGAGAAATGATTTATTATTGTATCTCATTAATAAGAAACCTTGAAATGAAGCAGTGGCGGACCCAGAATTTTTTCTAAGCGGGTGCACCTTTAAATTGGATCAAAAGTCCGCAAATTTGTTCGATGTGTTTATAGCCGAATTCCGCCTTTATGGGATTTTGTAAGGTTTTTGGTTGATTTTCGAGGGACTTTTTTGGTTTTTTTTTCGAGAGAATTTTTCGGTTTTTTGGTTGATTTCAAGAGATCATTTTTATGTTCTTTTGTTGATTTCGAAAGATTTTTTTGGCTTTTTAGTTGATTTCGAAGGAATATTTCTGTTTCCTTAGTACTAAGTTATGAAAAAATTAAAAATTAAAACTCATGCAAAATATTAATTGCAAAACTTGATTAACTTTATTTCATTTTCAAGTTATTTCGGATAAAAATGCGTTGTCACTAGAATGAGACAAAAAAAAACAAATTTAAGTGGGTAAATTGGAAGAAAAATATTTAAAAAAAGAAACAAAAGCATATTGGGACAATTGTAAATAAAAAATAGTTGTAGTTGATTGTTAAGATTTTGTTATTTGATAGTTGAGGTATTGAATTCAATTCTTTTGTTTGTATATTTGTTTGCCTTTTTTCTAGTAACTAAAAATAAAAATATAAAAGGACTAGAAATTTGTTGTCAACAAAATTTGAACCCATGACCTACAATAAAAGAAGTAACACCCCAACCATTCCACCAATCTAACACTATTATTTTAAGTTCTGTTTCAAAAACATATGAGAGTACACCTCAAAATTAAGTGGGTGTATAGATACAACTGGTAAAAAAATTTCATTATGACTGGACGATCGAGCGGGCCCCGTGCACCTCCTCCTCTTTGAGTAGGTCCGCCCTTGAAATGAAGTGTTTAGGAGAGAAATTATATTTTATTATATATATATATAGAGAGAATATTTGATGATATAATTGATGATGCAATATCCAAAATGGAGAGTCTAATTGGAGTTTTTTTTTGGAAGGGTGTCGTAGGTTATGCCTAGACTAATCTCTTGGCAAATTAAGACCGTAAGACATCAACCCTGATTAAACCTCAGTGACCACAATTGTTGTGTACGTCTGAATTCGAACCCTGGGCAGATGAGATATTCCACCACATCCCCCGGGCCTTAACCAGTACGACACAACCCTTGTGGTTGTCTAATTGGAGTTGGATACAACAACTTTTTAGAGATTTTGGATTTTAATCCTCCATTTTGGAAAACTTTTGGAGAAGTTGTGGGAGATGCTCTAAAACTTGATGTATGGAGAGAGAAATGAATTGTTTTTATTTATTCCCACCAACAAGATTGAATTATTATTATTTTATATAAAATATTTTTAAAAGTGTATTGCAATGATAAATTTACAAAATATTTTGATAATATAATTGATTTTGAAATCTCTAAAATAAAAAATTTGTTGAAGTTAAATGTCAAGTTCTTTTATTTTTATTATAGATTTTGACTTTTTGTTCTCTATTTTGGAGAAGCTATAGAGAATTTGTTGGAACGCTCTAAATAGTTATTGTTTGTATTCATTGTCTTAAAAAGCGAGTCATGACGTCAAGATGTATCAATAGTGCCTTGTTAATCCTCGTAGCAATCGTGTAAGGTGAGATGAGCATCAAGGCGTCTTACAACAAGATATGACACTTTTTCTTTGAGGTTTTATTCGATTTTATTTTCATTTTAATTAATTTTTAAGTCGATAAGGATAACTTTGGTGAAGAATCATAAGTTGAAGGTGAGAAAGATTTTGAATTCAACAACTAATGATGGACGCTTGGAGATAAATGAAAAATATTACATGGAGGCATAATTTCTCTCTCTTTTGTCTTTTCTCTCTTCTTTGAAAAGTTGTATGAGAGACTGGTCTACAAGAGCGTAGTGCCATGGCACAAGAAACATAGTGGAACCATTTTTTAGCAGCACTTAGTAAAATCTTCGTAAAAACACTTCGTAAAGCTTCCCACCGGTAGCAACACTTTGTAACTAGAACAAATTGCCATTGTGTTATGTAGTCTATCTGTAGGAGTTTGATGCATACGACAAGATTCATGGACTAACTAACTACTTTATAGTTTCTTCATAAAAAATTTCATAATTTCTTTTGATTAAGCATGGAAGAAAAAATTGGGAAGTGTTCAATAAGTGGAATAAATTTACAAACACGTAGAAATCTACACAACCATCTGTTGAAATACGGAAGCCATACATGCAAGGAAGATTTAATGTATTCCTCTAAGAATTCATATGAAATAGAGTAGGATGGGTGTTTCAAAATTTACCTCAATGAGCGGTCACCTTGATGTCATTATCAAATCAAAAGAACGAACATTACTCGTTGTGTCCGCAGTATCCACACGAATTAATCAATTCTAGTTCTTCGTTACACTAGAACAGAGGAGTTGTCTTCTTACCTTGAGTTATTAGAGACTCAAAGCTCAAGAGAAAACGATCGTGATTAGAGAGAGAGAGAGAGATGGGGAGGGGTAAGCAATGTTTTTTCTCAAAAGCAAGGGTTTTTCACGTAGTCCCAAATCAACCTTTTAGACTACCTTTATATTCTAGGAGTTCCTTTATGCCGAAATTCTTTCATATGTGATATATAGAAGTATAGCTTCTATATCTATCAAATATTTATAAGTAATTAAATAGTAATACCGATAATTAAACGTTTCCTGAGTACCATTGTCGTTATTGACTTTTTTTTAACAACAACGAAATTTTATTAAAAATGTAAGACCCTGAAACTTAAAAACAATTTCCACATGAATTTGATGATGTTTTGATTTTTGGAACATTAATCCCTTTTAGACTTAATGCCTTAATTTCATTTTGTTCGAATATCGTTCGCGAATTGGGATTTGGTGAAAAAAGTGGTCTTGGTACACAGCCAGCGATTATGCCCGCAACTATGACACAAGGTCACTGTCATTGGGCATTGTCGCACGGTATGTACTGTGGGGTGCCAAGAGGTGGAGACTATGTCTGCGACTGTGACATCAAGTAACAATCGCGGGGCATTATCGCGAGGATGGTACCGAGAGGGTTAGGACGTGGGCGACTATGCCAGCGACTATGCCCTGGGCATAGTCGCAGGGCAATGTCGCGGTCGAGCTCAAAGGGGCATTTAAAGATGCAACTCGATTTTCTTGAACACAATATTGATTTGAGACTTTTGGATTACATTTTTATCTCTAAGAACCTGGTAAGTTCTATCTCCAACCTTCCCTTACCATTAATGCCTATCCATCTACCCCAACTTCTTGATCATTAATGTTACCTTAGGTTCACTTGATCATTTATTGTAGAAGATTCAAGTCTCCCCAAGATTCCACCCTCATCTACTCATCACTAGTTTCTTGGATTCTAGGGTTTTAAGCTACAACCCTACAAGGTGAGTTCATTCTTGTTTTACAAACTTTATACATGTTAAAATGTGTTTTAACCTTTCTAAACATCTTTACTTTGGCTTCTTCTTGATTTAGATGAGTTTTTCATCAAAATCTAATTTTTAGAGATTTTAGGGTTTTTGCTTGGATGAATATGAATGCAAGGTTAAGAAACTTATATTTTGGGTTAATTGTGATTTGTACATTGTAAAACATGTTTTCCTCTAATATCAAGTTTAAGCATTTTTGGGTCCAAACTAGGGTTTTGAAATGTTGGGAACCATGGAACTTTATGGGGATTTATTTGAAAACTTGGTCATGCCATTGATGGCATCTTATTTGTTTGAGAATCTTGAATGGGGGATTGATTATAGAAATTGAATCGTGTTTGGCTAAATAGAATTTTGTTGCTTTGTTGGTATTGAGTGTAATGGATCCATAAACACTAGAGACATTATGTCCAATGATGGAACGTTAGTTTTCCAAATTGAGGCACGGTTAGGCATCGACGGTTTGGTATAAGTCCTACGTGCTAGTACATTTCATTGGATGATGACAACTCAACGTAAGGACCTATAGTGGTTGAAGTTGACTTACCATGAGTGTACACTTTAAGTAGCCGAGCTCGACATCCAATGCGTGTATTATTATGTGATTTGGATTTACTAACATGTCAAGTGGCTTACTTTTGTGTTCCGTCACTTATGTTAGTAAGCGGGGCTCCCCCGTCAACCCAATAGGTATTTGTATAAAACGTCATTTTACCTATACTTATTCCATTTACTTATCCACACTTATTTCTTTTGGAATTGTACTGTTTTTTTCAATATAACGGTTTGTTCTCACTAGGCTTTCGCCTAACACTTTTTCTTAAAATGACATGTATAACAAGTCATTCTAGAGGTGGGACTCCTCGGGTTTGAGTGGAGAATCTTGAAGGGAAATAGAATTTTTGGAGGCACATAGAGGCGTACTCTTGGTATAGCAGTAGCATACTTTTGAAAGTGAGATAGCAACACCCTTTCATAATCTAGATTAGTTAGTCTAGATTAGTAGGTTGTTGGGTTTTATTTCACTTGTTTATTGTGATGTAAACGCCATACAATCATTCCCCCTTTTTGGGTGATTTGTTTACGATAGCTTTGTTTTAATCTGCAAATATTTAGGTTTAATTATCCCCTATTTTTAGGGTGTTACAAAAAATTAGCAAGACGCTAGAGCAAACAATTACATACAGGAAATAGCCAGGATAGGGTTACGAAACCAACCCACCCAATCAATTTTAAACTTGCTACTCCTATTAGAAACCAAAAAATAAGCCTGAGTCACAATCATGTCAAAGATATCCTTCGTCTTCAGCTTGGTCTCACTAAAAATGGTCACATTCCGGAACGACCATATGTACCAAAGCATAGTGAGAATTTGATTCTAAACCGGTATAGTCATCAACAAGCTTTAACAACTATGTTTTTTCCTTTAATAAACATTAACCAAAACAAGCTCATTGGTTGAAATCTTTAACATAGATGGATTATAAACAAGCTCTTATAATCCGAACTGTGCTTAGCATTAAGAATTAGGAAAACCACCTATACAAGACAATAAACTCACAAGCTTGGTTAATAAAGTATTGACTGTAAAAATCCATGGCATAATGTTAAGAACTTCGACAAATCAAGCATACAATTTACCACTTTATCAAAATCCTAAATAATTACGTATTTAGGGTTTTAATTAGTTGCTTGTTTGTAACGCCCTCAAATTTGGTAAGAGCAACTAATTAAAAACTTCCATATTTCATCAAGTAAAGGACAAAACTTCCTCCGCAAATCAAAACTCAATATACCTCAAAATTAAAATTCCATAATTAACCTCAACAATTAAAAACTCTAGTCTTATACAAGGACTAAATCGAAGTCGGGTGTTACTTAATCACAAATACAAGTTGCTCTTCCCGTAACAAATGCGGAAGACTTCACTTAGATATCCACTTCTCGAGCAAACAACTAGCACTCCTCTCTTCATAGTGTCACTATGACTATTCCCAACCGGAACCTGTTGCATATACCGACAAATAAAAAGGTTAGGCTAACGCCTAGTGAGTTCAAGAGTTTTCAACATGAATAAATATATCATTAAAAGGAATGAATTCAATTCAAATCATGATCTTTCAAAATGATTTACTTTAAATATGGAAGCGACTCATTTTTCAATAACATGCATTTTTAAAGACAAACGCTCCGATACAAAACATTCTTCGTAAAGTGATGCAACCCAAAACTCACTCAAAACGTGAATAGAAACAAACTCCCAATTTATGAAAAAACGGATAAAAATTTATATCCCGAAACACGGGTGAGGCATAATACTCAACCCATAAATCATGGATAATAATCCATATACACAAAACGTCAACGAAAACATGGATACTAAAACTCAATACCCAAAATAACACCTTTCAGTGACGGGGGAGACCAGAATTTCATCGAATGTAGCGGGCACACAAAGTTAAGCCACTTATGGATGTTCTTGAGCTTCATATAGAGTCATGGATCCCCGTATACGGCTCCCTACCGAGAAAGCACCGCAAGATACCCAAATGACCCTAGTGTCTACACGACCTCTAGATGAGGTTCACCACAAAAGCCACAAGTCCCCGTATCCGGCTCACCATGGGCACCACAACAAGACTTAGCTCCGTATACGGCTCTGCAGAGCACCACCGCAAACTTATATAAAAACATGTCGTAGGGACCACTCACTAGAATTCAAACGCGGACACTAAGTTCCACGATGAATAACCAGACTGGATTACACGGGCATCGAGTTCAACCACCTACGATCTATACCTCGAGTCCCCGCTAACCTAAATATTTCCAGTTCCAAAACAGGGATAAAGTTCCCAATTAAACCAACTGACTGACTCACATGCCTATGGATCCAATGTATTATAGTATAAAACGTTACATGACTCCAACGAATGAACTAACACATTCAAAACATGTAACTCTCAAATAAGATGCAACAAAGTACACCATACGTCAAAGGCTCCTTAACGAGATACTAAAATTGAATAAATACTCCAAAGACTCATCTGAGTATAAACAAGCCCCAAAAAGCATAATAAACTGTTGGCTAAAATACGTGAGCCAAAGTGGTTACATAAACCAAATTACATCTTTTCCCAAAATCTTTATCTCTTAAATCACAATTGGCATTCGGCCAAAAAACAAGGACGGTTTACTTGTTAGATCACAGATTTATTGGATTCAAGATCATCAAGACTGAAGACGGAAATCTGAAGTCAAAGCTGCAAAGTCAATTCTCAATTAAAGTCTAGGTCATTTTGTAATAAAATGTCAAAGTTTATTTTTTATGTATTTTTTGTTTTTCCCTAAATAGGTATATGGCTATTTTAGGTTGATAGGGTTGCTAGGTGGAGTGTGTGCAAAAATAGGAGCCGCCAATTCTAGAGAGAGAGAGATCTTAGAGAGAGAAATCCTTTCAAGAGAGAATTTGTAATCCTTTGATTGTGAAATCAAAATCAGGTTTGTTAATCTCTTGATTGTGATTATATGTTTAATGTGATAAGAAACTGATTTGTAGGGAACAACAATTGGTATCAGAGCCTAACTAGATTGAAATAAAAAAGGAACACTGTTCGGCACTGTTCCATCGATATCCAGATCTGTTCTTGAGCTTTTGTGTGAAATTGGTTTGGTAATCTTTTGGTTTGTGGTCGAAATCAGTTTTAGACTGATGTTGTATTGGTTTATTTGAGTATTGCACTGTAATCGATCTTTAATCTTTGTTTTTGTCAAGTTTTTAGTTCACGAGTCCACTACCACTGTTACATTGATCGAATCATTCTTAGAGTGTTTGTTTTTGAAATTATTTGGTTGTAACCTGTTCTAGATGTGTTTGTGGTCTTATTGTCAAAGTTTGGGATTGCAAATCGAAGTCTAGATAGGTTTTTGTTTGATTCAGGGTCGGTTTTCGAAGCTTAAGGGAAGAACTCGCAAGTTCTTCAAGGATTCGCAGAAGACCTTCCAAGAACTCGCAGTGGGTTTGTGGGTTTGAATTTCGCAGGGTTGATCAAAGGATTCGCAAATCCTTTGAATTAGATTTCGCAGTGTGTTTATGTTTTCTAAATTTGCTTAAGTGTGAATTTCGCAGGCTTGTCGTTTGCGAATTCCTTAGGATTCGCAGGTATCCTTGTGTTTAGAATTCGCAGGATTCGTAGGCTTAAGAATTTCGCAGGTTTCTTAAGCATTGAAATTTTTTCCAAGTGCAGGATTCGTAGGTCTATATATTGCGAATTCCTCAGAATTCGTAAGTGTCTTCCAGAATTCGCAACTGTGAGTTTAGCGAATTCCTCAGGTTTCGCAGTTGTGTGGTTAGCGAATTCTGAATCAAATATTGCGAATTTCTGATTTTCTCGCCAACTTCTCTTAGTGCAAAGTCTCTTTTGCGCTACTATCTTTAGCGCATTTCTGAGTTTCTCGTTAGCTTCACTTAGCGCATTTCTGGGTTTAGTGCATTTCGGGGTTTTGTGTGTTTTATTGTGTGCGATTTCTTTATTACTTCCTTATATTTTGCGAATTCTAGACTTTGGAGGATGGAATCATGCCAATTCCAATGAAGACACATACTGTTGAAGGTGAAGAAAGAGTGTATCCAGTGCCACCTGAAGAGTTCACAGAAGAGCAAACGAGAAGAGCCAAAGCTGATAGACTAGCAAAACCATTCATTCTTCAAGGCATCCCAAATGAGATTTATGTGAAAATTGATAGCTACAAAGCTATAGGAAAACAAATGTGGGATCAACTGGAGAAGATGATGCTTGGATCAAAGGTTGGGAACCAGCTCAAAATATCCAACTGCCTCAATAACTATGAGGAATTTAAAGCCAAAGCTGGAGAATCTCTGGAGGTGACTTATGACAGATTTGTGACTTTACTTAATGAACTGAGCAAAAACAAAGTAAAGAAGTCACAAATTGAGCTCAACATGAAGTTCTTCAGTATCCTTCAACCAGAATGGAAAAGGTTCACTAGACAGATGAAACAGATGAAAGACCTGAACGAAATTCCACTCCATGAAGTTTATGAAACCTTAAGGCAGAATGAGGACGAGGTGGATGAGATCAAGGCTAAGAAGAAAAAGGTCGAGAAGACAGTTGCTGATCCGGTTGCACTTGTTGTGAAGAAGAAAAGTGTGAGTCTCAAGAAGAAGAAAAAGATGATAGTTTCTGAATCAGAAGAAGCTGAAAGTGAGAATAACTCTGACTCTGACGACTGTGAGACCTTGAAGCAGGCTATGCTCATGTTAACCAAGGATTTTCAAAAGAAGTTCTACAAAAATCCTAGCTCTAACAGTCAGAGGTATTCATCTGGTTCAAGTAACTACGATCACAAGGAAAAAATTGAAGGAAAAAGGATAGAGGAAAGGAAGCCAGAAGAGAAAAAGTATAGAGCTGAAGAAACTAAACAGCCAGAACCTCCAAAGTGCTACAACTGTGGCAAACTCGATCATTTTGCTAAGGATTGCAGAAAGCCAAAGGTTCGAAACTCTGATTACTATAAGAACAAGATGCTTCTAGCCAAGCAACAGGAGGCTGGAAAAGCATTGATGGCAGAGGATGAATTTTGGCTTGATCACTCTGACGAAGAGGAAGAAGAGAAGGAAGAGACAGCAAACTTGTGCTTGATGGGTCAGATATAGAAGGAAACCGAAGCTGATTCTGATGAAGAGGATAACGAAGAGGTATGTGATATGACTGAATCAGATTTTTTGAATCAAATGCATGCTATGATGACTAAACTCCAAGAATTAGAGTCTAAACTTAAGCGTGAAAAAGGTGTCATTAAAGACAAAGACCATTCAATACAGAAACTTAGCAATGACCTTGCTGAGAAGAAAGTATTGATTGAGGCTTTACATAAAAACATTGACACCAGCGCAAAAGAGAAGACTATAATTCATAAAGAGTTATCTGAAACTGTTTCAAAGTATAAATTGTGTGAGTTTGAATCTAAAGAGCTTTCTAAAATGTATTCTTCTGTTTCAAAAGAAAAAAAATCTTTAATTGAAAAGGTGAATGTTTTGGAAGGAAAATTATATACTTTGGGTCAAACTGAACAAACCATTCATCTAAACAAACCCAAAGAGAACAGAGAGGGTTGGGGACTCGGATACGAGAATCCACAATGTCTCAAAAAGGGTATATCTGAAGTGCCTGCTCTTTATGATTTTGGATTTTTAAAACTGGCACCTCAATACCCCGAACTTCAAGTTTTCTGGACTAGACTGTCTGAAAAGGATGAAGCCAAGGAAACTGAGAAAAGAAAAAACACATCTAAAATTCAACTTCCATTTCGTTATGAGAGGTTGAATAATAGTTATCGTTCTAATAAATCAAAATCTCTTTCAAATGACTATTTTGAGAGTTATTCTGTAAAAGAAATGGAGGCTAAGCCCATCGAAGGTAACCTTTACGTTCCTCCTCTTGTGTTGGAAAGTAAAATTTCTGAACTCAATAATACTCTCGCAGAAGAAAGGATTTTGATGGACTTAGAACAAACTATTTTTTCTACTGTGTTTAAATATACTAATTTTTCTAAATCATTCAAGGCTTCAAACTTTGCTGATATATCTGGTTTACTTGATGAAGGGTTTGATTTTCTAAACTCTGATGGTTGTTTAGATGACTGTGTTGGTGATTTTGACTTTAATGCTATACTTCCTAATCATTCTTCTTTTGTTGTTAATTCTTTTGGATTACCATGTGTGTATGAAAAAGGTGAAACATCAACGAAAGTTGATAAATCAGTTCCTGTGAAAACCAAAGTTGCCAAAGGTAAGAAGAAGAAATCTGGGCATTCACAGAAACAGATCAACACTGGTAAGTCAAAGAAGAAGCATTTATTTGATTCTCACCGTTCTAACTCTAAAGTTTCAAATGTTTTAGATTTGAGAACGAAAAAGCTTGGAGTTAAGTCGGAATGGATACCGAAACAGAAGATCGATGAGAAGGCTAAATCATTTTCTAGTTCTGATTGTAATAAGAAGACTACTAGTAAAGATGATTTGATTGTGAATGTTGCTATTTCTAAACGAAAACTTGTTGATTCTCGCAAGAAATATTCCATACAGCAATTATTCCAGATATCTCCGTTTGCTAGAAAGTTTTCAAATTATGATAGATATGATTATGCTTCTCGAAAATATTCTGATGTTTGGTTTGGAACTTATCATGTATACTCTTATCATTCTAATTCTTCATTTGGTTTTCAAAGGAAAAGCGGACCCAAATTTCAATGGGTGCCAAAATCATGTGCTAACACTGTAGGTCCCATTTATAAATGGGTACCTAAACCTCTTGTTTCATGATTTCTCTTGTGCAGATTCGTCATATGTGGTACTTGGATAGCGAGTGTTCCAAGAATATGACCGGGCAGAAAAGTATGTTGGCTAACTATACAGAGAAATACTGCGGAACAGTTCGATTTGGTAACGACCAGTTCTCACCAATTTTGGGGTATGGTGATGTGGTTCACGACAATGTAACGATTAGGAAGGTGAGGTACGTAGAAGGATTAAGACACAATCTTTTTAGTATTGACTAGTTCTGTGACAAAGATTTAGAGGTAAATTTCAAGGCCAAGAGGTGTTCGATACGCACTGAAGAAGGTAAAGAACTCTTGGTCGGCACTCGCAAGTCAAACCTCTACACCATCAACTTGTCAAAGGTCCAGACTGAAAATCAGGTGTGTCTACTCTCAAAAGCATCGATGCAACAAAGATGGCTATGGCATCGACGACTTTCTCACCTGAACTTTCGTTACATCAATAAACTGGTCAGTGGAAAGCTAGTGAATGGACTTATTGAGCTCAAGTACGTAAAAGAACACTTGTGTGCAGCGTGTGAAAAAGGTAAGATGAAGAGCGCTCCACACAAACCGAAGCCTGAACCGAGTACCGGCTCTCCTTTAGAGTTGTTGCATATGGATCTCTGTGGTCCTATGCGAACGCAAAGCTTAGGCGGAAAGAAATACGTGTTGGTTATTGTGGACGATTATTCGCGATACACGTGGGTCAAATTTCTACGGTCAAAAGATGAGATACCCGAAGTTCTCATTATATTTCTAAAGACGATCCAGGTGAATCTGTAGAAACCAGTCAATCTTCTCCGAACTGACAACGACACAGAGTTTAAAAATAAAACAGTTGAAGAATATCTCGAATCGGTCGGGATATCACATCAATATTCTGCTGCACGTACGCCTAAACAGAATGGAGTAGTCGAAAGGAGAAACCGTACGCTAGTCGAGGCCGCTCGTACTATGCTCAGTCAATCTGACTTACCTCTATTTCTGTGGGTCGAAGCTGTGTCGACTGCGTGTTACACTCAAAATCGATCCATGATACACCGCATATTTCAAAAGACTCCGTATGCGTTAATCAATAACCGAACACCAACAATCAAGTATTTACACATATTTGGGTGTAAGTGTTTTGTGCTAAATGACAGAGAGAGTCTGAATAAGTTCAATGCTAAGGCGGAAGAGGGCATCTTTATCGGCTATTCTTCTACATCTACTGCATATCGAGTGTACTTGAAGAAGTCAAAGACTGTGACTGAGAGCGTAAATGTTACATTTGATGAAGAAATGGCTTTTGAACATGTCAGTTCAGAACCCGTGATAACTGGAGTACTAGCTTCGGGACAAATCAGTCCAGAACCTGTATCTCAAGCAAACAAATCAGATGGCGCATCAACGTCTACTAATCACTTATCTGATTTAGATTTACTATTTAAACTATTTTATGATGAATTTCTTGGTTCTAAAGTGATTAAATCTGTTGTGGTTGACAGGATGGAAGACTCAATGACTACTCATCCAACCATTTCAGATATCTCTACTGAATCCAACTGCCCGATTCAGCAAGAAGTTCAAGTTCAAATACCTACTCCGACAGTTGAAGCTGTGACCAACAATGAAGAGACCGAAGTAGCTGAATCAGTAGGGTGTACTGTAAGGACTGATCAACAGATTGATCACGCTGAACCCACTGAAACTTCGGCACCTACTACTTCAACTGAACCCCCCATTCCTACTGAACAATCTGAAGAAGATACTAGTGGATTCTTAGATGATAATCATGATCAATCTGCATCTAATCCACTCCCTCATGAACACAAGTGGACCAAAGAGCACCCAGTATCTCAAGTCATTGGAGATCTGTCAAAACCGGTGCAAACTAGGTCTGCAACATTAAATCAATGTATGCATGACTCCTTTCTGAGCAAGATTGAACCCACTCGCGTATCTGAGGCTCTTGTTGATTCAGATTGGGTGACTGCAATGCAAGAAGACCAGAATCAATTCGAAGCACTTAAAGTCTGGAGACTCATACCCAAACCTGAAGGTAAAACCATCATTGGTACGAAATGGGTTTTCAAAAACAAGAAAGATGAAGATGGTACCGTTATCCGAAATAAAGCAAGACTTGTCGCCAAAGGATATAGGCAAGAGGAAGGAATAGATTACGACGAGACTTATGCTCCGGTGGTGCGTATAGAAGCAATTCGCATGTTTCTTGCGTACGCTGCCCACAAGAACTTCACCGTCTATCAAATGGACGTGAAGATAGCCTTTCTGAATAGCATTCTCAAGGAGGAAGTCTACGTCTCACAGCCAGAAGGTTTTGTCAATCAAGAGAAACCCAATCATGTATACATTCTCGACAAAGCACTTTATGGACTGAAACAAGCTCCTCGCGCCTGGTATTATGTCTTATCTCAGTTCTTGGTCAAGTCAGGTTTTACAAAAGGTACGGTCGATACCACTTTATTCATTAAAAAGGAAAAAGTCGATATCATTCTTATTCAAATATATGTGGATGATATTATTTTTGGCTCTACAAATCCTAAATACTGTAAGAATTTTTCAAACCTCATGGTGTCACGTTTTCAGATGAGTATGATGGGAGAGTTGACTTTCTTTCTCGGATTACAAGTCAAACAATTTTCAACGGGGATTTTCATCAATCAATCTAAATACATTCTTGATATTCTTCGGAGATTCAAAATGGAAAACTGTAAACCGATTGGTACCCCGATGGCACCTGGTACTAAGATTGGCACTGATCCTTCAGGAAAAGTTGTTGATGTTAGGACTTATAGAGGGATGATAGGTTCTTTGATGTGTCTTACTTCCAGTAGGCCGGATATAATGTTTTCTACATGCTTATGTGCTAGATATCAGGCCAATCCTAAAGAATCCCATATGTCTGCAGTCAAACGTATTTTTAGGTATCTGAAGGGGACTACAGATCTTGGTATGTGGTATTCTAAAGATACTAGCTTTGAACTAACAGCATATTCAGACGCAGATCATGCTGGTTGCATGCTAGACAGGAAGAGCACGTCGGGTTATATACATTTCCTCGGTGATAAACTCGTCAGTTGGGCATCGAAGAAGCAATTATGTGTCTCCACTTCAACGGCCAAAGCAGAATATGTAGCTGCTGCTAGCTGTTGTTCTCAGGTCTTGTGGATGAGAACGCAACTGCGAGACTTTGGTTATCACTACAATAAAATCCCGATTTATTGTGACTCGAAAATCGCTATCGCGATATCAGCTAATCCTGTTCAGCATAGAAGACCAAACACATTGATGTCAGGTATCATTTTATAAAAGATAATGTCGAAAAAGGAACAATTGAACTTTACTTTGTAAAAATTGATTATCATCTTGCAGATTTGTTTACCAAACCCTTAGACGAAAAGAGATTCACTTTTCTTGTTTCTAGGCTTGGTATGCTAAATCTTAAGACATAATCAGTGGTTACCTATTAAAGTTTTCTCATTGTAAATTTTTCATCATTTCTTTATCATTATTTCTGAAAGATATCTGCCTTTAATATTCTGTTCATGATCTCAGGGGGAGTGTGAGAAGTACTTCATAGATGATCAATGTTATTTTGAGGGGGAGCATATATAATTTCTGCATTTACTTATCTGTCAAATTTTTGTAATGCACAATTTTAGGGGGAGTTTTTCAAGTCATAGGAGTAAGGTTATGACTTTTGATTACTTCAGATCAGAACTCGTAATTTAATCGTTTTACTGCCTTATGTCTTTTATTTTTTGTGAATAAAGTTGCTTTGACTTGATCTAAGACTTTTGCAGTTTTGAGAGATGCTTACAAGATCATATCTTTATGACTTAAAGCTTGACTTCATGAGATGTAAGATTGCACCCAAAAGGTATAATTCTTTATCTTCATCTCATATATGGTTGAAAGAAGGACAACTTTTAATCATAGAAAACATGTTCTTCAAAGTTCAAACCACTTCCTGATTCTTAAACAGATTTCATGAATTGGATGTATGATTTTAAATGTTTTCAAGATCTATTTTGTTCTTCAATGCTTAACAAACCGTGTGTTTCTAAAGATATATACTTGCGTATTATCTTGTCTATATACTTTCAAGTATTCACACACACCGGTTTAATTCTTTTGTTGAATAAGTTATCACCATGTCTCATATTGACCAAGTTTTCAATGGTGATACACCCCGCTTGTATTTCAAAGAATTTTGAGCGTCATTTCATTTTGAAACGTCATTTCAAGAATGTCTATATCTTGTTTCATATAGACAAAATCCATTATTCTTGACCATAAGCTTTAAATGCTATATCATTTGATTCTGATCATTTTTCATACAATGTCAGATTTTCAAACAAGTTTCTTGCATTCATGTTCATTCATTCAATATACTTGTTTGAAAATACTTCAATGTGTCAAATGCTCAAATCTTCATGATTATATTCTGAGCATACAAACATCTGACGTGTATTTGCGCTTTAACTGATAAAGTTAAATCATCTGAGCAACACATGCTTTCTAGGAAAACATGGGATCTTTGTGCTAGGACTTAAATGAAACTTCTATAGATTCACGTTAACCAGTGTTTCCTACCTAAGAAGTTAATCCATAGTGATTGAGTGTGAGGAGTCGAAAAGAAATGAGTGTGGGATGTGTGATGAGGTAAAATGGAAAAGAGAGTTTGGTTAGATGTGAGCTTAATGATTAAAAGAAAGAGGGTGTGAGATCAGAGTAAAATAATATTACACTCTGCACCAACTACTTTCTGAGTCGGGCAGCCACATTACTAATGTTTCACAATTCTTGGTGAACATTATTGAAACAGGCAACTAGCCCATGTCAACTCTTGATAAAAACCCCACCAGCCACTCATTCTCTTCTTAACAAGAAAATGTTTCATTTTTCAAAGAGGAAGCAACACATTTACTATCTGATTTTCATTTGGAAAATCTGGATATTGAAAAGAAAGAAGTCTGCCCCACCTTCGCACTTCAATCATGCACATTGAGTCTGTGTTTATCTACTGTTGTCTCAGTGGTTTACACAATTTTGAGCCTTTATAAGCAATCATTCGTGCTTAATTCTTTCTATCACTTGCACGAACATACAAAGAATTTGTTTCATTGTCATAACGTTCATAGAAATTGCCTTTGTGGTGTTTCGATGATTGGATGGAAGCCCTGGGGGAGTGAACATCAAAAAGCTCATTTCCAATGTGTATTCGTTACACACAGTGACTTAGTGTTACTGACAGGCATATTAACTGATTCATTTGTTGATTCAGGTGTTACATTCTTATTTTGTCTGGATTTGAGAAGATCTAGATAAATACATTGTTCGAATTGGCAACGAATCAGTGGCTTATTATCAAAGATCAGAGGTCAGGAAGAATTTCAAAGACATTTCTTGAGGATGTTTTGATGATATTGATGCATTATCCATCAAAAAGGGGGAGAAGAGAAAGTTTGAAGAAATGTCCATTACAAGTTTTCTTTCAAGAGACGTTTGGAAAGAGAAGAGTTAACCAAGAAATGGAGAGAATACAATTTTAAAGAAATGTCCAAGTCAGAAAGTTCAAATTTTGAGGAAATTTTCTTTGAAAATATTCTGCTAAAGCATTCTGAGCTGAATCTGGAGATAATTTCTTTCCATTATCTGAAAGAGTGTTTTTCTACGACTCTTGGGAAGATTACAAGATGTGTTAAAGAAAAAGAGGGAGATTGTATTTTTTTCTGAGCTTAAAGAGAAGATTGGATTGCTAAATCTTTTTAGTAATGATCTTGATCCAAAGGGGGAGATTGTTAGATCACAGATTTATTGGATTCAAGATCATCAAAACTGAAGACGGAAATCTGAAGTCAAAGCTGCAAAGTCAATTCTCAATTAAAGTCTAGGTCATTTTGTAATAAAAAGTCAAAGTTTATTTTTTATGTATTTTTTGTTTTTCCCTAAATAGGTATATGGCTATTTTAGGTTGCTAGGGTTGCTAGGTGGAGTGTGTGCAAAAATAAGAGCCGCCAATTCTAGAGAGAGAGAGAGAGCTTAGAGAGAAAAATCCTTTCAAGAGAGAATTTGTAATCCTTTGATTGTGAAATCAAAATCAGGGTTGTTAATCTCTTGATTGTGATTATATGTTTAATGTGATAAGAAACTGATTTGCAAGGAACAACATTTACAATTTCAAAATGTTCGCAAGGTTGGGAATGACCAAAATCAAGTGACTCACACGTTCGTATTTTCAAAATATCTCATTACATAAACAATGCATAAATCTGACAAACACTAAAATTGCATTTTGACCAAATATCCATTTATGCAATAAATCATCAAAACACTTTCATTTATGACTCATTTATCAAAATGCCCAAAAATCCCAAATGTAGGTGTTTTATGAAGTTTATAAAGATAAACACTTCAAATAATCAAAACTCCCCAAATAACTCAACAGTTGATAATTTCATGTAAAACACATAAATACTTTAAAACGGACAAATATGTGCATGTACAATGTTTTTAAATCAACTTGAACTCACCTTGCTAGATTTAGGCTAAATCTAGATTTTACCCCAACTTGAGCTTCCTTGAAGAAATTTGGATCCACAAGCAAGACCTTCCAAAAACCTAGATCGACAAGTTTTCAAACATAAACAGTCACATCCAACCATTTAAAATCGTTCCCCAAACATTATACATGAAGATCTCCACTTCTACCAAAACCCTAGTTTCTAAAGATGAAGGAAAGAGGAGATTACCTTTCCTACCATTTGAATCCATCCACGATACTCTTCTAGGTTCCCAAAATGGACCACAAACCCCCAACCTTCAAAATGAAGAAAGAAGGGTTGGATGAAATCCTAGAAAACTTGGTGAATAAGATGAAGATGAAAGGGTTATGGTTCTAGATTCCAAACTTTGCTAGATGAAGAAGAATCACTAGGTTTTAGGGAAAAAAAATCCCAAAATGTGTTAGGGTTTATGAGAGGGTGTGAGGGATCGGTTTTGGGAGAGAAATGAGGGAAGAGATTTGAGATTTTTGTGAGAAATGAGGTTTGGAGTCCGATTTCCCCATTTTATGTATGCACAGTGGTCGCGCGCGAGTGGTGGCACGGATCGACCCTCGCGGAGGGGTGCGCGGAGCTCTGGGGTCTCGCAAGGGCAGAGCCTCACGCGGATTGTTGCGCAGTCCGGTTCGCGCGGACAGAATCGCGAGGCATTGTTGACATTTTCCAGACTTCCTTTCGGCCAGAGATTTCAGGGTCTTTCAATCCTCTCAACCTTAAAAGAGATTTCGTCCTCAAAATTTGGCACCGACCAAACACCCAAAGTCAATTTTACGAGATTGATTGGTTCTCTATCCAAAAGGGATGCCTTGACAATACATTGCCTCATATACGAAACCGATTACATCCCAATTATGATTGTCGTTGTATTTCTCATAACAAGTGGTTACGACTCAATCCCAAGGTTCGGCGTATCTCACCAGTGACGGGGTGAACATCGAGTCCTTAGCATAACATTTTCCTATCATTAAAATCTTGGTTGTTTCCCAAACTTAGGTTGCACATATCACCCCAAGAGTAGCTTACGCCCTTAACTAACCACTTCCACCAAGGCTACCCCAAGGCGAACTTTACCCTTAAATACTTCTAATCGTCCTTCATTGGATTACGTTACACTCTTTTCTTGCCTTCAAGAACACGACAACCTTTGTAGAAGGATCCAACCATCGCTTGCCCATACTCCTCTTAATTCCGAGTACCCACAACCATGCTGACCTTACCCGAGTGGTGATGGAATCCATATAAAATTGCTGAGTCGATCACCCGTTGCTGTCATAAAAACGATACTTCTAATTTCGAAAAATTAAGGTTTCCTCAATGAGAGATTTCTACTTAAGGTCTACCTCGATATTATCATCAAATTTCCCAACAATCCACACCATAAAAGATTCATAGTCCCTTCCTTGACGAAATTTCCTAACAACTATTTTGGTCTGATCCAACACAACCTTAGACCCGTTCCTCAAGCTGACACAGAAACAACATCTGTAAGGATTCCCAAAACATTCATAGATCAAAGCAATGGGCTGATGTTTCATCCAGAAACGTACCATTACACTCTATAACTAGTCGATTATCCCAAACTCCATGGTTACACAACTCCCATAATGCATTTAAGCATCGATTGATGAATCAACGAAAGCCTTGTTGAATACAGAAACACCAATGATCGATCCCTACTTATCGACATCTAATCACCTTAAAGTTACCACTTAACTTGCAAACACACCAGGTTCAACGGAAGTGCACTGAAGCACCCCCAACGGGTATTGTTTTCAAAATCGAGTGTCGACATTTATCCTCCAAAACGACTACACTGCAAACGTGGGTATACCACCACATATTTCATTCCAGACTTGCATTGTCTAATTAAAGTTGACACCTAACAGGGCACTAAAATTCCAATCTTGCATCTCTAGCAAATGAACCACAACATTCCCTTTATTCCTGAAGACTCACCTGGATGGCACACATCTAACTCATACATGATGTCGAACAATCAACCCATTCATTTCATATTTAATCATAAGCAAGCAACCACCCAAAGTTTTACCCGAAGGTTTACCGAAACAAAAGATTACCACTTAATAACTGGGAGAGTTCATAAGTCTAATACCTCAAGTATTCCTGCATGAACCGGTTCATAAAACTGAAACCCAAATTCAAAACTGACCACAAGTCAAATCACCCAACGCTTCAATTCCCAAGGACGTCTCTAGTCCTTAATAATAAGTCTTTCCACAAAGGGGTTTAAAACTATGACCCTAATGAGTTCAAGGTTTTTCAACTATAAGACCCAACAAGCATGCTAATTTATTATTTTTAAAGATTTGACAAATATAAAATCTTTATAACCAATTTTACACACGCTAAAAGTCTTTAGCACAACTAGGAAATCGTTTGAAGTGGTCGTAATTGTCACACGCGTAAAACCAATCAATATAACACATCTTCATTGACCAATCGCAAAACAACAATAGATGGAGATGCACAAATGAAACATGAACACGAACCATCTCAGTCCCACCCTCGATTACTCATGCTATGGGTGTAAATTAATTCGTGCACTAAACAGTGTATAACAAAATACTTGCAAAAACTCAAAACATAATTTACACGATATTAAACTCTCAAAGTTTTATCTCTTTTAGCCACAACACGACACGAAATAAGATTGCACAACAAAACTTGCATGTGTCAGTTTATTTCACAAAATCGATAAGGTGATATGTGCATGCACTTTGGTTAAAACATAAAATAATTTATGTCGGTTTCAAGTTCGAAGCCTATTAATAATATGCTCTCATCATTCTAAAATGTTGGATAAAACACCATGACGGAAATTCCAAATGAAATATGCATGCATACCATATGCAACCAAACTGTTCACACAAAACTCAAGGGGAAAACAATACAACTGAACGCCATTAAAATCTCCACATCTAATCAACAATATCGTATGGAATAAAATTCCCAATAAAACTCAAACACCAAAATAATGGAAGGTAACTCTTCGTCCAAAACTTTAACATATGTGGAGGAGATCCAATGTTAAAATCATAAGTCGTAGTTACTTGTCCAAGACACTAATCAATAACAAAATACGGATATCACAATATCCGAAAATGGTGTTGGACAACAACGAGAATAACGAAAGTCCCAACGAATTTTGCAACCACATGCGATAAAATATTTTTTTATGCATGTTTAAAATCATGGTTTAAAGTCTTGTATGTGCTAAATATTTCTCCAAGATTTTGTAATACAATCCACATGATGATTTGGAAAACATGAGAAGTAATTGATGCAATTTATTTTTAAAATAAATTTCGTGCATGAATTTGATCGGCACTCAACGTCTCGAAACCACGCTCCTCAATTTCACTGGTCACACTATCGTCATCCGGATGTTCAAACATCTTAAAGAAATAATCGAAAATTTCATCGATTTACGTTACAATTTATCCTCGAATTATATCGATTCCATAAGTCTATGGTTCTAATCCGACCAATAATTCTGACCTGAAACGGTCCACTTAATACAATCATCATGCTTACTGTCACTCCAAGTGACAAATGTTAAAATCATCAACCTCTTCTAACGGCTACCCACTTAGAAACTTCTTCACTACCCCAACGGTCGTCACATCAAAGTAGTCCAAGTATACACATGTAACTTGTAGGTTCACCTGGGTTCATAGTGCTCAACCCGGGTTCGATTCTCTGCATTCGCAACTTTGTGGCCACTGGGTTTAACCTCAGGGCTGCATGCTTTCGCAATTGGTTTCTTTGCCAAGGGATTAGTCTGGGCCAAAGGCCCAGGATACCCTTTCCCAAAAAAAACTTATAGGTTCACCATAACACTGGTCAGGTGCAATTATGAACGTACCGTACATGATCATCCTTGCTACTCTCGACGTGATTCCCATTCCTAGTGACTCTATCAACCTCAAAACATCCTATCTTAAAGTGCTTATTGGTGCAATTTTCTCTCTCATTCACTTGAAAGAACGCTAGTTTGAGTCTAGGCATCCAAAATCAACACCTAATTCTCTCAAACTTAAGCTCTGATACCAACTTGTAACGCCCTCAAATTTGGTAAGAGCAACTAATTAAAAACTTCGATATTTCATCAAGTAAAAGAGAAAACTTCCTCCGCAAATCAAAACTCAATATACCTCAAAATTAAAATTCCATAATTAACCTCAACAATTAAAAACTCCAGTCTTATACAAGGACTAAACCGAAGTAGGGTGATACTTAATCCCAAATACAAGCTGCTCTTCCCGTAACAAATGCAAAAGACTTCATTAAGAAATCCACTTCTCGAGCACATAATGACACAACTAGCACTCCTCTCTTCACAGTGTCACTATGACTATTTACAACCGGAATTTGTCGTACATGCCGACAAATAAAAAAGTTAGGCTAATGCCTAGTGAGTTCAAGAGTTTTCAACATGAATAAATATATCATTAAAAAGAAAGAATTCAATTCAAATCATGATCTTTCAAAATGACTTACTTTAAATATGGAAGCAACTCATTTTACAATAACATGTATTTTTAAATACAAATGCTCCAATACAAAACATTCTTCATAAAGTGATGCAACCCAAAACTCACTCAAAACGTGAATAGAAACAAACTCCCAATTTATGAAAACACGGATAAAACTTTATATCCCGAAACACAGGTGGGGCATAATACTTAACCCATAAATCATGGATAATAATCCATATACACAAAACGTCATCGAAAACATGGATACTAAAACTCAATACCTAAAACAACATCTTCCGGTGACGAGGGAGACTCGAATTCCATCGAATGTAGCGGGCACACAAAGTTAAGCCACATATCGATGTTCTCGAGCTTCACATAGAGTCATGGATCCCCGTATACGACTCCCTACTGAGCAACCACCACAAGATACCCAAATGACCCTAGTGTCTACACGACCTCTAGATGAGGTTCACCACAAAAGCCATAAGTCCCCATATCCGGCTCACCATGGGCACCACCACAAGACTTAACTCTATATACGGCTCTGCAGAGCACCACCTCAAGTTTATATAAAAACATGACTTGGGTACCACTCACTAGACTTCAAACGCGGACACTAAGTTCCACGATGAATAACCAGACTGGATTACACGGGCATCGAGATCAACCACCCATGATCTATACCTCGAGCCCTTCGCTAAAGGTTACACGGTCATCGAATTCAACCACCCATGATCTATACCTCGAGCCCTTCGCTAAAGGTTACACGGTCATCGAATTCAACCACCCATGATCTATACCTCGAGTCCCCGCTAACCATAGGGATAAAGTTCCCAATTAAACCAACTGACTGACTCACATGCTTATAGATCCACTGCATTACATTATAAAACATTACATGACTCCAACGAATGAACTAACGTATTCAAAACATGTAACTCTCAAATAAGATGCAACTAAGTACACCATACGTCAAAGGCTCCTTAACGAGCTACTAAAATTGAATAAATACTCCAAAGAGTCATCTGAGTATAAATCAAGCCCCAAAAGGCATAATAAACTATTGGCTAAAATACGTGAGCCAAAGTGGTTACATAAACCAAATTACATCTTTTCCCAAAATCTTTATCTCTTAAATCACAATTGGCCTTCGGCCAAAAAACCAGGACGATTTACAATTTCAAAATGTTCGCAAGGTTGGGAATGACCAAAATCAAGTGACTCACATGTTTGTATTTTCAAAATGTCCCATTACATAAACGATGCATAAATCCGACAAACACTAAAAGTGCATTTTGACCAAATATCCATTTATGCAATAAATCATCAAAACACTTTCATTTATGACTCATTTATCAAAATGCCCAAAAATCCCAAATGTAGGTGTTTTACAAAGTTTATAAAGCTAAACACTTCAAATAATCAAAACTCCCCAAATAACTCAACAGTTGATAATTTCATGTAAAACACATAAATACTTTAAAACGGACATTTTGGCATGTACAACGTTTTTAGAAATCAACTTGAACTCACCTTGCTAGATTTAGGCTAAATCTAGATTTTACCCTAACTTGAGCTTCCTTGAAGAAATTTGGATCCACAAGCAAGACCTTCCAAAAACCTAGATCCACAAGTTTCCAAACATAAACAGTCATATCCAACCATTTAAAATTGTTCCCCAAACATTATACATGAAGATCTCCACTTCTACCAAAACCCTAGTTTCTATAGATGAAGAAAAGAGGAGATTACCTTTGCCACCGTTTGAATCCATCCACAATACTCTTCTAGGATCCCAAAATGGACCACAAACCCCCAACCTTCAAAATGAAGAAAGAAGGGTTGGATGAAACCCTAGAAATTTTGGTGAAGAAGATGAAGATGAAAGGGTTATGTTTCTAGCTTCCAAACTTTGCTAGATGAAGAAGAATCACTAGGTTTTAGGAGAAAAATCCCAAAATGTGTTAGGGTTTATGAGAGGGTGTGAGGGATCGGTTTTGGGAGAGAAAGGAGGGAAGAGATTTGAGATTTTTGTGAGAAATGATGTTTGGAGGTCGGTTTCCCCCTTTTATGTGCGCACAGTGGTCACGTGCGAGTGGTGGCACGGATGGCGGCACGGTCCGGTTCGCACGGGGCATTGTTTACATTTTCCTGACTTCCTTTCGGCTAGAGATTTCGGGGTGTTACATTGTTAAATAAATCGTTAGCTAATTGGTCAAACCAATCAACAATTTGAATATACTAGCATTAGAATGGGATTTAAACAAATAGAAATCAAAATCATTTTTACATGGAAATCTGCCTTCCAAATGCATCAAAGTTAAGACTTCAACTAACGTCGGATAAAAATAAACTATCTACTCATGGCTACAACAGAATTACAAGAAGTAATTACCAAAGTAATAGAGAAAAATGATGAAAACAACTCCAAGCCTATCTCTTCGCTATCCTCCGCTTCAATACGTATTTCCCGGTCTTCCACATATTCTTGGCGGTTTTCCCCTATTCTTGATGGTTTTCTTTCCTTTTATATGAATCCTCAAAAGATATATGCCCAAAAATCAACTTGTGCATAGATTTGGTCCCTATAGATGAGATAAGCGACTTCCCATGCCGCTAGTAGCCCGTGCCTTGGCCTCTACAGGCTGCAATTTCTGCAGGATGCAATTAAATCCTCCTCACATCTAGCTTGCGTCATGTGTACCAAAGACCATGTGACTTGGTGTGACCCCTAAGTCACATCTAAGGTCACATCAGGTGTTGTTTGGGTGAAATTCCTTTTTTTTTTTTGCAATTGCTCATGGGTAGGAGATATGTGAGGTTAAGGGAAGCATAATAGGCATATAATCATCATAAAGCAAAGATTCTGACATGGTGCAGTATACAAATGAGTAATTATTAGATATCCATTTTGTACATATCCTTATGAATCTTTACATATACTAGTCATTTCCATAATACTTCAACCTTAGACCAAAATAATATTTGATTAGAGACATTTATAATACATTATTCTAAATGTTATTGTTATGTTTAATATAATACAAAGCAGTATATAAGTATAACAATTGGACAATGTCTTTTATTAATAAATCTCATGGCAAAACGTCCAAACATAAAATAATCCAATGATTGGATTTTGGGCATACACTAACACCATCATCAGCAGCCTTAGAAATTTCCTTAAATTCAAATCACCATAAGACCTATCCCAACATGATCCATTCATACGGTTCCAATGCTTCTTTGTCGCCCTCCTCTCTGAACTCCACCTTCTTAACATCAACGATGTAAAATGAAACCCTTTGTCAACCACATCACTATGAAACCCTTTGTAAACTGTTTTGTAATATTAACCATGCAAAAAGATAATTAACCATTCTCTCTAGACCCCTTTTCAAGGTTGATGCTTCATCGACATATACTAATATGCATCAACAGTTTACATTATGTGTGAGAGCTATAACTCCATGTTTACGACGACATCACCAAGCAAAAGCGTCATAAAATTTTCAAACTTGATATGAATGTTGCTTGAACTTTTGATACTAAGGTGTTGTTCGGTTTATTTTTCATTAAGACCTGTATGGACACAGTTGTCTGTATAGATAAAGTTGTCTGTATGCTATCAGATAAATTGTTGTTCGGTTGTTATGCTGAATAAACCGTCTTAATGTCAGAAATGACCATTTTACCCCTAAATCTATATTTTTGTCTGAATAAAATAGTTTGATAAACATTTACATTCACAAACAAATCGATATACCATACCATACCAGACATTTGTAGAACTAGGCATACCAGACCTGGAGAACTACCAAAAAGAAACACATATGGAGAAATCGATATACCATACGGAGAAATCCAAAACTATAGACAGAAACAAATCGAAACCCAGTGGAATCGAAACCGTAGGCTAGAAGCAAGAAGGAAGAAGGAAGAAGGAGAACCCAGTGGAATCGATGGGGAAGACGATCCCTTATGTGGAATTGATGGGGAAGACGATTGAAGTACCTGTGGAATCGATGGTGAAGACAATCCATTATGTGGAATCGATGGGGAAGACGATCGAAGTACCTGTGGAGAAGACGTTGAATTGGAATCGATGGGGAAGACGATCGAAGTATCTGTGGAGAGGTCATATGTGGAATCGATGGGGAAGACGATCCCTTTTGTGGATACGCAGATGTGGAATCGGTTTAATGTGGGGTTTAATGTGCGTGGTTGGGGAGAAGGGTAGTTGGGGGAGAAGTAATAAAATTTATTGGCTAAGTGTATATGACTTGGTTTTTGTAGCTGATTCGCTCAACCATCGGCTGAACGAATAAGCTCCTACCGAACAACTAGGTATGGCTGAGCTAATAAGCCATATATGTTATATAGCCCATTAATTTGTTACCGAACAACCCCTACTTAAATTATAATCTATTGTTCTTGAGAGAGATAAGAAAAAAAAATATGATAAATATAGAGAATATAAAGGGACAAGAAGGGAAAGTAAGTAAATTACAAATGAGAGATATTTTGGACAATTTATGAAAGATAAACATGTGTTGAGAGACTCTAATATTGGCACATATTATTTAGGAGAGTACAACATTGGAGCATGGAAACTGAAATTTCCTTAAAAGAATCCAGATTACTTAAAGTTTTGATAAAAGACCATATGTAACCAAAGTAAGAACTCGTTTTTGCAAAAATTTGAATTGGAAAACCAAATGAAAAGGTTAGTACACACACACAAACACTAACCATGGACATGGGTAATGTAACGAGGTGTAATTATTCCATACCTTGTCGATTTTGTAAAACCTTTTTAAAACATCTTTAACCGAACACCAAATCTCATTTTTTTACATCAAGTTCCCTTGACAAGTTCTTACACCATTTTGGTGTTAGTGAATATTATAACACCAAAATCAATGTTCTACATTCTTTGCACCAATTTAGTTTCAAACTATTCCTATTATTAAATGATCTTTGAAATTTGATCTTTATATAATTTTAGTTTAATTGATTGTAAATGATGTTTTGCTTATAATATTTATTAATTTATGGTATATAATTAATTTCATTTATATTTCAAACTTATTTAAAAAGTCAATAATTTAAACACAATAACATAGTTAAAATAAAATACACCATTGACATATATATTACAATACAAAAAAAATTATGTATGGATAATTTATGTTTGGTTTTGATTGTCTAATGTTATAATTTATAAAATTAGTTAATAAAAAAATATGGGTCAAATAGATAAACATCTAATAAATATTAGGGTATGACTAAATGTTTCTATAAATTAAAAATAAAAAATATACCCATAATATTTTATTTTGTATAAAAATAATGTAATTAGTTTGAGAAAACTGACAATTTATAACAAATTTTACACAATTGTGATGAACAAAAATGTTACATTATAGATGATAAATACTACATCTCACCATCATACATTAAAGATGTTTAGTAAAAATATGATAAATGGTTTTTGATTACTAAGGGAAAGTAAACATTATAATGAATTATTAGTTACGTTTAATGAAGAAGAATAAGAAGAAAAATGAATTAGTCAACATCACAATGAATCATTCTTTGTAGTGTATTAATTTTCACAATGAATTTACCGTCTATTGTAATAAATTAAAATATAAGATAAATGCTTCAAACTCCAACACAATGGGTCATGAAAGAGGTTGGCCTACATCCTCCTTAACTATGTATGGCCTACTAAAAAAATAACACTAAAAACACTAAAATTGATTGGTCACTTAAACACTAAACCCAAGTCTAATCACACACTAAGGTGGCGTTTGGTTCGCAGATTCTGATGGAATTGGAATGCTGAATTTCATTGACCAAATTTCATTCCTTTGTTTGGTTCATTATTTTTCACGGAAGGAATCTCTAAATTCCATCAAATTCCACAAATGAGAGAATTTAACATTCCTTAGCAACTACAAGGTATTTTGATGGAATGAAATTCTTTTTTTTTCTTCATAATACCACATATGTCCTCAATCCAATATAACCTAATCACATATCTGATTAAACCATGTCTCCATCGGTTCCTTCTATAAACCACCGTCGATCTGAACCACCGCCGCCCGCCGCCCACCGTTCACCGCCGTTCTGATCCACCGCTCACCACCACCGACCACCGTCTTTATGAACCATCACCGATCTGAAGCACTGCTAACCACCGCCGACCACCGATAATCGTCGATCTGAACCACCGGCGACCACCGCCGATCTAAACCACGACCGACCACTGTCGTTCTGAACCACCACCGACCACCGCTGTTTTAAACCACTGCCGATCACTGTCGATCTGAACCACCGCCGACCACCACTGACCACCATCGATCACCGCCGATCTGAACCACCGCCGACCACCGACCACCGCCATTCTAAACCATCGCCGATTTGAACCACTGCCGACCACCGCCGATTGGAACCACTACCAACCACCGATAACCGTCGATCTGAACCATCGGCGACAAACGTCGACCCCCGCCGTTCTCATTCACCGCCGATCTGAACCACGACCGACCACCGCCGTTCTCAACCACCGTCGACCACCACCGATCTGAACCACAGCCTACCATCGTCGATTCAAACCACCACCGACCACCGCCGATCTAAACCACTGTCGACCTGAACCACCGCCGACCACCGCCTATCTGATCCATCGTCGATCTGAACCACCACCGACCACCGCCTACCACCATTGAACTAAACCACCGTCGATCTAAATCACCGCCGATCTCAACCACCGCCAATCTGAATTATCGCCGACCACCGTCGATCTGAACCACCACCGATTTGAACCACCGCCTACCATCGTCGATCTGAACCACCACCGATAACATCCGATCTAAACCACCGCCGACCACATCCAATCTGAACCACCTTTACAAATAAAGTGTTTTTAATAGCTATTTTATTAAAGCATTTTTTGTTTAAAAAATTAAAATTATCAAAAGGGTATTTTGGTTATTTATCAACATTTCATTCAAATTCCAAAGATACATTCTGTGAACCAAACAGACAGATTTCAATTCCTTTAACAAATTTCATTCTAATTATGTCAACCAAACAGGTGGTCAAACCTGACAACATTCCATTCCAATTCCTATAAAGTCAAATTTCTTTGACATATTCCATTCCATCCAAAAACATTATGCGGACCAAACGCCACCTAAAAAACATTATACAATCACTTTAACATTATAATAAGAGTAAATTACACTCTTGGTCCCTATGGTTGACACACGCTATCAAGTTTAGTCCATTTTTTTAAACTAATTACAGTTTTGGTCACTGTGGTTGCCATTTCGTTTCACTTTTGGCCCCTCAGGGTAACTTCTGTTAAATAAGCCTGTTAACCAGAGGGTATTTTTGTATTTTTACATTTTTCAATTAAAAAATAAGAAAAATATTATTATATTGAATAAAAAATCTAACCCCCAACCCCAATGAGCTTCTCCGGCTAAAATTATAGCTTCTCCAACCAACAAATGCATCCCAACAAAATCACAATCAAAAATATAAAACCCAACACAATCAAAATCAAAAAATCCAAAACCACAAAAAGAATCAAAATGAAATCCAACAAAATATTATTATTTGTTGCAATCACAAACTCATAAATGGAAGATGAACATAAAGGGAACTAGAGTACATGGAAAAAGGGGAAAAGAAGGAGCTGGGGCAGGTGGTTACATACTAGAAGGGAAGAAATGGAGATGAATCTCAAATCCAGGGTCGTCGATGTAAATATGATGATTTACCTTTGATGCAGATCCTTGAACCAGGGTAGAGATCTGGTGATTTACCTTTGATGCAAATCCTCTAACCAACAGTTTTGGTGGAAACTTAGGTGTTGTTCGGTTCGCTTTCTGTTAAGACCTGTATGGATATAGCTGTCTGTATTGATATAGTTGTCTGGGTGTTAACATATAAGTTGTTGTTTGGTTTTTGTGCTGAATAAACAGTCTGAATTTTAGAAATGACCATTTCACCCCTAAATCTATATTTTTGTCTAGATAAAAAAACAAATTGCATGAGAATTCTATAAATCTTTAAAAAAATATCATGTCGATGTTTTTAAATCTTGTATTCTTTTTTTGCTTAAAAATTGTATAATATATAAATTTGCTTTTAATTTCTTTTATTAAAATTTCTTTTATTTGCATCTCCCTTGTATTTAAGATATTATTAAATGATTTCAAAACCCTAATCCTCCCATCTATTCTGTTGCTGCTCTTACAGATCTTAATTTTGAAGCTCACTTCTTCCAACATCTTCAAGAAGAGAAATCATAATCATCAAACAAAATCATCAACTTTTATCATCTTCAATCTCTCATCATTTCTCTGTAAAAACGAGCATCATCGCATCCTCACATCGTACATCAGGAAGAAAAGGAGAAATAAATATGCTGACACGACCGGCGACGAAGAGGATGATGTTGAGATGAACGATGACGAATAGGACGACGTGGAGATGAATGGCGACGACTGGAAGAAGCAAGCTTCGAGAGGCACAGAGCCACAAATCGCAAGTCCGAGTTTTCCAAGGGTTTTTTACTATGAGCCTCTTGGTTAATGTAAAGGGGTAATTGTGGAATGTTAATGGCTAAGTACATATGACACAAGAATTTTAGCTAAGCGAATAAGCACTCGACTGAAGCAATAAGCAACAACCGAACGTCTTTCTATGGCTGAGCGAATAAGCCATAAGGCTTATACAACCCAATAAGCTCTTTTCGAATAGCCCCTTAGATTCACATGTAGAAAACACTTGTAAATTTGTAATACATGTAAGAACTTTGCATCAGTGATTATAGGTCAAAACAGATCTAAACGAATGGCCATTGTCGTCAACACCCTCAAAATAGAAATCATAAACGAGGTCGAGATGCCCACCCCTACCCCTACTTATCACCAACTGTTAAAGTTGTGAGCTCCCCAAAACCTATAAAGGAAAGAAAAGCTACATAAATTACAGAACGACAATAAACCTATATAACAAATTTGTACGTATTCATTGCAAAAGTTTTTATACATTAATGAACATATACAAAACCCTAAATGTTCATCTTCAAGCTAATTAAGGAGCAAAAATAAGAATGAGATATAGAGACATTTCAGAAGGAAAAAAACCCTCATAAAAAATCAACCATCAGCAACAAGCCATAATAAAATCGAAAACCTCAACCCTAAATCTCACAACTTTTAGAAGGAAAAAAAAGAGCCTAGTCGGAATGTGAAAGAAGACGACGACTTCTCCGACAGAGGCATAAACGTGGAGCGTCCAGTTATAGAGTTAGCAAGTAGATGACGTGATTGTCTGGTGGTAGGGTGGAAGAGGGCAAGAAGCGTGTAGTGGTCCACGACTTTTGAAAGGGGATGCCAAACGGTGAAAAAGGGATGGATTGGGAGTCGTCGAGAATGGGGGAATGGTGGGGGAGTGTGGGGGAGGTTTTGCAGGTTTTGTTTGCTTATAATGCATATATGAATATTATATATTATATAAAATTATAATAATAACAATAATAGTACATTTATTTATTTTTTTAAATGAAAATAAAAAAAAACAAAAAGTCTAGAAGGCCCCTAAGTTAATGAACCCTATTAGCGGTAGTTAACCCAAAGGGACCAAAAGTGAAACAAAGTGTCAACTATAGTGACCAAAAGTGTAACAAAGTAGCAACTACAATGATCGAAAATGTAATTAATTCTAAATAGGGACTAGACTTGATAATGAGTGACAACCATAGGGACCAAAAGTGTAATTTACTCTTATAATAATAATAAGCAGAGTAAATTACGTTTTAGTCCCTATGGTTTGTTAAAAATTGCAAATTTTGTTCCCGTGGTTTCGGAATTTTGGTTTTCGTCCCTATGGTTTGTAATTCATATCTATTTTCGTCATTGAGGCCAAAACACTATTTTTAAGTATGAAGGACTAAATTACAAATGAATTATAAACCATAGGAAGGAAAAAAAGCAATAAAATTTAAATCTTAAGGGGGCGTTTGGTTCACAAAATGGAATTTGACGGAATTGGAATTTATCGAAAGAATTTGACTTTGAAGGAATTGGAATGGAAATTGATGGAATTTGTCCATGCGTTTTGTTGGTAGGAATTCAATTCTTTCACTTAAGCCAATGAATGATGAATTCCTTAAATTGTGGAATTCAATGGCATTGAAAGGATTCCATCGCTTCTTTCCATGAACCAAACATGGGCCTGGAATTTGGTCAATGGAATTGGTCATTCCAATTCCTTCAAATTCCTTCCAGTTCCATGAACCAAACAGTCCCTAAAGACGAAAAAAGTAATGAATTATAAACCATAGGGATGAAACTTGTAATTTCAAAACCATAAGGACAAAAAATAGAAATTCTCAACAAACCATAGGGACCAAAAACGTAATTTACTCTAATAAACATCTTAATATATTAAGGGGGTGTTTGGTTGGGGGTATTGGAAGGTAAGGAATGAGAATGATAATGAAAAGTGTTGTTTGGTTTAATATATTATAATGGATTCATTAACATAAACCCATTAATTTAACCACAAGGCTTGTGGTGTAGCGGTAATCACCTGGGGAGTTCATAGCGCTCAACCCGAGTTCGATTCCCTACATTCGCAACTTTGTGGCCACTGGGTTTAACCTCAGGGATGCATGTTTTCGTAGTCGGTTTCTTTGCCAAGGGATTAGTTTGGGTCAAATGCCCAGGATACCCTTTTCCAAAAAAAACATAAACCCATTAATTCCCATACCCAACCAAATTGGGGGGAATGAAATTTTATTTCTTCTTATCCTCATTTCTCACAGGTTCCTAAGGGGTTGTTTGTTTGTTTTTTTAAAAACCTATTAATGGCTCTTAAGTCTGAATCGTTCAGACCTTTTTACACACCACCTCTTATTAATCATAACTAAAATAAGACTTCAGACTTTAGATCTCTTAAAAAACAAATGGTGCCTAAGTTATTTTCCACCTCTCTGTGTTATATGCTATCTTTCTTTGCTGCTCCATCTTGACGAGAGAGACATGGTGGTTCCGACCACCAAAACGAGAGAGAGAGAGAGAGAGAGAGAGAGAGAGAGAGAGATGTGTTCTCTCTAATCAAACAAACATCCTCTCTGTGTTGTCTCGTCTCTGTTCGATTCTTAATGGTGCAGCCGGAGACGGAGACGACGACCGACAACGGAGGCGTTGGTATGTTGGTGAAGAAGAAGGGAACAACGCATACGAAATCTGTTCAATTTTTAGAAGACGTTGATATGACGGAGGCGTTGTTCCTCCTCCTCTTTGTGTACTCTCTCGATTTTTCAGACATTAGCCACCGTACGAAATCTGTTCGATTCTTAGAAGACGTTGGTATGTTGGTGAAGAAGAAGAAGGGGGAACAACGAGTGCGAGGGGGAGGGAACGATGGTTTGTGAATGAGACGAAACACCAACCTTGGATTCTGCAAAAACCCTAACCCCTTTTGCAACTGTTGTGATTAATAAGTATTAACCAAACAACATTAATCCAATCCTCATTCCTATTCCTATTCTCCTATATTCTTATTCTCATTTTCATTCCCATTCCTCAAAATGAACCAAACACCCCCTAAACTTTTAATCAAAATATATATCTATATATCTATAATTACAAAAACTTAATATTATATTGATATACATTTTTAGAGGTCTACTTTATTGACTTCCAAATATAGATGCCTATTTTATTGACCTCTATATTTTTTAATGTTTTAGTATTGGGTTGAAGATAAAAATACCTCTATTTTTGTGTTTTTAGTTTTAGGTTGGAGATGTAGATCCCTCAAAACTTTTTATAAAATGAAAAAAAAAGCAGAAAATAGATGATAAAAATCTTTACATTTGGAGAACTCTTGAAAATGAAATATTAAAAAAAATATGTTTTCTATTGTTTTCACTAATTAAAATAAATGGCTTTTAACAAAACAATACATATGAAGAACCGAAAAGCTTTATATTTTCACTAATAATAATCATTTATATAAGAATTAGCTTACAATGAAAAAGAAATTTTCATTATGATAACTCATAATAATTAAAAATTATTTTTTCAATCACTTATATTTCTATGAAGACACATGATCTTTCAACAACTTTATTATTTTATTCAAATTTTATTGCAGAATTGATTAAATATTTTACTAATATAAGTTAGGGAATTTAATTAAAATGTCCTAACATGAAAAATCGATACCCAATATGCCCAAAATCTTGTCATTTTTGCCAAAATACCCCATATGTCCGCGTTTTTTGTTCTCGTTTTTGAAAAAACGAGGGGTTCACTATTAAACGCGGCCCTAACCCGCGTTTTCACTATTACACGCGGACCCGTCCCTTGTTTTCACTATTACACGCGGACCAGTCCCTCGTTTCTCACCATCCTCGTGCCAAAGGAGTAAAACGCGGACCCGTCCCTCGTTTTCACTATTACACGCGGACCCATCCCTCGTTTCTCACCATCCTCATGCCAAAGGAGTAAAACGCGAACCTTAACCCCGCGTTTCGACCAAAACGGGGACCCAAATAGTGAACCCCTCGTTTTTTCAAAAACGATGACAAAAAACGCGGACATATGGGGTATTTTGGCAAAAATGACAAGATTTGGGGCACTTTGGGTACTGAATTTTCAAGTTAGGGCATTTTAATTAAATTTCGTATAAGTTATGTTTAAATTTCAAAATAAAAAATTGTTAGCATTACACATACATTATTAAGATCCTAACATTTATGTTTTATTTTAGAAAAAGAAAATATAAAGAATTTGTTTGGATATATTTTAATATTTCCGTAAATATATATATTTTGAAGGCGTGTTAGTGCGTGCAACGCTCTCGTGAAGGCGAGAAACGTCATTTAAACGGAAACTCTATAACGCTTTTTTGATGCCTTCTTCTTCTACTTATTTAACGCATCTCTCTCTCTAGACCCTTCTTCGTCTCCGACGACCATTACCAAAAACCCTAACAATGGCCGACGCACAGGCGCTGCCTGATCCCTTACCTTCTCTCCCAATTCCATCTATATTCTCCGATGACTTCACATTACCTGACGATTTCCTCTCCTTCGACGACCAAGATTTCGACATCACATTTGACGATATCCATCTCCCTTCAGATACCGAAGACTTTTTCAACTCCGCCTTCAAGTCTTCCAATCCGATTGATCTCTCATCCTCTGATCCCGAATTCAATGACTTTGTGTCGTCTGACCCCGAAACCGTTGTTGCAGAGTCGGGGCATCACGGATCGGACGTTTCTAGGTTTCTTAACATTCTCTCTCCGGATGATTCCGGTAAGGGTTTTGTTGAGGAATCTGTTAGGGTTTTGGACGGTTCGTCACCGGAATCGAGACATGAGAATCCTGTTTCGTCTCAGGGTTCCGGTAATTGCGGTTCTGCTGGATCGGATGCTGCTATGAATTGTCCCTCGCCTGATTCTGGAAATTCCGTTGTTGATCAGAAGGTGAAGAGGGAATCCGGGAGTAATTTTGTGTTGAAGAGGAAGAAAGAGAGTTCTGACGGGAATCCGGAATCAAGGACGATGAAGTATCGAAGGTCGAACGAAACTTCGACAACGACTGAGAATTCGGATCAAGTCAACGAAAAAGATGAGAAGAAGAAGGCGAGGCTGATAAGGAACAGGGAGAGCGCCCAGCTTTCGAGACAGAGAAAAAAGCATTATGTGGAGGAGTTAGAGGATAAGGTCAGAGCAATGCATTCAACTATTCAGGATTTGAATGCTAGAATAACTTACTTCGCAGCCGAGAATGCAACTTTGAAGCAACAAATGGTTGCTGGTGGTGGTGGTGGACCTGTGTGCTCGCCTCCTGTAATGTACCCACCACACCCTGCAATGGCGCCCATGGGATATCCATGGATGCCATGTCCACCATATGTCGTCAAATCACAGGGTTCTCAGGTGCCATTGGTTCCTATTCCCAGATTGAAACCTCAACAACCTCCACCCTCACAAAAGGTGAAGAAAGTTGAGGTTAAGAAAACTGAGGGTACAACTAAAACCAAATCCAAAACCAAGAAGGTTGCTAGTATTAGTTTTCTTGGCTTCCTGCTATTTATCATGCTTTTCGGTGGGTTAGTTCCAACCATGAATGTCAAATTTGGTGGATTAACAGATGGTGGGTATTCCGGTGGATCTAATGATTATAGGTTTTACGAACAGCAGCACCCTGGGAGGGTGTTGATGGGTGGGGATCATGTCAATGGAACTAACCATAGAACAGGTGTAGGTAGTGGAAGAAGAGCTCATGAGCATAACGCTAGCGAGCCTCTGGTTGCGTCTTTATATGTGCCAAGGAATGATAAGCTTGTGAAAATTGATGGTAATCTGATAATCCATTCGGTTCTTGCAAGTGAGAAAGCCATGGCTTCTCAGGAAGAACAAGGAATGACCAAGAAAGAGGATACTGGTTTGGCAGTTGCTCTAGATTTGGTCCCTGCTATCTCCATTCCCGCAGTGGTAAGGAATGGTGGAAGACAACCACATATGTATAGGACTTCAAGTGATCGGCAAAGGGCTCTTTCATCGGACAATGAGAACTTGAAGTCTAAGCCCGCTGATGGTAAACTGCAACAATGGTTCCGGGAAGGTCTTGCTGGTAAATCTTGCTCAATCTACAGTTTTAGCTGTTTTACATATCTACCGTATGTTTCACGTTCAATCATATCATAAATCGGTGTGCTAATTGCATATGTAGGTTAATTGTGTTTTCTTTAGTACATGGATCCCTTTTCTTTAGTTATCTTATCTGTGGATTTAGCTCCTCTAAGATTATAATTTACAACCATTGCTTTCTAGCTAAAAAATCAATGATGCTCATTGGTTTTGTGCTCAAAGAGCTTCTGGGAAGAGGGCTTATTAAGTGACATATGTTGGCTTTCAATATGCATGCATTGATCTAATGGTTGCTAGTGTTGATGGCCATTCGTAACTTGATCTTCTTTTGGGTTGGTTGGATTTATGGGTGAAATTTAAGCACTCCCTCTGATCTTGTAACCTTGCTTGTTTTGCCCATGGTTTCTACAAATCTTTTTCCTGTTTACTGTCTTCCGTTCACTGTTGATTTCTTATTCTTTTATGTTATTCCGAATTGCACCTTATAAACCGTACTTCATGTTTACGTCTCTTTGAGATTGCAGTAGCTTTCCATTATTTTCTAGAGGACATAATAGAGTGAAAGATCTTGGCAATAGCTTTAAAACACAATAGTTGAGAGCTGCTGCAAATGAAGTGACTTTCTTGTATGTTATTGTGGTAAATGTTGGCATTTTGGAACTTAATTAGGAACAAGAAGGGGAAAGATATATAGTTAACCATTTTTTTTTTGGAAAGGGTATCCTGGGCCTTTTGGCCCAGACTAATCCCCGGCAATTAGAGCCTTTTGGCCCAGCTGCTAAAGCGTGCAACCCTGAGTTTATCCTCAGTGGCCACAAACGCTGCGAGTGGGGCTTGAACCCGGGCAACCGCTATAAAGTCCCCAAGCTCTTACCACCACACCACAACCCTTGTGGTTTAGTTAACCATTTCTTGCATATGCTCGTTATGTTTAGCCTTGATCTGTATTAGATAACTTTCATTGCCATAGCTATATTGTGTAGATAGATATCTTTACAAGGGTACCACCAGAGAAACCATGGAAGGTGTATGGGTGCCTTTGGTATGCAGATGGGACTGGAATGGCGAGAGTGAGGTAGACGGGTGAAACAAGTGTGGAAGCTTTTAGGGTTCTAATTTGACATGGGTAGTTTAGTAATTTATCAATTTTGCCCCCTCTCTAATGTTGTACCAAATGTGGGACAAGTTTTTATGTTGTCCTATCCGGCCTACCAGATGCATCTTAAGAGTTGATTTTTTCAAGGGTAGCAGGTTGATACCATTTAGACGTAGCCTTCTTGTTTCCAGATTTGGTAACACGACCACTTTATTTGTGGTCGTCTGTCTAAATGGAGAAATTTTTGGTTGTTTTTAAATAATGTGGTGGTTGTACTAAGTTATGTTTGTTTTCTTTACACAGGACCCATGTTGAGTTCAGGTATGTGCACCGAAGTATTTCAGTTTGATGTATCGGTGGCTTCGGCTTCAGGAGCCATAGTTCCGGCCACATCAGTCGGCAACATTACCGCCGAAGACCACCGCGAGAATTCTACATACATCACTACTACAACCGTGAAGAACAGAAGGATCCTCCACGGTCTTCCAATACCCATTTCTAACGTTACAAAAGAACACGTGGCTGGTCATGAGTCAAAGCACGAGGAGCATCACAAAAACAATTCGGTTTCATCAATGGTGGTTTCGGTGCTTGTGGATCCTAGGGAGGCGGGAGACGGTGGGGGCGATGTGGAAGGGATGATGGGGGGTAAGTCATTCTCTAGGATATTTGTGGTGGTTCTTTTAGACAGTGTTAAGTATGTTACCTATTCTTGCATGCTTCCATTGAAGGGGGCTGGTCATCTGGTAACAGCATGAGCATAAAGGAGAAAGGGTTTATGGAAGTTTTGTAGATAGAGAGTAAGAGTAGTAGTATGTATTGTAGTAATCCTTTGTGGTGGTGGTGTCCTTTGTGGTCTACTCTAGATACATACACTTGAAATGACTTATAATATGCCCAAGGCATCTAATTAACAACATAAATCAAATGCTCCTCTTTCTCATCTCATCTTTCAAAGCTTTTATGTTCTGTTAAGATGATGTATGTAGACTTTGCCTCTCCTTAAGGGCTAGCATACTAGCATCACTAACGCTTGTTTCTGCGAAACAAAAGTGGAAAAAAAAGAACATACGGGAGAGATACTTGGTTTGTCTGGTTATATAACATGGTTTAACGGTTGTCGGGTCATATTCATTGTAACTTGGGTCGATGTTTGAACATCCCTTGTGTGTTCTCGGTTCACATCCAATGGAATTGATTTTATCTAGTTATCTTTTGGATTTGCATTTTGACAATGTATCCAATCATATCCATTTATTAAATTGGTTTGGTTACTTGTTGAATCATATTAGATCCATACATTCGACTTAAAAACACTGAATAAACATAATTTATAAACAACTAACTTCATTTATAATCATAAATCATGAGAGAAAACAAGTTCAAATACCAAATACAAATAAATCTTTCCTCCTTAATACTTGGATGATAATTGTATGGTAAATAAAGTGGATTGGTTTGGTTTTATTGGATTTTGAAATGTCATCCAATTTTAATATCGAAATCTCGGATCCGATCCATTCCAGTTACAGTTGGGTATCCAATTTTGTTTGGTGAGTTGTAATTGGATCAGATGGTATAAAAAACTACAAACGGAGTTACAAGGTGAATTCGTAAGATCTTTTTACAAAAACGCCTTCAATACATCCTTTAGTGTCAAATCCACAATCATTTGTTCTAGAAACTTGTTATGGGTTATGTTGTAGAAAACTGATTAAACATAAGAAGCAGCATTTACATTTGCATTTGAGAGTCCCATGATATGAAGAAGTGCCAGAGCTTCCTCTGGTGTTAGTTCCACCTGCTGCACCTGACCTTCACTTGGAGCCTGCTGAGCCATTGGGTCACCCTGTTGAGCCTTTGGTGCACTACATTCACCATCATCCATCTGGTACAGACCCATTTTCATCTCCGACGTTGCGCATAATGTGTGAACTCCGTAGTTTGCACATATGGCACACTCATACGACCAGTGCTTCGAATCCAACGACTTTCTACATATTTTGCACATTTGGTTCACGCTGTTGTGATCGCTCGTCTGGTTGCTAAGGTTAAGGATTAGCTCATGTGGATGAGCCTTATGGCTTACCTATTTGCATAAATAAATTCAACACATTTACCAAGCAGTTATTAAATTAATATAGTCTTGAGGGGTAAAACGGTCGTTAGATCGTTATTCAGCACAAAAAAAACATATAACAATTTATCTAAATCCATGCAGCAACTAGACAACTTAATCCATACCGACTTTTTAATAAACTCAAAATAAGTTAGCGGTCTTCAAATTTAAACCCCCTAAAGAAGACAATAAGCTGCTAATCAGACTTAAACAACGGATCTGACAATGATCAAAAGAAAGAATCCCGAACGAAAGAGCGACAATACCTTTGGGGGGAGGAAAGCACAGTTGACATGGAGATCGACTTCGCACAACGCGCAACAATACGAGAACCTGGTCCCCGTGGTACCACACGCGTTGCACAAAAAGCAATTGGAGGGGTAAGTCGGGTACGGGCAAAGAATGAGATGATGAGGTGCGTGAAAAGGGTGTCGTATATATCGAGTGGCGTTCCCACAATGCTCGTGAAGAAAAAACTTGCACTGCCAACACGCGTAAATAGTTCTGTCGCAGAACTTGTCGCAGCCTGAGCAACGAAACTGTTGGCCGGGTTGCACCTGATACATGGACAGATTGTGTTCATGGCTGAAATGCTTGTACTCCATTGCTCTTAGATCTCTTTGCTTTTGTGAAAATGGAAAATATGTATATATAATAATGCATATGGTATAGACCAAGTCAGAGTCAACTGTGGGCAAGTAGATATTATGTTAACAAAGTCCACCCTGTGGATTCCTTCTTTGACTTTTCGGTTATCAAATATGGGCCGGATTGGGTCGGGTCGGGTCGGGTCAAATACAATTGAAGGATTGATTTTTGAAGCATCCATTTGACTTAAGGACGTTGACTTTATATGAATAATTGAAAAAGGTGATTACAATTTTTGGAAGGCTGTCTGAGGTTCAATCCCACAAATTACGACCGTAAGATATCCACCCTGATAAACTCAATGATTATAGTTATGAACACGGGATATTTGAGATATTCCACATAATCTTTTTGGGTTTCAACCGCTATGTCACAACCTTATGATTGTTTACAATTATGAATTATTTATGGGACAAAATGGGGAGTTTTCATTTTGGGTCAAAAGGAGTCGAATTAGGTTAAGTCGACTGGTCTAAGATATGTTTTTATTAAATGTTACAAATAAGTGAAATAACTGATATATTAATTAAATATGATTATAAAATTTACAATTTTATAATAATCTTTGACCGACCCTTTACTCATTTAATAATGTCATTTGTTTGTTGTTGATCCATTGATGAAATTGGAATCATTGAAAGAATTAGAATGGAATTTGATCACGCGTTTGATTGGTAGGAATTGAATGAAATTCCATTTTTTCACTTTAGCTAAGGAATGATGAATTTCTTGATTTGTTGAATTCAATGGAATTCAAAGGATTCCATCATAATCAACATGTGAACCAAACAAATGAATTGGAATTTGGTCAAAGAAATTATCCATTCCAATTCATTCAAATGAAGGGGCGCTTGGTTCGCAGAATGTTTTTGGATGGAATGAAATCTGTCAAAGAAATTTGACTTTGAAGAAATTTGAATGGAATGTTGTCATGTTTGACCACCTGTTTGGTTGACAGAATTGGAATGAAATCTGTTAAATGAATTAGAATTTTTCTGTTTGGTTAACAGATTGTAGCTTTAGAATTGGAATGGAATTTTGGTAAATGACCAAAATACCCTTTTTGTTTATTTTAATTTTTTTCAACAAAAATTACTTTAATGAAATAGTCATTAAATAGTTTAATTTTTAACTAAAATTGCTTTGATTATTTTAGCACACGAATGATGAGGAGAGAGAGAGAGAGGGATAGAGAGAGAGAGATAGAGAAGAGAAAGAGAGAAGAGAAAGAGAGGAGAGAGATAGAGGGATAGAGAGAGAGATAGAGAAGAGAAAGAGAGGAGAGAGAGATGAGAGGAGAGATAGAGGAGAGATTGAGAGAGAGAGAGAGAGGGTAGATAGAGAGGAGTGAGAGGGAGAGAGAGAGAGAGAGGATAGATTGAGGGAGAGAGGAGAGAAGAGAGAGAGAGGAGAGAGAGAAGAGAGAGAGGGATAGAGGAGAGAGAGAGGAGAGAGAGTTGGTGTCTACTGATAATGTTGAATGGTAGTGGTGGCCAGTGGTGGTGGTTGCCGGTGGCGGTGGTGACCGATGACGGTGGCGAGAGGTGGTGGTCAATGGTAGCCGGAGGTGGCGGCCGGAGGTGGTCGATGGTGGCCGGTGTTGGTAGTCGGAGGTAGTGGTGGCTGGTGGTGGTCAATGGTGGTCGGTGATGGTCGGTGGTGGCCGGAGGTGGTGGTGGCTGGTGGTGGTCAATGGTGGCCGGAGGTGGTGGTGGTGGTGGCCGGAGGTGATGGTCGGTGTTGGTAGCCGGAGGTGGTGGTCAACGGTGGGCGGTGGCGGTGGTGCATATTAGGATGAGGGGCAATTTTGTCCAAAAAAAAATATGACATTCCATTCCAATGAAATACCACCTCCCCCCCAAGGAATGTTGAATTCCTTCATTTGTGGAATTCATTGGAATTCAACATTTCAATTCCTTAAAAAGAATGAACCAAACGATGTAATGGAATCTGGTCAACGGAATTCAACATTCCAATTCCATCAGATTCCATCAGAATCTGCGAACCAAACGCCCCCTAAGGGTTTGTTTGGTTTGTAGAATTGGAATGGAATGAATTGGATTTTATATAGGGATTTGGATTTGAGAGGATATGAAATTATTTTGTGTGTTTGATTTGTAGGATTGGAATTGATTTGAATTCCATTATTTATAAAAAAAAGTCATTAAAAAAATTATAAAAATAATTAAAGCACCTTCTATTTAACCGATTATTTTAAAACAAGTGTTTTTAACATATTTTTAAACATTATTATATACAAATCCTATGAAATCCTAGTCATCCCTTTGGGATTTCAAAATCCTATGTTGGAGGGATTTTAAAAAAATCCTAGAATTTCAAATCCGGACATCCTGCAAACCAAACACGGGATTGGAAAGGATTTGAAATCCAAATCCCTCCAATTCCAATCCATTCCGACGAACCAAACGCGCCCTAAGATTTTAAATTTTATGGTAAATCGAAAATAGAAAATTAAGTAATGTAATTACTCATCAGAAAATAAAGTCCAAAATTTATCAAGTACTTTGTTAATCGATAAGGCTTAACATTTGTTATGTATTTGAATGTGTTTATTGGATGATTCTATGGAGTTCAAACCTGAAGTTGTAAGAAGTTGGCGTGTGCAATAATACTTTGTAAACTTGAATTTTTTTAAAAAGTTATGGATTAATAATCAGCACATAATGTTTGGTAAGCCATTTTTAAGAGTTCTACCAAATGTGTTGTATATAATGGATCCAAGATTTTTGTCAAGTGGGGCATCTTTAAGGTAGATTAAATGTTTGTAAAGTTGTCTGATGTGTTTTTTAGCTTAATTTTACCGTTTCAAGAGATTTTTCAAAGTTTTTTTTTTTTTTTTTTTTTTTTTTGTTGATTTCAAAAGATTTTTAAGTTTTTTGGTCGATTTCGAAAGATTTTTTCGATTTTTGATTAATTTCAAGGTATTCTTTTTGGTTGATGTTTCTTATATTTTATAGTATCCTAGAACACCCTCAAAGTGTAACGGGTCCACCTTTTATACCTAAAATAAATCTTACCTGCAAAAATAAGTTGACAGGTGCACGAAAGTTCGCTCAAACATACATAGGTCCGCTCGACTGGTTGCCATTCTTGGTCCCATTATAAGTTAACCAACTTGATCCATGTTACCTTATATAAAACCTTTTCTTTTACATTTGCTTTATAAACCGCATTTAAGGGTCCATAGTTTTAAAAATTCTACTTTGAAAATGTACTTTAAAAAAAAAAGAAAAAAGAAACCCGTCAATGTTACATCAACATTGGATATTAAAGTAAATAATTTTCAAACAATAGACCCTTAAATATAACGTCTATTTTTTAAATAAGAATAGAATAAAATTACGTTTCTTTTTATATAATTTTTCCAAACCTCAGTATTCTTTTCTTAACCACCAAGGCTACATAATCAAATATACCCTTCCTACTTGACAAGAATCATTCATAAAACCCAATCTTGTTCATATATAATACTCAAAAATGAAGTCATTCGACATAGGTACAAATTTGCAAGAACCCAAAAAACATGGGCCAAACTTTTGGTATAATTCTTTTTCTTATATATTTATTTTGAATCACCGTACTAATCATCAGAAAATGTTGAAATCAACGGGTTGTTACCATTCATTGTGTACGATTCCTAGTTTTAACTGATGGTCTACGTGTTGGTGTTAGCATTTTATTCCCGTCAGACGTGTAGTTTATGATGTTTTTCGTTGGATAAATTCGTTGAAATTAGCCACAAGATTGATGGGTATTTCGTATTTTTGATGTATACGCCTGTTCTAATTTTTGTAGTGTTTATGTACAAGCATAACATATGTTTTTTTTTCTATGTGGATTTTTCGGACGAACAGGAAAAGAGGAAAATAAGGATTTGATTCCTGTTATTGGGAAATGCTACGATCGATATTTTGCAGACCCTAACAAGAAATGGAACTCGGCGGAATTTTATCATGCAGTCTGTGAGACTGTTGAGTATGTTTCTTCTTCTGTATTTGATGATATTTTTATAAAAAATAAAAATATATACTAACAATTTTTATTTGGTTTCAGAGAAATGAACAAGATGCTTGGTTGCACCCAATTTCGTGTACCAAAGACTTCTACCCTTGAACTAGCATATCATGTAAGATTTCATAATCATTTGTTTTTTAAGACACAAAAATCAAGTATATATCTTTCTATTTATGGATCATCAATTAAACAATTTAATCTTTATGTTATCGATTTTAAACGGGTGTTTTGAATCTCGAGTCTTTGAATTAACATGGCTCGTTTTTTTTTCAACAAGCTAAAAAGGTGCTTGGCCAAGGGTAATATTGGGAAATGAAATAGAAATCATTATTAATGTCTGTTTTGATGCAATGGAATGAGTCATTACCGGATCCTGGTCAATAAAGCATCGAGGGTAATGAAAGTCATTTCAGTTTCTATTCCCCGAAATTCTCATTTATATTCCTTGAAACGAGTCAATCGTTCATAAGAGTTGCTATAACAATCGGTTTTATACAGTGCTATATTGTTTATAAATGTTTAGTAGTCCGTTTAATACGACTTAGTTTATATGATTAAAAAATTATAGCTGAAACGTACCTTTTGGACATACTAACAAAATTTTAGAACAATTTAAAAATAAAGCGTTATATTATTATTTTGTGACATTTGGATATTAAAAAAAACTAATAGAACATTTTATTTCAAAAATGTCCTTAAAAACTCTAACAGGATACCCAAATACATCGTAACATTCAATTGTAATACCTTTTTATAGAGCACACAATTGTTTGGTTTATAACCTTAAGTCTTGTAAAACAGTCTATTAAGACATTTATACATATGTTACCTCTCAAATAAAATCGATTTTGTTGTAGAAATTTAACCGGTTTAAAGTAGTGGGGCCGGTTTGGGTAATTAAACATTGGTTCTAATGGACACAAGAATCCAATCCAGATATGTTATTTTGGGCAAATAAATGTGATTGAAAGCTTGATGAAATGTATGGAATGGAATCATGGGAATGAATTGCAGAATCACCACAAAGGAAAAGAGAAGTCGCTGAGCAAGGAAGAGTTTCAGAGGATCTTGCAGGACATAATCCTTGATTCCGGAGTTACCGGAAAAGGAATCAAAGACATATTCCTCTTCATCTTCGGAATACCGATCGTAACCACGTTTATCAAGCAACGGGCAGCCCCGAATGCCGTGCCCAACGACGTTTTCATTCCGGCTGTTACTTCTGCCTCTGTATTCCTTCTCGCCAAACTTAACAAGTTATGATAATCGAAAGCTTAACAAAATGTATTGTATTATGTTAATATTTGTATCGGTTTAAGTTGGAAGAAATCCATTTTATGCGAGAAATCTGTTGTCGACAATGTGTTCTTAAAACTTTTTTTGGAGGAGGACAAAAAAAAAACATGTGTTCATGATCTTTTATGACAAAAATACCCTTATAAGAAACACAGAAAAGTGAGAAAAACAAGAGTAAATACATTTTCGTCCCTATGGTTTTCCTTCAATAGCTTTCGTTCCGTACAACTTAGAAACTATGCGGATTTTTATTCCAATGGCTTTCGTCCCTATAGTTTAGAAACTACGGTCTCACCATCATGGTTTACAAAATGCTCGGATTCAATCTCGCCCACTAACATATGTTAATTTTCAGCCATTAAATAAAGGGTATTTTGGTCTTTTTCTTCAAAATTTCTTTTCTATTTATTTTATTAAATATTGTAGTCTTTCTATCATTCAAGCGTTTTTGCAAATCACGATGACCAAACTGTAGTTTCTAACCACCTAGACCAAAAATGTATTTTACTCTAAAAACAAAAATTAAAGGCATATTTGTAAAAATGATATATTTTCTCCTTTCCAGAACACCAAAAAAAAAAACTCCTCTCGTCTTTCATCCCTTTCATTTCTTCCAAAATTCGAGAACACAAAGTGAATATTTTATGTGTTCTTTAAATAATTTGAAACACAATAAACGCAGAAGACTGATCTTTCATACGCCACCGACTACCGGTGTTTCCAGAGATCAACAAATGTCATGAAGAAGATCGAGTAATAAGTAATAAACATGATAAAGTTCTTATTTGTACATAAATAAAAACACAAACTTGAAGATGGTAGATTACGATGGCGGCAGGTGGTGATGGTGGTTATTGGAAGCTAATGGTGCACGGAGTCGGAGATGTAATCTTATTGACGGTAAACAATTGAAAGAGACAGGGTTCAAAAATAAGGTTAGAAATACAGGTGCTATAAATCCAGGGCTGGGCTCAACGATCCAACTTTGCCGCTGCTGATGCATAGCTCACGCTGCTGTCTCTCATGCTTTTACATTGACTCGACTGCTCGTATCGAAGGAACTTTATTTTTATCTTTGTTGAGCAGTTCCTCGACATCTGCTCGTAATCCCAGAGATTTATTAGACTCCCGCAAAGATGATAGAATTACACTACCAAGTGACCTCAAGCATTCATCTCTAAACCTATGTTTGGCAACTAGCTAATAAGCTAGTTGTTGGCTGATAAATGAGTTGTCAGTTGAAAAACGAGTTAGTGGCTAATAAGTTAGTTACTAGTCATGTTTGGTTAAAAACTAGCTCTAAGGCTTGATGACAATGTAAAATGACCTAAAAGAACATGTTGAAAAATTAATTGGAAAAATACAAGGGGCATCATTGAAACAAAAGTGGAAAAGAAAAGAAAAAAGATAGTTACCAAACATGGCCTAAGTCAAAGGTCAAAATACACTCTTCATGACCATTTGAAATGGATTTTCGGTTTTCAAATCAGGTGACGTTAGTCGGTGTAAACGGAAGTAGCTGTCATTTTTTCGTGGAAGGGAATGATGTTTACTTACATGTAGAAATACGCTGATGGGATGCCGTCCGCAAATGGTATTGTCGGTCTCCGACAAGTACTTTTTGAATTCATCTGGATCTCCGGTTTCTATAATCTCCATCCCCATCTTGTCCAAAACCTCGATAGATTTATGGATCGCTCCATGTTTTTTGTCATAGTGCATGTAGTTAAACCTAAAAAAAAAAATTATGTCCCAAACATGAACTAAAAAACAAACCAAACCGGTCCATATATATCCCACCCGGAGGTGGGATACGGGGAATGGAATGTAGGCAGACCTGACCTCTACCCCAAAGAGTAAAGCTACTGTTTCTGTGAAGGCTTGTGCAAAAAAAAAAGAAAAAAAAAACTTGCTCAAAAAAAATTGCAGACAAAGAACTTAAGTGAAACATACCGAGAACCCCAGTGACAAAAATCCGAGGACACTGAAAAGAAATTTGTGGGGTCATCGATATATTTGGCGAGCAGCCGTCCATACATCGCTTCATTTTCAGCACTTACAGCCCCGACCAAAATAGGAACAACTTTCACCGAATACCTGTAAAAGAGCAAACTCAATATAACCAAACCAAACCAAGCAAACCCACCCAGTATATCCCAAATCAAGATGGGTCGGGGGTATTATGTACGCAAACCTAACCTCCACCCCAAAGAGTAGAGTAGTTGCTTTTGTGAAGAATCCTAGCTCGTGAAAAGTGTGTGAAAGAGAGGTGCAAATTCGACTCACCCACGAAATACTTTGGCGAGATAGGGTAAGTGCATTTCCATGCTATGTTCAGCCTCGTCGACTTGAAGATCCATCATGTCAAACTTTCCGGTAGCTTTTAGCTCTTGAATGACTATTATTAACAAATAATATATAATTTTAAATCTAACCGGCCAACATCAAGAAACTATCAATAAAAGTAAGCAAATAAAGATGATGCAACAATACCTTCGAGATCTATAGGAAGGTCGCCTATTGGTGTCCTGTAAACCGTTGCTCTTGAAAGAGCACATTTAGGGGTGTAATGATGATGAGATGGACCAAGAAGAAATATCCTAGTACTGAAACATAAGCGTCCTCAGAATTAGAAACAAATATATCATTGAAACAAAAATGATGTAACAAAATAAATGAATATGTTCATATATATATATATATATATATATATCAATGTATGTGTGTATATATATATGTATGTATCAATGTATGTGTGTGTGTGTATATATATGTATGTAACCAAAGCAAACATACCCTGTGAATCCCAGACAGTGTGGGGTTCGGGAGAGTAGGATGAGACACCTTACCTCTACCCCGAGTAGAAAGGTTGTTTCCAGGAAGGCCTAAATATAAATGTGTATGTGTGTTGCATAAACGTATACTTTTTGGGGAAGAAAAAAAAAAGCTTACATGTTGGTTGGGTCGATGTTTCCAAATGCAAAGGCGGCTGCACGGCCAGAATAAGAATAACCTGCATGTCTAGTGGGTTGGGTTCAATACCGCCACAAGGATGATAAGTTGATTAGAAACTTATTGGGAAGGATGAGCAAGATTGAAAGTGCACATTCACTTACGGAGCAATTACAGCTCGTACATCCGGAGACTTGGTCAAACCACATTCCACGAGCCATCCTTCAAGCTCTTCCTCTAACTTTTGAGCTGATGGAACCAAAAAAAGGGAAAAAAAATGCGACTTCAGACAGTAACCGGATCGCGCTGCATTACACAGGTACACTTCAAGTGTGTGTGTGTAGGTGAAGGTTCAAATAAGAAAGTCAATGTGAATCAATGATTCATATATGAATCATTGGTAAAAGGAAACGTGGGTTCATATATGCATCTTCGTATGTGAATAATTGGTAAAAGGGTAGGTAAGCAAATGTGGGTGTGGGTTCACATATGCATCTTCAAATAGATTTTTTTTTTCGGGTTTACCAATGATTCACATATGAATCATTTATTTCTATGTTCTTAACCTTTTTGCTTTTCTTATTTGTACCTCCCTGTATGTATATATATATGCATTGTGAGTTTGTGTAGATGTATATATGTTTGTGTAGATGTATAAGTGTATGTAGATATAAAGAATCAATACATTTAATTAGAAATCATCAATCGACGAATTCACAAGAATATTAACATCAATCAACCATTGATCACAAAGATTAGTTATCTACCTCAACTAATACTAATCCTAAACAACCATTGACATTCAATTAATGTTAACAACATAACAAAAAACTATTGACTTCAATTAACATTAACATTAGCAACAGAATAACCACCTGTATTTAACTAACCTCAACCCATAAAAAAGAAAATATGAAATGGAAGGTTGAAGGACAAAATGACAAAGTGGTAATGAAGGAATAATGAAGCATGCCTGAGGTAAAGCAAGGTCCCTAATGGTGATAAGTCCATTTTCTTATCCCTTTTTGTGTAGTATATTAGCTAAAAAGATAGATAAAAAGGCTTGGATGTCATTTAAATCAAAGGGAATTATACTTCTATACCCCCTAATATCATCATAATACTTGTATCCCAAGATCAATAACATAAAAATGTTTGCCCTTTAAATTATTTGATGTGTGCAATTCCAATAGCAGGCATGGTGCATGACCAAGGCTTCTAAAGTGTAGCAATAGGAGTAATAGAGGATGGATGTATATTGGATTCATGCCACAAGTAGAAAATTTTATGAGAAAAGACACAAGGACAGCTATTAAAAGAAAACTAGAAGTCTAATCCACCTAAACTAAGGGGCCGTTTACCAAATACTTACCGCGCAAGCGCTTACCACAAGAGTCACCACTCTCGTCACTTACCTTATCAGGTAACATTCTCGGCCATCAAATTGAATTGCTGGTAAGCGCTAACCGGGTAAAAGTCTTCCCTCACTTACCGGGTAGGATTCTTGTTTCATTATCCATTACATTCTTGCCAGGCCTCTTACCGGGTAAGATTAATGGTCTTTGCCAATTGCCATATTCACCTGACAAGGTAAGTGACACCCTATAAGCGCTTACCTGTAAGCGTTTGGTATACTGTCGATGTAAAGCATCTCCTAAAAGTGGGATTTTGGCGAAATTAGCCCTTTTAGACATGTGTCAAGAGAACAGAACAACAAAGTAACAAAAACATCTTCATAGCTTAGAATTATCACCCCTAAGGACTCCTTAAGGGAGCATTTGGCATGGGACAAGACTGGGATAAAAATATATTGCCACGAGTTTGCTGACATTAGACCGGGATAGAAAGTAAATTACTAAACTACCCATGTCAAGTTAAAACCCTATTCTTTCACCCGCCTACCTCACTCTTGTTCGTCCAATCCAGTCCATGTTTATGCTAACTTGAGATGGGTATTTGTATCAAAATAATATAGCATAAGGTTTTAATCTTCTTATTGTGTGAATATATATATATATATATATCAAATATACACCACCTTTTAGAACACACACTATGAAATCGCAGCAAGTGTTGAGCATTAATTTCCAAAATACTTAAGAAACCAGCCAACACTAAAACAATTGTTGAATTATTCTTAAGCTTTTGTTCAGAATCGAACCACCCTAATTCTTCAAAGAAGAAGTGCCTAAATTAATTATGTATAAACAACAAAAGGGACGATCTTTAAATAACTGGAGTTGGACCAATTTCTCACACTCTCATTGCATCTTTCATCATAAGCCTGAAAATTGATTAAAAATCCACAGAATTTCTAGCAACTACAGCTTTAAAAATCATTCAAAACTTCATTATCCATCAAATCGAACAAGATAGAAAAGCGGATGATCGATCATAAAGGAGTTGTGGAATTGAAGTAAGAGTTTGGATGGAACTTACGATTATTGGTGTACCATGAACCTGCGTGGGATGGCCTCCTGATCTTCTCCATGGATTAGAAACAAAACCCTAGAACGAACTGGAATGGTAGTGAGATTCTGCGAGACAACAAATAGAAATAGCAGAAGTTCTTACTTACAGAATACGTCGCTTGATTCCTACTTCGATACGTTTCCTGACCGGAACAAATTGCAAGATTAGCCCTTGCCTTTTGGTAAATCAATCATATTAGATTTTGTTTCCTTAAATTCTTTTTGAAAATTTAAAAAAAAATACCAACAAACTATCTATATCTATAATAATCTATAGGGAAATTGATCGAAATGGGTCAAACTCGGGGCGGGATTGGCCTCCTAGCCATCCCTCTCCCCGATTTATCCAAATGGCCCAAACGACGCAAATGGAGATCCAGGACGCAAATGGAGCCCTAGAGCCCTAGGGCGCAAGGGCTCCATTTGCGCCCCTGGGTCTTCTCTTTTATACTGAACGACCGACATTAAAACCCCACCAACCATTTTTAAATACATCCATCGATTCTTCCAAATTCACGCCGGAGAAGTGTCGTTTTCTTGCCCCCACACCGACGATCTGCCATTTTTTTTATTCTAATTGGGACCACAAATGGAGGTTAGTGACTTCTTCTAACTTTTCTACCTATTTTTAACTGATTTTTTGTATATTTTTTGTTGTATATTTTTATTGATAATTTGTTGTATATTGGTTGAATGATAATTGTTTGTTGTATATTTTTGTTGATATTTTGTTATATATTTTCTAGGAATAATATAACAATTATCCAGGATTTCAAAACATAAAATATGTAGAGAAAAAAAGAAAGTTAATATTAAAAAGTTGTTAACTGAAAATATTAATTATAGTACAAAAAATTGTCATCCAAAAAAGTTATGTGTTGCCAAATTTTGATAAATTGTATATTTTTCTTGATAATTTGTTGTATATTTTTGGATGATAATTTATTGTTGTTATTTTTGTTGATAAGTTGTTATTTTTGTTGATAAGTTGTTGTATATTTTGGATGACAATTTTTTGTATTTTTTTTGTGTTGATCGATTTTGTTGTTATGTATTTATATGGTTTTAAATGGTTGTAGTTATCATTTTTGGAGTGGATGATAATTTTTTTTTTCCGTATATTATCATTTTATATTTAGGGTTATAATTTTAATGTCATAGTTCTAAATTTAATGTAGTTATTAATATAGTTTACACAAATTATAGAATATTTTACAATAGGACAATAATTTTGTAAATACCCAAAAATCCGTAACTTTAAAAATTTACACGAAAAAATTGTTAACTTTAGAAACTGACACTTTAGGTCCCTTAACTTTAGAATTTTACACTTTAGGTCCCTCTACTTTAGAAACTGACACTTTAGGTCATCTACTTTAGAATCTGACACTTTATGTCCCTTAACTTTAGAATTTGACACTTTAGGTCCCTTTACTTTAGAATCTGACATTTTAGGTATTATAACTTTAGAACCTGACACTTTATGTCCCTTAACTTTAGAATTTGACACTTTAGGTCCCTTAACTTTAGAATCTGACACTTTATGTCCCTTAACTTTAGAATCTGACACTTTATGTCCCTTAACTTTAGAATCTGACACTTTAGGTCCCTTAACTTTAGAATTTGACACTTCAGGTCCCTCTACTTTAGAATCTGACACTTTATGTCCCTTAACTTTAGAATTTGACACTTTAGGTGGCTCTACTTTAGAATCTGACACTTTAGGTCCCTATACTTTAGAATTTGACACTTTAGGTCGCTATACTTTATAAACTGACACTTTAGGTCGCTAAAGATAAGTATTATATCATTATTATGCAGGGACCAAATTTCTACAATGCAAAGTTGAACCTGAAGAGTAAGATAGGGGTGGTGGATTTGATTCGCCAGAAATTGAACCCCACACGATTAGCACTATTTAGAGAGACATGTTTCGGTCATTGGTTGGATCTGACCGATACAACTACCGACCCTATCTTGGTGCACATATTTTTACAGACCCAGGTATTCCCGCCAAACCTACGGGATGATGAGATGTTATTCGAGGTTGGTGGTCGCCGTCTTCGTTTCGGTCGTGAGGAGTTCTGTCTCATCACAGCACTTCGTTTCGGACCGGACCCGAAGATGCATAAGAATAGGTCCACTGGTTTTGTTAGACGGGTGTTCCCACGAGGCACGCTGACGGTGCGGAACATCCAGGATTTATTCAATCTGATCGGCACTGATGACTAGGGGCGGGCGCATATCGATGACGATTCTGCCGTCCGTATTTGTCTCATGATGATGGTTGAGTTGTTCTTTCACGGTCATCAGTTGACCAAGCAGCTTCCCGATCATCTACTTCAGGCCATTGATGATTTGAGCGTCTTCAATCGGTTTCCCTAGGGATCCCATATTTGGGCCCACACCTACAAGCAGATGAATGCAGCGATCCGAAAACGACCGGAGCATGGATATAAGATGTCGTTATCTGGTTTTTTATTTGCATTCAAGGTTAGTAAGTTGATATCAAATTAATACTTTTATAATCTACACGAATTCCCTATTTCTACAAAATATTTACTACTATCTTGGTATTCTAATTCACAGATATGGATCTTAGAGACCTTTCCCATGGCCAGCACGTTTTATATTTTGACCACCAGGATGCCACGTGTTGTTCGTTGGGATAGGTCTTCGATTGGTATTGTTAGCAATTATGCCTTTGCTCTCATAGATGTATCGACGGTAAGTTACATTGACTACAACGGAAAAAAATTGTATTACATGAGGCCCTCGTGTGGATTTCTAACATGATTATTTTTCAATATATTAGCCCGAGCGTTTCCCATGTGAACGACTTGAGCCTACACCATGGGAGGAGAGCCAGGAATGGTATATCTTGAGCGATCGTTGGTTTAGTAGTTTGGAGGGGCGTCGACCGTCGAAGAGGTCGAGAGTTATGCAGGTTGTTGACGCGGGTGAGAAGTCATTCTAAGTTATCCGATATTTATAATTTTTTATAACGAGAAGTCGTTCTAGTGTTTATGATATTTATAATAATGTTGTTAATTGTGTGTTCGTCGTCATCTTCTTCCTGTTCTTCTTCTTCTCTTTCTTCTTGTTGTGTTTCAGGAACAACATCTGGGGTATCATCAGATTCATCCACACCGCCTCCGGTGTTTGAAGTACCACCGAGATCACTTCCACCGGACATCGATGAATCGACAAACACACAGAGTGTTGACAAATTATTTTCACCGTCAATAAATTGAATGAAAGACGAAACATCGTCAGAGTTGCATAACTCATAAAGGGCACCATCATATTTATATGATATTCTAATCCTACCAAGAGCAGGATCGTAAGAAATTTTCTGTGAATACAACTAACCAACCTCCGACGCGTAATGTTTGAAGCCACCTTCACGCGGGTTATCGGTTGATCGGTAACATACTCCCACCCGTTATCTGTCTGTTGCCATGAACCACCGCTTAAGAGATGTAGCTTCACTTTATCCTCTCCGGAAGTCATATTTTTTAAAAATACACAGAAAAGGAAGAAATACAAGGAAACAATTGTATGAAATTGTGGATGAAAAGTGTGATTTATATCTTCAATGGTTGCTAGATTTAAAGCAATAATTTAGGGAATCAAATTTGTACCACCACAGGGAAATAATTCATCTGCTAAAGTTGATTTGATATCACAACTTTTTGAAAAATACAGTACACATCAACTTGAAAAACCAGCTTAAAAACGTGAAAAAATAACAAACCATCCAAAATATAAGGAGAAACCCTAATTAGGGTCAATATCAGCTTGACACGTGCCCAGGGACGCAAATGGCGCCCAGGGGCGCAAATGGAGCCCGATGGCGCAAATTGCGCCTGGACGCAATTTGCGCCCCTGGGTGCCATTTGCGTCGTTTGGGCCATTTGGGTAAACCGGGGAGAGGGATGGCTAGGAGGCCAATCCCACCCCGAGTTTGGCCCATTTCGGTCAATTTCCCTAATCTATATCTGTACTATATTATAAAGCATGGAAAAAAAACTCTTAAATACAAATTATTAGACATAAGGTACCATCATTTTATGCAAGATTTTAAAAATCTCTTAATTTACAAGCATCAAAGTACAAGATACATATTACTACTGCAGGCTTCTAACACCCACCAATTTGGTATGTGCAGGGTCTTCCTTTTATGCAGACATTTCCATATATCACTATTAATTAATATATTATATTACTATAATTTTGTTTTAATTATATTATTAAATATGTAATTGGTTATTTTTTCTAGATGTCATTAAAATATATAAGATAATCATTGAATTCTAACAAAATACTTAATTTTTTTATATAAAAAAAATTATATTATTAAGCCTAAATTAAACAAATTTATAAAAAAAACATTATCACTTTCTCAAAACCATCCAAAATCATATTGTAAATCGACAAAAATAAAATAAAATGAAACATTAAAATCGTGATGTATCTCGCTGCATTGTGCGAGTACGCTTCTAGTACTATATTATAAAACATTTATAAAAAAGCTCTTAAATTTATTTAATGTTAATTACTTAAAATATCTTAAAAACAACCATTAAAGTTTTATGTATTATATTTAATGTTATTTAGGCTATGTTTGACAACTAGCTTATCATTAATGTCTCCCATCTACCCCAACCTCTTGATCATTAATGTTATTCTAGGTGCTTTTGGGCATTTATTGTAAGAAGGGTCAAGCCTCCTCAAGATCCCAACCTCATCTTCTCATCATTTGTTTTTTGGATCCAAGGTTTTAAGCAACAAGCCAACAACCCTACAAGGTGAGTTCATTCTCATTTTACAAACTTTATACATGTTAAAGTGTAGGTTTTAACATTCTAAACATCGCCATTTTGACTACTTCTTTATTTAGACGAGTTTTCATCAAAACCTAATTTTTGGAGATTTTAGGGTTTACTTAGATGGATATGGTTGCAAGGTTGAATAACTAATATTTTTGGATTATTTGTGGTTTACACATTTGTAGAACATGCTTTCCTCAAATTTTAAGTTTAAGCACTTTGGGTTAAAACTAGGTTTTGAAATGCTGGGACATTTTGAGTGAGAACTTGTGGAAATTGAGTTATTATGTGGAAATGATATTCAAATGGATATTTTGGGAACCATGAACTTTATGAGGATTTATTTGAAAACTTGGTTATGCCTAGGGGTGTGCAAAACCAGAAAAGTCCGAAATCCGAACCCGAATTCGAACTGAAAATAAGGTGTTTTTGCAAAACTCGAATACCCCGAAATCCGAAACCCGATTTTTTTGAAAATATTTGGGTTCGGGTTGGGTTTGATCTTTGGCCACCCGACCCACCCGCAGGACCGTTCCTGGGGGAGGGCAGGTCGGGCGTACGCCCAGGGCCCACGAGAAATAGGGACCCAATTTTTTTAGTATATAATAGTTTTCAAAAAATAATAAATAAAAAGGACAAATTCTTTTAGTTGCTAATAGGGCCCAAAGAATTTCATATTATATCATGTCCCAAACATGTATTAATTAATTACATTGAAAAAGAAAATATGTTAAAAGTTAATTCATTGTACATTTTATAATGTTGTTTATTGTTTCTCTAAGTTTTTTTTATCTAGTATCAAAGTTTAAAACTAAATGCCTAAAAAACTTTGATATATTCTCCATCATTCATCTCCCACTTGCCTTATTTATAAATTCAATGTCTAATGGGACCCAAAAAAATTTGTATTATATTGAGGGCCCAAATACATGTATTCATTAATTACATTGGAAAAATTGGTCCTTCATTTTATGGTATTACCAATTGTTTCTTTAAGGTTTTTTTTTTTTTTTTTTTTTTTAATCTAGAATGAAAGTCTAAAACTATTTACCTAGAAAATATTGATACTATTATCATTTATCTCCCACTGACTCCTTTAATTATTCCATCCACATGAACTCTATATTTGAATTAGAATATAGTAGATTTCTTGTTATTAACTAAGAGAGCACGCTCCTAACTTTTGAAAAAAATTACCAACCATATGAGACAGTTCAACTTATGGCTATACCCTTATTTTTTCAAACATTATTGACTATTTATAATTACCTAATATTGCGTGCATGACTCTTAAGTACTCTTTAATTTCTAAAGAAATAATAAAATCTTAAGCGATAACCAACATGGGTGTTGATTCTTTGGTGGTTCCAAAAAAATCTGTTTCAACCCTAAAAGTTTAAAACGATGATGAAAAATATTAACCTAACATGAGATGAAAACCCAATTGATTTATATTGATTTACATATATTATTACTTCGAATAGTCAATATTTTGTCCCAAAATTATCTCATTTTATCTATTATATCTACATCATAATGTTTTTTTGGGAAAGGGTGTCCTAGGTATGCCTAGATTAATCCCTTGGCAAATTTGGAATGTAAGACATCAGCTCTGATTAAACCTCAGTGGCCACAATTGTTTACATCATAAGGTTGTTTTTGACGGTTGAACAAATTAACGATGCTATGTAAAATTTATATGGCAGATAATATTAATTTAAAAATAATTATTGCTTGATTTTGCGTCTAAGAGTACTCAAAAAAACGATTTAACATGAATTTAGTATTTCTTGAATTTAGTTTTATTTCTTATGATAAAAACAATATATCAAAGATTTTTTTTTTCATAATTATCGAGGGCCTTTTTCTACATCTTGCCCAGGGCCTATAAAATGTCAGGAACGAGTCTGCCCACCCGAAAACCCGAAATAGTATACATACATATTTGTATATTATATAAATATATTTGTTTGTCTAATTATCTTTTGAAAATCATAAATTCTAGTCGGTCGAAATGTTTTCTAATTTATAAATTTACTATCGACTTCATCAATCTCTCAATCGATTGAGTTCATTCTCAAAATCGATTGAATTTATATAAATTTTTTGCATTATAATAATATCTGAAACCCGACCAACCCGAACCCGAAGCAACCCGAAATCCGAAACCTAAAATTCGAGTCTTGATTTCCATATCCGAAATCCGATCGGGTTTTTGATTTTTTCACCCGAACCCGACCGACCCGCCCGATGCACACCCCTAGTTATGCCATTAATGGCATCTTATTTGTTTTGAGAATCTTGATGGGAGATTGATTATAAAAATTTAATGGTATTTGGTTAAATAGAATTTGTTGTTTGGTTAGTATTGAGTGGAATGGATCCATAAGCACTAGAGTCAATGTTCGATGATGGAATGCTACTTTTCCACATTGAGGCACGTTAGGCATCGACAGTATGGTATAAGTCCTACGTGCTAGTATGTTTTCTTGGATGAGGATAACTCAATGTATAGACCTAGAGGGGTTGAAGTTGACATTCCATGGGTGTATGCTTTAAGTAGTCGAGCTCGACATCCAATACGTGTATTGCTATGTGATTGGTTTTACTAACATGTCAAGTGACTTACTTTTATGTTAGTAAGCGGGACTCCTCCGTCAACCCAAGAGGTATTTTGTATACAAGTGAAATTTTATCCATGTTTGTTTATCTACTTATCCGCATTTATTGCTTTAAAATTTATCGTCTTCTCCCATATAATTGTTTGTTCTTACTAGGCTTTAGCCTAACACTTTTCCTTAAAATGACATGTATAATAGGTCATTCTAGCGGTGGGACTCCTTGGGTCTGAGTGGAGAGCCTTGAAGAGAAAGTAACCTTTTTGGGAGTATATAGAGCATGCATTTTGGTATAGTGATAGCATACTTTTGAAAGCATTTTGGTATAGTGATAGCATACTTTTGAAAGTGAGATAGCAACACCCGTCCATAATCTAAACTTCATTGGTCAAGATTAGTAGGTTGTTGAGTTATATTTCACTTAGTTATTTGTAATGTTAACGCAACTTTATTGTTCCCCTTTTTTGGGTGATTTGTTACACAAGTTTTCGTTTTATTCTGCATTTATTCAGGTTCAATCCTCGGATTCCCAGAAAAGGTCCTTGATCTTTGACGAGGTCCTGGCCGACCTTCCCACTTTCTCTTCTCACCCACACGGGCCATCTCTCGCTTACTCTGGACAATGTCATCTTCTACCAATTGTGATTCTTTGATCTCCTCTTGCAAGGTGGTCACCCTCGCGTTTCTCATGGCGGTCTTCATTTCCGCAGGCAATCCCTTGTGATATGCTTTTATCTTGGCTTTCTCATCGAGGGCTAGGAGCCCTACAAAATTTAACTTCTTTACAAACAGTCTCGAATAATCGGCTATCGATCAGTCCCCCTTTGTCAAACCCCAAAACTCGTCATCTATCTTATCAAGTGCCCTCTCATTATAGTATTTGTCCATTACCTTCTTCTTGAAGTCTTCCCAAGATAGCCGAGCCAAGATCGCCAGCTCGAGGGTCGACCGTAACACATTCCACCATACTAAGGCATTTCCCCGAAACATTTGAAAGGCAAATCGGACCTTATGAACCTCCCCGTATTCACAGGACTCAAAATCCACTTCCAATTCCCTTAGCCAATTCATGCAGACTACCGGGTTAGTAGTACCCGTAAATTTGGACGATTTGCAACTTAGAAATGAATTGAAAGAGCAAGTCCTCTCCACCCGTCTTGCGTCGTTAGCCACCAGCTCTACAGTTGGTATCACATTCCCAGTGCCTCCTAACCCTGCGACTACCACATTCTCGGCCACAACCTGGTGTCTACGGTGGCTAATATATCTATCCTCCAACAGCTTCATAAAAAGTTCTTGTTGTTTGGCCATTGCTTCATTCATGAACCGCATCATATTGTCCATCATCATCGATTCGGGAGTTGCTTATGTCAAGACTGAGTTTGAGGATGCCAGATTAATCCTTGGTATGTGTTCGAGTCCCCCACCCAATATGTTGGATATGTTGGAAAAAGTTAGTAAAATATATGGTTTTTTACTAACTTTGGACACATTTAAATACATGTATATGTATTATATATATTTAACTCTTAGTGGGTTTGTGTTCTCCTATATGTGAGCTTCAAAACGATATATCATGTGTCCAAAACGGAATGTGTTAATGAGATATCGATGCTCAAAGTTGTATGTTTGGGATGAAATTGGCAAAAATCAAGTGGGTGTGGGAATATGTCCCACAAAGGAAGAAGGAGAAAACATTCTATGGTTTATAACCATGAATGTGGGAGGGGCTTACAAGCTCATTTGATTGGTTTTACTCAAACTCCTACCCGCGCGCAGGGGGGGTGCCGATTGAGATTTTCGTAAGCTAAATCGGCAAACTTGTGCGTGGGTGCGACCTGCGGACACGAATGCAACTCCGAAATCTTGTGCTCGCACGATTTGGTTTTTGCGAGTTTTTGTTTTGATCCAGTGGCCCGGGCGGGTTATGTCGCGGGCTAAACCGCACGGCAACCCGTGCCGTGCACTGGAGTGTAGAGTCAATGTCGCGGGTTAACTCGCACGGTTACCCGCGTCGTGCACTGGATTGTGGACGAGAAACAGTGCACCGGGCGGGTTGTGCGGCGGGTTTACCCGCGCTGCGCACTGTTGTTGATTCCTTTGTAACTCCCGAATCAAACGTATTGAATACGGAAATTAATATTTTAATTACCGATTAATTATTGAATTAATCATTTCGATTTTAGGATTAATTCTTTAATTAATTGGGTTTAATTATATATTAATTGTGTCGGTTTTGTTTTCAATATAAAAGGGGAGTCCGGTTGCCATTCCAAGGACACACAAAATACCGAACTCAACACATATCTCTCTGAAAGCTACTGCATACACAGATTTCCGGTGACTTTTCAGGCAATTGGTCATCTCCGGCAGTACTACTGCTTTGGCTGTTGTACCCTAGGAACAGACGACGAATATGTTTAAGGAAATCGTGTGTAACACGAGCTTCAGCCTCTGTTCTATATCCTCTTCTATTTTCTTTATTGTTGTCTTATAATCTTTAGTTGATTATTTTCTGAGTTCTTAATCATTCGTTGATTAATTTTGTTTACTATATGTATTATTAAAATACATAGAGAAAAACCAATAGGATATAGGCGGAATCACCCTTGCCTCAACCCCTTCTGTTTGATCGACAGTCGATGTGGTCGCCTCGTGACCTTCCGGTGGAGTTATCGGCCTACTCCAAGTGTTAACCATCCTAGTCTGCCACATATGTTGGGAAAATTTTCAAAATAAACTAGGAGTCTTAGTTATTTTGGGTTGTGTCTTAGGAAGAAAAGAAAAGTTAGCTTTTGGTGGGTTTCACCTTGTCCCACATAGGTGAAAGAATAAAATAAAAGTGGGTATATTAGTGGAACCATTTTTCTTATATTAATTTATTATATATTGGAAATGGTGGGGGCTCCACAAGGGTGCAACACACCCTTACGCGCGAGCGATCGTGGGCGTGGGCGCAATGTGGCGCTTTGATGACGTACTTTGCACTTCGCACACACGCATCACCGCGAGCCGCAAATTTTATTTTCGACGGGTTCAACAGTGACAACCCTGATTTGATGCGACGGTTTGGAAGGCTTGTTGGTGAACAAACGCGACGGTTCATGAGTAGGTGTTTCCAACAGTTGCGACGGTTGGGTTAAAAGGCATCTACTCGTGAACCAACACGATGGTTCGGCCTAAGGGGTGTCCTGGACAGATGCGACAGTTCATGCATAGTGTTGTCTGTCGCAAAAGCTATGCAAGGCACCTAATTGAACAGTTGCGACAGTTCAAAACGTCACGAATGGTGACTACTGTCACAAAATCCTGCAGTCATGACTCTTCAAAGGGTTATGACATTCTCCTATATATATCCACCTCTAGACACCAAAATTTACAACTCTTTTTTTTATATACCAGATTACCTAAATGATGTTTTGCTATAGAACTACATCCTTTAGGCTTTACGAAATCCTTGTTTACTCAATAGTTTAACCGGGATTATCACCACTTGTACAGTGTTGATAATCATTCTACATACTTTGCTTTATTGTATCTTGAGAAGCAATTCGCCAAAACCCAAAGCACCTACGGTGGAGGCGAAATTGCTTTAAGGATAGAGAGATCACTCGCCTTGAAAGCAACAAGTAGTAGAATTTCTTATCTATCTATACCTTTAGTCTTAGAACCCCAAATTCAACAACATACACACGAAAACGTAGATGAGGGTTTCTCATTCTTTCTTCCAAAGTTCAATCATCTCCAAAATACGCATTTGAAAACACATAAAACACTATTACCACGAAATCTTTAGACCAAAACTTAGTAATAGTCAAAACCTTAGTTTTGACCTAATTGCTCATAATCATATAAGAACACTTTAGTTAGAAACTACTTTAGGAAAACCAATATGGATGACTTTATATGGCCATAGGACACATATGAATATGATTTCCATAATATGCGATTATCAACAAGATTAGGGAAAAATCGAGTAATCATACCATTATCACAGGTTTTTTGGTTTGAACTTCTATATCACACAATTATTACACGATAAGGTTAAACTCGAGTTCCTTGTATGATCCCAGAATTTTCGATTATCGCATGATTATCACGACTGATCACATATTGTATCACACAATTATCATATATTGTATCACACATATATCACGGTTCAAATATCACATGATTCGGAAAACTCGAGTAAACATTCACTTGATTGTGTATGAATGAACCTGTTTGCCTTCTTGAAACGCCAGTAATATCATGCAGGCTTTCAAAACAAATTCAAGCGTATAAGTATTCAGGTTTGGGCATCCTCTGTTGTCAAACACTTCATACTAAGGTGCTATACTGTATGATATTAAATCCTATAGTTTATTAAATCTATAAAATTACAAAGATCCTGGAAAATCCTGACCTTCTCATAGCCCTACGGACGAGCTAGTCTATAGTGGTTATATATCTCTAAGAAGGCAATGCCCTCCCTACTGGTCGCCGAATATAACTCTTTTTTGCCGTTCTGGTTGGCTTAGGGCGGTTCAAACTTCTAACTGGATTGTTTTGTTGGTGAGATATGGGATTTGGATAAATCTCTAATGATGGAATTCCAAGAGAAAATGTTTGGATTTAGGGTTTGAAAGAGTAGTCTTTCGGCATATAGAATATTGCCCACATCATAGAGAGAGCACAATAACTGACGATTTTCGCACGCACGCGCAAGAGAGAAGAGAGAGAGAGGGAGGGGGAGGGAGGGAGGGGGGGGGGGAGAGAGAGAGAAGAACATGGTGGAGAAAGGCAGCGATCAAGTAAGGATATAGGAGTGGATTTGTTGTAGATCCAAAGAAATCAGATAGGTATCAAATGGTAAGCAAAATATGTAGTCGAAAAATATGGGATAATTACAATTAATTAAATTATAAAAATTATGATAAATATATAATTACATTACTATCCTCAATGATTTATTTTTATTTATTATAATTTAAATTAGGAGTTAACTAAGTTGGAGGTCCACAACTGTTCTCACATTTTCGTAAAACATGGGGTTCTCATTTGAACTCTCGCCTATATATACATATATATAGACAAGGATTGTGTGAGAATATGTAAATATTCAAATGAGAAACCCCAAAATTTTGAGGATAGGAGAAGAGATGTCAACCATTAGATGAGATTTTTCAATGTCCAAAATCATAAGAGAAAAGTATGTAAATATAAAAAAAATTACGACTAATTTAAAGAACCTAAGAAAGTTGAAAGGGGTATTTTGAAACTTTTGTATATGTCTAATCCAAGCCATTGAATCACTAAGCCACTATGTTTTCAAAAAAATTTACTCACTTTCTTTTTTTAATTAAAATTAGATTACCTATTTTCTTTTAGAGTAAATTACAAATTTGGTCCCTGTGGTTATTCAAAATTTTGGATTGGGTCCCTCAAAGTAATTACATGTATGGTCACTGTGGTTTTAATTTTGTTTTGGATTGAGTCCCTTTCCCTAACTCCACTAACTGATGCTTTGTTAAGACAAGGGTATTATTGTCTTTTTAGAATTTATTTAATTTAATTTTTGACATAACCCAACAGTCTATATGTGTTATAAATCAGCACCTAGATCTCTTTCTCTCTCTATCTCTCTCGTTGATCTTTGATACAGAGAGAGACGAGGAAGAAATCAACACAACAATGACTGTCAGTGGCGGTGACGTTGGCGATCTCAAATCCTCATCAATCTCATAATGGACCTACACCGTCTCCCAGCGATAAACCAGCACGTCCTCGACAAGTCAAACCTACACGTCCTCCGCCGTTAGATTAGTTTCGCCGTCGACTTCTTCATCTATGGACTTGGAATCTACATCCTTTAACTCTTCTTCGCTTTCCTTTCTCCTCAGGTTGATCCAGAACTTCAAGATGGCCCTTCCCTACCTACTCTCGGATCCGAAGAATTCCGTCCATTTGTTCGTCGTCTTCCTGAATTTAAGTTCTGGTGAGTTCCTTTTTCACTTCCTCTGTTCATAATCGTATTTTTGGATGAGTGTGTGTGATTATATGCGGTAGGATTTCACAATTTGAAGATCACGTCTTTTGATTTCTGGTAACCGATGACAACCCAACTCCAGATATGAAAATCTCGTCTTCTAATTCCTGGGTATATCACCGAACGAACAACGAACGATCTAAGGTTTGATGTAAAGGTGGCTAAGTTAGGTTTTAGGTTACTGTTTCCATTTTCATTTGAACCTACTTTCGTTGAAGAAGATGAAAGACTGGTGTGTGTTTGCCATGATTACATGGACTAATGAAGAAGATGATGATGAAAGCTGTTTTCGGTGAAGATGAAGCTGGTTTTTGTTGGTTTTTATTGGTTTTCGTCGAAGACAAACTGTGCTCTTCATTTTGGAATGGCCATGGAAGCTGGAGATTGAGGAAGAATGGCCAGAGACTTAGATGGAATATATTACATTAATAAATATAATATGTATAAAATTAAAAGGGAATGTAAATTGACCAAGTGACCCTTAGATTTAACGGACCCAAGTTAATGAAATTAGAAGTAGGGACCCAATCCATAACAAAATCAAAACCACAATGACCATACCTGCAATTATTTCATTTGGGGGACCTAATCCAAATTTACATAAAAACCATAGGGACGAAATCTGTAATTTACTCTTTCTTTTAAATTAAATTATCTAAAATATAATCAATAATTTATTTAAATAAATTATACTAAAAAACGAAAATTTCATTATCTTTAATTAAAATATAGGACGATAATCAAATGAGAACCGTAAAAAGATTGAGGACCGTGAAGACTAATCTTAACCATTCAAAGGTTTTAATCAAAGGTCATTTTTTGTAATACTATTGAAAATTTGGGAAGTTTGAGGGCAAATTTGTAATTTAATATCTTAATACATATAGTCATATTCTCTCCCAAGTTGCACTAACCAGTTAAATCAATATCTATCGTCAATCGATCTTCAACCTTCAAGTTCTTCTCAATTTTCTGACTAATATCCCTTGCCGGAGAAAGAAATCAATATCCCTCGCCGGAAAACCATCAATTTTCTTCTCCAGTATGTGAATCGATTCTCCCCTGCCTTCAATCTCACTGCGTCTTTATCCAAACATTTCAACAGTAAGTTTGTCTCCTTCTCAATAACCACGATTTTGTTCGTTTTATTGTTCATTTTTACAGAAGTCTAGGAAATGTATTCTCTAGGGCATTGAAATTTGTGTTTTATTTCATAAGGTGAAATAATATAGTCGGTGTATGTTTCATTCGGTGAATCTCTATGTGTTTCAAGAAAGATTTTTTTTCTTCAGAAATTATGAAAATTGTGTTTGATTTCATATGATGAAATGACATATATATGATAATATGAACATAATGTTTGGATTTCATATGGTGAAATATCATATTTATAAAAACTTTGTTTTTATTTCATGAGGTGAAATAGAATGTGTTTCATCTGGTGAATTCTTTTACAAAAATGACGATTATACCCTTTTCATATGGTGTAACAATTTTTAATTAAAGTCATAGGATCAAAATCAAATTACGGCTTAGATCGATTCTCATGGTTCTCAACCTTTTTTTGGTTCTCACATGATTTAGCTCCTATATATATGTATATATATTTTAAGATTCACATATGAATCTTAAACTAATTCAGAATCTCGATTGTAAATTGTAAATTGACTCACGTTACAAGTTATAATTAAGATTCACATGTGAATCTATGTTAAAATTCACGTGTTCACATATGACTTTTAAACTGATTCATATCTCAGTTATAAATTTTAAATTGATTCACGTGTTCACATATGAATCTTAAACCGATTCAGGATCTCGATTATAAATTTTAAATTGATTCATGTGTTCACATAGGAATCTTAAATCGATTTAGATTCTCGTTTATAAATTGATTCACGCACAGGTTGTGATTAATATTCACATGTGAATCTATGTTATGGCTCACATATTTACATATGAAGCAATGAAAAACATGATGTTCGTGTTCCCATATGAGATTTAGACTAATGAGATTTAACTTGATTTGTAGATTATAAAATCGCCAATTATTTTAAGGTGAAAATTTGGATAAAAAATAGATGATTATCAATATCCAAAATGTTATAGAAAATATAGAAGATAAATTAGGATATATGATTTTTTTTTTCTCTTAGTTATCTTAATTAGTGAAAAAAAAGACTTGGAAATATAAATTTTAAACTAGTGGTTGATAATGTTTTTCCATTCTTAAATTTTTGGGTTTCTCATTTGAACCTAACATTAGGGGTGCTCGTGGGTTGGATTGATTGGGTTGAAGGTATTTAAACAACTCAACTCAATGCTTGTGGTTTGAACAACCCAACCCAAACCAAAGTACAAGTGTACAACCCAACCCAACCTTAACTATACAGGTTGGCCGGGTTGATACTTTGGTAAATCAAAATATTCTCCTAATTTGTTTTCTGTAGTCTACTCATAAACTTTTTTTTCATAATCAACCACTTGGACAACTTATCCATACTTCTTAAATTTCAACTATATCATATTCAGTTAATTTTCTCAATTTACATATATATATATATATATATATATATATATGTTCACAGTTATTGAATATATATACAAATGAGTTATATAGAGATGGATAATAAATTGAAAATATATGTATATGAAGAGAGTACGTGATGGTTTAATTGTCTAATGTACATATTAATAGGTACTCAACAATCATATTAAATACAAGAAATAAAAGGATATTTGGTTCATTGTGTTGGGTTGGGTTCAAATAAAAGTAACCCAATATCAACCCAATACCTACAGTTTGAAGATTTTACAACTCGATAAGACATCGTGTGATTTTACACTAAGGGGGCGTTTGGTTCGCAGATTCTGATGGAATCTGATGGAATTGGAATGTTGAATTCCGTTGACCAGATTCCATTACATCGTTTGGTTCTTTCTTTTTAAGGATTTGGAATGTTGAATTCCAATGAATTCCACAAATAAAGGAATTGAACATTCCTTGGGGGGGATGTGGTATTTCATTGGAATGGAATGTCATATTTTTTTTGGACAAAATTGCCCCTCATCCTAATATGCACCACCACCTCCGGCCACCATTGACCATCACCTCTGGCTACCAACACCGACCACCACCTCCGGCCACCATCGAACACCTTCGGCCACCACCACCACCACCTCCAGCCACCATTGACCACCATTGACCACCACCAGCCACCACCACCTCCGACTACCAACACCGATAACCACCACCACCGGCCACCACTACCGTTCAACATTATAAGCAGACACCAACTCTCTCTCTCCTCTCTCTCTCTCTCCTCTCTCTCTTCTCTCTCCACTCTCTCTCCTAATCTATCATCTCTTTTCTCTACTCTACTCTCTCTCTCCATCTATCCTTTCTTCTCGCTCTCTCCTCTCTCCCTCTCTCTCTCAATCTATCCTATCTCTCTCCTCTCTCCCTCTCTCAATCTATCCTCTCTCTCCTCTCTCCCCTCTCCTCTCTCTCTCTCTCTCTCTCAATCTATCCTCTCTCTCAATCTATCCTCTCTCTCCTCTCACTCTCTCTCTCCTCTCCTCTCTCACTCCTCTCCCTCACCCTTTCTCCTGTCCCTCTCTCCTCTATCTCTCCTCTCTCTCTCCCTCTCATCATCATTCGTGTGCTAAAATAATCAAAGCAATTTTAGTTAAAAATTAAACTATTTAATGACTATGTTGGTCCCGGGGTGCTTAACAAGTTTGTAGAAGGGGGGGGGTTGAATACAAACATATAATTTAAAGTTTAATAAATTGTTTATTGATAAATCAAACACAATTTACAAGTCTGTTGCGGAATAAGATTAAGTAGAACTCAATCTAAACAAACTTAAGAAAATACTAAGATGGTTGCACAAGAATATAGAGAATGGGAATTCGAGAAGTATAGAAAACAAGGGTTTCTATAAGATAGAAAGATGAAGGCTAGAGGTGAGAGCATTCTTCAGATGGAGAGGTAATCTTTCAATTTATACCCTATGCATTAAATGCATGGCAGGGTACTTTATACGTGTCCATCATTGATTGGCTGAGAGGGTCGTGGTATCAGAGCAGACTGTTTAATCAGATAAACAAGATCTTGCTTTATTCTCTTCCTTGCTATTCTAATATGGCACTTAACACAAACACACACTACTATGATAATGGTTCACTTTCTAAACCTCCTCGATTTAGCAGAGATAACTTTTCTCTCTGGAAGAATCGAATGATGCTATTTCTTGAAGGTGCAGGTCCCACTATACCTGAATACGTAGCAAATGGACCCTATGAACCTGTCCAAATCATAGCTGCAGTTCCAACTACTACCACCACTCCTTTTGTTCCTAAACGCTATGTTGTTAAGGAAATCAGATAATGGAGTGATGAAGACAAAAAGAAGGTTGGTATCGATGCAAGGGCAAAGACCATTATCTCTATAGCTCTGCCTGATGAAGTTTTCCATTCCATCATGCATCTTAGAAATTCTAAAGAAATGTGGGAAACCATATGTGTTCAATATGAAGGCACCACTGAAATCCAAGAGACTCGAAATATTAACTTGGTAAGACAGTATGAAAGTTTTATCGCTGGTAAGAATGAATCTCTCTCTGATGTTCATCAGCGGTTTAACTGCTTAATCATTGATCTAAGAACCATTGGTAGGACCTATTCTAATTCTGAGGTCCTAACAAAATTCTTAGAATGTCTTCCTGAATGCTGGGACAGTTATTCAATATGTCTCAAGCTGACAAAAGACTTAAATTCTCTTTCTCTAAGCACCTTGTATGGAATATTGCTAAACTATGAGCAATCAAATCTCTTGAAGAAGAATCTTATAAAAGATTCTAAAGACTCCAAAAGCACCCCTGTTGCTTTAGTCTCTTCAGAGATAATTCCATCTCAGCGATCTACTCTTACTATCACTGAGTTAGATTCTGATTCTGAGGATCTATCAGACACTGATATTTCAGAGTTTGATGAGTCCTTAGCACTCTTGACAAACTCTTTTAAGAGATTTGCAAGAAAAGAGCAATTTCTGAAGAAATAAGTCTCTCTCCCTCACTGACAAGCCAAAATCAACCCCTGTTGATAAGGCTACTGCTACTTGCTTTAACTGTGAAAAGATTGGACACTTTGTAAGTGAGTGCAGGTCGAAGAAAGTCTTCAAACCTTCTACCTCGAGAAGATCCAGCGATGACAAATACCTTAAGCTGAAATAGAAATATCAAAAGTTGAAAAACTACAAGCGAAAAGGTATAGGTCTCATTACTGAAGAACATGACTGGGCTGAATAAGAAGAATCAAGTTCTGATGAAAAAGAAGTCGCTAATCTCTGCCTCATGGATGAGATTAAAGAAGAAGTGGAAGAACCAACTGAAACTTCTATGAGCTATATATCATCTCAGGTATCTATCTCTACTAATCCCTCTCTACCTGAAGAAGAGAGAAGTCGCGCTGTTGATGTGCTGACGATTGATCTATACAATGCTCTAAACGGCAAAACTCTAGCTGAGAACAAAAACATTGATTTAACTGAACAACTAGAGAAATGTCATGAAAAGATCAGAGAACTGACTCTTTTAGAGGAAAGTTTGAAAGATCAAGTCATTGTTAATGAAATCATCAACATTGAACGCGAACAAGCCATCGCTGCTCTAAAAGCAGAAAAGGCTACTGTTGAAGGATGATGCAAATCTTCAACAAAGATCACTGAGATTATAAGTGCTCAGATCCCTGCCAGTGATAGAACTGGTCTTGGTTTTTGGAAATCACAGGATGCACCTAAAGAAGACAGTTCCATGCTTAAGTTTGGAACATTTGTTTCTTCTATCCTTGACACTTCTCAAGCTCAATGCTCTTCATCATCTTCTTCTAATCCCATCCCTGAGGAAATATCCAAAGGCTCTAAGTCTGCGGATAAAGGAAAATCCATTTTTCATCCTCAGAAGGCTACCAAGAAAGCAAAGCTGAAAGTTCCTTCTAAACCTTCAGCTAATCAATTGTCTAGCTCTGTGATAGAAATCTTTGATCTCTGTCCTCCAGAGTTAAAGATTGATCTTAAGCCTAAGAGATCTGAAGAAATGAAAGTTCCTCCCAGATCTCATGATAAAGGCATTCTTGGAGCTGGACCTGCTCATCTTAAATTCTCAAAACCTTTTACTCATGGTCCTAAAACCACTTTCAAATATAGAAAATGCTATCACTGTGGATTTACTGACCATATTGCAAGCAAATGTCCAACTACCACGAAAGCTGATAAATCAGCTAAAGTGAAGATGAATGCCTCCAAGGCTAAGAAGGTCACCAAAGCTGAAAAATCTACCAAGGTGAAAAATACCACTAAGGTTAAGAAATTAACCAAGGTGAAGGTTACCATTGAAGCTGAATCTTCATCTGCTGTGAAGATTGCTGAACCTTCCATCTCCACTAACCCTAAAGGACCTATTGAAAAGTGGGTACCAAACAAAGCTTAATCTTCCTTATGTTTGCAGGGATCAAAGGGCATCTGGTATCTTGATAGTGGATGCTCTCGTCATATGACAGGACAAAAAGACCTGCTCACTGAATACAAGGAAGAGAAAGGTCCCTCTGTGACCTTTGGTGGAAATGGAAAAGGATATACCCATGGGTTTGGTGTCCTCAGCAATGGGACAACTACCTTCAGAAGAGTCACTTATGTATATGGACTGAAACACAACCTTCTGAGCATCAGTCAGCTATGTGGCAAAGACTATGAAGTTCGCTTTTCCAAGAAAGCATGTTATGTGGTAAATGAAAAAGGAAAACTTGCTCTCAGTGGTTATCGTAAAGAAAATGTCTATGTAATATATATGGACTCTACTACCACTGAAAACATATGTTTTCTCTCTAAAGCCTCTTCTGATGTCAACTGGCTATGGCACAAAAGGCTCTCTCATCTAAACTTCAAAACCCTGAATTCTCTCTTATCTAAGGAACTGGTTTCTGTTCTTCCTCAACACTCATATGCGAAAGAATCTCTCTGCTCAGCATGTGAAAAAGGAAAACAGACGAAAGCTAATTTCAAGTCTAAACAAGTTTCCTCAGTAACAAGTTCTCTTCAACTCTTGCATATGGATCTGTTTGGCCATGTCAACATCCAATCAATAGATGGAAAGAAATACACACTTGTCATTGTAGATGAATACTCTCGCTACACCTCGGTTATCTTTCTTGCAAGAGTGATACTCCAGAAGAACTAATATCTTTTGTTAAAAATATGGAAGTGCTGAATAATCTCACCGTTCATTCAATAAGAAGTGATCATGGAACTGAATTAAAAAACAGTTCTCTGAACAATTTATTTGAGAACAAGGGAATTTCTCATAACTTCTCTTCAGTAAGAACACCTTAGTAAAACGGAGTCGCTGAAAGAAGAAACAAAACGATCATTGAAGCTGCTAGATCAATGCTCAGCGATTCTCACCTCCCTACTCAATTTTGGGCTGAAGCTGTAAACACTGCATGTTTTACTCAAAACAGATCGCTGATAGTAAAGCGATTTGGAAAAACAGCTTATGAACTTTTTCATGGAAGAAAACCTTCTATCAGTTTTCTTCATATCTTTGGTTGTCAGTGCTTTATTTTAAACAACAAAGAATAACTTGGAAAGTTTGACCCAAAAGCGGATGATGGAATATTTCTTGGATATTTCTCTATCTCCAAAGCCTACAGAGTTTTCAACAAAAGAAGACAATCTGTGGAAGAAACAATTCATGTCGCCTTTGATGAAACTCGCTCAACAAACTCTAAACCAATCGCTGACAACGAAGAGTTAAATGCTTGGATGTTTTCTCATTACAGAGAAACAGAACCTTTCTTCTCAAACCATCAGCATTCAGATACTCCTCCAGCTGCTGATGTTGATCCAAACATCATACCTCCGAACGCTGAATCCATCTCATGGGTTTCAATTGAGCCTCTAAACACACTTCTTCCATCTGATCCATCTTCGTCTGAACTCCTCTCAGAAAACACTGGTTTGTCTGACTCTCAACAATTAATAGCTGATGAACCTCAGGTTTCTTCTTCAGTGAACATTCCTATTGTTGATCTAATCTCTGAAATGAGCGATCATGCTCATGCTCAGCGATGGACCAGAGATCACCCCATAGATCAAATTCTTGGTGATCCCGATGCAGGTATTCAGACACAACGAAGTTCAGGTAATATCTGTCTCTTTGTCAACTTCATTTCTTTAATAGAGCCAAAGAAGGCTGATGAATCCCTCAGAGATCCAAACTGGGTCAGCGCTGTGTTAGAAGAGCTGACTGAGTTCTCTCGCAACAAAGTTTGGAATCTTGTTCCTAGACCATCTGATAAAACTGTTATAGGCACCAAATGGCTGTTCAGAAACAAGTTAGATGAACATGGAACTGTAACCCGCAACAAGGCTCGACTTGTTGCTCAGGGATACAGACAAGAGGAAGGCATAGACTATGACGAAAACTTTGCCCCTGTGGCTAGGCTCGAAGCAATTCGACTATTCTTAGCTTATGCAGTTTACAAAGACTTCATTGTGTATCAAATTAATGTAAAATCCGCGTTCCTAAATGGAAAGTTGAATGAAGAAGTCTATGTAGAACAACCTCCAGGGTTCTATGACCCTAAGTATCCAAATTATGTTTATAAATTGGATAAGGCTCTCTATGGTCTAAAACAAGCCCCTCGTGCTTGGTATGACACTCTCTCATCCTTTCTTATCTCTGAAAATTTTGAACGTAGCAAAATTGATAATACATTATTTTTCAGAAAGATAAAAGGTTATATTATTCTTGTACAAATATATGTCGATGACATTATATTTGGTTCTACTAACCCATCTCTATGTACTCGCTTCGCTGAAAGAATGAAGAAAGAATACAAAATGAGTATGATGGGTGAGCTAACATAATTTCTTGGTCTTCAGATTAAACAATCTGACAAAGGTACTTTTATCAGCCAAGGTAAGTATGTTAAAGATATGCTGAAGAAGTTTGATCTAACACAAACTTCAACGATGAAAAATCCTATGGCACCTCCTCTGACATTTAACAAAGATCCATCTGGAAAACCTGTTAATGTCACTGCCTATAGAGGAATGATAGGCTCCCTGCTGTATCTTACAGCAAGCCGACCTGACATCATGTATTCTACTTGTTTATGTGCACGCTATCAATCTGAACCCAAGAAATCCCATCTGATCGCTGTTAAGCGAATTTTCAGATATCTGAAAGGGACTCCTAACCTAGGTCTTTGGTATCCCAAAGACTCAGGATTTGATCTAACTGGATATTCCGATAGTGATTTTGCAGGTTGTAAACTCGATATAAAAAGTACTACTGGTAGATGTCAACTCCTAGGAGGAAAGCTGGTAAGTTGGACAAGCAAAAAGCAAAATTCAGTGTCCACTTCCACAGCTGAAGTTGAATATGTAGTCGCTGGAAGTTGTTGTGCTCAGGTCTTATGGATGAGAAATCAACTATTAGACTATGACCTTCAACTATTAAAGATTCCAATCTATTGCGACAGCACTAGTGCTATCGCTATAACAAACAATCCAGTGCTACATTCAAAGACAAAACACATAGAGATCAGATATCATTTTATCAGAGATCATGTGATGAATGGTGATATTGAACTTCACTTTATCCCCACTGACTATCAGCTAGCTGATTTGTTTACCAAGCCTCTTGATGAGACAAGGTTCAACTTTCTCATCAGTGAGCTTGGAATGCTGAATCTTGAAGAATAACTCTTCATATTCCTGCATTATGTCAGTGATTCTAAGTTCCCCTTTATCACTCTATCTCTGAATAAATTTCTGACTCTCAGGTATGTTCTCTTACTTTCCATTGCTGAATATTTATTCAGCAAGTTGGTTTTTCAAAAATAAAAATAATCATTTTCTTTTCTTCAAATGATTAAAAGTTTTTTGATAAACAAATTCTATCACTGACATTTCTCTTCAGTGATCCTTCTGAAATGAAAAATCAATCTCTGAATTTATATCAGGGATTCTTTCAAAACAAAAACATATCTCTGACTTTTCTTCAGAGATAATTTCAAAAAGGACAAATGAAACGTTTTTCTCTCTCCTCATGACGTCATTTGAACCGAAAATCCACGACATGCCTTTTTTTTCTGACACGTTCGTTCGTTGCCCTTCTATCCAATCAACTTCGTGGAACGTGTCCATGTCATGATGAACGTTTGTTTTCACGTCTCTCTCTCTCTCTACGTATAAAAGGAATGTTTCTTTTCATTCTTATCTTTTACGTTTTCTGGAAATATTTTTTAGCAAGAATTCTCCAACAAACATCTCCATCAAACTTTTGCATCTTCCTCTTTCAAGATCAACAGGTTAATTTGTTCTTCTTTTCTTCTTAAATTTTGTTACAAAATCCTAAATATTTTATATTATTATGGGTTTTTTACAAGACTTCTTACTTTAAAATCATTTGTTTTGATTTTATTCAAACCTTTGGTTTTCTCATCGTTCCTTCTTCTTCAACTAAGAACACTGTTTTATTCAAAAAAAAAAAAATTGGACTCTAAACCTTCCTTTCTATTCTGATTCTTTCTATAAACAGAAATGGCACAATCATCGTTCATTGCTTCCAAGAACGTGAAATTTGCAATCACTGACTCTGAACTCCCAAAGAACAACCATCTCGTACGGTTGGACTTCGAAGCTGTGAAATACCCCCATATGGTGGATGCTGCTTCATTTTTGAAACAGTCATGATTAGCCTACGCTCTAAATGTGGATCCCAAGCCATCAAATACTCTTCTACAACAATTCTGGTTCACCGCTGATGAAACCACCATCACCAATAAGAAGGGTGACGTGGTTTCTTCTATCTCGTTTGTCACTGAACTAGGCTCAGGCATGCTCACTGCTTTTGGCCTCAGGAAGGCACTTCGCCTCCCTGAGAAGACGAAACAAGGTTTTGATGCTCTCCTTACTGACGTTGAGCTCATCCAGTTCCTGGATGACATGGAATACTGCTGGGATAACAAGCCTCGCTCCACAATCCCCAATAAGCGCCTGACGAAGATCCTGAAGGCAAACATGCCTTCCCAACTGAACTACATCTTCTCCCACATCATTCAGAGCATGAGTGGGATGATCGGCTCCCTGGACCAGGCAAGCAAAGTCCAGCTACAGATGGGTTACTCCGTAATTGCTGGAAAATATTTCGATTACGCAAGTCAAATATAGAGAAGACGGAGAGGGATCCCAAGATCCCATACGTACACTTCATCTGTGCGTACCTACAGTTCCTGTATGATGATAAGTACCCAACTTCTCATGATGGTAATTTCTCCAAAGTTGGTCAGTGATCTCTGGAGGTCAAGCCGGTCGCCAATGAGGTAACTCTCTCAACTCTTCGCACTCGTCTCTCTCTCCATTCATTCGACTTCAGCGGCCACGCAAGAGGTTCCTTCTTCTGCTAGCCCTGCCGCTACCACCGCTTCAAAAAGACCATCATCTAGTCCTCATGGTCCTTCTAAGAAGGCCAAAAAGACTAAGGAGACAATCCGTAGTGGTTCAATGCCTGAGGTTGTTTCTCCACAAACTACTTTAGATGCTTTTGTGGGTCTCTCCTCCATAACTTCATCAGTCATCACATCTACCGTGCCAACGATTACCATTGCTGCCACAACCATAGTGACGCCACCCATCCCCTCAGTTCTGCAACAACAACCTGAGGTAATTTCCACTATCCCAACTTCTTCTATCCCCATTACTCATTCTTCTATTTATTTGGTCTCTAACCCTCCATCTCTTTCTACGCAACCTCAGTTTGTACCAATAGGACCTGACAATCAAACTTTTGAAGAATCTATGCATTTCTACAATATGTTCGAAAACTCAGGTACACCTATTAACCCAAACACTACTCCCTTCTCACCATATAAGCCTGAGCATCATTGTGCTCATCTTCTAACTCTACGTGCAAGTCCTAATCTGGATACTGTTGACACGCATGTCAACACTCTTGCTGAGAAGGTGGAGAGTCTCACCAACTCTGTTCAAGAATCCACTGGCGCTGTTAATCTCGCTGGTGCGGAACTCAAGAGATTGACTGATGCCTCCTCCTCCAAAGATGACTCTTCTCAGCTAACGGCTGTACAGGAGGACGTCATCCACATCAAGGACGACCTGGTCAGGACTCAACAATAGGTCACTCTTATTCAGGGTACGCAGAACGCCCTAAGAGATGACTTTCGGGATCTCTCACTCAAGGTTGATTCTTGCACCTCCATGCTTCAACAGGTGCTTCTGAAGCTGACTGAACCAGCTCCATCGCCAAAACCTTCTTTCACTGAAAATGATTAGACATCTCTGAACATAGCCGTTGAATTCATTCATCAGGCTACTTCAGATTTTCCCATCATTGAAGAACGTCTTGAGCGACTGGAGGCTGAAGTCCGGTCCTGGAAACTGCAAAGGCTACTCCTTCCATCACTGAACTCCCCCATTCTGATAATGACAAAGAGGGGGAGAAAGAGCATACTGAAGAAAATATTGAGGAAGCTGCTGCTGATGTCCAGACGAAAGAACCTCCCTCTCGTGTTGAGGGGGAGAAGGTTGCTGACAAAACTCCTCCCTCTGCTTCTCTCGCTCAAATCCTAGAAGAAGAAGAAGAGGAAGAGGAAGAGGAAGAGGAAGAGGAGGATGAAGATGAAGAAGAACTTGATCTCCAAGATCAATAAAAAGAGCAACAAGCTTACGATGACGATGACGACGAAGAGGACCAATCTCTTTAGGTCTCAACAGCGAACGTCTCATCAGAGACAACGTCGAAAGGAGCTGACACAGCAGGGGGGATAAATGAACCTTCTTCAGGAACCCCTTCTCAAAGCAAACCTAAGGGTGAAGCTGCTGAGGGAAGCCTGAAAAGTGTTTCACCATCTGAGGGGGAGAATCCTTCTCAGGTATGCCTCTCACTTGTCCCTATATCATTCTATAAATCCCCAACCCCTGTTTCTTTCTAGCCTTTATCTTTCTTCTTCCCAAAACATACTCTAACTCTTTTCATATATTTTCTGACCAGACAGTTCTCTCCCCTGCTTAAGGGAAAGGAACTACAAATAATCCCAACTTCCATAGCTGATGACTCAATAATCCCAATGTCCTTAAATGAGATTGATGAAGAAGATGAAGAAGAAGATGCCCTGCACCATCCAGGAAGGCCCTCTAGACCATCTCACTGGTCAGAGGAAGAGATGAAGAGAAGAACAGAGATGATCTCGCATCTAGAGAGTCAACGACTGAGGGTCCCTCTACAGAACTAGACTTTCTGACTGAAGCTGAAATTGAAGAATCTGTCAGGGCTGAGAAACTGATTGTCGATTATCAAAGAGATGCCTCTCTAGCTCTCAAGGTTCAGTCCTCTCAAGTCAAAGACAAGAAGCTGAAAAAGAATCCAGTGGAAGTCCAGGTTGCTCTACTAAAGGAAATTGGAGAGGAGCGCTCAAAAGAACAAGCGGTCAACGATAACACTGTCAAATGGTGCAAACATAAAGTCGACTATCGCTCCGACCCATTAAAGATATCAGCTGTTGTCATCTCTGGGAAAAGGAAGAAGGATCGAATTTCTATAACGATGGAGATAACCAGAGAGGATGGAAGCTCTAAGGCTATGTTTGTTTCAAAGCTTGAAAGCTTCAGCTATATGGAATGGCTAGAGTTCAAAGATGCGCTGAAGAAATCCAAATCAACCTACAGAGGCTATGTCAAAGGCATCCTAGAAGCCCTCATCAACAGAGTCACTGCTGTGTTAAAGGTACCATCTGCTCTTCCTTCCAAGCCTAGGCAACTCAAAAGAAAGCTTGTCTTCTCCTTATCTGAGAATGATGCTGCAATAAGAAAGGAAACCTCCATCAAGTTCTCAAAAGAAGCTCTGTTTGGTCCTCCTCCTAATCTCTCAGTACTTGATCTATCCCTGCCTCCTGGTGGTTCATATATTGCAGGGTAAGTACTCAAAGAGCCTTTTGGAATCTTCTTCAGAGATGATGAGGAACAACTCAGATTCCAAAGAGTCTCTGAAATTCCTATCTGTCCCCTCAACCATCTCAAGGATCTCCTATGCTTATGGTGTGACTTCTCTTCTTTCCCTGAACCGATCAAGGAAATCATTAGTCAAGAATATTTAAATCGAAGGCAAATAGGAGAAGAAATAGCTGACTATATGGTTAATCCTCCAAAGTCTTCTTTAGATAGCTGATAGATTAGTTTTCTATTTCTTGTAATCTAATAGTTAAACTTACAGTAGTTAGTTCCTCACTTGTACTTATAATTTTCATATCTTGTAATTCTATCTTTGAATTAATAAAATTTTCAGTGAAGTACTTAACCCTATCAGTACTGTAAAAGATCCCTCAAAATAGTAATTGGGACATGTATGTTATGAGTCCTGATTATTCCATTATTTTGAACTATAAAGTAATTTTCTTCAGTTACTTTGTCATTATCAAATAGGGGGAGATTGTTGATCCAAACTCTCTCAGTGATTTGATAACGACCCTTTTCTATACTTAGTGAAAATTACGTTTATTAATATGTATTAGTGTTTCACCATCAACGATCAAGCTGAGTCTGTTCAGTTGTCGCTGATGATCTTTCTTATAAATTCTCATATGTATTAGTGTTTCACTATCAGCGATCAGACTGAGTCTGTTCAGTTATCGCTGATGTTCTCTGATGTAAACGTAATCCCTGAAGACAAGTTTCGCGTCAACAGATGTTCATAGCTAAATCGAAGATGAAGCTGCTGAACAAAGACAAGTCTACTAGTGACTTGATGCGGATATCAGTGAAGCAAAGACGACTCTACTCATACGCGAAAAAACCTGAGGAAAAGCTTCAGCGATAGATGAACCTATTTATATCTCTGAAGGAAGAGATATTCAGTGATCGATGATCACTTAGCTTATGCCTCAAGTCTCTTTTGTCTTTCCCTGCACAACCAGTACGATGTGTCAGAACGGACATACCTCTGCCACAATTCGTATAACAACTCTGTCAACTACACTGTTCATGATACGGCCGAAAGCATGTCTCCTAAAGTCAGACCCTCTCAGCCAATCAATGATGGACACGTGTAAAGTACGCTGCCATGCAATTAATGCAGGGTATAAATAGAAAGATTACCTCTCCATCTGAAGAATGCTCTCACCTCTAGCCTTCATCTTTCTATCTTATAGAAACCCTTGTTTTCTATACTTCTCGAATCCCCATTCTCTATATTCTTGTGCAACCATCTTAGTGTTTTCTTAAGTTTGTTTAGATTGAGTTCTACTTAATCTTATTCCGCAACAGACTTGTAAATTGTGTTTGATTTATCAATAAACAATTTATTAAACTTTAAATTATGTGTTTGTATTCAACCCCCCCCCCCTTCTACAAACTTGTTAAGCACCCCCAGGACCAACAGACTATTTCATTAAAGTAATTTTTGTTGGAAAAAATTAAAATAAACAAAAAGGGTATTTTGGTCATTTACCAAAATTCCATTCCAATTCTAAAGCTACAATCTGTGAACCAAACAGAAAATTTTCAATTCATTTAACAAATTCCATTCCAATTCTGTCAACCAAACAGGTGGTCAAACCTGACAACATTCCATTCCAATTCCTTCAAAGTCAAATTCCTTTGACAGATTCCATTCCATCCAAAAACATTCTGCGAACCAAACGCCCCCTAATAGTCAAATCAATTGGAAAATCAGATAAGAGAACACGAAAATGGTTAAATCACTTGGAAAATTACATGTGATTTTACACTAATAGTCAACACAAAGGTGTGCCGACGGCATAGCCCGCCACCTTAGGTCGTGGACAAAGTCATGTGAATCACATGTGATTTCAGTGTAAAATCGCTTTATGATTGAACCGTTTTCTTATTATCTTATTTGGTTACGTTCACATATGAACAGTGGTGGATCCAGGATTTTTTCTGGTGGGGGCACCTTTAAGATAGATTAAAGGACCGTAAAGTCGCCCGATATATTTTTAGCTTAATTCCACCGTTTCGAGGGATTTTTAAAGTTTTATTGGTTGATTTCAAGGGATTTCAAAGTCTTTTTGGCGATTTCGAGGGACTTTTTCGGTTTTTTGATTGATTTCGAGAGTTTTTTTTTGTTTTGTTAATTGATTTTGAGGTACTTTTTTTAGTTGATGGGGTCCCATACGAAAAATCAGTGGGGGAAACTATGGTAGAAATTTTAAAAAATTTTGTTTTTAACCTTAAAAAATTGTATTTTTGACTTTTTGAGTGGGGTCCCTTCTGTTGGAATATGCTCGTGTCATAATAGATAATTATATGGCTAGACACACTTGGGGCCTATAGGGTCACACACATATACACTGAGATACCATTTAATATAAAGTAATTATTGTATTTACATTATATATATAACCCAAGTAACGTGGGGTAATTAAATGGGCATTAACATTTAATTAGGCTTATTGGGTTTGTATTAGATTTAAGTTAATAGCAAACCTATTATACTTAATTTAATATTGGGCCCATAAAGGTTTATAAGAGAGAAAGATTAAAGCCCAAGGAAGCTTTAGGGTTTATTTATATAAGGATATCAAATAAACCAATTAGGTCTAACCTTAATCTCTCCTCCTCTCTCTTTAAAATCGGCGCCCCCCTCTTTGCTCTCTCTAAGATTTTCTCTTTTGATCTTCTACCTTGGTTCTTGGTTAATCGAGGTTCTAAGATCGTTACTAAGGAGGACTAACATCCGGTGGTGATCAAGGAAGTGTAGTGTGGACTACTTTAGAGGTATTCACCATTGAATACTTGGTCTCAAAGGAACACAAAGGTATACCGTTATTTGTATTTTTTTCGTTTAATCATATTGGCAATACGTTGATTCCTTTTGGTGATTTTTTTCCGCTGCATGTATATATAAATGTTATATTTGTGTTTTTGCTTTAAATCACCAACAGTGGTATCAGAGCCATCGTATGTGCCATATGATTAGCGCGTATATGTAAAAGTGGCTAAAAACGTTTTCTTTTGTGGATCGATTTTTTTTTTGCCACAAATTCCATATACTAATCGTAGATTAATTATTGTAGTTTTTCTTCGATTCGTTGGCTTGCTCTCTTTTGTCTTATTGTAAGTGTTTTAGATCCATGGTAAAAACATGCATTTTTTTTCCATGGACCAAGCCAACACTTTTATGTTTGTATTGATGTGCAAAACCGATGAAAATCGTGACCGTTTTTGTGCCTTGTTTCTTTGTTTATCGGGGTTTTGGATTGTAATAATTTAGATTATTATTTCATTTATTTTCACTAAGTTTAGTGATAGAATAAATGTATTTAGTCAAAAAATTGTAACCGTTGCTTGGAATGGAATGGCGTCAAAGTTAAAGACGAAAAGGAAATTTCGTAGTTGTTGGACAACCCACACAAAAAATGGATATCCCGGAGTTTCGTACCTCGGAATGTGCTGATTCTTGTTGCTGAAGTTGCGTATCTCATAGGAGTACAACTTTACAGAAGGATGTTTTGATTGGGGAAGATTCCTTGCATGTAGTTTCAGGACCCGAAGCTGCTGCGTTTTTCCGGACATTTTTGGTGTTCGGTTTTTCATGTGGGTTCTACTTGCTCTTGATGGTCTTGGAGCAAGTGGGATCCCATTAAGGGTTTATGTTGGCCCGTCCTTAGTTTCCCTCTTGGTCCGTTGTGATGGCTCACGAGATCAAGCATAAGTTTTCTCATCGCTTGAGGTTTTGCGCATATTGGTTGTGTGTTTTATTTCATACTGCGTTGTTATTTATATCTCGGATGTTATAACTTGCAAATGGGTTTTTCAAACCTAAAATTAAACACATACCACTTTGAAACCAAATCGTTAGTTTTGGTTAATACATAAGTTTAAAATGGATTTGAAACTTAAAACTATTGTTTTATATAAATAACGTTTAAAAGGGTTTTATCGGTTATTTAATTTATGTAATGTCCAAGCTTTTTAATGGACATCTCGACACACATAAAATAAAACAAATTAGACTCTAAGTTAAGAAATGTTTTTAACTTATGCTACGAATGAAGAATGCATGCTTCTTTCGTACATTTTTTTGCGTATCAAAATATCATACCCGTCACAATTTTAAGTCATGCCGTCCAATCGGATTGAAATCACTCGCCATAATGATAGAACCTCAATGAGGATCTTAGCCTTTTTCGTAAAATTAAATATATAATTGGGTAATTAATTTAAAGAAAAAGGATTAATTATTGAAAATACTAAATCTTGAACTTTGTATGTTTGTAGATGACAACAACCAACAACAATCAAACCCTAAGCAACTCAACAATCAGGTCAGTTCTTGAAAAAGAGAAACTGACAGGTATCAACTTCATCGACTAGTATCGAAATCTGAGGATCGTCCTCAGGGCTGAAAATAAGTTGATCCATCTGGAAGAGGCCTTACCTAAGGCACCTCCTGCCACTGCTTCTGCTGCAGTTCGTGCAACCTACACCCGTAGGTTTAACGAGCAACAAGAAGTAGCTGCTCTTATGTTGGTGAGCATGACACCCGAGATCCAAAAGAACTTGGAGGAACTCACAACTTTTGAGATGCTACGAGAGTTGAAAACCATGTTTCAACAACAAGCAGAACAGGAACTGTTTGAAACAGTCAAAGCATTCCACGCTTGTAAACAGGAGGATGGCCAGTCAGTTAGCGCTTACGTCTTGAAGATGAAAGGCTATCTTGACCAAATGGAGCGTCTTGGTTACCCCATGCCACAAGTTCTTGGAGTGAGCTTGATTCTTACCTCACTCTCAAAGGACTACAATCAGTTTGTTATGAACTATAACATGCATAGCATGGGGAAGACTATCTCAGAACTGCATGCTATGCTGAAACTTGCAGAGCAAGGGATACCCAAGAAAGCTCCTGTTGTTCTAGCAATCAGGGCAGGTAAAATCCAGAAACTCAAACCACAAGCACTGGCCAAGGGTCGTGGCAAGGATAAGCATGTTTACAAACCCAAACCTAAGTGTTGGGTCTGAAAAATGCTAAGTCTGATTAGTACTGCTAAGTATTGAAGATTAATACTGCTAGAGGTATTACTACTGCTTACAGGATTACTACTGCTAGTAGTTAATATTGCTAGTAGTTAATACTGCTTAAAGAATTACTTCTGCAAAGCATGGTTAGTACTGCTGAGGAAGTTAATACTGCTATGAAGATTAATGCTGCTTATAAAGATAAAGATGGATTGGTTGCTTAAAGCGAAAGACAAGGAGATTGAAGATAATTATGAACTGGATGCTGAAGATCAATATTATTTTTGTGATTATCTTGTAATTGGTTTTGTATATATAGATACATAGAGATACATTGAAATACACGAATGAATATCAAGAATAGATAGGAATACAGATACAGAGATACGTAGTTTTTGTTCTAGAGAAAATTAGCCTCAAGATTCTTAGAAATCCTTTCTTTAGAGAAGTATTGAACGTCTGTTGAGCCTGTTCAACAGATTGAGGCTGTGGTTGTAATCATTAAGTTAATTCAATATAACTTGTGATTTGATCCATATACTGTTTCATTGATTATTGTTAAAGTGTTATTTCGCAAACTTCTTTAACATAGCTTCTGAGTGTTTAATTAAATTCTTGTTTAGAATTTCGATCTTGTCAAGTGGTATTAGAGCTAAGGAACTCAGAAAGCAATAATCATCATGGATGGATCACATGACAGTGTTCTTGTTTCAAAGGTTCCCATGCTCAAACCTAATGAGTTTGACATGTGGAAAATCAGGATCAGGCAGTATATCCTTCTTACAGATTACTCAATGTGGGACATCATTGAAAATGGTCCCTCCAATGAAGGAGAGATGGGAGCAGATGGAAAGAGACCTCCACCAAAGACTGATGGAGAAAGAAAGATGAGGCAGACTGAGATGAAAGCCTTGAGCACTCTGCTCTTGGCAATTCCTAATGAATACCAACATCAGTTTTGCAACTGTGGTGATGCCAGAATCTTGTGGAATGCTCTGGAGAAGAGGTTTTCAGGTACCAAAAGCACTAAGATAAATTAGAAAGTTATTCTCAAGCAACAATATGAAAACTTCATGTCTACAAAGAATGAGTCTATGACTCAAACCTTTGATAGGTTCAACAAGCTGATTGGAGAATTGGCCACTGTTGGTGTCAAGATGGACCAGGATGATGTCAACAGAAAGTTTCTAAGATCTCTTGGTGAAGAATGGGTAATGTACATTGTATCATTCAGAAAGAATGATAATCTGGAGGATAAAGAACTTGATGATCTCTACAATGATCTCAGGGTGTTTGAAGCAGAAGTTGAATCTAAGAAGAAGCCATCTGGATACTCTCACAATGCTGCTCTCTTATCATCTACTGCTGATTCTTCTGCTAATACAGAATCAATTAGTATTGCTTATGGCTCAAAACAGGATGGACCCAATGATTCTGTGTTGGAAGCCTTCCTTGCTAGTCATGCTAAATCTTTTCTTATCAATGATGATCTGGAACAGATTAATGTTTACTTGATGATCTGGAACAGATTAATGATTTTTTTATCAATGAAGAGATGGACATCAAATGGCAAATGGCAATGCTCACAATGAGAATCAAAAGATTCATTAAAAGAACAGGAAGAAACAATTTTGCCATGAGAAGAGAAGATGGTGTTGGATTTGACAAATCCAAAGTGGAATGCTATAAGTGTCATAAACTGGGGCACTTTGCAAGAGAATGCAGAGGAGGAATTTCTCAATAGCATGGAAGCAACAATCAACAATCAACGCCCACTAACTATAACAGGAACCCATCTCAAGCACTTGTCTCACAAGATGGAATGGGATTTGATTGGAGTGATCAAGCTGAAGAGGCAATCCAGAATAAAGCATTGATGGCTGAGGTTTCAGAGTCTTCAAGCACTGCTATTCCCACAGAGGTAAATCTAAACTTTGCTCTAAAGCCTGTCTTGAAACTATTAAGAAGTACAGGGATCACAACCAGAGCATGTGTGATGATCTTAAAAGACTGGAGAAACATAGGAGAGAGTCTAATTTGATCATTGTGAATTTTGAAGAACAAATTAAGGCATATCAGGCCAATGAACTTCAACATTCATATGATCAAAACTAGTGGAAGTGGGAGAAGAAGGAGTTAGAGATTAAGCTAGAGAAGGCTAGAGAAGAATGTGAGAAAGTCAGAAGTGAATTTGAGAAGGCCAAATTAGACATTGAGAAATTTTCCAATGCCTCTAAAGCAATGGACACTTTACTCAAATCTCAAGTTCATGACAAACTGAAGAGAGGTATAGGCTATAATAACACCCCTCTACCTTACAACAACAACTATATTCCACCCACTTCAGACCTCTTAGAAAGGCAGGATAAGAATGACTTACCTGAAGGAGCCACATAAGTAGATCCTTTAGACACTGTAGTGGTTGAGGTAGAATCTGAAGAAGAAAACAAGAAAGACCAGAAAGAAATTCCCCTAGAAAACCACATTCTTACAAATGAAAGGGGAGGTAAACCATTTGTCAAGAGTGAGAAAATGGAGAAGTCTAAGAGTGGGGAAGAAACTGTTAAGAGTGAGAAAGCTGAGACTTCTAGGAAAGGGAAGGAAAAGGTACAGGGAGATCACTATATGCAAACTACTGTTGTAAATCCCTGTACTTGTCAACAGAACAAGCCCCATCAAAATGATAAAATAAGGGGAAATCAGAGAAACAGAAATAATCAGTAGGCTCAAAAACAAGGAATTGATCTAAGCAAAGTCAATAGACCAAAGCCTTGTTTTATTTGTGGCAAGTTAAATCATTTAGCCAAACACTGTTATTTCAATCCTATTAACCAAAGATTTACTTTTCAAAGACAACATCAAAATTCTGTTGGTTATAGGAAGCAATCAAGAAGATCAAGGAACCACAAGGCTGAGAATGTGAGAACAAAATCTCATATTCAGAATAAGTTTGCTAAAACAAAAGAAAATACTCCAAGAAAATCAAGGAGTAACTTAAAGAATAAGAAAGCAAACAAATGTGTCTTAATTTGGGTCCCAAAAGAAACTAAATCTGTTAGTACTGCTACCTCAAATAGTACTGCTAACAGAAATAATGCTGCTGATAGTAATACTACTGCTGACCAAGTTAGTACTACTAATGAGGTTAGTACTGCTAACAAAGTTAGTGCTGTTAACCCAGTTAATACTGCTAACAAGGATAGTACTGCTACCAATGTTAATACTGCCAAGCCTATAATTAAGACAAAGTATTCCAGCCATGAGATTCCTGACTCTGATCATCTCATCAAGACTAATCTTAATGAATATGAGTATGTTGATGAGAAAGGGCAACCCAAGACCACTTTGGCTTGGGTTCCCTCAAGAAACTAACTGTTTTATCTTATGTGCAGGGTAACCAACAGCTCAAGAGGAAGAGCATTTGGCATGTAGATAGTGGTTGCTCTAGGCACATGACAGGTAACATGTCCTGCCTTCAAAATTTCAAAAGGTTTGATGGAGGACGTGTTGCTTTTGGTGACAATCCAGAAGGAGGTAAGATAAGTGGCAAAGGTATGGTTTCAAAAGGTAAGATGACCTTTGAAGATGTATACTATGTTGAGCAATTGAGATACAACCTGTTAAGTGTATCACAGGTCTGTGACAAGAAACATAGTATATTATTTAATGATACTGAATGTATTATCCTTGCTCCAGGATTCAAGGTAGTTGATGAAAATATGATACTACTTAGAACTCCTAGAAAGGAAAATGTTTATTGTTTGGACTTAGGGAGTGTTTCATCTGATTCATCACTTAACTATCTGTTTTCAAAAGCCTCTTTAGATGAATCATCTCTTTGGCACAGAAGGATGTGTCACATGAATTTTAAAACTATGAACAATCTTGTGAAAAACAACCTTGTAAGAGGTTTGCCTCAAAAAGTGTTTTAATGTGATGATCATTGTGTTGCATGTCTTAAAGGCAAGCAGCACAAAACTTCTCATAAGTCCAAAGAAATAAACTCAATCTCTTCACCTCTTCAGTTATTACTTATGGATCTCTTTGGTCCTACAAATGTGATGAGTATTGGCAAGAAATCCTATTGCTTGGTCATTGTTGATGATTTCTCTAGATTTACTTGGGTATATTTTCTGATGACTAAGGATGAGACAAGTGGACTGATCAAATCCTTTGTCCTTAGGATTGAAAACCAAACAAATCTAAGAGTTAAGGTCATCAGATCTGATAATGGAACTGAATTTAAAAACAGTGACTTAAACAACTTTTGTGAGACTAAAGGTATTGAGAGACAATTCAGTGCTCCTAGGACTCCTCAACAGAATGGTGTTGCTGAGAGGAGAAATAGGACATTGATTGAGGCTGCTAGATCTCTGTTGGCAGATTCAAAATTACCCATCACTTTCTGGGCAGAAGCAGTTAATACTGCTTGTTATGTCCAAAACAGAGTTCTAGTAGTCAAAACTCAAGGAAAGACACCTTATGAACTTTTCAAAAAGAAGAAACCTTTTATTGGATTTTTCAAACCTTTTGGGTGTCCTTGCACAATCCTCAATAACAAATCTCATTTAGGCAAGTTTGAAAGCAAAGCTGAGGATGGATTCCTTGTGGGATACTCCTCTCAGAGTAAGGCATATAGAGTATTCAATAGTTCTTCAAGGATTATAGAGGAAAGTGACAATGTCAAATGCAATGAGAACACACCAAATCCAACAGGTGTAAGTCCTAATTGGCTATTTGATATTGATTCACTAACTAATTCTTTGAGTTTTAGTGATGTACAAATTTCAGGAACAAGTTCAGAAGAGAAACAAGCACAAAAACCAGAGTTTGTGCTGTTTCCCATCCCTACAGTTGATCCTGTTGAATTTTGTCAACAAGAACAGACTGAAGATGACAACGATGATGAAGAGAATAAGGATGATAAAGAGGATGCTCATCCTTCAGGAAACACAGGTCCTGAGACGCCCATACTGTCAGAAGATGATACTGATGAAGAAAATTCTTCAGTATTTTGTGGAAGCACTCCTGAGAAGAATGACTCTAATCTGAATGCAAATATCAATGAGGAGGATGCACATCAAACAAGAACTCATAGAAATCATCCTCCTCAGTTGGTGATTGGTGACATCAATTCTCCTAGGATCACAAGGCATCAAAGTAAGATAGGAGGATTGAAAGACTTGCAGTCAGGGTTGTTATCTTGTTTTCTATCTTAGATTGAACCCAAGAAGGCCTATGATGCAATGAAAGAACCAAGCTGGATAGAAGCAATGCAAGAGGAGCTTCTGCAGTTTGAGCTGCAAAATGTGTGGGATCTAGTTGACCTTCTACAAGGACAAAGGGCAATTGGTACTAAATGGGTTTTCAGGAATAAGAAAGATGAGAGAGGAATTGTGATAAAGAATAAGGCCAGGCTTGTGGCACAAGGGTATACACAAGAAGAAGGGATAGACTATGAAGAAGTATTTACACCAGTAGCCAGAATTGAGGCAATTAGGCTGTTTCTAGCCTATGCTTCTTTCATGCAGTTCAGAGTATTTCAGATGGATGTCAAGAGTGCATTTCTATATGGAAAAATTGATGAAGAAGTATATGTTTGTCAGCCTCCAGGGTTTGAAAATCCTAACTTTCCTGACAAAGTATACAAACTAAAGAAGGCACTCTATGGGCTACATCAAGCACCAAGAGCATGGTATGACACTCTGTCAACCTATCTCTTGGAAAATGATTTTGAAAGGGGAATCATTGACAAGACTCTGTTCATTAAAAGGAAGAAGAAGGACATCCTACTTGTTCAAATCTATGTGGTTGATATCATCTTTGGATCCACAAAAGATTATATGTGCAAGGAATTTGAGGAGCTGATGCACAAAAGATTCAAGATGAGCTCTATGGGTGAACTCACCTTCTTCCTTGGGCTACAGGTTAAACAAAAGAAAGATGGCATCTTCATCAGTCAATCCAAGTATGTGCAGGATATACTTACAAAGTTTGGATTTTCAGATTCAAAGCCTGCAAGCACACCTATGGAAACACACAAACAGATCACTACATATCTTGAGGGGGAGGATGTGGATGTTCATCATTATAGATCTATGATAGGCTCCCTCATGTATCTAACAGCTTCAAGGCCAGATATTATGTTTGCTGTCTGTGTGTGTGTCAGGTTTCAAGTAAGACCTAAACAATCTCATTTTCACGCAGTCAAGAGGATCTTTAGATATCTCAAAGGACAACCTAGGTTGGGTCTTTGGTATCCTCATAACTCACCATTTGATCTACTTGCATATTCTGATAGTGATTTGGGTGGTGCAAACTTGGATAGAAAGTCTACATCAGGAGGATGTCAGTTTTTGGGTGCAAGACTAGTTTCATGGCAGTGTAAAAAGCAAACCACAGTGTCCACCTCTAAAACAGAAGCAGAGTATATAGCTGCTGCAAGCTGTTGCTCACAGGTTATGGATTCAGAATCAGATGTTGGACTATGGTGTTACTTTTCTTCACACTCCCATCTTCATTGATAACAACAGTGCTATAAGCATTGTTAATAATCCAGTCAAGCACTCTAAAACCAAGCATATAGAAATAAGGTACCATTTTATTAGAGATTGCAATGAAAAGAAGTTAATTCAGGTTTTGAAAGTACACACAAGTAACCAATTTGCTGATCTATTCACCAAAGCTTTTGAAGTGGGAAGATTCACATTCTTGGTCACAAGTGTAGGCATGATAAACACTGAATAAGCCTCTTTTACTTTTCTTTATGTACCAGTTCTGTATAGCTTCTTTCATGCTTCCTTCCTCATATTTTATTGTGCATGGTGCTGCTAACTATGTGTGTTTAAGTGTTTCAGATTACCTTGCTGATTAGAAACTCAATACCTCTGGTTAAGTTAATACTTCTCTCACTATTAATCCTACTGACAGTTCAAATATGGTTAAGTATGGTTAATACTGCTTGGTGGTTTATACTGCCAGTGCAAAGTTACTACTGCTTACCTTATTTCTACTGCCAGACAGTGTTAATACTGCTGGTATGTGTTAATAATGCTAGTCTGTGTTAATGCTGCTGGTATGTGTTACTACTGCTAGTTTGTGTTAATACTGCTAGTCTGTGTTAATGCTGCTGGTATGTGTTACTACTACTTATACGGGTTAGTACTGCAGACTTGTTAATGCTGCTAGGGTACTTAGTAATGCTTCTAACTGAAACCCTCCACCTATAAATACCCTCTCTGACCGCCAAAATTCAAACGGCTCTTTGAATTTCCTACGAGTGTTCATTCTCTCTCTCTCTCTCTCTAATTCTTGCTTCCCAGTGCATAAACCCTAGTGTTGATTCGAACCCAAGAACAATGGCAGGACTAGAGTTTGTTGATGATCACAATGAGCTTGCAATGCTGCAAAAACCCAAACAAGCTGAGGGTTTTGAAGAAATCGTGGATTTCCTGAAAGCATCCCACATTGCCTATGCACTCACAGTCAATTCTGGACCAATGCCACCGTTCAGACTGTCAATGGCAATCAGGTCATCTAATCCAGGGTCTGTGATAAATCCATCACAATCACAGAAGGTTGCATTCGCACTCATCTACGTCTAGATGATGCCACATGTATATCTTCTCTCCCAAAGGAAGACCTGTTTCTTGAAATTGGTCGAATGGGGTATGAAGGTCCCACTGAGGTCTTTAAGTTCTTCAAGAGCAAATTTTCACCTTAGTGGCGATTCTTTGTTCATACCCTTCAGCATTATATTTCTCGCAAAACAACTGGATGGAGTGAGTTCAGCAGTACCATAGCTTATGCTCTGGTTTGCTTAGCAACCTCCAGAAAGTTTAATTTTTCACAAATGATTCTGAATGATCTGCTGTCAAACCTGGATACAAAACCAAAACAAAAAGATTTTATATGTATCCAAGGTTTGTACAAGAAGTACTAAACCAGGAATTGACGGATTTACCCTCTTTTCAAGAGGTGTATGTACCCAAACCTCCCAAAGGGAAGGTGTTTTCTAACATGAGAAGGCCTAGTAAGGACTTCTCTGGAACAAACACACCATTGTTCTCTACAATGATGGGTGTGTCTCATTCCCATGGTGAGGCATCAGGGTCAAAGCCCACATCTGACCTACCCACTGATGACCTACCCACACCATTCATTTCAAAAGATCCTCCTCAGATCCCTGTTGTGAAGCCAATATACCCCATCACTCAAACATATGTGAGGAAAAAGGTACAGAAGGTTCCTTCCCTTACTGTATCTTCACCCCAAAAGCCTACAAGCCCTCTAATGGAGTATTCTCCATTAGAGAATATCCAAAGGGAAACCACAGGGGTGTCTCCCAACCCCAAGAAGGTGCTCTCTAAGGAGAAGGAAGAGCATGTGGGAAGTAAGGCTCACACTACTGATTCTGCACAAGGTTTGGATCAGGAAAGTGTGAACATCTCTAAGACCTTCCCCACGGCAACTTTGGATGAGAAATCATCTAAAGGTCCCAGGTGCCAAGAAACCACGGGGGTAGTAGGTGCTTCTGCTAGGCAGAAGGCCTCTACTAAAAGATCCAAGGATCCTTCAAGGGTGGTCAACAAACCTAAAGGAGGTGAGGACAGATATAACTACGATGAATTGATGGAAACAATTGGCAATGTAAACTTAGATGTCATCAATCAGGGCTTGGAGATAGAGGAATTGAAAAAGGTGATCACTTCTCAACAAGTGCATATTACCAAACTCAAGAAGATGGTACTCAGTTTGGTGCATAAAAAGAAGAAAAGGCAATATGTCTTAAAGAGAAGAGGAAGTGCACATGATGCTTCCAAAAAGGGGGAGAGTTCAGAGGCTATGAAATTTCAAGTTGAGGGGGAGTTTGATAGTGAATCTGAAAAGAAGGGCGAGAAGGAAACAGTTAAAGCAGCAGAAACAGTGAAAACAGCAGAAACTGTGGAAGCAGCAGTAACAAATGAACAAGAAGTAGTAACTGAACCAGTAGTAGAAACAGATAAACCAGCAGCAGAAACTGAAATGTCCAGAGAAGAGATAGAAATTGCAGAAACTTTGGTGAAGGCAAAGCATGATACTCCTAAAGCCACTCAAAAGGCTAAGGGAGTGGTGATCAAGGAAGGAGAATCAGAGAAGAAAAAGACAAAGGATAGTGTGTCAGATGCAAAGAAGAAAGGCAAAGAGAAAATAGTTGAGCTGGTGAAACCTGCAAAGAAGCAGAAGCAAATTGACTTGGATGCAGAGTTGGCAAAGAAGATGCAAGAAGAGCTTGAAAAAGAGAATGAGATTCAAACTGCTAAAGACAGAAAGATTGCATTAGAGTTGGCTAAAAGGCTCAATGAAGAATATCGGAAGAGCCTGAAAACTGCTGTAAAGAAGGTTACTATGAAAGCTCCACAGAAAAGACAGCCCTCAAAAACCTTCCTAGCCAATCAAGAAAGAAGAAAGATGATCAACTTCCTGAAAGGATACATTGGAGTTCCTAAAGGGATGTTTACCAACATGTCTTTTGGCATAATAAAAGAATTATACAAGAAGGAGATGTCCAATCTTCAAGGAGATTTCAGTCAGAGGGTTGAGTTTGAAAGGAAAATGAAAGAAAGACATGATCTGAACATTCAACAAGTCTTCCCTGACAGTGAAGAAGGCACTCCTACAAAAGAAAAGGCAGAAGTAAAGAAATAAGAGACCCTAGCCCAGAAAATTGGAGCTGTAAAAAGAAAGAAATCTATTGCAACAAAGCCAAAGGCAAAGAGGCCTAGAACTGAGGAAGTTGAGAAAGAAAAGGAAAGTGAAAGAATGGAAGCAGAACCATCAGAACCTACTGTTGTACCTCCTACAGAGCATGTTGATACTGAGCATAGTCAAGAACAGTCAAGTCAATATGATGTTCAGTTTGATTTGTATATGACAGTAACAGATGAAGAACCAGTGAAAGCTGATCCCATCTCAGTGAGTGCTCCTGAAATCATCCATTGGGATATTTTGGTGGACAAAAGAACAGAATACATCAGAATCAAGAGAATGGGTGATCAGTATGAAGTTTATTCAACTTGGGGAAAGATCATCAGAAGTTGTTCCAGAACAGATTTGGAGGAGATGTATAAGGTTGGTTTGAATCTATATGGTGACTTGCTGAAAGGAGCTGGGATGAGCATAACTAAGATGGCTATGGAGTTTTTATGCATGATGTTTGATCTAGATAGAGTGAAGTATCTTATCAAAGACCTGTATCATGAAAATGGTTTTAAAAGAATTGATCATTGGATGCTTTTTGAAAAATGTGGAGTCTATGTCTTAACCATTGATAAAAGCTATCATGAGTATTACTTGGTGGATAAGGTATATGACCACAGCAAAGCAAAGTTGCAAGGGATGTTGAAAGCTAAGCTGGTATGTGCTAAAGGTTCAGAAATGGCCAGAATTGTGATCAAAAGAACAATCAATCAAAGCCTAGGTTTGAATCCTGATCTAGGAATCTGAGCATTTATTTTGAAAGCATCATGAAGACCGCATTCTGAAGAACTTAACTTCTTAGATTGAAAAGTTAAGTTAGGGGGAGATTGTTGGGTCTGAAAAATGCTAAGTCTAATTAGTACTGCTAAGTATTGAAGATTAATACTGCTAGAGGTATTACTACTGCTTACAGGATTACTACTGCTAGTAGTTAATACTGCTAGTAGTTAGTACTGCTTGAAGAATTACTACTGCAAAGCATGGTTAGTACTGCTGAGGAAGTTAATACTGCTATGAAGATTAATGTTGCTTATAAAGATAAAGATGGATTGGTTGCTTAAAGCGAAAGACAAGGAGATTGAAGATAATTATGAACTGGATGCTGAAGATCAATATTATTTTTGTGATTATCTTGTAATTGGTTTTGTATATATAGATACATAGAGATACATTGAAATACACGAATGAATATCAAGAATAGATAGGAATACAGATACAGAGATACGTAGTTTTTGTTCTAGAGAAAATTAGCCTCAAGATTCTTAGAAATCCTTTCTTTAGAGAAGTATTGAACGTCTGTTGAGCATGTTCAACAGATTGAGGCTGTGGTTGTAATCATTAAGTTAATTCAATATAACTTGTGATTTGATCCATATACTGTTTCATTGATTATTGTTAAAGTTTTATTCCGCAAACTTCTTTAACATAGCTTCTGAGTGTTTAATTAAATTATTGTTTAGAATTTCGATCTTGTCACTAAGATTCCCCCACCTGCTAAAAAGGAGCACCCTGCAAAGGACGCCACATGTCATCACTGTGGAGTGATAGGTCACTGGAGGAGGAACTGTCCTGCCTACCTGGCAGAGTTGAAGAAGAACAAAGATACCCTGGCTAGCACATCAGGTATCTTCACTATAGAACTCTATTCTTTTCCTAATAAATCCTGGGTTTATGACACCGGTTGTGGAACTCACATTTGTAATAATGTGCAGGGACTAAGGAGAAGTGGAAAGCTAAACAAAGGAGCTTTGGACCTGTACGTAGGCAATGGAATGCGTGCAGCTGTTGAAGCTATAGGGAGCTATGATCTTATCCTCCCTAATGGACTGATCATTGTTTTAGACTATTGTCATTATACACCCACTATTACTAGCGGTATTGTTTCGCCTTTTCGTTTGAAGGATAACGGTTTTATTAATACCTTTACGGATTATGGTATTTTGGTTTCTAAAGATAATATATTTTATTTTAATGCTATTCCTCGTGATGGTATTTGTGAAATTGACATGCATGGTCTTGTTTCAAACGATAGTTCTATATATACATGTAGCACTAAAAAATCCAAACGTAATTTGGATTCAACTTACCTATGGCACTGCCGTCTTTGCCACATAAGCAAGAAGCGCATTATAAAGCTGCAACACGATGGACTTCTAAAGTCAACCGACGATGAGTCGTTTGAAAAATGCCTCTCTTGCATATCTGGGAAGATGACAAGAAAACCTTTCTCCCATATAGGTGAAAGTGCCAAAGATCTACTTGGACTCATACATACTGATGTATGTGGCCCATTTAGAACTGTGTCTAGGGAAGGTACTAGCTACTTCATCACTTTCACTGATGATTTCAGTCGCTATGGTTATGTTTACTTGATTAAACATAAACATGAAGCCTTTGAAACATTCAAAGCCTTTCAAAATGAAGTAGAAAATCAACTCGGCAAGACTATTAAGGCTCTCTGATCTGATCGAGGAGGAGAGTACATGAGTCAAGAGTTTTTAGATCATCTGACTAAATGTGGGATTGTCTCACAATTCACTCCTCCATACACTCCACAACATAATGGTGTGTCTGAAAGGAGAAATCGAACTTTGCTAGACATGGTTCGATCCATGATGAGTCTAACTACTTTGCCACTATCCTTTTGGGGTTGTGCTCTAGAGTCTGCTCCTCGCATACTCAATATGGTTCCGACCAAGAAGGTTGATAAGACTCCATATGAAATATGGCACGGGAAAGTCCCTAATTTGTCTTACTTGAAGGTCTGGGGTTATGAGGCTATCGTGAAATGAGACACACCGAACAAACTTGAGCCTAGATCTATTAAATGTATCTTCGTAGGGTAGCCAAAGACAACAATGGGTTACTATTTCTACTACCCACTCGAAAACAAAATATTTGTTGCTCGGTATGCTGAGTTTCTTGAGAACCGTCTCATTTTACAAGAAGCAAGTGGGAGCACTGTACACCTTGACAAGATTCAAAGCGAAGATGCAAAACCTTCTGGTAACACTAGCAAACATCACGCTGAGGCTAAACATACAGATGATGAACCACAGAATGATGTAATTCCCATTCGTAGATCTGCAAGGACACCTCGAGCACCTAAATGATATAGTTTTTGTGTTGATTCTGAGGAGCAGAATTTGGGGGATCATGGTGAGCCCTCTAACTATCAAGCAGCATTGTTGGATCCAGAATCTGATAAATGGCTTGAAGCTATGAATGCTGAAATGCAATCCATGAAAGATAATCAAGTCTAGAACTTGGTTGATCTTCCTCAGAACAACAAGACTATCGAGAGCAAGTGGATCTTCAAGAAGAAGACCGACATGGATGGCAATGTACACACCTATAAAGCTCGTCTGGTAGCAAAAGGTTACACTCCAACCTACGGGGTTGACTATGAAGAAACCTTCTCGCCTGTTGCTGAAGTTAAAGCTATTAGGATTCTTATAGCCATAACAGCGTATTATGACTATGAGATTTGGCAAATGGATGTCAAAACCGCTTTCTTGAACGGTCACCTTAATGAAGATGTCTATATGGTGCAACCTGAGGGTTTTGTGAGTCCGAAACATCCCAATAAAGTATGCAAGCTTCAAAGATCCATTTATGGACTGAAGCAAGCGTCCAGAAGCTGGAATAAAAGGTTCGATGAGGAAATCAAAACGTATGGTTTCACCCAAAACCTTGATGAGCCATGTGTATATATGAGAGCTAGTGGGAGCATTGTCGTTTTTCTAATCTTATATGTTGATGACATATTACTCATGGGGAACAATATTCCAATGCTACAAGATGTAAAATCATGGCTTGGAAAATGCTTTGCCATGAAAGATTTAGGTGAAGCGGCGTACATCTTAGGAATCAAGATCTATAGGGATAGATCGAAGCGGTTAATTGGTTTAAGTCAAAGTGCATACATTGACAAAATTCTAAAACGGTTCAGAATGGATGCTTCCAAATGTGGAAAACTTCCAATGCAACACCATGTAAACTTGAGTAAGACTCAGGGACCCTCCACACCTGATGAGGTGAAGTAGATGAAGGGAATACCCTATGCTTCGGCTGTGGGATCCATCATGTATGCAGTGAGGTGCACTAGACCTGATGTAGCGTTCTCTCAGAGCCTTACGAGTAGATACCAACAAAATCCAGGAGAGAGTCACTGGACTGCTGTTAAGAACATATTGAAGTATCTTCGAAATACTAGAGATATGGTACTTGTTTATGGTGGTGATACAGAAAGAGAGCTCAGTGTTACTTGCTACACTGATGCTGGTTTCGAAACAGATCGAGATGACACTCGATCTCAGACTGGATTCGTTTTCGTCATGAACGGAGGCGCTGTTGACTGGAAGAGTGCTAAGCAAAGCACTACCGCGATGTCTTCTACAGAATCTGAATACATAGCTACTTCCGAAGCTGCAATGGAGGCTGTTTGGATACGAAAATTCATTTATGAGCTTGGGGTTGTTCCCAGTAATAAAAGACCCATGGATATGTACTGCGATAATTCTGGTGCCATTATCATAGCCAACGAACCTGGAGTTCAAAAGGGCTCCAGACACTTTCGCAGGAAGACTCACTACATTCGAGAGGTTATCGAGATGGGTGAAATTCGTCTTCTCAAAGTTCACACAGATGACAACTTAGCTGATCCCTTTACGAAACCAATGTCTTGTACCAAACATATCGGACATGCTAGGAATATTGGACTTCGACCAGCTAGTAGTCTCATGTAGATCTGTTTTAGTATTTGAATAATTGGAACATTGAATAGTTTTTATTACAATGAATTGATGTACTAGGTATGGTCGTTTTCATTTATATCAACTGTGTTCTATATTTGCATGTTTAATCCATGAATAAATTATTTGTTCTAAATTGTCCATTGTCAGTTGATGATACGGGAGTATCATCAAGTTAAGGCAAATGTGAGAGTATTGGTGATGATGCTACCAAACTCACATGTTGTTCATTGGTGATGAACATTGGACTAACCCAACCTACGAGAGTTCATTGCATGGATCGGTGTCACCAGTGAATCTCGTAGATGGTTATATCACTCGTCCTTAGACTTGAGATGCAAGCAGGTTTTGTGTGGGTGGAATGTCAGTCTTTGAAATGGTTAAACGTTGTCCTGAATAAGGCTGTTATAAAGATCATCTTCAGGAGTGATATAAAGCACATGACAGACACATGCAGTCAAAATGGGATTTGTTCCTATACAGGTAATAGAGTTAGATACTACTAGGCCCCTCGTTGAATTGAATAGATGTTTGTACGGTCGTACCCGAATGTAATTAAGATGATGCTTGATTAATTTGGTAATCTAATTCAACAAACAGATCGAGAAACAGAATCGTTGAACAATTAGAATGACATATGATCCATGTCTAGTATTCAACAAGGTATCTGTAACAAAGGGATGACTGATTTAACAAACCATTTAAAATGAGACGTTTAAGAAACTAACCTCATGTGTCTCTAGGGGCATTGGCGTGTTGCTAGACACTAACCTTTGCTTGTATGATTACTTGATATTATGACGTGCGCAAGTGGGAGCTGTTGGAATATGCTCGTGTCATAATAGATAATTATATGGCTAGACACACTTGGGGCCTATAGGGTCACACACATATACACTGAGATACCATTTAATATAATGTAATTATTGTATTTACATTATATATATAACCTAAGTAACGTGGGGTAATTTAATGGGCATTAACATTTAATTAGGCTTATTGGGTTTGTATTAGACTTAAGTTAATAGCAAACCTATTATACTTAATTTAATATTGGGCCCATAAAGGTTTAGAAGAGAGAAAGATTAAAGCCCAACGAAGCTTTAGGGTTTATTTATATAAGGATATCAAATAAACCAATTAGGTCTAACCCTAATCTCTCCTCCTCTCTCTCTAAAATCGGCGCCCCCCTCTTTGCTCTCTCTAAGATTTTCTCTTTTGATCTTCTACCTCGGTTCTTGGTTAATCGAGGTTCTAAGATCGTTACTAAGGAGGACTAGCATCCGGTGGTGATCAAGGAAGTGTAGTGTGGACTACTTTAGAGGTATTCACCATTGAATACTTGGTCTCAAAGGAACACACAAGCAGATCCATTTTGTCTACAAATCACACTACAAAGGTATACCGTTATTTGTATTTTTTCGTTTAATCATATTGGCAATACGTTGATTCCTTTTGGTGATTTCTTTTTGCTGCGTGTATATATAAATGTTATATTTGTGTTTTTGCTTTAAATCACCAACACCTTCCCCCTCCTTTTTCACTCTAAGTCCGCCCCTGCATATGAACTTGATTCTCTCAATATATATATATATATATATATATATATATATATATATATATAGGGTGCATTTCTTTTGCAACCCAAGCAATTTGTACAAACTATGCAAACCAATCTTAGTCGTTCATCAAGTCTAACGAATATATGATTTTATAATGTTTCCTAATTTAAAATCATGATTATAATAAATAAACTTAACATTTCCTAATTTAAAATCATGATTATAATGAATAAACTTAACATTTTCTATATATATCACAATCGTTATTAATGAATCATAATCATTATCCATAAATATATCTATTGTTTCCTAATATAGTGGTTTACATAGTTTGTACAAATTGCTTGGGTTGCAAAAGAAACGCCCCCTATGTATGTATATGTATGTGTGTGTGTGTGTGTTGGGGTATTGCTTTATCTATTTTTCATTTAAAAAATTTCATGTATCATCTTGGACCATTAATTATTTTTATTTTTCATTCAGAAATTTCATTCAAAACTTTTGTCAAACGTTAAGTTTCATTTAACACAAAATTGGGGGTAAACTGGTAATTTTATGTCATTCAGACTATTGATTTAGCTCTGTTTCTATACAATCATTTTCTATCTGGTACTAAATCATACATAGTTTATTAACCATTATAGTCACTTAATCACTCTGCACAAAATGATTCCAAAGCAGCCAAACAACCTTTAAGTCACTAAACTTTTTTTGAATGAAGAAACTATTGAACTTTTTCATTTTGAATAATTAAATTTTGAACATTTTTTAATAAATAAACCATCGTACTTCGAAAATTTGGTTACCAACATCCTTTAACCAAATTTTTTTGTCTATAATCGACTAGGAGATTTTAAAGTAGAAATAAACGAAATCAATATTATTGTTCAGAAACCATACGCTTCATACTCCTCACACCCAACAATATCTCTCCCCCTCGCCGCCCCATCTTCGTCCATTCCCCATACCTTTCATCGCCGTCGTTAGCCTCCCACCATCGATCTCCTTCTTCTTATTTTTATGTTTTTTATCTTTCGATTCTCCCTATTCTACAAAAATTTAATTGAGTATGTATAGACATATAAAAAAAAAGGAAAATCGAAAAACAAAAAATAATCGATTTAAAAGAATGACGTAGGATTTGGATGACAATGGGGCGGCGAGGGCCGACGATGGGAGCTCACATTGGGTGCGAGGGGTATGAATAAATGTATTTAGTTTTTTTTTACTTTAAAACCTTCTTAGTTGATTACATATAGTTTTTTTTGGATTACAGGGAAGTAGGTAACCAATTTCTAGAAGTTTGATTGTTTATTTATTAAAAAGAATGTTTACGGACTTAATTATCCATCCAAAATTAGAAAGTTTAATAGTTTATTAATTCAAAAAAATAGTTTAGGTACTTAGTCATTAAACATAGGAAAGTGCGTTGGGAATATAAATGAGGAATGTGGCTATATAATATTCCCCAACTGAAAAACCCTACTTCTCTTAGGACTTTCGCTTCATCCCAAGCTTTAAGTCTATCAACTCCGCCATTTTGATTACATGGATATAGAGGCAATTAATTGTTTTGATTCAAATTCGACAAACAGCTTTGTAATTATAACCCCATTCTTCACATAACATATAACATGTATTTTATACATAACAAACCAACTTGAGTTACACATTGGGCCAAAGTCCAAAACTATATAATCTCATGAAGTCATTGCATATTTTTCGCTAAAATAACGTTGAACATGAGATATGTTTACAACGATCAAAAACAACTTGCAGATATGCTTCAATTATCTTCACATATAAGCATGCGGTCAAGTAAGGTCACATCTTCCCCTTTCCCTTATCAAGAATACGCATCTGTCCTGAAATGCATATTTTGAAAACAAAATGAAGGTTATACCGATAGGTCTACTGAGATATTATTCCCTGTCATTTTAATATAATACCAATACAGTTCTAATATATAAAACATTTATCAATAACACTTTTATTGACATCCATGCACAACTCAATCAATTGCCTCGTTAGCATTCTAGCACAACCGAACACAACCCAACCCTCGTAAATAGCTGACATTTTAGCACAACACGTTAATCACATAATCCTTTAACATATCCATTTATCACAAAATTTTACATATTAATAACATTTCATATTATCAAGTTAACCATTTTATAATAAACGTATTTTAGTTCAAAATGGTTAAACGAAAACTCACTCAATTACGGTATACGAAGATACAACGCTTAACCGTTATGAGAGATCGAAACCGAATGCAAATCTGAATAATGAAGCACAGTTACAATCTAAACAGTTAAACCAAGTTCATAAATTAAATATACTTATTAGGCTCTAAACGATACACAAAAACACCCCAAAACAATACAAAAGAAAAACCGACAAATACAAAGTAAACAAGAAATATAAAATTTAACCATCAATAAACGATTTTTTATAAAAAACCAAAGGCAAGACTTAATAATGTTTAACCTGTTATAATATTTATTTTATATTATATTTAGATGATACACATGTGATGGAAATGCCAAGCTTGGCCTCCAAGCTTGCCAACTTCATACTTGGCCACCACTCATAAGACTTGGTCCCTACTCCTCTTTCATCCTATAAATACCCCCTCCCTTCCAACCATTTTCTTCATCCCTTTCTCTTAACTTTCACTAGTAAACACTATAATACTCTCCCTAATATATCCTTTCGATATATTTAGTTTATGTGAGGTCGAGAGTGTTCTTGATATTCGGTGGTGTTCGTGAAGTTTTGTTAGGTGATCGTGGATCTCAAGATCCTTGTACAAGCACTTTGTAATCTTCTTGGTTGGTAATAATATTCTTTCTCTCTCTTTTTGGTGGATGTACACTATCAAAAACCGATAGTGGAACCACGTTAAATCACGGTGTTATTTGTTTTGAACTTGCTATAATTATAGATAATAACGTATTTATTATTATCTATATTTCGTGGGTTTATTTTTCTACGTTAGAGAATTATTGTGCAACATCTAGATTATTGTTATCCGCATTTGTTGTTGGGTTAATTGTGCACTTGGATTTCTACTCGTTTGGGACCTTAGAAATCAATTCGCTAGTTTTTGCATTTGTGAGACACATTTTTTCCTAACAATTGGTATTAGAGCTTCAGATCTAGATTTGGGTTTTTTGTAGAAAATATACATAAACCAGTTTGCACATTTTTTTCTCTATGGCTGACGTAGAAAATCCATTTGGTGTCGGTTCCTCAAACCAGTTCCAAAAACCGTACCAAGAAGGTACATTTAATTTGTCCGGGGGCTGGGATTCGTATACAGACTTGGAATGGGGACGGTGATTTTGGTAAATGGCAGTTCACAACATCTGTTGCACTTAGAAAAAATGGAGTCCATCCCGTAGTATTTGCTAAAGACGAGTTAGACCCTAACATGTCTGAACTTAAGGCTAAAGAAATGGAAGCATGGGCATTTACCACTCTGCAAATGGCTATGGTAGAAAATGTTATATCTGAGATTGTGTCTGAAAAGACAGCTGCAGGTATTTGGAGCAAGCTTGAGAATTTATATCTCAAGAAAACTTTGACCAACAGATTGTTACTGATGCGATCGTGTCTCTTCTTCAAAATGAAGGAAGGCACAACCATTAAAGCTCACATGACCGAATTTGAAGATATCATGAAGTTGAAGGCAACGGATGCGCTTCTTGCTAAAGATGAAGAAGCACTTGCTATGATCCTGTTGTATTCACTTCCTGAGAAATATTTCCAATTCACTAACAGTTTTATATATGGAAGAGAAACTCTTTCTTTGTCTGATGTGAAAACAGGAATGATTTCTGAAGATCAAAGAATTCAAATGAGGATCGGTAACAATCCCAGGGAGAAAAATTGCAGTCAAGGCCTATTTGCTGACAGAGGCCGAGACGATCAGCAGTCTTCAAGAGGAAGAAACCGTGGGCGCTCTCAGTCCCGTCATCCTGGCTCTCGTGGGAAATCAAAGACACGTGGCAACTGTAACTATTGCCACAAGCCAGGTCATTGGGTGAAAGATTGTCCGAGTCTTAAAAACAAAAACAAAGACAACGCCGAATCATCAGCTGTTGCAGCCGAAGAGGAGCAAAATGGCTTCTCTGCCACAGTTACACCACCGCAAGGTGACAGGCGATGGGTTTTAGATACCGGGGCATCTTGCCATATGATACAATTCTGGGACTGTTTCTCTACCTTTGAAAAATTTGAAGGTAACAGTATTTTTATGGGAAACAGTATTCGTGTGTTACTAAGGGTATCGGTACTGTGCAGATCAAGATGTTCGATGGGTGTATTCGGACATTGAATAATGTCAAGTTTATTCTATCCATGACTCGTTCCTTGATCTCTGTTGGACAACTGTTCAAACTGGGTTGCAAGATTCGGATTGACGACGGGAGTTTGCGCATCTCCCGAGGGAGTATCATTGTGATGAAAGGCGAACGGGCGGAAAATAATCTTTTCCATTTGATTGACGAAACTATTTCTTCTGAATCGTGTGTGACTGATATTTCTCAGAATCTCGATGTTGCTCGCTTATGGCATCTTCGTTTGGGCCACACATCCGAGAAGAATTTGGAGATTTTGCGCAAGCGAAAACTCATTAAGGTCGCTATACCTGCCAGCCTGGAGTTTTGTTCGGGATGTGTCAAAGGAAAGCAGACGTGTGTTTCTTTTGGTGTTGGAAAACATAACACTAAAGGAATCCTCGATTATGTTCATATAAACATCTGGGGACCATCAAGTACTCCATCCCTCAGTGGAGGTAAATACTTTGTTTCATTTATTGATGATTTCTCACATAAGCTTTGGGTGTATGTGTTGAAGTTAAATTCAGATGTCTTCGATACGTTCAAGACTTGGTTGGCACGAGTAGAGGTCGAGACTGGCAAGAAGTTGAAAGTGCTGAGATCTGATAACGGTGGAGAATTTACTAGTGGTAACTTCAAAGACTTTTGTTTACGTAAAGGCATCCACCGTCACTACACCACACCAGGCGACCCTCAATCTAATGGGGTTGCAGAGCGGATGAATATGACTTTGCTTGAGAAGGTCCGATGTATGTTGTCTACATCGGGCTTCCCCAAATCTTTCTGGGCCGAAGCACTTTACACCGCGGTGCACATTATTAATAGGTTACCTTGTTCAGCCATCGGGGGAAAGATTACCGAAGAGGCTTGGAGAGGTAAAAGAAACATCTGTCTGAAATACATACGTGTATTTGGTTGTCCTGTTTATTTTCATGTTTCAGGCCAGAACAAGTTGAATCCTAAAGCCACCAAAGGATTCTTGCTCGACTATACAGATGGTATCAAGGGTTACCGAATCTGGAACCCCTTGACTCGTAAAGTGATTCATTCTCGACATGTCACATTTGATGAATCAGTCCTGTTGAAGTCACAGGATCCTTAGTCCTCTCAAGATCCAGAAGTCGTTACTACTATTGCTCCTACTACCGATGATATGGAGACAGTAGACAGTCCTTATATTCCCAGTTCATCCACTCTTGATATCAGTACAAAATCACCCGTTAATGTTGAAGAAGTCATTCCGCCAGTGACTTCTACTAGTGATTCTGAAGAAGAGATTCTGAATGATGGTGGAGACGATGGGAATACAATCCCAATTATTGTTCCTACCAGGCATAGTCAAAGAACTATTCGTCCGCCTAACAGGTATGGAGATTGGGATTTTGCTAACATGAGTTTTACAGATTAGCTGGAGTTTGCTTTGCATGTAGGGCAAGATGAGCCGCTTGATATAAAGGAGGCGTTGGCCTCGACCCACAGTTCTAAATGGCTTAGAGCCATGCAAGAAGAGACGGAAGCTCTCTCGAAGAACAACACTTGGGACTTATGTCCATTGCCGAATGGCAGTCGTGCTATTGGTTGCAAGTGGGTTTTCAAAGTCAAAGATGACAATCGGTATAAGGCTCGTCTCGTTTCTAAAGGCTTTGCACAACGGAAAGGTATCGAGTATGACGATATTTTTGCTCCCGTTGTACGCCATACATCTATTCGTGTTCTTTTGGCGATCGTGGCTATTCACGATTTGGAGCTAGAACAGTTAGATGTGAAGACCGCCTTCCTACACGGAGACTTGGAGGAAACTATCTATATGAAGAAACCTGATGGTTTCGTTTCCGAAAGCAAATCGGAATATTTATGTAAACTCAAGAAGTCCCTTTATGGACTTAAACAATCGCCTCGTCAGTGGTATAAGAAGTTCGATTTGTTTATGCTCAATCTGGGATTTGAGCGTAGTGAAAAAGACGCTTGTGTCTATCATAGACAAAGCGGTGGCGTTTTCACTTACTTACTTCTTTATATAGATGACATGCTTATAGCCTGCAGGGACCGGTCAGAGATGAACTTTTGAAAGATAAGTTGAAGTCAGAATTTGAAATGAAGGATCTTGGCGCGACGCAGAAGATTTTGGGTATGGAAATCGTGCGGGACAGAAAGTCCCGAACACTTAGATTGACACAACGGATGTATATCCAAAAGATATTGAAGCGGTTCAATCTTGATGGTGCCAAGACGTCTAGCACTCCGCTACCGAAGCACATCAAGATTACAAGTGAATATTGTCCGAAGGATGACAAGGGAAAGGCCAAAATGTCAAAGGTTCCATATGCCAGTGCGGTCGGAAGTCTCATGTACGACATAGTGTGTACTTGTCCCGATCTCGCACATTATGTCGGAGTGGTGAGTTGGTTTCTCGTGAATCCGGGTCGATCACATTGGGCAGCCGTTAAAACGGCATTCCGATATTTGAAGGGAACCGAGACACATGGTCTTATATTTGGTTTACACAATGACTGTGAAATTGTTGGATTTTGTGATTCTAACTTTGCAGGTGATCGAGTAGGTTGGATATCCACGTCCGGTTATGCATTTACATTAGGTGGAACAACCGTGAGTTGGAGATCACGTTTACAGTCCATTGTTGCATTGTCAACCACAGAAGCCGAACTTGTTGCGGCGGTTGAGTCTGCAAAGGAAGCGGTCCATTTAAAAGAATTAATGAATGATTTAGGCTTCGAGCAACCTTCCGTGCGCATTTTCTGTGATAATCAGAGTTCCATACATTTGGCAACTAATTTGGCTTTCAGCTCCCGGACAAAGCACATAAATGTGCGTGATGCATATCTTGTGAGATTACATGAAACGAAGATTATCTATTTGAAGAAAGTCCTGACAGATGACAATGTCGCTGATATGTTCACTAAGTCGCTACCGCCAGCTAAGTTTGAGCATTTCCAGCTCCGTTTGTGTTAGTGCCGTTGGGCACTTTGCGAGAGAGAGAAGATATTACCACAGGTAATAAAATGACATCTTTGAAGGAATTACTTTGTTAAGTGCTTAGAGCTTTGCTTATGCTCTACCTTGTTTAAGGTCACATCTTCCCCTTTCCCTTATCAAGAATACGCATCTGTCCTGAAATGCATATTTTGAAAACAAAATGAAGGTTATACCGATAGGTCTACTGAGATATTATTCCCTGTCATTTTAATATAATATCAATACAGTTCTAATATATAAAACGTTTATCAATAACACTTTTATTGACATCCATGCACAGCTCAATCAATTGCCTCGTTAGCATTATAGCACAACCGAACACAACCCAACCCTCGTATAGCTGGCATTCTAGCACAACCGAATAGCTGACATTTTAGCACAACACATTAATCACATAATCCTCTAACATATCCATTTATCACAAAATTTTACATATTAATAGCATTTCATATTATCAAGTTAACCATTTTATAATAAACGTATTTTAGTTCAAAATGGTTAAACGAAAACTCACTCAATTACGGTATACGAAGATACAACGCTTAACCGTTATGAGAGATCGAAACCGAATGCAAATCTGAATAATGAAGCACAGTTACAATCTAAACAGTTAAACCAAGTTCATAAATTAAATATACTTATTAGGCTCTAAACGATACCCAAAAACACCCCAAAACAATACAAAAGAAAAACCGACAAATACAAAGTAAACAAGAAATATAAAATTTAACCATCAATAAACGATTTTTTATAAAAAACCAAAGGCAAGACTTAATAATGTTTAACCTGTTATAATATTTATTTTATATTATATTTAGATGATACACATGTGATGGAAATGCCAAGCTTGGCCTCCAAGCTTGCCAACTTCATACTTGGCCACTACTCATAAGACTTGGTCCTACTCCTCTTTCATCCTATAAATACCCCCTCCCTTCCAACCATTTTCTTCATCTCTTTCTCTTAACTTTCACTAGTTAACACTATAATACTCTCCCTAATATATCATTTCGATATATTTAGTTTATGTGAGGTCGAGAGTGTTCTTGATATTCAGTGGTGTTCGTGAAGTTTTGTTAGGTGATCGTGGATCTCAAGATCCTTGTACAAGCACTTTGTAATCTTCTTGGTTGGTAATAATATTCTTGCTCTCTCTCTTTGGTGGATGTACACTATCAAAAACCGATAGTGGAACCACGTTAAATCACGGTGTTATTTGTTTTGAACTTGCTATAATTATAGATAATAACGTATTTATTATTATCTATATTTCGTGGGTTTATTTTTCTACGTTAGAGAATTATTGTGCAACATCTAGATTATTTGTTATCCGCATTTGTTGTTGGGTTAATTGTGCACTTGGATTTCTACTCGTTTGGGACCTTGAAAATCAATTCGCTAGTTTTTGCATTTGTAAGACACATTTTTTCCTAACATAACCTACCTCCAATACCCATCGAAATCCTTGCAAACCACAAACAAACTATTTAAAACAAGTTCTAAATTAAGAAATCAAAAAGGTCATACTTTCAAACAAAATTCTCAACCACAAAATCCTCATAACTCTATTTTTTTTTCTTTTGCTACGATTTCTCCAAAAGCATAAAACTCACATATCCCTTTGAAATCATAAACAAATCAAACCCACAAAATGACTAAACAAAATAGGTTAAATCCAATTTTTTTTTACTAACAACAGCTTGCATAATCCATAAACCATCAAAATTCTAAAACTGAACTAACTCAAGAACTTCCAAATATAAGTTTTTCTTTCAACAAAACTTTATAAGTTTTCCCACACAAAAAATCATAAACTAACCCTAAAACTTGGGATGAACTCCTTACTACAACTTTAAAGAATTTGCTAAAAAAATAAAACAAAAGTTCTTACCTTCAATAAGAAGAGGTGAAGATAAACAAAGAAAATCTTCCCTTTTCTGCATCCTAACCCAAAACCATGATTTTTCCTCAAACCCTTGTAAGTATTTCAAACTTTTGCAGGAAATTATAAAGGAAATGAAGAAGAAAACGTGTGGTGGGGTTTTTATACCACCTAAGTTTCAAGGTGAACCCTCTATTAAAGGTAAATGATATTTGAACCCTCTCGAACTATCAATTAATTTAGAGTAAATTACATGTTTAGTCCCTGTGATTTATGTGTTTTAACAGTCGTCGGGAAGCTTGCATAAAATGTTTAGAAAAGAAAAGTTTGATAAAAGTAGAAGTCCCTACTTTGAAATATCTATGGATTGCATCATCGTGGTATGTATTTTATAATGCATTAGGTCCCTAAACAGAACGATTTCTTCTCCAAATAAGCAACCACCGTTCAATATCTCTTGGGGTTTCCCTCCGGCGTATCCCTCCCCAGTAAGCAAACACCATTCAATATCTCTTGGAGTTTCGAATCTCGTCCTCTATATCGATTTCTTCTCCAAATACAAGAACGTTTTCTTCAAATTGGTTCTTCTCCAGATCTGCACTTCAAGATCTCAATTTACTCCTCCAAATCTCGTTCTCTCGATCTGCCTTTCTCGCACATTACAGGGACGATTTCCACCTTCTCTCGGTTTGTTCTTCTCGTTCACAACAAGACTTGACAGGGACGATTTCCACTCTTCACAGGGTTTGCTTCCCATATCTGGTTCTCCATGACAGTGATGAAGACATGGATGCTTTGATTCTATCTGTGAAGGCATGTATAGGACCATTCCAGCTATGACGGCGAACGTAGGTCGTCGGAGATTTGTTTAGGGTTTTGGGGTTTCTTGTAAAAATTTGTTGTTATCTTGTGTTTTGTATAGTGTTTTTAATATACACTGATTCTTATGTTCTTTGTTCATCTTATTTATTGGTGTTCATGATTATCATGAAGATTTGGTTTTTTATACATCTAATTTCTTGGTATTCATGAAGATCTGTTTTTTTGTACATCTAATTTCGTGGTGTTTATGATTTTCACGATGGCAATCAACGGAAGGGAAAAGGGAGATGAGGAGGGACATAATATGTTATTGATGTTTGGTTGGCTTGTTTTTATTTTTTAATGAAAAATGAGGAAAATGAATAAATTGACTAAAATGCCCATCATGTGCCGTGCACATGGGCACTTTACCGGAGAGAAATCAAACGAAGTTAGTTTTAGGGACCCAAAGGGTTATAAAATGTAAACCACAAGATGCAATCCAAAGAAATTTCAAAATAGGGATCCATACTGTTAAAACACATAAACCACAGAGACTAAACATGTAATTTAGTCTTTAATTTAAAACAACGTTATCACAACCCTTAAGGCATGGTTTGGCAAAAATAAGTTAGCTTATAAACTAACTTATTTTCTGAATACATGTTTATATGGACATAAACTAGCTTTTTGATAAGTTACTTTGAGTAGCTTATGAAAAGTTTTTGTGATTATTCCAATTATGTCCTCATTAATATTCATTATTATATTTTAACTATTAACTATAAATAAATATTAATTATTAAAGTTTATTATTATTAATTAGAAAATAATAATTAATATTATCCGAAAAATATAACATAAATTTTAATTATACATTGATATTAATTTTTAATTATTTAGAATTATATCAATTTTTTTAATATTAATCAATATATTTTAGTTATCAATTATTATTATTTTTGTAATTATTATTTGATTACTTTTTCATATTATATGTAACGGTTATTTAAAATCATAAGTAAATATAGACTTTTTAAAAATTTGGTTTAAAATTCAAAATTTATAAATATATAATAATATTCAAATTCTTTTAATTAACATATTATATTATTTACTACCTTATTTGTATTAATTAATATATTATATTACTATAAATTTGTTTTAATTATATTATTAAATATTGTAATTGATTATTTTTCTAGATGTCCTTTTTGGTAATTTTATACGCTTATAAGTTAGTTTTTGCCAAACATGATTTTTTCATCTGCTACCAGCTAGTTTATCAGCTATTAGTTAGTTTGTCAGTTATCAGCTAGTTTGTCAAACATAGCCTAAGTGTACTCTGTTTTGTTTGGGGTTTTGGGGAAATGCGATTTGTTTTCCATTGGTGGTATGGCTTAAATATTTTGACAAGTTAATCATAGAAACGAAGTGAGACGCCGGGGCAGGGAAAAGAGTCGAGTCGATCAGGCTCGATTCTAAAATTCTTCTAAACATTCACTTATGTCTTTTCAACAAATTTTCACAACTAAATTAATGATGTGATGTCTCCCCCTACTTTTCTTTAGGACCGTGATGATATATCGTATCTTAATATCGTACTAGTTATTTACCCGTGTGCGATGCAGCACGAATCGTTGTGAAATAGAAAAAAACAATTGACAAAGGTATATATAAGCTCGTGAAACATCTCGAAATCAAATTGGAAACCATGTTTCATGTTAAGTTTGTATTCTTCGTCCCTATCGATACTTAGTCTATAAAGACATGATGCTTGAGTCACTCGGTGCACATATATGATATATGTGGATCATGCATCAAATTTGAAGTACCTTGGTATGCATTTTTATATATTATGTATACTCTATAAATGTCATTAGTAGTTTAGTGCTTAATAAAGATGAATTTTGACACCAGAGAATTGTGGATCTTTTATTATAATTAATCATTTTTTTTTGTCCATACTGATGTTAGGTGTATACTTTTACAACTACTACAAATGTTTATTGTATTTGCAACCCATGTAAATATTGCAACTCATGCAACCCATATCTTAATTGTTGGATCAATGATAAGCGGTTATTTTATTTTTTTTATTTTTTGTTTTTTTAATTGAAAATATTGGGCTCATATCTATTGTAACCGTTGATCATGAGTCCAACGGTTAAGATGTGGGTTGCATGGGTTGTAAGATTTACATAGATTGCAAATTAAACCACCCCTATATATATATATATATATAGTAAAATTGGTAAATATTTTATAATACATATATACATATCGTCTCCCTTGATATTATTCCTCCATAAACACATTTTAAGATCAGAAAGAATTCAGGACGGAGTACAATCCAGATAGATCTTTTACGATGTAAATTTGTGAAAACTATACAAGAAATTAAGCGTAGTCCATGACATCATTAGGGAATAACAATAAACATTCAAACTGGAAAGATACAAGTATGAAGAACACATGGCGGTTAACAATCAGTTCTTACTCCATATAGTTCCTTCAACGTATCTATTACAGGTCCAAATCCATATTTCAAGGGAACAATTGATACAACTCTATGATGTTGGCATTGCCCTTCTTTGGTTTCGAAAGTGTAACCCTCAACATCTCTCCCTCCAGGATCTTACTTGCAGTCTCAGCTGCCAGAAAGAAATATATTTCCAATCTGTTAGCTATTTGCATATATATCCTTATCATTGCTAGATATGTTTTTACATAACAAAGGAAGGAATCAGGCTTACCACGTCTCTTTTCTGCCTTTCATATATTTCCCAGATGTGCTGCCCTCTTTCTAGAAAAGAAATCGTAAAGCATGAAAGTCATTAAAAAAGTGAATATATAAAGAGTGTTGTTAACATTTCTTTTATATGTTGTTTAATTTGTTTTACTACAAAATATATATATGTTTTTATGATTCGTATTCACTGTAGTTCATTAACAAACTCTTTGCAGGTTCAACTGCATGTCTGCATCTGACTGGGTACATGATAGAGATCTGCCCGAGTGGAAATACCAGACATGATCAAACAACGACAACATTACAGAAACCATTGTCTATTAGTTTCTCATCTCCTGAAAATACAAATTAGAACATTCAACCTTATTAGTATAAATACAAACTCGTATTAGAATAAGTTCTTTTATACAAAAGTTATGATTTTTTACCTTCAATTGTTACCAAAAAGGTTATCATGTTTGAACCATTCGGTGAATGCGTTTACAATACAAGGTGCATCGGGGTGCACGTTTATTTAAAGTTATTGAAATAACCACTTAATTTTATTGTTTATCAAGCACATACACATTATTAAGTATTATTGTAGGCATAAGATATAAGGCACGTGAGAAGAAAAACATATATTTTCATCGAATCATAGCCATAACCAAACTAATCAATTATCTATTTCTCAATGTATTTATGATCCCATAACCTAGATACATGATCATTAAGCCCAAACTCTACTATTAGTAGGTAGGGGTGCTCAAATTTCCGACCAACCCGACCAACCCGGCCAACCCAACCCGAGAAAACCGAAAAAACCCTAAACCGCATCAACCCGACATATAATCGATACATTTTTCACCAAACCGCATTAAATGGGTTGATAACGGGTTAGGCCCAATCCAAACCGGCCCAACCCGACAACCCGATGAAAAACAAGCGGCTACCTTCTAATTTTCAGAAATCGCTTCAATTTTCAGATTTCCTTTCAATCTTTCATGCCGCCTCTTTTAATTTCTCTCTTCTCTTAGAGTTCTTGCCCTACTTTCTGAGTTTTTGCTTCAATCGAGAATCGAGAGTGCTGCTGGAGTAGAAAGTCGAAGACTCGAAGGCATCAATCGAAGTATCGAACTCAATCGGCGACCTGATCGAACTCAAGAACTCAATCGAGTGACCTGCTCTGTTGGTTCAAGCCTTCAAGGCTTCAAGCTTTGGTTTTCTTCTTCGATTGAGGTATAGGTACATGAAAGTTCTCCTCTCCTCTGTTCAAAATAAACCACTTTACTGCTTGAGTTATTCTATCTGCCACTGAAGGGTTCTATATACACACTGGTTTCATTGTTTAAACGAATTGAAAATAGAAAGTAGTCGAAATTTGATGAGATCGAAAATGAAAAGCAAGGTAGATACTTCAATCACAAGTAAATATCGTGACACTCGCAAAAAGAGAGGACACACCAAGATATATCATTTACTTGTCTTCTTTTGACTTTCATATGATTGCAAATTGCATGAAATGAAATGAGCTACTTTTAATATCAAGATTGGTAACAGATTTGTCATTTAAAGTCAAAGGGTGATGCTTGACGAAGTGTTGTGTGCCCCCTAACATAATGATTTCATTAAAACTTATTGATCATAAGTCGAAACAGTTTGACTCAATCCAATTGACATTTCTGTTTTGGTATTTAAAGTTGAACATTTATATAGACTCTGATTTTGATTTCATCCCTACCAAAGGTAATCCTTCTGTTTATTCTACTTTATATAATCTACTTTATATATTCTACTTATACAGACTCTAATTTTGATTGAGTTTTAGAATGGATGTTGTTGGACTGTTTACTAATGTTGTATTTTTCAATTATATACAGACTCTAATTCTTAATGGATGCTAGTGCTACACCTATTGATGTTGACAAAAAGATCAAAGAAGAACCACACGAAGATAAAAAAAAAATCAGGTAGAGTATCTGATATTTGGATTCATTTTTCAAAAGTAGAGGGTGGAACTGGAAATCAAAGTGATCCTAGATGTGCTTGCAACTATTGTGGCAAAGATTATGCTTGTGATAGTAGAAAAATTGGTACAAGTAGTTTGTGGAATCACATAAAAAAACAATGTAGAAAGTATCCGGGTAGGGTAACTGATAAAAATCAAAAAGTGCTTAGTTTTCAAAGTAGTGGTGATGGTGCGGGAAATTTGTTGGCCACGACTTATAATAAGGACAATTGTCGCAAAGCTTTGGCTAGATTTGTAGTGAAAGATGAACAACCTTTTAATGTCGTAGAGGGTGAAGGGTTTAAAGATTTGCTTCAAAACTTGCAACCTAAGTTTGAAATTCCTGGTAGAATGACTGTCACTAGGGATGTATACAAGTTGTTTTGTGAGGAACGTGTTAAGTTGATGAAAGAGTTAACCAAGGATGGACAAAGGGTATGTTTAACAACAGATTGTTGGACTTCTTGTACTCAAATGGCTTATATGTGCCTAACCGCACATTATATAGATAGTGATTGGCATTTAAATAAAAAAGTTATAAATTTTTGTCAAATCAAAGATCACAAAGGTGAGACTATTGGTAGGGTCATTGAGAAGTGTTTGCTTGGTTGGAGAATAGAAAAGGTTATTAGTGTGACTGTTGATAATGCGTCTGCTAATGATGTGGCCATTAGTTATGTAAAGAGAAGGGTTAATGCTTGGAAAGGGTCAGTTCTTAATGGTGAGTTCATCCACTTGAGATGTGGTGCACACATTGTCAATTTGATTGTGGGTGATGGGTTGAAAGAGATGCATGATTCAATCGCTGCCATTCGTAATAGTGTGAGATATATTCGGTCATCTCCGGCACGGTTGCAAAAGTTTAGAGATTGTGTTGAAAGGGAAAAGATTAGTTACAAGGGTGGGTTGGTCTTAGACGTGCCTACAAGATGGAATTCAACTTTTATGATGTTAGATGTGGCTCTAAAATTTTAAAACGCTTTTGTAAGTTATGTGGATGAAGATTACAAGTATTTGAAACACTTTCAAGAAAAGGAGAATGATAAAGAGAGAATTGGACCACCTATTCGAGTTCATTGGGAGTGTGCTTCAGCTTTTGTCAAATTTCTCTCTACTTTTTATGAAGTTACTTTAAAGTTTAGTGGCACTTTGCATGTCACTTCTAACAACTTCTATCATGAAATTTGTGAGATTCATATACACTTGGATTCTTTGGTCCAAAGTAACGATTCCATATTGTCTACCATGGCAAGAAAAATGAAGAAGAAGTTTGACAAATATTGGGGGAATCCGGAAAACATTAATCCCTTGTTGTTTTTGGCCGTTGTACTTGATCCAAGGTACAAGATGAAGTATTTGAAGTTTCTTTTTGAATGTATTTATGATGGTGAAACGGTTCTCAAGGTTATTGTGAAGGTGGAACAAATCCTCAACCGGTTGTTTGAGATCTACAATGTTAAGTGTAGCGGTGGTGAAAAGGTTGGTTACGTACATGAGTAATTCAATTTATTTTATTATGCATTTTAATATGTTCATGTTTGTTTAGTTGTTTACTTGTTTGTATTTCTCTTCATATGTGTAGGTTACCGAAAATGACTCGACAACAACGAGCAACCAAAATCGTAAGAGGTCGTTATTGGAAAGTTATATGCAAAAACAACAATTGCAAGTGCCGGAGAAAATAAACGATCTTCAAAGATATTTGAGTGAAGAATCTCTCGATCCAATGACTTCGGAGTTTGATATCCTACTATGGTGGAAGGATAATGGGAGTAGGTATGCCGTTTTGTCTATGATTGCAAAAGATATTCTTGCTATACCTGTATCTACGGTGGCTTCTGAATCCGCATTTAGTACTAGTGGACGTATTTTGGACTCATTTAGGAGTTCATTGAGTCCAAAAATGGTCGAAGCACTAGTATGTACGCAAAGTTGGTTGAGAGTGGGTCACCAAGGGATTCAAACAAAGGAGTATTTAGATGAAACATCATCTTATGAATTTCTGGAAGAAGGTAAACAAGTTTAACAATTAATTATAGAATAGTTAATTTCGTTAGCTTTTGTTTTAAATCTATTTATAACTTTGTTCTACTATTTTATCTATTTATAACTTTGTTGCCTTTTGTTTTAAATCTTAGATGACATGAAAAATCTCAAGACCAAGAAAGCGAAAGCATCGGAGATCGGGACGTCCAATACGGTCATTGTTGATTGAGAGTCTCGTTAGTTTCTACTTAAATGGTTGGTTGTATTTTATTGGTTTATAATTTAAACTATTTGGATATTGTAGTTGTAGTCCATTTGAGTCTTATGTCGTTGGTTGGTGTCTTGGCGACTTAGTGTAAAGTGTAAACTTTGAACTCTTGGTGACTTGGTGTAAAACCATAAACATTTGAGTTTGTATTTTTATTCAAGTAAGCTTGATACTTATTTTATTCAACATATTATTGCAATTTGTACGATTTCGTGAAAGGTGGCATTAGGTGGCAGCGGATGGCGGCTGGCAGCAGACGGCGGGAGTTGGCGGCAGGCGGCGGCAATAGGTATGTAATTTATGAAATAATTAAATAATGTTTCAAACCGACCAACCCGCCAACCCAACCCAACCCGCACGGTTTGGGTTGGGTTGGGTTGCACTTTTGATTGGGTTGGGTTGGGTTGAGAATTTTCAAACCGCAACGATTGGGTTGGGTTGTTAAAGTGCCTTCAACCCGGCCAACCCAACCCGTGAGCACCCCTATTAGTAGGGATGTGCAAATCATGTGATCCAATCAAAATGACCAATCCAATTAAAATTGACTGGCCATAATTAGGATTAGATCGGATCCAAAATTCCTACATCCATATTGGATTGGTAGTTCTTGGATGGTATTCCCGAATCCAATAAAATCGAACCGATCTAACCCGATGACATTACCCTTCCATTTGTAATATAACTATCATCAAATTAATAAAATATATGTAATTAATATTTTTATGATACTTGTTTTATTTGATATGTGTATGTACTATTTTTAAAAATTAGAAAAACATATTAATAATGGTTAAAATGGTGGATTGATCAGTTAATAATTGAATCAAAACATTGGATGAATCCAATGGATAACCAATAGTAATGTCAAATGAACGGAACTCATCCGATCCAATCATCAGAATTGATCGGTTGTCCAATGTTAATTGGATTGTATTAGATAACAAAATCCAAAATAAAATTAGATGAATATATCATCAGATCGAATCCACATAAATCTATTGAATTTAAATCGATGAACACCACTAATTATTACTACACAAATATGTTTATCAAACTATGTATTTAAATGTCTTAAACAACAAACTAATTGAAAGTGGTGTCTTAAAATTAATCAAGACATGTGGGAGATAATAAAATTAAGCATTATCGGTGTGGCCTAAACCCCATACATTAACTTGCACCTCATCCATTTACAAAAAATTCACCCAGCAGAATTGAGGCTTGTTAACTCCAAACCCCAGGTCCATATTTCGTACATGACAACAATATCAGAAAACAAATCAAAATTGTCAGCCCACTCCTAGCGGACCTCATCTTCAACATTGCTTCTTCATGTTCTAAATGCAACTAAACACCAAAATCTAACAGTAAACCACCATATTAGTGTCACATATCTAAAAGCACAGGCAATCAAACTAGTAGAAAAAGACATGCACAAAACATCACTCCTGCTCCCTTGCACCCACGTCTAGAAAGACCTAAAATGAAAAAGAAGTCACAATCACATAAAGATCACAATAAAGAGATGCAGCAAAACAAAAGGACAATAATTCACAAACACAAACTTAAAAACCAAGATAGAACTGCAAGCTTTACCATAATTCAAACTGAACAATTGATCCCCAACAGAAACTAATAAAGGAGCACCAGAACTGATCATAGACAGCGCAAGCAAGTAACACATTTGGAACCAAGTTTGTAGGTGTGAGGGTGGGACTCTTGACCGGTAAGAAGTTACCCGATTGATGTTTGGCAAACGATCCCTTACTCTAGCATCGATTTCAAATGTACATTTATTACAAGTAATTTGATTTTAGAACACCTACTTACAATTGACAATAAAATTTTAGATCTTAAAAATATTTCATGTTTTAAACAAAACATAAACATATACACATTATCTAGTTGGTATAGCAACAAAATACGGTCAGGAGGAACTATGTTAATCAATATCTATATTTACCGGTGGCAAAAGTGTTCAAATTTGATCTCCACATCTACGTAAGTGATCTTCTTAAGATCAGTAATACAATAAAAAGCAATACACAAACACAACAATGATCAGCAAATGTAAACATCTATAAAACCCCAACGTTCTCAGATCTCAAACAAAATCCAAATCAAACAACATTAGATCAACTAATCGACGAAGTAACTAAAGAGTAAACACATTAATCAGATCTAGGCTAAAATTCGTGTACAACAACAGAATGACAACAAAAATAGATCAGATCTGTAAAACAAACTTTAAGCAAGAGTTTGAGGAATGCAAATTAATGATTAAGATGATCGCTAGCGCGATGCCAGAGCGACCCATGGCTTCTTCAACCTTCACTCCCTCTGTGTGTCTCCAAACTCTCTGTTGTGTTTACTGAAATTGTGCAAAGCGAAGTTCTAATTTCAATTTTCGATCTGTGTTGGTCTAATAATATACATATTTAAAAATATTTCATGCTTTAAGATAAGTCACTGTTTGATATTGAATGTTCCCCAACATCATCATGGCATGTGGACCTAGTAGGCACTTTTAACTTGCATATTAAAAGCATGACTATAGTCAAATCATCTGGTCTCCAATAATACAACTTTTTCTGGTCTAACTCCATTGAATTTGAAAACAATTGTGATCACAACTTCTATAAGACCATACTTTGGTTGAATGATGGATCCTGCTTGAATCCTCACAACCGCCAAGTTCTACCGGTAGTTTTAAGCTTGTCGTGATTCTTTTATATATCTAAAAGAAGACTTGTGTATCTTCCTTGAAACTTTAGACTAATTTGGTTTTGAAGCCACTAAGATTTGAGCAGCCAATCTAACCTTTAACGCATGTAAAGCATCTGGAAAGTCAAAGATCAACCAATGTGATATAACATATGTTCAAGTGCAGGTTTAATCAGGCGTTGCTTGTTTTCAATCGTCGTCATTAGCAATTTATTAACTTTACTTTTGAGTTTCCAGCACCCAAATCCCATGACACTTTTGAGTTTCCAGCCCAAAATCAACCAAAAATAGTGGTCTTAGATCAACCCTCCTTAACCCCATCATACTTATCGACAATATGTTGCATATTTTGAGACATTTTCCTTATTCAACTCCACTGATTCAGAATTACCTTTCCCAAATAGAGTAGGGAGATCTCCAGATCGAATTGCATTCCCCCCTGTTGAGTATTACCATCGAGAGCAGATTCCTCTTCCATCTTTGAATCCTGAAACAAAATTTCAGCCAAAGCAACTTTCTCTTGCTGTTTCAATCAATTAATCTCATTAGACAGAGGACATTTAGATTCTTCCTTATTGAGATTGTCACCTTCTCCAGATTGAAACTCATCAACCTCTATAATTGACTTCGAACTCAAGGACTTCAAAACCTTCAATCCTTGATCAAGAACAACACAGAAACAAAATTTGAAGCAAAAATCAAAGAATAAAGATAAAATTAGATGAAAAGGGAACGAAGTTGTACAAATCCATGGCTCTCTTTTTCCCTCATTGACAATTTCGGATTTCATCACCAATTTCTTCGTCCACAACCGACCAAAGCTGATAGGATGCCACATTACCTGTTTATGTCTTGCTCTCAGGCACCAAACTTATCCTACAGAAAAGAACCCTAATTTAATGGTGAACAACAGGATAGTAGAATAAAACTGAGTAGACATAGATATTTACATCCAATTATGTATTTAAGATGAAAAGTATAGAATTTAGAGTTGTGTTACAGCCTTAAAACCTTCCTTTTCACTCCTGTATGAAACCCTAACCCACAATTAATTGAAGTATTATTCAAAATTTGTCATAAACGAAGGGGAGAAAAGGGGAACAACTATGGATTCACTGTGACAATAGCGGCAAAAAAAAGTCTGATTGCAACAAGGAGCACGAATTTGCACCTATCGATATCATCATCATCGTCATATGCATCCCGACCAACACCTATAAAACAGAAATATGAGATGGGGAATCATCGGACTACACCCCATCCATTGCTTTTAGTCGATATAATAAAGCAAATAAGCCAAAAAAGGATAAGATATATTAAAATCCAATCGAAAAGCAACGGTGATTAAATTGTGGGGCCAGTAAGAAACAAATTGGGATCTAAACATAGAGATGAGAAAAAACCGATTATGGTTGAATCAAATTGGAACTACGTATAATCCTCATCAAACTTCAAACAATAAACCTAAGCATGAAAGAGAAGGTTCTCGTCCATAACTTGATCCAAGTATTCAAATACCAATTTATGATTAACCGATCGATCCAATGATAATGGGGGTAAAAATCAAAATTAAACATAGATAGTAAAATCGATAAAAGAAAAGGAAACAAAATTAAACGTTACCAGGACGGATGATCCCAAATTCGAGCAGGACAAATCGAAAGAAGATTGAACCTGAAGATACAAAGGGCGTAGTCTTTGGAAAATCAAAAGCCACTTCGGGTGTAGAAAGAGGCAAAACCTTGCAAACTGCAAAATTAATTTGTGTAGAAAACAAACCAAAGTAACCCTAAATACTGGAACCGATTTTGATTTGAAGAGAAGAAAAGCAATCGATTCAGTAGCTATTGATAGAAAGCAAACAAAAACACACAGTAAGAACCCTAACCTTGAATCTCCACTGGTCCATTAACGATGCAAATCCTCGATAATCAAACAAATCTGGTTAGGTTGGAAAGTGCCCTCGATCGACTTGGAAGTACCGTAGTCCTTGATTTCTTTACCGTGCAGGGGAGAACATGGAGAGATTGATTGTGCTCTTCGCCGGAGATATACACTAACAAGAGGGTCGATTTCATCACTGGTAGACTGATTGAATCGTGGGAGGAGAACGTGAGGAAGTGGTGAGCGGAAAGGATGGCTTTCCAAGAAACCGCTAAACTTGTTAGTCCCAAAGAAGAAAAACAAGTATTGTAGAAGGGGGGGGGGGTTGAATACAATAACACAAAATTACTTATTTTTAATTCTTTTATTGATAATGAATATCAAGAATTACACAAAGAGAAATAAAGACTCTTGCGGAAAAAGAATAGTTAAGAACTACTCTAAACAATCTAACACTTAGAAGATATTAAGAACACAAAGACTTAATCTTAGAGAGACAAGGAAAGCTATCAACCTGCTTGAAATCTTGTGATGATGAAATCTTGAGCTGAAAGCGTGAGAAGCAAGGTGCTACCTCCATCCTTTATATGCTATCCAATGTAATGAGTGCAAAGGACATGTAGGAGTAAAGGCATGGGTGGTTGAGATATTGTCAATAAATTATAAGATATTTGATGTGACATGTCATGACACAAAAGGTAACTTTTGTGCTATGAAAGTACAATATCTATTATAAAATATTCATGAGACAATCTTTTTGAGATCAAATAGAAAATATACGTCTCAATCAAATTAAGACCAACTGTGTATCTTGTCAAAGAAGAAAGAAGTTTCCATTCCCATTGTCAGAAGATCATTGGGAATGAGGAAGTATGTCAAATCATGAGGGTTTGACATAAATGCTCTAACAAAATAAATAAGCAATCTGTAAGAGGAAGACTATCGAAAAAGGAATTCGGTAGATGAGGTATGTGCCGAACATAGGTAGTTCGGCATCAAAGAGAAGATATGCCGAACATGAAATCGGTAAGGGTATGATCTGCCGAATAGGAATCGGCAGACTAGGCTTAGTTCACTTTTGAAGTTCATCTCAATCCGCACTGTAGACTTCCTTTATGTTGATTTCGGTTTGTCTTCGACTCACCGATCTGTTTACCCAACTAAGCTATTACAAAGAACCATAAATCAAATTACAAGGTTTAAACATCAATAAAGACTAAGGAGAGGTTATCTTTAAATCTTAGATGACCCAACAATCTCCCCCTATTTTATGATAACATCTCATATCACATAAAGTAAATGAATAATGCATTTTGACCCTTTCTCATACTCTTTTGAGTTCTTTTTCACATAGACCATTATTTTTGTTTCTTTTTGGATTCTTTTTGAGTATCCGACATTTACAAGTATAAAAGAATGAAATAATGATATGTACAAACTATTTACGATAAACAAGAACTACTCAATGTATTAATCTTTTTAAGAAGATTACAATACAGAGGAAAAGAAAACATAAAAACTACACCGAGTTTATTCAAAAGAAAAATGCGGTTCATCATCCCTCTTCTTTAGTTCATCGGTTTTAGCCACATAGAGATCCCTTGCCGAGATTGGAATTAATTGAATAATCCCATGGAGAAAGATGGTGTCGGCAATAGGGATTTGACTTGATCTGAAGAAGGAGATCTGTTCAAATGCATCGTTGAAGAAGATTCCATGAGTAGGCTCTGTAATCACAGTGGTTGAAGGAAAAGGAACCGGAGTAGGTAAGGATAAATCCATATTTGAAAAATTCGGAACCTTTCCTTCTCTAGCCATTTGAACAAACACATCTTCCTTTTTGGATCTCGACTATGATTTGGGAGGCGGAAGATCAGACCTTAGATTTTCGATGATCTTCTCTTCAGCAGGAGTGTGAACGATGTTATACGTCTTTTGGTATGTTCTGAACTTCGTTTGGAGATCTGCAAGAAATTTGTCAACCTCAGGATTGAGAGCATTTCGGCTGTTATTCAAACAGATACCAATTTCCATCCATTCCGATACTCCGAACCGAACAAGAGAATTCAGTCTGTCCATAGAACTTGAAGCATCATTCCTTATAATCCTTAGCCTAATGACATTGCAGCTTGAAGATGGTTTAACAAATTTGACATCTATGATTTTTGTAGAGGACCGGCGTCTATTTAGAGCTTTGCGGTACCAATCGATACACAAAGACTTTATTTCTTCATTTTTCTTCGTCGAGTCTTCTAGAGCACTCACCTGAGCTTTGATTGTGTCGGTAGGATCTTCTTCGGCATCTAGCTTCAAAGCTAGGTCGGCATCTTTGTTACGAGCAATCTGGGCAAGCTTTACAGCTTTCAGTTCTTCTTCGGATAAGCCCAAATCAGGAGAGGTAGTCTTTGGGGGAGGGAGGTGAAGACCAGCACCATCTGCAACTTTCTTTATTGAAGCATCTTTACTACGCTTTTCTTCAGCAGCTACTTCATCTGGTGACATAATAGCTTTGCCTTTATCCTTTTTGGGCTTTTTCTCCCCCTCAGACTCTTCAACCACCAAGGGGTGATTGGTGCCCTTCTCTTCGGTAGCAGAAGGTTCTGCAGCAGCAGCAACAGTGGGTTCGGCAGATGCAAAAGGTTTTCCCTGACTCGTACTGACTATATGAACCCGAGGAAAGAGTTGCTCCCCCTCAGTTGGTTTCTCCCCCTCAGCACGAGCCGGGGAAGAAACACCAGCTTTAGCCAACACACGGCCAAGACGGCGATCAATACGCTCCAACACTGTGCGATCATTTGGAGTGAAGGCAGATTCGGTGATGTCAATGTCCAGAGACTGAGCATAGTATTGAGCAACATCAGCAAGCATAGAGTTAAGACGCCCATTTAAGTTCTGCAAGGCACTGAGAATTTGAGAATTAATAGACTCCTGAGTCGAAGCCTGCTGCCGTAGACTAAGAAGATCTTGATCCCGAGCATCAGAGGCGGCCTTGAGAGCAGCCACTGACAAAGTCAATGAGGTATTTTGATCATTAAGCCTGACCACCTCCTTGAGAATAGATTCCATAGTTGTGGATAGAGGGGCACGGAGACCATCAATTTGCTGATGCATGACATCCAAACACCGAAAGATGTCACGATTAAGATCGACAACCTCAGAATTTTGCTCTTTGATGAGCTGCAAAAGTTCGGCGAGAGAAATGTTGCTTGCATCCAGAGAATGAAGGAGCTCCGGTTCATGCAATGACTTGCGGAGTTGTTCAAACTGAGTACCTAGCATTCGTACCTGCCGATTGGAGTCAACAATTTCGACAAGAAACTCGGCAGGTATGGTGATCGGTACCTGTGTAGAAGTCCCACCCTTTTTGGCAGAGGAGGGTTTCGGTGAGGGAGATTTCTGAGGGGAGAATTTAGGAGAGGGGGTTTTCTTTGGTGAAGGTTTTGGTGAGGAGGTATTCTTCGGTGTAAGGATAGGAGAACCTGTCGGTGAAGAGGGGGGAGTGAACAGGTTTCGTAACATTTCCTAGGTTAAAATCCCAGATTATGCAATATCAACGGGAGTGACCCCGGATGATAGGCTGTGTTGTGAGGAAGCAGAACGTCGGTCCGGAGAGGAGACCGACTCATCTTCAACCTCCACAGAAGGAGGAGGAGAAGGAATGTGACGGGACTCCGTTTGTACAACCAAATCTTGTGGAGAAGGTTTAGAGGAGGTGGTAGAGGTTTTAGCAGATCCCCTCGGCCCGGGAGGGGGAAGATCAACATCTGTCGATTTTTGAGAATCGGTAGATGGAGTGTGAGGTTCGGCCCAAGGTTTCCTAAGTTTCTTAGAACGAGACTTAGGAGGGGATTTTGAGCCCCGTCACTTAACAGAAACAGAAGGGGTAACGACCTGGGTAGCCACCGACGGATTTGTCAGTGGCAGAGTCATAAGAGCAAGTGCGACGTTGTCGGTGGCCTTTTTCTTTTTAATAGCCACTGACTTAGCTTGGGAAGGTTTTGGGGGAGAAGGGACCACCGATTTGGATGGCTTGGGAGAAGATGAAGGCCTTTCGGATTCACCTTTGGCAAGCGTTTCCCAAATCGGATTGGGAGAAGAGATGAAAGAAAGCATACCTGAGGTGAGCGGAGAGTCAGTTGGCTTCACTGGTTTGAAAATAGTTTGCTTGCTAAGTTGAGAAATTGGCAAGTCAAACTTGATCATCGGCTCGGGGAGAGCAACATCGGCACTCAGTTGTGCAGATAGCTTGTGGTTGATGATGAGAGAGATGAAGCGGGGAAGAGCCACATTGTGATTCTTGGGGGGAGAGATGGCGGTGATCAAGGAGTCGAAGAATACCTGAGCAAAGTCGATCCGCCTCATAAAAATGAGAGCATGAGCCAGACGAGTAATGGCCGCCGGAGATTGATCCTACCCCCGAAGTCTTGTGGGAAAGACAATAAATGAGGTGAAAAAAGAAGTAGTTCCATAGTGCACCCATATTCTTTCGTAGGAGAGTGCCGGAACCCTTTGATTTTCCTTCGTGCACATACTGAAGAGCGGCAACGACCTCATCATGCTCTTGATGAGTAGGGAATGGAGCATATACATGGAATTCTGGAATTCTGAGAACCGCGCGAATGTCATCCACCCCAATGGAAAGATCGGGGTGCTCTTTAGAAGAAAGAATGGAGGCAGACACCTAATGAGTAGTAGAGTCATACTTACAGGTTAACCAAAAGTTACCAAGGAGCATTTTGCTCATCTTGGTTGAGGCAATGAGAGCATGGCATAGTGGAGATCTTTGGAGGAAGATGGAGACTTGGTTGAACTCCGGATGATCAACATCCGCAGATAGACGAGCAACCTGGTTGCAAGGAGGTAAAATAAGAGATTCCCGAGAAAGAGGAGTGACCTTGGAAGCCTTTGTCGATTTTGAGGACGCCATTGAAGAAAGAAAGAGTTGCAGGTTCAAAAAATAAAAGAGGAAGAAGATGAAAACGAAGGTAAAGAAAGAAAAGAAAGCTAAGTTCGTATATATAGATTTAGAAAAGACGAGGGAATGATGGGAATTCAAAAGCCAAAAAAAATTGTAAGGATGGTATGACGCAAACGTGCGTAATTGGGAAGTGGAACAGCCGAAAAACGGCTAAATGGCAGGTCGTGGACGTCCCATCAACTGACGCACGAACCCTGTAATGCCACGTGGCATGAATTCATAGGATAAAGAGAAGGTGCCGAAAGAATTGGGTATGTAAGATATGGATAAGGATGACACATCATACACTATACCGAAAATAGAGGTACCGAAATATGAGAGATATTTCGGTAAATGAATTCGGTATATAGAGATACGGAAATATGAAGAGACTTCAAAGGAAGAATTCGGTATGCAAAGAGACCGAAATATGAAGAGACTTCGGTAAGGTCTTTGTTACCGAAATAGAAGAATTACCGAACGGTGGTAAGACCGAAATATGAGAGATACTTCGGTAAGGGTATGTACCGAAGATATATACCGAAGGGTATTTACCGAAGAAATTAAGTATTGAAACAATTCCTTCCCAAAATATTGAAGGAGGTACCGTCAATTATTGGGAATTTTTTTTAACAAAAATTTAACATACCTAAGGATCCCACAAGAAAGTTGAAACGTGCCTCATCCAGTGGTTTGGTAAAGAGGTCTGCAAGCTGAAGATCTGTAGGAATGAAGTGAAGTTCAATATCACCCTTAGAGATATGATCTCTTATAAAATGATACCGAATGTCAATTTGTTTAGATCTGGAATGCAACACCGGATTGTTGGCAATGGCTATGGCACTGGAATTGTCACATAGAATCGGTACATGAGATTAGAACTTGTCATAATCTTGTAGTTGGTTTTTCATCCACAAGATTTGAGCACAAAAACTTCCAACTGCAACATATTCAGCTTCAGCAGTGGAGGTGGATACCGAATTTTGCTTCTTACTGGACCAGCTGACCAAGTTTCCACCTAGTAATTGACAACTGCCAGTTGTACTCTTTCTATCAACCTTAGACCCTGCAAAGTCAGAATCTGAATAGCCAATTAGATCAAAACCTGAGTCCTTGGAATCCAAAGACCCAAATTCATAGTACCTTTTAGGTACCGAAAAATACGTTTCACAGCCGCCAAGTGAGATTCCTTGGGATTGGCTTGATAACGCGCATACAGACATGTAGCATACATTATATCAGGCCTACTAGCAGTTAGATAAAGAAGAGACCATATCATTCCTATATAATTCGTGATATCAACAGACTTGCCGGCTGAATCAACATGAATCTTAAGAGGAGGTGCCATTGGAGTTTTCATGGAAGAGCAATTTTCAAAATCAATTTTTTTCAAAAGATCACGAATATATTTATTTTGACTAATGAAAATACCTTCAGAAGATTGTTTAATTTGAAGACCAAGAAAGAAAGTAAGCTCACCCATCATGCTCATCTCATATTTACTTTTCATGAGAGAGGCAAACTCCTGACAAAGATTTTCATCAGTGGCACCGAAAATGATATCATCCACATAGATTTGAACAAGAATGATATTACCTTTAGTTTTCTTGAGAAAAAGAGTATTATCAATTTTACCTCTGGTATATCGGTTGGAGAGAAGAAAGTCAGACAAGGTATCATACCACACACGAGGAGCTTGTTTCAGACCATAGAGAGCCTTGTTAAGTCTGAACAAATGGTAACGATGAGTTGGATCTTCAAAACCAGGTGGTTGTTTCACATAGACTTCTTCAGCAAGTTCTCCATTGAGAAAAGCACTCTTAACATCCATTTGAAAGACCCGGAAGTTTTTGTGAGCAGCATGAGCAAGAAAGATTCTTATTGCTTTAAGTCTAGCGACAGGAGCAACGATTTCATCATAATCAATACCTTCCTCCTGCCTATATCCTTGAGCAACAAGTCTGGCTTTATTCCGGATTACAGTACCGACTTCGTCCATCTTGTTTCGTGGCACAAGTCTCCAGACTTTGTTTCTCTCAAATTGAGACAACTCTTCTTGCATGGCAGTGACCCAACAAGAATCTGCTAGAGCTTCCTCAATTTTCTTGGGCTCGAAAATAGAGAAAAAATTCACAAAGAGACAGATGTTTCCAATACCTTATCTAGTTTGGACACCTGGAAGTTGATCACCGATAATTTGATTAATCGGATGATCTTTGGTCCATTTTAGAGCTGGGGGAAGAGGTGCAGGAAATGTGTTTGTAGGTGAAGGATCGGTGGGTATAGGATGCGTGTGATGAATGGGTGAAGTATGTAAGGTAGGTTCAGTGGGAGATGTGGGTTCGGTAGGAGCAATGGGTTCGGTAGCTAGAGAGGGATATGCCGAACTATGATGTAGGGAAGAAGAAGATACCGAGAATGGAACATATGGAGGTCCTGAAGATAGAATATTTTGAGATTCTTCTACAACACAGGAAATATTCCATTCATGAAGTTAAGTATCATCACAAGATAATTAAGACGTCTTGTGATCATCAAACTTCACATGTATTGACTCATCAATACATTTTCTTCTTAGATTGTATACTCTGTAGGCTTTAGAAGAGAGAGAATAACCCACAAATATACCTTCATCAGCCTTGGGATCAAATTTCCCAAGATGCTCTCGATCATTCAAGATAAAACACAGACAGCCGAAAACATGAAGAAAACCAATGTTTGGTTTTCGGCCATAGAAGACTTCATAGGAAGTCTTGTTGTGTCTTTTCACAATGATAGACCGATTTTGAGTGAAACAGACTGTATTGACAGCCTCAGCCCAAAAATATGTTGGAAGATTTGATTCGCTTAGCATAGATCTTGCAGCTTCACATAGCGTACGATTCTTCCTTTCCACAACACCATTTTGTTGTGGAGATCTTACTGCTGCAAAGTTTTGAGAAATACCTTTGTCACATAGAAAGGCATCTAAGGTAGCATTTCTGAATTTGGTCCCATTGTCACTTCTGATAGATCTGACTAATTGACCGTTGAGAACTTCAGATTTCTTGATAAAGTTGATGATTTCTTCAGGTGTATCACTTTTGTACCTGAGAAAGAATATCCAAGTGTAACGTGTGTATTCATCAATAATTACAAGAATGTACCTTTTTCCACCTAGGCTGGGTGTGCTGACAGGCCCACAAAGATCCATATGCAGCATCTGTAGAGGGGTAGAGATAGAAAAACACTGTTTTGATTTGAAAGAAGATTTTGTCAGTTTGCCTTTCTCACAAGCTGCACAAAGCTTCTCTTTTGAGAAAGAGATTTTCGGCAAGCCGACAACAAGCTCTTTGTTGGAGAGAGCATTTAACGTCTTGAAGTTGAGATGAGAAAGACGTTTATGCCAGAGCCAGTTCTTCTTTTCAGAGTGTTCAGAAATAAAGCAGATGCTTTCTTCTTCAGTTGACTTGTCATTCATATTGATGACGTACACATTGTCCTTTCTAAAGCCAGATAGGACAGTGTGAAACTGTTTATCAGTGATGAGACAATCAATTTCTCTGAAAATCACATAGTAACCTAAATCACATAGTTGACTAATGCTCAAAAGATTATGCATTAGACCTTCCACATAGGCAACTTTGTTGAAAGTAATGGAACCGTTAGAGAGAGTTCCATAACCTTTAGTGGAACCTCGAGAGTTGTCACCAAAAGTTACGGATGGCCCCTTATCTTTCACAAAGTCTAGAAGAAGAGATTTGTTCCCAGTCATATGTCGTGAGCATCCGCTATCAAGATACCATGTTTGATGATGCCCATAGACCTGCAGACAAGAACAAATTAGTCCTTTGGAACCCGTTTTGAGGTGGGTCCTTTAGGATTTGAAGAAGAAGATGAAGGATTGGTCTGACTATATCTTTCAATACAGTCCTTTGGACAGTCTTTGGCCAAATGAAATGTGTCACCGCAGTTGTAACACTTTCGGTAAATGAATTTCTTCTTTGGTTCAAGAGAAGCAGCTTTTACCTTTCCTTGAGGTTTGGATTTAGGAAGTTTGGAAAGGTGAGAGGGAATGGGATAGCTGTACGGAACGTGAGGGTTATGGGGAGCCGGTCCAAGGATTCCCTTTTCAAAAGAAGAAGGATTGATTGAGATTCCTTTGGACTTCTTTACTTTTAAGGCTCTAGGAATGAAGTCCGTTGTGGTCATGGGAGATTTACCTTTTGAAGAAGGTGTAATCTTTCTTTTGTTGGGAAGATAAACAACAACGGATTTTCCTTTAGAGAGGAGAGAAGCCTCTTTAAGAGTATGGGAAGAAGAAGACGAAGAAGAAGAAACTTCTTTTAGTTTTAAGGACATAAGAAGATCATTTACAGGCTTGACTAACTCATTTGAGTCTTGATCTTCTATTAGAAGAGGCTTGGAAGATTTGGCTGACACAAAGTAACCAAACTTTCTTGAATCACGAAGATCCATGGAGTAAACCGAGGTAGAATCTTCTGAGTTAGAATCATCCCAGTTAGAAGAATAAGAGGGTAGTTTATAAGACAAAGGAATATTATGAGTAGGAGAGGGAATGTTTTCAGAAGGAGTACACACAACATTCTCTTTCCAGTAACCTAAACCATATGTTTCACCAACAACTTGATCTTGAAAATTTTTCTCAAGATCTTTAGAAGAAGTGTTCCATTTGTTTACGATTTCCTGTTCTTTCTGAAGCTTCTTTAGAAGCTTGTTCTTCTCCTCTAAGTCAATTTTTAGTTTATCAAACTGTTTTAGCTGAGATAGAGATGCTTGGAGTTGAGAGGAGAGAGACTTGACTTGAGCATTTGCTCTTTTCTTTGCATCTTTTTCATTGTGAAAAAGTACAGTTAGAGAGTCAAAAGCCTCAATCTTCTCTTCATCAGAGAGAGAGAGAGTAGAAGGGATGTACCTGAGAAGAAGAAGAGGAGCCCTCAGTTGTGAAGTCCATCCTTGAGCAGGAGTCTTTTGGTTCTTCATCGAGTTTAGCCATAAGGCATTTACTCGACATTTCCTTCTCACTGTCGGATGTAGGTTCGTCTGCCTAGTCTAAAGTTTCTGCCATTAAGCCTTTGCCTCTTCTTTGAGAGTTGAAATTTATTTCTTTCTCTCTTTTGTATTTGGCTTTGTATTTGTCAGCTTTATCGGAAAGCTCTTTGAATGAAGAAGACGGAGAAGGTTCTCTTGGATGCGATCTACCTGTAGAATTAGATCGAAGATTTCTTCTTTTAGAAGAGTTAGAAGAATTAGATTTAGTAATCCTAGAAGGATTGATTCTACACTCAGATGCAAAGTGGCCTTTCTTACCACATGCATAACAATCCTCCTTGGATTTGTTCAAGGAGTTTTTAGAGGAAGAAGAAAAATTTCTGTTGCTTTGAAATTTATTAGAAGAGTTCTTTTGGAACTTAGAGAAATTTGCAAGCATACTCATCTTTTTTGTCAAATGATCGACAGAGGGATTTTCTCCTTCATCAGCAGCTTCACTTAGATAAGCCTCCGAGGAGTGATTCAGATTTTCATGACTTTCTCTATCTGAATCATCAGAAGGATAGGTTATACGAGGAATACACATAGATTTCTTGGAGCCATCACTTATAAGAGCCATAGAGGGGGCTCTTATCTCTTTGAAGATGGTCTTCCTTTGTAGATAGGTTTGTTCGTGATTATGAAACATACCATAAAGAGAAGTAAGGGGAAGACTTTCCAAGTCCTTGGAAGTCTTAATGCAAGTGGAAAGGTTATTCCAGAAATCTGGAAGACCGTCCATAAATTTGCATACGACTTCCTCGTTATCATAAAGTTTTCCAACAAGTTTTAACTCATTTAAAAGATTGTTAAAACGGTTGTAGTAGGAGGGAAGAGATTCTCCTTTTTCATGAGAAAAGAATTCGTATCTACGAACAAGAGAGATTTTCTTAGATTTCTTTACTTCATTTGTACGTTCATACAAAACACATAGGGTTGACCACATCTCTTTTGCAGTTTTAAGACTGACAAGAGATTGGTACACTTCATCAGCAAGTGATTGAGCAATGATGGTTCACACTTTGGAGTCAAGTCCAATAATGCGCCTATCTTCATCATTGAATTCTTTTGTCGTTTTCAAAGTATATCGACCAGTGGCAGAAGTTCTTTCCTCCTCTGACGAGTCATCGGAAACTTGAAAAAGATCGTCCTTTTTCTTTTCTTTATCCTTAGGAGTTTTGACAATTCTATCCCAAACTTTTGGGATAAGAGGACCTTCACTAAGAATGGTTAGATAATGTCAGGATCGAAATTCAAAACAAGAATTTAAATACACACTCAGAAACTTTGTTAAAGAAGTTGCTGAATAACACTTTTACAAGAAATCAATAGAACAATATATGAATTCAAACCACAAGTAGTATTGAATTAACTTAATGATTACAACCAAAGCCTCAATCTGTTGAACAAACTCAACAGACATTCAAAACTTCTCTAATGAAAGGATCACTAAGAATCTTGAGGCTAATTCTCTCTTCGAAAACAAAATACTTGACTGTCTATAAAAAATCTAAGACTTCTAGGTTATATAAACAAAACAGATTACAAGATAGTTATTAAAGAAATATTGATCTTCAGCATCCATTCCATAATTATCTTCAGCTCCTTTTCTTTTGCATCACGTAACAAACCATCCTTATCATTATCATCAACATTAATTCTTCTAGCAGTATCTTCTCATCATCAGCAGTACTAACATGCTAACAGTAGTAACTTCCAACTTGTAGTATTAACTCTCCAAGCAGTACTAACTATTCTTCTAGCAGTACTAATCTTTCAAGTAGTACTAATACTACTAGCAGTAGTAATCTTTAAGCCTCAGCAGCACTATCCAGACTTAGTATATTTCAGATCCAACAATCTCCCCCTAACTTAACTTTTGAAATCAAGAAGTTAAGTTCTTCAGAATCAGGTCTTCATGATGCTTTCAAAACTACTACTCTTGTTGATTCTGCCCTTTGAGTAACTGGATAAGATCCTTCTCCATTTCTGATCCTCTTCCTCCACTCAGCTTCAGTTGCAGCATACCTTTCAATCTGATCTCATCATGCTTATACTGCTTTTCCACCAAATAGTACTCTATCTTTTCCTTTGACATATACAAAGCATACACTCCACACTGCTTATGTAAATGCCATTTCAACACATTTTGCTTTTCAAGCTGTATTCTGTCAGGTTCAAACATAAGACATATCCAGTACATGATCAGTCTTGTATCATTCTGAGCTTCTTGTTAGATCCTATCTTCATACAATTTCATCCCAACAGAATACACTTCTTCCAAGTCACTTCTTGAGCATTTTCGTATAAACTGATGAAAACTTGTATATACCTCGAATCTATTATTTGCTCTTTTAATCCTGAGAAAGTGCTTGTCTTTCTCCACACATATATCACAAAAGATATTCTTTGGAAGCTTTGAACTGATTGGAGTAGCAGACACAGAAGGTTCATCTCTAGTTCTTGATAATTCAGCCTCCATTCTTTCACTTCCCTGCTCTTTCTCACCTTCCTCAGTTCTTTGCCTTTTTGCCTTTTTCTTGGTAGCAATTAACTTCATTCTCTTGACAACTCCAATCTTCTGAGCTAGTGTCTCTTCTTTCTTCACTTCTACCTTTTATTTAGTCGGAGTGCCTTCTTCACTGTCAGGAAAAGGCTGTTGAATGTTCAGATCATGTCTTTCTTTCATCTCTCTTTCAAATTCAACCCTCTGATTAAAGTCTCCTTGCAGCTTGGCCATCTCCTATTTGTATAAGTCTTCTATCCTACTAAAAGACATTTTTGTAAACATCCTTTCAGGAACTCCAACAGATCCTTTCAAGAATTTTATCATTTTTCTTCTTTCTTGTGTAGCTAGAAAGGTCTTTGAAGGCTGTCTTTTCTTTGAAGGTTGCCTTTGTCTGGTTGCTTTCATTGTAACCCTCTTTGCAACAGTCTTCAAACTCTTCTGATATTCTTCATTAAGCCTTGTTGCCAAATCTAAAGCCAACTTTCTGTCTTTGGCCTTTTGGATTTCATTCTCTTTTTCAAATTCTTTCTCAAACTGTGCATTTAACTCCTTTGCCAATTCTGCATCCAAATCTATTTGCTTCTGCTTCTTTAATGGTTTCACAGGCTCAACCATCTTCTCTTTCTCTTTCTTCTTGGCCTCTGACACACGGACCTCTTTCTTTTTCTTCTCTGAGCCTCCTTCTTTAATCACCACTCCCTTAGCCTTTTGAGTGGCCTTAAGAGTATCATTCTTCGTCTTCACCAAAGTCTCTGCAATGTCTATTTCTTCTATAGACATTCCAGTTTATGCTGCTGCTTTCTCTGTTTCTACTGCTTTGGCAGTTTCTACTTCTGGTTCAGTAGTTCCTGATGCTTCTACAGTTTCTGCTGCTTTCATTATTGTTTCTGCTACTTTCTCACTTTGATCTTCCTCAACTTTCTTTTCAGCTTCACCACTAATCTCCCCCTCAAATTGAAATTCCATATCAACTGAGCTTTCCTTCTCAAATTCAGCTTCTTGATTCTCCCCCTTTTTGGAAGCATCATGAGCACTTCCTCTTTTCTTCAAGATAAATTGCTTTCTCTTCTTTTTGTGCACCAAATTCAACACCATCTTCTTGAGTTTGTCTATCTGGCTTTATTGAGAAATGATCACCTTTTTCAGCCCCTTTATCTCTGAACCTTGATTGAGTACATCTAGGTTCACATTACCAATGGTTTCCATCAATTCATCATAGTTATATCTGTCCTCACCTCCTTTAGGTGTGTTTACCACCCGTGAAGGATCATGTGATCTTTTAGTAGAGGCATTATGCCTAGCAGAAGCACCTACTACCCCCTTGGTTTCTTAGCACCTGGGTCCCTTAGATGATTTCTCATCCAAAGTTTCCGTGGGGAAGGTCTTAGTCATGTTCACACTGTCCTTATCCACACCTTGTGCAGAATCAGTAGTGTGAGCCTTGCTGCCCACATGCTCATCCTTCTCCTTAGAGAGCACCTTCTCGGGGTTGGGAGACACCCCTGTGGATTCCCTTTGGATATTCTCTGATGGAGAATGCTCCATCAGAGGGCTTGTAGGCTTTTGGGGTGTAGATACATGAAGGGAAGGAACCTTCTGTACCTTTTTCCTTGCATATTTTTGAGTGATTGGGGGAATTGGCTTATCAACAGGGAGCTGAGGAAGAATTTTGGAAGTGAATGGTGTGGGTAGGTCATCAGTGGGTTGGTCAGATATAGGTTGTGACCCGGATACCTCACCATGTGGGTGGGACACAACCATCATTGTAGAGAACAATGGTGTGTCTTTTCCAGAAAAGTCCTTACTAGGCCTTCTCATATTGGAAAACACCTTCCCTTTGGGAGGTTTAGGTACATACACCTCTTTAAAAGAGGGTAAATCTGTGAATTCCTTGTTCAATACCTCTTGTACAAACCTTGGATACATAAAAAATCTTTTGGTTTTGGTTTTGGTATCCAAGTTTGATAGCAAATCACTTAAAATCATTTTGGAAAAATTGAACTTTCTGGAGGTAGCTAAGCATACAAGAGCATAAGCTATTGTACTGCTAAATTCACTCCATCCAATTGTCTTGCGAGATAAGCAATGTTGAAGAGTATGAACAAAGAATCTCCACTGAGGTGAAAATTTGCTTTTGAAAAACTTGTAAACCTCAGTAGGACCTTCATACCCCATTCTACCAATTTCTTGGAAGAGATCTTCCTTCGAGAGAGTAGAAATACCTGAAGCATCATCTAGACGTAGATGAGTGCGTATGCAGCCTTCTGTGAGTGTGATAGGTTTATCACATACCCTTGATTGAATGACCTGATTGCCATCAACAGTCTGTATGGATGCATTGGCCCAGAACTGTTGCATATGTTCCACATAGATGGTAGGATTTACCGTTAGCGCATGAGCAATACGTGATGATGTTAAGAAATCCACAATTTCATGAAAACCCTCAGCTTGTTTGGGTTTTTGTAACATTGCAAGCTCATTGTGGTCATCAATGAAATCAAGTTCTGCCATCTTTTTGATCGATTCTAGGGTTTGAATCAAAGCTAGGGTTTACGCACTGGTAATTAAGAAATATAGAGAGAGAGCTGAAGAAAACTCAATGGAAATTCAAAGAGCCGTTTGTATTTTGGCGGTCAGAGAGGGTATTTATAGGGTAAGGAATTCAGTTAAAAGCAGTACTAAGTACCCTAGAAACATTAACACAAACACACAGTATTAACCCCTAGCAGCAGTAGTAACACATACCAACAGTATTAACACATACTAGCAGTATTAACACATACTAGCAGTATTAACACTGTTTGGCAGTAGAAATACGGCAAGCAGTAGTAACTTTGCATTGGCAGTATAAACCACATAGCAGTAGTAGCTATACTTAACCATATTTAAACTCTCAGCAGGAGTAAGAGTGAGAGAAACATTAACTTAACCAGAAGGACCAAGTATCTAATCAGCACATCAATCTGAAACACTTAAACACAAAAGGTTAGCAGCACCATGCACAATGAAATATGAGAAAGTAAACATTGAAGAAGCTATACAGAAATGGTACATGAAAAAAATCAAAAGAGGTTTATTCAGTGTTTATCATGCCCACACTTGTGACCAAGAATGTGAATCTACCCACATCAAAAGCTTTGGTGAATAGATCAACAAATTGGTTACTTGTGTGTACTTTCAAAACCTGAATTAACTTCTTTTCATTGCAATCTCTAATAAAATGGTACCTGATTTCTATATGCTTGGTTTTTGAGTGCTTCACTGGATTATTAACAATGCTTATAACACTGTTGTTATCAATGAAGATGGGAGTTTGAAGAAAAGTAATACCATAGTCCAACATCTGATTCTGAATCCATAGCACTTGTGAGCAACAGCTTGCAGCAGCTATATACTCTGCTTCTGTTGTAGATGTGGACACTGTGGTTTGTTTTTTACACTGCCATGAAACTAGCCTTGCACCCAAAAACTGACATCCTCCTGATGTAGACTTTCTATCCAAGTTTGCACCACCCAAATCACTATCAGAATATGGAAGCAGATCAAATGGTGAGTCATGAGGATACTAAAGATCTAACCTAGGTTGTCCTTTGAGATATCTAAAGATCCTTTTGACTACTTGAAAGTGAGATTGCCTAGGCCTCACTTGAAATCTGGCACACACACATACAACAAACATAAAATCTGGTCTTGAAGCTGTTAGATACATGAGGGAGCCTATCATGGATCTATAATGATGAACATCCACATCCTCCCCCTCAATATCTGAAGTGATCTGTTTGTGTGTTTCCATAGGTGTGCTTGTAGGCTTTGTTTCTAAAAATCCAAACTTTATAAGTATATCCTGCACATACTTGGATTGACTTATGAAAATGCCATCTTCCTTCTGTTTAACCTGTAGCCCAAGGAAGAATGTGAGTTCACCCATAGAGCTCATCTTGAATCTTTTGTGCATCAACTCCTCAAACTCCTTGCACATATGATCTTTTGTGGATCCAAAGATGATATCATCCACATAAATTTGGACAAGCAGGATGTCCTTCTTTTTCCTTTTAATGAAAAGGGTCTTGTCAATGATTCCCCTTACAAAATCATTTTCCAAGAGATAGGTAGACAGAGTGTCATACCATGCTCTTGGTGTTTGATGTAGCCCATAGAGTGCCTTCTTTAATTTGTAAACTTTGTCAGGAAAGTTGGGATTCTTAAACCCTGGAGGCTGACAAACATACACTTCTTCGTCAATTTTCCCATATAGAAATGCACTCTTAACATCCATCTGAAATACTCTGAACTTCATTAAAGAAACATAGGCTAGAAACAGCCTAATTGCCTCAATTCTGGCTACTGGTGCAAACACTTCTTCATAATCTATCCCCTCTTCTTGTGTGTACCCTTGTGCCACAAGTCTGGCCTTATTCTTTATAACTATTCCTCTCTTATCTTTCTTATTCCTGAAAATCCATTTAGTTCTAATTGCCCTGTGTCCGTGTGGAAGATCAACCAGATCCCACACATTTTGCAGCTCAAATTGCAACAGCTCCTCTTGCATTGGTTCTATCCAGCTTGGGTCTTTCATTGCATCATAATCCTTCTTGGGTTCAATCTGGGATAGAAAACAAGACAACAAAGCTGACTGTAAGTCTTTCAATCCTCTTAACTTACTTTGATGCCTTGTGATCCTGGGAGAAATTGATATCACCAATCACCAACTGAGGAGGATGATTCTTCTGAGTTCTTGTTTTATGAACAACCTCCTCATTAATATTTGCATCAAGATTGGAGTCATTCTTTTCAGGAGTGTTTCCACCAAAAACTGAAGAATTTTCTTCATCAGTATCATTCTCTGACAATATGGGTATTTCAGGACCTGTGTTTTCTGAACCTGAAGGATGAGCATCCTCTTTTTCACCTTTATCCTCTTCATCACTTTTATCATCTTCATCCTGTGCTAGATCATAATCCTCTGATTCTTAATCATCTTTCTTTTCTTGTTGACAAAATTCATCAGGATCAACTGTAGGTATTGGGAACAACACAAACTCTTGTCTCTGTTCTTGTACCTTTTCTGAACTTGTTCCTGCAATTTGCTCATTACTAAAACCCAAAAAATTAGTTAGTGAATCAATGTCAAACAACCAAGCAGGGCCTGTACCAATCTGATTTGGTGTGTTCTCATTGCATTTGACATTGTCACTTTCCTCTATAATCCTGGAAGAACTGTTGAAAACTCTGTATGCCTTGCTGTGTGAGGAGTGTCCAACAAGAAATCCATCCTCAGCTTTGCTTTCAAACTTGCCTAAATGAGATTTGGTGTTGAGAATTGTGCAAGGACACCCAAAAGGTTTGAAAAATCCAATAAAAGGTTTCTTCTTTTTGAAAAGTTCATAAGGTGTCTTTCCTTGGGATTTGACTACTAGAACTCTGTTTTGGACATAACAAGCAGTATTAACTGCTTCTGCCCAAAAAGTAATGGGTAGCTTTGAATATGCCAACAGAGATCTAGCAACCTCAATTAATGTCCTATTTCTCCTTTCAGCAACACCATTCTGTTGAGGAGTCCTAGGAGCACTGAATTGACTCTCAATCCCTTTAGTCTCACAAAAGTTGTTTAAGTCACTGTTTTTAAACTCAGTTCCATTACCAAATCTGATGACTTTAACTCTTAGATTTGTTTGGGTTTCAATCCTAAGGACAAAGGATTTGATCAGTCCACTTGTCTCATCCTTAGTCCTCAGAAAATATACCCAAGTAAATCTAGAGAAGTCATCAACAATGACTAAGCAATAGGATTTCTTACCAATACTCATCACATTTGTAGGACCAACAAGATCCATATGCAATAACTGAAGGGGTGACAAGATTGTGTTTATTTCTTTGGACTTATGAGAAGTTTTGTGCTGCTTGCCTTTAGGACATGCAACACAATGATCATCACATGAAAACACTTTTTGAGGCAAACCTCTCACAAGGTTGTTTTTCACAAGATTGTTCATAGTTTTAAAATTCATGTGACACATCCTTCTGTGCTAAAGAGATGATTCATCTAAAGAAGCTTTTGAAAACAGACAGTTTAGTGATGAATCAGATGAAACACTCTCTAAGTCCAAACAATAAACATTATCCTTTCTAGGAGTTCTAAGTAGTATCATATTTTCATCAACTACCTTGAATCCTGGAGCAAGAATAATGCATTCAGTATCACTAAATAATATACTATGTTTCTTGTCACAAACTTGTGATACACTTAACAGGTTGTATCTCAATTGCTCAACATAGTAAACATCTTCAAAAGTCATCTTACCTTTTGAAACCATACCTTTACCACTTATCTTACCTCCTGTTGGATTGTCACCAAAAGCAACACGTCCTCCATCAAACCTTTTGAAATTTTGAAGGCAGGCCATGTTACCTGTCATGTGCCTAGAGCAACCACTATCTACATGCCAAATGCTCTTCTCCTTGAGCTGTTGGTTGCCCTGCACATAAGATAAAACAGTTAGTGTTTTGAAGGAACCCAAGCCAAAATGGTCTTGGGTTGCCCTTTCTCATCAACATAATCATGCTTAGAAAGCTTGGTATTGATGAGATGATTAGAATTAGGAATATCATGGCTGGAATACTTTGTCATAATTATAGGCTTGACAGTATTAACACTGGTAGCAGTACTATCCTTGTTAGTAGTACTAACTTTATTAGCAGTACTAACTTGGTCAGCAATACTAATTTTATTAGCAGTACTAACTTTGTCAGTAGTAGAATTGCTATCAGCAACACTATTTCTGTTAGCAATACTATTTGAGATAGCAGTACTAACAGGTTTCTTGATTTTTGGAACCCAAATTTTGACAAAGTTGTTTGCTTTCCTATTCTGTGAGTTACTCCTTAATTTGATAGGAGTATTTTCTTTTGCTTTAGCAAACATATTCTGAATATGGGATTTCATAGATGTTGTTCTCACTTTATCAGCCATGTGGTTCCTTGATTGTCTTGATTGCTTCCTATAACCAACTGAATTTTGTATTTGTCTTTGAAAACTAATTCTTTGGTTAACAAGATTGAAATAATAGTGTTTGGCTAAGTGATTCAACTTGCCACAAATAAAACAAGGCTTTGGTCTATTGATTTTGCTTAGATCAATTCCTTGTTTTTGAGCCCACTGGTTATTTCTGTTTCTCTGATTTCCCCTAATTTTATCATGTTGATGGGGCTTGTTCTGTTGACAAGTACAGGGATTTACAACAGTAGTTTGCATATAGTGAACTCCCCGTATCTTTTCCTTCTCTGTCTTAGAGGTCTCAGCTTTCTCACTCTTAACATTCTCTTTCCATATCTTAGACATCTCCACTTTGTCACTCTTGACAAATGGTTTACCCCCCTTCTCATTTGTAAGAATATGGTTTTCTAAGGGAATTTCTTTCTGGTCTTCCTTATTCTTATCCTCAGTGCTCTCTTCTTCAGACTCTACTTCAATCACTACATTGTCCAGTGGATCTACCTTTGTGGCTCCTGTAGGTAAGTCCTTCATATCTTGTCTTTCTAAGAGGTCTGAGGTGGGTGGAATATAGTTGTTATTGTAAGGTGGAGGGGTGTTGTTGTAGCCTATATCTCTCTTTAGTTTGTCATAAACTTGAGATTTGAGTAAAGTGTCCATTTCTTTAGAAACATTGGAAAATTTCTCAATGTCTAATTTGGCCTTCTCAAATTCACTCCTAACTTTCTCACATTCCTCTCTAGCCTTCTCTAGCTTAATCTCTAACTCCTTCTTCTCCCACTTCCAATAGTTGTGATCATATGAATGTTGAAGTTCATTGGCCTGATATGCCTTAATTTGTTCTTCAAAATTCACAATGATCAAATTAGACTCTCTCTTATGTTTCTCCAACCTTTTAAGATCACCACACATGCTCTAATTGTGATCCCTGTACTTTCTAACAGTTTCAAGACAGGCTTTAGAGCAAAGTTTAGATTTTACCTCTGTGGGGATTGTTGTGCTTGAAGACTCTGAAACCTCAGCCATCAATGCTTGATTCTAGATTGTCTCATCTGCTTGATCACTCCAATCAAATCCCATTCCATCTTGTGAGACAAGTGCTTGAGATGAGTTCCTGTTGTTGTTGTAGTTTGTGAACTTTGATTGTTGATTGTTTCTCTCATTCAGTTGAGAAATTCCTCCTCTGCATTCTCTTGCAAAGTGCCCCAGTTTATGACACTTGTAGCATTCCACCTTGGATTTGTCAAATCCAGCACCATCTTCTCTTCTCATGGCAAAGTTGTTTCTTCCTGTTCTTTTAATGAATCTTTTGATTCTCATGGTGAGCATTGCCATTTGCCATTTGATGTCCATCTCTTCAAGATCATCAACATTAATCTGCTCCAGATCATCATTGATAAGAGAAGATTTAGCATGACTAGCAAGGAAGGCTTCTAAAACAGAATCATTGGGTCCATCCTGTTTTGAGCCATAGGCAGCACTAACTGATTCTGTATTAGCAGAAGAATCAGTAGTAGATGATAGGAGAGAAGCATTGTGAGAATATCCAGATGTCTTCTTCTTTGATTTAACCTCTGCTTCAAATACCCTGAGATCATTGTAGAGGTCATCAAGTTCCTTATCCTCCAGATTATCATTCTGCCTGAAGGATACTGTATACATTATCCATTCTTCACCAAGAGATCTTAGAAACTTTCTGTTGACATCATCCTGGTCCATCTTGACACCAACAGTGGCCAATTCTCCAATTAACTTGTTGAATCTATCAAAGGTTTGAGTCATAGACTCATTCTTTGTAAACATAAAATTTTCATATTGTTGCTTGAGAATTGCTTTCTGATTTCTCTTAGTGCTTTTGGTACCTGAAAATCTCTTTTCCAAAGCATTCCACAAGATTTTGGCATCAGCACAGTTGCAAAACTGATGTTGATATTCATTAGGAATTGCCAAGAGCAGAGTACTCAAGGCTTTCATCTCAGTCTGCCTCATCTTTCTTTCTCCATCAGTCTTTGGTGGAGGTCTCTTGCCATCTGCTCCAATCTCCCCTACATTGGAGGGACCATTCTCAATGATTTCCCACATTGAGTAGTCTGTAAGAAGTATATACTGTCGGATCCTGATTTTCCACATGTCAAACTCATTAGGTTTGAGCATGGGAACCTTTGAAACAAGAACACTGTCGTGTGATTCGTCCATGATGATTATTGATTTTTGAGTTCCTATAGCTCTGATACCACTTGTCAGGATCGAAATTCAAAACAAGAATTTAAATACACACTCAGAAACTTTGTTAAAAAAGTTGCGGAATAACACTTTAACAAGAAATCAATAGAACAATATATGAATTCAAACCACAAGTAGTATTGAATTAACTTAATGATTACAACCAAAGCCTCAATCTGTTGAACAAACTCAACAGACGTTCAAAACTTCTCTAATAAAAGGATCACTAAGAATCTTGACGCTAATTCTCTCTTCGAAAACAAAATACTTGACTGTCTATCAAAAATCTAAGACTTCTAGGTTATATAAACAAAACAGATTACAAGATAATTATTAAAGAAATATTGATCTTCAGCATCCATTCCATAATTATCTTCAGTTCCTTTTTTTTTGCATCACGTAACAAACCATCCTTATCATTATCATCAGCATTAATTCTTCTAGCAGTATCTTCTCATCATCATCAGTACTAACATGCTAACAATAGTAACTTCCAACTTGCAGTATTAACTCTCCAAGCAGTACTAACTATTCTTCTAGCAGTACTAATCTTTCAAGCAGTACTAATACTACTAGCAGTACTAATCTTTCAAGTAGCAGTACTTATTTCTTCAGCAGTAGTAATCTTTAAGCCTCAGCAGCACTATCCAGACTTAGTATATTTCAGACCCAACAGATAACGACTGTCAGCTCCTTCCAAGAAGAGCATCATCCTACTTTTCCATAAGGAGAAGTTGTTCGAATTGAATTTAGGAGGTTTGACAGTAGATCCATTGTCAGAGTAGAAAGAGTTTTGAGAAGTAGACTCAGGTTTTGTAGAAGGAGATGCCATTACGGATCTAGTTTATTAGATTAAACCAACCGCTCTGATACCACTTGTTAGTCCCAAAGAAGTAAAACAAGTACTGTAGAAGGGGAAGGGGTTGAATACAATAACACAAAATTACTTATTTTTAATTCTTTTATTGATAATGAATATCAAGAATTACACAAAGAGAAATAAAGACTGTTGCGGAAAAAGAATAGTTAAGAACTACTCTAAACAATCTAACACTTAGAAGATATTAAGAACACAAAGACTTAATCTTAGAGAGACAAGGAAAGCTATCAACCTGCTTGAAATCTTGTGAGTATGAAATCTTGAGATGAAAGCGTGAGAAGCAAGGTGCTACCTCCATCCTTTATATACTATCCAATGTAATGAGTGCAAAGGACATGTAGGAGTAAAGGCATGGGTGGTTGAGATATTGTCAATAAATTATAAGATATTTGATGTGACATGTCATGACACAAAAGGTAATTTTTGTGCTATGAAAGTACAATATCTATTATAAAATATTCATGAGACAATCTTTTTGAGATCAAATAGAAAATATACGTCTCAATCAAATTAAGACCAAGTGTGTATCTTCTCAAAGAAGAAAGAAGTTTCCATTCCCATTGTCAGAAGATCATTGGGAATGAGGAAGTATGTCAAATCATGAGGTTTTGACATAAATGATCTTACAAAATAAAGAAGCAATCTGTAAGAGGAAGACTACCGAAAAAGGAATTCGGTATATGAGGTATGTGCCGAACATAGGTAGTTCGGCATCAAAGAGAAGATATGCCGAACATGAAATCGGCAAGGGTATGATCTGCCGAATAGGAATCGGCAGACTAGGCTTAGTTCACTTTTGAAGTTCATCTCAATCCGCATTGTAGACTTCCTTCATGTTGATTTCGGTTTGTCTTTGACTCACCGATCTGTTTACCCAACTAAGCTATTACAAAGAACCATAAATCAAATTACAAGGTTCAAACATCAATAAAGACTAAGGAGAGGTTATCTTTAAATCTTAGATGACCCAACAGGTTCTATTTTTAAAGGTTATGGAGATAAAATAACTCAAGTTCAAATGGTTTGTAATTGGAGTTTAAATGGTCTTCAAGCAGGCACATCGTTTGCATATTTTTCCATAATTGCTTTTACGGCCTTAGAAATATCTTCTTCAACTTGTGAGTTATTAGCTTGTTTACCTTTTCGCTTTTTGCTTTTTGTAGGTGGACGAGAATCACACTCTTGTCCTAAAGTTGAGGTCGGGGGTTGTTGAGTATTAGGAACTACCTCAACATCATCACTCGAGCGATCAGAAAGTGGGTCGGAAATGTCAGGAATACTAGAACGTGGACCATGAGTTTCAATTCCCGTTACTTGAACTCCATCAAATAGTTGAACACAAAGATCGGGAAAAAGTAGTCCTGTACTCCTTATAGGTTCTACATATTTGCTTCTCTGTTTTTCAGGAAAGATTATATAAATAAATTATATAGATACCAAATGAAAAACGATATAAAATGATAAAATTATAAAATTATAAAGATACCTCAATTTCTATCTCCCATTCTTCATCAGATAGATTAAACGTGTTGGTTGTTGGGTCATACACGTTGCCGGTTTTGTTTTTCAGTCTCGTCCATGCATTGTATTTCGCTTTCAAATAGTCATAATGGTTTTTCATTTGTTTTTGATCTACTATGAAGTTATGTTTGTTTTTTAGAGTCTCCGCAACATTCTTCCATGAACGCGGCTTAAGATTGGTGCCTTCTCGTCCATGTATAACAACCTCATGTATAGATGCTTTAAGAAATGTTTTCACCAAACTATCTTTTTTCCAATTTATTCTACGTCTTTTTTGTTGTGAACCCTCGCCAACATTGTCCATACCTATAGCCAATCAAGATTGAAATCCTAAGAAATAACCATATACAATTCTAATAAAATCACCATACAGTACCAATTTGGGCAAAACCATGAACAAAAAAGGTATAAAAAACATGTTGTTCATCAATAATGAAAGAACACCATACAAACAAAACCCTCATAAGCTGGAACCTATATTAATATATTCAATCAAAGCATCTTAATATGGAATTTACATGGAGGAACATATTGTCTCAGACAAACAGAACAAAACCATGAAACATTTTTGATGAACATAAACATGAATACAACAGATCAATGGGGTACCAAAAAATCACAGATAAGTATTTTTGATGAACATAAACCACAGATCAATGGGGTACCAAAAAATCACAGATAAGCATTTTTTATGAACATAAACCACAGATCAATGGGGTACCAAAAAATCACAGATAAGCATTTTTGATGAACATAAACCACAGATCAATGGGGTACCAAAAAATCACAGATAAGCATTTTTTATGAACATAAACCACAGATCAATGGGGTACCAAAAATCGATTTTTGGTACCAAAAATCGATTCAAAACAGGTCCAAATATCGATTTTCTATCGATGGTACCAAATATCGATTTTCTATCGAGGTACCAAATATCGATTTTCTATCGATGGAACGAAAAACAGGTACCAAAAAATCTATTCAGAATAGGTCTTCTCTATCGATGGTACCAAAAGTAGGTCCTTCTCTATCGATGGTGAGTGAAGTGAAATCAAGATCGAAATCGATAAAAGCAAATAGAATGTTGTTTACCTCGTTCAATCGATAAAAGCAAACAGAAATCGAGCTCGAAATCGACTGGTGCGTGAAGGTGAAATCGAGAAATCGATGGTGAAGTCGACTGGTGCGTGAAGGGGGCAACAATGGAAGGAATCGATGGTGATATCGTGTAGCATAAATCGAATGGGGCAACAATCGAGAAATCAATGGTGAAGTTGATTGGAGCGTGAAACGTCGTTGAAAGGGCAACAATGGAAAAGTGAGCGTCTGAACGGGATAGGGGAGGGAGGGGGAGTTGAGCGATCCAGACTTATATTAACGATTTAGACATTTTAAAATGTGTAGACAAACAACCCAATGTCTGACCGATTCAGATGTTTAACTCTTAATGACACCATTAAGAGGTAAACAAACAGCCCCAAAATTACATGATTGGTCCTGTCGTTTACATAAAATTACAGAGTGCGTCCCTAATTTGAAATAATTATGGAAAACGTCCTTGTGGTTTACATTTTCACACGCCTATGGTCCCTTTACCCTAACACCGTTAAATGATTCTGTTAAGTAAGTTAAATAGAAGGGCAATTTAGTCATTTTACTCATATTTCTTATTTTTTATTAAATATAAAAATATATAATACTTATTATTATTATTATTATTATTATTATTATTATCATTATTATTATTATTTTCAATCTTTGATATAATAAATGTACAGATAACCCTAAATCCCTAATCCATTCTTATGCATCGCCTCCCAAGTGCCATTCATCTCTTCCGGCTAACCGCTAACAACTCCAACTCCACCGTCCACCAGATCGTGTCACCACCTTCACGATTGCTTCAATCTGCGACAACCGTTCAGAACCACCGGTGTACTCAACCACAATAGTCCCTCACCGTTCCACCACCACCACCGTACCCCTTCGTGTGGAGCATCGCTTCCTCCTCCTCATCGTGAACCCGTTCCTTCTTAACAGGAGAACCCTAAGTTTCGATCGTGAAAGAAACGAGGAGAACCCCCTTCGGATCTAGCATCCACTTGTCGCTACCATAAGTTTTTGAAGCATAGGATTAATTCTTCTAGGTTTCGGGAGATCGAGATCCAACAACCCCCAACTGATTTCCGAGTTTTGAAGATCGGTTTATCTAGATTTTTTAAGACAATGAGTTAAGGCTTCAATTTCTGAGTTTTTTTGAAGACCTCGACTTATGTGTTTTTTGAAGAACGGTTTATCCAGGTTTTCTAATCCATTTTCACCCACCACCAAACCCCTACTGTGACTATGCTGACATTACTCCTCCCCCTTCCCCATTCACTCGCTCAAGTTCTAATTTTTGAAGCAGATTGTGTTATGAGTTTTTGAAGCTCTGGTTAATAAAGATCTAGGTTTTTGAAACAGATTGAGTTGTAGGTTTTGAACTGGAAATCAGGTGATTATGGAGATGTTTTTCAAGCCTTGTTTTTGTAGATTAATATATGGGTATATATTCTTTCGACTATTGGGATCCAAGCTTTTTTTGAGGACGAGAACACTGGATGATCTCCACCTTTTTTGGGATTTTTGAATTAGATTTTTGATTTGAGTTCATTTGGGATTTTGATTTTAGGGTTTATTTGGGTTGACTTTGTTTGTGAATTTATACAATATTCTTTTTACGAAATTATACAATAAAGATGTTCATGTGAAATATTTGTTGGTGGTTATGTTGACGGTGGGAGGTTGGTGACAGTGGGAAGTGGGTGATGGTGTTGTTGTATTAAAACACACACACACACACACACAGATATATATATATATATATATATATATATATATATATATATATATATAGGGGTTGTTTTATTTGCAACCCTTAAAAAGGTTGCAAACCTTGCAACCCACATCTTAACCGTCGATCATGAATCCAACGGTTAAGATGTGGGTTGCAACATTTTTTAGGGTTGCAAAATATCCTTCCACTATATATATATATATATATATATATATATATATATAGAGAGAGAGAGGTAAGTTCAAACGAGAAGATAGTGTATTTAAAAGAATAAAGGGACGATTCTCCGCCAACCATTTTTTACATTAATTCCGAAAATATTAGTTTCTAAAATTAAGAGTAAAAGGGCAATAAAGTAATATTATGTTATGGATAATTTAGGATAGTATTAACTTCCAAAAAACAAGGATTATAATATTTAATTAAAATCAAAACGTATTTATCATTTTTCTTTATTAAAGAAAATCCGGTTAATCCATTTTGGTAGTTCACCTGGTCTGTTTTTTTTTCAAGCAAATCCCGAATATGTAACCCAAAATCACAGATGATTATATGGTGTACAATATGCAATCCAAAATCATTTATGATTATATTGTAAAGAAATTTGATAGATTGTTTAAGTGTAGTATGCATCACATGTGATTATACCTTATAGTAATTGGACAAATTCTTATATTTGATATCTTTCACTTTATCATATATGATTTTATGATAAATAGTTTAGATAAAATGATGTTATTAGTTTGCAACCCTAAATCACATGTGATTTTGTTCTAAATACTTAACACCAAATTCATACTTAACACCAAAATCATATGTGATTTTGTACTAAATAACTTGGCTATAATACTTAACACCAAAATCACATGTGATTTTGTTCTAAATCCTTAACACCAAATTCATACTTACACCAAAATCATATATGATTTTGTACTAAATAACTTGGCTATAATACTTAACACCAAAATCATATGTGATTTTGTTCAAAATACTTAACACCAAATTCATATTAACACCAAAAATCATATGTGATTTTGTACTAAATAACTTGGCTATAATACTTAACACCAAAATCATATGTGATTTTGTTCTAAATAACTTAGACAAAATGTTTCTATTAGGTTTGCAACTTTAAATCATATGTGCTCATCCAAATAAGATCATAAATAATCAAAACTAAAAAACAAATGACCATGATTAATTTCCTGAAAATATAAAACTCGTAAATCTTATTAATTCATAACAAAAACAGGTGATTAAAAGGACCTATCCAAAGGATAAATAACCCACATCCTCAAATGCTCAAAAATAGAAAAATACAAACCCTAACTCACGATAATAGTCGATGTTTCCATATACATTGAATTGATTCGATTGAGGATTGAAGTCGACGAATACTAAAGGTCGCGTACAGATCAAACAGGGTTTAGTAGATGAGAGATGGAGGGTTTAGGGTCGAAGTTCATGCCGATGATGATGATCCTTTCGTTGATTTGACCTTTGCCTTCAGAACCACCTTCGACGATTTCGTTGATTTTCTCTGTTGTGGATGCCGCCATGAAATAGTGAAGAAGGATTCATCAGAAGAACGTGATTGTTTTAGGTTTAAATCGAGAGAAGAAGGATTCAACAGAATAACGTGATTGTTTTAGGTTTAAATCGAGAGAGAGAGAGATAGAGAGAGAGAGAAAGAGAGAGTTAATAATTAGGAAATCAATTATATTTAGTAGTTGGAGATTATCCTAAAATAATCAGGAGTAAAAAAAGACCAAAATACCCTTTTATAAATTTCTTTATTTAAAAAATTAATTATTTGTTTAATAATTATGATTGGTCCAGAATTGTCTCTTTATTCCTTTAAATCGTTACCATTCTCTTATGAACCTCTCTCTCTCTCTCTCTCTCTCTCTCTCTCTCTCTATATATATATATATATATATATATATATATATAGGGAGAGGTTCATTTGAGAAATGGTAAATGTATGAGAAATAGAGAAGTAATCTTAGTCATTCATCTAGTCAACATTTGCGGCTTTGACCGCGAAACACCGGATAATTCCTTGCATGGTCTATAGAAGGTAGAGAGGTAGTTTCGTAAAATACGCGGGATGAGCTCATATATGAACCTATATGATTCATATATGAATTATACATTCATATGTGAATCAGTTAATTAGTTCATATGAGAATCACAAAAGTTCATATATGAATCTGTTAATTAGTTAAACTGATTCATATATGAACTTACAATTAATTAGTTCATATATGAATCACAAATGTTCATATATGAATAAGTAAAAATAGTTCAGATGTGAATTACACTGATTCACATATGAACATATAGTGCATATGTGAATTATACAGGTACATATATGAACACAACCCGTGTATTTTGTAAAAATTACGAAAGTGTCCTTCTATTTTTGGAATAGCCGTAACTTTTGACCAGTCAAATCCGATCTTGACCGTATGAATGGCTAGAATTACTTCTCTATTTCCCATATATTTACTATTTCTCAAATGAACCTAAGGCTATATATATATATATTCACACACACACACAAAGGAGCATATAAATTACCTTATTAGTCCCTATAATTTAAATAGAAAACAAAGAATTATAAAATGACTAAATTGCCCTTCTATTTAACTTACTTAACAACGTGTTAGGGTAAAGGGACCAAAGGCGTGTGAAAATGTAAACCACAAGGAAGTTTCCATATATAATTATTTCAAATTAGGGACGCCAAGTGCAATTTTATGTAAATGACAGGGACCAATCGTGTAACTTACTCTAAAATCAATTAGGTAATGCTAGTATAATATGCTATAACTTTCCTTGATGACTTAAGAGCCATTTTAGAATCCAAACATTAAAATGCATAAAAATATTTATATAAGATGGCAAAGCCTTTAACCACTTACAAAAAGTGGGGTGGGATTTTATTTTGAAAGATTATGGAAATGAAAATCCAAGTTCAAAATTTTGTAATATGGTTTTAAGTGAGCTTCATATTCAGGGTCATCTCATATTAAACTCCAACATGGGCATAGCCAAAACTTGCATATGCCTAAGAGGACCTAAGGGGTAGATTTTTCCAGATGTTTAAAGTCAAACTTGAAGTTAATGAAACAAGCAATGTGCCAATGTAGGTTGTGCCATTTGTCTGTGCGTTATATGGTAATAAATTTAAGAATGTAAGCAAGTACGATAATTACTTACTTTATGTGGAAAAGATTCACTAATGCTTATGCTTTCTCTAATGCACGGGAAGCCAATGGTGCGAATATATTATGTCCACTAAGCTCCTTGTTCTTTACATCTGAAATCTGCTTCTTCAATCTCACTTCAGATTCGGTATCTAATGTACCACTTAGCTCCCGCTTCTTAGCTTTAGAAATTGCCTTATTAAGAGAAACCAACTCTTCTTCACGGGATGAAATGTGACTTATCCCAAAAACCGTTTGCTAATGAAAATACAACTCATCAGAATACAGTAAATATCTCCCTCTACAACTCAATACAACATACAAACTTTATTCCCAAAAGAAAGAGACCCTATATGATTTTTCATGTCAAACAGACGAGCTTTCCATAAGAACCTTTTAGATCTTTTAACCAAAAGCAGTTGCCCATAACAGTTTGTTCCAAATTTGTAACAAACTTATATTTGAAAATTAGAAAGTTCTGATCATAAAAGTTTTAGGTGGCGTTTGGTTCACAGATTCTGATGGATTTGGAATGTTGAATTCCATTGACCAAATTCCATTTCTTTGTTTGGTTCATTCTTTTTCACAGAAGGAATCTCTAAATTCCATCAAATTCCACAAATGATGGAATCTAACATTCCTTAACAACTACAAGGTATTTTGATGGAATGGAATTCCTTTTTTTTCATAATACCACATATGCCCTCAATCCAATATAACCATGCCTCAATCGGTTCCTTCTCTAAACCACCGTCGACCTAAATAACCACTGATCTAAACCACCGCTGACCACCGTCGACCATCGGCCACCACCGTTCTAAACCATCGCCGACCACTGTCGATGTGAACCACCTCCGAACACCACTGATCACCTCCAACCACCGCCGACCACTGTCGATCTGAACCACCATCGACCATCGCCGACCACTGTCGATCTGAACCACCACCGACCATCGCCGACCACCGACCACTGCCATTCTGAACCACCGCCGACCACCGCCGAAATGAACCGTTGCCGATCTTAACCATCACCGTTCTGAACCACCGCCGATCTGAACCACTCCCGACCATCGTCGATCTTAACCACCGTCGACCACCGATAACCGACGATCTGAACCACCGCCGTTCTTAACCACTGCCGACCACCGCCATTCTCAACCACCACCGACAACCGACGATCTGAACCACCGCCGACCACTGCCATTCTGAACCACCACCGACCACCGCTGACCATCGTCGACCATCGTTGACCACCGACCACCGCCGATCTGAACCACCACCGACCACCGCCGATCTGAACCACCACCGTTCTTAACCACTGCCGACCACCGCTGTTCTTAACCACCACCGACCACCGCCGATCTGAAGCACCGTCGACCACTGCCATTTTGAACGACTACCGACCACCGCTGATCTGAACCACCGTTGTAACACCCCGATTCTTCGAAAGGTATCATTTCAAGTTAATACAGAAACCGATATATTAAGGAAAAGTAAGGTATATGATTTTGGACTTGAATCCTAGATTTTATAGTCTTGATGGATAAATGATTCAATTACGAGTCCAACAGTTCTTTCTGGAGCGAAAACGGAGCTATAACGAAGAAGTTACGACCAAAACAGTGAACGAGAAGAAAGCTGACTGCGACTATGACCAGCGACATTGCCTTGGGCAATGTCGCATGGGCAATGTCTCCCAAAATGTCCAGAAGTTGTTAAGTTCGGGATTTCAACCTATTTTCTCATTTCTCTTCATCCAAACTTCTTCTACTCTCTCCCAAACCGATTCCCTTCTTTTCCCTTCAAACCCTAACTTATTTTGGCTCAAATCCTTGGATTTTGTGGAGGTAAAACATCATCAAGTGTTAGGATTGAAAGCTATGGTCAAGGATTCACCATCTCCATCTTCATCTTCAACCTCAAGCTTATTTTGGGTTTTCTAGGTTTTCTTCAAAACCTAAGTGGTAAGTGTATCCCTTCCATATCTAAACCATGAAATAAGTTATAAATGATCCATTGATGTTTTCCTAGTATTTGATTTCTATAAATTTCGGTTTGGTTAATTTTGGGAGTTTTAGGTCAAAATTTAGGTTTTTGCCCAAAATAGAAATATTGGTGTTAAGTGTTTGGGGAAACAATTATTTATGGTGGAATGTGTATATTTATGGTTGAAACCTTGTGGAACTAGGTTTTGGAGGATTTGGTTTGAAGAACCAAGTTTCTTCAAGGAAAGCTCTAAGTGGGTAAAATCTAGATTTAGTCTAAATCTAGCAAGGTGAGTTTACTAAACTTTTGTTAAAACTGGATACACATCATATTTGCTTATTTGTTGTTATTATCACATATTTGCTCAAAATGTTAATCCTTACGGGTTCAAGTATTTGCTGGCATCTTCGTGAGATTATGTGAGAAATATGCTTTATAAGTATTATCCCATGAATTATTCTATTTTGTGTAATTATTTGGGATTTCTTTGTGAAAATAGTTGGAAAGGTGGATATTGGTGATGTGCCATGATTTATGTTATATTTACCATTGTTTGGGGCTTTTCTCATGGATACATAATGTGGGTACTTTGATATGTTAAATGTATGCATGTATGGGTATTATGATGATTCTAGTGGGAACACCATTTTGGTGACATATTTATATGTATGATGAGTATAATTGTCATTTGGGTCTTTTGTTAGACTTAATGAGGATAGGATGGTAATATTGTACCCGTAGTCGGTATGGAAATATGTTGGGTTGAAATACACCTAAAGGACCTCCTATATGCGTTATGTTGGACGAACCAAGTCAGTACACTAGGAGGATGTAGTCTTGGGCGCCACTGTGATGGTATGTGCCTAGACCTCCGTCATTCGGGGAATTTTCTTAGCGATAGTTTTCGGGTGTGTCGGGCCTTTCGGGTGTTCCTTGTTAATGGCATCAAGGTATATCGACTCTTGGGTGGAACTTGATTGGTGCTATGGGTCTCCCCTATTGACTCCACATATATTGAACTCTGGTTAACTGCTGATAAGAATTGTAATTGTTCATGCATGCTTATTATTGTTCAACTCACTAGGGTTTTTGGCCTAACACTATTTTGGTGTCGATGTGTATCTCAGGTTTTAGCGGCATCGGTTCTAAGCTGGCATAGTGCTTGGGTGAGAGATTTGGGAATATTGCATTTGGACTTACTTTTGGTAGGAGAACCTTTGGGTCTATAAATGACACCCTTATTTGTAATCTCTTTTCTAGTTATGGGAATTAGATTAGTTGGTTGTTATTTATTGTCCGTTTAATTACGACTGTATTTAAACAGGTTTGTGTATTTTCCCCATTGTTGGGAGGCTCTTGCTTTGACAATTTTATATACCGCATGTCCGTTTCTCGGATTTTTGTTATCCCTATTTTTAGGGTGTTACAAGTTGCTATCAGGGCTCTAGTTTAAGTGAACTAGGCATGAATGTAAGATGTCTAGACTTAGACTGAGTATGTTAGGCAATGATTGTGAGATGGGTAGAATTTCTAAAATGGGTTAGTCTTAGAGTCGAAGGAAACTATGGTTATCAAGCGTTGTGACGATGGTAACAAGAACCTTTATGTATTATATGTTCATATTCTCACCTAGATAATGTTATGATGAGGATATTTATATTTGATGGTGCTTAAAGTGTCGTTACTGTGACAATTGGTAATGTAGTAGTACGTTCTCTTGTGCTTGGTTTACTAATGTTATGATATTTGGTAGACGTAGTAATACGTTTCCTTCGTGTTCAATTATGTTAATCTCCTCCTTATTCATTTTTGTGCTTGCGTGACCTGCCTTGGTATGTCGACCGTTGGGGTAGTAAGAAAGTTTCTGAATGGGTAACTATTAGAAAAAGTTAATGATTTTATTATTCGTTACTTGGAGTGACGGTAAGTATGGTGATTGTATTAAGTGGACAGTTTCGAGTCAGATTAATTGGTCGGATTAGAACCATAGACTTTTGAATCGATGTATTCGAGGAGAAATTGTGAGGGGAACCTATGAAGTCCGTGATCTTTGCCTTAAGATGTTGAGCATCTGAATGACGGTAGTGTAACTATAGAAGTCGAGGAGCGTGAGTTCAAGTTGATTTGTTAAAAATGGTGTACATGTCAAAATGGGTATTTTGGAAGTAAAAGTATGTTTTACTTGGTATTTGTCAATGTGTGAGTATTTTGATAAGTTTTCATATTTGGTAAACTTGGGTTGTTTTAACCTCCTAAAATGCTCAGATTGGGTTTTGAGTAGTTCAACAACTAAATAGCATGATTTACGTGTTCTTGGTGGTTTTGTACAAGTAAACTCTATTTTTATGATTTATGCATCTTTGATGATTTTGTACAAATGAAGTCTAGTTTACGTTATATGCATTTTAGGCGTAATTGCATTCATAAACCCTTTTGAAACTCTTTGGTCCCAATACGTGTAGAGTTTTGGGTTAACCACGTCTTTGAGGTATGTGTCTTCATAAACGTTGTTTAAAGACATTTCATTATTTGGGAAACGTTAATTGTCGGCCAAATTGATTTTGCGCATTTTAGCTCTCGGTGTCGACTTAAAGAGTATTGAGGACAATTGTCCGGTTTTTAATGGCTCGATGTAGAGTCCAATTTATGATTTACATCTTAATGCATTTTATTGCATATTTATAATCATTACAGGCTCGAGTGCTTTTGTCATTTATGTGTAGTCGTATATTTTAGACTGTGTTGCATTGAATCCATAGGCACATAAGTCAGTCTTATTGGATGGTCAATTGGGTGGTACGGGGTTGGACTCCGGGACCCATGTTTTATGACCAAAACTTGACAATTAGGCACTAGGAGGAGGTAGTCTTGGGCGCCACTGTGTGGGTGTGTGCCTAGATCTCCGCCGTCGGGGAATTTCCTCAGTTGTAGTCCCCGGGTGTGCCTGGCCTTTCGGGTGTCTTTTTGGCATCAAGGTACCTCGTCTCTTTGGGTGAAACTTGTCAACGATTCGTAGGGATACTTGGGCTTCCATGTCATTAGGTGTCATGCGATGAACGTTGTAGGAGTGACACACTTTGTGTTTTTCCGCTCTCAACGGATACGGGTAACCCCAGTTGTCGGCCGCTGTATTTTGGATATTTAATTGTCCATTTGGTACATACAATTTTATAAACCGTTGGAAAATGCATGTCATTGAACTAGGAGTCATTTTGAAAACATAAGAGTATGAGTTCAATTGAAAAATGGTTTGTCTCAACCAGCGATGAGATTTTAGTTAATTATACTTTTGGTCATGTTTGCATAATAGTTAGTCAAACGTGTTTCAATACTTATATCGACTTTCATTGGGTATTTACGTAAATTGTTGGGTCGTTGGCTCGGTTTTAACTAAATGGAGTCTTGAAGAAATTTGTCCGGTTTAAAAACAGTGGTATTGTTCCCCTTTGGGTTTAGTGGGAGCAGTTCAGTTGCACATCTCATGTACGTATATTTTATTGGAAATTTTCGTCATGGTATTTCAGCCAATGTTTTAGAGCAATGAGAGCATGTTTATATTTGGCTTTGAACTCGAAAACGACATAAATTATTTCATGTTTAACCTGGTGCATACGCATATCAATCTACTAGCTTTGTGAAATAAGCGATCGCATGCAAGTTTTGTTGTGAAATCTTATTTCGTGCCGCATTGTGACTAAAAGAGAGAAAACTTTAAGAGTTCGATATTATGAGCATGTGGTTTTGGGTTTTGCAAACATTTTATTTATACAGTTTGGAATTTAAGTAAATTACTCTTACAATTGCTCAAATCGCATGCATATGTCTTTACTAAATTTTGGGGAATAAACGATGTATGCGAGTCACGATGGGAAGTTTTATTTCATGATATTTCATGGTTAATTGCATAAATTTTGGGGTTCGATTTTGTAAATTTCCCTTCTGTAGTTTTGTACGAACGTCTTGTTATACACTGTTTTAGTACGTAAAACTATTTATCATTCATTACATAAATTATACTGTTGGTGTGAGTAATCGTATGAAAGATTTATGTTATTTCGGATAGAACTTTTGCCCAGAACATATTTCAGTTATTGATTTTACTGATAGGGGTTTTCCGCAAGGCATGAAATGAATTTCCGGTTTGCATGTCATTGTAGTTACAGTTTTGGGTGAGTACGTTTTATCGGTGCGACCCAAGTTTGAAACGCGAAAAAAAGGATTATTTACGTTCCTATTGTGTTGCTACATTTGGGAAATGATCGGACGTATATAGGTCTTGTTGGAAATTTTATCTTCCGACGTTTTGTGTTAAAGTAAAAGATTTTAAAGTTGAAGTTGTGAAATCCTCTTTTGAGAGTTGTACAAACTTTTATTGCACATGTTATAGGACGGAAAGTTATTTTTTTTATATGCATAGCATAAATTGATGCATACTAGGACCCTGGTAGTCCGTTTGAAAATTTTGTTGCGCATCTTTCGTTACCGTTTTATTAACGTAAGTACTGATCAAATGAGTTTTGAAAATGGTTTTATACGCGTGGCATTGTTGATCAATTTTGAAACCTATCGAATGCACGATAGTGTATTTTTACCGCACGTTTAATTGTTATAAAACTTATGTATTTGAGAGTTTTATAAATTTCGAATTGACATAGTAGTGTGAAAAACCTTGAACTCATTGGGCTAGAGGTGTAAGCCCCCTTGTGTTAGAAGTCGATATTAAGGATTAAAAGAGTCCTCGGAGTTTGAGGCGGTAGACATGTGTTTTCTCCCAGTTAGTTAAGTAACGATCTTTATGCTTCGTTAAACCTACGGATTAAAATCGTGTTCGGTTGTTTGGGTATGGTTGGTGTTCGAATTGTGGGAATTCGGTACGACGGCATGCTATGTAGCGGTGGTGTGCTATGTTGTTGGGTATTCATGAATAGTGATGATGTTATGGTTGACTGGTAAGGAAATTAGATGTTGATAATTAAGAATCAATCATTGGTATTTTGATAATTGTCAGGACTTTCGCCGATTTGGAAATCGATGCTTGAGTGCATGGTGGGAGTTTGGTGGTAATGTTTATTGGATACATTTGGTGAGAGTGTCAAGGTGGACTTTAAGTAAAAATCGATTATCGAGGAGACTTTGATGAGTCGTATTTAGAGGTATCTAAGGGAAATGTTTGCTTTGGGGTATCCTTGGTGGAAATGACTGAATAAGGTCGTAAGTTACTCTTGAGGTATTACGAGCAACATAAGGTTGGGAGGCAACCGAGATTTAATGATAAAGAAAATGATTAATCAAGGACTCAACGTTCATCCTGACGTCGGTAAAATATATTGAACGTTAAGATTTAGTTTGTAACGACACGTTATGAGAAACGCAGCGACAACCTAAACCGGGATGTAATCGAGCCCGTATATGAGGTGAAGTCTCATGAAGGCATTCCTTTTGGGATAGGAAATCAATCGATCTTTCCAAGTATAATGTTGAGTGCTTGGTGGTTCCAGATTTCGAGGACGAAATCTCTTTTAAGGTTGGGAGGATTGTAACACCCCGATTCTTCGAAAGGTATCATTTAAAGTTAATACAGAATCCGATATATTAAGGAAAAGTAAGGTATATGATTTTGGACTTGAATCCTAGATTTTATAGTCTTGATGGATAAATGATTCAATTACGAGTCCAACGGTTCTTTCCGGAGCGAAAACGGAGCTATAACGAAGAAGTTACGGCCAAAACAGTGAACGAGAAGAAAGCTGGCTGCGACTATGACCAGCGACATTGCCCTGGGCAATGTCGCATGGGCAATGTCGCCCAAAATGTCCAGAAGCTTTTAAGTTCGGGATTTCAACCTATTTTCTCATTTCTCTTCATCCAAACTTCTTCTACTCTCTCCCAAACCGATTCCCTTCTTTTCCCTTTAAACCGTAACTTATTTTGGCTCAAATCCTTGGATTTTGTGGAGGTAAAACATCATCAAGTGTTAGGATTGAAAGCTATGGTCAAGGATTCACCATCTCCATCTTCATCTTCAACCTCAAGCTTATTTTGGGTTTTCTAGGTTTTCTTCAAAACCTAAGTGGTAAGTGTATCCCTTCCATATCTAAACCATGAAATAAGTTATAAATGATCCATTGATGTTTTCCTAGTGTTTGATTTCTATAAATTTCGGTTTGGTTAATTTTGGGAGTTTTAGGTCAAAATTTAGGTTTTTGCCCAAAATAGAAATATTGGAGTTAAGTGTTTGGGGAAACAATTATTTATGTTGGAATGTGTATATTTATGGTTGAAACCTTGTGGAACTAGGTTTTGGAGGATTTGGTTTGAAGAACCAAGTTTCTTCAAGGAAAGCTCTAAGTGGGTAAAATCTAGATTTAGTCTAAATCTAGCAAGGTGAGTTTACTAAACTTTTGTTAAAACTGGATACACATCATATTTGCTTATTTGTTGTTATTATCACATATTTGCTCAAAATTTTCATCTTACGGGTTCAAGTATTTGATGGCATCTTCGTGAGATTATGTGAGAAATATGCTTTATAAGTATCATCCCATGAATTATTCTATTTTGTGTAATTATTTGGGATTTCTTTGTGAAAATAGTTGGAAAGATGGATATTGGTGATGTGCCATGATTTATGTTATATGTACCATTGTTTGTGGCTTTTCTCATGGATACATAATGTGGGTACTTTGATATGTTAAATGTATGCATGTATGGGTATTATGATGATTCTAGTGGGAACACCATTTTGGTGACATATTTATATGTATGATGAGTATAATTGTCATTTGGGTCTTTTGTTAGACTTAATGAGAATAGGATGGTAATATTGTACCCGTAGTCGGTATGGAAATATGTTGGGTTGAAATACACCTAAAAGACCTCCTATATGCGTTATGTTGGACGAACCAAGTCAGTACACTAAGAGGATGTAGTCTTGGGCGCCACTGTGATGGTATGTTCCTAGACCTCCGCCATTCGGGGAATTTTCTTAGTGATAGTCTTCGGGTGTGTCGGGCCTTTCGGGTGTTCCTTGTTAAGGGCATCAAGGTATATCGACTCTTGGGTGGAACTTGATTGGTGCTATGGGTCTCCCCTATTGACTCCACATATATTGAACTCTAGTTAACTGCTGATAAGAATTGTAATTGTTCATGCATGCTTATTATTGTTCAACTCACTAGGGTTTTTGGCCTAACACTATTTTGGTGTCGATGTGTATCTCAGGTTTTAGCGGCATCGGTTCTAAGCTGGCATAGTGCTTGGGTGAGAGATTTGGGAATATTGCATTTGGACTTACTTTTGGTAGGAGAACCTTTGGGTCTATAAATGACACCCTTATTTGTAATCTCTTTTCTAGTTATGGGAATTAGATTAGTTGGTTGTTATTTATTGTCCGTTTAATTAGGACTGTATTTAATTAGGTTTGTGTATTTTCCCCATTGTTGGGAGGCTCTTGCTTTGAAAATTTTATATACCGCATGTCCATTTTTTGGATTTTTGTTATCCCTATTTTTAGGGTGTTACAACCGTCAGCCACCGCCATTTCTTAACCACCGCCCACCGCCGATCTGAACCACCGTTCTAAACTCGCACTGACCACCACCAATCTGAACCACCGTTACAAATAAAGTATTTTTAATGTCTATTTTATTAAAGCATGTTTTGTTTAGAAAAAATTAAAATTATCAAAAAGGGTATTTTGGTCATTTATCAACATTTCATTCCAATTCCAAAGCTACATTCTGTGAACCAAACAGACATATTTCAATTCTTTTAACAGATTCCATTCCAATTCTGTCAACCAAACAGGTGGTCAAACCTGACAACATTTCATTCCAATTCCTTCAAAGTCAAATTCTTTTGACAGATTCCATTCCATCCAAAAATGTAACACCCTCACATTTGGTAAGTGTAACTAATTTAAAACTTTCGATATGACCTCAAGTAACGAACAAACTTCCTTCTACAAATCAAACTCAATATGCCTCAAATACAAATTCTACAATTAATCTCAACAATTCCAAACCCCAATAATAAACAAGGACTAAACTAAAGTCAGGTGTTACTTACCCCAGATACAAGTTGCTCTCCCTAACCGAGAGAGGAAGACTTCATCGAGCTATTCGCACCTCGGGTACACCACTAGTACTCCTCTCTTCACTGTATCGCTAAGACTATTCTGAAACAAAGCCTGTTGCACATGCCGACAAATAAAAAGGTTAAGCTAATGCCTAGTGAGTTCAAGAGTTTTCACCATAAGTATATGTAAATCGTTATACTGAAAGAATGTAAACTAAGTCACGATTATTAAAAAATCTAATACATTAAATATGAAAGTCACTCGCCTCCAAAAACCCACAAGTTTTGTGATGAAAACCCCGATATGAAATATTTCTTTAAAATATAAACTCAAACCCCAACCTTGCCCAAAACGTGTGTCATGATTAAATTCCCAAATAAAGAAAACGTGGATTAAGAACTTTAATGTCCCAAACCTCCAAAAACACTAATAAGATGTGATACACAAACCATAAATCATGGATAATGATCCATATATAAAACGTCACCAAAATCACGGATAATATGTGACACTCCAAAATAATCAAATTACACATTAACAACGTCGAGAGCGTCAAATTGTAGATAATCTTTGTTTCCAAAGAGTATATCTAAAATCCACCATTTGGTCACAGGGGAGACCCGATTCCATTGAATGTGACGGAACACAAGAGTAGGTCACATATCTATATTATATGAGCATCACTTAGGGATAAAACACTCGTTAACATCAACCTTATCGGGTCTATAGCTAACAAACCAAAAAGCTCAACAATTCCATGTCTATTGCTTGGATAATCATCAAGTTCAATCCCTCTATGTCTGTACCTTGGAATTTTCGTGCACTCATCAAGTTCAACCCCTCTAGGTCTATACCTTGGAATTCCAAAACATCCCAGTTAAGCTCGTTCACAAGAAAATTGCAATTATTGGTCAGAAGACCCCATCCCTATTTCAAGTTACAATACGGGAATATCTATCCCACTCAAACTGACTCTTATGCCTATGGATCCATTGCATTACAGTCTAAAACATTACATGACTCCAAATGAATGAACTAGTGCATCCAAAACATGTAATTCTCAAATAAGATGCAATGATGCAAATCGTAACCAAAGCTCTATAGTGAGCTATCAAAATCGGACGAATGTCCCCAAGACCCTACAGAGTCAAAACTGAGCCATAAGCTCAACCAACCAATTGACCGTTTGTAAAAGCCACAAAATACGATAAAGCGTAAATGACCCACGTTTATGCAAAAACATGCTCCACCAACATGGATGACTCAAACAAAACATCATGAGTTGGAATGAATCGTTTTCCAAATGAAACTATACCATTTATAATCCCAAAGTATTTCATAACTTAATAATATACACTTTTCTCACGATTTTTAAAACCAAATACACTAAAAATACATTTACATCAAATGACCTCCATTTATATAATAAATCATCAAAAGAACATATAAATATGATTTCCTTACCGAAATGTCCCAAAAACCCACATATGACATTTACGATATTTATAGAATCAAATGTATCCAAAATGTAATTTCATCAAATAAACAACACATTTGATAACACCAAGTAAAACATTTTAATACTTCAAAACAGACATTTTTGGCATGTACAATGTTTTCACAAATCAACTTGAACTCACCTTGCTAGATTTAGGTTAAATCTAGGTTTACCCCAAATGTAAGTCTCCTTTGATGGAGACTTGGAATCTTCAAGGAATCTCTTATAGATGTTAGATCCAACACTCCCACAAGGTTTCCTCTACCTCAAGCTACCAAAGTCATACAAAAGTTGAAGAGTGTAAGGAAGATGGTAAAAACACCAAACCCTAGTATCTAAATGAAGAGGTAAGAAGATTACCTTGACCATAAACCCTTAGATCAACCCAAGATCACCAATCCTCTTCTATTTCATCTTGAAAAGCTTCAAAAAACGAAACCCTAGGTCCAAGAATCACCCAAATCGGACCTAGGATGAAGGAGATGCAACCAAATGAAGAAAACCCCAAAAATCTCGATTCTTAAACGTCCAGACCCTTCCCGCGGCTTGAGGCCGCGGAGAAGCCCGCGCGTGTTCCCCTTTTGACCACAACGACTTGCGCGGTTTGTGCCACGACTTCTAAGCCATGCACCAAACCACGAGAATCCATTTCCCCCGGTTTTCTTTCGTTTTCACGCCCGATTCGATCCCCGATGGCTCCCACTATAAAAAGGGAAGTAAAACCTTACTAAACTTCGATCATAATGGTCATACGGTTACGATAGTATGGGTTAAGGGTCTCCAAAATTACGGGTGTTACAAAAAACATTTTGCGAACCAAACGCCACCTTAGTGAATCTCTCCACAGGATTTTATGAAGTATTTTACACATTTAGACTGTGAAATAATTAGTTGATACATTGGTAATTCAGTTTTACTGTTTGGGGTAGGGGAATTTGCAGCATCTACTTTTTCTACATGATTTTGTCCACCAGTTGCAAATATGCCACTACTAGTGATACTGAAACAGGTTTCCTAGAATGACCAGAAAAAAGTTGCAAAGTTACATCAAACTGAAGAAATTTGTTCAAAAAGGTTGTATGCACTCCACGTTTAATCTATATTCAAGAAACCATCATTGCAGACAACATATGGTGACACAAGTTGTCAAACATTCATTCCATGAGGCATAAAACACTTGAGATAAGTTGATAAAGGGATCATGGTTTGAAATTCCAAACCTGGCTTACCGGTTCACACAATAGAGTTTCAAATTTCAAATGTGAATAACATAAGGAGAGGCCTTAACCCCATTATCAATCACTTTTGCATCAACTGTGAGTTAATTTTACAAGTGAAGGGGATACAAGACTTGAACCCTATATCATTTCATTATAAAAATAGCTATTTTTATAGGGCGTCCTAACAAGTTTTTTAGGACAATCAGTCTTTTTATGTGACACTATTTGAAAAAGTGTCTTATAAAAACACGTGTCCTATAAAAAGCAAATGGGACGCCTTATTTCAAAAGTGTCCTTAAAAACTTGTTAGCATGTCCAAATACGTCCTAACATCCTATTGTAACACCTTTATATAAAATGTTAAGTCCAAATATTGTATCCAAGATTTAATATGGAAAGTCAAAGATGTAAAAGTCAACAATGTCAAAGTCATGTAATAGTCAAATGTGTTTAGTTTACTTAGCATTTAAGTCTTGTTTAGATATGTTGGTATAAATAGGTTTGGCTTGTGTAATCTTGTAACAACGAAGCTCATATTGTAATATCAGACTTATGAATACGAGATCTACTTTCTCTCTCTACTCTCTCTCTAGACTTTAATGTTGATTTTATGAGAATTGCTTGATTGTATTGGGATTTTATGTTTAACAATTGGTATCAGAGCGTCTTTTTCCCACCAGAAGATCCTTGCCACTATCGTTCTTCACTGCAACTCTTTTGGATTTGAAGCTGACTTCAAGCTCTTTGTCACAGAATTGCCTAATGCTAAATAAGTTGTGACTTAGGCCTTCGACGTAGCTTACTCTTTTGACAGTTATATTGCCTTGAACAAGATCACCATAACCAGGTATTGGAGTAGTTTCACAGTTTCCAAACTTAACACGACCGAAACATTTTTCTTTAAAATTGGACAATAATGATTTGTTGCCAGTCATGTGTTTGGAGCACCCCGAATCCAGATACCATAAATGACTAGGCTGCACATATAGAAATTACACAATTTTAGGTACCCATATGCTTATGGGTCCCTTCTTGTTAGATTTGTGTCCTTTATTTTTCACAGATTTATCATTCATATAAACATGAAAGCAATCATCAATAGAGGAAAAAACACAATCATCAGAATCAGAATTAGAAGAAGAATATGAGACACTCTTTGCAATATGAATCATTTGCTGAACTGAATATTTTGTATTTTTATTACAAAAGGTAAATGTATCAGATTCACAAAGACTTTCTACACATTTAACTCCTAATAATTCGAATTCTGCTGTTTGCTGTTTAACCCTCCATATCTGCTTTTGTGACTTCTTCACAATCCGATCTGAAATAGAAAAATCAAAAGAATTAGAATTTTCAGACAAGACATTATCATGTTTCCTTGACTTCTTTGATCTTCTTCTTTTACGCTTCTTTTTATAATATTGAACATTTAGCGTTAAAGAATCATCAATAATTGAATCAGAAGAAGAAACTTTATCTAAGAAATCAGCCTGAACATTCGATATTGAAGAACTAGCCTTGGAGTGAGAATTTTCAAAAAACACCAAGTCAGGATGAGATTTGCGCATCCCATTGATTGAGCAAACTGAACTTTGTGCATTCAACTGCTTGCGCAAATTGTCAGTTTGCGTAACTAATTGGTTGCACAAATGCACATTATTTTTAGAAACTTGAGTATTTTCCTTAGAATCTTTACAAAACCCAGAAGAAATTTTTTCTTCAATACTTGTTTTCATTATAAAAAGAAATAAATCATTTTCTAAATCAGATTGAAGACTTTGTTCTTCCAATTTATCTTCAAGATCAACTATCTTTCCTTCTAACACTAATAGGGAAATATATTTCCTAGAATCATAAGAAACCGGAGATACATTTTCCCTATTAGTATTAGCATATATATCAACACATTCAGTTGGTAATGAAGATTTATTGGAAGAATTGATATTTAAAACATTTTTGGATTTTCTGGATTTCTTTGATTGATCAGGAAAATATTTGGCATTTTCAGACGTATAAACAAATGGCATTTCCAATTTCTTGTTATGCATCCTCTTTTGATTTTCAATTTCTAAAACTTTCTTTTCATTTAACCAGTCAATTTTAAATTGAGGAGCATAATTCGCAAGAGTTAGATAATCAAAATTATATAAGGTTGGGGTTTTTGAAATAACATTGTTTAGACAATGAGGATTTTCAAAACCAAGTCCCCACCTTTCTTTTATAGCCTCGTCACTCCTAGGCTTATTCATATATATAGTCTGCTCAGTTTGATTTCTCTTATACAATTTTTCTCCTAACACAATTATTTTATCAGATAAACTTTTGTTCAAATCAGTCAATTTATTCAAAGAATCATGATAAGTCTGATTTGATAATTCTAAGTCTTTCAAATTCTTTTGAAATTTCTCTTTTGTGTCATTTAAAATGATCTTTTCATCTTTCAGAGAAATTTTCAACTTTTCAATCAAAACAGACTTTTCTTGATTAACAAGCTTTTCAGAAATGAACTTAGAACGAAAATCATGTAAAGCATTGACAATGACGTTCAATTGAGAAGAAATGAAATTGACATGAAACTCAGAAATTACCTCAGATTCATCTGTTGAGGTATCCTCATCTTCATCATCGCTCTTGTCATCCCCGATGAAGCACATAGCAGTTGTCTTCTCATTTTCAACTTCATTGTCTGAATGATCCAACCAATATTCTTCCTCTGCCATCAGAATAGTTCTGGTTTCTCTCTTCTCAGCTAGTTCCATATTCTTTCGATAGAATGCAGAATCTTTGACCACCTTTACTCGACAATCTTTGGAGATGTGACCCGATTTACCACAGTTGTAGCAGTTCATAACTTTCTTGTCATCCTTTTTCTGTTCAACTGCTTTTGCAGGCTCATACTTTGGTACATAAGGCTTTGATGGAGCACCAGGTTCTATCTTCTTAGATTCGGAAGTAAAACGCAGATTGTTTGATCCTGTTCTTCGCTGAAACTTTTTCTGGTAGTGTTGTGAGAGAAGGATCATGGCTTTCTCTAAGGCTTCACCATCATCTTCAGTATAACCATCATAAGCTTCATCTGTCAATGCTTAGGCCAGTTGACTTGCAAGGAATGCAATTGGATCCACTGGCTTAGCCTTATTCTTCTTATCCAGCTTTGCCTTCTTTTCAATCACCATTGACTCATCTGACATCAGAATTTCATACAATTCCTGAATTGGCATAGTAAATATTCGGACATCATTTCTCATCCTATGGCATGACTTGTTCCATTCTGGTTGTAGTGCATTCAGAAACTTCAAGTTAGCCTCCAATTCAGTCTTTGTAACTTTGATCTTGTACAGATCATTGATGACAGCCCAAAATCGGTCAAATACGCTCTTCAAGCTTTCCCCGTCCTTAGCCTTGAACTCTTCAAAATTATTCATATACCTTGTTTGGCGCAACTGAGTTGACATAACTGTACCAAGCATAATCTTTTCCAGTTGAGTCCACATCAGCATAGGATTCTACTTGAAACAGTCAATTTTGTTGTAAATGGAGTTTGGCAGTGCGAGAATCAGATTTGACTTTGCCTGACTATTAGCTTGATATCGTAACAACTCATCAACATCATATTCCCTTAATGATTTCTCAACAGTTGTAGTAGTAGTGGTTGCAGTAGCTGGAATAACTTTCATTGGCCTCTCCATCGGACCCTGAGTCAGTGATTTCATCATATTCTCCCCATTCGGTTGTCTTTCAATGAAATTGATGAATCGGTCCTGCCACTGTTCAAATTCATTCTCGTTGATCAGTACAGGAGGACGTGTGTCAGACCCCAATGACATCATCAGGTCATTCTTGTACACTTGAGCTTGCAAAGACATCTTTGAGAAAATCAGAAAGTTAGAAAAAATCACTAAGTCTGAAACTTGCGCAAACAGAAGGTTTGCGTATGTAGTGAGATCCGCAAAGTAGACTTTGTGTATGCTGAAGGGTACGCAAACTGAGCTTTGCGTATTTAGAGAGATACGCAAATTGAGATTTTCGGAAGACGAAGGATGCGCAAACTGAGGTTTTCGGACCACAAAGGATGCGCAAACTCAGGTTTTCAGACCACTAAGGATGCACAAACTGAAGTTTTCGGAACACTAAGGATGCGCAAACTGAAGTTTTCGGAACACTAAGGAACACTTAGGATACGCAAACTGAGAAACCTTGATGATTCGAGAACTAAGATTTTCGAATGCTTGATGATACGCGAACTGAACTTTTCGGATGCCTCTTGATACGCAAAATGAGTTTTGCGTATGTATCTTGATGCGAAAACCTGAAATACACTAACACAAAGATTAGAAGAACAAAGAACTTGCGCAAACCAATATGAATGATGCGCAAACCTATATGAACTTGCGCAAACTGTAGAAAATCAAATATAATGCGCAAGATCGATTATAACAATGAAATTAAAGCAAGTAATTCACACAATGATGAACGAAAACAACTTTCTTACACAATTCAACTAACAAAATCGATTAAAAACTACAAAATCTCAAATTCTATGATGAAACAGTACGTGAACTTGAGTTTCCAGATAGTCACAAAATCACAAAATCGAAGATCAGATCATGGTTTTTATGCAAAATTATGTGAATCAATTAAGATCGATTACTAAAAACGAATCTAAACAAACCAAATTCGCACAAAATCGACCAGAAACCTATCCAAATTTGATGAATCAAGCAAAAAACGAGATTTTCTTGAAAAATCAAGAAAATCAATCAAATTTTCTGCTTAATCTACAAATTCAGTATCTAAAAACGATTTCTCTCAATCCTCTCAAGATCTAGAATGCTCTGATACCAATTGAAAGTCCAAGATCTCTAAATCTTTAGAGAGAGAAAGTAGAGAGAGAAAGTAGGAGCGCCAAATGTAATCAGATCTATTCAATATAAGTGCCAAAGTTACAAAAACAAAGGACTAAGTGGACTTAAATACCCCTAGCCTTAACAATACAGATTACACTAGTAAGAACAGTCTAGGCTAGGAAATAAATACAATGATTACTATAAAAACAGATCTAACAATTGAAAGTCCAAGATCTCTAAATCTTTAGAGAGAGAAAGTAGGAGCGCCAAATGTAATCAGATCTATTCAATGTAAGTGCCAAAGTTACAAAAACAAAGGACTAAGGGGACTTAAATACCCCTAGCCTTAACAATACAGATTACACTAGTAAGAACAGTCTAGGCTAGAAAATAAATACAATGATTACTATAAAAACAGATCTAACAATCTCCCCCTTAGTAATCATTGGCGTCGTGGTCTTCAAAAATAATCTTCTAAAACAACATAGACCAACCAGGCGACTTTGGAGAATCACTGATGCTCTTCTCGTTGACGAAGTCTATTCAGCCTGATTAACACTTCCAAACGTCGCAGAGTAGAGCGGAAATTCAATCTCTCTTGAATTGTATTTAAAGTCTTCTGGAGAAGTCGGATTTCATCATCATCAACCAGAAATGCATTACCTCTTGTTTCCAAAAATCTTCTTTTAGCCTCCTTCAGATGTTGCTCCAACTGATGCTTAATCACCTTTAAAGTTCCATCAGAGTAATGAGCAATTTCTTCAAATCTGAGAAAGCATTTTTCATTTGAGCCATTTTTGTACACAACTCCATATGGATCTTCAACTATGGTGAGAAGAGAATAAGACTCTAAGTTTGGCAAGCTTCAGTTGGGCTTATGAAGATTAACAACTGGCTGAAAACTATCAATGGCCATCTGGAAATCAAAAACTCGAAAGAATCGGATTTGCCGTCGAATGAATCTTTTGATGAAGAACAAAGCTTGTGAAACATCCTGTGTTCTATGATAGAGATTCCTGAAATGGTCATATAAGAATTCAATGTCATCTATAGAAAGGTTAGTGAAGTCTGCCTCTGAGAATTTATACCGCTTGCAGTCTCTTCTTTCAACTTCAAAATCAGGATACCAGATATTCACAAACTTGTTGATTGTGACACTGATGACTGGAACAATCAAGTGATGAGAAGAAACGGTATTATTCCTTTTGCGCTGGCACTTAATGAACATTAAGTATTCAAATTGATAGTCATCTGACTCTTTCTCTACTCCAAGAATTGCATAGATGTTAATTGGCCTTCTTATATAAACAAAGATGTTACTCTGAGTGTCTTCTAGAAAAGTTGATCTTAGTCTTGAAGCCATGTATCTCTGTTGCAAACTCCTCTGTCTCTGTTATCTAGATAAAGCTGGTCCTTCTTCTAGAATAGACGGTGGAATCACAAGATCAGAAGGTGGAACATTAGCTTGTGCTCTTGACGACTGACCAACTTCAAATGAACTTTAAGGAATAGTGGTAGTAGGAGCTGAACTAGTAGCAGGAGTAGAAGTAGCTTTAGCAGTTTCAGGAACCTCATCATGAGCAGGAAGATCACTGTATAACATTTCTGCCTCTTCTTCATCTTTTGCATCCATGAACACTGAATCATCTTCTGTATCAGAAACGATAATGATGCCATCACAATCTTCTATCTTCACTTTACAGACTTTTTCATACTTAGAATCATCATCATCATCTGAATTAATTTCAATAATGTTCGAAAAGAAAGACTTCATATCAGATACAATTTCATCATTAGCAACAACAACTGGATTAGAAACTAAGTCTGGATCTTCATAGACCACAATCTGCCAATTTTTCTCTTTATTCTGCTCAGAAACTTTGATAAATTCAGACATTGAAGAAGAATCAACCCTATCAATCAACAAATTCACCAAGTCATTAACGTTGCAATCTTCAACATTTTCAGCATTCTGTTCAGATCCACCAACCGTTTCTTCTTGAGTTTGATTAGCTCTCCCTGAAGAAGTTCCTTCCATTCTTGGTCTCTTAGCCATCTCCCCCTCATGGCCTTGATGATCGGGATCATCTTGGTCATGTCGGCACTTAAGGGACGGACCGGCCTCTGTTCTGCAGCTTTGTTGAAGATTATCAAACCGGTTAGCAATATCAGAAAAAGATTGAGTCATGAAAGACCTTAAATCTGCAAAACTAGTTCGAACTTCTGATCTAAAAGAATGGAATTCATCAGATAGCACTGTAATCCTGTCAGAATCAGATGAAGGCACTTGAGGCGGTGAAGATTGGAAATTTCTCAGAAGAGAAAGCAGATCCTGATCTTGTTGTGTTGGGAACTGAAGAATTCTTCAAGTATGGTTAATGCTGCTAGTTCAAAGTTACTACTGCTAGAAGACTTAAAGGTTAATACTGCTGAGTGTTACTACTGCTAGTACTATTAATACTGCTAGTCATAGTTAGTACTGCTTGAACAAAGTTAGTACTGCTTAGCTAGTTAGTACTGCTAGTGGTTAGTGCTGCTTAGTAGTTAATGCTGCTAGAAGGAAGTTAATGCTGCTGAAGATTAATACTGCTTATATGATGAAGATTCGTATGAAAGGATATACATGGAAGCTTAGAGATATACATGGAAGATATACTAAAGATATTTTATTTATTGTAATTATCTTTGTATTCAGTATATATAGTGTATAGTTTAGAATAATGTGTTAACTTTTGTTTTCATTCTTTTAGAGAGAAAATCAACCTCAAGGCATAGATCCTAATTCTAGAGAAGTAGAATTCGTATTGGTGAGCCTGTTCATCAATATTGAGGTTGAGTGTGTAATCTTGTAAATTCAAAGCATTCAATACAAGTTTACAGTTTGTTGATTATATTCTGTTTTGATTTTGTGTTTGATTAAATATCAAAGTGTTATTCCGCAAACTTCTTTGATATTGTTTCTGAGAATTAATTCTTGTTGAGAATTCGATCCTGACAAGTGGTATCAGAGCCTAACTCTCTCAGAAACAGTTATTCATCATGGAAAATCTTACAGAATCAAGCAGTACTTTGGTTTCTAAGGTTCCAATGCTCAAACCAAGTGAGTTTGACATGTGGAAGATCAGAATCAGACAATATATTCTTCTCACTGACTACTCAATGTGGGATATCATTGAGAATGGTCCTTCTGAAGCTGGAAGGATAGGACCAGATGGGAAAAGACCTCCACCAAAGACAGATGGTGAGAGGAAGATCAGACAGACAGAGATGAAGGCTTTGAGCACTCTGCTCTTGGCCATTCCCAATGAATATCAGCATCAATTTTGCAACTGCACTGATGCTCAGATTCTCTGGAATGCTCTAGAGAAAAGATTTGCTGGAACTAAGAGCATCAAAAGAAATCAAAGAGATGTTCTAAAGCAGCAATATGAGAACTTCACTTCCACAAAGAATGAGTCTATGACTCAAACTTTTGATAGGTTCAATAAACTCATAGGTGAACTGGCTACTGTAGGGGTGAAGATGGAACAAGATGATATCAACAGAAAGTTCCTCAGATCTCTTGGGGATGAATGGACAATGTATACTGTCTCATATAGACAGAGTGACAATCTGGAAGAGAAAGAACTTGATGATCTATACAATGATCTAAGAGTTTTTGAAACTGAGGTAGAAGCCAAGAAGAAGCCCTCTGGTTATATTCACAATGCTGCACTTCTTTCAGCATCCACTGATACTACTGCCAACCCTGAAGCAGTTAGTACTGCCAGTGGAGTAAGTTCAGAAAAAGGCACTGAAACTATCTTTGAAGCCTTTTTGTCCAGTCATAGCAGCAATTCTCTGATTAATGATGATCTTGATCAAATTCACCCTGATGATCTGGAGGAGATGGATATTAAATGGCAGATGGCCATGTTATCCATGAGGGTGAAAAAGTTCATTAAAAGAACTGGAAGAAATAACTTCTCTCAAAGAAGAGAAGATGGAGCTGGTTTTGACAAAACCAAGGTGGAATGTTATAAGTGTCACAAGAAAGGACACTTTGCTAGAGAATGCAGGAGTGTTGTTCCAAACAATAACCACCAACAAGCTCAGAATGGAGGATACAATCAGAACAAGAATCCTGCTCAAGCCCTTGTTTCTCAACAAGGAATGGGATTTGACTGGAGTGATCAAGCTGAGGAAGCCATTCAGAACCAAGCTCTTATGGCAGAAGTGTCTGATCTCCCTACTGAGGTAAGTTCTAATCTTTGTACTAAATCTTGCATTGACACTGTTACAAGATACAGGGATCACAATCAAAGTATGTGTGATGACCTCAAAAGATTAGAAAAAGACAGAAGAGATTATGTGTTAATAGTAGAGAGATTTGAAGAGCAAATCAAAGACTTTCAAGCTAATGAACTTCAACACTCTTATGACACAAACTATTGGAAGTGGGAAAAGAATGAGTTAGAAACCAAACTGTCTAAGTCCTTGGAAGAGAATGATAGACTGAAAGAGGAACTGTCAAAAGTTAAGCTTGACATAGACAAGTTTTCTTATGCTTCAAAAGCAATGGACTCTCTTCTAAAGGCTCAGATACATGATAAGATGAAGCCTGGTATTGGATACAACAATACACCCCCTCCTTACAATAACAACTATATTTCTCCTACATCAGACTTGTTAGAAACTAAGGAGAAAAAGGACTTGTCTGAAGAAGCTTTTAAGATAGATCCTTTGGATGAGGTAGTAGTTAAGGATTTGACTGAGAAAGGAGCCAGTGAGAACAGGGATAATAATGTGAGTAAAAAGATTCCATTAGAAAACAATATTATCACAAATGAGGGATGTGGGAAAATCTGGGTCAAGTCCAAAGAGATAGAGAAGACTAAAGGAAATGATAACAAGGTCCATTACAAACAAACCACAGTTGTGAATCCTAGATCTTGTAAACAGTGTGATTGCAATAAAGCCAAGAGCCTAAATTCTGGTTTAAAAAGAGGAAATCAAAGAAACTGGAATAATCAATGGGCTCAGAAACAAGGAGTTGATCTGAATAAAATCAATAGACCAAAACCTTGTTTTATATGTGGCAAGTTAAATCATTTGGCTAAGTATTGTTACTTCAACCCAATTAACCAACAGATGAACTTTCAAAGATTTGTGCAAAAATCTGTTGGTTATAGGAAGGCTGGAAAAAAACATGTGATAAAGAAATCTATTGAAAGTAAAGGCACTTTAAAGAAAAAGTTTTTAAAAGAAAGTGTCAAAATGTGGGTACCTAGAAGTACTAACAGTGTTAGTACTGCTGAAAATATTAATGCTGCTAATACTGTTAATACCTCTTCAAAGGTTAATACTGCCAACACAGTTACTGCTGCTAACACAGTTACTACTGCTAACAAGGTTAGTACTGCTAAGCATGCAAGTGCTGCCAAGGCAGTTAGTACTTCTAAAACTAGTACTGATTCTAGCAAACATATTTCCAAGCCTATTATTGTAACAAAGTACTCCAAGAATGAGGAGTTAAAGTTCAAAAATCTTGTCAAGAAAGAATGCAAGTATTTTGATGAGAAAGGGGTACCCAAGACCACTTTGGCTTGGGTTCCTAATTCATACTAATTGATTTATCTAATGTGCAGGGCAACCAACAGCTCAAGGGAAAGAGCATTTGGCATGTTGATAGTGGTTGCTCTAGGCACATGACAGGCAACATGTCATGCCTTCAGGATTTCAAGCATATCAATGGAGGACATGTTGCATTTGGAGATAATCTTACTGGTGGTAAGATAAGTGGAAAAGGTAATGTCACCAAAGGTAAGATGACATTTGAGGATGTCTACTATGTTGATCAATTAAAGTACAACCTGTTAAGTGTATCACAGGTTTGTGACAAACAACATAGTATATTATTTACTAATAATGAGTGTATGATCCTTGCTCCAGGGTTCAAGGTAGTTGATGAAAGCATGATACTACTTAGAACTCCAAGAAAGGACAATGTTTACTGTCTTGATATGGATAATGTTGATAGTGATTCATCTCTGAATTGTCTTGTTTCAAAAGCTTCTGTAGATGAATCCTCTCTCTGGCACAGAAGGATGTGTCACATGAATTTCAAGACTATGAACATTCTTGTTAAAAATAACCTTGTAAGAGGATTACCTTCAAAAGTCTTTTCATGTGATGATCATTGTGTTGCTTGTCTTAAAGGCAAACAACACAAAACTTCTCATAAGACCAAAGAGTTAAATTATGTTTCTTCTTGTCTCCAATTACTGCATATGGATCTGTTTGGTCCTACAAATGTTATGAGTATAGGCAAGAAATCTTACTGCTTGGTTATTGTTGATGATTACTCCAGATTTACTTGGGTACATTTTCTAAGGACTAAGGATGAAACAAGTGGTCTTATCAAATCCTTTATTCTAAGAATTGAAAACCAAACTAATCAAAGAGTAAAAGTCATTAGATCAGATAATGGAACTGAGTTTAAAAATCATGATCTAAACACCTTTTGTGAAGAAAAAGGTATTGAGAGGCAATATAGTGCTCCTAGGACTCCTCAACAGAATGGTGTTGCTGAAAGGAGGAATAGAACACTAATAGAGGCTGCTAGATCTCTGTTGGCTGATTCAAAATTGCCAATTACCTTCTGGGCTGAAGCAGTTAATACTGTTTGTTATGTCCAAAACAGAGTTCAAGTGGTCAAGCAAAAGAACAAGACTCCATATGAGCTTTTAAATAAAAGAAAACCTTTTATTGGTTTCTTCAAACCTTTTGGGTGTCCTTGTACTATTCTAAATACCAAATCTCACTTAGGTAAGTTTGATAGCAAAGCAGATGATGGATTTCTTGTTGGATATTCATCTCAGAGTAAGGCCTACAGAGTATTTAACTCATCTTCTAGAATAATTGAAGAAAGTGACAATGTCAAATGCAATGAGAACACACCAAATCCTGTTGGGTCTGGACCTCAGTGGCTATTTGACATTGATTCACTAACTAACTCTTTTGGTTTCAGTAATGAGTATACAGGAACAGGAAGTGGAGGATCAGGGATCACACAAGTTCAAGAAAGTATATCTAAATCTGTGATTTTTCCCATACCCACAGTAACTTCTGTTGAAGACTGTGAAAATGAATCATTTAATGGACCAAGTCAGAGTGAAGCAGAAACTAGAGATGAGGAGACTCAAGAAAATAATGAAGTGGCATCTGAAAACACTTCAGTTGAGTTGCATGAATCTAATCTTGAGGCTGGACTGAATGAAGAACCTAGTCATAACACCAGAGTTCAAAATAATCATCCTCCACAGTTGATAATAGGAGATATCTCTTCTCCTATGATGACTAGACATCACAGCAGGCTTCAGGAAATGCAAGATCAACAACATACAGTGCTTTCTTGTTTTCTATCACAGCTTGAGCCTAAAAAGGCACATGATGCTATGAAAGAATCTAGCTGGATAGAAGCAATGCAAGAGGAACTGTTACAGTTCAAGCTACAAGATGTATGGGATCTAGTAGACCTTCCTAAAGGTTACAGAGCGATTGGCACAAAGTGGATTTTCAGAAACAAGAGAGATGAAAGAGGTATTGTCATAAGGAACAAAGCAAGGCTGGTGGCTCAAGGCTATACTCAAGAAGAGGGTATAGATTATGAAGAAGTTTTTGCACCTGTGGCTAGGATAGAAGCAATCAGACTATTCCTAGCCTATGCTTCTTACATGAACTTCAAAGTCTATCAAATGGATGTAAAAAGTGCTTTTCTCTATGGATCAATTGAAGAAGAAGTATATGTCTGTCAACCACCAGGGTTTGAAAACCCAAGCTATCCAGACAGGGTATACAAATTAAAGAAAGCACTTTATGGACTACATCAAGCCCCAAGAGCATGGTATGACACACTGTCATCCTATCTCTTGGAAAATGACTTTGAAAGAGGAGTCATTGATAAGACTCTATTTATCAAAAGAAAGAAGAAGGATATCTTGCTGGTCCAAATCTATGTTGATGACATTATCTTTGGATCTACAAGAAACAACATGTGCAAGGAGTTTGAGGATTTAATGCATCAAAGGTTCAAAATGAGTTCCATGGGGGAACTTACTTTCTTCCTTGGACTCCAAGTTCAACAGAAGTCAGATGGCATTTTCATCTGTCAATCCAAGTATGTGCAGGATATTCTAACCAAGTTTGGTTTCTCAGAATCAAAACCTGCCAGCACACCTATGGAAACACACAAGCAGATCACAGCAGATCTTGAGGGGGAGGATATGGATGTGCATCATTATAGATCCAAGATTGGCTCTCTCATGTTTCTCACAGCATCAAGGCCAGATATAATGTTTCCAGTCTGTGTATGTGCAAGATTTCAAGTTAGGCCAAAGCAATCTCACTTTCAAGCTGTTAAGAGGATATTCAGATATCTCAAAGGGCAACCCAGATTGGGACTTTGGTATCCTCATAACTCACCTTTTGACCTAATAGCATACTCAGACAGTGATCTAGGTGGGGCAAACTTGGACAGAAAATCTACTTCTGGAGGATGTCAGTTTTTGGGTGCTAGACTAGTCTCATGGCAGTGCAAGAAACAAACCACAGTATCCACATCTACAACAGAGGCAGAGTACATAGCAGCTGCAAGTTGCTGTTCTCAAGTCTTATGGATTCAGAATCAAATGTTGGATTATGGGGTAACCTTTCTACACACTCCAATCTTTATTGACAACAGCAGTGCTATTAGCATTGTGAATAATCCAGTCAAGCACTCAAAAACAAAGCACATTGAGATCAGGTATCACTTTATAAGAGATTGTAATGAAAAGAAACTTATTCAAGTTGTCAAAGTTCACACTGATAATCAGTTTGCTGATCTATTCACTAAAGCTTTTGATGTGGGTAGATTCACTTTCTTGGTAACAAGTGTGGGAATGATCAACTCTGAATAATCCTCTTCTCAAAAAGTGGTTTTATATCTGTATATTATTCCTGGAGTTACTAATCTTCTTTTTCAGGATATGCATAGCAGTAGTCAGTGTTTAGCAAGTTTAAAAGGAGTAAGTTAGTTAATACGGCTAGTAGTTAATACTGCTAGTAGTTAATACTGCTAGTAGTTAATACTGCTTTCAGTTAATACTGCTAGTAGTTAATACTGCTTTCAGTTAATACTGCTAGTGGTTAATACTGCTTTCAGTTAATACTGCTAGTAGTTAATACTGCTAGTAGTTAATACTGCTAGTTAGTTAATACTGCTAGTAGTTAATACTGCTTTCAGTTAATACTGCTAGTGGTTAATACTGCTTTCAGTTAATACTGCTAGTGGTTAATACTGCTTTCAGTTAATACTGCTAGTAGTTAATACTGCTCTAGGTTAATACTGCTTATATTCCGAATACTATAAATACTTTTTGCCCGCCTAAAAGTTCATAACGACTCTTTGCATACTGTTCTCTTGCGCTCAAAACCTTTTCTCTCTCAAGTTCGAAGTTTTCAGGCAAGCTTTTCACTAAGATCAATGGCATCCATGACTTTCATCGACGAGCACAACGAGATTGCGATGCTACAAAAGCCAAAGCAAGCTGCAGGATTTCATCAGATTATGGATTTCCTCAAGTCAAGCCACATTACTCATGCTCTTATTGTATCCCCTACAATCTATATTGAGCATCAAAGGCAGTTCTGGGCTAATGCAACCATTGTTGTTGAGAATGGTGTGCAGATGATCAAGACAAGAATCTGTGATCAATCACTAACGGTTACTGAAGAGGTTATTCGCATCAGTCTACGTCTAGACGATGCCTCTGGTATAACCTCCATTCCGAACGATGAACTGTTTTCCAATCTTACAAGCATGGGGTATGGAGGCCCTTTGGGAGTTTTCAAATTTTCTAAAGCAAAATTCTCACCCCAATGGCGTTTCTTTGTCCATACTCTTATGCATTGTATCTCCAAAAAGACTACTGGATGGAGTGAGTTCAGCAGCACTATTGCTTATGCTTTGGTGTGCTTGGCCACTGCCAGAAAGTATAATTTTTCTAAAATGATTTTCAGTGATCTTGTCTCAAACATGGGAAACAAAAAGAGCTTCTTTATGTATCCCAGGTTTGTTCAAGAAGTTATTACTCATGAATTGACGGATATACCTCAACCTGTTGGGGTATATGTACCTAAACCCCCCAAAGGCAAGGTTTTCTCAAATATGAGAAGATCTGCTGGGGACTCTGAATGAGTTGACACCCCATTGTTCTCTACAATGATGGTGGTGTCCCAAACCAATGAAGGTATGGCAGCAGGGTCAAGGCCCCCATTAGACCAACCCACTGCTAGCCAGGCCCAACCTTCCCTCTCAAAATCAATTCCCCAGTCCCTTCTTGAAAAACCAACCTCTCCCATCACCCAAACTTACAAGAGAAAACAGGCAAAGAAGGCTCCTTCCCTTCTTGTACCATTACCCACTAAGCCTATAAGCCCTCTAAGGGAGAATTCTCCCCTAGAGAATATCCAAAGGGAAACCACAAGGGTGTCTCCCAACCCAAAGGAGGTGCTCTCTGAGGAGGAGGTAGAGCATATGGGTGATGAGGCTGCCACTACTCCTGCTAGCACAGAGGAGGAAAGTGGTAACATCAATAAGACCTCCCCCATGGCAACTTTGAATGAGCAATCATTTGAAGGTCCCTGGTGCCAAGAAACCACAGGGGTGGATAGTGCTTCTGCAAGGCAGAAGACTTCCACTAATAAAAGATCCAATGATCCATCAAAAGAGGGTAACACTTCTGGAGAAGGTGAGGACAGATATACTTACTATGAATTGATGGAAACAATGGGCAACATCAACCAAGATGTTCTCAAACAAAGGAAAGAAATTGAAGAGATGAAGCTGGTAATTCTGTCACAACAAGTTCAGATTGCCAAATTAAAGAAGATAGTGACAAAGCTTGTACAGAAGAAGAGAAGAAAACAGTTTGTTTTAAAGAAGAGGTCAACTAATAAAGATGCTTCCAACAAGGGGGAGAAAGAGACTGAAAAAGAGAAAGCAAATCCAGCTGAGAGGGCATTTGAGGTTGAGGGGGAGAAAGAGGCAGAAAAAGAATCAGAATTCACTGAAGCAGCAGAAACTGTTAATACTGCTGAAGCAGCAGTAACAGAAGCAGCAGTAACAGGGCTTTCTGTTGAAGAAATGGAGATTGTAGAAACACTAGTCAAAGCAAAGAATGACACTCCTGAGGCTACTCAAAAGGCCAAGGGAGTAGTCATCAATGAAGGAAAAGTTCAACAAAAGGCAACAGAAAAGGCAAAGGAGACAAAAGGAAAAGGAAAGGAGAAAATGGTTGAAGCTGAACTGCCTGCCAAGAAAAAGAGTCAGATTGAGTTGGATAAAGAAATGGCAAAGCTACTTCAGGCTGAAATGGAAAAAGAAGAACAACTTCAATCAGAGAAGGATAGAGAGCTTGCAAGGATAATGGCCAAGAAGTTAAATGCAGAATACCAAAAGAGTTTGAAAGAAGCAGCTCAGACAGCAACTCAGGCCAAGAAACTCCAAGTTAAGAAGATGCCAATTCAGAAACAAAAGCAGAAAAGACAACCCTCCAAGACATTTTTGGCCAATCAGGAAAGAAGAAAAATGATAAACTTTCTGAAAGGTGCAATTGGTGTTAAGGGGGAGATGTTTACTCACATGGCATTCTCTCAGATTGAAGAGTTGTATAACAAGGAAATGGCCAAGCTTCAAGGGGATTCAGCACAAAGGGAGGAGGCTGAGAGAAGGATGAAAGAGAGACATGATCTCAACATCCAACAACCATTCCCTGAGGACATCACACCTTCAAAAGATAAAACTGAAGAGATGAAGGAAGAACATGAAGGTGTTGGTATAGAAGTTACATCTGGGAAGAGGGTGAAGTCAATTGCATCCAAGAAGCAGAACAAAAGGCCAAGAGTTGAAGAAACAGCAGAAACAGCAGAACCTTCAGTTACTTCTACAACTGAATCTGTAAAGAACCCAGAAAAATCCAATAAGCAATATAATCTTGATTTTTATATGACTACAACAGCTGATGAACCAGTTTCAGTTGATCCCATCTCTATGAAAGCTCCAGAAGTTATCTTTTGGGATATTTTGGAAGATCAAAGGAAGAAATACTTCAGGCTTAAGAGAATGGGAGATCTATATGAAGTGTACTCTACTTGGGGTAGACTCATAAGAAGTTGTTCAAGATCAGATTTAGAAGAGATATTTAAAGTTGGGTTGGAGATATATGAAAAGGAACTGAAAGGAGAAGGAATGAGCTTAATCAGATTAGCTATGGAGTACTTATGCATGATGTTTGACCCTAGCAAAGTTCTACATGTGATCAGAGATTTGCATCTACAGAATAAATTCCAAAGAATAGAAAATTGGATGATATTTGAAAGGTGTGGAGTCTATGTCATCACTGTGGACAGAGCTTATCATGAGTACTACTTAGTTGATAAAATCTATGATCACAGCAAGGCCAAATTACAAGCAATGTTGAATGCAAAGCTTACATGTTCAAAAGATTCAGAAATGGCAAAGATTGTGGTTAGCAGAATCATTAATCAAAATTTGGGTTTGGATCCTAATCTAGGAGTATGAATTGAGGTGTTGAAAGCATCTTGAAGAAGATTTGAAGAACTTGACTTCTTTTCCTAAAAGTCAAGTTAGGGGGAGATTGTTGGGAACTGAAGAATTCTTCAAGTATGGTTAATGCTGCTAGTTCAAAGTTACTACTGCTAGAAGACTTAAAGGTTAATATTGTTGAGTGTTACTACTGCTAGTACTATTAATACTGCTAGTCATAGTTAGTACTGCTTGAACAAAGTTAGTACTGCTTAGCTAGTTAGTACTGCTAGTGGTTAGTGCTGCTTAGTAGTTAATGCTGCTAGAAGGAAGTTAATGCTGCTGAAGATTAATACTGCTTATATGATGAAGATTCGTATGAAAGGATATACATGGAAGCTTAAAGATATACATGGAAGATATACTGAAGATATTTTATTTATTGTAATTATCTTTGTATTCAGTATATATAGTGTATAGTTTAGAATAATGTGTTAACTTTTGTTTTCATTCTTTTAGAGAGAAAATCAACCTCAAGGCATAGATCCTAATTCTAGAGAAGTAGAATTCGTATTGGTGAGCCTGTTCATCAATATTGAGGTTGAGTGTGTAATCTTGTAAATTCAAAGCATTCAATACAAGTTTACAGTTTGTTGATTATATTCTGTTTTGATTTTGTGTTTGATTAAATATCAAAGTGTTATTCCGCAAACTTCTTTGATATTGTTTCTGAGAATTAATTCTTGTTGAGAATTCGATCCTGACATGATGTTTCGGCGGACACATAGAAAGTAGACGTGCATACAACAAATCAGTTAATTCAGAAATAGGCAGATCATGCAAAGAAGACCTGGAAGCTGTAGCAGAAGGAATTGATGTGAAGAGTCCAGCAGATACAGTGAATACGGGAGGAATCGGTAGAGAAACTATTGGAGAAGCTGTAGAAACTGTTGCAGACGAAGAATCTCTGATAATAACTCCAGTAGGTTTTCTGAAGGGAATCTCTGGAGGAATAAGAGACAGATCAATCTCATGCATCTTGCCTTTGAAGAATGTCTTCAACTTCTGAATTTGTGCTTCCTTTTCTGCATCCATTCTCTCTGATAACTGACGAATGACATCATTCAAAGTAGAGAATTTGTCGGAAGAAACCCAAGCTTGATCAGAAGAAAGCTCTACAGCTGGAACTGTTGTAGACTGAATAGCCGCAAGCGAAGTTGCTGGAGCTTGACTTTGTACCGAAGCTGAGGCTTGATCAAATGTTGTATCCAATTCATCTACTTGAAGACGTGCAACAGAAGGATTAACATGAACAAAATCATCTTCAGAAACAACTTCTGTTGAAACAACCACTTCCGGTGTCCTGATCTTTCTTTCATAAATCCGAATACTCGGTTGATCAGCATCATCACCATCATCACCATCACCATCACTATCAGAATCATCATCATGCACATCTTCATCTCTAACAAAATCATCATCAATATCGACATCTCGATCACCATCACCAGCAGAAGCATCAATAGCAGCATCAGAAGAATCAGAAATATCATGTACAAAAGCAGCAGATTCAGAAAGAATAGAAGCAATTACATCATCAATATGTTGAGTAGCAACAGTTGTTTGAACCTCTTGATCAGCAATATTTACTTCAACTTCTTGTTCAACAGCGGTTTCAACTTCAACCGCTTTGTCAGAACCAGCTATTTCAACTTCAATCTCTTGAGTAGCAGTAGCTTGAGTGTCATGAGAAGGCTCATCTTGTGCATCCTCCAGAAATTCATTCTCCATGCAATACTCTATGACATTTTCATCAGTCATGTCGGCGTAGTTGGCGATTAGAGCATACAGAATGTTCATAGAAAAGTTGAAAGACCTCTTCAGCTTCTGAATATAAGTCATTTCGGTGTCTGGAACCTGAGGCCAAGATAATCTTCATGGAATATCAGCACATGATGTAAGAGCCTGTGCTAATGGATGACCTCTGAGAATAACACGAATGACTGGATGAATTTTGATTCTGTCAAAATCCACATAGTAGTTGTTCGGCTTGTAAGGGAGGATGTACATCAAAGATGGAAAGACGTCGTTCAGAGTGCGACGTGAAGCAGACAGATTTTCTCCGACCGAAGGAACATATGGCATCGGTGTATCATGTGATGCTTGATCAGACGGATCATCAAGAATGACATTCTCGTCTTGGATCATGGGATCAGTATGAGTATGAGAATACATTTGAAGACCTGATAAACAAAAACGAAGAAAAATTAATCAAACAAAGAAAACTGAAAAAATGAAAAAATTTCTAAGTATGGTTTGCGCATCTAGTTAGATACGCAAAGGGAGGTTTACGCATTGAACGTGATACGCAAAGGACAGTTTGCGCATCATGCATGATACCCAAACTGAAGTTTGCGTATGTAGTTCAGTACGCAAACTAAGGTTTGCGTGTTGAACAAGATATGAAAACTAAACTTGAAAATTTTTCCAACACAAAAACAAGGTTTGCGGATCACTAAGGTTACGCAAAGTACACTTTGCGTATGCAACAGGTTACGCAAAGTGAACTTTGCGTATCCTAAGTGTTACGCAAACTAAAACACAAACACTTAGACAACACAAGGTTTGCGTATCACTAAGGTTACGCAAAGTATACTTTGCGTATCCAAAGTGTTATGCAAACAAAATTTGAACACTCACAAAAACACTGGACTTTGCGTATCCTGTTGGATGCGCAAAGTACACTTTGCGTACCAACCACTTGATACGAAAACCCTAGGTTTTCGGGAGTTCGAATCGAAAATTACAAAAACATGAAATTAAGGCACGAAAACACTAAATCAGAGAGAACGAAAACATACCTGAGGTTCGAAATAGAGATCTAAGAAAAACCCAAAACCCAATATGAGCAAATAAGCTCGAATCTGATGAAATTTAAATAAGATGAACAGTAAAAAACGCGATAATCTCATAAAGCAATCGATAATGAGATCAAAATCAGATAATGTAAATCAAAGCAATACTACTAGACAAAGTAAAAGTAAAATGGAACACAAACCTGATCGAAAAACAAGATTGAAATCAAAGAGAAACAATCAGCGTAGAGAGAGTGAGAGGAAGATGAACAGTGTAGACAAGTCAACAAGCGGGAAAAAAATGAAAGAGAAAAAACACTATTTAAACCACTAAAACTAAAATTAAACTAAAATTAAAAACATAAAGAAATGCGTAAAAAAAATACTTCATAAAAAAAATAATACCTAAATATCTTTTACTCCCCCTACACAAATGCACAAAAATTTATCTGTTAGTATAGCAAATGTGAAGAAATATCTGAAATTCTTACTTGTTGAACTTCTGATCAGCACAGTTATTTTCACTCCCCCTCAAAAACATACTGGTTCAAAAAATCTTTTCAGATTGGCTCTCCCCCTCGAAAAATGCACATACCATTTTTAAAAAAAAATATGGATACACAACCATATAAATATCAGTGTAAAAAGAAAAATAATACTGAATATAAATTTTGAAACAACTGAACATGTAAAATTTTAAACACTAAACAAATTAAAGTCTACTCATTAAAATTTCACAGATTTATCAATAAGTTGAAATCAAGCATATGTTGTTGGATGCAAGAACAAGTATAATTGCATATCAAGTTAAGACATGTTCAGTTTCAAAAACTTCCATCTGTCTATTCAGTGTGCTCGCATGTGAACTTCGATTAGCTTCAAGAAAAAATGCAGTTCTAAAAATATTATAGAAAACTTTGCATGTACTAACACTAAGCCATCAAAAATTAAGACTTTCACAAATTTACAGGTTTATCACAACTCAAACATAGATAACCAAGTATCATGAGATGTGTGCTCATTGGCATCTTTTTAGCAATGTACACATTGGCATCTTCACATGAGTGTGCTCTTTGGCATCTTTTAAGCGTTGTGCACTTTGGCATCTTTTAGTCAAAGAGTTCATTAAGTAAAGAACATGTCGTAAACGTAACTTTCTATCTGACCCTATTGCAGGATTTGGGTCAGCCACTCCCAGACCAGTTGGCCTTAGGGGACTAGGTGTCAAGCACCCCTTGGAACTTACTTTCCCGGATCAGAAAGGCTACATAGACATATCCTAAACCCATTCATACCAGTAGAACATGACTTTCGATCTGATTCTATAGAAGGATTTGGGTTCGATCACTCCCAGACCAATTGACCTTAGGGGACCAGATGACGAGCATCCCACAGAACTTACTTTCCCAAACCAGAAAGGTCACAGGTACAAACTTTTAAACTCAGAGATTTCTGTATTTTAAGAATTTATTATTCATCTCAATCACTCAGATCAACGTCTAAATACTTAGCCCATATTTTCATTCCAATCTATAATTTTGATCATTTAAGTAGTCTAAGCAAAGTAAACTATAAAAATTCCGACTCACATATCTTTAAAGCAGTATCAAAAGCTACAAACATGTTGCTGACTTTTCGACTTTTGTAAGACTTGAAAGTTGAACATATAAAACTTTAATATAAACAAAGAACTTGTAGAAGATCCTAGACATACATTTTATTCAAAAAAAAATCTGTAAAATTTTACTTTATAGAATAAAATTTGTAAAGATTTAAACTTTTAAATTCAACATGCCTAATTTTGAAAGCAAAAAATTGAAACGTTTTTCATCTAAGGCTTTTGTAAAGATATCAGTAAGTTGATATTCAGTTGGTACAAAATATAATTCAATAGTACCTTCTTCCACATGATGCTTTATGAAATGGTACCGCATATCTATGTGCTTGGTCTTGGTGTGCTGGACCGGATTGACTGATATGGCAATTGCGGACTTGCTATCACAATATATTGGCACTGTTTTGTACAACATCCCGTAATCCCGTAGTTGTGTCTTCATCCATAGGACTTGAGCGCAACAACTAGCTGCGGCGACATATTCTGCATCTGCAGTCGAGATAGAAACACAGTTCTGCTTCTTCGACGCCCAGCTTATCAGTCTGTCACCCAAAAACTGAAGATGACCTGAAGTACTCTTCCTGTCCAACTGATTACCGCCAAAATCTGCATCAGAATAAGCAATCAATTTATAGTCAGAACTTTTAGGATACCATAAACCTAAGTAAGAAGTTCCCTTGATGTAACTAAATATGCGCTTGACTGCTAGCAGATGAGATTCTTTAGGCTTGGCTTGAAATCTGGCACATAGGCACGTAGAAAACATTATATCCGGGCGACTTGCTGTGAGATACATCAGTGATCCGATCATTCCTCGATATGTCTTTTGATCCACAACTTTTCCATCTGGATCAAGTCCTATTTTGGCACCATGAGCCATCGGCGTACCGATTGAAGTAGATTTTTCCATCTTGAATTTCTTCAAGATGTCAAATACATACTTTGACTAGTTGATGAAAATTCCATCTGGAAGCTGCTTCACTTGTAAGCCGAGGAAGAAATTGATTTCTCCCATCATGCTCATTTGAAACCTAGAAGTCATTAGATCAGAAAACCAAGTACATAAAGATTTGTTAGTCGCACCAAAGATAATATCATCTACATATATTTGAACTAAACAGATATCCAAGTTTGATCTATAAATGAAAAGAGTGGTATCTATGGATCCTTTGGTGAAGCCGGATTTGATTAAGAAGGCTGACAACTCATCATACCACGCCCGTGGAGCTTGTTTCAGACCATAAAAAGCTTTATCGAGAAAATATACGTAATCAGGACGATCTTTGTCAACAAATCCCTCTGGCTGAGATACATAGACTTCTTCTTTCAATTTGCTATTGAGAGATGTTGTCTTGACATCCATTTGATATACGGTGAAGTTACGATAAGCAGCGAAGGCAAGAAACATGCGGATAGCTTCAAGTCGAGCGACTGGTGCGAATGTTTCATCATAGTCAATTCCTTCTTCTTGTCGGTATCCCTTGGCTACCAATCTTGCTTTTCTCCGAATAACGATACCATCTTTGTCTTTCTTGTTCTTGAATATCCACTTTGTTCCAATTATGCTCTTATCTTTCGGTCGTGGTACAAGTCTCCAAACTTTGAGTGCATCAAATTGATTGAGCTCCTATTGCATTGCTATAATCCAATCCGGATCCTCCAACGCTTCAGAAACTTTTGTTGGTTCAATCTTGCTTAATAAAAAGTGAAGAGACATTCGTTGGAAGTAGCCGTCTTGGAACGTGTAGACACACTGGATTGAGGATCACCAATAATTTGATGAATTGGATGAGATATTGTCCATTTTGTGGTGTGAGGGAGAGGATCAATAATGTATTGAACCACTTCTAATTGTTGAGAGGGAGGTTCAGAAGCTTCGAAGTTAGTTGAAGATATAGACACAGTTTCAACTGGAGGAGGAGGTAGCTCAACAACTTCTGTATCAGATTCTGGAAAAGTTTGTTGAATAACATCATTCTGTGCTTCTTCCTGAACTGATTCCTCTTGAACAGATTGTTCATGTACAGATTCTTCTTGAATAGGCTCAGTTTCTGATTGTGTCTGATCAACAGGAGGAACTGGAACAACATCAGGTTCAGAGATAGATGCCGCAGAATTGGGAGTTGATGTGCTCTCAGTTTCCTGATTCAAAGCATTTGAGACATTTTCAGAGTTAGACCTAGGCACATCATCATAAAAATTTTCAAACAGATAATCAAGATCAGAAAAAATAAGTGAGGGAGTAGAAGAATCCTGATTAATCGGTGAAAGAATAGGTTCTGAACTGATTTGTTCAAAAACTGAATTGTCAGTAAAAACGGGTTCTGAGCCTGAGTGCTTAATAGATCTTCCATGGATTCACGATAACCAGTGTTTCCTATCCCGGAAGAAATCCTTTGAGTGATTGAGGGGAGAGGGGTCTAAAAGAATTGAGTGTGGGAGTGAGCTGAGGTAAAATGGAAATGAGAGATAGGTTAAATGTGAGCTTATATGTTTAAAAGAAAGAGGGTGTGAGATCAGAGTTAAAAGAATATCAGAATTCTGCACCAAACATCTTTCTGAGTCGGGCAGCCACATTACTGATTGGTTCACATTTCTTTGGTGACCATCATTGAAATAGGCAAATAGCCCATGCCATCTCTTGCATCAATCCCACTAGCTACTCATTCTTTTCTTAAAAAGAGAATGTTTCACATTTTCTGGGGAAGCAGCACATAATCTATTGGTTCTTCTCTTGGAAGATACTGATATTGAAAAAGAAGGAAAGTTGCCCCACCTTCGACCCTTTCTCATGCACATTGAGTCCATGTACAATCATTGATGTCTCAGTGATTTACATACTTCGAGCCTTATGAAACACAATCATTGTGCTAATTCTTTCATACACAAGCACGAGCACACAGAAAATTTGTTTTTCTGTTAGAACATTCATAGATAAACCTTGTGTTTTTCAATGATTGAATGGAAGACCTGGGGAGTCAACATCAAACCAACTCCTTATATTGTACATTCGTTGTACAAAGTGACTCCGTGTTACTGACAGGCACTTCTAACTGTTTCATGTGTTGATTCAGGGTTACCACGTTTATTATGTCTGAATTTGAAAAGATTCGGATATATATCATTTCATGAATTGACGGCTCTCAGATCAACGCGTAAATTGTCAAAGGGGAGATTGTTATTTGTTTTCAAAGGGGGAGAATGTTTACAAAGATCAATTTCAAAGTTCATGTTCAAAGTTCAAGTTAGAAATTCAAAATGCTTCCGCTGTTTCTAAAGATTTTGATGAAAGATTGTAAAAAAGTTAAATCAAGATGATCTGTTAAAGATGTTTTTCTGAAGATTGTCAAGAGATCAAAGTGATGAAGATACAGTTTTGAAAGATTTCTCTGAAATGAAAGAAGTTTCAAAGTTTCAAAAGATTCAAGAATTATGTTTCCAAGTCAATGTTTCAAAAGAAGTTCCAAGTATTAAGTTTCCTGTTCAAGGCATGTTGACTTACAAAGCTACAAAGAGAAAAAGACTTTCCGAGATTCTTCAAGAGCTGAAAGAATGAAGTCTGTGAAAGCGTCAAAGTTCAAAGATAAAGAGACAAAAGCTGAAGAATCATGAGCTGAAGATCTGTATCAAACTTTTATTAAATCTTGAATACAAAGGGGGAGATTGTTAAGTCCAAATATTGTATCCAAGATTTAATATGGAAAGTCAAAGATGTAAAAGTCAACAATGTCAAAGTCATGTAATAGTCAAATGTGTTTAGTTTACTTAGCATTTAAGTCTTGTTTAGATATGTTGGTATAAATAGGTTTGGCTTGTGTAATCTTGTAACAACGAAGCTCATATTGTAATATCAGTATGAATACGAGATCTACTTTCTCTCTCTACTCTCTCTCTAGACATTAATGTTGATTTTATGAGAATTGCTTGATTGTATTGGGATTTTATGTTTAACATAAAAAAACACAATTGTTTGGTCCTATAAACTTAAGTCCTATAAAGAAATATGTTAGGAAATTTAGACATCTTTGGCATCCTATTAAGCCCATTTTCTTGTAATGACTCTAACCCAATCATCGGTGCTTAACAGCAAAGACGCATCAAAACTAACCTCTTGGCTTGATGTTCTCCAGTTCTGTTGTTCTATGTATCAGTTTCACCTTCAGCAATAAGATGGACATAATTTAGTTTATGAAGTATGATATATAACAAAAAATAACATTTGAAGTTAAGGGCCTAAACCCTAAACCAAACCAAATAGGTTGTAGTTCCCTCGGATCAAAAGAAAGTTAGGCAAATTAAAGACCATAGGACTGATCTGAGAAAGACTGATCAAAACAGATAGCTGTTGTAAATTGGATAATATCCATTTTAAATCTAAAGGTGTGAGCCAAATAACAAGACCAAAGAGAAGGAAAGGAAACAACAGTTGGATACAGTGATAATATCCAACAGATAGAAAATCAGAAAAGGCACCAGAAGAATTAAACCAAAATGCACAAAAATCCTACCTGATAAGGTAAATGATAACGTCGAATTTAATCAGTAAGTGTTTATCGAGTAAGTGTTTGGGTAAACGATCCCTAAGACTAATATACAACAAATGGAATTAACTTACTGTCGATCCCTGATGAAGCTCTATCTGTACCTAGAAATACTCCGTTCACCCAATATGTTATCGAGTCAATGCAGGGGCAGTGGGCTTCAAATCATTTTTTCCTGCATCATGTGTTCTATGTGTGCATGTGTGTGTGTGCGTGTGTGTGTGTGTGTGTGTGTGAGAGAGAGAGAGAGAAGGGCACCTGGTGCAACCTTGGTTGGTTAAAGTCGTTGCCTATTATGTTCTTTATAACTATCTCTTTAAGTCTTTGATCAGTGGGCTCTTTCAATCTTCAAACTCTGTATATGGAGGTGATTTAACAGGCACAAAAACAGAAAAGTGTAAACACAAGTAACATAAACGGTGACATTAAGTAAAATTAAATGGACAACTATTATGACAATTTGCAACGGTGTAGCTTCATAATCTGTCCTATTATGCTTTAATTTATACGCCAACAAATGCCATGACCTGATAAAGAATGTGCATCCGATTAGATTCTCTTGGAACCAAGACATGTTTGAGAATTACGCCGCATTTTTCGAACTCCTGCAACACTAAATTTGTGTCTGCTAGGCATACCTGCAGAAACACAAAAAATAATTAATTGTACGTCTAGAACAAAGGGGGGAGCAAAAGAGTGCTTGATGTTAAGTATTTGCTTAGAGGATAATCACTTTCTTTCAACAATATGAGTTGTATATCTATAAACCCATAGTTTCCATTAACAAATAAATTGGTAATGGATAGACAACCAACTTTGCATATCAAGTGTATGCCACACACCATGAACCAATTGAAGAAGCAAAGCATCATCCACCAAAAGTTGCTCAAAAGTAGTTCTTATTATTAATAATTGTCGCATATTCAAATAATATTATTTGGCACATGCTGAGAAACAATATAAAGCTATTTATTTGCATTAGGTGAAACATGCACATGTTGAAAGGATATGCAATCCCCTAGAGAAGCAATATTGTGAGATTATACCATGGTATCCCACATATGCATTACCATCAATAAAAATTCAGAAAGCCACTTATAAACTCTATAACACCCTCAATTTGGAAATAGCAACTAATTTAAAATTTTATAAATATGCCTTGAGGAATGGATAAAACTTCATACGACAAGTCCATACTTAAAATACGATTCTAGAATTTTCCATCAACATAACAAATGAAATCTTACATAGAGACTAACTCAAGGTCAGGTGTTACTAAACCTAAATACAAGTTGCTCTTCTCAACGCTAATGCGGAAGACTTCATCAAGATACTCACCCTTGCACATACTCCTAGCACTCAACACTTCACCAAAACGCTAGAACCATTTCCCACATCCGGAACCTGATGCACATGCCGACAAATAAAAAAGGTTTAACGCCTACTAGTTCAAGAGTTTACAACATGAAATAAATATATTTGTTAAAGGGAAATAATGCAGTTTAAATCATAGACCTTCAAAAAGATTCACTTTAAATATTAAACGACATCATTTTCCAACAACATACCTATAAAACAAGGAACCTAACACCAAATCTTCTTTCGTAAAACCACTTTAATACCAAACTCATCCAAAACGTGAATAGTAAATAAACTCCCAATTTATAAAATTGCGGATAAGACTTTATTTCCCGAAACACCCAAACACGGGAGGGCATAATACTCGGCCCATAAATCACGAATAAAATCCGTATAGACAAAACGTCACCGAAAAACATGGATAATAAAATAATACTATTTAATACCCAAATAACACCTTCCGGTGACGGGGGAGACCCGATTCCGTGGTATGTAGCGGAACACAAAGTTAAACCACCTAGCCACGTTGTCGAACTACACCTCAGATCGTAACTGTATTGCCTGCTCTGCCGAGTTACACCTCCAGTCAGACTTTATTTCAAGTCCCAAAACACCGTATCCCCCATTGCCTGCTCCACCGAGAGGTACCTCAAGGATACACGATCTTATTGCCTGTTCGGTCTCTAGTGGAGTTTCATCCTCAGGGTACTCACTCGACCCCTAGTGCCTACTCCCTAGCATTCAAGATAGGATCTTCATCTCCTCACTTGATAACTCATGACGTCTAACCCTCGTGCACAAGAATTAGACATCCAATCCCAAGACCCATGGTCCCAAAGTACAACCCATAAAGGTTCCTCTTCGCCAAACAACTGGGACAACAACGATGCCAACACGGCATAATTCTCAAGGTGAGAATATCAAGACTCCTCATCCTTAAATATGACTGACTCACATGCCTATGGATCCAAATGCATTACAGTCTAAAATACATGACTCCTAATGAATGACACACACACTCAAAACATGTATTCTCCATAAAGTGCAATAAATGCAACTCACACCTAAAGCTCCACTTTAAGTTATTAAAACCGGACAAAAGTCCCCAAGATTTGGTGATTACAAAAACTAAGCCTTAAGCCCAACCCACAAATGATCATATGCTAAAATCTACAAAATACAATAAAATGCAATCGACCATGACTATGCACAAGGTTGGAAATGTCAAACTCTAATGACTCACATGTTGGTATTTTCAAACCATTTTACAACCCAAAATACACCTATTACCCATAACCACAAAAATGTAGTTTTACCAAATACCCTCCGTTTATGAAAATGTCTACCAAATCATTTTTCATTATGATACATTTATCAACAATCCCAAAAATCCCATAGATGTGTGTTTTATAAGTTTATAAAGTTAAACATTTTCAAATAACCAAAACTTATCAGGTGATCAGCAGTTAACAATTTCATGTACAACACAAAACACTTTAAAATGAACATTTTGGCATGTACAACGTTTTCATGAATCAACTTGAACTCACCTTGCTAGATTTAGGCTAAATCTAGCTTTTACCCCTAACTTGAGCTTCCTTGAAGAAACTTGAATCCACAAGCAAAACCTTCCAAAACCTATATTCACAAGTTTCCAACCATGAATATACTCATTCAACCATTAAGAATCAATCCTCAAATATTTTACATCAAAAATCTCCAACTTGACCAAAACCCGAATTTTGACCTAATTTCTCAAAAACTATCAAATCCGAAATTTGAGAAACAAAACACTAGGAAATCATCAAGAGAGCATTTATTTATTATATTAGGGTTTAGAAATGGAAGGGATACACTAGTTTTTTTTGGGAAAGTGTATCCTGGGCCTTTGGCCTAGACTAATCCCTTGGCAAAGAAACCGACTACGAAAGCATGCAACCCTAAGGTTAAACCTAGTGGCCACAAAGTTGCGAATGCAGGGAATTGAACCCGGGTTGAGTGCTATGAACTCCCCAGGTGATTACCGCTACACCACAAGCCTTGTGGTTGGAAGGGATACACTTACCACTTAGGTTTTAATGAAAACCTAGAATACCCCAAAATCTCTAGTGTTGGAGGTGGGAACATAATCTTGTATCAAGGGATAAAGTCATTAACATAATATGCAGAGGGAACACCTTGATCTTCATGGAAAAGCTCCAAGAATCGGCTAGGGTTCATGGGGAAGAGAGGGAAACCTATTTGGGAGAGTACGAGAGAGGTTAGAAGTGAGGAATGAGAAGAATGGGTGAAAATCGAACTTAAATCAACCTCTCAGCCCCCATAGGCGACATTGCCCATGCGACAATGACAGTGTCAAAGTCGCAGGGCATAGTCGATTGGACTGTACCGAAGGTACTCTCCACCCTTTGAGACATTGCCAGACGACAGTGACACTGTCCTAGTCGCTTGGCATAGTCATCGGGCTTGTACCGAGCCCCGAAACTTGACTCTTTCAACACCAAGTCCCTCGATACTCTTAGGGACGTTAAGTAGTGTTTTCCCAACAAAATCCCACCATTTAAAAGATGCAAAAACGTCTGGGTGGCCTTTACTTACCGAAAATTATGGGTGTTAGAAACTCCCATGCTCCACATAGAAGTTACGACTTCCTTATTAGACCATTTGTTACTATGGCACAGTTTCCATACGATATGAATTCCATTACTCTCCAATCATTTCCAATTAATACAAAAGGAAACCTAGGGTGGAACTAGAATATTTAGAGCCTGCTGCATAGTTTAACAAACCTGTATGCAAATTTGTCAAGATTCATCGATACGCCTCACCCTAGTAATATAAAATTCAGCTTACAGTCAATGTTTAGGATCATAGCATCTTTATGTTAGTTTTAATTATCACATAGTTAATAAACTTGGAAGTTGGGATAGCAAGATTAAGTCGTGTCCTTAAATCTATGTTTTGGTTAAATTTTCTCACGAGCTATTTGCGTTCTATGAGTTGCATCCAATGAAACCAAACTTTTGTAGCAAATACGATTAACAATTTCTCAAACGAAAAGTTTCATGCACATAACGATAACTAAATCAATAACTTGCTCGAAATTTTGTTTATATCAGAGAAATACCTGGAAGATTGTGCAGAAATTAAGTTCTTGATTAGCACAATTTGCTATATTCTGTTTCAAAAATCTAACAAACAAGAGATAGATTCTTTAATTATGCATCTATGTGCATTAAGAGCATGCACTGACAATTTTAAAGAATGCCTCACCTGAAGTTCTTTGAACGGTGTGGAAGAGTCACCCTTTACATAAAGAAGCTTAGCCTGCAACTGTTCAATTTGATTCCTTATTCTATGCATTTGAGATGTAACTGGATCACGATTCACCTACATGATGAAAGAATATGATACTGGCATGATGGAATAATCTATAGAAAGTTATCTTAAACTATGAGAAGCAAGCAATCTTACCATAGCTTTGTTTTGGATGTTACGAGCTCGATTGTCATACTTCAATGTGTTAAGGGTTTCTTTTGCATTTTTGTCTGGCTGTCTGCTGGACATACACAAGCTACCCAAAAAACAGAAAACATAATAATAATTACATTAATGCAATGCAACAAGTCACGTGTTAAAGACCCTTAGTTTAATTTCTTTAGAGCTCAAGCATGATAGTTTCATGACATCATACCTATCATAACTGTTTTGCTATTTCCTCCGAGAGAGTCCTGAAAAATAATGCATTTAAAATGTCTTCTAAAAGGTTAAACTCCCAACATTTGAAATAAAAATGAGTTTTTTTCCACCCCCCCCCCCCCCAAACTTTTATTAAGAAGACATACTATACAGTATTGCTTCCATACCCGTAAAAATAAGGGTTAACTTGCTATCTCTATAGGGAACATGGCCTCCTTCTCTCTGTTAAACCCATATCATAGTTGATAAACAATCACAACACAATAAAGAACAAGAGATAAATAAATCAAAACAACATACCACAGATCTCTTGATTAATCAGATGAATACATGTGTGTTCTTGGTGTACAGAATACCTCTTGATGCGTACAATACAGAGAGAATACGACCTCTTCTATCACCAATATTGTTCACACCCTAAAACTAATAAAATAAAACTATTTATACTTAGGTCAACATGACCTAAACATTATTGAATATTAGCTAAAATACCCCCTAGAGTATTAAACACTATTACAAACTAGACCCCTTATTAAATTTAATCTTGAATACAATTTATGATCCAACAATCTCCCCCTTTGGATTCAAGATTAAAAAAATTTGGCAGTTTGTCTTCGGGTCTTCACTTTTCTTGAAAACTGTATCTGATATAACGTTGACAGCTTCAAAGCTTGTAGCTTTACACAGTCTTCATCTTCATCTTTCTTTAAATGAAGTGTCCTTCTGACGATCATCTTCAGTCAGACTTCACTTTTCTTGAAAATTGTATCCAATATGACGTTGACAACTTCAAAGCTTGTAGCTTTACACAGTCTTCATCTTCCTCTTTCTTTAAATGAAGTGTCATTCTGACGATCATCTTCAGTCAGACTTTTAATAAATCAAATTAGTTCAGACACTTTGATATCTTTGAATTCTTCATCAATCTTCAGTTCAAAAATTCAAAAATTCTTGAATTCTTCCTCTTTTTGTATTCTCCCCCTTTTTGATGAGTGGTGAGAATCAGCATCATCAAAACATAGCAAAACAAACTAGGAATGTCCTCCCCCAGATCAACAATTAAGCACAGTCTTCATGCATAGATCCTTGTGTGGAAATAAGAGCAGTCTCCCCAAATGGAAAGAGTGATTATTTCAATCTTTGCAGATTCAAATAAGAAAAAATGGTAACCCTGAATCAACAAATGACTCAGTTTGGAATGCCTGTCAGTAACACACAGTCACTAAGTAACACAAAGTTACTATATAAGGAGCTGGTTTTGATGTTGACTCCCCAGGACTTCCACTCAATCATCGAATAACACATAGTTATCTATGAATGTTCTGAAAGAAAACAAATTTCTTTGTGCTCGTGCATGTGTATGAAAGAATTAAGTACCGATGATTGCTTTTCAATGTAGGCCCAAAGTATGTAAACTTGTTGAGACAGCAACAAATTATACAAGACTCAATGTGCATGAGAAAAAGGTCGAAGGTGGGGCAACTTTTCTTCTTTTTCAATATTAGTATCTTCCAAATGAAGAACCAATAGCGTATGTGTTGCGTCCCCAAAAAATGTGAAACATTCTCTTTTTGAGAAAAGAATGAGTAGCTGGTGGGGTGTAATGCAAGAGATGGCATGGGCTAGGTGCCTTTTTCAATGTCATTCACGAAGAAATATGAAACAACAGATAATGTGGCTGCCCGGCTCAGAAAGAATTTGGTGCAGAGTTTGATATTCTTTTACTCTGTTCTCTCACCCTCTTTCTTTTAATCATTTAAATCTCACTGCTAACTAATCTCTCTTTTTTTATTTTACATCTTCACATACAAACACTCAAATCTTTTGACCCCTCTCCCTCAATCACTCAGGGAATACTTCCTGGGTAGGAAACACTGGTTATCGTGAATCCATGGAAGTTCTGTTAAGCTTTCACACTGAATCCCATGTATTTTCCTAAAAGAATGTGCTGTTCAACAGCCTTTTGTACATGTAATCACAAAGAAATACAAATAAACATGAAGAATAAAATGTTGGAGAAGTCAAAAACATAAGATCTTTGACAATGCTATTCTCCCCCTCAAACTCAAGGTGTTTGTCAATTAAGCATCCAAAAATCATTTAAAATCACACTTCACAATTCATGAAAATCTTTGAAGAATAGGAAGTGGTTTGAACATTTAAGAAACCATTTTTCACAAGTGAAAGTTGTTCATCTTTCAACAAGTGATAGAGTGTAAGGATTAGAAAGATATACATGTAAATCAGAATCGTGAACTCCCCCTGGAATGAATATTTTCATTTAAGTGTTCTCCCTCTTTATATCTGTAAAACAACATTTCATCAGAAAAATATGACAATGGTAGTAAAAATCATATTTATCTCCTTCCCCTAAGAGATATAACAGTTAGTTTCCCCTCAAATCAAAAACTTCTATAAAAGATGTTATCATTTAAGCATCCTATCGGAAGAAAACATTTGAGTACGGGTTTTGAACTTAAGTATTCAAAATCCATGATTACTTATTCTCCGGTGAGAATAGTATCATTCATTTTTACCAATGAAGATCGGGTCTTGAACTATGTTATTCAAGAGCCATTATACATATTCTTCAGTGAGAATAGTATTTAATATTTTCCTGAAACATCAGAAAACATATCAGTAAAAATATAAAGCATATAAGCTTCCCCTTAATATGTGCATAATCCTTAATCATGAAACCGATGTAATTCAGAACTCGGTTAAATTTACTTCCCCTCTTTTGATCTTTGAAGATCGAGTCCTGATCTGTATATGATCAGAAGTCATAATTCTTTCTCCCCCTTAAACATTTGGTGCCTGCAACACAGATTTAGCTTTTGGTACCCACTGGTATTTGGGTCTTAATGAGTTAGTTGCAGTACTAGTGGGAGATATAAAATAAGAACCATACCAGTTATTCACATAATCTTTTCTTACAAAAACATTTGAGCCACAGTAGGAACAACTAATTTTCTTTTGTGCTAACCTGATCAATTGATTGATTGTGTAAACCAGATCAGGTTTGCCAAAAGTTTTACCTTTTGAGGCATAGTTCCATTTTTCATTTCATGTATGCACAAATGATTTATCGTTCTTTTTCTCCTCTGAAGATCCTTTAACTATCCAGATCCAATTTCCTCTATCTTTCTTATCTTCCCTTCTCCAAAACCTTTTCTTCCGAGACTTGTTCTTTTTGAAATTACCTGAACCGTCAACATTTTTGTCAAAGAAAAGGTTAGAAGGACGAATCTGATCTTTATGTTCAGAAGTATGATCATCAATTACATCAAACAAAGGATTATTAGAAACATTAGTAAAACTTGAACTTGCTGCTGAATTGAATGAGCATTCAAATGCAGTTAGATCATCTCTCGGTGATTGAGCTATTGAGTCTGGCGTCTTGTGCTCAGTCAGCTTCACTTTGAATACGATCTCTTCAAGTTCCTTTATCTTTGACGACAAACTGTTTCTTTCCTTTGCAATCAGATCAAACTTCTTATGCAACTCAGATTTTGCATTCTTCTCCTTCAAGATGTTTGTTGACAACTCAGATAGCTTTTTTGTCAGCTTAGCAATCTCAGTCTCTAAATCTTTCTTTTCTTTAGAAAAGTCTTTATTGACATCCTTCTGCTCAGCTTTCTTCTTCTCATTCTCAACCTTGTCTCTCTCCAGAATGATAACTTTCTCAAAGTCTGAAACTTGTTGAGAAAGCTTAACACATTTAAGCTCTAATGATTTCTTCTCTTCAAAGGCTTTTCTTAAGAAATTAGAGAATTTCTTAGCAAATTCTTTTCTTTCTTTCTCAATCTTCATCATCTCATCTTGGGCTTTTGTGTTGTTTCTGTCTTGGGTTGTCTTTTCTTTCAGCATATTAATCTCAACCTCAAGACTGAAAACTTTATCTTTCAAAGAGTCTCTTTCAGCAACAATTCGAGAGTTTATCTTTCTAAGCCCTTCAGATGTTTCACTAGCATTGTTTTCTCTTCTTCTAAGCTCATCAAGCTCTTTTTGCATTAACTCCTTCTTTGAGCAACTTGAGCTAGAATTAAGACTTTCAGATCTTTTCAGCTTTGCTTGAAGATTTAAGATCTCTTTTTCTTTAAATTCAATTATTCCTGCAAAATTAATTTTAGAATCATTAATGCATTCTGAGCAAACAAAATCTTTTTCTAAGCATTTATCATCTTTCAACTTATTAATCTGTTCAAGAAGAGATGAGTTCTGAATCTTCAGATTTTCATTCTCAGCTTCTAATGTTGGAATCTCTGGCATATATGCTAAAGCACAATCTCTTTTGGTCAGCATTGTATTTCCCTTCTCGTCTATGTAAGGCATGATGATATCTGTACAACTTAAATCAACTTGTAAGATCTTAGAATCAAGAATTGGATAGAAACTACAATAAAAAATTTTCAGAAAAATAAATTTCCAAAAATAATCAAATGCAGAATTCGCAAACAGTATAAAACACAAAACACCTATAGATAAAATCAAATAAATAATACTGAAAAAGTGAAAATAACAAAACCTGGCGCAAAAGAAGATTTGCGCTAAAAGAGTCTGGCGCAAAAGTTAACTCGCGCTAAGAGAAGTTTGCACGAAATCAAGAGTTTTGCGTGAGAAGTGGAGCGCGTGAAGTGGGTTTTGCGCGAATAGTGGGTCGCGCGAAGTAGGACTTTGCACGAAGAGTGGGTGACGCAAAGAGAGGTTTGCGCGAAGAACTGATGGCGCAAAGAAGAGATTTTTGTGACCGGGGTCTTGAGGCCCGGTGTCCTCGACCGGTGTCTTCCCGACCGGTGTCCCGCGACCGGTATATGCGACCAGTGTCCTGCTGACCGAACCAGTATCGACCGGTGTCCTACGACCGGATCCTTCAACCGGTCTCCTGCGACCGGGGTGTTGTGACCGGTATGGACCGACCGGTGTACCGTGACTCCCCCGACCGGTGTGGACCGGTGTGCTACTGCGGCCGGTGTCGACCGGTGTAATGAGTGGCGCAAAAGAAAACTTTGCGCCAAGCGAAGGTGGCACAAAATATAGTTTGCGCTAAGAGGCGGTGGCGCAAAACTCACTATGAATCTGGCGCAAAAGAGAGTTCTTGAACAAATGCGCTAGTTCATCACAGTTCGACCCTCTGATCGATTTTCAACCCAGAAACTCACTTAACAGATTAATTGTTATTGTATAAATCATACAAATCATCCACAAACATCCTACGATCAAAACCCAATCAAAATCAATGCCTAAAAAATAACTTTTATGCTTCAATTCGAATGAGACAGTAGTCGATAGTTTCATGAACCCAATATTCAAAAAATCATCAGAAAGCCAATCGATTGATGTTTTTAACAGTAAATGGGCAATCTAAGATTGTTCAATAACATGAAACGCACATAATCAAATCGATTTTATGCACAGAAACACAGTAAATCAAGTAATCGATTTTCTCACAGTAAAATTTTCGAAAACACTGTTTAATCCAAAAAGCTTGATTCTTTGGCTCTGATACCACTTGTTAAACCCAGATTATAGTTGATAAACAATCACAACACAATAAAGAACAAGAGATAAATAAATTAAAACAACATACCATAGATCTCTTGATTAATTAGATGAATACGTGTGTGTTCTTGGTGTACAGAATACCTCTTGATGCGTACAATACAGAGAGAATATGGCCTCTTCTATCACCAATATTGTTCACACCCTAAAACTAATAAAATAAAACTATTTATACTTAGGTCAACATGACCTAAACATTATTGAATATTAGCTAAAATACCCCCTAGAGTATTAAACACTATTACAAACTAGACCCTTTATTAAATTTAATCTTGAATACAATTTATGATCCAACACTCTCCGCTTCTTATCATCACCCAATGCGCTTAGCACGTTACCAAGAGCTAATAACCCTTGTTGATATGAATTCCTAAGACCACAAGAAACAATAATAGACATCCAATTTAGATAATTTATTAATGTACAACTAGATCAAATAAATAAAAATACATTTTTAACTTAAAAAATAGTTGCTAAGCACAGAAAGTGGGCACACTGATCTACTAAAATTGACCTGGTGTGGTGGATTAACCAATAATATAATAACATAGCAACTGGACCAGAATTCAATTGCATAGCAAATTGAACACACTATATTCAAAAAAAAAAGTGAGAGAAAAAATGTACATACTCTTATGCAAAATGTGATAAACGTTAGCATACCTTCCCGTAAACGCATCCCGTTATCTCCTATTCGTTTTGCCCGTTTTGAACCAGCAAGGTCAACTAAATGAAGTTTAGCACACAATATGTCATCTCCATTATGGAAATTGTTCATTGTCACAGTCTTCTGCAATAACATGACAAAGACACAAAAATTACAAATTGTAAAACCGGTTATGTAACATGTACACAAAGAAATTGCAAACTGTTTCACTTAGTAAAATTGAATTTCACCTAAACATGTCAGGCCTCTGATCATAATCAACATGTTCACCATTAGCACTCTGTTATGCATAGACCCAAGCCCAAGCCCATTAGTATTTGGTAGATTCTAGAAGAGGCTAGAGAGGGGTATAGTGGGGAATTAGTCTGTTTTTGGCTAGTATAAATAATAGGGCAGTAGATATAAAAGGGTATGGAGATTATTAGCCTGCTCTCATATAGGAGAGACTAGCCTCTCGAATTGCTAGAAGTTTCATTCATCATCATTATCGTTGTTTTCCATTTCATTTGGTTCCAATTAATAGAAGTTGGCCAAGTATATCGTTTCTATTATTGGATTTGTTTCATCCTGTTATTTGGTTCATAACAAATGGTATCAGAGCATTCCAACTCCATGGATAGGGAATTGCAATTGTCCTATTGTATGTTTGAAGCCATGGCCAATGAGGTGATTCCACAAAAGGATGAATCCAGGAAGACGGAGGTGATCGATATTCAGTCCATTGTTGCCAACATTAAGCAGCCGTTTCAAGACCATATGAACGTGCTCAATCAGAAAATTACGAAGATGATTCGTGAAGAGGTATGTATCATGCGATCCCAATCAGGTGCTACATCGACAACCCAACGAAATCAGTTAGTTCTTCATCATCAGAGATCGTATTGATAGGTTGTACTTCAACTGATGAGGCATTTGTCCATGAAATAGGCCCAGATCTCATCCATGACTACCTTCTGGTCAAGACAGTGATTGGAAACGAATTAGGGGAAGAAAATAAGGAGAATAAAATAAGGAGAAGAATGAAGAAAAAGAAGAGTCAATTGATTATTGTGAAAATGATTCAAATTAGAATGAATCTGGAATACAATCTGATTTGATTTAGCCAGTTTATCAATCGCCGCCAATTTCTCCTATCGGATTTCTTCAACCAGATGATTCTACAAGGATGACGAGCGTGTTTCTCAAGCCACTGTTGTTTCCTCCACCATGGAATTTGACAAAGGCCGTAGAGCGGGAATTGAGCATGGGAAATGGGCAGAAAGAAAAATCAGAGATGTCAGTAAGGCCCAAGCCCAATCAAGTAATTTCAACTTGGGCAACACTTATGCCAATTAACGTCTATATGGACCTTATGGCATTCACAATCACAATGCACAGGAGAATTTGGTTGGGCGACGATTATCAGAAACCACTGCCACCATCGCTACCACCACCACCACCACGGCCGACACTGCTACCACCACTGCTGCCACTATCACCAATTCTATGTGTGCTGACTCGATGGAACCCTAATGGCCATGGTATATCATGCAACCACTGTTTGGAAAAAGTTAGTAAGTACTCAAGGTTTGATACACGTTTTTACGTTAAAAAAATTGAGAAGAAAAGTCGAAAGGGTGAAGAAGATGATCAAAGGGGGACGGATTTATAAAATAGAAAAGTCAGGAAATGGAGTATGTTAAGGAGAAAATCAGAAAATGGAGGTTTTCTTAAACTCCACAGTTGGTGTTTTGAGAATTTTTTTGGGTACAAAAATTATTAAATTAGAGGGTTTATCAAGCGGTTGGTTTGGAGTTGTCTGGGGAAAGTTATTAAGATCCATAATGGATGTTCTGGAAATAAAAACACATAGTGGGTATCTTCAACAACACCAAATTTTGAATGAAAAGGGGGGAAGACAAGGTTTGGTGTTGGAGTTCGTTAGTCCACTCAAAACAGGAAACAAAAGGGGTATATGTGTTTCAAATTGCAGAACTTGACCATTGCTCTTCGACTATCATTTTGAAAAGCATAGATGAAAGGATGTCGAATTACAAGGGTTTGATTTTAATCCATGTTGGTTGGAGAGTTGTGGTCACCGGGCAGCGGTTCCTTTATTTTTTCTACCCACCTTGAGGACAAGGTGGTTCTTTGGGGGCAGGGTAATGTTATGCATAGACCCAAGCCTAGGCCCATTAGTATTCGGTAGATTTAGAAGAGGCTAGAGAGGGGTATAGTGGGGAATTAGTCTGTTTTTGGCTAGTATAAATAATAGGACAGTAGCTATAGAAGGGTATGGATATTATTAGTCTGTTCTCATATAGGAGAGACTAGCCTCTCGAATTGCTAGAAGTTTCTTTCATCATCATTATCGTTGTTTTCCAATTCATTTGGTTCCAATTAATAGAAGTTGGCCAAGTATTTCGTTTCTATTATTGGATTTGTTTCATCCTGTTATTTGGTTCATAACATACTCTCTCCCAACTTTGTTGCTTCATTTCATATATCAATGAATGCATCACATAAAAATCAGAAAGTATGGCAAAGCCATCTTGAGATGTTGATGGTTGACCAAGCAAAAAGGTCTCCGACTATACATCTCCGCATTGTTCTAAAAAACTCGCCGCACAGCCGCCATGGTGCGCCATGGCTCCAAGGCTTGTGTGTCATGCCACGTTAAGCCCATGGCACGCCATGGCCTAATGCACAGTTATTGTAAAGAGATATTTGATTTTTATTTACATTCTCAATGTCCTATTTGTAAGTTTTTAATATATAACCTAATTTAACTTGCTTATTACTATTTACTCATTGAGTAACACTACAAAACATAAATTTTTATATATAATATTATATATGAATTAGAAAATTTGATGCCATAAGTCACGTATTGAAAACGTTATTGGCTTCGCCGTGGCTCCTAAGGCTTGAGGTTTGGCCTCGTCGCCACGCCACGTCTCACGCCATTTAGAACCTTGCATCTTCGTGCACGTAACTAATTCATATGGTAGTCTGTTGGTCCCGAAGGTGCTTAACAAGTTTGTAGAAGGGGGGGGGGGGGGGGGGTTGAATACAAACACATAATTTAAGGTTTAATAAATTGTTTATTGATAAATCAAACACAATTTACAAGTCTGTTGCGGAATAAGATTAAGTAGAACCTAATCTAAACAAACTTAAGAAACACTAAGATGGTTGCACTAGAAGATAGAGAATGGGAGATTAGAGAGTATAGAAAACAAGGGTTTCTATATTTTAGAAAGATGAAGGCTCGAGGTTTTCGCATTCTCCAGATGGTGAGATAATCTTTCTATTTATACCCTATGCATTAAATGCATGGAAGGATGCTTTACACGTGCCCTTCATTGATTGGTAGAGAAAGTTTGACTTTAGGAGGCATGCTTTCGATCGTATCATGAACAGTATAGTTGACAGAGTTATTGTACGAATTGTGGCAGAGGTATGTCCGTTCTGACACATCGTACTGGTTGTGCAAGGAGAGACAAATATGACTTGAGGCATAAGCTAAATGATCATCGATCGCTGAACATCTCTTCCTTCAGAGATACAAAGAAGTTCAGCTATCGCTGAAGCTTTTCCTCAGGTTTCTTCGCGTATGAGTAGAGTTGTCTTTGCTTCACTGATATCCGCATCAGGTCACTAGTAGACTTGTCTTTGTTCAACAACTTCGTCTTTGATTTAGCTATGAACATCTGTTGACGCGAAACTTGTCTTCAGGGATTACGTTAACTGTTTATATCAGAAACCATCAGCGATAACTGAACAGACTCAGTCTGATCGCTGATAGTGAAACACTAATACATATAAATGTTTACAAGAAAGATCATCAGTGATAACTGAACAGACTCAGTCTGATCGCTGATGGTGAAACACTAATACATATTAATAAACGTAATTTTCACTAAGTATAGAAGAGGGTCTTTATCAAATCACTGAGAGAGTTTGGATCAACATAGTCATTCAATATAATGACATGTAAGAAACAAACATAAACATGACCCTTGCCGTGAACAAGAGAGAAAGCATCTCAACTCAATAGTTAATAACAAAGAATAAGAATAATTAGAATGCCATACCCTCTTGAGTGCATCTTTTCCAAAATTGACAAAGATTCCACATCTATACAAGCCACCATTTCTGATGACATCCTGGCAAACAGGCAAAAAAAACAAGAAAAATTAGGACTGCAGTGAGAGCATTGATCATACATTTGCATATTGCTCATTATTATAAAACAAGCATCTCAAGAGTAGTGCATGAAATTTTGGAGGCAGTGAACACAGGTACACAACTTAACCACCTCAATTTTATGAGGTACGTAGCTTAGCCTCTTTTGGCAACCTTTTGTAACATAGGAAGACGAAAAAAAGCAGCAAGAAGATTTAACATGTAATCACAACATAATATTCAAAATTCAAAAATCAAACGATTAAAATCAGCATTCTATAATCTATAGAACTTACTGATGAATGGAATGATGATGAGAAGAATGTAACACGCCAATCCATCTCTGGTAGTTGTTAAAAAAGTGATGATCGGATGATAAGAAACGACAAATGCACTAACGGCGATGGTGAGGAGTAATTGTACGGCGATGATGGAGTAAACTTTCCGGATAAACGACCACCGGAGTTTTGGCGACTCTAACATCGTCGGATACAGAGATCTGCTTGTTCCAGACTCCAAGTCGGTCTTCACAACCGGTTGTTGGCTCATCATCTTGATCAAATTCAGTGGAAATTTTCAGTAATTTGAGCAGGAATTGATACGAAGATTGAGAAATTAGGGTTCCGAAATGGGAGAATCAAAACCAAAATAGGAAGAATTCATCCCAAAATTGAGAGTTTCTAGTGGATTGCTAGTGTGATAGAGAGAACGTGGGAGGAAGTCTGGGCAGCAAAAATTGGCTTTCCGGTATTAGAATTTTAATATAAATAGTAGAGATAACACTTTGTAAACATTTCAATATATTACAACAGAAGACCTATTAAATTCATATAAATCATACAAACCAATTTCAACCATCAATCTAGTCTAATAAATATTTGGTTTGAAATATATTTCAATTGTTTTCTAATATAAAACTATATTCATAATTAATGAACATTAATTATCTTTCATAAATATTCAAAACATTGTAAACGGACCTTCATCATTTTTATAAATATCTAAATTGATTGGTCTATATGAATGACATGGTTTATATTTGAAACATTATATATATATATATATATATATTACAATTTACAAATTGTGTATTATATTTGTAAGTTATTATATGTCCACGACACGTGTCACACAAGGATACTGCTGAGGAGTATGTAAACCTATAGGGTCACACACAAAGAATATGTTTGCTTCAATTTTTAGAAACATAGATTAAATCAAGTTGATTAAGAAAATAATTATTCTTGGAGGATAATTATAAAAATATGTGTTAAATTGTAATTATGATAATTAATTACATGGTGTGTAAACGTAATTTTGATAATTATAAAGTGTTATTTGTAAATGTATATAATTATATTAAAATTTAAGATAATTATATATAAATATTACAGATAATTACTAAATCTTATTTAGGTTATAGTCTATCTATAATTCAGTTAATATAAATAAGGTATTAGGCTAAATCAATTCTATGTAACTAAAAAATTAGAATTTAGCCTTTCAGATAAATATAGAAAAAAAAAATTTTCTTTTTCTATAAAACACATATAGATCTAGGGTTTTTGGACTAGCACACAATGAAGATCAAAACTTGTTCTTGTGTGGATCAGTTATAAAGGAAACTATTGTTGGTTTCTTAGTGCCCTGTTATATACCTCTTCAGATCTAAAAGGTATAATTATAAACATCCTATGGTGTGTGATTTTAATTAAATGTATCATTGAATCTGATTGAGTTTTAGATTTAGAAAAACTTTCTAAAATATTGTAACCAAAATATTTGAATTTTCGTTACGTTAAACGGTTATAAATTGCATTAAAACCCAACAATATTAGTTTCAAGTTTACGTATTAATTAACTGATTTATTAGACTAATTTTAAATACTAAATAATTTTTAAATAATATAAAACAAGATAACATAAGTAATTAAAATACAACACTAATAATAAAACAAGAAAAATATAATCAATAAACAAGTTAAAATACATAATAACACCAAAATAAAAAATATGGATATAAACTATAAAATTAATAAATATAAAGGTATCATTAAAAATTTTAACAAATTATAGATATAAAATAAATAAACCTAAAATCTTATGAAGTTGGTGTAAAAAATTAAAGTTCCCTATTAAAAATATATATGTTTACTATTCGCACAAAATAAGAAGTGTTACCATGGAAGAATATGACAACATAATTAATTATAAAGTTCTAACACAAACGGGTCCATAGCTCAGTGGTAGAGCAATTGACTGCAGATCAATAGGTCACCGGTTCGAACCCGGTTGGGCCCTTATTCTTTTTTTTCTTATAAGTTTTAACTTAACTATTAAATATTGCATTTTTTTTTAATTTAATAACAAAAAACATGAATAAAATTATGAACATAAAGAACCATGGATACAATTCTGGAAACACCAAAAAAATCATAAATCTCCCATCAATTGGGATCAGGTTTCCTAAAGAAGAACACTAATGAAATCATCACACTTTCTTTATCTTATGCATCTTCTATGAAAATTTTGAGTATGAAATCACGGAAACGTTTAGAATATTGTCGAGGATCGACTGCGGATATGGACGTGGGGTCGTACTGAAACGACTTGTAAGCGTGCTCGAGTTTCTTGGTGATATCGTAGTCTTGAAGTATGTCGATGATGCCGAAAAACATCACAACATCATAACACACGCCTGTTGGTTCCCCGATTAGCTCCATTTCGTTCTTCCGTTCCATCCTTTCGACTCGTGCGTGCATGTTGATTCCCAATTTCGACCTGCAATCATACACAAATTAATCTCGATCGATCGAACCCAAAACCATGATATAAAGTAAAAGCCAGCGGTTTTCGTTAAATTACCCTCCAGGGTCTGAAGCATAATCAATTGGGCCACCGTTGTCTGCAAAAAAGATTGCTTTCAAAATGGAGGTTTTGATTCACATGTGAAGATTTAGGAAAAGAAGTGTGATTAGCAAGTGATGTATGTACCTGTGGAGATGAAGTCATTCGTGTCTTTGAAGTGAAGGCCGACCAAGAGGCTGTAATCCATTATTCTCTCTTGCTCGAGAAAATCACAGTCCCTATCGATTTGCCTGAACAACATTTACAGAGGAATATTTTAGCAATATTCATTATGAATAAGGAACCCTACAAATTCGCCAAATATGTCCAAATGTTCTGATAGACTACTTTATAGGACCAGACCAAACAATTGTGTATCCGATGTAAATGTATTACCATAAGTTGATAGGACGCCAAATGTTCTAACGACTGTTTTATAGGACACCAAATATGTCCTAATAGACTGCTTTATATGACTTAAGTTCATAGGATTAAACAAATTTGCGTCCTACATAAATATGTTACAATAAGTTGATACGACACTTTTGAGCATCATAACAAGTTTTTTAGGACACTTTAAAAATAAAACATCCGATTAATCTTCTTATATGACATTATTTGAAAAAGTTTCTTAGAAAAACAAGTGTTGTGTAAAAAGATGCATTTGTAGATATGTCCTATAAAAAAACTAATAGAATACTTTATTTCGTAAGTATCCTGAAAAACTTGTTAGGAGCTTAAAAGTGTCCTATCAACTTATTATAACACTTTCACGCACAATTGTTTGTTCCTATAAACTTAAGTTTTAAAACAGGACATCTACACATATCTAGCGTCATATAAAACCAGTAGTTTTATTATAGTGGAAGGAAGAAGCAAACATAAAGTTTTACCGTCTGAATTCTTGGATCCAAGTCTTGTGCAGTCGAAACATGAAGTTGAGATCAAGATCTTTAAGGATAGTGGTGGTTTGGATTTCTGACTCGGGTTTATCTGTGAGCCGACCAAGGGAGGATCCTTTCAAATCAAATCGTCTGTGAATGATGTAATCGGTGCAGAAAAGGTTCCCCATGATGATAAATCGCACCTAAATTAACCATCAATCAAATTGATCAATAGCAATAGCCAGAAAAGAAACTAATAAGTTCAACAACTCCTTTCATCCGTAAGTGGATGCATGCATTATTTGGCTTATAACCGAATCAAACCTTCTTTTGTGCAGGGCCAGTTAGCTTCACACAATGTAGTCCATAGAATTTGGTGAGTAGGGTATTCTCAAAGACACGAAAATGATGGTAGTATGCAGACAGCATCCTTAGTATAGCCTATTAATATCAATTCAAACAAATATAAGTAACCCCACAAATCCAATTATATATATATATATATATACTACAACAAAATCAGGTTCATAAGACACCAAAAATGTCAAAGTGTACGTCTTAACAATTTTAGGATAAAGTATCTTAATAAATAATAGGATGCTTTATTTGAAAAGTGTCCTAAAAGATTTGTTAAGACGCTTAAATCGTCCTATAAACTTATTGCAACACTTTTAAATAGGACCCACAACTTAAGTACTATAAAGCAGTCTATTAGAATATTTGGACGTTTTTGGCATCCAATAGACCCGATTTTGTTGTAGTGTAACATGTTAAGGGTTTGGGTTTCGATAAGAACTAAATACTTCATGGAAACTGTAGGAACCAGGGGTGGAACACAGTGAAGGCCAAAGGGGGCCATGGCCCCTGCGGTTTTTGGAACAAATACTAATATTAGCAATAAAATTTTCATCTAATGTTTAGTTGAGTGGTTATCATCTCTTGGCCACCTATAAGAGATCTTGGGTTTAAGTCTTATAGTACTAGTTTCTTTTTTTCTTTTTTATTGCCAAATACTTTTCTTTCTTTCATTACTGAAAATATTTTCTTCTCATATGTCCGACACATATTTATTACATATAACTTCTATAAATTGTATAAAAATGTATAAATTGATTTGAATTTTATATAAATAATGTGAAATATTTAGATTTTAGTCTTACATCTTAGGCAATCTCTATTTCATTTTTTATATTTTATAAAATTTGTTTAATATATTATAATCAAAAAATATATAAACCATTGATACACTCTCTTAAGGGTATTATGGTTCTAGGCTTTATTATTTTATATTAACAAATCTTTTTTTATTTGTACTAAAATTTATTAGTATATCATAGTTAGAAAAAAATAATGACAAAATGATTTTATATCATATTCTTTTGTTATTAAGAGTATTAAATGATCTAAATTTTCCTGTTTTTATTTTTATAAAATTTATTAGTAGATCATAGTAAAAAAACATATTAAAAAAATCCAATGAATTTGTATTGTTATATTGTGGGCTTCCGAATTTTTGTTAATATCATTTTTCGGCCCCCAAGATTATGATGGTCGTGTTCCGCTACTGGTAGGAACCACTTTGTTATAAGAGCTTCACATAAGTTAACATCCTTGCATATACCTTAACATTTCATGTTAACATATGTTAGCCTATGTGAGGATGTTAAGTTACGTGGTAACAAAGTGGTTCCTACGGTTCCCACTAAAAAAAGTTCATACACATTCCCAATTAAACATGTCAATTCATGTAAATATGATTCAAATCTCACTTTGACTTCAGCCTTTTTGATGGTTTTAATCATGTAGCGATCATCGTGTGTTAGATAAAAGAAGCTTCCACTCTTTCCAGGAGAAGAGAGTTCTCGAAGGGCATCATTCCCACATATCGATAGCATGTAATCAGCTGCATCCACCTTGAACAACATCCTTAATGTCCTATATATACATAATACAGGTTTACAAAATCATGATATATTATTTCTACATATAAAACTAAAGAAATATTTAATAAAAATGTGATACCTGAAAACTAAGGGGCAATAATCCTTCCATCTGAATTCACAAGATTGGTGTGGAGGGGTGTATTTAGATCCCTCTGGTGGGAATCTTGTCCACACTTTCTCTTTTGGATTAAAAGCTGAAGCCTTCAAGTCTAAGGAGGGCATTGGACCTGGTCTTCCTACAGAATGCCTACACATATATAACTGGATTTCATCAGCAAAATTGGCTTTATATAGGAGATCAAATATGCCTAAATGTCCTAATAAGATGTTTTATAGTACTTGAACACTTGTACGTCCTATGTAAAGTTATTGCAATGAATTGGTAGGACACTTTTGGGAGTCGTAACGAGTTGTTTATATGACATTATTTGAAAAATGTCTTCTAAAAACAAGTGTCTTGCAAAAGCGTCCCATAAAAAAACTAATAGGACAAAAGTGTCCTAGTTAGGATGTCCAAATACGTCTTAACATCCTATCTTTAACTCCTTCATATAGGATGCATAATTGTTTGGTCATGTAAACATATAACATTTAGACATCTTTGGCATTTTAGAAAGCAATTTGTTGTAACAATCTAAAGCAGCAAGCAAGCATGATTTGAAACAAGAAGATTTGGAATTATATATAACCTGATTCCCAGTTGCAAATTGAGCATGAGTTCATAATTCTTGTGCCCTTTAGAGATAGTCTCGCCTTGTTTCTTGACCACTTTCGGAATCCGAATCGGACTTCCTTCAAATGTATTACTGGATGACAACAATGATGCATCATCTCTAGCCTTGATACTCCTTTCTGAATCATCCAACATCCGATCAGCACTAGCATCCAATCTCCCATCAACAGACATCCTCCGTGGCCGCACCGCTGGTTCGTGTCCTTTGGAAGATCGCCAAAGTGCTAGTTTCTTCTGTGACGGTAAGATCGGAACCTTATCGGGAGGACAAATTACACAATCTTGAAGATAAACATGATAAACTTGTTGTGGATCTCTTTCAAGATCATCCGCGGATGAATAAAATGTCAGGTTTTGCTCTCCTGGATCTTTACTCCAATTACCAACATAACAACACCCATCAGCCCATTTAAACTCACCATTTCCTTTGGGTAAACCTTCTTCCCATTGCCCTTCATATGTATCCCCATTCGGCCAAACCAGTTTACCCTCACCACACATGGTTCCTTCTTTCCATTCTCCAATATAAAAGCTTCCATCTTTCCATTGGTACTTACCGTTCCCTTCTTGAAACCCTCGACACCAATCGCCATCGTATATATCGCCATTGGTGTATTCCTTAACTCCATATCCATGTTTCAAATTCATGATCCATTGGCCTCTATAGGTGTCTCCATTGGGGCCAGTATAAGTGCCTTCTCCATCCATATATCCGCTCTTGAATTCGCCATCATAGGCGGCTCCTGACGGCCAGCTGAAGGTGCCACGGCCCATGGTTTTGCCACGGAACCAGTCACCAACGTACATGCAGCCATCGGTCCACCAATATTTGCCGAAACCGTGAGGGAAGTTGTCGGACCAGTTGCCGGTGTAGTAGTCTCCATTTGACAGGTATCTTTCCGCGTGGTAGACCTCACCGGCGGCATGAGGAGACTCGTCTTGATCGATGTCTTCGTCGTCTACATGGGCCACATGGGCCGACCCAAAAATGTTGGTGGCTTGTTTCTTTGCTTGTTGTGTTTTCCGGATTGTTGCCTCCCATGCCTTCATGACGATCTATAGTTTGATCATGAATTTTGCCGATCCTCTTTCGCGCATTAATCCTAATTCTAGCCTATCAGGATGGATCTTTTTCATTGAAACAAAATATCATCTATTTCCCCAACAACATTATTGATTAATCACCAGCACAGATCAAATGAAGCAAACAAGGATGAAAATGTCCATGTTTTCCACCCTCCAAACAACATTCAAGATTCTCTCTCTCTCTCTCTCTCTCTCTCTCTCTATTTTTCTTTCTGTTCTCTCTCTCTCTCTCTCTCTGGTTTATTCTTCCTATGTTTCTGGTAAGCAAATCAAAGGACAACCAATGTTAAGGGGATTGAGCTCCTGTTTTTCTGTCACCTTTTGGCCATGGGAGTTTTGGATTTGGCAAAAATGAAAATAAAAATAGAGGACGATTTCTAAGATGGATAGTGGAGGGAGGAATAGACCCATATACGGTAAGATGTAAAAAGAAGATTAATAATTAAACAATAAATTTAATTATTTTAATTAATAAAGCATATATATATATATATATATATATATATATATTGAATATAAGAAAAGCAATTCATCAATTGACTTGTTCATGCAACAGATAGATAGATATATAGTTAGATGTATTTATTCTCATGACATGTGGAGGGGTGGGAAGAAAAACAGGTTAAAGAACTTGCCATTTATGGAAATTACAAAAGAAAATCTGCTCAAATGTCAGTTTTACAATATAAAAAGGGTGCAAATTGGTTAATTCCGTATTTGCTTGGAGGCACTTATAAAACAAAAAGCCCCATTTTTATAAGGGTTTTTGATCTCATTTTTACAAATAATTAACTCAACAATTGTATTATAAACCAAAAGGGCCTACCCTTTTCTAGTTTAATTAGTCTTATAAACCAAAAGGTAGGCCTTGAGCTCAAACCACAAGGAGATCATTCCCACCATAAAGCCTAAGGATGCATTCTTGACACAATCATTGCGGTCCAAGAAATAACATCTCTGTTAGCTAGGCATTTCATCAAACACATGACCGTCATAAACAAAAGCACTATATATACGTACCAAACTGATGGCCAAACTTGTACACGAAACAACATCCATTTTAACCATATGTTTGAATCAAAATTAACATCACCAACAATATGATTTAATTAAACAGGATCGATATCTTCATCAACTATCTTCCCAGCAACGAAGTTCTTAGTTATAATAGCAAGCTGAAAGGGCGACGACAACACAATGCAATTCGTTTTCGGTATTCAACCCATTTCATACCATAGATATAGTAGGCGCTTCCAAGGGAGGAATGCTTGTTTGATCGTGGGAAATGCGTTAGAATCCATAATCATGTTTGATAAAATGAGTTGTTTTACCGGAAAAAGTCGAATTTAAAAAATTAAATATCTTAACCTTTCTTTTGAATAAATAAACCACCAAACTTTTAAAAAATTGGTTATATGCTTCCTTAAAACTAAGGGGGTGTTTGGTATTGCTTATTTAAAGTGTTTTTTAGCTTATTACGGTTTGACAGCGGAGATAATTAAGCACTTTTTAGTGTTTGGATGTAAAAAAAATGAAAGTGCTTATAGCGGTGTCGAACATGAGATAAACACTTTTTCATAAGTCATTTTGTTTTAACTTATTAGCTTATTTGAAAAGTGCTTATGACTTTTTAGGTTATTTTATATGTATAAGCAATCTCAAACACCTTTAAACAACAACTTATTAGCTTACTAGAAGCGTACTCGCGCAATACAGCGGGATACATCACGATTTTAATGTTTCATTTTATTTTTTTGTCGATTTAGAGTACAATTTTGGATGGTTTTGAGAAATTGATAATGTTTTTTTTTATAAATTTGTTTAATTTAGGCTTAATAATATAATGTTTTTTATATAAAAAATTAAGTATTTTGTTAGAATTCAATGATTATCTTATATATTTTAATGGCATCTAGAAAAAATATCCAATTACATATTTAATAATATAATTAAAACAAATTTATAGTAATAATATATTAATTAATAGTAATACATGGAAAGGTCTGCATAAAAGGAATGTCTTGCACATACCAAATTGGTGGGTGTTAGAAGCCTCCGGTAGTAATATGTATCTTGTGCTTTGATACTTGTAAATTAAGAGATTTTTAAAATCTTGCATAAAATGATGGTACCTTGTGCCTAATAATTTGTATTTAAGAGTTTTTTATCCGTGCTTTATAATATAGTATAGATTACGTTTTGGTACCACAATAAGCTAATTCAAACACTTTTTTAAAAACTCCGGTTTAACACCGCATAAGTTGATAAACACTTTTTAAAATAATCATAAGTTGTTTTAAATAAGCAATCCCAAACACCCCCTAGAAAAACTAGCTAAAAATGTTTTAAATAATAATAGAAAAAACACATATCAGTTTTACCGTTTTCAATCCCCTCACCACCCCTTGACACCTCATCGTTATTCGCTCTCTATCACCGTTAATCACTGCTGGTGGCCCCTATAATCATTCTCCCTCTTTTTTTTAATTGTTTTTTTATTCTCCTTTTTTTGATGTTTATATGTGCTCCATTAAGAGTGGGAGTTTGAAAGACAAAAAACCGATCAAAAAGAGGGAGATCAATGGTTGAGGCAGTGGCGACGATGAGAGATATTGAGAACGGAAAGTGATGGGGCAGCGAGGACTGGCGAGGGGGAGGGATGTGTGCGAGATGTTTGACAGACGTAGGGTTTGGGAACGGTGATATTGATTTAGTTTTTTTTTTTACTTTAAAATCTTTCTACACAGTTACATGTATTTTTTTCGGTTAAAATGATGTAAGTATCCAATTTTTTTAAAAGTTCGATTATTTATTTATTAAAAAAATGTTAGAAACTTAATCATTCAAAATGAGAAAGTTTAATGATTTTTTCATTCAAAAAAAAATAATTCAGGGTTTTAATCATTCAAAATTTAAAAGTTCGTTGGGTTTTTTTTTTGAACTTTTCCTTTGTTTTAGCTTATACTAATATGATGCAATATATTTTTAATTCATCCTTACGATCTTATTTTATGGATTTGTATCTTTTGTGGGAGCTTCTATTTGTTATCAGTTTTATGAAATATTTTGTTGTATTAGGTTTAACTTTTATCTTATATTTGAAAATATTAATAATAAGTTGTATAATATATTTAAAATATTATGTGTATATACTAGTGATGGCCAAAAATGCTCGGCCCGAGCCAAAACAGTGAAAGCAAAAACCGGACCAATCGGGCTTCGGGCCGGGTTTCACCCGAAAATGTGTGGCCCGGTTAAGCTTGGGTTAAACCGGTTTACAAAAAACCGGGTTGGGTCGGGCCCAAAACCGGGCCAATATCGGGTCTCGTATATATACATATATATATATACATATATATATATACATATATATATATATATATATATTTTAATAATTTCTTTATATAATAATTAATTACTAAACTTTAAAAAATAAAAATTGGATTGAATCACTAAAATACACTTTAAAAATACGTTTTATTTATAATAAATCTCTAAAATACACTTTAAAAATACATTTTATTTATAATTTTAAGTTACAAACTTACAATACATAAATTCAAGTATTTATAGGGGTTTGGAGGGGTAAAAATACAAAAAAAAGGTCAAAAAATGGTCACAAACAGTAACATAACGACTAGTTTATTGAATTAGTGAGAATCGGGTCGGGCCGGGCCAAAAACCGGGTCGTGAACCGGTTTCGGGCCGGGCCGACAAATCCTCCAAACACCCAGCCCGGTTCATGTTTTCGGGCTTCAAACCGGTTTGGCATCGGGCCGGGCCGGGCTTCAGGCGGGTCGGGCCCCGGTTAACCGATCGGGACGGGTCTGGCCGGGCCGGGCCGAGATGGCCATCACTAGTATATACTCGCATGTAAATATACTTTTGTGATTGAAATTTTGAAAAAAAAATGGATTAAAAATTGTATCATAGATATAAGAGTAAATTACATTCCCGGTCCCTATGGTTTGCTGATATTTTGGATATAGTCCCTAAAACGTGTTTATTATACTGGGCGTCCCTGTAGTATGCAAAAGTGCACGTAGAAGGTCCCTCCGTCTAACAAAGTCTGTTAACACAGTAACTCAAGGGGTATTTTTGTCTTTCTACCCTTGCTTTTGTCCTTTTCCTAACAACAAATAAAAATAATAATAATAATTAAAGACTCCATACCCACCCCTACCCCCAATACAACGAATTCCTCTACGAAAACCACACCACCACCACCACTAGAAAAGATCCAGTCAAAACCAGACGGAAATGGCGATGTCCTACAATGCCCCAGCACTTACCCTGCCATCTATTCCAAAACACACTTCATTATCTACAAAAACCTTATCATTTTCTTCTTCCAATTCCTCCTTCTTCACCAGCACCCTCAAACCCTCGACCATCGCCTATGGAAACAAATCCACTCTGCTCAACACCTACAAGAAAAGGGGCTTGTTGGCTTCTACCCCTGCTTGGTTGGCTATATAAAAAGAAATCAAAACCAAAAAATGTTAACCTTCCAAACAAAAGTTAGATTTGAAACCAAAAACACTTTACTGGAGTGAAATCATCTTCTCAAGAAGAATATACGTAATACATATAAGCCATATACATAGACAACAAAATACCATTTGATTACAAAAATTGTTATACAAACCCTAATTCAAATCCTAGAATCCACAACCTAAATCAATATCTAAAATAAAAAAAAACTAAAACTAAAACAAACCCTACTTTGGATCTGTTTAACGAAGAACCCAGGGAGATAAAAGATAGATAGAACCCAGATTATAACATCCTAAAATTTAGAGTGAATTTAAAATTCGTAAATTCGTCAATATAACGTCTATAACTGGATGAAACATGTAACGCCCTAAAATAGGGTCAATTAAAACCTGAATAATGTGGTAGTGACATTTCCAAACCAATGTGTATCACCCTAAAACAGGGGAAGTAAAGTATGACATATACAAACCCAAATGGAATGAAGAATATAAATCGACAACCTAATAATCTAAGTTTATCAAAATAAATTATAGTCGGGTGTTGCTATCCTTCCAAAAATGCATATCCTCAAAATCATATGTGTTGGTCAGTAATTCTCCAAAAAGACCACTCTCGACCCCAAGGTCGTCCACTCAATCACGACGAGCCCCACCACTAAGATGACCTGTCATACATGACAACCAAAGAAGAAAGTGTTCGCTAAATCCTAGTGAGAACAAATACTTTAAAAGTGGAAATTATAAACCCATCTGTAGTTGTACGGTTGGATATAGCCGTAAGCTAAATGAAAGCAAACAAATAAACCATTAGTGATCATAACATGGTACAAATAAACACAAATCACTTAGTGAGTTCAACTCCTCTAAGTCTATTGCTTGAAAACATCAAGTAAACCCCTCTAGGTCTATTATTGAGAGTTCCAAAACGAGAACTCATGCACAATGGAATTACACCTTACTGCCCATGGGACGCTGCCCGACCATATAGGTCCATACCTTACTTACCATGGTGACCCGATGCCTATTCCATGCCAAAGTGGTGAACCTAATGTCTAAAACGAGACATTCGGAACACCGTGCCTATGGATCCATTGCACTAAAACCAAAACTAAAACAAACTAAAACAACAACATAATTTTAACTTTATCAATCTCATATCAAATACTCATCCACAAGCAATTTATCAATATAATGTGAGGAAACCTACATAATCAATTGCATCATGTGTAGATACAAGCCTTGTCTCCAATAATCAAGCCACAACTCGTATCTTTAAATCAAAATCCAAACCTTCTCAAACCCTAGTTTCACTTGGGTTTATTCAAGATTCCATAAAACAAGGATGATGATGATAGAACATGCAAGTACATTTATCATCCTTAAATCATAGGCCAAATACTTTTCTAAATACTTTCATCCACACCCAAAACCCCAAAATCCCTTAAAACCAACTTTTAGGTCAAGAGTTTGCCAAAATCCCAAAACTCCATGGTTTGCAAGTATGTAAGAGTTCAAATAGTAGAAGATTACCATGTATGATATGTAAAACATGTATGTAATCACCTTGTTAAGAAGTATGAACAAACCCTAGATGAGAGAGCTTAAGAGAAGAAGATGAACTTGGATCCCTAAGCACTTGAGCTTCTTAAATCACCACCAACCTAAATCAACTACATAGTTTCATTAAATGCCTTCCCCTAAGAGAAAATTAATGAAGAAGGATGATGCTTACCTTGCCTTGAAGAAGAAAATCGCCCAAAAGCAAAAGAGATTGAAATAAATGAGGTTAGGGTCGATTTCCCCTTTTTAAATGGGTGCAGAGGTCGTGCGCGGACCGACGTGTGGCTTGACCCGTGTGGTGTACTGGATTCGTGCAAAGGCAGAGCCTCGTGCTGCTCGACCCGCTCGGAGCACTGGAGGCAAAAATTTCCTTTTTTTTTTGCTACATCGCTCAACATCAACTTGGACCAAACTATAGATAAAGCCAAGAGCTAAAACTACACTACGAGTGGTGTACAGAATAAAGGAATACTTTGCTCACCCAAAATTCGGGGTGTTGCACAGATCTTCGATCAATATGTTGAATGAACTAAAAACCCAAATCTTCGAACCAGATCTAGAATGAGGATGTATGTGCAACTTGAATACCCGATTTCTGACCCCTGTGATTGACACAAGGTTTAGAATTTGTTTCCCAAACTTGCCGTTTTCAAAGTTCTTACCATTACGCTGCTCAGATTCATATTTAGGACCAGTAATGGTTCATCTTCGATGTGCTTTAGGCTTCAGACGCTAGTTGAGGCTTCAGTGGAGAAACAGAAGAAAAAAGACAGGGAGATGGGAGATAAGTGAGTGAGAGTGAGAGAGAGAGAGAGAGAGAGAGAGAGAGAGATCAGTGGTCGTCGGTGAAGGAGATTACTGGAGAAACTGGGTTGCAGGCCATAAACGACACCTTGCTTCTTGAGGGATGGGGGTGAGGTTTGTAGTGGGGGTAGGGGTGGGGTATGGGTGGGGGGTGAGGTTTGTAGTAGGGGTAGGGGTGGGGTATGGGTGTCTTTAATTATTATTATTTTTTATTTGTTGTTAGGAAAAAGACAAAAGCAGGGGTAGAAAGACAAAAATACCCCTTGAGTTAACTGTGTTAACAGACTTCGTTAGACGAAGGGACCTTCTGCGTGCGCTTTTGCATACCACAGGGACGTTCAGTGTAATAAACGTGTTTTAGATACTATATCCAAAATATCAGCAAACCACGGGGATTGGTAATATAATTTGCTCTAGATATAAATAATAGCCACCACCCACCATGCAAAAAATCTCCTCTCTAATTTCCAGCAAGAAAAACAATAGTGGCTCTAATATGCATGTGCGTCAGGCTTATTATTGAGAGAAGAAGCCAATAAATTAGTACGCAACTAGATACCACTCGAATTGTGTATATCCATAAAAGGACCTAAAACTCTGAAGGGATTATGTGCCCCTTCTAGCTCCCATGTGGTTTTGCCACTATTTCCTGGTTAACTTACATGCATCGATTGATTCCCGAATAACCACGAATGACATGAAGTCAACGTAGGTAAACCTCCATGGCCCCATCCCTCAAGGGCTTTACAAAAATTGAATTATTTTTATTGTCTAAAAAGGGGATAATTACATAAATTTTATAGAATTTGAATTATTAATTTATACATAATAATTCAACACTTATTATTTTTGAAAATTAAGAGTTATTAAAAAGTAATCTCTAAATTCATAATGGTATAGATAGTGGCGATAAATATTTTATATTTTCAAATTATTCGAGTTTTTAGACCAAGTTTGAGTCTTGGGCTCAAATCTATATTAAAAGAAAAGAGTAAAGACCGTCTATGACCCTAACAAAATCAAATAATCACTCAATTGAAACCTATGACTTGTATATTATATTAAAACTTTAAAATTTTAATAACTTACAATATTGTTTTAAAACTCGGGTTGACCCGACCGGTTCAACCGGTTGAACCGGTGAAGAGACGGGTCAATTACGACCGGTTTTTTGGGAAATTACGGCTCGGATCGAACCGCCGGTTTTTTGATAGAACCGGTTGAACCGGTCTTATTGAACCGGTAAAAACCCGCGTTGACCCGGTTAAAAAATCAATTTCGTATAACTGTAAGGTAGCGGCTAGGGTTAAAAAATCAATTTCACAAATCATCGACTCCACACTCGATTCCATCAGTCCACGCTCGATTCCACACTCGATTCCATCGATTCCAATGTCTCAAGATCCATGATTTGGTTTGAACGTTATGTTTCGTTTTGATGTATTTGGATTGATGAAAAACTTATGCTTATATGTGTGTTTTTTATGTTTTTGGATCGATGTAAAACTTGTTGTTGTGTTTTTTTTTTTTAATGTTTTAACTTGTGGACATCAAATTCTTGGTTATATATATATATATATATATATGAAGGAAAATGAAAAATACATAGAATTTCTTGAAACCGGGTCAACCACCCGGTTGAACCGTGACCCGGTCACCACACCGGGTCAACCAAAAAACCGGTTTTTAAAACATTGAATATACAACATTGATGCAAATATATATATATATATACTACCTTATAAAGCATTTTAGCCAAAATTCTTAAATACAACTTGTAAAGTATAAAGTACTACACTTTCAATCATAAAAGTCTTAAAAGTCTTAATTACTACTCTTAAAGCATAATGTACAAATTCTTGATGCAAAGAATTTAAAACAGGCCCAACTCCATCGAGCCCATGCCTGACCTCCATCCCTCTCTGACCTCCTCTTCACGCTTCTACCCAATGTTTTAAAAACTGGGTCGACCCGACCGGTTGAACCGGGACCCAGGGAAGAGGGTGGGTCAATTGTGACCGGGTTTATGGTAATTTATGGCCCGGAGTGAACCGACCGGTTTTATCAAACAACCGGTTGAACCGGTCGTAACGAACCGATAAAAACCTGGTTAACCCGGTAAAAAAAAGTAATACGTATTAGCCTAGGGTTTAGGTTTCTAACTTTCTGCTTCATAATAGCAATGTCATTTTATTTTACAAGTTATGTTTTATTTTATTTTTTTGAATGTTTTGGTAGACTCAAGGTTGATAAGAGGTCTTATGATCCTATTGATTACGAATGCATTGATAAGACGGACTTTGGGTGGTCGAAGAAGAGTCGGAAGGAGAACTTGATTACAATGATTTAGAAAATATGCTTGATGAGCAAGAGCACGAACCGACTTCTCAAACGCAATGTGACATTTTTTTTTATTTCTATATATATTAATTTGATGTTGTAATTTTAGTTTATTATTAGCTTTTTACGTTTCATTAATATTTTTTTTATTTGATATTGTAGAAAGTGACCATGTTGTTGAAGACAATGAAGTTGATAGTGAATTTCAATTACTAAGCGATCATGAGCTTGATGCATTTAACACTCCAATGTCTCAAGATCCATGATTTGGTTTGATCGTTATGTTTTGTTTTGATGTATTTGGATTGATGAAAAACGTATGCTTATGTGTGTTTTTTTAATGTATTTGGTTGACCCGGTGGTTGAACTGTGATCCAGTCACCACACCGGGTCAACCAAAAAACCGGGTTTTAAAACATTGCTTCTACCTGCTACTTGATGGCTCCCTCTCCCATCTCCACTACCTTATCCTTCTCCTATTTCAACAATGGCATTCCCTCTCCTCCGATCTCCGTCTCACGATTTTGGTACCATTGAACACTAGGGTTTTTCCTGTGTACAACTTGTTATTGGCGAAACCAAAGGCGGCCTCACAATTAGACGTCTCCCCCATCAATTTACACGGTAAAACATCTCTCTTATCTTTTTTAGTGGCCACCTCTCTTCCGTAAACGCTTCTACCTGGGGTTTCCGTACTAGGGTTCGAATTCGGGGGAAGACAGGATGTCTTTTCCGGTGCAGGCTTATAGAGGTAGGGCCTGTAGGGTCCACAAAAGTGGGCCACGGGGCCTTGGGTCCCCGCCAATAAACCTTTTTTTTTATCTTTTTTAGATGTTCCGGTTTATCTTTGATTTTGGTACTATTGCAAGCTAGGATTTTTTTTAGTACAACCTTCGATTGGCAAAATCCATGAAGAAATCACGAATATAAGCCCCCCCACCCCTGACAAATCGACAACGCTTACAACCAGGTTTGCGTTCATCTCTTTTGTTCCATAGATACATTCTACTTGAAACATGGGTAATATTTATGCACATTGGTCTTCAGTGTAAATTGGTATTGTTGTGTCTGAAATCTTCAAGGTGAAATTTGATAATTGTTTGGAATTTGCAACATAAATAATAGAGTAAATTACATGATTACAAAAAATTACACTGTTGGTCCCTAAAACAAAATAATTATGGATTTGGTCCATGTGCTCTACAATTTCACACCCCTTAAGTCCCTATACCCTAACACCGTGAATAATGCTCCGTTGATGAGCTCACATGCGATGCCACTACCTCGCACACTGATACGGCCGTGCGCCCTCAAAGAAGGAAATGCGCACGGCCCGTGCGCAAGCCACTGCCTCGCACACTGATTCATGCGCACGACCCGTGCGTCTTTTCTGAAGGAGGGCGCACGACCCGTGCGCCCTGTAGACAGAAACAGAAACCTCAGTTACTCCAATAACTTCGCAAAACAACGAAATTCGGGGTGTTACAATCCTCCCCAACTTGGGAATGATTTCGTCCCTGAAATCCCAACTATTCAAAAAGGTGAGAATATCTTCGCTTCATATCCTCCTCGGCTTCCCACATCACATTTGCTCCCCGGTGATGCTTCCACTGCACCTTGACCAAAGTGACTTCTTTGTGACGCAACTTCTTAGACTTTCTCTCTAAGATGGCGTCGGGTTCTTCCACACAACGGTTTCCTTCGTCTACCCTTAACTCTGAAAGGGGAATGACGTTGTCTTCTACTGCCAAACATTTCCGGAGGTAGCAAACATGAAACATGTTGTGTATTCTGCTCAACTCCGGTGGCAGTTCCAACTGGTAGGCTTGCAAACCCACCCGTTTAAGCACTTTGAAAGGTCCGAGGAAACGGGGACTCAACTTCCCACATTTTCCGAACCGTATAATGCCTTTCCACGGCGACACCTTAAGCATAACGCGGTCGCCCACTTGGAATTCCATCGGTCTCTTCTTCTTATCTGCATAACTTTTCTGACGATCCTGAGCCGCTTTCATTCTTTCACGAATGCACTTGACCTTATCGGCAGTCTCTTGCACGATCTCAGGTCCACCAAACTGCTTTTCTCCTGCTTCAAGCCAGCACACGGGAGTCCGACACTTTCGCCCGTACAAAGCCTCGAAGGGTGCCATTCCGATACTCGAGTGGTAGCTATTGTTGTAAGCAAGTTCCACCAAAGGCAGGTGAGAGTCCCAGCTACCCCCGAAATCGATGACACAAGAACTCAACATGTCTTCCAATGTTTGTATCGTTCGCTCGCTCTGACCGTCGGTTTGCGGATGGTAAGCCGTACTCAACTTAACTCGTGTACCAAGCTCTTTCTGAAACCCATCCCAGAAGTTCGAAGTGAACCGACTGTCGCGATCCGACACGATTGACAATGGTATGCCGTGCCTCGAGACCACCTCATCGATATAAAGCTTTGCTAACTTATCCATCGGTAGAGTCTCGCGCATAGCCAAGAAGTGAGTGCTCTTTGTCAATCTGTCAACTATCACCCAAATGGTATCGTGGCCTCGAAGAGTTTTAGGCAACTTCGTCACGAAGTCCATGGTGATATGCTCCCACTTCCATTCGGGAATCTCTAAAGACTGAAGACTCCCATATGGTCGCTGATGCTCGGCCTTAACTTGCGAACACGTCACACAACGCTCAACGTAACGCGCCACATCAAGTTTCATTACCGGCCACCAAAAGTGCAGCTTCAAGTCCCTGTACATCTTTGTACTCCCCGGATGAATGGAATACTTGGACTTGTGGGCATCCTCTAGCAACAGATCACGGCTACCCCCAAGCTTGGGTACCCATACACGACCGTTGAACAATTTTACTCCACGGCTATCTTCCGTTAAGAGTAAACGCTGCTTCGTCATGACTTCATCTTTTAGATTCTCTTCTAACAGTGCTTCCACCTGTGATGTCTTGATCTTCTTAACAAGACTAGACACTAGCTCGATTCTCGAATGGGTAGCTAGAATACTTCCGCTATAGTCCTTCCGACTTAACGCATCGGCCACCACGTTCGCCTTACCGGGATGGTAAAGCAATTCACAGTCGTAATCTTTGAGCAACTCGAGCCACCGCCTTTGCCTCATATTCAGTTCTTTCTGATCAAAGACATATTTCAGGCTCTTGTGATCCGTGTATAGTGTGCATTTCGTGTCGTAGAGGTAATGTCGCCAAAGTTTCAAAGCGAACACCACCGCCGCTAACTCCAGATCATGGGTTGGATAATTCTGCTCGTGTATTTTAAGCTGCCTCGAGGCATAAGCGATCACCTTGCCTCATTGCATCAACACACAACCCAATCCCATCTTTGAAGCGTCGCTGTATACCACAAAATCTTCCGACCCTTCAGGTAACGTCAAGATCGGAGCTTCACACAACTTCTTTTGAAGGATCCGGAACGCCTTCTCTTAGGCTTCAGTCCATTCAAACTTCACATTCTTCCGAGTCAGAACTGTCAAGGAAGAAGCGATCTTTGAAAAGTCTTGGATAAATCTCCTGTAGTATCCCGCCAGACCCAAGAAACTTCGGATCCCGGACGGACTCTTAGGAGGCTCCCAATTCATCATAGCTTCAATCTTGGAGGGGTCTACTTTCACTCCGACCCGAGTGACTACGTGACCCAGAAACTGTACTTCTTTAAGCCAAAAGTCGCACTTGGAAAATTTGGCGTACAACCTTTCTTTTCTCAACACTTCCAGAACTTCACGTAAATATTGCTCGTGCTCTGACTCACTCTTGGAGTACACGAGTATGTCATCAATGAATACAATGACCGACTTGTCGAGGAATGGTCGGCATACTCTATTCATTAAATCCATAAACACAGTTGGTGCGTTCGTTAGACCAAAAGGCATTACAAGAAATTCGTAATGGCCGTAACGCGTTCTGAAAGCTGTCTTCGGAACATCATCTTCTCTTACCTTCACTTGGTGATAACCCGAACGTAAGTCGATTTTAGAAAAACAACCCGCTCCCTGAAGTTGATCGAACAAGTCGTCTATTCTCGGAAGCGGATATCTGTTCTTTACTGTAGCTTTATTCAACTCACGATAGTCAATGCACATTCTCATTGTGCCATCCTTCTTTTTGACGAATAAGACCGGAGCTCCCCAAGGTGACGAACTCGGTCTTATGAAGCCTTTCTCCAATAGCTCTTGGAGTTGTGCCATCATCTCTTGCATCTCCGATGGTGCTAAACGGTAAGGAGCTTTAGCAATAGGTGCTGCTCCAGGCACAAGATCAATCCAAAACTCAACCTGACGATCGGGTGGTAACCCGGGCAAGTCGTCCGGAAAGACGTCTGGAAACTCACGCACGATCTTCACATCTTCCAGCTTTGATTTCTTTAACTTGGCATCGATCACGTAGGCTAGTAAAGACGAACATCCTTTTACTAAGCACTTGCATGCCTTTGCCATTGTGATTATTGCCACTTCACCCTTTCTCTTTTCACCATAGATGACAACGACTTCGCCAGAGGGGTTGGGAAGTCGAATCAACTTCTTGGAACATACGATCTCGGCATGATTGTTTGACAACCAATCCATGCCGACCACCACATCAAAACCCCCGATTAACATCGGCAGTAGATCGATCGAGAATTCTCTCCCTTCGATACTAAGAGTACACTGCTTCATAACCTCGTGGATCAGAACTTGACTTCCATCGGCTATTTCTACCACTAATGCATCCTCAAGACTAGTAGTGGGCATAGAAATTTTCTGACAGAACAATTCAGATACGAAAGAGAAACTAGCACCCGTATCGAACAAAATACGAGCAGGTACATAATTTATAAGGAAAGTACCCGATACCACGTCAGCAGATGCCCTGGCCTCTTCGGCCGTCATCTGAAATGCTCGACCCGGAACCTTCGGCGGGTTCTCCTTCCTTGCTGGCGTGCTACCCGACACAAGCTTCGGGCAATCTCTTCTCACATGCCCCGGTGCCTTGCACTCATAACATACGAGTCCTTTGACCGGGCAATCTCTGAAAGTGTGACCAAGCTTCCCACACTTATAACAAGTTTGAGCAGTGGTAAAACAGTCACCGTGGTGTTTGGTTCGACACTTGTGGCACCACCTAGCTTCCTGCTGATTGCTAAAGTTTCGGTTTCCGCCAAAAGGTCGTGATCTCTTGGGGTGAGCAAAATTGCTCTCCCACTTTATCTTATCAGTCACCACTACGGCTTTCTCAACTTTGTTCCTTGCGAACATCTCTTCCATGTACTGAGCATCTTCAATCATCTCACGGAGGTTAGAAGCTTTAGAATTGTGGACCATAGGTTGCATGTCCGCAGGTAGGCCATTCAGATAGGCCTTCATCTTATCCTTCTCTGTTGGGGCAGCGTGTCCCACCAGATCTAGCTTCTCCATGAACTGACGGGTGTATTCCCTCACCGTCAGGCTTCCCTTCACCAGAGACCGAAATTCTTTCTCAATTCGGTCCATTGTTCTTTCGTTGCAGAATTCTTCTAACAACTTTTTCTTGAATTCGGCCCAAGACAACTAAGCCAACACAGCAGCAGGTAGGGTAGATTGAATGACGTTCCACCAAATGAGTGCAGTATCCCTCAGCAGTTGGGTACCGAACCGCACTCTCTGATCATCTCCGCACTCGGAAGGGCCAAAATCTTGCTCAACCGCTCGGATTCACTTCACACACAAGATTGGGTCGTCGGAACCAGAGAACTCTGGTGGTCCGCAACCCAGAAAGGATTTGTAGGAACAATTTTTCCTACCTCCCGGAGCACCAACAATCCTGTTTTCCTTAGCCCTGACCCCTGTACCAACGCCTCCAGAACCTGCTACAATGTTTTCCACAACCGTCTCACTTCTCCGATTGTTCACATCGCGGTGTTCAATCACTTTCAGCAGGAACTCTTGCTGCTTTGCCATCTCTTCCCTCATTGCCAACATCATGCTGGCCATCAACTCGGACGGGGAACTAGCATCCCTGATTACTGGGTGGGACGAAGCCAGGTCCACACGCGAAATGACCTCTGGCTCCCCACCTAGTATTTGTTCAACTGGCGGACGCACGACAACCTCAACTCCTTCCGGCTGATCAGCGGTGGAGGCTGTCACTTCCAGACCATCAACACGAGTACGCGGTCTACCACGCGTATTCACCATACTGAACTGCTTCACAGAACAGAGACAGAGATAAGAGAGAGATTGAATAAACACAAAGGAAACGTACTACCACATTACCAATCGTTATAGCAATAGAAATTCAAGCACACTTACGTACGATATATTCATAATAACATTAGCTAAGTGAGATTATGAACATATAACACATAAAAGTTCTCGTCACGATCACCACAACGCCTGATAAACGTACTTTCCGTTGACTCTAAGACTAACCCATCTTAGAAGCTCTACCCAATCTCGCAGATCAATTCTTAGAATACTCAGTCTAAGTCTAAACATCTTACATTCATGCCTAGTTCGCTTAAACTAGAGCTCTGATACCAACCTGTAACACCCTAAAAATCAGAGTGAATTAAAACCTGAAAAACTTGGCAACATGACATTCGTATTGATAATAAACTCCCAAGAAGGGGATCAGTCCTTAAGACTTTACAAAAACCTGAATCGATAAAGAGTTTGTCAACAAACTAATCTAGACACCTATATCAAGATTACATCAGTTGACAATCCATAATATACCAAAAGAATGGGACTTAACAAATGCCCTGAAACAATACTAGTCATCTCAAAATGCCTCGAGACCAAACCCGTCTCTCAAAACCCCGGCAACCCACCGCTAAAGGAAACCTGTTATACACATCATTTGAGAAAAAGTGTCAGACTTTAAGCCTGGTGAGAACATACAGTTTATAAAGCTCAAAAGATACAAACATCAGTATCATAGGGAAATCTTTTCATAAAGGTTTAATTCATAAAGATAACATTTCGCCACAACCGGGCCTTTTCGGTCCAAAACTCAATATATGATGACAAAAGGACCATTTTACCAAGGATGGTGGCGTAACACTAAGTAGGCCAAAATCCGAGTTATGAGCTAAACACTTGGAATCCAAGGATACGAACACATAGGTCCGTGCTACGATGTGAGATCGCGCCCCCAAGCAAAACCAATGTATACTCCTTCACTAGGATCACTACGAACCATGGCTAGTATCCGGCCTCACATAACCGTACCAAGTTGCCCTCTAGGAACATATGCATCCATAGTTACAAAATGAGGAATATGACCTCCCAATAATACAATCGACTCAAAACCTAGGGATCCACTAGTAATGGTACAGACTCGTCACAACAACATATGTGACCAACCATAACTAAACATATGGTATAAATACATTTTCATAAACAAAATGTCACTTCCAATTCAACTTCTGGTAAGAATGAAAATCATTAAAATCAGTTCATAAACATTCTTTTCACATATCCACATAATGTGCAAGTAAAACATCATTTTACTTTAATAAGGCGGAACCCGTCATTTTGGTCAAAACTGGCCGGGAACCCCGAGAATCACCAAAAACTTCATTTATATCAAAATGTAGAGAACATGAAATCATACCATAGAAATACTTCGGATTTAGCAAATAAGAGTTTTGACATGTATAAAGTTTGTAAAATGGTAGTAGGAACTCACCGGTAGGTTTTCAGAATAAAACCCGGAAAACCAGATAACGATCACGACGTAGAGGTGAAACTTAAAACACCGACCCCTTGCTTGAAACACCGAAAACTAGCAACTAAACTAGCCTTTGAAGATCGAAAGAGAAAAAGAGAGAGAGAGAGAGAAATCTGAGATTTTGATATTTTTAAGAAATATCTCTCAAAAGAGATATTTAAGACAACTCCAAAAAGTGGCCTGACAGCCGTGCGCCCTCAAAGAAGGAAATGCGCACGGCCCGTGCGCAAGCCACTGCCTCGCACACTGATTCATGCGCACGACCCGTGCGTCTTTTCTGAAGGAGGGCGCACGACCCGTGGGCCCTGTAGACAGAAACAGAAACCTCAGTTACTCCAATAACTTCGCAAAACAACGAAATTCAGGGTGTTACATATTTAATGGCGTTTTTCATTGTTAATGGACATTTTTGGTGATTGTTGATCAAAACCACGTTTTTTTTTTGCAGAATGTTATCCAAGCCTTATTTATTTAAGAATACACCATGGAGGTGTTTTCGTGAAGTTCCCTGGTAGACAATACGTACGAGGTAAAACTCAATTTATTGACTTGGTTGATAGTGATAAGTTCTCCGTCAATGAGCTACACGACATGATGGATGAAATTGGGTATAAATCATCCGTACCCACTTATTTTCATTTTAAATTTCCTGGGAAGAACTTAGATGTTGGTCTCCATGCTTTGGGTAGTGATGCAGATGTGTTAGAGATGTTGAAATTGGTGTTTTAGTGTAAACTATTTGACATTTACATCGAACAATGGGAAAGTAGGTTGAATACATATAACATGAGTCCTGGTGGTAGTAAGGTGGTTATAAAGGAACTACCTGATGAAGCCTCACCTGAGTTTAGTTGGTGTAGGAAGAAAGTCTCAAGCGGTTTGCGTAGTTGTTGCCAAAAAAAGTTGCTACTAGGTTGGGTTGATGAAGAGAAGGGCAAAGAGGTTTGTGTGATTAATGAGAAGGATGAGAGTGCATTAGAAAGGAAAGAAGGTGGGTTTGATCAGAAGGATGAAACATTTGATGATATAATAAACGAAATTGAAAGCACTGGCATGTTTGATGGCTTTGACCCTTTCTTTGGAGATGACTACAATCAAATGGAAGGAAACCCAGGATCAGATGAAAGTGATGAAGATGATTTTATAGAAGAGACGCAAAATGTAGTTGATGAAGTTGAAGAGGACATGAAGACCTTCAAGGCAAACACTGGTCTGGATGTTGAATGGATTGGACATGAAGACCTTAATAATGATGATTCAAATGTATCTGGAGATGTGGATGCAGTGGATATGGAAGAGCTTGAAAGCAATACAGATGATTCTGACATGGAGAAAGAAAGGAAGACACTACTAAAGAAGTTGAGAAAAGAGAAAGCATTAGTTTCTGGAGTGGAAGAGAGTCCCTGCTTCTATGTTGGCAAAGTTTTTGGGAGCACAGATGGCATAAAAATGTTGATAGATATGCATGTTATACAAACTAAAAGACAGTTGCATGTGATAAAGAATGATAGTACGAGAATAAGGGTAATTTATAGAGGATCCCAAGAAGAAATGAATAAAGAATATGAGGGTGGGCCCAATATTGCTGCAAGTGGGACAGATAAAAGCAAAAGGAAAGAAGTCAAGTCAAGTGGGACACCTTGTCCATGGGTTCTACTTATTTCAAAGGGGAAAAAGGATGTCACTTGGATGGTAAAGACATTTGTGGATACCCACAAATGTCTTGAAACCAGAGAAGTAAAAGCATGTACAACCTCTTTCTTGTCCCAAGAGATTATAGACACCATTTCAAATAACCCAGAGATCCCTGTTAAAGCTTTGAAGATTTAGATTGAAAGGAAATATGGACAAAGGTTTTCTCATATGAAATCTTTTAGAGCCAAGACAATGGCACTCAGTAAGGTGTGTGGGAACTATGTAGAAAAGTACAACCATCTCAGGGACTATGTTCTAGAGCTGCAAAGGGTTATGCCAGAAACCACTGTCAAATTAGATGTTGAATATGAACCCAGTGTTGCAAGTGAGACTAGGAAGTTCAAGAGAATATATGTTTGTTTTGGACCACTAAAGAAGGGTTTCAAAGTTGGGCAACGAGACTTTCTGGGCCTTGACGGTCATGAAAGGTCCATTTCCAGGTCAAATATTGACCACAGTTTCCATTGACCCAAACAATGGGACATATCTACTTGCCTACGCAATTGTTGAAGCTGAAACGACAAGATCTTGGACCTGGTTTTTGGAGTGTATTGCTGATGATTTGGATCTGAATGCTCAATGTAATTTCACCTTTATATTTGACAGACAAAAGGTATGCTTTTTCCAATCTGTTTCCTTTTCAATATGTCTTGTAATCTGTTTTGGGACTGTTTTGTAATCTGTTTTGGGACTGTTTTGGTAATTTGCCAATGAGCTGTGTTTATTCACTGTTTTTAACAGTGTTTAGAACTGTATAATTAGTTTATCACTGTTTTAGAAAACAATTATTTGTGTTTTTGAACTGTGTTTTGCAATTTATCACTGTTTTGAACTATCAAAGTGTTAGGAAACACTTGTAATTTGTTTTTAACTGTGTTTTGCACTTTATCACTATTTTGAACTGTCAAAGTGTTAGGAAACAATATTGTTGCATAAATTGATATGCTTTGCAATTGTAGGTCATAATACCTGCAATTGTAAAGGTCTTTCCTTGTGCAAAGCACATGTTTTGTTTAAGACACATACATGAGAATATGAAGCACACATGGAGGGAAAAATAGTTCAAGGACCTTCTATGGAATTGTGTTGTTTCATCTACTGTCCCCGAATTTGACCAGGCAATGAATGCTCTAAAAGCATTAAGTCCTCAAGCATATGACTGGCTTAAACAGATCCCCCCACAACACTGGGCAAGGCCCCACTTCATAAGTATATGGTCCTTCATTTGAGTTTGTTCTTAGTGATGCAAAATATTGTTGTTTACTGTCATTGAAACTTATTTACAGGAAGAAGCCACACCGATTGCTTGTTAAACAATATATGTGAGGTCTTCAATAAGAAATTAGTAGAAGGTCGTGACAAGCCGATAATTACAGCTATGGAGTACATCAGAAAGTATATAATGAAGCAAATAACTAATGTTCAGAAAGTGATTAATAAATCTGATGGGTTTTTGACTCCAACTGCAACAAAAGTGTTGGATTCAATCAAGAGGGAAGCTACAAAGTACACTGTCCTTTGGAATGGAGGTTGTAAATACCAGGTGACTGGTCCCTGGTTGGACCAATGTGTTGTTGATGTTCAGGAGAAATTTTTGCACCTGTAGAATATGGGAACTTATTGGCATTCCATGTAAACATGCAGTTGCTGTCATTTGGAATATGAGCAGCCACGGGGCAAATGTGGATATACCTGAATATTGGGTTCATGAAACCTATTGGTTGAAGACATGGAGGAAGATGTATGCATTTACCCTTGAACCAATTAATGGACAAAAAATGTGGCCAAAGTCAAATTGCCCACTGAAATTGACACCACTGATACATCACACCCAAGTTGGTAGACCAAAAAAGAAGAGGAGGAAGACTGTTGAAGAGGTGACTAAAAATCATGAAGGGAAACTGACAAGGGCTGGCAAGACAGTGACATGTGCCAACTGTAATCAACAAGGGCACAACAAGTGCACATGCAAAGGGCACGCACCTTAATGGGACGCATAGTTGTTTTGGGGATGGGTACATAGTGATGCAAATAGTGCTCTTTTATGTTTTTTGGTAATTTTTAATGCATCTGAACTAGAAACAATGTACCTATGTTTTTGTTGCAAATTGTGAATTACATGAAGTGGATTGTCATTTTGGAAACAATGTTACTAGTTTATATATGCAAGCTTCTTCATTTGGCCACTGTATTTGGAATAGATCATACATAACAAGTTGAGAAGATAACAACAACTTATAATATCTTCATAAATTCAATATTTCAGCTTACATTTTGTGGCATAAAAACAAAATAAATTACACCATGCTATCACTAGTGAACTAATACCTGCCACTTCAATACATTTTGTGGCATAAAACCAAAAGAAATTACAATTTCACCATACTATCACTAGTGAACTAATATTACCTGCCACTTCAAAAGGATGAAACTAGGTAACCTAAAAATATAAATAGAATAGAAGAAACAGAGAGGTGATACAAAATAGAATCTTCCATTTCTTGGTTTCTTTCTCAAGTTTTATGATGGTTGCTTGAAGGTGGTTCTTCGAATCTAGCAAACTAGGTACTATATCCATCGATCTCTTGCACATTGGTGGGTCAAACCACATGATGAATCCACATCTTGGTCACTAAAAGAATCAAATTACACAATTAGGGCAAAAAACACACAAAAAAACTTTTCATAAACAAAACCCTTACCATGTTCGCACAAGAGTAGAAACGCCTCCTTGGATTTCTTGAAGTCTACGAAGTGCGTGTGATGGCAGGAGAACCTTAGGGACAAAAAACAACCGGAGGAACCATGGTTGGAGGGAGGATGAATTGGGGAGGAAGAGGGAGAAGCGTGTAATTTTGATCTGGTCGTTTTGGTCGATTAAAAGAGAGGGAATGTGTAAAAAGATGCTTTTGCCCATCATGTGCGTCGCATGTGAGCTCATTAACGAAGCAGTATTCACGGTGTTAGGGTATAGGGACTTAAGGAGTGTGAAATTGTAAAGCACAGGGACCAAATCCATAATTGTTTCGATTTGCAATTTTGTGTATACCATAGGGACCAATCATGTAATTTACTCTAAATAATATTAAAAGATCCAACGGTGATAATACCACAAGTTTGGCAAGGAGATGGTCATTCGATCCATAGCACCAGAAACAGTAAAGCAAATGTAATTCATGTTACTACTCGGAAGGATATAATTATCATTTGGTCTCAAAGTCTCAGAAAAAGTGTTGTTTTGTAATGGATTTTGAAGGGATTAATCTTTTCTTTTATAATGCTTTGTACTAGAAAGTGTCCATATTCATTGGCAAGCATCACAACTAAGGAATACAATGGCATGGTTAATGATTCCTTAGTCGTTACTATATATAACCATTACATGTTAGAACATCTTGGAATTTAATGAACTTTTTTGCTCTATAATGTTTTCACGGTGACATGAGAACTTATTTTTTTTATGCCATCAACTTTGTAACAGGAAGCATGACCATTCTTTGTGTTAGCTGGTCCCAATGTGATTGGATTTGAGGAACATATTTTTATATGGCCAAACACATCAAGGTTGTCACTTCAAGGTAGGTTCATTTATTTGTAAATATTCATATATGTTTCACAAACTTATACAGATCATGTGGAGGTGTATAACTGTTCTTGTAGAGGATAAGAGTCATCTCATCTATGTATGTACATGGTTATATTAATATCATTTTAAATAAGTTGCCATACTTCCATTTCCTTTCCAAAATGCTATTCACCATATTATGCATATGTTGCTTGCAATTTTTCATACTCGGGTTGCCATTAGGTTTTATGTCAATCTTTGACAAAGTTAACAGAACTTCGCCAAAATCTTTTCGAGGGCCTGGATTAGTTGAAGGATTGAAGGTATATACTGCAGTTTGCTATTTTCTTAATACGGCTAAAGAAGTGTTGTTGATTGTAAATATCACATCCTTTGTATAAACGTTCAATCATCAGAGTGAGTTCTTCACATATCATTCTTGCTTAGATCTTCGGTATTTTCTGTGGAACATGAAAGTATCTTTGATCAACCTGTTATAGCGGAAATATGTTGGATACAAGATCAAGAATACTGAAGGTCAAAGATTCAAGAAGTCAAGGCTGAAAGTCAACTCTCATTAAAAGTCAAAGTTATTTTGTAATAAAAGTCAAAGTCTAGTTGTGTTTGTTTGTTTCTTTTGTAATTAGTTGTACGTATAAATAGGTTGATTTGCTGTTTAATAGATAGATGGTTAAGAGTTTGTGTTCAGATTCACAGAGAGAGTTTGTAGAGAGAGAAAGAGATTTGTAGTGAGAAAAAGTTGTAATTGATTGATTCTTGAATTGAATTGATAAACAGGTTTGTAAATCTTGTTTGTTTTGATTTTGTTTTTGTGATTTGAATCTTGAAACAGGGACACACATAACGAAATAGGTTTTTCTTAGAAGTTGCATGTGTTCATAAAAAGTTTTTCTTCTACTAGGGTAAAAAATTTTAGTTCTTCATAAAAAGCACCTTGTTTTTCTATCTTACAAAAGTTTGTAAATAAATTAAATCTTGATTTAGAAGATAAATCGAGGGATTTTAAGTTAAACATTGATCTTTTTAATGTTGGAAACCAGGTAAGATTCTCAGCACTCACAATGTTCATTCGGTAAGGTAAATGAGTCGGTAAGCACTTACCGGGGTAAGCATTTAGAAACGACCTCTTAATCTTTCATTTGCTTTTAGAAATTGTCTAAGTGGCTTGGGGCCTGTTTGGTAGTGGCTTAAGGAGCTTAATAGGGGCTTCAGCTTATTCGCTCAGCTATGTAAGGGTGTTTGGTATTGGCTTAATCAAATAGATGGTGACTTAATCGCTAAGCTTTCATGAATCTCTTGTATCCATTCAGTCATATACCTCCCTAAAATACCCATCCCCCCTCACTTCACACTTCATAGACAAAAAAAAACCATCTCTTGTTGGCACACGACCCCCTCCCTTGATCTCTCGTCGGCACCACGACTCCCTCCGTCACCGGCACCGCTGCCGCCTCCGTCGTCGGCACCCCTGCCTCTTCCATTGTCGACACCTTTGCTCCTTCCATCGTTGGATCATTCCTCCCTCCCTTTATCTGAAAAACCAAAACAAAAATGAAACCTAGGTATTGACGGTGGAACATTGATTGGTTATTGAGATGGGTTTTTTCGTCAATTTTTTTTACAAATGGACGGTGGAACACCGGTGGGTTCTTGAGATGAGTTTTCTTCAAAACTTGAGATGAGGTTATAAAACACTGGATGTTTTTTATATGGGTTATTGAATCTTGAGATGGGGTTGCAAAAAACTTTCTTGACAAAGGGGTTGTAAAAACACTGGATGTTTTTGAGATGGGTGTTCCTGAGATGAGATCTTTCTCCAAATCTAGATTTTCTTTGGTTCTTTGCAAATTGAACACTGTTGAGATGTGGAACAATGGGTTTCATGGAAGTACTTTGACCAAATTGGTGTTGCTATTGTAAATATTCAATAAAACAAAAAAGGGTAAAATAGTAATTTAAATGATTCAGACAGCTTATTCAGCACAACAAACAAACAAAATATTTATTTATTTATACAGACAACTTTATCTATACAGATAACTTTATCCATACATGACTTAATGAAAAACCAACCAAACAGCCCCTTACTTGCCTTTTGTTTCATTTTATAAGATGGATTTTTTGCTAACAATAACATAGATCTAACTTAGCTTTCTAGAGGCTTATTTCTTGCACAAGGCTCTTCAAAATTTTGGTTTAACTTATTCATGTAGCTTTCTAGAGGACCCAACAGATTTGCAAAATATGGATTTTTTTTATGTAATTGTACTTTAGCTTATTGTTTCTGTCACAAACTCACTACACTATTTTGAATTTTTTTTTTTGCATTGTTTTTTCATAATGTGAAGGTAGGATGATTAATCAAATTATTTCGTCTACAGTTTGCTGTATTTACTTTTTCGGGAGTCTGTCTTTTGGTTGAAGGGAAGAAATATAATCTCATTCTTCAGGAGTCTGTCTTTCCAGGAGTCCGTCTTAAGGTAGGATCATGTCACATCGGTAGGTAGAAATTGTTTATCGCGTATAGCATTATGTTGCTTTTCCAATCTTAATTAAACAACAGTTTTCCATTTAGCTTTTCTAATCTCATTCCAGACATTGCTTTTCTTATAAAACCAATTCTGCATAGAGCTTCTAGAAACCATTTAGTTTTTGTTATACAAAATCGTGTATAATCTAAAAACCATTCTGTAGCAATCGTTTGTGGCCATTTATAAACCATATCCTGTTGCAATCGTTTATCATCTAAAAACCATTCAGTGGCAATTGTTTATAGTCATTCATTGTCCGAAAACCATTCAGTAGCAAAAAGGCTCATTATAAGTTGTATCGTGTCGCATCGGTAGGTAGAAATCGTTTGTAGTCATTTACATTTAGTTTTTTGCATATTGTAGTTGTTGTCATTTACATTTCTAGATTGTTGCATTGTAGTTGTATTCCTTTACCACCTGATGTTCTTTCGAATACAATATCCACCTATGATTAAGTGTTGATGTTCTTTTATTTGCTTTTAGAATTTGTCCACTTACACTCTATTTTTTACTTTCTTTCCGTAGGTACTATCTATGTGTTTTTACTTTTTCCATAAGTACTATTTGTTCCGACCCTTACTTTGTGGGATTTAGTTGGTTTGTTTGGTTTTGATTTTGGTTGTGGTTTTACATGTTTAGTTTTGATTTAGTAAGTTTGTTTAGTGGCATTTGTAATAGAGCTTCTAGGTGTGTTTTGAAACTATAATGTTGTTTGTTTTTTCATGCATGTTGGGAAGCACTACCAATGAATTCAACAGCTAAAACCCAGATCAACTAGGGTTGGATGCCGCAGTAACATTGGTAAGTTATTGAGCCAACAAATCAAATGTTAGGTTACTATGGGCTTTCCAAGTGCTATGGTTGTTGCAGTTAACTTGCGTATCTATGTAATGTTGTTTAGTGATTGGATTGACAAATAATATTGATCTATGTTTTTAGATCCCAACCTAAGATTATGAAAAAAAAAATTGCTCAATGATTGCTTCTAATTGTCATGTACAAAAACAAATTGAATTGTTCAATACTTCCATTTAATGATAGAAAAGGTTGGTTTGGTAACGTGTTGTATGTAACACCCGAAAGTTTCGGTAAGAACCTCGATCGATCTCTTAGTATTCTTATTTAATTTTATCGTTGGAAAAGTACCTACTTAATCACAAGGTGAATCGGGTGTCTTCTGTGCGAAAAATGTCAAGTTTTGAGGCCCGGGAGGTGTTGGGTGACCTTGACATGCGATTGTGACACGGTCACTGTCGCCGTGTCACAATCGCACAAAACAAACAGAAGGTGGGATGGTATGTGCGACATTAACCAGCGACAATGACCATGTCATTGTCGCATGGTCATAGTCGTTGGTATCCAGCGGGTACTTATTTCCCAACCCTGTTTTCTAGGTCATTTGGCTGATGTTTTGAGAAGTTGAAACTCGTTTTTCTCTGCAGTATTTAGGTAATAAAACACCCTCCACCATCTCTCTTCTTAAATCCTCTCAACAACCTCATCTAAGATCATTTATGGTGATTGTCTAGGTGGTTATAAACTCTCATTTTGAAGACTTCTCCTCCTCAAGAGCTTGTGTCATCTCCTCTACATCTAGAGTTGTGTTAGGGTTTAGATTAAACCTCATTGTGATTTTATACTTCCTTTTCTTAAACTTTATACATATCAAAATGCATTTTTGACATCTAAGTATCTCCTTGTTTGCATATTCTTTATTGATGAGATTTTGACCTAACTTGGTATTTTGGAGATTTTTAGGGTTTCTCACCATTTTGTAAAATAATGAAACATTCCATGTCTTGAACTACAAATATGGATGTTTTCACATTTTGATGAGTAAAATGTTCAACCTATGGCATTTTAGCCAAGTTCATGTTTTAAGCATATTATGGGTATTTGGTTTGAAAGTGTTATTTTATGAAAAGGAAATAAATGGTTATTTTTACACTTGAAAGGTTTACTTGGTAAGGAAACATATTTGGAAAATGAGAAGATGGCCTTACGACTCATATTTGGGCTTTGTGTTTCTTATCAGCAGTTAACCATAGAAATGTAATTTGGGAAATAAATGGTGTTATGAACTATATGTTTGATTATAGTTGGTCACAAATGAAATTGTGACAAGTCTAGACTATTACTAGTGGATCCATAGGTGTTGAGTCGACTTAATTATTGGGGATAACTCCCGTTTGTATCTAGTTGAGACATTAGGCCCTAGGGTGGCAACTTGGTATGGTTATGTAGGACCGGATACTAGTCGTGGGCCGTAAATGTAAATCTTAGTGAATTAGTATGACTAAGGATCATTGGGTGCCCTCCCCCACATCTTAGTACGAGCCGGCATGTTCGTGGCCTTGATCTTAGTATGGTGAGCTCAATAACTTGGAAAGTGACTTACTTTGTGTTTCGCCACAATCCTTGGAAAATCGGGTCTTCCGTCATCGTAAGATGCATTTTTGGACCGCAAGGTCAAATTGTGTTTATCAAATCATTTACAAAGGCGATTGGTGAAAACGATTTACCTATGTTTGTATTTAAATTTCTTACTAATTTATCATATAAACTGTATGTTCTCACTAGGTTTTAAGCCTAACATTTTTTCTCAAATGATGTGTATAACAGGTTCCCTTAGCGGCGAGTCGTCAAAGGGTTGATTGAAGAGCATGGACTCTTGAGAGCATTTTTGGATGATAGATATTTTGGAGTCTTGACGTTTAAAACAATTTACTCTTTTTGGAATTGGGTTGACAACCTATGTAATCTAGATAGAAATGGTTTAGATTAGTTTGTTGTCGATTTCACATGCTTCATATACAGGTTTTGTAAACGCTTACACTTTTACCCATTTTGGGTGGTTTGCTCCAAATACAAATATCATATTGCCAAAATTTCAATTTTAAAAATTATCCGAAATTTTAGGGTGTTACATTGTAGAACCGCTGGTTTGTTGGTGGCAACCTGTAGTGATGTAGTGGTTCAAATGATATAGGGTTGTTGTGGTAATTCAAATGATAAAGGCTAAAAAGTTTGGGAAGATGATAAAAAAAGTTGGGACTAGGAGATAAATTGGATTTGCACGGTCGATCAATACTAATGGATGATTAAATTGGTTTGGTTACATCCAATATTTTGATCAAGCATAGAATCATTTTAACCATTTCGTACACCAAGATGCAAAATACAAATATTACTTAAAATAATTTCTTTTTTATACTTCAATAATAATTAAACTAGCTTGATTGGGTTAAATATTAAATTATCATGCATTTTTTTGTTCAAAATGTATTGATAATGTAAAGACTATAGGGTCGTTTACTAAACACTTACCCGATAAACGTGTATAGGTCATTTACCTTACCAGATGAACATGACAAGGACTGATAATCTTACCGTTGAGATAATAAGGATTGAGAGTCTTACCTGGTAAGTGTTTACTGGGTAAATTGTTACATACGATACCATTTTGCTGGACTATAATCTTACCCGGTAAATTGTTTCATACATTAAAACTTCAAAATTGTTACATTTACGGTTCCTGTGACGGCATTGCACGGATACACTACTAGTATATATATATATATATATATATATATATATATATATATATATATATATATTCAACGTCATCACCACTTGACCATGCTAATTGTTACTTCATTGCCAAATCTTAAAACCCATGTTTGTTAAAATCATCAACCCACCTCACACATCCAATTATAACCACCGTGACGCACTCAAGGCTCGTGTATAACGCTACGTTAAGTATGTGGCACGTCATGCCCAATATGTGGTTTTAGTAGTGTGATAATTGATTTTCTTCCGTTTTAGTGTCATAGGGCTATTCAGTAGGAGTGTAATGGGTTGTACAATGAATATGACTTATTCGCATAGCATATACAGGTGTTCAGTATCGGCTTATTCGGCCAGTCTATGGTTAAATAGCTCAGCTAAAATAATTATGTCATTTGTACTTAGCCTTTAAATTTCCGCAACTACCCTTCTCCCAACTACTCAACATTAAAATAAATAAACCCTACTATTAAAAAGAGAGACGCTCCTTCTCATTTCCATCCCCGCTCCTCCCTCAACACTCCATCGATGCTTGTAACACCCTGAATTTTCATCCCAATTGAAGAAAAGTGTTGAACTCGGTGAATCGGTAAAGGAAGAACCACATATGGAGTATGACTATAGTGCCATGTGGTTGTGACATTTGTACAATAGCATCAATGGTACTGAGAGTATGTTCGTCTCGGCTATAGTGCCATGTGGTTGTGATATTTGTCACAATAGCACCAATTGTACTAAAAGTATGGTCGTCTCGGCTATAGTGACATGTGGTTGTGACACCTGTCACAATAGCACCAATTGTACTAAAAGTGTGGTAGTCCCGGCTATAGTGTCATGCAGTTGTGACATATGTCACAATAGAAACGGCGATTACCAAGTGGTTGGTCGTCCCAACAACTGTGCCATGTAATTATGACAATGGCGCAACACACGTAATTTTTGGGTAAGTACTATTTCAAGTTAGTGGAGAAATCGGTCTTTTGAGAGAAATAGAAGAAATGGGATTTTGGGATTAAATAATAGATTTTATAGTCTTGCTAGATGATGAATTCAATTACGAGGTCAACGGTTTTTTTCGGAGGGAAAACGGAGCTAAAAAGAAGAAATTATGGCCAAAACAGCGTTTGGTACACTCTCGACTATTGTGACAACGATTGTACTGTCACTATAGCTGTCACAATCGCCAGAAGCCAAAAACCTCTCGGTACATCCTTGGCTATTGTGACAGAGATTGTGACACTGTCACAATCGCATGTCACAATAGCATGCGGGTACCAGAGTGTTAAAAATGCGATTTTTCAGCCTTTGTTCCCATTTTTCACCTATTCATCTTCACCTTTCTCTCCCAAATCGATCTCCCACTTTCTCCCATGAACCCTAACTCATTTTTGGCGGTTTCCTCCTAAAACCAAGTGTTCCTTCATCACCAATACTTGTGATTTCAACTTCTTGGCCTAGATTTAAGTGTTCACCTCTATCTCTTGAAGATTTCTATGTTTGGGGGTTTTGCTCAAAACCTAGTGCTGAGTTACCTTCCCTCTTCTAAATCTTTATATAAGTAATAAATTCTCCATTGATGATTTCCTAGTGTTTTATTTCTCCAATTTCGGTTTGGAGGATTTAGGTCAAAATTAGGGTTTTGGTGAAAATGGAGATTTTGACATAAGGTGTTTGGGGGAACGATTCTAAATGGTTGAATATGAATATTTATGGTTGGAAATTTGTGGATTTAGGTTTTGGACGGATTTTGCTTGTGGATTCAAGTTTTTCAAGGAAGCTCAAAGTAGGGTAAAATTTAGATTTAGCCTAAATCTAGCAAGGTGAGTTCAAGTTTTTTTCGAAGTATATAAATTTATATACAGAAAATGCAACAAATAAACTCACACACCCACCTCACTTTTGGTGAGGTTTGAACTCCTGATCTCCTAGGAGGCCAAAGACTCTGATGACGCTAGGCCAAAGGCCCTTTGGTAAGTGAGTTCAAGTTGTTTTGTGAAAACTATGTACATGCCAAAGTGCGTATTTTGAAGTAATAATGTGTTCACTTTATATTTATCAAATTTGTTGAGTATTTGACAAAGTTTTCATAAGTGGTAAATTGGGTTGTTAAACCTTATAAAATGTCTATCATTGGTTTTCGGGTATTTTGATGTGTAAACCTCAAACATATATTCTTTTGGTGATGTATTGCCCAAATAAAAATTAATTGACGTTAACGTGATTTTGGTGTTTTGATTTATAAATCGTTTGGAAATCATACGTCATCATGTCATGGGATACTTTGGAAATATAACGAGGATTTTAATTTGGAAAATGATTTGTCCCAACTAATTCATGTTTTAAGTTAAAAGTGTATTTGAGGAATGTATTGCATAAATGTCGTTTAAATGTGTTTTATTATTTGGGGACCGTTATTTGTTGGTCATATGGATTTTGAGCACTTTAGCTCGGTTTTGACTTAAAAGAATCTCGAGGACATTTGTCCAGTTTTAATGGCTCAATGTAGAGCCCCATTTATGATGTGTATCTTTATGCATCTTGTTACATATTAATGATAATTACAGGCTCGAGTGCATTGGTCATTTCTGTGTAGTCATGTAATTTTAGACTGTGTTACATTGGATTCATAGGCACGTAAGTCGGTCTTTATTTGATGGTCAACTGGGTGTTGCGGGATTTGACTCCGGGACTCATGTTTTATGACCTTAACCTTTCATGTAGACACTAGGAGGGTTGAGTCCGGGGTGGTGCTACCCTGTGTGGGTAGGCACTAGGACCTCCGCCATTCGGGATAATGTCATGGTTGTACTCCTCGAATGTTGCCAGGCCTTTTGGTAAAAATCCATGAGGATAGAGACTAAGGTCAACCGACTCTTTGGGTGAAACTTGATGAGGAGTCGTTGAGACATTTGGACTTCATGTCGGGACATGTCATGCGATTAACGTTGTATGAGTGGCCTATTTTTGTGTTCCTCCACTCTCAATGGATATTGGTTTCCCCCGTTGTCAGCCAGCAGTATTTTGGATATTTAATTGTCTGTGCTTTAACATTTGGATTTCATTCCATTTTATGGTCGCGTGACTATTGAATTTTAGTTCCATGTTTTCGGTGGCATATTATATTTATATGGATTGTTTTCCATAATTTATGAGGTGATTTTTATGTCTCCCTCGTGTTTTGGGTGTTTCGGGATATAAAGTTTAATCCGTGTTTTTATAAATTGGTTGTTCGCTTTCCATTCACATTTTGAGTGAGTTTTGGGTTGCATCACTTTATAAAAAATATTTTGTATTGGGGCGTTCGTCCTTAAAGATGCATATTATTGGAAAACGAGTCGTTTTCATATTTAAAGTAAACCATTTGGAAAGATTGTGTTTTAAGTTGCATTCTTTCCTTTTGAATGAAATATTTATTCATGTTGAAAACTCTTGAACTCACTAGGCATTAAGCCTAACCCTTTTTATTTGTCGGTATGTGCATCAGGTCCTAGTTGGGGAATGTCACTTGCGGTACGAGTGTTGAAGGTTATTTAGATGCTCGAGAATGATGTAACTATTGAGTGATGTATTCCGCACATTTGGAGATAGCAATCGTTTATGGGTTTAGTAACACCCGACCTTTATTTAGTCTTTATATAAGATTTGAGTGATTATTTGTTAAGGTTAAATTTAGAATTATATTTGAGGTATTCCAGGTATTGATTTGTAGAAAATGATTTTTATCCTTCATGTGGTGTATTGATGAAAATTTTAAATTAGTTGCTCTTTCCAAATTTGAGGGTGTTACAATGTTGCTACTAGTTCAAAGCTTCTCACATGTATGTATTTTTTCTCTCAATCGATTTTCTGTATATATCGATTTTTGTGTATATCTTTCTCTCCATCGATTTCATATCTTTCTCTCCATCGATTTTTTGTTGGATCAGTATATATCAATATGTGTATAGATTTTCTCTATAAAATGGGATTTAAGATCAATGAAGGTTTTTTTTAGTATCGATGAATGGTTTTTAAGATTTATTTATCGATCTGTGTATATGGATTGGTGCAGTTGGTTCACTAAACGGGACTCTCATACATGCAGTCGTGTCTGCTAGTCGTCAAACTGCATATAGAAGAAGAGGAGGTGGTCGATGCTACAAAAATGTTCAAGACATTTGTGATTTCAATATGATATTCACATTTGTTTGGACCAGATGGGAAGGCATAACGCATGATTCTAGAGTACTTGTTGAAGTTGCATTTAACCCAAATTCTGGTTTTCTTTTTCCACCCGAAGGTATACATCATTCTTAATTATTATCAAACTTGGTTAATTTGAAATAATGCTTGCATGTTTGCCTAATCAATTGTCGATTGCAGATAAATATTATCTTTGTGATGTTGCATATTCCAATGCTCGGGATTTTAGCTCCATATCATAACACGAGGTATTGGTTAGCAGATTATCAACGCTGCTTTAACTAAACAAGAAAAGTTCAATCATGCATATGCACAACTTCAAAATGTCACCGAGCGTACTTGAGGTGTATTGAAGGTAGCTTCTCAATCTTGAAGCAAATGGCTCCTTTTCTATTTACAAAACAAAGAAATGTGGTCATTGCTTGCTTCATGATACGTAACTTTATAAGAAAATGTAATATTCAAGATCAACTTTTATGGAGTCCAACGTAGACACTATTTCCCGCAATGAAGAAGAAGATGTTGGAAATGGAGAAGCAGAACTAGATGAAAATGGGATGCTAATAGCACACAATATATGGCTAATTTTTGTAATCAAATTGCAAATGGACGGTTTCAAATGTTTGAGATTTTTAAATGTATCTAAACTATGATATTGACTTGTTTTTGTTACAAGTACTTATTAATGTTATTTTGATTATAACATTGAATTCATATTATTATGTTAAAATCAAGTTGTTTTTATTTATTCAACATTTTTATCAAACACCGGGGTGAAAGTCCTTTATGACATTCAAACTGTTAATTCAGCACAACAACTGAACAACTTTTCTGTTAACATACAGACAACCTTATTCATACAGGTCTTAACATAAAACGAACCGAATAACCCCTACTCTTTGGTTTCAAGTATATAACCTAATCTAATTGTTTAATATCCAATTACTTGCAGCATTCTTTATCCTATTCCATGATCCAACCAAACAAAGCATTAACAACAAAAACAAAGAGAATGAAGCAGACATCAACTTTAAACCAACATATTAATAGTCTCTCAGCTGACTTTATTTATTTATTTATTTCCCATGAAATCAAATCAAATAAAATCTCTTTTTTTAAACTAGAACAGTAAGAGTAATAGTAAGTAATCCACATAAAAAAAGCAACACTTGCAGCAACAACAGCAGCAGCAGCAGCAGCAGCAATACCACACACTTCGATTTCTAACATTCCCTTTTCTTCCATCAGACTCACTCACATACATACCTTAAAAAAGCAGGATATAAGCTACTAGTAATATGTATTGTTCAACAATTCAACCACCATTTTTCCCCTTCCCTTGCTACCCTCCTCATTCATCTCCAAACCCAAAATAACAGCAGATTTAATCCCCCTTCAATTCCTGCATTTTTTCTCACTTTCATCCAATCTGGAAAAGTCGGCACCTGCATCAACAAACACACACACACACACACACACACTACCTATATTAGTATTAACAAAACAAACACAATATATAAATACTTGCAAGCATGAAACCATTTTCTCCTTGTTTCAATGTTTCTAGAGCTAAACACTGGGTTTTGGCGCACTGGTCAAAGCTTAGGGGAATGTAGTGGAACATGTTCGAATCCCCAAAGCCCTTCAAGCCATGAAGGTTCTCCTACACGACTCCAGGCCATTCGTTTCTAGAGCTTCTCCAGTCATAAATCATTACCAACTTTTCATCTAAAACTCCCATCTCGTTAAAATCCCCCATTACTTCTTCTCACCCTATGATTTCATAGCAAACAAACTGTATAAACAGACTGTCCTTTTAAAGTAAACAAATTACTACTCCTTCCCATTCCCATCTTTTAAAAACCGTCTCATTGTCCTCCATCAATTTTCAAGTTTAGACCAAAATTATAGAGTTCCTAACTCTTATTTTGTCACATTCATGAGTATTAAGGATACATGCCTTTCATCTCTTAAATCTAACTTTAGCAATCATCTGGTTTTAAGTCGACTGCTCTACTCCTAGTATCAGTTTCTTCCAACCAAACCATAGATTTTTACCACTAGGAACAAAACTTAACATGACGACATTATAAATGCAATAAAGCCTATCATAGGATAGCAATATGGAGTTATATAATTCTACCTTTGTCTTAGCATCAAATAATTGTCTTACTATTTCAGGAAATAAAAAAATATATAAGTTCCTCTTATAATAAGTACCACCATGCACGCCATCAACAACTCTTATAGACCTTGAATCAACTTTAGAGAAACATGTACTTTCAACATGTTTAGTGCCCCAACCAGGTTCTCTTCAGACGAGGAAAGTAGAAAATGGTTTCTACCATTTTTAACAGAAATTTATTTGCCTTTATAAACACACCAAGTAGAAGGCAACAGATACTAAAAGAGCTGATGAAGTATTATAATTCAAACTAGTGTTGACAATATAAAATTCATGATTCTTGTTTCTTTTTTTTTTTGGTTTGTGGGGGGGGGGAGGATAAAGAATTCATGATCTTTGTTCATAACAATAGGAACGGGATACGGAGAGAGATGGAGAAAGATAGAGAGAAAAACCTATTCACCAGCAGGTGCCTGCAATAATCCAATACCATCCATGCTTCATTAAAAGCTTTAAACATCAGCCACATGGCATATGTGATGGCTGAACTGGTCGTACCAGGCCACTGGACATCCACCTTAGTAGATTGTTCAAAACCTAACATAAGATTTTATAAGGATGCGTCGATGAATCTATGCATAATCTAACAGCCGAGAAGCAAATAACAGCTTTCATACTTTTTAATCAGAATAGAATTAGAAAAAGGTGACGTCTTACCATCTATGCTTCATAATCATCTCACACAAAGAAACGACTTTCCCACAGTGATTGTCCTTGATATTGCTGAGGCAGTGCAACAAACTGTTCATTACCTTTTTTAAGTTGCTGTAGTGGTTCTTGGTAAAGACTCGAATGTTCAGGAAGCCATCCATTCTGCTTTCCAATGTCAACCTGCACTGTGGAAACTTGTTTACCAGGGAACGGAAAGCTTTCCATTCCCAATGAGGTCTTGCTCGTGTTCAAAAGCTTGTTTGGTTGTGGCAAGCAATTGAAAGAGTTACCAAAGCCATCACCGTATGCAGAATATGGTAACTGGTAGCCATCTAGCCAGCTATAATCATCCACAGGTGGATTTTCATGCATTAGGTTAACACCAAGCAATGGCTCATCCGTATATTTAGGAGCAGAAGTGTTGAAGCCAGGCGGGGGACCAAAGTGCCTGATAGGTCGGCTCACTGGACTCTTATTCCAGCCTCCTGACTTGATGGATTTTGTCTTTGAAGGAATGCTGTCAAAACTAGGTCCTGAAGTCATAACGGAATCAAACTTGGATGGTATCACAGTTGCAGGATCCTGAAATGAATGTTCAAGGCAAGAACCAAAACCAATGGACTGAGGAGCGACTGAAAGAGAAGGAGACTGCAACATTCCTGAACTTCTTTCCTTCTCAGGTCTTGTGGGAAATCCTGTCCCCATCAAGTTGAGGTTGGAAAAGCCATTTTCAATAAATTCTTCCCCTCCTGCCATCCATTTTGACGTGTTTGTTTGTGCAAGTTGCAAATACTGCATATTCCCATTGACAGAAGATGCAGGTGGCTCCAAAGGAAAACCACCGTGTGACATTGAGACAGAAACACCATTGCTTCTAGAAGCAACCTTAGAGGAATTAGCACCATTGCCAATGACCTCAGAGGACATCAGTATTGAAGGAAACCCATCAGTATGCTTCTCAGTCACAGAAGGCTTGAAGACAATAACCTCATCTTCCTCTTCTCCTTCTCCATGTGGCAGAGACTTGGGCTGCAAGGGACTCCCCAGATGATTTTCTTGCCCTATACTGTTTGTAACTGAAGTTTCCGTTGAGCTACTGAGTAAAACATTATTGGCACTGTGCTGCTCAACACCAAAGAAAAATCTCTTAGATTTTGAATCAAAGCAGATTCCTTGCTGTCCAACCCGAACTCCAGTAGTAAGAGCCTTTCCAGCTGCTACTATCCGTTGAACTCGTGCATTCATTTCTTTATTTCCACCATCACCTCCAAAATGTGTCCTCGAAAAATCAAGAATGAGCTGTGCAGGGACAAGAGGAAGAAATCCCCTCAATTCAATGTCCTCGGGCAATGCAAGACGATTGGCTGTTTCACTTTCATCGTACCTACCCATGTTGTAAAAACAGGTTTCATCTTCACTCTCATTAACCATCTCAGACCCACTTGACAATATCTTGTTAAGAAAAGAAATAAAATTGTTCCAAAACAGGGATCTAGCTGTAGCTTGTTTCTCCTCCATTTCATTGGTAAAGGCAATATCCTGACAACAGGCCAACCATTCAACAAATATCATGATGCCAGGCAGTAAAAAGCTTGCAGAAGAATCATTCAGTTGGAAGCACCTCTCCACTATGAGTGCCATGAAATCAAATATAGCAGCAAACGCATTCTGAAGCACAACAGAACGCTGAAGAATCTCTGCATATGACTGATTCTCGGTATCCTTGTTCACATTGTAGACAGTGAATATCATGATTGCTATGAACCTAGTTATGAAAAGTTTACACTCGCCAAAATCTGAACCAAAGCTGAACACCTCATCCTGTCCAGAAGATAGTAGCTGAAGAAACTCGCTACGGGCCACAGAGAGAACTTCCCCAAAAGTCTCCAAGCTACAGATGGTAGTAATATGGAAGTAAGTTAGTTATGCTTCACTAAAAATTATAACTGAAACCACTATATCCAAAAGTATACCTTGTGCGAGTAAAAAGAATCCCATTTAGTCTGACAAATCGAATGCTGAAGGCTTTAAGTGCTTCAGGCACAGTAGGTTCTCTTTCCTCAACAAGACTTGGTTCTGTTTTCCTATCTTTTAGACACACCCGTGTTTCACCTTTGTTTCTTCCTTTCCCAGTCATCCGGGCAGGTGCCTTCTTGGTAGGAGCAACCTTTGTATCCCCAAGCAGCTGACAGTAACTTTGACGATTCTGCAAAAATTGCATAGAAACTTTGATCATTACTTCTAATTATTCATGGAGAACAAAACACATCATTTTCCTTGTTACGATACTCTGATGTGTTATTTAATTTGGCATCAAACTATGGCATGTAACCAAAAAGCTCACTTGCTTCTTATCTTTTCCAAACTAGTTCATCCCTAAAATTGGGTAAACCAGATTTCTTCTTATCATTCCCTTTAGTTTCCTCTTAAAAATATTTCCAAATGATCCATTTTTAACATCTCAAAGATGATTGATTGATTTAGTCATTGTGACCAAACTAAACTAGTTTATGAATCATGAATGATTGATTGATTTAGTCATTCTGACCAAACTAAACTAGTTTATGAATGATCCTTTCACTGGCGTTTCATATGATTGTTAGAAGATTCCATTTGAGCTACGGACAGTATGAGATGACCATCAACTAGAAACCATATCTGCATACCTCATTTTTAAATTTTAACAGCACCTACATTTTCCACCAAATTAGAAATACAACATATTAAAAACACACAAAGAACACCAAACTGCATGTGAGACTTCCATATAGCACAATTATTTATTTTTATGTTCCAAATAAGGACCACCTTTTGGTATATAAGCACTTGCAATCTAGTCAATGAACAACATAGATACAAAACCAAGAAACATTTTTTGTTATAAGAGCAGTAGGACAAGATTAGGTCACCAGAGAAGAGACCAACAACACATTCTAAGTCCCAGTTGACCATCACTCTTGTTTAGGTCCACCCTGATGCTTTACCACAAAAAAACATAGAGTACACACCTGACTGCATAAAAATCTCCATTTACTATAGTGTCACCGAGCTCTATTTTTTATATGGCTACATTTTCCTAAGCTGCAAGCCAAATGCCATAGCAACAAGCCAACACTTAACTTGCTTGATCAATCTATAAAGACTGCAAACAGACTAAAAAACCTCGACTTTAATTCAAGTACAACCGAGTTCAGAATAGTCATAATGGCCCAGGATTATCATCTTGTCGCCTCGGTGAACACATTGTAACCTTCAGACGACTGGCGACCATGTGACATTGGCGCCTTGATAACTATGATATCTTTACAGATCAAACACCATGAAAACCAATCAAATTCAGAAATATAGGTAGCTCTAGCACACTGAGGGAAACTTGGAAGTCCAAATCTCATCACATGGCGCCAAGCCACCACTTTTTAGTTTGAACTTGGATACATTAATAAAAAAAATTGTGACGAGATTATAATTAAGACACATTCATCTAAGGTTACTGATGAAAATGACACGATTATTAAAGGGGGTTGAAAACATTTAATAATTAAAAAAATGATCAGATACCTTCTCAAACGCAATGATCAAATTGTCTCTTGCGGTAGTAAAAGGGGTATCAACCGCTAAACTTCGAAAATAACGGTAAACAGCCAACAGTTCATCTCCAGAGTAGGAAGCCAGAATAGCAAGCTGAGAACACAAAGATTAGTTAATATAAAGAGCTGTATCAAAAGAATAAATGTAACTTGGAAAAACAGACTATTTAAAAGACTCCCAATGAAATGTAAATAGAAGGTAGGAAAAAAAATATCAATAACTACAGAGGGAAGAACAGACCTGATGATGAGGATTGCCACTCGAAGGCCAAAGTGTAGCAGCTTGCTTATAATAGCTCGATGCTGCAGCAAAATCTCGTGTTTTTGAATCACCCTCTCCATACAGCCCTTTGTAGCGAGCAAGGTCCCCTAGGTATATAAAACAGCGGTGACATGATATCAAACCTTTCTTCACGTCAGTAGATTTGTTTCCATCTCTAGACAAAGCAATGTCATTTTGTGGATCATCTGACATATAACCCAGAGATAAGCCGTACTTCGCCCTAATTTTTACCATCAAATCATGATAAAATCCAGTAGCTTCTGAAAGGAAGGTCTTGAATTGGGAACGGATTTTGGTGATTCGGTCAGGTCCGGGTCGCGCAGGACCTTTCCCATTCTGTGCTGCAGAAGCTTGAGCAGCACTATAGTGTGCACGCAACTCTTCAATGCGCTTGTAATGCAACTGCCATAGAGCATATTCGATGTCATGCTGTTCAGAGAAGGCATGGTCTTCAAGGAGAATTGACTCATAATTCTCTCGCATCTGCTGCCAAGCATTTGGATCCGATGGAATTTTCACTTGTGCTGCTTTTCTACGCTTACTTTCCAACTCAACATTCTAGAAGGAAAGGACATGTGAGATAACCAGTCAAGATTCTAACAGAAAATAAAGTTACTTCATAAATATGATCCTCCTTGCTAGATGATCAACAAACATAAAAGCAAACATTTGCTTGTGTTGATAGCTACACACTATGCTCTCATCAACATGTTACACGTGATATATGTGCAACGTCCACATGAAGGGGAAAGTTGGATGATAATTATACTTTAGTAACTGCATGCAGTGAAAAGGTATGCAAGTGATTGCGTATGTCAAGTGCATGTGATGCCATTCACACACAGGTAAAGATGTCAGTATAAGAGTTATTGCTACCATAGCCACTGACTATTGAAAAGAGACATGGAGTAACAATTATTCCTGGTTACTAACTATCACAAATAAATCTTATCCTTGTAATGGTTTATATTACCATCATTCAAGAATTTGTGGCTTCATATCATAAGATAATGTAGAGTGAATTACAGATTTCTTCCCTGAACAAGGGACAATTCTGTAACAAAAAGCATACCACGAGGACGTTTTCCTTAATTACTTCATTTAGGGACTCTAGATGTTAAAAACAATAAAGCGCAGAGAAGAAATCTGTAATTCACTCTATAATGTATTTGTTAGCAACTTAGCATCATACTATTTGATTCTACAGTGTTACTCAACATTTATCCTCCAGCATTATCAACCAACAGTTTATTTTAAATAGTTTATAGGATAAAAGTGGTTTGTTTTTGTCATTCAAATACATCATACAGGATGCCCGTCATATAATATTTTTTATTCAGCACGAATTCTATAGAAAGCCCATTCAGAACTACCCATTTCACACTTGATCATCCAGTTTCGTCGTAAAGTTTTATTGTTATACATAACAGTGCTCAATAATAACTACATCGATAAGCATCCTTCTAACTCAAATATAATTCTCATCAATACCTTGTTGTAAAGACGTTGAGCACGCTCCCTTGACGAGTTTCCCAAAGTGTTATTCATCGGAACGGTCATTGTCCATCAAGCAAGCGTGACAAAAGTTGGCTACAAAAGATCTGATTCGAACAGCACCATTCAACATTTACTCAGCAATCAACTGCATCGCACACAAAATCTTGATTAAGTCAATATGCCAACTGCACTCGATAAACAAAATTATGAGATTACCACTATACAATACACTTATCCAATACAAATAAATAAATATCTCAGAATAGCATCTGTCCATTTAAAGGCATCAAACACCATGCTACCCACTGGGATGATGATTAGGGTCTACTGGCCACTTGTATTATTGCATAGCCTGGCCTCTGGTTATAGATTTCAAGTAGATATTGACATATTGTGTAGGCTAAAAGATTCATCAAAATTTCAATAAAATGATGCCAAAACTATCAGATGTCGATCGCCACCGCAATGCCCTGGCATCATAATTTTGTTTATTCAATAGTTCTATTCTATAATTATGTTTGTGGGGCAATATAGTTTTGGGGGATACATTTAGTTAATTTTTTTAATCTTGCCCAAAGCATAGTTCAGTTTTTTATTAAGTTTCTTGCTCCTTGTATCTAATTCAGGTTTTCATTCTCTTATATGGAGATACAATCGCTAACATCATATTATAGAAGTGGATGTATGTCTTGCAAATAGTTACAGAGTTGATACTGTTTCTCCAAACAGCATTTAATCATGTGATGCAATCGCTCCTTCGATTCAATGAATAGGGTATCTTAGGAGTTGTCTAACACATCTATGTTGATTATAGTTAGATACCTACAAACCCTAGTTATACATGCAATTAACTCCCCAAATACTTGGTTAAGAGTGGCTTGCTTCTCAGAAAATGTTTCAAACGATAACAGTTTCCCAAGTGTGTACATCACATGTTTTACTTTGACAACTCCTTGGAAAATGAAAATAATGAGATAGTGCTAGAGTACCGGTTAATTATGACTATTAATAGCCAACTTCAATGGAGTAAGCATGCAATAACGGTACTTGATGCATAATGAAAAACTGCAATAAAAAGTGGGTTCTATGTATACTTTTCATAGAAGAAGATACATCAATCAAATGATAAATCAAATTTAATCATTGATGTAGGCAAAGGTAGTGAACAACTGAATAACCTGAATTACGACAATCTTTTTAAGACAAGATTGAACAATTTTCTTGTTTATCTATAAAAAAGATCTGCTAGGAAGGAACTCTTTGATGCATATCTGGTTGAAAACAATCATGGACCATAACCCTAACATGGACAGAGCTGTACTCATCAAGCAGACGATTGTACTTTTGGATGCATCCTTGGTTGGAAACTATCATGGACCAATAACCATAACAAAGAAAGTGTTGCACTGACCAGCATGAAAATCTTAGCCTTTTATTCTGTAACCTGCTGTAGCTCTGCCTAACCATCTGGCATGAGCTAGACTGGCAATAACAAGACATATTTTAGGTCCCCCCCCCCAATATGGTTTTTAAGTATTTAAGTATTTCATCTTATAAGTTCTCAACCTCTTCTAAATGCTACCATCAATTTCTCAAAATCCATCCCCATAACTTTTATGATTTATCAATTGCAATAAAGAACTAGAAGCAAGTACTTGGAGGATAAAAACATTCAGCAAGAGAAAATAAATTTCCCGTTTCACCACCATCATCCAGATGCCGACAAGCACCTACAAACATGCAGAACATTACATAACACCCTGGACATGGCTGATCACCAAAAGTATGAAGGCAAACACCGAAGAGAATCACATATTCACGTTTCCGATGAAATCATCTCGGAAAGTGCACAAATAAGCGACAACCATTCCCAAAACTCATGAAATCCAAAAAAATCACACATAAACAACCAACAAGCAAAGAGAAAAACCATCCACTACAAAAGTTCATCAATTAAACCAAAATTATCAAATGAAAATACCTAGATGCATCCCTCCGCCAAAATTAAACAAGAAAAAAAACCCTAACTGTACGAAAAAAACACAAATGAAAATTACAACTGCATGCATGATCAATCGCTTTACTACATATCAAACCGATGATTAAAAAGTTAACAACATACCTATTCGGAATCAGATCTGAAGAAATCGCATAAATCTTGACCAAAGAAAATCGGGATGCGATCTTTAACAGATCGCCTTATAACAGAGGTAAGGCTTGATTTTGAAAGCCTTATAAATTTGCAAAGGTTGAAATTGATTCGATTGTGATGTTTGAATGTTAACGGCGGCGGCGGAGGAGGGTGGAGGTGGGAATGGCAAATAGGAGGAGGAGATATATCATATCGGTGGTGGTTGATGTGGTCGTTTCCTGGTTGGGTTCGGTCTAGTCGGCCATGACTCGATTATATCTGTTTTATTTATTTATTTATGCTTCATTGATTTTATCTAAAAAAATTTAAAATTCAAAATAAATCAGTTTTTTTCTCCTAATAAAAGGAATTTTAAAAAACATCTCAGTTTAATTTTAATATATTTTAATTCCCAAATCTATAGCCACAACAATTTTTTTGCTTTTTATTACTAAAAAATTAAATAAATAATTGTGTTTGACGAATATCTATTTTATAAAAAGCTAGAAACTTACTTGCGCAATGCAACGAGATACATCATGATTTTAATGTTTCATTTTATTTTTTATTTTTTTGTCGATTTACAATACGATTTTGGATGGTTTTGAGAAAGTGATAATGTTTTTTTTATAAATTTGTTTAATTTAGGCTTAATAATATAATATTTTTTATATAAAAAATTAAGTATTTTGTTATAATTCAATGATCATCTTATATATTTTAATGACATCTACAAAAAAATAACCAAACAAATTTATAGTAATATAATATATTAATTAATAGTGATAAATGGAAAGATTTGCATAAAAGAATGCTCTGCACATACCAAATTGGTGGGTGTTAGAAGCTTGCAGTAGTAATATGTATATTGTGTTTTGATACTTGTAAATTAAGAGATTTTTAAAATCTTGCATAAAATGATGGTACCTTGTGTCTAATAATTTGTATTTAAGAGTTTTTTATCTCTGATTTATAATATAGTATAGATAGATAAAATTAATTTGCAAATTTTAGAAACATATCTTATGTATTTTTACCGTTTATAAAGAAAAAAAAATTGGTTTTAACAATAAAACATGAAATGGTAATAATTAGGGGGCGTTTGGTACGCAGAATGATTTCTGAATGAATGGAATCTGTCAATGGAATTGGAATCTGGAAGGAATTGGAATGAAATGTTATCAGGTTTGACCAACTGTTTGGTTGACAAGAATGTAATGTAATCAGTCAAATGAATTGGAATTTGTCTGTTTGGTTTGCAAAGGAATTGGAATGGAATTATGAAAATTGACAAAAATACCCTTTCTTTGATTTTTTTAATTATAAGTAATTATAAAATTAACATTTAATGAGAGAAAAATATGTAATTTACCATTTATAAAAACATATGTAATATATATACATCATTCATCAAATCATCGATCATCTTCGTACCACAAACATATAACCATAACCATCAACCTAATTCAATGTATTTTAGCTACCATGAGTTGCAAGAAAGGAATCAAATTGGCAGACCATAATAACATTAAACGATGGCTAAACTAAGACGGGCCATTTCCTGTTCCAAATACATTAACAAAAAACAGTATAAGCCAAATTTGTAAAAATAAGTAACAAAAGCCAAGTAACAAGCATAAAGCAAAAACAGATTCTAACATAAAAAACAGTAACATAAAAATCACAGATTCTAACATAAAAAACAGTAACAAGCCAAATATGTATAAGCCAAATCTGTTAAAAACAGTAACAAAGAGATCACATAAAAAGAAACAGATTCAAGCATAAAACAGATTCAAGCAACATAAAAACAAACCGGTAACATAAAAAGAACAATCGATCTGTAACATAAAAAGAAACCAGTAACATAAACCAGTAACAAGCATAAAACATATTCTTGGCAACCAGTAACATAAAATGAAACAGATTCAAGTAATCGATCTGTAACATAAAGCAAAAAAAAAATAGTAACAAGCATAAACAAGATGATGAAAAAAAACAGTAACAAGCATAAAAAGAGCAATCGATCTGTAACATAAAAAGAAACCAAAAAAAGAGCAATCGATACTATAACATAAAAGAGCAATCGATACAGATCTTAACAAGATGATGAAAACCCAAAAAAAAAATCGACACTGATCTTAACCAGAAATCGATACTGATCGATCGAACAATGAAATCGATTACTAAACTTATCGAGTTGCAGGTGTTGCACTTCAGGTCGATCGAACAAAGGCAAAAAAAATCGATGGAAGAAATATACCTCAGATCAGTTGCAGAGATGAAGCAACGAGAAAGACACAGTAATGGATGGAAGCAACGAGATGAAGAAGACAACTTCTGTTATTGTCATTATAAGCGTGTGTTAATGATCAAATGAATTTTGAAATAGTTTTATATATGTGGCGTTGGTGTTCACTATGCACACCTACCGGGTAAACGGTAGTAGATTTTATATGTACGATCGATTGTTATAAAACGGTTGCGTTTGAAAGTTTTGTAAATTTCAAATTGGCATATTAGCTTGGAAAACCTTGAACTCATTGCGGCTATAGCTTTAAACCCCTATCGTGAAAGGAGTTATATTTAGGGACTAGAGGAGTCCTTGGGAATTGCAGCGTCGGATGATCCGACATGTGGTTAACTTTGGAATTTTGAGTTTTAGTTTATGAATCGTTTCACGCATGAATAGTTGAGGTATTAGATGTATGCCTTTCCCATCTAATAAAGGGGTGATCCTCCTGTTTCGGCAAATTTGCGGATTAAGGTCTCGTGTGACTATTACGTATGGTTGGATTTGATTTGACAGGTTGATAGTCCGTTTAACGTCATGTCCTACGTTGGCGGTGTATCGTCTTAATGAGTTTTCGTGAGCAAAGGAAATATTGTGGTCCGTTTGTTAGAAATGTAAGACTGGGAATCTTAGTACCCTGTTAGGTGTCAACTTTAACACGACAGTGCGCCTGGAACGAAATCCTAGGCGGGATGTCCATCTGTGTTCGGTATTACCATTTTTGGGTTTTAGGCATCGACTGGTTCTTTTGAAGTCAATGAATCTTGGAATGTTTGGAAGTATCCCTGTTAGATCATGAAAATGTTGACCTCTCGGTGGTGGAATTTAAAGGGAGATTAGAGGATGGTAATTAAGTGTTGACGTGCATAGGTTTTCCTGATGTGGTAAAGATCTTCTTGAGGGAATGTTTTGAGGTTGAGAATAGATCAGAGTTGAGTGTTAGCCAGATATACATTAACCAACTACCCGGAGGGCGTATTGGTACGCCCTTGGAAGGACGACCTTATCAAAATCAAGAATAGACCATTAAGAATATTGAGAATTCTTTGGGGAATGATGTTGATTGTGCGTTTTGGGTTCAGAAACATGTGGATCTGAGGGGAATTGGACGGTGAGAAGTTGAGATCACAAACTACCCTTGAGGTAGTACGTGTCACCCAAGGTTGGGAGACAACCGCAGTCTCATGATTAAAGGCTACGTTAGTAGGATAATTATTCATTCGGATATAAGTGTGATGTGCCCAAGGGGACATTTATCGTGAGGACCGGCATAAGGTTATGGTGGTAGTTTTGGCAAGCGGTGTAGAGACAATATATCCTGCGGGCAACGTTTCATGGAAATCTAGATTTCGAGGGCGAAATCTCTTTTAAGGTTGGGAGGATTGTAATACCCGTAATTTTCGGTAAGTAAAGGCCACCCGGACGTTTTTGTAATTTATAAATGGCGAGATTCTTGGTGGAAAATCATTATTTAAAGTCCCTTAGAGTATCGGGGGTATTGGCGTTGAGAAAGTCGAGTTTCTGAGCTTGGTACGGGCTCGGCTACAATGTCCGGCGACTATGACAGTGTCATAGTCGCACTAGGCAAAGTCGCAGCATGAAACAGAGGGGAGGCTGGAGCTGGCGACAATGACCAGCGACATTGACATGGGCAATGTTGCATGGCAATGTCGCACCTGAGGTGCAACAGGCTGTCAAATACGGGTTTTTGGCTCATTCTTCATTTCTCACTTCTCCTTTTCACTCCCAACCCTCTCTAAACTCTCTCAAGAACACCTACCTTTATCTATGGTGATTTTGGATCATCTTTGGCTCAAATCCTTTGGTATTGTGGTGGTAAACCATCATCATGTGGTAGATTGAAAGCCTTGACCAAGAACTCTCCATCTCCATCTTCATCTTCAACCTCAAGCTTCATTTTAGGGTTTTTTAAGTTTTCACCAAAACCTAAGTGGTAAGTTTATCCTCTCCATTTCTAAACCTTATTTTAAGATATAAATGCTTCATTGGTGATATCCTAGTGTTTTATTACTCTAATTTCGGTTTGGAAGATTTTGGAGAAATTTGGGTAAAAAATTAGGGTTTTGGCCAAATGGAGGTTTTGATGTAAAGTGTTTGGGGATCGATTCTAAATGGTTGAATATGTTTATTAATGGGTGGAAACTTGTGAATCTAGGTTTTTGGGAAGTTTTGGCTTGAGGATTCAAGTCTCTTCAAGGAAGCTCAAACCGGGGTAAAATCTAGATTTATCCTAAATCTAGCAAGGTGAGTTCAAACTGATTTGTAAAAACAATGTACATGCCAAAATGCTCCTTTTAAAGTGTTTGTGACTTACATGAAATTGTTAACTGCTGATCACCTGATAAGTTTTACTTATTTGGAAGTGTTTAACTTTATAAACTTATAAAACACCTATCTTTGGGATTTTGGGTATTTTGATAAATGCATCAAAATGAAAATGCTTCGATGACTTATTTACCTTAATAGGGAATATTTGGTGAAAATGCATTTTTATGATTGTTGGTATCACGTGTATTTTTGTATCGTGAAATGTTTTAAAAATACCGACGTGTGAGTCATGGGCGCTTGGTCATTTCCAATCTTGCAAACGTTTTTGAAGTTGTAAACCCTTTTGGTTTTGCGAAAAGATGTAACTCAAATATTTTATTGAGTAAATCGGTGATATTGGTATTTAAATGATTTATCGTACGAGTGTAAACCTCTTGAGTAATTGCCATTTAAATGTGTGTCATGAGGCGTTTTGGAAAGAGTAAATGAGATTATAAACTTGTTTGGGAAAATGACTTATCTCAATCTAAAGTATGTTAGAGTTTATTCATGTAGTTGGAGCATGTGTTTGCATAAATGTTGGTCGTTGCATTTTATTGCATTTTGTGGAGCTTTGGGCGAGGGTTGCATTTATTGCACTTTACTTGGAGAATACATGTTTTGAGTGTGTGTGTCATTCGCTTGGAGTCATGTATTTTAGACTGTAAGGCATTTGGATCCATAGGCATGTGAGTCAGTCATATTTAAGGATGAGGAGTCTTGATATTCTCACCTTGGGAATTATGTCGTGTTGGCATCGTTGTTGTCCCTGTTGTTTGGCGAAAAGGAACCTTTATGGGTTGTACTTCGGGACCATGGGTCTTGGGACTGGATGTCTAATTCTTGTGCACGAGGGTTAGACGTCATGAGTTATCAAGTGAGGAGCTGAGGCTCCTATCTTGAATGCTAGGGAGTAGGCACTAGGGGTCGAATGAGTATCCTGAGGATGAAACTCCACTAGAGACCGAACAGGCAATAAGATCGTGTATCCTTGAGGTGTCGCTCGGCGGAGCAGGCAATGGGGGTACGGTGTTTTGGGACTTGAAATAAAGTCCGACTGGAGGTGTAGCTCGCCAGAGCAGGCAATACAGTTACGATCTGAGGTGTAGTTCGACGACGTGGCTAGGTGGCTTAACTTTGTGTTTCGCCACATACCACGGAATCGGGTCTCCCCCGTCACCGGAAGGTGTTATTTGGGTATTAAATGGTATTGTTTTATTATCCATGTTTTCGGTGACGTTTTGTATATTCGGTTTTTATTCGTGATTTATGGGCCGAGTATTATGCCCTCCCGTGTTTGGGTATTTCGAGAAATAAAGTCTTACCCGCAATTTCATAAAATGGGGAGTTTAATTACTATTCACGTTTTGGGTGAATTTGGGTTTGAAGTTGTTTTACGAAAGAATGTTCATGTTGGATTGCTTGTTTTTTAAAGGTGTGTGATATTGGAAAATGAGTCGTTTAATGTTTATAGTAAATCATTTTGAAATATAATGATTTAAACTGCATTCTTACCTTTAACAAATATATGGGTTTCATGTTGAAAACTCTTGAACTCACTTAGGCATTAGCCTAACCTTTTTATTTGTCGGCATGTGCATCAGGTTTCGGTGGGAGAAATGGTTCTAGCGTTTCTGCGAAGTGATGAGTGCTAGATGTATGTGCAAGAGTGAGTGACTTGGTGAAGTCTTCTGCAATAATGTTGAGAAGAGCAACTTGTATTTGGGTTTAGTAACACCCGGCCTTGAGTTAGTCTCTATGTAAGATTTCATTTGTTATGTTGGTGGAAAATTCTAGAATCGCATTTTAAGTATGGACTTGTCGCATGAAGTTTTATCCATTCCTTGAGGCATATTTATTAAAATTTAAATTAGTTGCTCTTTCCAAATTGAGGGTGTTACAAGTTGGTATCAAAGATTAAGTTTGAGAGAATTAGGTATTGATTTTCGGATGCCTAGACTCAAACTAGCGTTCTTCTAAGTGATTGAAAGTGTAATTTCACCATTAGGTACCTTAAGATATGATATTTTGAGGTTGATTGAGTCGGTAAAAACGGAAAACTTATCGATGATGGCAAGGATAATCATGTACGGTACGTTCATAATGACACCTGGCCAGTGTTATGGTGAACCTACATGTTACATGGGTATACTTGAACTGCCTTGGTATGATGACCGTTGGGGTAGTGAGGAAGTTTCTAAGTGAGTAACCGATAGAAGAATTGATGTTTATAGCATAGCCATATTGGAGTGATGGTTAAGCACGACAAATACATTGAGTTGACCATTTTTGGATCGGAATTGTTGTTTGAATTAGAACCATAGGCTTATTGAGTTGACTTTATTTCAAGAAGAAATTGTAAGTTAACAGAATTAGTGCGATTATTGCTTTAAGATGATGAGCATCCGGATGACGATAGTGTGGCTATGAGATTGAGGAGCGTGATTCTAAGGCATTGAGATGCCGACCAAAAGTCATGCACGAAATTAATTTCTGAAATGAGTTTGCACCAATTACTTCTCATGTTTTCCGAATAATAAAGTGAAATATATTATGAGATTTTGGAAAAATGTTTAGCACGCACCAGATTTTTAACCGTGAGTTTAAACATGCATGAAATTGTTTTGTTGGACGTGGTTGCAAATATTTCTATTGAAAATCTCTTCATCCCCGTTTCGAGTCTAACGCTATTTTCGGATATTGTAATATCCGTGTTTTAATGTTATTTGGGTATTGGGCAAGTAACTATGAAATTTTAACCTTGACATTGGATCTCCTCCACGTATGTTAAGGTTTTAAAGGAAAAGTTATTCCCATGTTCTTGAGTCGGAGTTTTCTTGGGAATTTTAGTCGGTACGAGTTGTGTTAAATTTCATGGAGTATTGTTTTACGACGTTTTTTCGACGCGTGAGTAAACTTTGAAATGCGTGAGTTTTAAATTTTGTTGCGTGTAAATTTGCAATTTATTAAGTGTCGTGTCTCATGCAAGCTTTGTTGAAAAGTGTCACTTTACTTTTCATTGCGGTAAAAATGGGAAACTCTTAGAAGTTTAACATTTTAGACATATTGTCATCTTATGCTTTTATGTTGGTAAGTGAAAATGTTGGCACCGTTTGATTTAGCGTTAATGAGTTTTATGAAAATTCAGTTGAGTTTTATGGCGTTTTATTTTACGACCGTTTTCATCGTGCAGTAGAATTTTGAGAGGTGTATACTTGCATTATGGTGTGCGTTAACTTATGAGTCTTTGTTTGATATTTTTGGTTCGTGCGAGTCTTGCACCGGTATTTTCGCAACCGTAAGAGGCGTCTTGAGAGTGTTGTTAGTATATATTACCCCATACGTTATTTTGAGAGTGTCAATGTCGTATGATTTCTCTTTTGGGTTTTATACAATTGTTAATTAGTTGTATGATATTTAGTATTGGAATTAGTTTATATTGTTGGCGTGAGTAAGCATATGAAAGATTTATGTTGTTTCGTATTGAACTTTTGATCTAAACATGCTCCAGTTGTTAATTTTGCTGTCATAAATTTTCCGCAATGCCTTAAATGAGTTATCGGTATATATGTCATTATAACTGTTATTTTTGGGACAAATAGCATTTTATTCGTATGACCTAAAGTTTGAAATCGAACTAAATTATTGTACATTTGACTAAATCGCATGCTTCTATCATTTTGCTAAATTTGAGAAATAAATTGTTACATGAGAGTCTTTTTGGAAATGATATTCCATGACATTTTATGGTTGAAGCAGAAAATTTTGGGGGCTTGAATTTGTGAAGTTCATCTCTTGGAATTGGTACAAACATCTTTTGCACATTGGTTTAATGCATAAAATTAATTTAAGAACACGACATAAATTAATGCATGTACAGACCATAGTGGTCCATTTGAAAAGTTTGTTGCCCAACTTCTATTATTGTCATTATAAGTGTGTGTTAATGATCAAATGAATTTTGAAATAGTTTTATATACGTGGCGTTGGTGTTCACTATGCACACCTACCGGGTAAACGGTAGTAGATTTTATATGTACGATCGATTGTTATAAAACTGTTGCATTTGAAAGTTTTGTAAATTTCAAATTGGCATATTAGCTTGGTAAACCTTGAACTCATTGCTGCTATAGCTTTAAACCCCTATCGTGAAAGGAGCTGTATTTAGGGACTAGAGGAGTCCTTGGGAATTGCAGCGTCGGATGATCCGACTTGTGGTTAGCTTTGGAGTTTTGAGTTTTAGTTTATGAATCGTTTCACACATGAATAGTTGAGGTATTAGATGTATGCCTTTCCCATCTAATAAAGGGGTGATCCTCCTGTTTCGGTAAATCTGCGGAATAAGGTCTCGTGTTACTATTGCGTATGGTTGGATTTGATTTGACAGGTTGATAGTCCGTTTGACGTCATGTTCTACGTTGGCGGTGTATCGTCTTAATGAGTTTTCGTGAGCAAAGGAAATATTGTGGTCCGTTTGTTAGAAATGTAAGACTGGGAATCTTAGTACCCTATTAAGTGTCAACTTTAACACGACAGTGCGCCTGGAACGAAATCCTAGGCGGGATGTCCATCTGTGTTCGGTATTACCATTTTTGGGTTTTAGGCATCGACTGGTTCTTTTGAAGTCAATGAATCTTGGAATGTTTGGAAGTATCCCTGTTAGATCATGAAAATGTTGACCTCTCGGTGGTGGAATTTAAAGGGAGATTAGAGGATGGTAATTAAGTGTTGACGTGCATAGGTTTTCCTGATGTGGTAAAGATCTTCTTGAGGGAATGTTTTGAGGTTGAGAATAGATCGGAGTTGAGTGTTAGCCGGATCTACATTAACCACCCGGAGGGCGTATTGGTACGCCCTTGGAAGGACGACCTTATCAAAATCAAGAATGGACCATTAAGAATATTGAGAATTCTTTGGGGATTGATGTCGATCGTTGGTTTTGGGTTCAGAAACATGTGGATCTGAGGGGAATTGGACGATGAGAAGTTGAGATCACAAACTACCCTTGAGGTAGTACGTGTCACCCAAAGTTTGGAGACAACCGCAGCCTCATGATTAAAGGCTACGTTAGTAGGATAATTATTCATTCGGATATAAGTGTGATGTGCCCAAGAGGACATTTATCGTGAGGACCAACATAAGGTTATGATGGTAGTTTGGCAAGCGGTGTAGAGACAATCTATCCTGCGGGCAACGTTTCATGGAAATCTAGATTTCGAGGGCGAAATCTCTTTTAAGGATGGGAGGATTGTAACACCCGTAACTTTTGGTAAGTAAAGGCCACCCGGGAGTTTTTCTAATTTATAAATGGCGAGATTCTTGGTGGGAAATTATTATTTAAAGTCCATTAGAGTATCGGGGGTATTAGCGTTGAAAAAGTCGAGTTTCGGAGATTGGTACGGGCTCGACTACAATGCCCGACGACTATGACAGTGTCATAGTCGCACCAGGCAAAGTCACAGCACGAAACAGAGGAGAGGCTAGAGTTGGCGACAATGACCAGCGACATTGCCATGGGCAATGTCGTATGGCAATGTCGCACCTGAGGTGCAACAGGCTGTCAAATACGGGTTTTTGGCTCATTCTTCATTTCTCACTTCTCCTTTTCACTCCCAACCCTCTCTAAACTCTCTCAAGAACACCTACCTTTATCTATGGTGATTTTGGATCATCTTTGGCTCAAATCCTTTGGTATTGTGGTGGTAAACCATCATCATGTGGTAGATTAAAAGCCTTGACCAATAACTCTCCATCTCCATCTTCATCTTCAACCTCAAGCTTCATTTTAGGGTTTTCTAGGTTTTCACCAAAACCTAAGTGGTAAGTTTATCCTCTCCATTTATAAACCTTATTTTAAGATATAAATGCTTCATTGGTGATATCCTAGTGTTTTATTACTCCAATTTCGGTTTGGAAGATTTTGGAGAAATTTGGGTAAAAAATTAGGGTTTTGGCCAAATGGAGGTTTTGATGTAAAGTGTTTGGGGATCGATTCTAAATGGTTGAATATGTTTATTAATGGGTGGAAACTTGTGAATCTAGGTTTTTGGGAAGTTTTGGATTGAGGATTCAAGTCTCTTCAAGGAAGCTCAAAGCGGGGTAAAATCTAGATTTAGCATAAATCTAGCAAGGTGAGTTCAAACTGATTTATGAAAACAATGTGCATGCCAAAATGTTCCTTTTAAAGTGTTTGTGATTTACATGAAATTGTTAACTGTTGATCACCTGATAAGTTTTACTTATTTGGAAGTGTTTAACTTTATAAACTTATAAAACACCTATCTTTGGTGAAAATGTTTCGATGACTTATTTACCTTAATAGGGAATATTTGGTGAAAATGCATTTTTATGATTGTTAGCATCACGCGTATTTTTGTATTGTGAAATGTTTTAAAAATACCAACGTGTGAGTCATGGCTTGGTCATTCCCAATCTTGCAAACATTTTTGAAGTTGTAAAGCCTTTTGGTTTTGGGAAAAGATGTAACTCAAATATTATATTGAGTAAACCGGTGATATTGGTATTTAAATGATTTATCGTACGAGTGTAAACCTCTTGAGTAATTGCCATTTAAATGTGTGTCATGGGACGTTTTGGAAAGAGTAAATGAGATTATAAACTTGTTTCGGAAAATGAGTTATCTCAACCTAAAGTATGTTGGAGTTTATTCATGTAGTTGGAGAATGTGTTTGCATAAATATTGGTCGTTGCATTTTATTGCATTTTGTGGAGCTTTGGGTGAGGGTTGCATTTATTGCACTTTATTTGGAGAATACATGTTTTGAGTGCGTGTGTCATTCGCTTGGAGTCATGTACTTTAGATTGTAAGACATTTGGATCCATAGGCATGTGAGTCAGTCATATTTAAGGATGAGGAGTCTTGATATTCTCACCTTGGGAATTATGTCGTGTTGGCATCGTTGTTGTCCCTGTTGTTTGGCGAAGATGAACCTTTATGGGTTGTACTTCGGGACCATGGGTCTTGGGACTGGATGTCTAATTCTTGTGCACGAGGGTTAGACGTCATGAGTTATCAAGTGAGGAGCTGAGGCTCCTATCTTGAATGCTAGGGAGTAGGCACTAGGGGTCGAATGAGTATCCTGAGGATGAAACTCCACTAGAGACCGATCATGCAATAAGATCGTGTATCCTTAAGGTGTCGCTCGACGGAGCAGGCAATGGGGGATACGGTGTTTTAGGACTTGAAATAAAGTTCGACTGGAGGTGTAGCTCGCCAGAGCAGGCAATACAGTTACGATATGAGGTGTAGTTCGGCAACGTGGCTTAACTTTGTGTTCTGCCACATACCACGAAATCGGGTCTCCCCCGTCACCGGAAGGTGTTATTTGGGTATTAAATGGTATTATTTTATTATCCATGTTTTCGGTGACGTTTTGTATATTTGGTTTTTATTCGTGATTTATAGGCCGAGTATTATGCTCTCCCGTGTTTAGGTATTTCGAGAAATAAAGTATTACCCGCAATTTCATAAAATGGGGTGTTTAATTACTATTTACGTTTTGGGTGAAGTTGGGGTTGAAGTTGTTTTACGAAAGAATGTTCATGTTGGATTGCTTGTTTTTTAAAGGTGTGCGATATTGGAAAATGAGTCGTTTAATGTTTATAGTAAATCATTTTGAAAGATAGTGATTTAAACTGTATTCTTACCTTTAACAAATACATGGGTTTCATGTTGAAAACTCTTGAACTCACTTAGGCATTAGCCTAACCTTTTTATTTGTCGGCATGTGCATCAGGTTCCGGTGGGGGAAATGGTTCTAGCGTTTCTGCGAAGTGATGAGTGCTAGATGTATGTGCAAGAGTGAGTGGCTTGGTAAAGTCTTCCGCAATAGCGTTGAGAAGAGCAACTTGTATTTGGGTTTAGTAACACCCGACCTTGAGTTAGTCTCTATGTAAGATTTCATTTGTTATGTTGGTGGAAAATTCTAGAATCGCATTTTAAGTATGGATTTGTCGCATGAAGTTTTATCCATTCCTTGAGGCATATTTATAAAATTTTAAATTAGTTGCTCTTTCCAAATTGAGGGTGTTACAAATTCCATTATTTTTAAGAAGGAATGACCAAATCCATATTTGAAGTAATTAATGGAATTTAATTCCATTCCATAGGTAACCAAACAGCAGGATGGAATTTGGTCAACGGAATTGACCATTCCAATTCCATCAGATTCCGGCGGAATCCTGCGAACCAAACGCCCCCTTAGAATTTAATTTTATTGTACAGATAATTTTAACCATCAATTGACTTTTTTATTGATCATGATGTTAATGCGGATCGATTTAGGTTCAACCCGAATCCCATGTATTGTTATAAACCAACTAATTTTGAATGTATTGGAACCAAAGTTAAGGGGTGTTTGGGATTGCCTATTTAAAGGGCCTTTTAGTTTATTCCATTGTGGCACTGGAGATAAGAATTTTTTGGTGTTTGGATGGAGAAAAAATAAAAGTGATTATAGCGGTGCCAAACCGGTGAAAAGAAGTTTTTCATAAATCATTTGGTTTTAACTTATCAACTTATTTGAAACAACTTGTAACTTTTTTGGTTATTTTATTTCTATAAGCAATCTTAAACACCCCTAAATAACAACTTGTTTGCTTATTACGTTTTGGTACCTAAATTTATTAAACATTTTCATTTCAACTTGAATGGGCTATTGGCCAAAGTAATAGATAAATGAGGGATTGATTGTGTAAATAAGTGAAAATAAAAGTTTTGGGGGGTTGTTTTGTCATTTACCAATTTTAGAGGACCTCTTGGTAAGAAAAATGCACGTTCAAAATTGAATGTAGGATTAAAGGAAAAAAACCATTTCATGGCAACAATTTACAGGGTTGTTGAGTGCATTTTGGTGCAAAAAATGAAGCAAATGGCACCTCATTCGCATCTTTGACTCGTTTTTAAGAAATCCTAGAAAGAGAGAGTGACAAGAATTTAGGTTTAGGTGAAGAAGAATAAGGATTTCATGTAGCAACAAATGTGTTTAGTTATGAGGCCTTAAGGCTGTGAATTTAGTCGTGTTGCATGTTACAAGTCTCACCATACAAAAAGAAGGGATAAAAACGAAGTAGAAATGGCATTAAACAACATGTTTATATGCAAAAGGTCACACATGCAACATCTGCCAATTATAAATGACCTTGGACGCAACTTGTGAAGATGTCTAGACGAAGATATAGTGAGCTTGTTGTTCACCAAGGAAGTGAAGCAATGTTGCAAGATATAATACATCTAAGACAAAATTAAGTGGAAACTTATGCAATTATACATGTGTTCATTATCGCCCTTAACAAGTAATACAACGGTAAAATACTAGAGTAAAACATCGAAGATTGTCCACAAGGATAAGTGTTTTAAGCAATTATACATGCATTATAGTTGTTGCAAATTTAACTTCAAAATTTACGAAGCACTCTTACGTGCAAATATATTTCAACTCTTAGTTTTTGTGTCAACAAAAATGTTGATAAAACATGTATGATCAAATATTTGGTTTTATAAATTTAACGTCCTTATGGCTTTGCATTGCGTTATTGCTTAACCATACTTTCTGATTCCAAGCTTGGCTAAAGAGATTGGAACATCTCGATTCGAAGATAAATGATTTTTTATTGACTTTTTCCGAGAGAGGTAAGATACGGTGAATCGGAAACAATTAATTAAAAATAAATTTTTTTTTATGGAACAAACATATCAATATGTGTGGATAATACCTTTCCTTCCACTTCCGGTTCATATGTCAATAGGGTTCAAACTTCTTTTTCCGAGGACAACAAAAAGGTTTCGTCGTGCGTAGGTTTTTCAAAGTGTTATATTATTAAGTGTAACACCCCTAAAATAAAGGTAAATTTAAACCTGAATATTGACATGGATAAATTTCTTAAAGCATTAAATCACCCAAGAATGAGGAAATGGTATATTGCTTACAACCCAAATATATGAAAAACTAATTAACATCCTACTAATCTAAAATAAGTTAAGCTTAGATTAAAAACGGGTGTCACTATCTTCTTCCAAAATATTTCCTGTCAAAAGAGTATATGCCCATATATCCAAAATTCTTTAGTCCCAAAATATGCCTCTATCAATAACCATCACTCCGTTCATGGCTTCGTGTTATTGTATTTTGTTTAGATCAAATAGTTTGACTTTGTATTGTAAGTTTTTGAGTGTTTCTCATATATATTTGCTTAGTTGTGTGAGAGTTTGTAAGTGAGTGACCATTGTGAGCGTTTTGTAATCTTGTGACCTTCAAGAGATATATGACACTATCGCTTTCTCTCGCTACTTTCTCTCTCTAGATCTTATACGAATTTGTGTGATTGATTGATTTGCTTGATTTAGTGGACTAACATTTGGTATCAGAGCAAACCAAAAATCATTCAGATTGTTAGATTTCACTTGATTAGATCGAATTTTCAGTTTTCACGAAGAACACGCACCCCGTTTTCACTGTTTGATCAAATTCAATTTTGTTAATCGATTTTTGGGTTTGAAAATGGTTCTACAATGATCGTTGGATGTAATAGGAACTTTCTTGTTTATAATTGATCACGTAATTTTCACTAAATCGATCTGAATTTTGAATTTTTTTGGAATTTTCTTGAAAAATATGTCGAACACTGTGTATAGAAATTGCAATGTCATTTTGATGTTTTTAGTCGATTCATTTTACAAAGTTTTGATCGAATCCGTGATTAACAGTGAAGAACACGCTAGATCCATAATTCGCGCAAGGGAAGAACACGCACATCACAAAACACACACGTCACAAAACACACACGTCTGAAAGAACGCGCATGATGAAGAGTTTTGGTATTTTCATGGTTTTTGCGAGTTTCTGTTCGATACACGCATAGTGTGCTCTGCGAGAAGTGGAAACGCGCAAATCAAGTTTTGCGAGTTTCGTGTTTGTTCTGCGAGTTTTGAGATCTGCGAGAAGTGGTTGGTTGCAAGTTTTGATTCTGCGAGTTCTTGTTTGATCAAAATTTTTCTAAGTGTTGAAACACGCAAAGGCATTGCGATAAGTTAAGAGATCAAAAATTTTCTAAGCGTTGGAACGCGCAAAGGTTTTGGGAGAAGAGTAGTCCGAAACGCGCACGTCTCTTCTTGCGTGAAGTTCAAACGTGCACACTTCGATCTGCGCGAAACTGTTACGCGCACAAGCCTATTTGCGCGAAGCTCATCAACAGTGATCTGCGAGTTTTAGTGTTTTGCGAGTTCTGAGTGTTAGAAACTTTTTCTGATCTTTTCAAGTGTTCATCCAAGTTTGACTCATCCAGTCAACGTTTTCTGAATATTTTGGGACGATCAATTCTATCAAGCTTATAATCAGTTTTTCTTCTCAATCAGCAAATATGTCTCGAGATTTGCTCAACATGGGTTCAAAGTCGAAGCCTCTGGTTCTATAAGCAGATGAATATCCTCAGTGGCGAAAGAGAATGATTAACTTCTTGAATAATCAAGACAAGAAGCTTATGAATTCTTTCACAAATGGACCTCATTTTCCTCATGTCACTGTAGCCAGGCACCCTGCAACAGATACAAGCCCAGAAATTCCTGAAAGATTAATTGCAAGAGACCCGATTCAGTACAACGACCTGGATAGAGAATTGGTGGAAAGAGATGCTCAGGCCTTGACTTTTCTGATAATGGCCATTCCAAATGACATCTTCAGTTGATAGTAGAGAGTCTGCAAAAGACATTTTGGATGAGCTTGAAAGGCAGTTTCAAGGTTCGGCAAAGTCCATCAAGACCAAGAGAAATCAAAGTATAAACGCGTATGAGGGTTTCAAAGCAAAAGAAGGGGAATCGTTGAGGGAAGCGTATAACAGGTACAACATCATTCTAAATGATTTGAGGAGAAATGGAGTTCAGAAATCCGAATCAGAGATCAACTATAAATTCATCAAGAATCTCCAGCCTGAATGGGACGTCTTGTTAGAGCAGAAATATGTTGGATACAAGACCATGAAGACTAGAGGTCAAAGTACAAGAAGTCAAAGCTTGAAAGTCAACTCTTATGGAAAGTCAAAGTCCTTGTTAATAAAGTCAAAGTCTTTGTATTTGTTTTTGTTTCCTTGTTATTAGCTGTGGGTATAAATTATTTGTATTTGTTTTTTTTAATAGATATATGACTAGAGATTAAGTTTGCATTTTTAGAGAGAGATTGTAGAGAGAGAAATACGTTTAGAGAGAGAAAGTAGCAAACAAATTGTAATTCTTTGTTTCTTGAATTGAAATCAAATCAGGTAGTGAATTCATCTTATTTGTGTTTGATTTGTTTGTGATTTAGAAACTTGATTTCAGGGACACACACGTCTATACAATACAAATGCAGATTAACAAAGACATGGACGAGGAGAAGCTGAATGACCTGTTTTGTGCTCTGAATCAGCATGAAGACAAAGTTAAAGAACATGCCGCAATCAACAAAGAGTTGCATCAGTTGAAAGACAAGCAGAAGAAAGTTGAGGATTCTTTAGCTTTGCTAGCACAGGGCAAGAGTAATTTGATCAAAGGAAGCTCAGTCTCTGCAAAGGCAACTAAGAAGAAAGCTTTGATGTCAAGCTTGATTGAGTCTTCTGAAAGTTCTGAGGAGGATATTCAAGAGGAATCTGAGGATGATGAGTTGACCGAATTCGCTGAGAAACTTGCTTTGTTGACTTCAAGCTTTTATAAGAAGTTAGGCAAAAAGAAGTTCTACAACAAGCCAAAGTATGATTCTTACAAGTCAAGCAAGTACAGAGGCAAGTTTGAGAAAGAGAAAGAGAAGAAAGAGGAGAAGAAAGAGGAAAAGAGAGAAGAGAAAGATAAAGAGAATTCTGACAAATGCTTTAATTGTGGAAAAGCTGGTCACTTTGTCAGAGATTGTCCAATCAAGAGAGTTAAAAATTACGAGTACTATGAAAAGAAAGCCCAGCTAGCCAAAGCAATGGAGAAAGGAAAGGGCTCTGAAAGCTGAGGAAGAGATCTGGTTTGAGTACTCCGATGATGATGAAAATGAAGAGGTCAAAGTTAATCCGACTCAGGTTCATTACAATCTGATGGCTTATTTGAACGAAGAGTCTGATTCTGAGGTAAACTCTCTTTCTGACAATTTTGAATGTTTCTCTGAAAATGAAGAAGTGTTGAACTTGATGTCTCAATTGAACTTAATGAACTCTGAATTTCAAAAGTTAAAAGAAAATTTTAAGCAACAAAAGAGTACAATTCAGGGACATCAAGATCAAGCTTTAATATATAAAACATTGGCAGCGGAAAGAGAAGAAAAGAAAAATATTTTGAAATTGGACAAAACTAACCTTCAAACTAAGATATCTGAATTACAAAAGGAAATAGTTTCATTGAAGGACAAAAATCTTGAATTAACACTGTAGTATGATATTGTGTTGAAAGACAGAACTGAAGCGTACACTAAGATCAAAGAGTTAGAGGACTTAAATTTCAAGCGAGGTCAGATAGAACAAACTTTAAAGATTTTAACGAAAAACCAAAAGGATACTCGTTTTTACAAGGAAAAACCTGGCTTAGGTCTTTCTGATGTGGATGTTTTAAAGAAAGCACCCGAAAACCTTTACAATTTCAAAAAGTCGAGTGATGATCCTGTTGTGATTATACCACACATCCTTGAGACTTTTGTCAAGTCAGAGACTTCTTTACCTGAGACTCCTAAGATGAAAAAGGAACAATCTGTGGAAGTTTATTCAGAAATACAAACTGATTCAGACACTCATGGTTTTAATTCTGTTAAATTTACATATGACGAATTGAATTCTTCTTATGAAAATAAAAAGAAAACATTCGTTGAATTTGAAAATCTTTTCTTAAAACAACCTGAGTCTTCTGAATCAAGTTCCAGTTCTGATACAATTGAAACAGTTATTACTTGTTCAATCAAAGGAGACAAAGATGAAGAAGTTCATTCTCAAAATTCGTCTGTTTCTGAAAATATTTCAAAATTCACTGACCTTGAGTATCAAACAACCTTGAAAACCATTTCTGATTTAGAAAGGCAGATTTCAGCTCTCAACATTCTCATTGTTGAACTAGAAGATGCTAATGAAAATTTTGGGATGGAATTAGACTCTAGTTTAATTCAAAATGAGGCTTTACAAAAGGAAATCAGAAATTTAGAATCCCAAATTTTCAAACTTTCAAAAGGTAAAGAGACTTGTGTTGACAAAGATACTCCAACTTCTGAAATTCAAAGTGCTAATGTTCAGTCTAATTCTTCAATAATAGATTCTTCAACTCCTATCATGAAATCAAATTTAAAGATTTTAAAATCTTCTGAAAAGGAGTTAAGTGTTAATGAGATAGGAGAGTGTTCTAAAACTTCTTCCTTCAATGTTTCTAACTCTGATTGTTCTACATATAGCAAAGTGAAGAAAGGAAGTTTCAAGAAGGCAAAGAAGTTGAAGGTTGACAAGGAGGTGAAAGTTCCTGATAATGTGGAATGTAATAGAGTAGTAAAAGCTTGTACTGTTGAATGTCAACGATGTTTGAATAAAACACAAACTCTTTCTCGAAATGAGTTGTTGACGCAAGCTGCTACGAAATTTCAATGTTCTTATTGTCATGAAAGTTCATTTTCTTTGAAACCTAAGTCTTCGAAGAAAAGAAAATCAGTACAGTTCAAAAACATGAAAACTTCTGCTCATTCCAAAGTTAATCAAAAAGCTGAAGTTTATTCTGTTAATGCTAAAAATAGAGATTTTAAAATGAACAAAATAGCTGATGTAAAATTTGTGTGGAAATGGATTCCTAAATCTGAAGTTAAAGCACAAACTTTACCGAAAGGACCCAGATTTGAATGGAGAATTAAAGGGTCATCAGCTGATTTAAAGAAGTTTAATGATACTAACAAGAAAGGACCCATATTTGAAGTATATCCTAGTCATGGTGGATGAATATTCAAGATATACTTGGTTAGAGTTCTTGAGACAAAAATTTGAAGCTCCAGATCTGATAATAAAATTCATCAAAAATATTCAAGTTCTTCTTCAAAGCCCAGTGCAACAATTACGAAGTGACAACGGTACCGAGTTCAAGAACGCAATGCTACAATCTTATCTTGACTTCGTTGGCATTTCTCACAACTTCTCGGCGGCAACGACACCTCAACAAAACGGTGTTGTTGAACGGAAGAACAAGACTTTGGTAGAAGCTGCTCAGACAATGCTCGCGTATTCTGATCTACCTTTGTTCCTTTGGGCTGAAGCAGTAGCAACTGCGTGTTTTACACAGAACAGGACAATCATTAATAAATGTTTAAATAAAACATCTTATGAAATTATTAATGGTAGAAAACCAACTGTTAAATTTTTTCGTGTGTTTGGCTGCAGATGCTATGTGCTAAATGATAGAGAGAACCTGTCAAAGTTTCAAGCCAAAGCTGATGAAGGGACATTCATTGGATACTCTCTTCAATCAAAAGCATGTAGGATCTACAATACTCGGACAAAAACAATTCTTAAGAGCATCAACGTCACCTTTGATGAATCAAAGACGAGGACTTCTGAACACAACAGTTCAGAACTCGTACCTACATACAAAGCTTCTACATCAAGGAGTGTAGAACCTGATCTGTAAAAGACTAAGAATTCTAAAATCCTTACTGAATCTGATCTTGACTTGTTATTTTTAGATGCTTTTAATGATATAATTGTTGAAGATAACAAGCAAGAAATTTTAATAAACACTGACACACTCACTACAAGTGCAGATATCTCAGGACCTTCTGAAGTAAATGGTAAAGCTTCCACAAGCCAAACTCAAGTGGTTTCTGAACATACTACACCAGACAACATATCTGAAATGGTTTCACCGTTGGTTGAACCAGCATCTACATCTGCTGTATCTGAAGAAAATCAGCCAGAAACTACAACTGAGGAAGCTACAACCAGTGCACAGTGTCCAACTGTAACAGAACCTGATCTACATGCAATTCACGATGAATTTGACAATTCAAATGATCAGACTGATATTGATGTCTTGCCAAGCACTCATTAATGGACCAAGAGTCACCCTCCAGAAAATATCATTGGAGATCCGAATGCAAAGGTGTCTACTAGATCTGCCACTGCATCTGCGTCTGTAAATTATTACATGTTCGTGAATTTCTTAAGCAACATGGAACCAAAGAAGCCGTTTGAAGCACTTAAAGATCCGAACTAGATTAATGCAATTCAAGACGAGCTCAATGAATTCAAAAGAAATGAAGTGTGGCGATTAGTACCAAGACCCAAAGACAAAACAATAGTTGGTACTAAGTGGGTTTTTCGGAATAAGAAAGATGAAGCGGGAATCATTGTTAGGAACAAAGCTCGGTTAGTCGCGAAAGGTTACAATAAACAAGAAGGTATTGATTACGACGAAACCTACGCACCCGTAACACGGATTGAAGCAATCAGAATCTTTCTTGCATATGCTGAACACAAGAATATTAAAGTCTACCAGATGGATGTAAAGTCTGCATTCCTGAACGGTATTCTACAAGAAGAAGTCTATGTGAGTCAGCCTGAAGGCTTTGTTGATCCAAAGTTTCCAGACCATGTGTACGTGCTCGACAAAGCGCTTTACGGATTAAAACAAGCACCCCGCGCATGGTATGAGACCCTATCAATTTACCTGACTAAGTCTGGATTCCGGAAAGGTATAATCGACACAACCTTGTTCTTAAAGAAAAAAGGTGAGGATTTAATACTGGTACAAATATATGTAGATGATATTATATTTGGTTCTACGAATCCTGAACTTTGTGATGAATTTTAAGACATTATGAAGAGTAGGTTTCAGATGTCAATGATGGGTGAGCTAAATTTTTTTTAGGCTTGCAAGTTAAACAAACCCCGGAAGGGATTTTCGTTAATCAAGCCAAATATATAAGATACATGTTGAAGAAATTTGACATGAACTCTTCTACACCCATGAAGACTCCCATGCAGTCTGGAAGTCTGTTAGATACTGATATTTCTGGAAAATCAGTTGACCAACGGACCTACAGAAGCATGATTGGATCTCTTCTCTATCTGACATCAAGTAAACTTGATATAATGTTTGCTACCTATTTTTGTGCTCAGTATCAAGCTATTCCTAAGGAATCTCACCTAGATGTTGTCAAAAGAATCTTCAGATACCTTAAAGGTACACCAAATCTGGGCCTTTGGTATCCGAAGGATTCTAGTTTTGAGCTAATTGCGTATACAAATGCAAACCATGCAGGTAATAAACTTGACAGAAAAGCACCTCTGGAGCATGCCAGTTTTTGGGAGACAAGTTAGTGAGTTGGTCTTCCACGAAATAGAACTGCGTATCAACCTCTACAGTTGAAGCAGAATATGTTGCATCTGCTAGTTGTTGCTCACAAATTATTATTCCTTAATTCCAAGTTCTAATTGCAATTAATCAATAACAACAAGATGAGAATCAATTAAACAATTAACCTGTTTTCAATTCAAATTAAGATTTCGATTACACGGTGAAGTTCTCTCTCTCTCTCTAAACTTTCTCTCTCTAGAATCTGTCTCGCGTACAATACCAACTTCTAACTTGTCACACGCTTACTTCCAACTACAACTAATGTCTTATCCCTATTTAAGACAAGGACACAACACGACAAAAACAAAATACAATTATAAGACTATGACTTTGACTTTATTACAAAGAGACTTTGACTTTTATGCTTGAGAGTTGACTTGAGCTTTGACTTGCTTGACTTTCTGTCTTCAGACTTTATGATCTTGTATCCAACAAATATATGCTCTAACAATCTCCCCCTTTGGATTCAAGATCATCTCTAAAAAAAATTTGCAATTCAATCTCCCTCTTTGACGAAGGTTACAAAATAATCTTCTCCTTTGATTGATCTTTAGCAACATAAGCACAATCTCTTTAAACTCAATAAAAATCTTCCTTCCTTTGATAAATTTGTCTTCAAAAACTTTTGTAATCTCCCCAAAGCCTGTCTTCAAGAACAGTAACAATCTCCCCACGGTTGTAAAAACCTCTTTCAGACTTCAGAAAGAAATTATCTTCAAATTCAGTTCAGTTTGCTTCAGCAAATTGTCTTCAAAGAAAATTTCAGTAAAATTCAGCAACCATTCTGAAATCTTTGAACTTTCTCTTTCAGCTTTCAACAATCTTTCTTCAAATTAACTGTCTTGACATAAACTTCTCCTTTAAGCTCCAACTTTTCTTTATCATATCCCACATTTCTTGATCACTTCTCCTCCTGTTTGATGATAGAAGCATAAAAATCATCAAAACTTTCTCAAGAAATGTCATTAACCTTTCTGGTCTGACCACTGATCTTTCACAAGAGCCTCTGATTATTTATCGATCCAAAAGATATTCATCCGAATCTTTGCAAATTCAGACAAACTATGAGAGTAACACCTGAATCAACAAATGAATCAGTTAATAATGCCTGTCAGTTACACAAAGTCAATGTGTGTAACAAATACACATTGGAAAGGAGTTTTTTGATGTTCACTCCCCCAGGTCTTCCATTTAATCATCGAATAACACAAGTTTATTCTATGAACGTTTAGACAGAAAAAAGAATTTCCTGTGTGTACGTGCTTGTCTTTGAAAGAATTAAGCACATGATGATTGCTTTTGTTAGGATCAAAATTGTGTAAACCATTAAGACGACAACAGTAATACACGGACTCAATTGTGCATGATCGAAGTGCGAAGGTGGGGCAGACTTCCTTCTTTTTCAATTTCCAGATTTTCCAAATGAAAACCAGATAGATTATGTGTTGCGTCCCCTTTAAAATTGAAACATCTTCTTGTTGAGAAGAAGATGAGTAGCTGGTGGGGATTAAAATCAAGAGTTGGCATGGGCTAGTTGCATGTTTCAATGATGTTCACGAAGAATTGTGAAACACCAGCAATGTGGCTGCTCAACTCAAAAAAAGTTGGTGCAGAGTTTGATATTCTTTTACTCTGTTCTCACACCCTCTTTCTTTTTAACATTAAGCTCGCTTCTAACCTAACTCTCTTTTTCATTTTACCTCATCACTCATACCCACACTCTGTTATTTTTGACTCCTCGCCTCTCGATCACTAAGGATTAACTTCTTGGGTAGGAAACACTGGTTAACGTGAATCCATAGAAGTTCTATGAAGTTCTCACACAATGAACCCATGTAATCCTAAAAGAACATGTTGCTCAACTGGTTTAACTTTTCAGTTAAAGCATAAAAAATACATGTCAGATGTTTGTATGCTCATAAAGATAATCATGAAGATTTGAGCATGTTAAACATTTAAGAAATTTCAAACAAGTATATTGAAATGAATGAAATGAATACAAGAAACTTGTTTGAAAATCTGAAACTATATGATAAAGATCAATATCTGAATGATTTATCATGAAAAGCTTAGGTCAGTAAAAATTGGAATTTGTCTATACGAATTAAAATATAGATAAGTCTTGAAAGAAACGTTTTGAAATGAAATCAATGCACAAACTTTGAATATCAAGCGGGGTGTCTTACCATCGAAAATATGTTTCAATATGAGACATGGTAAGAACATTTCCAACAAAAATTGTTAACCGGTGTATATGAATACTTGAAAGTATATGGAAAAGATAATACGCAAGTATGTATCTTTGGAAACACACAATTTGTATATCAATTAAGCATATGTAAAATGAAAACATTTAAAATCACACTTCTAAATTCATGAAATCTGTTTTGAGAATAAGAAGTGGTTTGAGCATTTAAGAATATGTTTTCATATCTGAAAGTTGTCCTTCGTTCAGACACTTATGAGATTAAGATTAGAAATAAACCTTTTTCTCAGTATTAAATCTCATCAAGTGATCTCTAAGTCATATTAGATATGATTGTTTAAGCTCCCTCTCAAATCTGCAACAGTCAAAAAGTCTGTCACAGTACAAAGCTTTATTCACAAAAAATTTATTGAAAAGTAAAGACATAAAACAATAAAACGTTTAAAGTACACGTTCTGATCAGGTCTAATCAGAAATCATATTTCATACTCCTTATCTCTTACTCCCCCTGAAATTATGCATCAGAAAATATATCAGTAATAAACATATGCAAAATTTATTAACTCCCCCTCAAATGTAGATTCCCTTATCATCTTCTCACACTCCCCCTAAGATCATAAACAAACTTAAGTGCAAATATCTTTCAGATTAAAAATAAAGAAATGAAGAAAAATAACAATAACAGAACTTTAAGAGGTAATCACAGATTAAGTCTTGAGATTTAACATACCAAGTTTTGAAATGAGAAAATTAAATCTCTTTTCATCAAGATGCTTGGTAAATAAATCAGCAAGTTGGTAATCAGTGTTTACAAAATAAAGTTCGATTGTACCTTTTTCTACATTGTCTTTGATAAAATGATATCTGACGTCGATGTGTTTGGTCTTGGTATGTTGAACAGGATTCGCGGATATGGCAATCGCGCTCTTTGAATCACAGTAGATCGGGATCTTGTTATATTTGAAGCCATAGTCTCGGAGTTGTGTTCTCATCCACAACACTTGAGAACAGCAGCTCGCCGCAGCGACGTACTCTGCCTCCACTGTTGATGTAGATACACAAAGTTGTTTCTTTGAATCCCAACTCACGAGTTTATCGCCCAGAAATTGTATGTGTCCCGACGTACTTTTCCTGTCAAGCATACAACCTGCATGGTCTGCATCTGAATTTACTGTCAGTTCAAAACCTGTATCCTTAGGATACCACAGACCAAGATCTGCAGTGCCCTTCAGATATCTAAAAATACGTTTAACTGTAGACAAATGGGATTCTTTTGGAGAAGCCTGATATCAAGCACATAGACATGTAGAGAACATTATATCTGGCTTACTAGATGTTAAATACATTAAAGAACCAATCATACCTCGGTAGGTTCTAACATCGACAACTTTTCCCGAAGGATCAGTGCCAATCTTAGTTTCAGGTGCCATCGGGGTTCCAATAGGTGTATAATTTTCCATTTTAAATTTTCTAAGAATATCGAAAATGTACTTAGCTTGATTGATAAAAATCCCCGTTGAAAATTGTTTGACTTGTAATCCGAGAAAGAAATTCATCTCTCCCATCATACTCATATGAAATCTTGACACCATAAGGTTAGAGAAATTCTTACAGTACTTTGGATTTGTTGAGCCAAATATGATATCATCCACATATATCTGAATTAAAATGATATCGGCTTTTTCCTTTTTGATAAAAAGAGTAGTATCGATTTTACCTTTCGAGAAACCAGACTTGACTAGGAATTTAGATAAGACTTCATACCAGGCTCGAGGGGCTTGCTTCAGACCATAAAGAGCTTTGTCTAGAATGTATACGTGATTCGGTTTCTCTAGATTGACAAAGCCTTCAGGCTGAGAGACGTAGACTTCTTCCTTTAAGATGCCATTTAGAAAGGCAGTCTTCACATCCATTTGGTAGACGGTGAAGTTCTTGTCTGCGACATATGCTAGAAACATCCTTATAGCTTCGATGCGAGCCACTGGAGCATAAGTCTCGTCATAGTCAATACCTTCCTCTTGCCTATATCCTTTAGCCACTAGTCTTGCTTTCTTTCTGATAACGATACCATCTTCTTCTTTCTTGTTCTTGAAAACCCATTTTGTGCCAATTATAGTTTTACCTTCAGGCTTAGGCACTAGTCTTCAGAATTTGAGTGCTTCAAACTGATTCAACTCTTCTTGCATCGCAGTTACCCATTCCGAGTCGGCTAGAGCTTCAGATATGCGTGTTGGCTCTACCTTGCTCAGGAATGAGTCATGCATACATTGATTAAGTGTAGCAGACCTAGTTTGCACCGGTTTAGATGGATATCCTATGATCTGATGTATCGGGTGCTCTTTGGTCCACCTATGTTCACGAGGGAGTGGATTTGATGTAGATTGATCACGATTTTCATCTAAAAATCCACTTTCAGCTTCATCAGTTTGTTCAATATTTGGTAGGGGTGCAGTTGAAGTATTCTGTGCAGAAGCTTCAGTTGGTTGGACATTTGCTGTCTGTTGAGTAGTCCTTACAGTGCATCCATCTGACTCAACAACTTCTGGCTCTTCATGAATGTTCACAGCTTCAACTATTGGATTAGGCATTTGAATTGGAATCTCTTGCTAAACCGGGGAATTTGATTAAGTAGATATCTCTAAAGTGGTTGGATGATTATCCCTTAAATCTTCCAATCTGTCAACCACAACAGATTTAGTCACTTTAGTACCAAGAAATTCATCATAAAACAATTGAAACAATAAATTTAAATCAGATAAATGAGAATTAGACGATGACGCTTCATCTGATTTCTTATCTGTTGGGAACTGAAGAATTCATCAAGTATGGTTAATGCTGCTGGTTCAAAGTTACTACTGCTAGAAGACTTAAAGGTTAATACTGCTGAGTGTTACTACTGCTAGTAGAATTAATACTGCTAGTCAAAGTTAGTGCTGCTTGAACAAAGTTAGTACTGCTTAGCTAGTTAGTACTGCTAGTGGTTAGTGCTGCTTGGTAGTTAATGCTGCTAGAAGAAATTAATGCTGCTGAGCATAGTTAGTGCTGCTTATGACTTGGAGATCCGAATGAAAAGGATTACAGCTGGAAAGAATAAAGATATTCATGGAAGGCTTAAAGATAATGATGGAAGATATTCTGAAGATATTTTATTAATTGTAATTAGCTTTTATCTTCAGTACATATATATTGTATAGTTAAGATAGTGAAAGTGTGAGATTAATTCATTCATTCTAAGTGTTAGTTCTAGAGAGAAAATCAACCTCAAGGCATAGATCCTAATTCTAGAGAAGTAGAATTCGTATTGGTGAGCCTGTTCATCAATATTGAGGTTGTTTGTTTAATCTTGTAACTTCAAGCATTCAATACAAGTTTACAAGTTGTTGATTATATACTGTTTTGGTTTACTGTTTTATTGAATATCAAAGTGTTATTCCGCAAACTTCTTTGATATTAGTTTCTGAGAATTTATTCTTGTTGAGAATTCGATCCTGACAAGTGGTATCAGAGCCAAACTCTCTCAGAAACATCTATTCATCATGGAAAATCTTACAGAATCAAGCAGTACTTTGGTCTCTAAGGTTCCAATGCTCAAACCCAGTGGGTTTGACATGTGGAAGATCAGAATCAGACAATATATTCTTCTTACTGACTACTCAATGTGGGATATCATTGAGAATGGTCCTTCTGAAGCTGGAAGGATAGGAGTAGATGGGAAAAGTCCTCCACCAAAGACAGATGGTGAGAGGAAGATCAGACAGACAGAGATGAAGGCCTTGAGCACTCTGCTCTTGGCCATCCCCAATGAATATCAACATCAATTTTGCAACTGCACTGATGCTCAGATTCTCTGGAATGCTCTAGAGAAAAGATTTGCTGGAACTAAAAGCATCAAAAGAAATCAAAGAGATGTTCTAAAGCAGCAGTATGAGAACTTCACTTCCTCAAAGAATGAGTCTATGACTCAAACTTTTGATAGGTTCAACAAACTCATAGGTGAACTGGCTACTGTAGGAGTAAAGATGGAACAAGATGATATCAACAGAAAGTTCGTCAGATCTCTTGGGGATGAATGGACTATGTACACTGTCTCATATAGACAGAGTGACAATCTGGAAGAGAAAGAACTTGATGATCTATACAATGATCTAAGAGTTTTTGAAACTGAGGTAGAAACCAAGAAGAAGCCCTCTGGTTATATCCACAATGCTGCACTTCTCTCAGCATCCATTGATACTACTGCCAACCCTGAAGCAGTTAGTACTGCCAGTGGAGTAAGTTCAGAAAAAGGCACTGAAACTATCTTTGAAGCCTTTTTGTCCAGTCATAGCAACAATTCTTTGATTAATGATGATCTGGATCAAATTCACCCTGATGACCTGGAGGAGATGGATATTAAATGGCAGATGGCCATGTTATCAATGAGGGTGAAGAAGTTCATTAAAAGAACAGGAAGGAATAACTTCTCTCAAAGAAGAGAAGATGGAGCTGGTTTTGACAAGACCAAGGTGGAATGTTATAAGTGTCACATGAAAGGACACTTTGCTAGAGAATGCAGGAGTGATGTTCCAAACAACAACCACCAACAAGCTCAGAATGGAGGCTACAATCAAAACAAGAATCCTGCTCAAGCCCTTGTTTCTCAACAAGGAATGGGATTTGACTGGGGTGATCAAGCTGAGGAAGCCATTCAGAATCAAGCTCTTATGGCAGAAGTGTCTGATCTTCCCTCTGAGGTAATTTCTAATCTTTGTACTAAATCTTGCATTGACACTGTCACAAGATACAGGGATCACAATCAAAGTATGTGTGATGACCTCAAAAGATTAGAAAAGGACAGAAGAGAGTATGTGTTGATAGTAGAGAGATTTGAAGAGCAAATCAAAGGCTTTCAAGCTAATGAACTTCAACACTCTTATGACACAAACTATTGGAAGTGGGAAAAGAATGAGTTAGAGATCAAACTGTCTAAATCCTTAGAAGAGAGTGATAGGCTGAAAGAGGAACTGTCTAAAGTTAAACTTGACATAGAAAAGTTTTCATATGCTTCAAAAGCAATGGATTCTCTTCTAAAGGCTCAGATTCATGACAAGATGAAGCCTGGTATTGGATACAACAATACACCTCCTCCTTACAACAACAATTATATCTCTCCTACTTCAGACTTGTTAGAAACCAAGGAGAAAAAGGACTTATCTGAGAAAGCCTTTAAGATAGATCCTTTGGATGAAGTAGTAATTAAGGATTTAACTGAGAAAGAAGCCAGTGAGTATAGGGATAATGATGTGAGTAAAAAGATACTATTAGAAAACAATATTATCACCAATGAGGGATGTGGGAAAATCTGGGTCAAGTCCAAGGAGATAGAGAAAACAAAAGGAAAGGATAACAAGGTCCATTACAAACAAACCACAGTTGTGAATCCTGGATCTTGTAAACAGTGTGCTTGCAATACAACTAAGAGCCTAAATTCTGGTATAAAAAGAGGTAATCAAAGAAACTGGAATAATTAATGGGCTCAGAAACAAGGAGTTGATCTGAATAAAATCAATAGACCAAAACCTTGTTTCATATGTGTCAAGTTGAATCATTTGGCTAAAAATTGCTTCTTTAATCCTATTAACCAACAGATGACCTTTCAAAGATTTGTGCAAAAACCTGTTGGTTATAGGAAGGCTGGAAAGAAACATGTGATAAAGAAACATGGTGAAAGGAAAGGCCCCATGAAGAAAAAGATTTTAAAAGAAAGTGTCAAAATGTGGGTGCCTAGAAGCACTAAAACTGTTAGTACTGCTGACAGGGTTAGAAGCACTAAAACTGTTAGTACTGCTAACATGGTTACTGCTGCTACCTGTGTTAGTACTGCTGAAAATATTAATGCTGCTAATACTGTTAGTACCTCTTCAAAGGTTAATACTGCCAACACAGTTACTGCTGCTAACACAGTTACTACTTCTAACAAGGTTAGTACTGCTAAGCATGCAAGTGCTGCTAAGGCAGTTAGTACTTCTAAAACCAGTATTGCTTCTAGCAAAAATATTTCCAAGCCTATTATTGTGACAAAATACTCCAAGCATGAGGAATCAAACTTTAAAAATCATGTCAAGAAAGAATGCAAGTATTTTGATGAGAAAGGGGTACCCAAGACCACTTTGGCTTGGGTTCCTAATTCATACTAACTGATCTATCTTATGTGCAGGGCAACAAACAGCTCAAGGGAAAGAGCATATGGCATGTTGATAGTGGTTGCTCTAGGCACATGACAGGCAACATGTCATGCCTTCAGGATTTCAAGCATATCAATGGAGGACATGTTGCATTTGGAGATAATCTTACTGGTGGTAAGATAAGTGGAAAAGGTAATGTCACCAAAGGTAAGATGACATTTGAGGATGTCTATTATGTTGATCAATTAAAGTACAACCTGTTAAGTGTATCACAGGTATGTGACAAACAACATAGTATATTGTTTACAAATACTGAGTGTATAATCCTTGCTCCAGGGTTCAAGGTAGTTGATGAAAGCATGATACTACTTAGAACTCCAAGAAAGGACAATGTTTACTGTCTAGATATGGACAATGTTGATAGTGATTCATCTATAAATTATCTTGTTTCAAAAGCTTCAGTAGATGAATCCTCTCTATGGCACAGAAGGATGTGTCACATGAATTTCAAGACTATGAACAAACTTGTTAAAAACAACCTTGTAAGAGGTTTACCTTCAAAAGTCTTTTCATGTGATGATCATTGTGTTACTTGTCTTAAAGGCAAACAACACAAAACTTCTCATAAGACCAAAGAGTTAAATTCTGTTTCTTCTTGTCTCCAGTTACTGCATATGGATCTGTTTGGTCCTACAAATGTTATGAGTATAGGCAAGAAATCTTACAGCTTGGTTATTGTTGATGATTACTCCAGATTTACTTGGGTATATTTTCTAAGGACTAAGGATGAGACAAGTGGACTTATCAAATCCTTTATTCTAAGAATTGAAAACCAAACTAATCAAAGAGTAAAAGTCATTAGAACAGATAATGGAACTGAATTCAAAAATCTTGATCTAAACACCTTTTGTGAAGAAAAAGGCATTGAGAGACAATATAGTGCTCCTAGGACTCCTCAACAGAATGGTGTTACTGAAAGGAGAAATAGGACACTAATAGAGGCTGCTAGATCTCTGTTGGCTGATTCAAAATTGCCAATTACCTTCTGGGCTGAAGCAGTTAATACTGCTTGTTATGTCCAAAACAGAGTTCTAGTGGTCAAGCAAAAGAACAAGACCCCATATGAGCTTTTAAATAAAAGAAAACCTTTTATTGGTTTCTTCAAACCTTTTGGGTGTCCTTGTACAATTCTCAATACCAAATCTCACTTAGGTAAGTTTGATAGCAAAGCAGATGATGGATTTCTTGTTGGATATTCATCTCAGAGTAAGGCTTACAGAGTTTTTAACTCTTCTTCCAGAATAATTGAAGAAAGTGACAATGTCAAATGCAATGAGAACACACCAATTCCAATTGGGTCTGGTCCTCAGTGGCTATTTGACATTGACTCACTAACTAATTCTTTTGGTTTCAGTAGTGATGATTATACAGGAACAGGAAGTGGAGGATCAGGGACTACACAAGTCTCAGAAAGTATATCTAAATCTGTGATATTTCCCATACCCACAGTGAATTTTGTTGAAGACTGTGAAAAGGAATCATCTACTGGACCAAGTCAGAGTGAAGAAGAAACTAGAGATGAGGAGACTCAAGAAAATAAAGAATCAGAAGTGTCATCTGAAAACACTTTAGTTGAGTTGCATGACTCTAATCTAGAGGCTGGACTGAATGAAGAACCTAGTCATAACACCAGAGTTCAAAAGAATCATCCTCCACAGCTGGTAATAGGAGATATCTCTTCTCCTATGATGACTAGACATCAAAGCAGGCTTCAAGAAATGCAAGATCAACAGCATACAGTGCTTTCTTGTTTTCTATCCCAGCTTGAGCCTAAAAAGGCACATGATGCTATGAAAGAATCTAGCTGGATAGAAGCAATGCAAGAAGAACTGTTACAGTTCAAGCTACAAGATGTATGGGATCTAGTAGACCTTCCTAAAGGTCACAGAGCAATTGGCACAAAGTGGATTTTCAGAAACAAGAGAGATGAAAGAGGTATTGTCATAAGGAACAAAGCAAGGCTGGTGGCTCAAGGATATACTCAAGAAGAGGGTATAGATTATGAAGAAGTTTTTGCACCTGTGGCTAGGATAGAAGCAATCAGACTATTCCTAGCCTATGCTTCTTACATGAACTTCAAAGTCTATCAAATGGATGTAAAAAGTGCTTTTCTCTATGGCTCAATTGAAGAAGAGGTATATGTCTGTCAACCACCAGGGTTTGAAAACCCAAGCTATCCAGACAGGGTATACAAATTGAAGAAAGGTCTTTATGGACTGCATCAAGCTCCAAGAGCATGGTATGACACTCTGTCATCCTATCTCTTGAAAAATGACTTTGAAAGAGGAGTCATTGATAAGACTCTATTTATCAAGAGAAAGAAGAAGGATATCTTGCTGGTCCAAATCTATGTTGATGACATTATCTTTGGCTCTACAAGAGACAACATGTGCAAGGAGTTTGAGGATCTAATGCATCAAAGGTTCAAAATGAGTTCCATGGGGGAACTTACTTTCTTCCTTGGACTCCAAGTTCAACAGAAGTCAGATGGCATCTTCATCTGTCAATCCAAGTATGTGCAGGACATTCTAACCAAGTTTGGTTTCTCAGAGTCAAAACCTGCCAGCACACCTATGGAAACACACAAGCAGATAACAGCAGATCTTGAGGGGGAGGATATGGATGTGCATCATTATAGATCCATGATTGGCTCTCTCATGTATCTCACAGCATCAAGGCCAGATATAATGTTTCCAGTCTGTGTGTGTGCAAGATTCCAAGTTAGGCCAAAGCAATCTCACTATCAAGCTGTTAAGAGGATATTCAGATATCTCAAAGGGCAACCCAGATTGGGACTTTGGTATCCTCATGACTCATCCTTTGACCTACTTGCATACTCAGATAGTGATCTAGGTGGAGCAAACTTGGACAGAAAATCTACTTCTGGAGGATGTCAGTTTTTTGGTGCTAGACTAGTTTCATGGCAGTGCAAGAAACAAACCACAGTGTCCACATCTACAACAGAGGCAGAGTACATAACAGCTGCAAGTTGCTGTTCTCAAGTCTTATGGATTCAGAATCAAATGTTGGACTATGGGGTAACCTTTCTACACACTCCCATTTTTATTGATAATAGCAGTGCTATCAGCATTGTGAATAATCCTGTCAAGCACTCTAAGACAAAGCACATTGAGATCAGGTATCACTTCATAAGAGACTGTAATGAAAAGAAACTTATTCAAGTTGTAAAAGTTCACACTGATAATCAGTTTGCTGATCTATTCACTAAATCTTTTGATGTAGGTAGATTCACCTTCTTGGTAACAAGTGTGGGAATGATCAACTCTGAATAAGCCCCTTCTTAAAAAAATTGACTCTATACCTGTATATTGTTTATTCTTGGTGTTACTAATCTTCTTTTTCAGGATATGCATAGCAGTACTCACGGTTTTGCAAGTTTAAAGGAGTATTTCAGTTAATACTGCTAGTAGTTAATACTGCTAGTAGTTAATACTTCTTTCAGTTAATACTGCTAGTAGTTAATACTGCTTTCAGTTAATACTGCTAGTAGTTAATACTGCTTTCAGTTAATACTGCTAGTAGTTAATACTGCTAGTAGTTAATACTGCTAGTAGTTAATACTGCTTTCAGTTAATACTGCTAGTAGTTAATATTGCTTTCAGTTAATACTGCTAGTAGTTAATACTGCTAGTAGTTAATACTGCTAGTAGTTAATACTGCTTTCAGTTAATACTGCTAGTAGTTAATACTGATTTCAGTTAATACTGCTAGTAGTTAATACTGCTCTAGGTTAATACTGCTTATGTTCCGAATACTATAAATACTCTTTGCCCGCCTAAAAGCTTATAACGACTCTCTGCATACTATTCATTTGTGCTCTAAACCCTTTCTCTCTCAAGTTCGAAGCTTTCAGGCACGTTGTTCACTAAGATCAATGGCATCCATGGCATTCATCGACGAACACAATGAGATCGCGATGCTACAAAAGCCAAAGCAAGCTGCAGGATTTCATCAGATTGTGGATTTCCTCAAGTCAAGCCATATTGCTCATGCTCTTACTGTATCTCCTACAATCTATATCGAGCATCAAAGGCAGTTCTGGGCTAATGCCACCATTGTTGCTGAGAATGGTGTGCTAATGATCAAGACAAGAATCTGTGAACAATCACTAACAGTTACTGAAGAGGTTATTCGCATCAGTCTACGTCTAGACGATGCCTCTGGTATAACTTCTATCCCAAACGATGAACTGTTCTCCAATCTTACAAGAATGGGGTATGGAGGCTCATTGGGTGTATTCAAATTCTCAAAAGCCAAATTTTCACCCCAATGGCGTTTCTTTGTCCATACTCTTATGCACTGTATCTCCAAAAAGACTACTGGATGGAGTGAGTTCAGCAGAACCATTGCTTATGCTTTGGTGTGCTTGGCCACTGCCAGAAAGTATAACTTTTCTAAAATGATTTTCAGTGATCTTGTCTCAAACATGGGAAACAAAAAGAGCTTCTTTATGTACCCCAGGTTTGTCCAAGAAGTTATTACTCATGAATTGACGGATATACCACAACCTGTTGGGGTATATGTACCTAAACCCCCCAAAGGCAAGGTTTTCTCAAATATGAGAAGATCTGCTGGGGACTCGGAAGGAGTTGACACCTCATTGTTCTCTACAATGATGGTGGTGTCCCAAACCAATGAAGGTATGGTAGCAGGGTCAAGGCCCCCATTAGACCAACCCACTGCTAGCCAATCCCAACCTTCCATCTCTACATCAATTCCTCAGTCTCTTCTTGACAAACCAACTTCACCAATCACCCAAACTTATCAAAGAAAACAGGTAAAGAAGGCTCCTTCCCTTCTTGTACCATCACCCACTCAACCTTTAAGCCCTCTATTGGAGCATTCTCCAGTAGAGAATATCCAAAGGGAATCCACAAGGGTGTCTCCCAACCCAAAGGAGGCGCTCTCTGAGGAGGAGGTAGAGCATATGGGTACTGAGGCTGCCACTACTTCTGCTAGCACAGAGAAGGACAGTGGTACCATAAATAAGACCTCACCCATGGCAACTTTGAATGAGCAATCATTCAAAGGTCCCTGGTGCCAAGAAACCAAGGGGGTGGATAGTGCTTCTGCTAGGCAGAAGACTTTCACTACAAAAAGATCCAATGATCCTTCAAAAGAGGGTAACACTTCTGGAAAGGGTGAGGACAGATATACTTACTATGAATTGATGGAAACAATGGGGAACATCAATCAAGATGTTCTCAAACAAGGCAAAGAAATTGAAGAAATGAAGCTGGTCATTCTGTCACAACAAGTACAGATTGCTAAGCTGAAGAAGTTGGTGATCAGTCTGGTACAGAGGAAGAAGAGAAAGCAATTCCAACTAAGGAGAAGGAAAACTGAGAATGATGCTCCCAAAAAGGGGGAGATCAACATGGAAGAAGCCACAAGAGAGGGGGACCTTGATGGAGAGAAATTTGATGTTGAGGGGGAGCACGAAGCAGAAACAGAAAGAGATTCAGTGCCAATAGAAACACAAGAAGCAGCAGAAACGGTTACTACTGCTGACATAAATAAAGCAGCAGAAACAATGAAAGAAGTATTAACAGATCTTGAGATTGCAGAAACCTTACTTAAAGCCAAGAATGATACTTCCAAGGTTACTTCAAAGACCAAAGGAGTAATCATCAAAGATCAAGGTGAAGTGATCAAGAAAGATAATAGCAAGAAGGCAATGAACAAAGACAAAGGAAAAGCAAAAATGGTGGAATCTGATCAACCAATCAAAAAGCAAAGGTTGGTTGAATCAGATGAAGCCTTAGCTAGAAAGATGCAAGATGACATTGAAGAGGAAGAAAGAGTTCAGATGGAAAAGGACAGGGAAATGGCAAAAGCTCTAGCTGCTGAACTGAATGAAGCTTATCAACTGAGTCTGGCAACTGAAATTGCACAGAAGAAAGCTGCAACTATGAAGAAATCAGTGGTAGTAAAAGCAACTACAAAGAAGAGAAAACTCTCAAAGACATTCCTAGGTACCCAAGAGAGAAACAAGATGATTATATTTCTCAAAGGTGCTGTAGGAGTCAAAAAGGAGATGTTCTCCAAAATGTCTTTTGAGAAGATTAAAGAGCTGTATGATTCAGAGATGTTAAAGCTGCAGAGGAATGAAACTGCAAGGGTGGAGATGGAGAAGAGGATGAAAGAAAGTAATGATCTTCTGATACAAAAGCCCTTTCCAGATGAGCAGGAAACACCATCAAAGAAAGAAGCTACTCTGGGTGAAAGTCTAAGGACTTTAAAGAGAACCAAGATGATGGCAAGGAAAAAGTCAACTAAGAAGCCTAGAGTATATGAAGGAGAGGATGAGAAAGTTGCTGAAGAAGAAGGGGCACCTGAGTCATCTAAACAGAAAGAGCCATCAAACACAGATGATGTAAATTTGTATATGGTAGTGATGGACAAAGTGCCTGAACCAATTTCAGCAGAACCTGTAGGAGTTAAGCCTCCTGAGGTCATTCTCTGGGATACATTGACAGTGGATGGAAAGGAATACATAAGGCTAAAAAGGAAGGATGAAAAGTATGAGGTGTTCAATACTTGGGCAAAGATTGTAAGAACATGCTCTAGGTCAGATCTTGAAGAGATGTTTGAGATAGGAATGAAGTTGTATGCAGATATACTGAAGGCTCCAGGGATTTCAATTACAAAACTGGTAATGGAGTATCTGTGTATGATGTTCAAACCTGAAGAAGTAGAGCATGTGATCAAGAATGTATTCAAGTCAGTCAACAGTTGGACTCTATATGAAATTAGTGGAGTATATACAGTGACTTTGGATTTAAATCACACTGAATACTTCCTAGTGGATAGAGTGTACAATCATAGCAGATTGAAGCTTCATGCCATGCTGAAGAAAAAGTTAAGATGTGTTCCAGATTCAGAAATGGCTAAATACTTGATTCAAAGAACAATTAATCAGAGTTTGGGATTGGATGCAAACACTGGAATTTAGGCCATGATAGAGTTTTGGGAGCATCTTGAAGAAAATTTGAAGAACTTGACTTCTCTTCCTAAAAGTCAAGTTAGGGGGAGATTGTTGGGAACTGAAGAATTCATCAAGTATGGTTAATGCTGCTGGTTCAAAGTTACTACTGCTAGAAGACTTAAAGGTTAATACTGCTGAGTGTTACTACTGCTAGTAGAATTAATACTGCTAGTCAAAGTTAGTGCTGCTTGAACAAAGTTAGTACTGCTTAGCTAGTTAGTACTGCTAGTGGTTAGTGCTGCTTGGTAGTTAATGCTGCTAGAAGAAATTAATGCTGCTGAGCATAGTTAGTGCTGCTTATGACTTGAAGATCCGAATGAAAAGGATTACAGCTGGAAAGAATAAAGATATTCATGGAAGGCTTAAAGATAATGATGGAAGATATTCTGAAGATATTTTATTAATTGTAATTAGCTTTTATCTTCAGTATATATATTGTATAGTTAAGATAGTGAAAGTGTGAGATTAATTCATTCATTCTAAGTGTTAGTTCTAGAGAGAAAATCAACCTCAAGGCATAGATCCTAATTCTAGAGAAGTAGAATTCGTATTGGTGAGCCTGTTCATCAATATTGAGGTTGTTTGTTTAATCTTGTAACTTCAAGCATTCAATACAAGTTTACAAGTTGTTGATTATATACTGTTTTGGTTTACTGTTTTATTGAATATCAAAGTGTTATTCCGCAAACTTCTTTGATATTAGTTTCTGAGAATTTATTCTTGTTGAGAATTCGATCCTGACATTATCAGTAGGCACAGGTTCTGGACTGATTTGCCCAGAAACTAGTACACCAGTAATAACGGGTTCTGAACTGTCTTAAACAGAAGCCATCTCCTCATCGAATGTAACGTTGACACTCTCAACTACTATCTTGGACTTTTTCAGGTAGACTCTGTAGGCTGAAGACGTTTGAGAGTAGCCGATAAAGATGCCTTCGGCTGCCTTCGGACTGAACTTGTTTAAGTTCTCCTTGTCATTCAGTACAAAGCACCTGCATCCAAAAATATGGAAATGTTTAATGCTAGGTGTACGATTATTGATTAAAGCATATGGTGTTTTACCAAAACGGCGGTGGATTATAGAACGATTATGTGTATAGCAGGTAGTCGACACAACTTCAGCCCATAGAAATAGAGGTAGATCTGATTGACTCAGCATAGTTTGAGCGGCCTCGACTAGCGTTCTGTTACGTCTCTCTACGACTCCGTTCTGTTTAGGCGTTCTGGCAGCAGAAAATTGATGTGTTATCCCGACCGATTCGAGATAATCTTCTACAGTTCTGTTCTTGAATTCTGTGCCATTATCTGTACGAAGAAGCTTGACTGTCTTTTGCAGATTCACTTGAGTAGTCTTAAAAAATGTGATGATGACTTCGGGCGTCTCATCCTTTGTTCTCAGAAATTTGACCCAAGTGTACCGCGAGTAATCGTCCACAATCACTAGAACGTATTTTCTTGCCGTTTATGCTTTGAGTACGCATTGGACCGTAGAGATCCATATGCAGTAACTCTAAGGTAGAACTTGTACTTAGCTCAGGCTTTGGCTTATGAGCGGCTCTCTTCATCTTGCCTTTCTCACACGCTGCACAAAGATGTTATTTAACGTATTTGAGCTATAGAAGTCCTTTAACTAAATTTCCCGTGACCAGCTTGTTGATGTAACGAAAATTCAGGTGAGAAAGCCTTCGATGCCATAACCAACTTTGTTGCAGCGAGGCTTTTGACAGTAGACACACCTCATTGTCAATCTTGACTTTTGACAGATTAATCGTGTAGAGGTTTGACTTTCTAGTGCCGACCAAGAGTTCTTTACCGTCTTCAGTACGTATAAAACACCTCTTGGCCTTGAAACAATTGGTTTAGGTATCTATTTATAGATGGGTCCTACAGTGTTAGCACAAGATTTTGGCACCCATTTAAATTTGGGTCCTCTTTTCTTTTGAAAATCATTTGAAGCATAAGAATGATAAGAATAGACATGATATGTGCCAAACCAAACATCAGAATATTTCCGAGAAGCAAAATCATTTCTATTATAAGTAGAAGACTTTTCTAGCAGACGGAGATAATTGGAATAATTACTTTATTGAATATTTCTTGTACGAAGTTACAAGTTTTTGTTTATTAAAAGCAACATTCTCAACTACATAAGTATTACTATTGGTCATTCTATTACAATCAGAATCAGAAAATGATTTCGCAGTCTCATCAATTTTCTTCTTTGGTAGCCATTCTGATCTAACTCCAAACTTGTTCTTTCTCACATCTGAAACATTTGAAATTTTAGAGTTAGAACTGTGAGATTTGAAAGATTGCTTTTTCTTTGGCTTACTAGTGGATTTCTGTTTTTGTGAATGCTTAGAGTTCTTCTTCTTACCTTTAGCATTCTTGGTATTCACAGAAACTGATACATCAACTTTCATTGATGCTTCACCTTTTTCGTACACACTAGGTAGATCAAAAGAATTAATAACAAATTGTGAATGATCAGGAAGTTTTGCATTGAAATCAAATTGATCAACACAATCATCTAAACAACCATCAGAGTTAAGAAAATCAAACTCTTCATCAAGTAGACCCTTAAAATCATCAGGTTTTGAAGCTTTAGAAGTTTTAGAAAAATCAGAATTTAGAATCACAGTAGAAAACACAGTTTGTTCTAGATTAATCAAAATCCTTTCTTCTATCAGAGTGTTCTCGAGTTCATAAATTTTACTTTCTAACACGAGAGGAGGTACATAAATTTTACCTTCAATTGGTTTAGCCTCCAACTCTTTTGTAGAATATATTTCGAAATAGTCATTAGAAAGAAATTTTGATTTTTCAGAACTATAACTAGAATTCAACCTCTCATATCGAAATGGAAGTTGCATTTTAGTTTTGTTCTTTCTTTTCTCTTTTTCCTTAGCTTCATCTTTTTCAGAAAGTTTAGTCCACTTAACTTTAAGTTCGAGATATTGTGGTGCCAGTTTTAAAAATCCAAAATCATAATGTTAGGTCATGAATTCACAATTAATAAATGTAGAAAGATTGAACAATAGGTAGATTGGTTGGAAATGATTGTATTATTCACAATCTAGAGAGAGAAAGAGTTTCTCTCACTAGAAACACTTACAAAGCATTATGTCTACATTGTGAATGAAAGTTACAAACAAATTACAAAACACCTCTTATTTATACCCCAATCACCCATGTTACGCATTTTAGCCCAACCCATTATGCTAATAACAAAGCCTTTTTCACTAATTATGACTTTACAAAACTTTCTAAATACAGTACATTAACATTCTCCCCCTAAAGTTTTGTAAAGGAATCATCTCTTATCAGCTTCAGCTCTTCTCCCCCTTGATTTCTTTGAAAAACTTTAGCGTTGCTCAAACTTCAAACAAATCTGGCTCCCCCTTGAAAGTAGCTCTTATTCTTGGAGTATCAACTGAAATATCAGATCTGATGTGGACAGTAACCTCGACTGAGTGCATATAAAGACAACTTTTAACTTTAGTAAACCCAACACATTCCTTAACGCTCACAAGAATGATATGTGTGGATTATGACATGACATCCAAAATGCATCTTCAGTATATAACATCAAATCTGTCTTTGACCGAGAGTTGAATAAGAATTCAGCTTAAGAACTTAATCTAGTATGCTTGTCGGAGGATGCAACTTGTAGCAAACGCTACTGGGTAGGGTAGAAGATTTATCTGAGGAAAAATTTGACAGTTAAATCTCATAAGGCAACTTGTCGCAAAAATGAGTGTGAATAATAATTTGTCGCAAAAACTCAGAACTCGCAGAACAAGTAAACTCGCAAAACACTGTTCATGTGCTTCGCGCTAAACGTGATGTGCGTGTTCTTGAAACTCGCAGGCATTGACATGTTCATTTTATGCCTTAGAAAAAATTTGACAGTATCAAAACTCGCTAAGCATGGAACTCGCAGACTGAAGGAAGTTAATCGCCCAAACTCGCATGCTACGTCTTGCGCGTTTTCCAAACTCGCATGCCTTACCTTGCGCGTTTACTCAAACTCGCATGTCTTACCTTGCGCGTTTACTCAAACTCGCAAGCTTTGTCTTGCGCGTTTCCTAAACTCGCACGCTTCATCTTGCGCGTTTTAGGACTTAGAAGATTTTGACAATATCAAACTCGCAGACGCCATTTGCGCGTTTCTCTATCCTTGCGCGTTCTTCCGCTAGCGAGTTTTTCAGATGAACTTGCATGTTCTTCAGTTGAAGCTTGCGCGTTTTTGGGATCTTGCGAGAGTCGAGTTCTGAAAACTTGAAATCATCATATCTTTCACATTTCTTCGAATTTTGAGATGAAACTTTGAGAGCATGTTCGAAATTCACTTCTGAACAACTTTGTAGTTGATGATCTTGTCTAAAAACATCTAGATACAAGAATTTGATCACAACACAGTAAAAAAAAATTCGAACAAAAAAATCTCAAAATCGAACAATTCTTCTAAACTAATTGAAATCACACAAAGTGATTGATTACAAATGATTCAACTCTAATCACATAATCAATCTAGCATCAAATCTCGAACAATTAAGCTCCAAAAATGAAGAATTTGAAATTCACATTACTGTTCATACGACTAAATTACTGTTTCATCGAAAAATTTCAAATTCGATCGTTTCGATGAATGATTTCTTCGATTAGGCTCTGATACCACATGTTAGGTCATGAATTCACAATTAATCAATGTAGAAAGATTGAACAATAGGTAGATTGGGTTGGAAATGATTGTATTATTCACAATCTAGAGAGAGAAAGAGTTTCTCTCACTAGAAACACTTACAAAGCATTATGTCTACATTGTGAATGAAAGTTACAAACAAATTACAAAACACCTCCTATTTATACCCCAATCACCCATGTTACACATTTTAGCCCAACCCATTATGCTAATAACAAAGCCTTTTTCACTCAGTATGACTTTACAAAACTTTCTAAATACAATACATTAACACATAAAGCACAGGCACTTTAGAAATACCATTTTTGAGGTAGTCTGGGTTCTCGTAACCAAGTCCCCAACACTCACTACCCTCTTTAGGTTTGTTCAGATTGACCTAAAGTGTAAAGTTTTTCCTCCAAAACATTCACTTTATCAGATAAAGATTTGTTTTTTTTCTTTAAAGAAGAACACTATCTAGCAACCTCTTTTACTTCAAATTTACATAGTCTATATTTGGAAGTAGTTTCAGATAGTTCATTGTGAATTATAGTCTTCTATTTCGCGCTGATATCAATGTTTTTATGTAAAGCATCAATCCATACATTCTTTTCAGCAATGTCCTTGCTAAGTTTCAGTATTGACTGGTTTTTCTCTTTATTGATACCTCTCTCGCGTGTATGCTTAGACTCTAATTCCTGGAGTCTAACCATCGAAGCTTGCATTGCATTAAGAAAATCTGATTTAGACATAACACATACCTCTTCATTGTCTTCACAGTCTGAATCAGCTTCATCTTCAGTCTTTTCTTTACCCATAAAACACAAGTGGGATTTTTCCTCTTTCTCTCCTTCCTCATCTGAGTGATCGAGCCAGAATTCGTCTTCAGCCATAAGAGCCTTGCCAGCCTCCTGCTGCTTGGCCAAGAGCATCTTATTCTTGTAGTATTCGGAGTTTCGGACTTTAGGCTTTCGGCAATCCTTAGCAAAGTGTCTGATCTTTCCGCAGTTATAACACTTAGTTGGCTCTGGCTCTTTCTTCTCTTCGGATCTGTATCTCTCTCCTCAGGCCTTTTCTCTTCACTCCTTTTCCCTTCAATTCTCTCTTTATGTTCGTAGTTCCTTGAACCCGATGAGTATCTCAGACTGTTCGAACCAGGCTTCTTGTAAAATTTCCTTTGAAAGGCTTTTGTCAGCAACAACATAGCCTGCTTCAGATTCTCACAGTCATCAAAATCAGAATTTTCTTCACTGTCTATCTCCTCGGACTCAGAAACTACTACTTTCTTCTTTTTCTTTAGGCTCACCGATTTCTTCTTCACTACCAGGGCAACTGGATCAACAACCACTTTCTCAGCCTTCTTCTTTTCATCTTTGATCTCCTCCACCTCTTCTTCGTTTTGTCTCAAAGTCTTGTATACTTCGTGAAGTGAAATCTCATTCAGATCCTTCATCTGCTTCATCTGCCTAGTGAATCTCTTCCACTCAGGCCGCAGGATGCTGAGGAATTTGACATTGAGTTCAATATGTGATTTCCTGACTTCATTCTTACTGAGCTCTTTCAGCAGAGTCACAAATTTGTCATAAGTAGCCTCAAGAGATTCACCCTCCTTGGCCTTGAACTCTTCATAGTTGTTTAAGCAATTTGAGACTTTGAGGTGGTTGCCGATCTTGGATCCTAGCATCATCTTTTCTAGTTGATCCCACATCTGTTTGCCCGTGGCATTGTAACTGTCGATCTTGACGTAGATCTCGTTTGGAATCCCTTGTAAGATAAATGATCTAGCAAGTCTATCAGCTTTGACTCTCTTTCTTTGCTCATCTGTGTACTCTTCCAGTGGAAGTGGGTATTCTTTCTGATCATCTTCTTCTCCTCTAGTTTCAATCACATGAACCTTCATGGGAGGTTTCATCACTCCTTTAAGTGATAATCTGATATAATCACCCAAGTCGTGTCTGTCTATAAAGTCCAGGAAACGATCATTCCATTGTTCATACTCTCCTTTAAAAAGCACCGGTGGTTTCACATCCGTACCGATTGCGAGAGCTTCTCTGGAAGTCATCCTGTTTCAAAAATGTACAATAAGAACTTGAAAAATGATCGTTAGTTCAAGTGAAATCACAAAATACAGAAAAACTTAGAAAGAATTTTCAGAAATTAAATTTCCAAAAATCTCCTAAGTATGGAGTTCGTACACTACAGTGAAACACAAAGAATTCGCATACAAAATTCACGCACACCAATTCGCACACACACTAACTTCAGAATTCACACACAAGTAAAACTCAGAATTCGCATGCACATAATTCACACACAGTTATATGCGAGTTCTAGGAATTCACATACAACACTTATGCGAAATCTAGACTTGAAAATTTGAAAAAAAAAATTAGCTTTTCGCATGAACTTTTCGCATACAACTTTTTGCACAACAGACTCACATGAATTCTACACTTAGAAAAACAATTTGAAACTTTTATGCGAATTCTGATGAATTCGTATCTCACTCTTATGCGAATTCTAGGAATTCGTATATAGCGATATGCGAGTTCTTCACTTTTCGCACAGAAGCCTTATGCGAATTATTGCCTTATAATTTTTTTTTCAATAAGCTTTTCGTATAAAGGGCTTATGTGAATTCTTACAATTCGCATACATGGCTATACGAATTCTGAGGAATTCTCACCACTCACACATGCGAATTCTACGCATTTCGCATAACACACATGTGCGAAATCTACACTTATGAAATTTTCAAACAAAACAATTATGCGAAAACAATAGATCTGCGAGTTCTTGATGAGAATTCTTGGGGCTCATGCGAGTTCTTCAGATCTTCGATAAAAAAACACTTACACTATAAGAACCTATTACAATCACTGAATTTCAAAGAAATTCAGTTAAACGTACAAATTGATTCGATACAGTGCTTTTTTGAACTCGTGAACTTTCGTATGAACAAAATTCCAAAATTGATAAAAGTTACAGTGCAAGATTCTAACAAACCTATACAAGATTGTTCTAATACACTATACAAACTCAATCTAATCAATTACAACCACAATTTCACACAAAAACTCGAAACTCGATCAAGACTCGATACACAGTGCGAACATCCATATTTCGTATGATTTCAACTTGAATTCTGCTCTGATACCAATCTAATTCCAAGTTCTAATTGCAATTAATCAATAACAACAAGATGATAATCAATTAAGCAATTAACCTGTTTTCAATTCAAATCAAGATTTCGATTACACAGTGAAGTTCTCTCTCTCTCTCTCTCAAAACTTTCTCTCTCTAGAATCTGTCTCGCGTACAATACCAACTTCTAACTTGTCACATGCTTACTTGCAACTACAACTAATGTCATATCCCTATTTAAGACAAGGACACAACACGACAAAAACAAAATACAATTACAAGATTTTGACTTTGACTTTATTACAAAGAGACTTTGACTTTTATGCTTGAGAGTTGACTTGAGCTTGGACTTGCTCGACTTTCTGTCTTCAGACTTTATGATCTTGTATCCAATAGATATATGCTCTAACAGAAGTTCTGTGGATGAAGACTCAGCCGAAAGATTATGGATACACTCTCAACAAGGTCCCCATCTACTGTGACTCAAAGAGCACAACTGCTATAACTTCAAATCCGGTACAACATTCGAAAACCAAACATATCGACATCATGTATCATTTTTTTAAAGATCATGTAGAGAAAGGGAATATAGAAATGCATTTTGTGTCAACTGATTTTGAGGTTGCTGACTTATTCACTAAACCTCTTGATGAAAAGAGATTTAACTTTTTGGTCAGTAAACTTGGGATGTTGAACCTCAATGCATAGTTATATTCTTATATCTGATGTTGAGGGGGAGCTGATTCTGTGCTTATTTGAATAAGTGTTTTGGTTCATACATGTTTTCAAAGTCTGATACTTCTAACAATAGTGGACTTATGTTCTGTGAGTACCAAGTTTTTATCTGTTTTGCAGTTATCGAAGTTTCATGTAGTGCTAATCAAGAAAATATCATGGACATTGACTTCTGATCAAGTCAGATCAGGACTCATGCTTCAGTATGTTGAGTTGAATCCATACATCAATGGGGTGTTATTAGATCAGTGCACACTTCAAGGGGAGCTTAATTGAAAAGTCTGTAAGTGTGTGTGTGAGTCTGTGTTAAAAAGGTTTTTGAAATCTGAAAGTTTTTTCAAGAGCAAAAGATGCTATTTTGTGTTTAAAAGGGTTTTAAGAGAACTTACTATTTTTGGCAAAGTGGGAAAATTATTTTTGAAAATTTCCATTTTTGGAAAAATCCCAAAAATTTTCTAAGTGTTAAACGTGCAAGATGTGTTATGCGAGTTTCAACTTCGCGTACATCATTGCTTGCGCAAAGTGTAGAACGCCCACCCTTCGGTATGCGAGTTCTCACTTCGCGTATAGCAAAGGATGCGTGAAGTATGATACGCGCTAACAGTGTCGTGCGAGTTTTGACTTCCCGCATGTCTCTTCATGCGAGTTCCTCACTATTTCACCACTTCGTGCAAATCGTTTCTTGCACGAAGTGCACACACCACTTATCCTTCGATTTGCGACAAGTTCTGCTTCTTTGGTTTGCGCGAAGTGAACAAACACTCAGATCGTGCCACATGTCAAATTTTATCCTGAGTATAAATTCGAAGTTTTCCATTTTCAAGTTCATTTCTCTCAGACCTATTCTAGCGAGTTCTTTCACTTAGACTTTTTTCTCTCAAAAACCCATCTGTAACTTTCAATTTCTTCGAACCTCAAGACTTTCGATTTAGTGTAGGTTTTCATCATTAGTCATTTGTTTGTTGTTCGTTTCTATTCCTTGTATATTGTTTTCATACTTTGCAGATTTAATCTTGTATTTTTTAGGGTTTATGTCTTTTTGTTGATGTGTCTGTTCATTTTCTTTGAACGAGACACTTGAGATTTTGAAATTGTTCTCGTAAATGTTGTTTGTTTTATGCTTGTAACTCAATATTTCATCTGGGTTTTGTGTTTCGATTTTGTTGGTATACTTGTTCTTGATTTTACAGGGTACCTTGACTTGAATTCTTGGATTTTAAATCGAACCATTGCACTGTTGAACGTCTTTTTGAACTGTTGGACTGACTTGGACATAAAAGATGGATCTTTTGTTCGAATTTCAATGACAAAACTGAAATTAAGTATAAATCGAACATAACAAAAGCTAAAAGTTCATATTAAAAGCTATCTTTTGAGTTTAAATAGTTTGAAAATTCAAAATATAGACATAACAGTGACTTGAGTGTTCTTGGTATGAACACAAGTGTCATGCGTGTTCTTGAACTTGAACTTAGCTTTCTGCGAGTTTCTGACTTGAGTTCAGTATTTTGCGAGTTCTTGAGTTCAGAGTTGTATTATGCGAGTTCTTGAGTTGGAATAAGCTTTATGCGAGTTCTTGACTCAGAATAAGCATCATGTGAGTTCTTGACTTGGATTTTGCATTTTGATTGTTCTAACCTGTTTTCAAAGGTTTTTCATGTATTCTGCAAGTTTAAATGATACAATTTCATTTTGAGAACAATATCAAAACAACAAGTGTTTTGGTCATTTTTTTTTTGTGTATTTTCTGTTTTTTTAAGTGTGGCTGCATTTTGTATCTTGCAACAAAGTGCGCTATCTTTGTGAGCTTAAAGTACATTATTTCTGTACTTTGATACTTTGTATCAAAATCTTTTCTGAAAAACAAGTTTTTGGGATTATTGCTGACATATTGCATTTTATCCAATACTTTTGTTCTGTTTCAGGTACTAAAATGGCAAGTGAACATTCTCAGGATCCTATTGTCCAAATGGATGAGAATGATCCGAATGTATCTAAAGAAACACCGATGCCATCCTCTAGATCATAGGTGGTGATCCTGATCTTGCCCTCATCAACTCCAATGAATATTTGTTGCTGTCTCCGAACAACCATCATGTGGATTTTGACAATCTCAATGTCAATCCACTTGTGATAGAAATTCTGAAAGGTCATCCACTCCACAAAGCACTGACAGATACTGTTAATGTTCCACTCATCTATCTGCAGGATGCTTGGAAGACCATTGAATATGTGGTGTAAAGCAACAACAACAAATATTTCAGAATCCGGATAGATAACTTCACTTCAGTTCTGACCTACCGATGGATCAGACTCATCTTAGATCTACCGGAAGCAAACTCAAGGGAAGGGAGAGCAACATTTGATCTATACCCTGTCGATTCTGAAGTTTTTGAAGGCATCCAAGCCTTGGGGTATGTTGGTCAATTGACAAAGATCAGTGAATTCAAGAAGTCCAACCTTCCACCTTTCTACTACCAGATGTTTTCTGTGATCAATCGATGCTTGACTTCAAGGCATTCAGGCCTCGATAACACAAACATGCACACTCTGACATTATTCCATGCCATAGTGTACGATCTACACGTGGATTACTCAGTTGCATTCTAGACAGAACTGTACGAAAAAGTCATCATCAAGAGAACATCCAAGAAGCCACTATATGTTCCTTATCAAAGATTTCTTCAACTGATTGTCCGAAGTATGATCCTTTCTAACAGAGACATTCCCAAAAGATCACATCATGAAGTAGCACCAAAATGTGAAATGAGATACCTTCAAAAGCAGAAGCAATCATCCAGGTACTCTATGCCTATTCCTGCAGCTCTATTAGCTTACGCTGATCCGGACTCTGAGTGCGTTAGGGATTATAGAGAGTCTATGGGATTTCCAGAACCGATTATCCCTACCCAAGACTCTAACCTTAGAAGAGCGGAGTCGGTGAGGGTTTCTGAAACTCAGGGAGTTCAGGAACGGGTAGAGCTGAGAGAAAATTATGAGAGGTGTAGATCCCAGTGCAGTGCAATCACAAGTAATATGAACAATGATGAACAGATTATAGGCCACAGCAACTAGTCATATGATTGATATAACTTCAAAGGGTTAAGGTTTACAGAGAAATTTTTTGATAAGGTTATGTAAACCTAACGACTAGAAAACTGAATAATGAATTTCTATCCCTACAAATGATAAGGTTAAGGCCCAACAAGCTTACAACTTTAATAACTTGACATAATCTACCCTGAACTTCTATTTAACTAACAAAGTAGCCCTAACAATCTCCCCCTTTAAATAGAAGTTGATAGTCACGCCAGTTAGGAACAAAAATTTTCCGGAAACCAAAGCTGATCTCGAAATATCTGATTTGCGTTCTATACTCCAGTCGTTCTTCAATAACTTTCAGTGCTTTAAGAACAAGTGCTTTGTATGAAAAATCCAGTAACTGAACTCCTTTTTCATCTTGACTCAGCGCACGCTTCAACTTGTCTTTCAAAAACATCAACGTACCATCACAAAATCTGGCAATCTGATCAAAACGGATAAAGCGTAGAACACCGTTGTTGTTCACATATGACATACCAAACTCTGGAAACTTTATAACTGTGAATGCAGGTACATTTAGAGCATCAGACGGAACACTCAGATCAGGCTTGAACAGATTAATCTTCGGTTGATCACTTTCTAACCCAATCTGAAAATCTTCCACCGAAGCAAGTTTCATTGCGCACTTCATGTATCTTTTCACTGTTTCTAGAGCATCAATGACTTCTCCGGGTCTGACGGTTCTGGTCTTTAAGTCACGTAATATGTACAGCAGATCTTGTGGCTCCAGACATGGAAAATCAGCATCAGAAAAGCAGTATTGTTGACCATCTTCTCTAGTAACCATAAAGTCCGTATACTTAACCTTCATGAAGTAGGCAGGTATAATCTTATCAACTGATACAATCCTGAGCTTTGTCTTGGAGTACTTGTGCTGGAACTTTCTGTACACGAACACAAGTTCACGCTGTTTTTCTTTATTTTTCTCTGACTGTAGACCATGGATAACGACTTCATCATACTTTCTGATCCAGTGGGCAAAGATCTTTTTCTGACTTTCTTCGAGGAAAGGAACTTTGATTCGGACTCTTTCCCACTTGGATGGACGAACTGGAGTAGTACTAACTGGTTCTCTAACTGGTGAAGCTGGAGGAGATCTCTCGGGAAAAACTGTAGAAGAAAAATCAGGGTGATTAACTGGATAGGTCAATAAAGGAATCACGGTAGAAGACTGATCATCTGGATGTAGTATTTCATCAATTTCTTCTTGCATAACCACCAGAGCTCTTTCAGTATTGGCACATTCTTCTGTCGTGTCCGTCACTTCATACGGATCTAGTATTATTGCCCAATCTTCAGGAACTATCGGAGAACCATCTTCAAATTCCTCAGGCTTTTCAACCGTCGGATAATCGTATAGTATCAAGTCTGTCACCGGTTCCCGTTCCTGTTCCTGTCTCTGTCCCTCTGTTCTTGTACCCGAACCCGTACCCTGTTCAACCTGTTCTGACTCCACTACATGTTTCTCCGGCTCAGATAGACCTTGGCGCTTCTCCCCCTCATGGTGATCAGGATCATCCTGATCATCATGTCGGCGCTTGAGCCGTTCTGCCTGGTTACGGCAGGTATCCTCCACTGCTGAAAGGCGTTCAGTCAAAACAGCTACGGTTTGTTGAAGTGACTGAAGCATAGCTTGCTGGATCTGGAAGGCTTCGGTAGAGACATTAGGCTGGGGTGTAGGTGGAGTAGGTGTGGATGCTTGAGAACGAAGTAGAGATAGCAAATCGGCATCTTGGGTGGGTTCGGTTTGAGATTGGGCTATAAGTTTGGCGAGAAGGATAGATTTGAGTTCAGGTATGGAAAGATCCGTGGCTGGTAGAGAAGGTGGAATAGGTGTGGTCTCCGGCTCAGTCGCAGGACCTTTGCCTTTGACCATGCGTTTGATGTTGTCCAACTCCTCCCTCATCATAGATTGGACAGCCTTTAGGGCGCCGTCCATGTATTCCCTTGAGACAAACTCATGTGGGGTAAGTCCGGGGTCACTTAGACTTCCCGTTGTAGCTACGACTGTTGAAGTTGAGCCGCCTACGTTCACGGTTGGCGTGATGATAGCCGTGGTAGGACTTCCACCCAATCCTTGTAACCTACCCGAAGGTGGGTTTACTATGGATGTTCCGGCCGGGCCACTTAGGCTACCGGCGATAGCCGAAAAAGGAATCTGTGTCCTAGGAATGGCATGAATCACAAATGGCTCTAGACTCCGTGCATGCAAAGAAGGCGAGAACGGGGGCAGCTGTTCTCTTGTTTCAATATCGGCACCCTCCAAGTGAGAGCCCGATAGCGTATGTGCTAAATCCCCGTGAGTTTGTAAAACCACCATCTGATGAGAGATGGTGGAGTGGCTTGGTGGGGTGTGCAAATGCGCCGCTAGGTCCATGGCGGCTTCTTCCATACCCTGTCCCAACACATGAGACTGGGTAGCAGATGTGGCTACCTGGCTAGACGTGGCTAGGGGGGATACAACCGAAGATGGTTGTCCCGTCACTCGTGTACTCTCTGAAAGCAGTTTACTCCGCCTTTCCCTCACACAGCTCACTTCTTGATGTTCAACTAATACTCCCTCCGCTCTCCTTATCGCTCCAGATGAGGGCTGATTATCGTCACCATCGGAGTCAGAAGACTCTTCATTTGATGTCGATGCTGCGGTTTGGGTTTCGTCTGAGTCGGAAATGGCTGTTGTTTCTTCAGTAGCAGCGACAGAGGAGGACTGAACTTGAATGGCTTCAGAATCTGTTGCCTCTTCTGTCATTGGATTCTCTGTTGGTGGCGGTGACGGTGGTTGTCTTGAAGAACTAGAGTGGCTCGTTCCAACGGCACTGCCCACGCCAGATCCCCTCACAATAATAGCTCTCGACACACCCTGTCCGGAAGCCCCAGCTGTCCGGACGCTCCTGCCTCTCGTTTGTGGACGCGGACCCTCACTTCGCTCAGGTCTTGCTCCCTGGGCGGGTCCTGCCGGTCCTGGACGGACCATAGGAGCTGGAATGTTGTGTGTGTGCCTATAAGCTATCACACTCAGTGTCGTGGGACGAGCATGGTCTAGTACCCCGACTGGGATTTGTCGGGCGACAACACCTTCCGGATCAGCACGGGAAGGAATCTTGCGCGTTGGATGTTGTGGACACGTCGGGTGGGTAGAGCGGCGTTGTATCTCGGGATAAAGGTTCATGTAGTTCCGGATAACGATCTGTAGGAACCGCATGAATGGAATGAAGTTTGATCGGCGAGATGCAGTAGAACGAACTCTCTGAATGAGTTCAAACCAGAGAAAATCGGCAAAGTCCACGTGGCGATTGAAAGCCACCGCGTGAAAGATGCGAAGAATCGGGGCGCTCGTCTGATCAATGCCCTTCGTTATAGACGAAAGGCACCGATTGATGTATGTGAACAACGTATACCATATTGTTGATAGATGTTTGCGGTTGAAGGTTGATGGAATGCGAAGTTCTGCGCCGTAACCCAAAGAGAGAAGATCAGTGCACAGTGTAGCATCAGTGACCATGGGGTCAAAGGTTTCGCGGCCTGCTACGGATCCGGCGGTCGGTAACCGAAGAAATTGACGGAAGAGATCACATGTGAGAAGCACTGGAGTGTGATCTATCCGTCCTTCAAGATGAAATCCGCCATCGGCCTCTAACGCATGGAGAGAATGCCAGAACTGCTGTAAGTATAGAATTGGTACGGTTGCAGTTTCCGTTAGAGCATAGGCGAGTGGATGGCCCCTGAGTATCTCGATGATAACCTGATGTTGAATAGCAGGTTGGGTTACATCGAGATGGTAGTTATTGGCTGTAAGAGGAAGGAACTGATCCTCGGGAATCAGTTCCGCATCTGCGATTGGGTCAATCGCTGGTGGCTGGTTTTGTGCCATTGTACCTGTGAAGAATTAACTGATTAGTACGCAGGTTTGGAAAAATATAATAGCCGTTGGAGTTATTCAGTCATGATTTAGATCACACCGGATAGTAACTCCAAACATTGGAAGAGCAAACCCTACTCGTGAATTAGGGTCAGTCACCAAGGCGCATAGACTTGCACCAGCACATATAACCAACGAAAATTTCCTCGTAAACAACATATTAAAAAAAATAACTATAAGCACCAAAAAAAATGGGTTCGACCGGATAAGATTCAACCGGGTTTTTTCTAAGACCGGATACAAGCATGATCGGACAATGCATTCGACCGGAGGTTACTAAGACCGGATACAAGCATGATCGGACAATGCATTCGACCGGAGGTTACTAAGACCGGATAAGATTCAACCGGGGTTTTTCTAAGACCGGATACAAGCATGATCGGACAATGCATTCGACCGGAGGTTACTAAGACCGGATAAGTGGTCGACCGGATGAGGTCTTCGACCGGAGGGCACCTAAGACCGGGGGTGCATTCGACCGGAGGTGACCTTAGACCGGAGGAACCATTTGACCGGGGGTGATTTCGACCGGTGCGAAACCTAGATCGGAGTAAAACCCCCGGAGAGTCGAATCGTCAACGACGCAGACTTATAGTCGTCGAGATCGATATTAAATGTAAACCCCGCAAAATCGATTAAACCAACCTTGTCGATCGAATATGAAGAGAAACGAGTGTTCGGTCGAGTGATAGTTCGATCGATTTAGAGTCCGATCGAATGAACTTCGGGCGAGAGAGAGAAGAAGACTAAGAGAGAAAGAATCGATCGAATGAGGACGACAACCGTTCGAACGGGGTTTATAAACCCCCGAAGGTGGTATGGGCTTGGGCCGATTCTGGGCTTGGACCGGGGGGCGGGTAGACAGTGGGCCGAGACTTTGGGCCGAGGCAAACCAAACAAACCAAAACAAGAAGAAAAAAATAAAATTAAACCAAAGGAGAGAAGACGGAAAAAGAAAAGAAATTAAAATTAACTGGCTTAAAAAAAACAAAACGAAGACACGAGACCTAGCTCCCCCTCGAATGATTACCATGAGGAGGTCCAAACACAGAACCCTCTTACCTGCTCCCCCTCGAATAGAGGACCCGTGAGACTTACCAACCAACTGACGCTAGTGGTCCTCCTGAACACATTACCGGGTTGTGAATCCACCACCCAAACCACCTTGCACTTTTCAGCGAACAAGATATAAACTGCACACATAATCACAGAAACAGACATACGAACACAAAAGAAGCGGGAAAACACGAAATCTACTTTGTTGATACAGAAGTTCGTAACGGACACAGAGCTGAACGAGTAAAATGCAATACCCAAGGAGTGTGGATAATAGCAACCAGAGACAAGGCACTGGTGCATTTGTCACAGTCATTCGTTATTGAATGAAACTCGTAGAGAGCTGCGAACGGATCAAACTTTCAGATTTAGCATACCTAGCTTGGACACAAGGTAATTAAATTGTTTTTCGTCCAAGGCTTTGGTAAATAGGTCTGCTAACTGATGCTCTGAATTAACAAAATAGAGTTCGATAGTACCTTTTTCCACGTGATCTTTTATAAAGTGATAGCGCACATCAATGTGCTTCGTCTTCGTGTGCTGGACGGGATTGCTTGATATAGCAATAGCGCTCTTCGAGTCGCAGTAGATGGGAATCCTGGAGTAATTAAATCCATAATCTTTGAGCTGGGTGCGCATCCAGATGACTTGCGAGCAGCAACTGGCGGCTGCTACATACTCCGCCTCGGCGGTGGAGGTGGACACGCAGTTTTGCTTCTTGGAAGCCCAGCTGACAAGACGATCGCCCAAGAACTGAACATGACCCGACGTGCTTTTCCGGTCCAGCATGTTTCCAGCATGGTCAGCGTCCGAGTATGCTGTCAATTCAAAACCTGTCTCTTTTGGATACCACAAACCAAGATCAGCAGTACCTTTTAAATATCAAAAAATTCGCTTAACCGCAGCTAAGTGAGACTCTTTAGGTTTCGACTGAAATCTTGCACACAAGAATGTCGAAAACATAATGTCAGGCCGACTAGCCGTCAAGTACATCAGAGAGCCAATCATACCTCTATAAATAGTAGCATTCACATCCTTACCGTCAGGATCGGAGTGAAGCTTTAGAGTAGTGGACATGGGGGTTTTCATAGATGCAGATTGTTCCATCTGGTATTTCCGAAGAATATCCGAGATGTACTTAGATTGATTAATGAAAATTCCTGTTTGTAATTGTTTTACTTGGAGACCCAGGAAAAAGTTCATTTGCCCCATCATGCTCATTTGAAAATGTTTACTCATTAAGGCAGAAAAGTTCTGACAATACTTGGGGTTCGTGGAGCCAAAGATTATATCATCAACATAAATTTGTACAAGAATGATATCATTCTTCTCTCTTTTAATAAATAAGGTAGTATCAATTTTACCTTTAGAGAAGCCATACTTGACTAAGAAGGATGAGAGTGCATCATACCAGGCTCGTGGCGCTTGCTTAAGACCGTAGAGGGCCTTGTCAAGAAAGTAGACGTAATGCGGATTTTCAGTACTCACGAAGCCTTCGGGTTGCGAGACATAAACTTCCTCCTTGAGCACGCCATTGAGGAACGCGGATTTCACGTCCATTTGAAAGACGATGAAATTCTTGTGAGCGGCGTAGGCGAGGAACATGCGGATCGCTTCAATGCGGGCCACCGGTGCAAACGTCTCATCGTAATCAATTCCTTCTTGCTGGCGATATCCTTTAGCCACTAGACGCGCCTTGTTCCGAACAATGATGCCATTTTCGTCCTTCTTGTTCTTAAAAATCCATTTAGTCCCGATCACCGTCTTGTTCTTAGGACGGGGAACTAGGCGCCATACTTTGAGGGTCTCAAACTGGTTGAGTTCCTCCTGCATAGCAATTACCCAGTCCGGATCAGTCAGTGCGTCAGAGACAGTGGAAGGTTCGATACGGCTGAGGAACGAGGAAAATAAGCAGTCATTGGCGGTGGTGGATCGAGTTTGAACTGGTGTGGAGGGATCACCAATGATCTGATGAAGAGGATGTGCTCGAGTCCATTTGGTAGTGTGTGGATGTGGTTGATATGTCTGATGGGAGGTATCGGAATCCACATGACCACCTGGGGGTAAATCCTGAACTGCCTCGAGGGATGATGGCTTGTGAGGTGTAAGCTTCGTAGTGGGAGTCGAACTAGGAGTAGAGGACGACTCAGCTGGAGATGAAACTATGGAATGTTCCGGGATTGCCGGAGAGGAAGCTTCGAGAGCACCTTCGACAGAAGTCGGTGCAGGAAGTTGAACGGAAACATGAGTTGGTTCAGTAGCACCGTCATCAAGAGCTTGAGCAAGAGGGTGTCTATCACTTGAGCTCGGGGAAGCTTGATCATTGGCAGTAGAGGATGGAGCACCAGGCGAGGATGGACCACCGGAGTCGGTAGGGCCCGTGACTTGTGTCACTTCTGGTGCTTGAGCAGTATTCCTGTCACATGACGTAGTATTAGACTTAACATTAAATAAGTCACTATAAAAGAATTCAAACAGTAAATCCAAATCAGAAAGATGTGCTCTTGACGCATGATGTGGATCCACTGGAGATTGTGTAGCCTCCGTACGGAATTGTCCAGAAGCTAACACACCAATAAGCGCGGGTTCTGAATTGAGATGTTCAGAAACCATGTTAGGGGCCTCGTCAAAAGTCACATTTACGCTCTCAACGACGGTCTTCGTCCTTTTGTTGTAGACACGGTAGGCTTTTGCTTGTTGAGAGTAGCCGATAAACACTCCTTCATCCGCTTTGGGACTGAATTTGCCAAGATCATCCTTATCATTTAAGACAAAACAGGTGCATCCGAAAGCATGAAAGTAGTTGATGTTCGGGATACGCTTATTGATGATCTCGTACGGAGTCTTGTTGAACCGCTTGTTGATGATAGACCGATTTTGAGTATAGCAAGCGGTAGCAACTGCTTCTGCCCAAAGAAATAGAGGTAGCTTGGAATGAGATAACATCGTACGAGCTGCTTCAACTAGAGTTCTGTTTCGACGCTCTACCACCCCATTCTGCTGAGGAGTACGAGCGGCGGAAAAAGTATGCGAGATACCCACTGAAGTGAGATAACCGGTGAGTATTTGATTCTTGAACTCAGTGCCGTTGTCCGTCCTGATGGTCTGAACTACTTGGTTGAGACTGACTTGGATGCTCTTCAGAAGAGAGATTATCAACTCGGGAGTTTCGTCCTTTGAACGGAGAAATCGGACCCAAGTGTAACGAGAGAAATCATCAACCATCACCAGGGCATACTTCTTGTGATTTATGCTTTGAACGCGCATCGGTCCACATAAGTCCATGTGGATTAGCTCAAGGGACCGAGAAGTACTCGGAACGGCTTTCGGCTTGTGAGACGCCTTTTTCATCTTGCCCTTTTCGCAGGCAGCGCACAGATGATCTTTTGCAAACTTGAGGTCAGGCATACCTTTGACATGTCCACCCAGCACCAACTTGTTGATATTCTTGAAGTTCAAGTGCGAGAGACGACGGTGCCATAGCCAACTTTGTTCAGCAGATGCTTTGGACAACAAACAGACTTCCTTGTCAGGTTTCAAGGACGAGAGGTCGATCGTATAGAGGTTGGTGCGTCGCGTTCCAGCAAGTATTTCTTTACCATCCTCAGTGCGAACACTACACCGTTTAGCCTTGAAAGTAACCTCGAGATTCTTGTCGCAGAATTGACCGATACTGAAGAGATTGTGACCGAGACCTTCGACATAGGAGACTTTCTTGATCGTGATGTTATCTTTGACAATATCTCCGTAACCCCTGATGGGAGAGGAGTGATCATTCCCGAATCGTACATTCCCACAGAACCTCTGGGTGAAGTTTGTGAGTAGCTCCCTTCTTCCGGTCATGTGTTTGTAGCAGCCTGAATCTAGATACCACACATGACCGTCCTGCAAAACAGGTTATTTCTTTTTAGGTACCCATTCGTAAATGGGTCCTTTGGGGTTAGATTTAACACCCGACTTAGAGACCCATTTAGAGTTGGGTCTTTGTCTTTCACGGGAAACATCACAATGAGAATGATTATGAGCAATATGATATGAGCCAAACCAATCAGATGCATAACGACTATCAACAAAATCATTTGATCCACAATAAGAACAACATAGACAATCATGAGACAGTTGAAGTAATTGCGGAATTGAAGAAACTTTTAAAGGAAGAGTTCCATTACATTCAACTAGAGGTTTAGAAATAAAGACATCATGATTGTTATTGTTCTTTCTAGACTTTAAGACAAGATCAACTAATTCTGATGTTGCCGAGCTCTCTTTTGACTTCTTAGCTACCCAAGCATATTTCACTTCTTCCCGCCGACCATACGTATCTGAAATGCCGTTAAACCCATAGTCAGTGGATTTGAAAATTGACGATTGAGACCTTTGAGAGCGACCGGTCTTTTTCTTCTTCTGTGAACGACTTTTAGATTTAGACTTGGAAGATTTTGAAGAATTGTCCACAGAAGGTTTTTGCGGGGCAGATGTAGAACATTCACCCTTATAAAATTTAACCGGAGGCTCACATGACTCATTTAAAAAATCAACATGGCTAGGTAGAGAAGGATTAAAGTCAAATTGGCTCAAATGGCTATCTAAGCACACCTCAGAATTCAAGAAAGCAGAAAACTCTAGTTCCTCATCGGAAAGGACCTTATCACATGAGGACTTCAGAACAGTGGAAGAGTTTGTTGAGAGTAGATCATATGCGGAAGCATTTTTACAATCAGAACACTGATCTGATTCAAGACTTTGAGGCTCTTTTCCTTTAGTTGGTGAAGAGTCACCCATAAAAGCTTTGCAGGACGATGTGTCAAAAGAAGGATAAGAGTTTTCAGACAGATGAGATATCTCACTTTGGAGAATGGAAGGCTGAGCATGAGGATCAGCCTTGTGAAGTTGCACTTTCAGATGATCTGCTGCCATAGCAGCCAGTTGTGAGTGCAACTTCTTTATTTCTGTCTGGAAATATTCTTTTTCCTCATCCGACATGGTCTCCTTTTTGTTGGAACTGAGATACTCAATTTGAGATAAAAGACCTTGTTTTTCCTTTTGAAAATTTTCCCGTTCTAGTGCATACGATTCTTCTAGCTGAACAAGTTTCTTTTCTAAAATTAGAGTTGGAACATAAACTTTGGGAGCTAGATGTTCCTCCTCAGTTTTAACGGTTTTAGTATCTAGTTCAGCTTGAGAGTAGCTATGAAAGTAATCGGATGACAGGAAACGGGGTTTGTCAGTATTATAAGTCGCATTTAAAGAATCATAAACAAAAGGAACTATCCTTTTAGAAAAAACAGAGTTTTCTCTTCTCAACTTATCTTCCAATTCTTCCTCCTCAGTGGGTGTGGTCCATCGTATCTTATATTCTGGAAAGATTTTGTCTAATCCAAAAAATTCAGAAGCATATAAGGTAGGAACTTTGGATAAAGCCTTGTTTAAATAATTAGGGTTATCGTACCCGATACCCGCATTTCCGTACTTTGGTTCTTTTGGTGCGATTAGCTTTAGCGTTTGATCAGATTGACCAAATTTATAAAGTTTCTTTTCAAGGTCTTCTAACTGATTAGATAACCTAATGTTCTCATTTTTGTAAGCCACGTTTTGATTTATCAAATCAATTTTCTCGGTCTCAGACGTACGAAGCTTATTGGTCAGGTCATCTACTTTGGTCATTAGGTTTTGTGACTCTATTGAACAACTCGCATTCTCTTCTCTTAAATTAGAAATCGTGCACATGTAGCTAGAAATTTCTAAGCTTTGTTTTTCCATAAAGTCAGACTGCTTAGTGACACGGTTTTCCAGAGATGAGATAAGTTGTTCTTTTTCTTTTAAAAGTAGCTTGTAAGAGTCAAGTTTGTTCAATGAGAGTTGCATCTGATCAAGTAAAGCTTCATGGAAAGGGGCACATACCTGACAGGGAGCATTATGATCTTCTTCATCAGAACCGGATGGTGATGAATGGTTGCCCATGAAACACAAATGAGCTTCAGCATCCTCAGGTTCTTCATCCGACACTTGTAACCAGTAATCGTCTTCAGCCATTAGAGCTTTACCGGCTTCCTTTTCTTTGGCAAGAAGCAGCTTGGCTCGGTAGTAGTCGGCGTTGCGCACAATTGGCTTGCGACAATCTTTGGCGAAATGACCTAACCGACCACAGTTGTAACATTTGATCGGTTCGTCTTTCGGCTTTTCTTCATTTCGCCTGTCAGGTTTCTTACCAGCTTCAAAACGACTATTACCTTCAGACTTTTCTCGATGATCACGTCGAGTAGAGATTCTTTGCTTGTTAGAAGTCTTGTTAAAAAACCTCCTCTTTTGAAATGCTTGAGTGAGAAAAACCATTGCTTCTTTCATCTTGGAAAGTTCTGGATCCGAGTCGCTATCGGGATCTTCAGGTTCAGAATCACTCAGCACGGGCTCTTTTCCAGATGATCGGCTGACGAACTTGCCTCTTCTCTCAGATACAAGTGCTATTTGATCAATTGCTGGCTTTTCTTCTGCTTTCCCAATAAGTTCCATCACTTCTTCTTCATCTTGAAGCAGCATTTCATAAAGTTCATGAAGATACAGCTTCTCCAAGGTCTGAGTGTGACGTATATGGGAGACGAACGGTTTCCACTCAGGCTGTAAGTTGTTCATAAACTTTATGTTGTTTTCCGTGTTCGTCTTTGTGATCTTATTTTTCTGAAGATCATTCAGAAGCATATTAAACCTTTCGTAGGTTTCCGTCAGCGTTTCACCCTTTCGTGCTTTAAACCCATCATATCTGGTGATACAGTTGGTCACCTTTAGCTGGTTATTGATGTGGCTTCCCATCATCATCTTCTCTATTTGGTCCCACATCTTTTTCGATGAGTCCTTGAAGCTATCTATACAAGCATAAATGTCATTCGGTAAACTTTGAAGTAGGTACGATTTTGCCAGCTTTTATGCCTCGTACAGTTCCTTTTCTTCTTAGTAAAATCACCAACAGATTTCCGAATCTGACGCTTTGGCCTTCGTTCAGCTGGGTTTCCCGGTACCACTTTCATTGGCCAATCTTGTGGACCCTCAGTCAGTCATTTGTATATATCTTCATAGTTGGATTTTGCTTCTATGAAGTTCATAAATCGGTCATGCCACTGAGGGTACTCTCCCCGAAAGAGCACCGGGGGCTTTTGGTCAGAACCGATGGCTAGAGCATCCCTTGAGTTCATCTTTACTTCTTAACTTAAGAGCACTGTAATGATCGTTAGGCAAGCAGAATGATCCAAATACAATAAAATAGAAGAAACACAGAAACACTTGGTCTAATCAGAAAATCAGGTCAAACAATATCCGGTCGAAGGTATGCCCGGAGGAAGCAGGTATCCGGTCGAAGGACACGTCCGGGGATACACTTATCCGGTCGAATGATACGACCGGGGACACACGTATCCGGTCGAAGGACACGACCGGAGGAACTCTAATTCGGTCGAAGGGACAAGACCGGAGCACTCCTATTCGGTCGAAAGGACAAGACCGGAGCACTCTTATTCGGTCGAAGGGACAAGACCGGGGAAACTCTATTCGGTCGAAGGAGTTTGACCGGAGCACAAGTGTCCGGTCGAAGGAGGAAGTCCTATTCGGTCGAAAGGACAAGACCGGAACACACGTGTCCGGTCGAATACTCAGGTCGAAAGACTTAAATTAGATAACCACAAATAAAGATAATATCGAATAACCAAAATCGACCGAAGAACTCGAAGAGTTCGACCGAAGAACCCGAAGAATATCTGGGATTCGACCGAAACCAAAAACCCAGATCTTCTCCTTCGATCGAAAGAAACAAACAATAAAACAATCAACAATTCGACCGGATGCGATAAAACATAGAACTCACCTAGACCGATGTTTTGCAAAAATATGAGCTTTGCAGATTCGATCGATAGATATTAATTTTCCAGAAAAAATTCGATCGAATAAACCAGATGAACAGTAAACGATTCAAGCAGATTAAACAGATACTTGATTAGGGATGTTTATTAAAATCAAATAAACATATAACGCAAACACTAACAATCAATTTAAGCAAATAAAGCAATTATCACAAGTAATTGATTTTAGGGTTTTAGACAAACCTTTTTACTAGATCAAACCTTTTTGCCTATCTGCTCTGATACCAATTGTAGATCCCAGTGCAGTGCAATCACAAGTAATATGAACAATGATGAACAGATTATAGGCCACAGCAACTAGTCATATGATTGATATAACTTCAAAGGGTTAAGGTTTACAGAGAAAATTTCTGATAAGGTTATGTAAACCTAACGACTAGAAAACTGAATAATGAATTTCTATCCCTACAAATGAAAAGGAAACAACTTTAAATACGTAGGCTCGCAGGCCTAAAGGGCTTATGGGCTTTAAGGCCCAACAAGCTTACAACTTTAATAACTTTACATAATCTACCCTGAACTTCTATTTAACTAACAAAGTAGCCCTAACAAGAGGGGAATGGTCGGGGGTCAGGATTCTGAACCATAGACTGTGGAGACTCAGGTACTTGATGCCACACGTCTAGACGTTTCCACATCTCAACCTGAGAGAGCTATCACTCATCAATTGATCCCTCAGGAAGAGATTGCCGATGAAGGTCAGAACTATGAGACTGAGTCGGATCAGCCAACTAGTTCTTCAATAGAGTCTGTACCATCAGCTACTTCTGGACTTGACAATGATGATGATGTTTGATAATGAAAATCTTCAACACAGTTTTGGCTTTCTTGATGATGTTTCTCTCCATCATGAGGACATGGAAGTTGATACAGCAGCAACAGCTATTCAGAATGTATTAGGAGATATAAGGAGGATTGAGGGAGTTCAAGTAGAAAATATTGAAAATGTGAGGCCAAGAGAAAATGAAGAAAAAGAACATGGGGAGAGAGTGTGTACCCGAACCTACCAATCCAGAAGGGCAACCACATCCACCACCTCGCGACATGTGTTGCTAGCAGGTGTTGAAACAGACATAAGTAGCCCACTTATGCAACTGTACACCTCAACCACCCATTCTGTTGCCTCACAACAGGCAATAGTCTCAGATATGCACGGGGATGTAGCACAAACGCTATCTAGTTTTCACTCGGAAAGCTTAGATATTGAAAATAGAGTTCATCAGCCCCATGACTCAATTCCTTTCAGTGCACAGTCGAGTCTAGCGCCACTTGAACTACCACTTCCAATTCCTAGGACACTAATACAATCTGCTACCATCGGAAGTCTTTTTGACCCGATCGAAACATCTATAGTAGCACCGTAATCCGGTCTACGAGGATTAGATGGAAATCCTGTCATTGCTAACACTATGCCAGCTTTGAACACAGGACACACTGTTGAATCTTCAACTGTTGTGTGAACGGGAAGTCTAAGTGACCCGGAGTTAGTTTTCCTGACTTTGTGTCAAAGGAGTTTCTCAACGGTGCCTTAAAGGCTGTTGAAGATCGTCTATCTCAGAAATTTGAGGAGGAGCTTGGGAAAGTTAAAAGTCTGTTGAAGGGGAAAGGACCAGCAGTTCAGGAGCCTGTTCAGCCACCTCCACCACCACCTGTACAACCGGTAGATCTTTCTGTGTAGGAGCTGAAATCTCTTTTGTATGCTAAAATGTTATCTCAGGCACCAGGTGATGAATCAGAGGCAGATTTGGTCAGTTTATTGAGATCCCAACAAGCTCAGGTACCTTCAGATACTGTTTCAGTCACAGAATTCAATTCCTTCAAATCTGAAGTGGTACAACACATTCAAGAGTTGACCAGAGCAGTTCATCAAGCATACAAAGTTCTGGCAGTTTCCAAAAGAAGACATGATCATGATTCCGATCAAGATCACGAGGGGGAGATAAGCAAAAGACAGAAAACTGTACTGAAACTGACACTGCTCAAGGTGATGTACATATGGAAGAAGATGTTGAAATGGTTGATGTAAGGAATGATGAGTAGGTTGATGCTGGAGAAGGAATGGAGATTTTATTGTATGTGAATGAAGAGGTAGAACCAAGGGTTGCAAAGCCTAAGGTTGCTACAAGGGAAGAAATCTTATTGCTGGCTGGAATGCAAGCTGTAGATATTATTGATCTATTTTCTGATGAAGATGAGTCAGCTAATGAGAAGTATGAGAAGTTTTGGAAGGTTAAAGAGGAGGAAAGAGAACAGCTGATGAGTTCTGATGATGAAGGTAATGAGAACATATTGGACATCCTATCCTGTACTCCAGATGATATCCAACTGAGTCCTGTACTTCATGAGCTACCCGAAACCACAAGAGACCTACCTGAAATCCCAACCTTCAAAGAGATAAACTTTTCTGAACCTACTGATATACCAGAAAACCAACCTAGCCTAATAAACCTATCTAGGCCAGAAAACCAACCTAGCCCTGTTAACCAACCTAGCCCAATAAACCTACCTAGCCCAATAAACCTACCTAGCCCAAACATAATTCCTAGCCCAATCCTTGATAGCCAACCCACAAATGAAAACCCACCTGAACCCAACACCGAAGTTGAACCTGAACTTCACTTTCCATCTAACCCAGTAGAAAACCAAGCCGGTCCTTCAAACCAACCTGAAGCCCCTCTAGTACTCACAAATGCTCAACTCAGGCAAATGCGAAATACTTTGAGAGCACCATTTCTGGAGGAGGAGATGAAAAAGATATTTGTACACAGACTCAGGAGGATGGATATATACAAAGTTTTGGGTGTTTCTTATCTAGCTATAGAGTATCAGGAGGAGTATGCAAGGATGATGACTTGGGAAAGAAAGGCTGAAAAATATGTAAAGAATAAGTCTGGAATTGTAACGGTGAAACAAGTAAGGCTAAGGAGATTTCAGAAGATATGGTATCCGGTCTTTAAAGTTCAAAGAAGAGATCTGACAGAGTGTGAGTTTTTTGAAGCAGACTTTCAATTTCTAAATGTGGACGATATTGAGTATCTCTATCACCTGTTCAGAAACATGACTATCAGACCGGAAAACATCATTTTTGCCTTGGAAGCTGTAAAGAGATTTATGAGAAGGCATGTGAACTACACGTATTGTTTTGACTTTCAACTAGGGATTGAAACAAACCAGAAGGGAGTCAACATGACAAAGCCTAATCTTGAGTTGGAAGATATTGACAACTATGATCTGTTCACCATCATTGAAAAGCCTGAAGTTGGAGTTGTTTACAAGAATTCAGAAAACAAGAAGAGATTTCTCAGAATTTCAGAGATTGCTAAGTTTTCTGATGAAACGATAAAGGTGATTAAACTTCAACTGAACCAGAGACTCAAGGAGAACAAAGAGAAGATCAAGCGAGGTGAAACGCCAATGCCCAAGTTTGATATATTAGCACTGGAAAGAGTTCTTGATGCGTTGGAAGACATAATTCATTTCTGACGAGGCATAAGGATCTTTGAATCGTTACTTGGAATCAGGCAAGGCAGTTATTCAAGATGGGGCAGATAAAGTTTCTTGCTTATTTGATCTAAAAGGGGGAGATTGTTATTGTATTTTGTTTAGATCAAATAGTTTGACTTTTGTGTTTGACTTTGTATTGTAAGCTTTTGAGTGTTTCTCATATATAGTTGCTTAGTTGTATGAGAGTTTGTAAGTGAGTGACTATTGTGAGCATTTTGTAATCTTGTGACCTTCAAGAGATATATGACACTTTCGCTTTCTCTCACTACTTTCTCTCTCTAGATCTTATACGAATTTGTGTGATTGATTGATTTGCTTGATTTAGTGGACTAACACTTCGGAGCCTTACTACTAAGAGAACCTGATATACATATCATTTTAAAGAAAAAGTGTTAGGCTTGACGCCTAGTGAGAACAAGCAATTATATGATAAATCTAGAAAACAGTAAAAAGGGTAACATAGCTTTAATCAAAACATTTAGTAAATAAACCATTTCGACCCTTAGAAGATGTACCAACATCATAAGATGATGGGGGAGAACGGCTTTGCCATATATCGTGATGGAACACAAAAGTAAGCCATGAACAGATGTTTTAAGCATAAATCAAGGATGGACAACTATTGACATCAACCCTATCCAGGTTTTTAATCATTACGGACATCAAACTTATCTAGGTCTTTAGTCCAGCACAATAAATGAGTTCAACTATATCCAATTCTTTTACTCAAAGGATCACCAAGTTCAACCCTATCCAGGTCTTTACCTTGGGACCTCACCATCGAAGACAAGCTTGTTCATTTGGAAATTACATTATATAACTAATGTCTATGTCCAAATTACAACTTAGGAATCTCATCCCACCATTACATCACAAAACCGACTTCAATGTGTATGGATCCATTACATTAATAGTCTAATATTTTTACACCTTTAATTTGTACCATACCAATACACAACACATAAACAATTATATACAAGAAACCATCAAGTGAGTAAAATCTATATTTTGTCAATAACACCAATAATATGGCCAACACACATTTGGGGTCCAAAACTAATCAAAATATAGAGTAATGATCATTTATGTAAATAAAACCATCCCCCATGATCATTTCATCAAAACATCCAAAAGTCTCCAAAACCCTAGTTTTGACCTAACTTTCCAAAATCAACCAAAATAAGATATAACAATATAAAAACTTTGAGAAACTTGTATATAGCATTTTAACACGTATATAATTTAGAAATGATGTAGGATACTCTCACAATACTAGGTTTTTGATGAAAACCTAGAAACCTCGAAATGGAGAAACTATTGGATCCTGAAGCTCTACCCAAATTGTAACACCCTCAAATTTGGAAAGAGCAACTAAATAAAACTTCGATAAAATAACCAAATAAGGATAAAATCCATTCTACAAATCCATCCTTGGGAATACTTCAACTTAAAAAAAAAAAAAAACGTCAACATTTATTAACGTAGATCTTACACTAAGACTACATAAGGTCGGGTGTTACTCAACCCAATACAAATTCCTATTCCCAAAACGTGGGCACAATCGCTCAGATTGTACCGAGAGTTTTGGCCTTCAGCGATTGTGACATGCTATAGTGACAATGTCACAATCGCTGGCACTATAGCCGAGAATGTACCAAACACTGTTTTGGCAATAACTTCTTCGTTTTAGCTCCGATTTTGTTCCGGAAAGAACCGTTGGACTCGTATTTGAATTACTCACTAGAAAGATTATAAAATCTAGTATTTAAGCCCATAAATCCTATTTCCTCAATTTCTCTTAAAATATAGATCTCTACACTAACTTGAAATAGTACTTACCCAAAAATTACGGGTGTTACACCATTGTCATAATTACATGGCACATTCGTTGGGACAACCAACCACATGGTAATCTCCGTTGCTCTTGTGACATATGTCACAACTGCATGGCACTATAGCCGAGAGGACCATACTCTAAGTACCATTGGTGTTATTGTGACATATGTCACAACCACATGGCACTAAAGTCATACTCCATATTTGGTTCTTCCTTTACTGATTCCCCTAGTTCAACATTTTTCTTCAATTGGGATAAAAATCAGGGTGTTACAATCCTCCCAACCTTAAAAGAGATTTCGTCAAAATATAGTTCATACATAAAACATTTTAACACTACACAATACTAAGCACCAGTCCGATATTGTCTTGTCATATACTCCTCCCAAAAGGGTAACATTCTAAAGATATAAGCCTCAAATAATATCATATTCACAAAATGACCATTTCTCTTTCCAAGACTGTGTATATAACCCATTTCAACCTTAAATAATATTCGATAATACCTAACAAAACTCCCATTTCGGTTTCCACGTCAACTCTCACGTCTAATGTCCACTTCGATACGTTACCTTTATATTAGAGTGAACATCGAACCTTACTAGAACAATTTCTAGACATATGATCTCGGTTACCTCCCAACCTTAGGTGACACGTACTACCTCCATGGTAGCTTGTGATCTTAACTTCTTATCGACTAATTCGTCCCAGCTCAACACGATTCTGAATCCGTATTCCAATTATGAACACCAAATCTAAAAGATATCCAAAATTTCTTAATAATTCACCCTTATTATTGGCAGAGCCTTCCTTCTAGGGACGAGTCAATACGCTCTCCAAGGTGTTGGTTTATTCAAATTAGACTATTGCGCAACTCCAAACTATACTCAAAGATCAAACATTCAGTCGATAAAATCTTTACCATATCAAGAAACTCTTACTCATCGATACTTAATTACGAATATGTAATCTCCTTAAAGTTCCACCACTATGAGGCTAACACTTCTTATGATCCAACGGGAGTACTTCAAAACATTCCAAAGATCATTGACCTCAAAATAACAAGTCGATGCCTAAAGTCAAATTGGCCATATCGAAAATGTGGGTATGCCAAGAAGTATTTCATTCTTGGTTGCACTGCGTCAGGCCCCAAATAAAGACTTAAAATTGACACCTGATATGAAAATAAAACCCCAAATCTTATAGCTTTAACAAATGAACCACAACATCTCCTTTACTCACGAATAGTCATTAAGATAGTACACCACCAACACATAACATGTTGTCGAACAAACAATCCATCAATTCAAATCCAACCATACGCAAGCAACCGCACAAGGATTTAACCCGAAGATTTACCGAAAAGGAAAAGATCACCACTTACATAATTGAGATAATAACATAAGTCTACTACCTTAATTATTCATACGTGAATAGACTCATGAGGTCGAATTCCCAAAATTCAAATCTGTCCACAATTTGGATCATCCGCCGTTTCAATTCCCAAGGACTTCTCTTGTCCCTAATTACAACTCCCTTCATAAAAGGGGTTTAAATCTATAGCTCTAATGAGTTCAAGGTTTTTCAAACTAATATGTCAATTTGAAATTTTATAAGGCTTTTCAACCACAAAATCTTTATAACAATTAACTATATGTGTAAAAATCCACTACCGCTTACTCGATAGTTATGCAAAGCAGTCACCCATGCCACACATATAAAACCATTTCGAAAGTCCTTTGATCATTACTCAAGCTAATAATGACAACACAAAATATGTTCAACAAAATTTTCAACTGAACCACTATGGTCCTAACATGCATCAATTTATGCCATGTACGTAAAATAATTTTCTACACTAAAATAGTGTGCAACAAAATGTTTGTTCAAACCCCAAAAAGGGAATTTCGCGAAATCAAGCTCCAAAATTCTCTCTTTTAACCATGAAATGACATAGAATAAAATTTCCCAACAAGACCCACATACATTAGTTTGTTTCCCAAAACTTGGTAAAATGATAGGTGCATGCGATTTGGTTGAAACATAAAATAATTTAGATCGTCTTCAAACTTTAAACCGGACCACCAATATGCTCTATGTTTTAAAATAGTGGCTACAACGCCATGCATACCAATAAACCAATATAACGTATTTGCGTGAACCATTAACAGTGGTGTCAACAACCGAAAATACACAAAACAAGGCATTTAGTGTGCACTATCACAGACTCCTCATACACTTACTTATGTCATAAGTATAAACCAATTCGTGCACTAAAGTAGTGTGCAATGAAATGTACCGTTACAAAACTCAACAGAGAAACCATACCATATCAAAATTTCAAAAATTCCCTTTTTTGGTGCAATATGACATAGAGTGGCATTTCTCAACAAAACTCGCATGGAATAAAATTCTCAATAAAACCCAAACACCAAAACATGGAAATAACTCCTTCATTCAAAACCTTAACATATGTGGAGGAGATCCAATATCAAGGTCGTAAATCGTAGTTACTTACCCAAGACCCCAACCAACAATAAAGCATGTATATTACAATATCTGAAAATAGCGTTGGATAACAACGGATATAAAGAAAATCTCAACAAAATTTGCAACCATATGCAATAAAACAATTTTATACATGTTTAAACCATGTTAGGAAAGTATGAAATAATTTATGAAAATTATTTTAGAAATAAGTTTCGTACATGAATTTTGGTCGAGACCCAAAATCTTAGGACCGAGCTCACCAAGTCCAATGATCCTACTACCGACATCCGGATGCTCAACATCTTAAGGTAACGGTCGACAACTAAATCGGCTAAACTTACAATTTTTTCTTGAAATAAAGTCGATTCAATAGGCCTATAGTTCTAATTCAACCAATAGCCCCGCCCCAACATGGTCAACTTAATGTATTCATCATGCTTAACCGTCACTCCAGGTGACAATTATAAACATCAACTTCTTCTAACTACCACTCCTCAGAAATTCATCTACTACCCCATCGGTCATCACATAAAGGTGATTCAAGCAAACATATGTAACATTTAAGTTCACCATGACACTGGCCAGGTTCAATTATGAACGTACTGTACATGATTATCCTTGCTACCCTCGTCATGATTCCCGATTCTAGTGACTCTATTGACCTCAAAGTATCCTATCTTAAAGTGCCTAATAGTAGAAGAACTCTAGTTTGAGTCTAAGTATCCGGAATCAACACCTAAATCTCTCAAACTTAAACTCTGATACCAACTTGTAACACCCTCAAATTTAGAAAGAGCAACTAAATAAAACTTCGATAAAATAACCAAATAAGGATAAAATCCATTCTACAAATCCATCCTTGGGAATACTTCAACTTTAAAAAATAAATAACTTCAACATTTATTAACTTAGATCTTACACTAAGACTACATAAGGTCGGGTGTTACTCAACCCAATTACAAATTGCTATTCCCAAAATGCGGAAGACTTTACCAAGCTAATCACCTCTCGTGCATACAACTAGCACATATCTCTTCACAATGTCGCTAGTACTAATCCCCAATCGGAACCTGATGCACATGCCGACAAATAAAAAAGTTCAGGCTAACGCCTAATGATTTCAAGAGTTTTCGTCAAGATTAAAATAGTTCGTTAAACGAAAAGAGTGCAACTTAAATCATGATTTCCAAAATAAGGGATTTGTATTAAATAGGCAAACAACCCATTTTCCAATGCCCACAAATTCTTATGGCGAAAGCTCCAAAATGTATAACACTTCCCCAAAATGAACTCAGATCTGAAACTCACTCAAAACGTGAAAACATATTAACTTTCCAAATAATATAAACGGAAATAAAACTCTATTATTCAAAACCTCCAAACACGGGTGAGGCGTAATACGCAACCCATAAATCATGGAAAAATAATCCATATAAAAATAATATGTCACCGAAAACATGAAACTAAACACAATACTCACGCGACCATAAAACGGAATGATACCCAAATATCAAAGCATGGAAGTGACATATTTCATTCAAACCTTAATATACGCGGAGGGAAATCCAATATAAAGGTCATCATTTGCAGTCAATCACACAAGCTCAACGATAATAAAACAAGGATGTCTAAAATACTGTAGGCCGACAACGGGGGAGACCCATATCATTAAGAGTGGAGAAACACAAAAGTATGTCACTCATACCACGTTAATCGTATGACATTTCACAACATAAAAGCCCAAGTGCCCCTACGACTCCTTTCAAGCTACGCCTAAAGAGACAACTGACCTTAGCGAATATTACCATGAATACCACCACAGGCCTGACACAGTCGGGGTTACAACCATGGAATAGCCCCGACATGGCAGAGGCCCCAAACGCCCATCAACACGATAGCACAACCGGATTCAACCCTCTTAATGTACACTTGAAAGGTTAAGATCATAAAACATGGGTCCTGGAGTCAAATCCCGCAACACCCAGTTAACCATCAAATAAAGACTAACTTACGTGCCTATAGATCCAATGCAACACAGTCTAAAATTACATGACTACACAGGAATGACCAATGCACTCGATCATGTAATTATCATTAATATGCAACAAGGTGCAAATCATAAATGGGGCTCTACATCGAGCCATTAAAACCGGACAAATATCCTCAAGACTTTTAAATCAAAATCGGGCTAAATGCTAAAACCCAATAGACCGACAAATAGCGGTTCTCATATAATAAAACACATTTAAACAACGTTTATGTAAACACATACCTCGAAGATATGATTAGCCCAAAATCATTACGGATTGGGACAAACAATTTTCCAAAAGGACTCATACCCACATGTTTACAAAATATCCCTTAATACGAAAACATACGTTTTCCAATGATTCATAAAACCAAATACACCAACAATGCACAAACCATTGATTAAACTTTATTCGTACAATAAATCACCAAAAGGGATGTATTTACAGTAATTAGTTAACAAAATACCCAAGAATCCCGAATGTGGGTGTTTCACAAGATTTTAAAACCAAATATCCCAAAATAAGTAAAACTTATCAATTACTCCAACATTTGATAATTTATCATGTAAAACATATAAACACTTTTAAAATGGACATTTTAGCATGTACAACATTTTCACAAATCAACTTGAACTCACCTTGCTAGATTTATGCTAAATCTAGATTTTACCCCAATATGAGCTCCTTGAAGAAACTTGAATCCACAAGCAATTCCTCTAAACCCTAGATTCACAAGTTTTTCAAACATAAATATACATATCCAAACACTTAGAATCATTCCCCAAATATCCTATATCAAAATCTTCATTTTGACCAAAACCCTAGTTTTGACCTAACTTCCCCAAAATCCTCCCGAAATTTGAGAAACATAAACACTAGGAAGTCATCAATGGAGCATTTATAACTCATAATAAAGATTAGAAACTAGGAAAATAAACTCACCACCTAAGTTTTGGTAAAAACCTAGAAAATCCTAAATTTCTTGAAGATGGAGGTGATGATGATGAGCTCTTGACCTTTGCTTCCACGTGGATCTTCCCAAAACTAACAATATATCCTTGAAAATCTCTCAAAAAAGAAACCATAACATCTTGAATCACCAATGAGGTAAATAATTGATTGGACCGTGTATCATAGACTTGTTCCTAAAAGGATTTTTCACATTCTATTCCAGAATGGCTGAGTATCGATACACCGTTTGTCAAGTATCAATCAACACAAGAAGCTTAGTAACTAATTTCTAACCGGTTAATCTAATCTAGTTACGAACATAGAGTTCAATTATTTGTTGCTTTAAGATTAAACAAACACCATTCCTAGCCAATGATCGGATGCCGGCCATTTAGACTAGATTAAGCAATCCTACACTACTATCGATCAACACACTTATTATTCGAAGCAATACTTACTACCAAGATAAAACTAAGAACAATTACGGATTCAAAGTTAAATCTAACGATACACAATTAGGTTAAACAACATGAGGGTACCTACTCAAATTAATCGACCCAACTATGATAAACAATTAACTCAAGGTTTGCATAAATGGAAATCAAATGATATGAAATGGTTCAACAACTCTCAACACAAACTAAATCATATGTTTACAAATTCATTACTGAAATATAAAAGACTAACTATGAAATTAAAGATTAAACCTACAAACTAAAATTACCTAAACGGTTGAAGAAATACCAACAAAAGCTTTCCCCAAAGTCTTCTCTTTCTCTCCTCCCTCTCTGCCGCGATCCTACCTTATGATTTTATAACCCTCGTCCAAAAACTGCCCATATATCGATTAAGACGCAAAACAGAGTCACTATGACTTGAAGCACGACCATAAAGTCGCCTGAGTGAATTTTATGAAATGCAACAGTGTTTGACGCGAGTTACTAGGCGGGTTTACTCACCAGAAAAGTCGCCCGCGATGGCTTTGAACTCGACAATGCTTGAGGTGGTTTTGGGCGAATTTAGTCTCCTGCTTTGTCGACCATCATAGAAAACAAATGGGGGTTGGACAATGAATGTAGTTGTTCGAGGGTTTTTCCTTTGTTCATGGGATGTGCTTCTGTGAATTGGGCTTCTCATCCATAATTCTTTTTTAGGCTTGCTGCCAACGAAACATATGCAAACATAATTAGAAGTTTTTTTTTCTTTTCTTTAATTAATGCAATAATATATTAAATATGGAAACACTACATAAAAGGATTAAATTTATGATAACATAAATTGAAGGTAATTGATAAATATAAATATGTATAAAATGGTTCCTATCAACTACCCTGATACGTACTAAGTATTTAGTGCTTAAACACTCATCTCTTCATTTATAGATAGGTTATTTTGCTATTATATCTCAACCTTGAGAGTCTTTTTCTATCTTATTTTTCAGTTATTAGTTTTACGAATCTAGAGATTATGGTTTATTTGTTTTTACTTATGGGGAGGTTAATTTGGTCATTTTGGTAGATTCTAAGGCATACAGGTCACACTGCCGCATTGGAGCAACATGGGACAGTAGGTGAAAAAAATGAAGATAAAGGAGATTTAGCTTGAAAAAAAATATATGGCTTGGTTAAAGAATCTTTGTTATCTCCTGGACAATTAAAAAGTTAAATAATAGGATTAACCATGTATTAGTTGTCACTTGTACTTTCGGTTACTTGGATGTATTTGCTAGTTTGGATGCTAAGTATGTAGTTAGTATTTACATTTTAGCCCCTTTTTTACCTATATATAGAGGGTTTTGGTTAGCATTGAATATACACCTTAGCATCTGATTTATTTCAGTTCTAAAACTCTTCTCTTTAATCTTTTAATTAATGCAAGTGTTCTTCATGTTCTTCTTCTTTTTATTTCTTTAATTCATACATATGAATTCTTGCAGCACAGGTATCAGAGCTGTTCTTTTTTACTTTCGTACTTACTTTCATCTTAAATTGAAGTCATTTACTTTCCGTTTTTACTTTCAAGTCTTTATTTTCAGTACTTTAAATTCTTGTATTTACTTTCCGTTTTTTACTTTCATGTCTTTAATTTTAGTACTTTAAATTCCCGCATTTACTTTTCGTCATTTACTTTCATGTCGTTAGTTTTATTACTTTACATTTCTTTGTCTTTCATTTCCGTAATGAGTAGCTAATTTTCATAGCTTGGGTGTGAGACAAATGGTGAGATTTTAAACCGAAGAAAAATAGACATTGTTTGGCAATAATGATGTTCTACCATTTCATTTCAAGTTTTATAAAACCAATGATACTTATTGACGAGTTGATCACTTTGAAAGTGTTAAAGTTTCGTGATCTTAGAGATAAGCCATTGAAAAGCACGTCAATTTGAACGTAATGGCACGTAGACTTGAGAAAGTTGATAACAAAGAGATTTGTTATCTATGTTTTCTAAATTCATTAATTCTCGACAGGTTGGTCACTATTTAAAGTGTTAAAGAGTAGTGGACTCAGAGATGAGCCATTTGGAACACACCAACTTGGATATTATGGAATCAACTCGAGAGAGTGATTTTATACAAAGAGATTTGTAAATCCATATATTTTGAGGACTCTATTCTATACCACTCTAGTTGGATACTACATAGAAATATGTTGGTTGAATCTAAACATTAGTGCAAATATTAAAGTCCGAGAGGAATACCCTCAAAATAGATGGTAGAACTAATTATTACCAGATACATGTTGTAGCATCCCTACAACATTAGTCTGCTGAAATTTGTGTTTGTCTCACCACAAGTCTTACACCCACGCTTTTCTTTATATTATGTTATTTCAGTATTGTTAACTCAGACCCAAATCAAAGTCTTCAAATTTGTCATCTGAAGTTAGTCTTTCATCTCGATATATTGCAACTTAAGATACCTATCCCTATGAAATATGATACTTGGTTCTTACCATGTTATTACTTGAAAGACGATATTGGACCACATTGTATACTTGCTTTGGGGTCCAATTTTCACGTCTATAGGTGTGTAAAAAGCACTGTCAAGTTTTTGGCGCCGTTGTCGGGGATAGGCGTAAATCTATAGTTGTTGAGAGATTAAGTCTTGTTAAACTAATTTTTCTACCATCTTTGCTGCTTGTCATATACGTCTCCATGTATGTACGAGTAACAAATCTCTAAGTCTATCTTTCTGTGGATATGGATTTAATGTAACATTCGTTTGGGTCGTATGAAACTGTTTTCTATGACTATTGTGGTGGAAATCATTTCTTGTACAGTTGTTCTTCAAACCACGAATCCCATTATTTCATTGGAGATAGTAATTGGGATACCTCACACTTCAATAGTTATAATAAATCATGGGAGAATCATCCTAATTTGTTTTTAAATGGTCAAGATCATGGCACTTTCACATCACTAATACCTCCCTACCAAGATTGGAGTAACACTTATTCAAATACTTTTGACCAATCTTGGGAGGAACAAATTGATTTTTCTAGGAGTTTTCAAATGGATGATTTTAACAACTCATTTTTACCCCTACACCCTCTTTGGAAGTAATTGAAACCTTTAAATCTCTTGAAACTATGATGAGTGATTACACACAAAGTCTAATAATATACATTGCCAATATCACAACTAATGTTGAAAAGATCATTAGACAAAGCCAAATTCCTAGACAAAGCCAAATTCCTATACCAAGTGAGATCGAAAAATCTGAGTGTGTTAGTACGGATGGGAGTAAGGCTAATACTTTGGAAAATAGTCAAAAGATAGAGAGTTCCAAGGAAGCATCTGAGCATTTGAGCAACCCCTCTTCACTTCAAAATAGTGAAGAGGTGCAACAAAATGCCAAAATTGTCATTACTCCCTTCTTTAAACATGTGTAGAAAGAACATACTGTTGCAGATACCACAACATTACTATAGCAAAAATGTGCAGAAAATCTTCAAGTTGTTTTGAAAAAGAGACATGACGATCAATCCAAGGACTCGGGAAACTTCATAAAAATCAAGTTCTATTGTTGGTGAAGTGATGTGGAAAACTCTTTGTGGGATGAAATGTTCCCCCATTTGTGACACCAAAATATTGTGTCGTGATCAAGCAGTGAAATGAGTGGTGAGAAAAGTATATAAGAATAAGTAGAAAGAGAAACACCAAGTTAAGTTGGTGAGAACAGTTAGGGCTGAGGAGCATACTGAGGTGCTCCAGCAAATTACACCATTCCTCAAGAAGTTGTCAACAAGAAATCCAGCAGCTGAAAAAGGAGAACACCTTGCCAAAAGAAGGAAATGTTGAGTCTGGTGCCCCAGAATTCATTCCAACAATAACAACACCACAACCTACTCCATTGGAGTAGGGCAGGTTTAATCATGACCCATTGGATCCAAAATTTATTCTTTATTTTTCATTTATTTGAGTCTAAGAAATGTTTTTTATTTTAGGATTTTATTTTTGCAAGTCAAGTAAGTTGTTCATATTATCTTAAATGTGTTCATAGCCCTAATAAATGACTAGTTTTTTTTTTACCATCATTTAATGTACTTTGATTTTTTTTTCCAAAACTAGCCACTCTATGTTTTGGGACACAATTTGGTCTAGACTTGCTCTAAATTCTAGGAAATGATAAAGGCCATTTGTTCTTTTCATCATAGCCATTTGACACCCTTGTTCTCAATAATTCATCCAAAAACAAGATGTTGTTTTAAATGAGTTTGGGGGAGGGAAATCCAAAAAAGTCCAAAAGATCAACACAAAATGAGCAAATCTCTAAAAAGATGCTTTGTTTTGGATTTATGAGTAGCACTAAAAATGTTCCATAGGGATAAACTGCATGTTGTCAACAAAAGAGAAAAAATGCCAAAATGAGAAAAATGAGAAAAATGCCAATGTTGAAGCAAAAATGAGAGAAAAGGCTTGGTGAGAAAAAAAAAATGTGCCAAATGTTGGGAAATTCAGAATTTCACAAGTACAGTTAATACTGCTAGAAGAACTTGGTTACTACTTCTGAAGATTACTACTTCTGAAGTTAATGCTGTTGAACAAGATTAATGCTGCTAAGTCAAGGTTAATACTGCTAGAGAAGATTACTACTGCTAAGCAATTTTAGTACTGCTAGTAGTTAGTACTGCTCAAAGTATTAATACTGCTCAAAGTATTAATACTGCTGAAGACTTAGTGTTGCTTATGAGATAATCAAGATTCGTGCAGATCAAGTTTGAAGATTAAGGAAAGCTTGAAGATAAATATAGAAGATTATTTTGAAGATCTTTTATTATTTGTAATTATCTTTTATCTTCAGTATATATAGAATAGTTTAGACTTGATAGAAAAAAACTTTTAGCATTCTGAGTTTTTGTTTTTGATAGAGAGAATCAACCTCAAGGTTTGTAATCCTAATTCTAGAGAAGTAGAATTCGTATTGATGAGCCTGTTCATCAATATTGAGGTTGTGTGTTGAATCTTGTAACTTTATAATCATTCAATAAAGTTTGCAAGTTCTTATTCTGATTTACTGTGTTCAATTAATTATTGAATATCAAAGTGTTATTCCGCAAACTTCTTTGATATTGTTTCTGAGTGTTTATTCTTGTTTAGAATTAAGATCCTGACAAGTGGTATCAGAGCTAGTATTCTCAGAAATCTTATTCATCATTGAAAACACAGCTGAATCAAACAGTACTCTGGTCTCAAAAGTTCCAATGCTCAGATCCAATGAATTTGACATGTGAAAGATTAGAATCAAGCAATACATTCTCCTCACAGATTACTCTATGTGGGACATCATTGAGAATGGTCCATCTGATGCAGGAAAGATTGGTGAGGATGGAAAAAGAACCCCTCCAAAGACGGATGCAGAAAGAAAGACAAGGCAGACAGAGATGAAAGCCTTGAGCACACTGCTCTTGGCCATTCCCAATGAATATCAACACCAATTCTGTAATTGCACTGATGCACAGATGCTCTGGAATGCTCTAGAGAAGAGATTCTCTGGTACCAAAAGTACCAAAAGAAATCAAAAGGCAATCCTAAAACAACAGTATGAAAACTTTATGTCAACTAAGAATGAGTCCATGACTCAAACTTTTGACAGGTTTAACAAATTGATTGGTGAACTGGCTACTATGGGAGTACAGGTTGATCAAGATGATGTGAACAGAAAGTTCTTAAGGTCTCTTGGAGATGAGTGGACCATGTACACTGTTTCATTCAGACAGAATGATCAGTTGGAAGAAAAAGAACTTGATGATCTGTACAATGATCTTAGAGTATTTGAAGCTGAAGTGGAGGCAAAGAAGAAGCCTTCTGGATATATTCATAATGCTGCACTCCTATCAGCATCAATTGATTCTACTGCTAACCCTGAATCAGTGAATGCTTCTAATGGAGCAAATCAAGAAAAAGGCACTGATTCTGTGTTTGAAGCCTTTCTTGCCAGTCATGGGAATTCCTCCTTAATCAATGATGATTTGGAACAACTTCATCCTGATGATCTGGAAGAGATGGATATTATATGGCAGATGGCCATGCTTTCCATGAGGGTGAAGAAGTTCATAAAGAGGACTAGGAGGAACAACTTCTCCCAAAGAAGAGAAGATGGAGCAGGGTTTGATAAATCAAAGGTGGAATGCTACAAATACCATCTGAAGGGACACTTTGCAAGGGAATGCAGAAGTGTAGTGTCTCACAACAACAACCACCAACAAGCTCAATCTGGAAGCTTCAATAACAACAGAAACTCTGCTCAAGCCCTTGTTTCTCAACAAGGAATGGGGTTTGATTGGAGTGATCAAGCAAAAGAGGCTATCCAGAATCAAGCTCTTATGGCTGAAGTATCTGATCTCCCATCTGAGGTAAATTCTAATCTCTGTTCTAAAACTTGCATAGACACTGTTAAAAGGTACAGGGATCACAATCAGAAGATGAGTGATGACCTTAAGAGATTAGAAAAGGATATCAAAGATTATGTGAGAATTGTTGAGAGGTTTGAGGAACAGATTAAAGGTTTTCAAGCCAATGAACTCCAACACTCATATGACACAAATTACTGGAAGTGGGAGAAAAAGGATCTAGAGCTCAAACTGACCAAATCTAAATAGGAGTGTGAGAAATTGAGAGATGAACTAACCAAGGTCAAGCTTGATGTAGAAAAGTTTTCCACTGCTTCTAAAGCAATGGACTCTTTACTACAAACTTAGATTCATGATAAGCTGAGAAGAGGAATTGGATATAATGCCACACCTCCACCATATAACAACAATTACATTCCTCCTACTTCAGACCTGTTAGAAACCAAAGATAGGAAGGACTTACCTGAGGGAGCCACTGAGATAAATCCCTTAGATGAGGTAGTTGTTGAAGATAAGTCTGACAAAGAGGTTGACAAGAGTAAGGAGAACAAGGTGAGTGGTGAGATTCCTCTAGAAAATAATATTATCACCAATGAGGACTGTGGAAGGGCTTGGATAAAATCCAAGGACATAGAGAAGACAGAGGGAAAGTCTGGTAAGGTCCATTACAAACAGACCACAGTTGTGAATCCAGGTCCTTGCAAAAAGTGTGCATGTAAGAAGACTGAGCCCCAAAAACATGATAAAAAGAAGGGAAATCAAAGAAACTGGAATAATCAGTGGGCACAGAAACAAGGGGTTGATCTGAGTAAAATCAATAGATCAAAACCTTGTTTTATCTGTGGAAAATTAAATCATCTTGCCAAATACTGTTATTTCAATCCTATAAACCAAAGGATGAACTTTCAAAGACCTATGCAAAAACCCTTGGGTTATAGGAAATTTGAAAAGAACCATGTGGCTAAGAAATCTGTTAAATCTAAAAGCCACATGAAGAAAAAGTCTGTTAAAGAAAGTGTCAATATGTGGGTTCCTAAAAGCACTAAAAATGTTAGTACTGCTACCACAAATAGTGTTGCTGACAATGATAGTGCTGCTAGAAGTAATACTACTGCTAACAATGTTAGTACTGCTGACATTGTTAGTACTTCTTCAAAAGTTAATACTGCTAACTCTGTTAGTGCTGCTAATAAGGTTAGTTCTGCTAACTCTGTTAGTGCTTCCAAAGTTAGTACTGATTCTAGTGTTTGTGCTGCTAAGCCAATCATATTGACAAAGTACTCTAATAAAGAGTGCTCTGAGTTTAAAAACCTCATAAAAAAGGAATGTAAATACTTTGATGAGAAAGGGAGACCCAAGACCACTTTGGCTTGGGTCCCCAATCAATACTAATTGTTTAATCTTATGTGCAGGGCAACCAACAGCTCAAGGAGAAGAGCATCTGGCATGTTGATAGTGGTTGCTCTAGGCACATGACAGGGAACATGTCATGCCTCAAGAATTTCAAGAAAATTGATGGTGGACATGTTGCCTTTGGTAATACTCCAGATGGAGGTAAGATAAGTGGTAAGGGGGATGTATCCAAAGGTAAAATGACCTTTGAAGATGTATTCTATGTTGAACAGTTAAGGTACAACCTGTTAAGTGTATCACAGGTTTGTGACAAGCAACATAGTATATTATTTATAGATTCTGAATGCATTATCCTTGCTCCTGGATTCAAGGTAGTTAATGAGAAGATGATACTACTAAGAACTCCCAGAAAGGATAATGTATATTGCTTAGATATGGAAAGTGTTTCAACTGATTCATCCCTAAACTGTCTTGTTTCAAAAGCCTCTTTGGATGAATCGTCACTTTGGCACAGAAGGATGTGTCACATGAACTTTAAAACAATGAATAAACTTGTTAAAAACAACCTTGTAAGAGGTTTACCTTCCAAAGTCTTTTCATGTGATGATCATTGTGTTGCCTGTCTCAAAGGCAAACAACACAAAACTTCTCATAAGTCCAAAGAGTTGAACACAATCTCTTCTTCTCTTCAGTTGTTGCATATGGATCTGTTTGGTCCTACAAATGTTATGAGTATTGGTAAGAAATCATACTGCCTAGTTATTGTTGATGATTACTCTAGATTTACTTGGGTATATTTTCTAAGGACTAAGGATGAGACAAGTGGACTGATCAAATCCTTTATTCTAAAAATTGAAAACCAAACTAATCAAAAGGTAAAAGTCATTAGGTCAGACAATGGTACTGAATTTAAAAATCATGACCTAAACACCTTTTGTGAGGAAAAAGGAATTGAGAGGCAATACAGTGCTCCTAGGACTCCACAACAAAATGGTGTTGCTGAGAGAAGGAATAGGACACTGATTGAAGCTACTAGATCTCTATTGGCAGGTTCAAAACTTCCAATTACTTTCTGGGCTGAAGCAGTTAATACTGCTTGCTATGTCCAAAACAGAGTTCTAGTAGTCAAGCCTAAAAACAAGACACCTTATGAGTTTTTAAATAACAGAAAACCTTTTATAGTATTTTTCAAACCTTTTGGGTGTCCTTGTACCATACTCAATAACAAAACTCACTTAGGAAAGTTTGATAGCAAGGCAGATGATGGTTTTCTTGTTGGTTACTCATCTCAGAGTAAGGCTTACAGAGTTTTTAATACTTCTTCTAGAATAATTGAGGAAAGTGACAATGTCAAGTGCAATGAGAACACACCAAATCCTATTGGATCTGGTCCTCAGTGGTTATTTGACATTGATTCACTAACTAACTCTTTGGGTTTCAGTAGTGATTATCATACAGGTTCAGGAAGTGGAAGATCAGGGGATGAACAAACACAAGTACAAGACATTATTCCTCAGTCTGTGATCTTTCCCATACCTACAAGAGAGCCTATTGATGTATGTGCAAAAAGAGACAATGACTGAACCTTTTCAGAATGAAGAAGAAGGAAGAGATGAGGAGAATCAAGTGCAAGAAGAGCCAGAAGGAACTGATGAGATCCCCTCAGCTGACTTATATGATTCCAATCTGGATGTGGGAATCAATGAGGAACCTAGTCATCAGACTAGAACTCAAAAGAATCATCCTCCAGAGCTGGTCATAGGAGACATCTCTTCTTCTATGATAACAAGGAATCAAAGCAGACTTCGAGAGCTGCAGGATCAGCAACACACAGTACTCTCCTGCTTTCTATCTCAGATTGAGCCTAAGAAGACTTTTGAAGCAATGAAAGATTCCATTTGGATAGAAGCTATACAAGAAGAGTTACTGCAGTTCAAGTTGCAAGAAGTTTGGGACTTGGTGGACCTTCCAAAAGGTCATAGAGCTATTGGCACCAAGTGGATTTTCAGGAACAAAAAGGATGAGAGAGGTATTGTGATAAGAAACAAAGCAAGGCTGGTAGCACAAGGGTACACTCAAGAAGAAGGCATTGACTATGAAGAAGTGTTTGCTCCAGTGGCAAGGGTAGAAGCAATTAGGCTATTTTTAGCCTATGCCTCATACATGAAGTTCAAGGTGTACCAAATGGATGTGAAGAGTGCCTTTCTGTATGGTACAATTGATGAAGAAGTATATGTCTGTCAGCCCCGTGGATTTGAAAATCCATCATATCCAGACAGAGTATACAAACTGAAGAAATCACTTTATGGTCTGCATCAAGCCCCAAGAGCATGGTATGATACACTGTCTACCTATCTCTTGGAGAATGGGTTTGAAAGAGGAATAATTGACAAGACCCTATTCATTAAAAGAAGTAAGAAGGACATCCTATTGGTTCAGATTTATGTAGATGATATCATCTTTGGATCCACAAAAGATCAGATGTGTAGAGACTTTGAAAAGTTGATGCACAAGAGCTTTAAAATGAGTTCAATGGGTGAACTTACCTTCTTCCTTGGGCTTCAAGTGAGACAGAAGAAAGATGGGATCTTCATAAGCCAATCAAAATATGTGAAAGACATCCTGGACAAATATGGTCTAACAGACTCAAAGCCAGCAAGCACACCTATGGAGACTCATAAACAGATCACTGCTGATCTTGAGGGGGAGGATGTGGATGTCCATCTTTATAGATCAATGATTGGATCACTCATGTATCTCACAACCTCAAGACCAGACATCATGTTTTCAGTGTGTTTGTGTGCCAGATTCCAAGTCAATCCAAAGCAATCACATCTTCAAGCTGTTAAAAGGATTTTCAGATACTTAAGAGGGCAACCTAGACTAGGTCTTTGGTATCCATATGAATCCAACTTTGACTTGATTGCCTATTCAGATAGTGACTTGGGAGGTGCTAACATGGACAGAAAGTCTACTTCAGGTGGATGTCAACTTTTGGGTGCAAGACTAGTATCCTGGCAGTGTAAGAAACAAACCACAGTGTCCTTATCAACAACAGAAGCTGAGTATATTGCTGCTGCAAGCTGCTGCTCTCAGGTTCTATGGATTCAGAATCAGATGCTGGACTATGGGGTAACCTTTCTTCACACTCCAATCTTCATTGACAATAGCAGTGCTATAAGTATTGTTAACAATCCAGTCAAGCACTCCAGAACTAAGCACATTGAGATCAGAGTACCTCAAGCTTCAAACAGTGTAAGTATAGTTAATGCTGCCATTGCAGTTTTAATACTGCCAGTGCACAGTTAATACTGCTAGTGGTTAATACTGCTCTCAGTTAATACTTCTAGTTAGTTAATACTGCTAGTGGTTAATACTACTCTCAGTTAATACTGCTAGTTAGTTAATACTGCTAGTGGTTAATACTGCTCTCAGTTAATACTGCTAGTCAGTTAATACTGCTAATGGTTAATACTGCTCTCAGTTAATACTGCTAGTTAGTTAATACTTCTAGGCGTTAATACTGCTTATGTTCCGAATCGTATAAATACCCTGTTTGCCCGCCCAACAGTCCATAACGACTCCTTGATTTCTATTCATCTGCTCTCTAACTCTTTTTCTCTCAAGAACAAGTGTTTCAGTCCAACATACTCAAGCTTCAATGGCATCCATGGCTTTCATTGATGAGCACAACGAGATTGCGATGCTACAGAAGCCGAAACAAGCTGCTGGATTCCACCAGATTGTGGATTTTCTTAAGTCCAGCCACATTGCCCATGCTCTCACTGTGTCACCGACAATCTACATAGAGCATCAACGGCAATTCTAGGCAAATGCCTCCATAGTCTCAGAGAATGGAGTGCCGATTCTAAAGACAATGGTGTGTGATAAACCCTTGTCAGTCTCTGAAGAGGTGATACGCATTTGTCTACGTCTAGACGATGCTGCAGGTATTACTTCTATTCCAAATGAGGACTTGTTCTCTAATTTGTCAAGAATGGGGTATGGAGGCCAATTGGGTGGTTTCAAATTCTCAAAAGCAAAATTTTATACCCAATGGCGTTTTCTTGTTCATACCTTAATGCACTGTATTTCCAAAAAGACTACTGGATGGAGTGAGTTTAGCAGTACCATTGTTTATGCTTTGGTCTGCTTGGCCACTGCCAGAAAGTACAATTTTTCACGAATGATTTTCAGTGATCTTGTATCAAACTTGGGAAGCAAAAAGAGTTTTTACATGTACCCCAGGTTTGTTCAGGAAGTTATAACCCATTAATTGACGGATATGCCTCACTTTGATGAGGTATATGTACCAAAAATCCCCAAAGGTAAGGTCTTTTCAAACATGAAAAGATCTCCATTGGACTTGGAAGGAGTTGACACCCCATTGTTCTCTACAATGATGGTGGTATCCCACACTGAAGAAGGTATGGCAGCAGGGTCAAGGCCCTCATTAGACCATCCCAATGCTAGCCAATCCCAACCTTGTCAGGATCGAATTCTCAACAAGAATAAAGTCTCAGAAACAATATCAAAGAAGTTGCGGAATAACACTTTGATATTCAATGTAACAGTAAACAAACAGTATTTGATTAACAACTTGCAAACTTGTATTAAAATCACAAGATTACACACACAACCTCAATCTTGAAGAACAAGCTCTTTCAAGACGAATTCTACTTCTCTAGAATTAGGATCTATGCCTTGAGGTTGATTCTCTCTTTTTCAAAAACTTAGAATTAATTCTATTTCTAAACTATTCTGTCAAATCTATACATATACTGAACAAAAAGATAATTACAAAAAAAAATAGAATATCTTCAGTATATCTTGCATAGTTATCTTCAATCCTTCCATGAATATCTTTATTCTTTACAGCTGTCATCCTCTCTATCCAGATCTCCACTTCATAAGCAGCAGTAATCACAAGCAGCATTAACTACTAAGGAGTACTAACCACTAGCAGTACTAACTAGCTAAGCAGTACTAACTTTGTTCAAGCAGCACTAACTTTGACTAGCAGTATTAATTCTACTAGCAGTAGTAATACTCAGCAGTATTAACTTTGAAGTCCTCTAGCAGTAGTAATTCTGAACTAGCAGCATTAACCATACTTGATGAATTCTTCAGTTCCCAACAATCTCCCCCTAACTTGACTTTTAGGAAGAGAAGTCAAGTTCTTCAGATCTGATCTTCAAGATGCTCCCAAAACTCCATTATGGCCTAAATTCCAGTATTTGCATCCAACCCTAAACTCTGATTTATTGTTCTTTGGATCAAATATTTAGCCATTTCTGAATCTGGAATACATCCTAGCTTCTTCTTCAGCATGGCATGAAGCTTTAATCTGCTATGGTTGTACACTCTATCCACTAGAAAGTATTCAGTGTGATTCAAATCCAAAGTCACTGCATATACTCCACTAGTTTCATATAGAGTCCAATTGCTAACTGATTTGAACACATTCCTGATCACATGCTCTACTTCATCAGGTTTGAACATCATACACAGATACTCCATCATCAGTTTTGTAATTGAAATCTCTGGAGCCTTCAGTATATCTGCATACAACTTCATTCCTATCTCAAACATTTCTTCAAGATCTGACCTAGAGCATGTTCTTACAATCTTTGCCCAAGTATTGAACACCTCATACTTTTCATCCTTCCTTTTGAGCCTTATGTATTCCTTTCCATCCACTGTCAATGTATCCCAAAGAATAACCTCAGGAGGCTTAACTCCTATAGGTTCTGCTGAAATTGGTTCAGGCACTTTGTCCATCACTACCATATACATATTTACATCATCTGTACTTGATAGCTTTTTCTGTTTAGATGACTCAGGTGCCCCTTCTTCTTCAGCAACCTTCTCAGCCTCTCCTTCAGCTATTCTAGGCTTCTTGGTTGACTTTCTCCTTGCCATCATCTTGGTTCTCTTTAAAGTCCTTAGACTTTCACCCAGAGTGGCTTCTTTCTTTGGTGGTGTTTCTTGCTCATCTGGAAAAGGTTTTTCTATCATGAAATCATTACTTTCTTTCATTCTCTTCTCCATCTCCACCCTGGCAGTTTCATTCCCTTGAAGCTTGGTCATTTCAGAATTGTACAGCTCCTTGATCTGCTCAAATGTCATCTTAGAGAACATCTCCTTTCTGACTCCTATAGCACCCTTGAGAAAAATTATCATTTTGTTTCTCTCTTGAGTACCAAGGAAAGTCTTTGAGGGTTGTCTCTTCTTTGCATCTGTTTTTATCACCACAGATTTCTTCAAAGATGTTGCTTTCTTTTGTGCAAGTTCAGTTGCCAGGCTTTGTTGATAGGCTTCATTCAGTTCAGCAGCTAGAGCCTTTGCCATCTCCCTGTCCTTTTCAACCCGAACTCTTTCTTCCTTTTCAATATCAGCCTGCATCTTCCTGGCCAAAGCTTCATCTGATTCAACCAACCTTTGCTTTTTGACTGATTGATCAGATTCTACCATTTTTGCTTTGCCTTTGTCTTTGTTCACTTTCTTTTCTACATCTGTTTTCTTGATCAATGTTCCTGGTTCTTTGATGACTACTCCTTTGGTCTTTGAGGTGATCTTGGGAGTATCATGCTTGGCTTTAAGTAAGGTTTCTGCAATCTCCAGCTCTATTAAAACTTCTTTCACAGTTTCTGCTGCTTTGCTTATTTCAGCAGTACTAACCATTTCTGCTGCTTTAATTGAACTAGCAGCATTAATGGTTTCTGTTGCTTGCTTTGTTACTGCTGCTTGTTCTTTTATCTCTGCTTGCACTGATTCTCTTTCTGTTTCTGCTTCTTGCTCCCCCTCAACATCAAATCTCTCCCCCTCACCACCATATTTCATCCCATCAAGCTCCCCCTTTTCTGTAGCTTCTTCCATGTTGATCTCCCCCTTTTTGGGAGCATCATTCCCAGATTTCCTTCTCCTTAGCACAAATTGTCTCTTCTTCTTTTTCTGTACTAGCTTCATCACCAATTTATTGAGTTTGGTAATCTGCACTTGTTGGGACAAGATTACCAGCTTCATCTCTTCAATTTCTTTCCCTTGTTTGAGAACATCTTGGTTGATGTTTCCCATTGTTTCCATCAATTCATAGTAAGTATATCTGTCCTCACCTTCTCCAGAAGTGTTACCCTCTTTTGATGGATCATTGGATCTTTTTGTAGTGGAAGTCTTCTGCCTAGCAGAAGCACTATCCACCCCCTTGGTTTCTTGGCAACAGGGACCTTTGAATGATTGCTCATTCAAAGTTGCCATGGGGGAGGTCTTAGTTATGTTACCACTGTCTTCCTCTGTGTTAGCAGGAGTAGTGGCAGCCTGCTCACCCATATGCTCTTCCTCCTCCTCAGAGAGCACCTTCTTTGGGTTGGGAGACACCCTTGTGGTTTCCCTGTAGATATTCTCTAAGGGAGAATCCTCCCTTAGAGGGCTTAAAGGCTTAGGGGTTGATGGTACAAGAAGGGAAGGAGCCTTCTTTACCTGTTTCCTTTTGTATGTTTGGGTGATTGGTGAAGTTGGTTTATCAAGAAGAGACTGGGGAATTGATTTAGGGTGGGAAGGTTGGGATTGGCTAGCAGTGGGTTGGTCTAATGGGGGCCTTGACCCTGCTGCCATACCTTCATCAGTTTGGGACACCACCATCATTGTAGAGAACAATGGGGTGTCAACTCCTTCCGAGTCCAGAGGGGATCTTTTCATGTTTGAAAAGACCTTACCTTTGGGAATTTTTGGTACATATACCCCATCAAAATGAGGTATATCCGTCAATTCATGGTTAATAACTTCTTGGACAAACCTGGGGTACATATAAAAGCTCTTTTTACTTCCCAGGTTTGAGACAAGATCATTAAAAAGCATTTGGGAAAAATTATACTTTCTGGCAGTGGCTAAGCATACCAAAGCATAAGCAATGGTGCTACTGAACTCACTCCATTCAGTAGTCTTTTTAGAGATACAATGCATAAGGGTATGGACAAAGAAACGCCATTGGGGTGAAAATTTTGCTTTTGAGAACTTGAACACACCCAATGGGCCTCCATACCCCATTCTTGTAAGAGTAGCAAACAGTTCATCATTAGAGATAGAAGTTATACCAGAGGCATCGTCTAGACGTAGACTGATGCGAAGTACCTCTTCGGTAACTGTCAAGGGTTTGTCACACACCCTTGTTTTGATCATTTGCACACCATTCTCAGTAACAATGGTGGCATTTGCCCATAATTGCCTCTGATGCTCTATGAAGATGGTAGGAGATATAGTGAGAGCATGGGCAATATGGCTGGACTTCAGAAAGTCGACTATCTGGTGAAAACCTTCAGCTTGTTTTGGCTTTTGGAGCATCGCGATTTAATTGTGCACGTCGATGAACGCCATGGATGCCATTGACCTTGAAGGTTCTTGCCTGAAAACTTGGAACTCGAGAGAGAAAGGGTTTAGAGCGCAAGTGAACAGTATGCAAAGAGTCGTTATGAACTTTTAGGCGGGCAAAGGGTATTTATAGTATTCGGGACATAAGCAGTAGTAACCAAGAGCAGTATTAACGACAAGCAGTATTAACCACTAGCAGTATTAACTGAAAGCAGTATTAACTACTAGCAGTATTAACTGAAAGCAGTATTAACCACTAGCAGTATTAACTGAAAGCAGTATTAACCACTAGCAGTATTAACTGAAAGCAGTATTAACTACTAGCAGTATTAACTGAAAGCAGTATTAACCACTAGCAGTATTAACTGAAAGCAGTATTAACCACTAGCAGTATTAACTGAAAGCAGTATTAACTACTAGCAGTATTAACCACTAGCAGTATTAACTGATAGCAGTATTAACCACTAGCAGTATTAACGACAAGCAGTATTAATTGATAGCAGTGTTAACTACTAGCAGTATTAACTGAAAGCAATATTAACCACTAGCAGTATTAGCGACAAGCAGTATTAACTAACTAGCAGTATTAACTGTGCACTGGCAGTATTAAAAATGTACTGGCAGTATTAACAATGCACTGGCAGTATTAACAATGCACTGGCAGTATTAAAATTACTTACACTTTTAAGCTTTGTGAAGAACTGAGTACTGCTCTACTTTTCCTGAAAAAGAAGATTAGGACTACCAAGAATAAACAATATACAGGTATTGAACCACTTTTTAAATAGGAGCTTATTCAGAGTTGATCATTCCCACACTTGTTACCAAGAAAGTGAATCTACCCACATCAAATGCTTTGGTGAATAGATCAGCAAACTGGTTGTCAGTATGAACCTTTACAACTTGAATAAGTTTCTTTTCATTACAGTCTCTTATGAAGTGATACCTGATCTCAATGTGCTTTGTCCTTGAGTGCTTGACAGGATTATTCACAATGCTAATAGCACTGCTATTATCAATAAAAATTGGAGTGTGTAGAAAGGTTACCCCATAGTCCAGCATTTGATTCTGAATCCATAAGACTTGAGAACAGCAACTTGCAGCTGCTATGTACTCTGCCTCTGTTGTAGATGTGGACACTGTGGTTTGTTTCTTGCACTGCCATGAAACTAGTCTTGCACCTAAGAACTGACATCCTCCAGAAGTAGATTTTTTGTCCAAGTTTGCTCCACCTAGATCACTGTCTGAGTATGCAAGTAGGTCAAAGGATGAGTCATGAGGATACCAAAGTCCCAATCTGGGTTGCCCTTTGAGATATCTGAATATCCTCTTAACAGCTTGATAATGAGATTGCTTTGGCCTAACTTGGAATCGTGCACATACACAGACTGGAAACATTATATCTGGCCTAGAGGCTGTAAGATACATGAGAGAGCCAATCATGGATCTATAATGATGAACATCCATATCCTCCCCCTCAAGATCTGCTGTTATCTGCTTGTGTGTCTCCATAGGTGTGCTGGCAGGTTTTGAATCTGAGAAACCAAACTTGGTTAGAATATCCTGCACATACTTGGACTGACAGATAAAAATTCCATCTGACTTCTGTTGAACTTGGAGTCCAAGGAAAAAAGTAAGTTCCCCCATGGAACTCATTTTGAACCTTTGATGCATTAGTTCCTCAAACTCCTTGCACATGTTGTCTCTTGTAGATCCAAAGATGATATCATCAACATAGATTTGGACCAGCAAGATATCCTTCTTCTTTCTCTTGATAAATAGAGTCTTATCAATGACTCCTCTTTCAAATCCATTTTCCAAGAGATAGGATGTCAGAGTGTCATACCATGCTCTTGGAGCTTGATGCAGTCCATAAAGTGCTTTCTTCAATTTGTATACCCTGTCTGGATAGCTTGGGTTTTCAAACCCTGGTGGTTGACAGACATATACTTCTTCTTCAATTGAGCCATAAAGAAATGCACTTTTCACATCCATTTGATAGACTTTGAATTTCATATAAGAAGCATAAGCCATGAATAATCTAATTGCTTCTATCCTGGCCACAGGTGCAAATACTTCATCATAGTCTATTCCCTCTTCTTGTGTATACCCTTGAGCCACCAGCCTTGCTTTATTTCTTATCACTATACCTCTTTCATCTCTCTTATTCCTGAAGACCCATTTTGTTCCTATTGCTCTTTGGCCTTTAGGAAGGTCTACCATATCCCAAACATCTTGCAGCTTGAATTGCAGTAGCTCTTCTTGCATTGCTTCTATCTAACTGGACTCTTTCATAGCATCATGTGCCTTCTTAGGCTCAAGCTGGGATAGAAAGCAAGAAAGCACTGTATGTTGTTGATTTTGCATTTCTTGCAGCCTGCTTTGATTTCTAGTCATCATAGGAGAGGATATATCTCCTATTACCAGTTGTAGAGGATGATTCTTTTGAATTCTGGTATGATGATTAGGTTCTTCATTAAGTTCCACCTCTAGATTGGAGTCATTCAACTCAACTGAGGTGTTTTCAGCAGCTACTTCTGATTCTTTATTGTCTTGAGTCTCCTCATCTCTTCTTTCTTCTTCACTCTGACTTGGTCCAGTAGATGGTTCCTTTTCACAGTCTTCAACAGGATCCACTGTGGGTATGGGAAAGATCACAGATTTAGACATACTGTCTTGGACTTGGGTAGTTCCTGATCTTTCACTCCTTGAATCTGCATAATCATCACTACTGAAACCAAAAGAGTTAGTTAGTGAATCAATGTCAAATAGCCACTGAGGACCAGACCCAATTGGATTTGGTGTGTTCTCATTGCATTTGACATTGTCACTTTCTTCAATTGTTCTAGAAGAAGAGTTAAAAACTCTGTAAGCCTTACTCTGAGATGAGTAACCAACAAGAAATCCATCATCTGCTTTGCTATCAAACTTACCTAAGTGAGATTTAGTATTGAGAATTGTACAAGGGCACCCAAAAGGTTTGAAAAAACCAATAAAGGGTTTTCTTTTATTTAAAAGCTCATATGGGTTCTTGTTCTTTGGCTTGACCACTAGAACTCTGTTTTGGACATAACAGGCAGTATTAACTGCTTCAGCCCAGAAGGTAATTGGCAGTTTTGAATCAGCCAACAGAGATCTAGCAGCCTCTATTAGTGTCCTATTTCTCCTCTCAGCAACTCCATTCTGTTGAGGAGTCCTAGGGGCACTATATTGTCTCTCAATGCCTTTCTCTTCACAAAAGGTGTTTAGATCAAGATTTTTATATTCAGTCCCATTATCTGATCTAATGACTTTTACTTTTTGATTAGTTTGGTTTTCAATTCTTAGGATAAAGGATTTGATCAGTCCACTTGTCTCATCCTTAGTCCTTAGAAAATATACCCAAGTAAATCTAGAGTAATCATCAACAATAACCAAGCAGTAAGATTTCTTGCCTATACTCATAACATTTGTAGGACCAAACAGATCCATATGTAGTAATTGGAGACAAGAAGAAATAGTGTTTAACTCTTTGGTCTTATGAGAAGTTTTGTGTTGTTTGCCTTTAAGACAAGCAACACAATGATCATCACATGAAAAGACTTTTGATGGTAAACCTCTTACAAGGTTGTTTTTAACAAGTTTGTTCATAGTCTTGAAATTCATGTGACACATCCTTCTGTGCCAAAGAGAGGATTCATCCACAGAAGCTTTTGAAACAAGACAGTTTATGGATGAATCACTATCAACATTGTCCATATCTAGACAATAAACATTGTCCTTTCTTGGAGTTCTAAGTAGTATCATGCTTTCATCAACTACTTTGAACCCTGGAGCAAGGATCATACACTCTGTGTTTGTAAATAATATGCTATGTTGTTTGTCACAAACCTGTGATACACTTAACAGGTTGTACTTCAACTGATCAACATAGTAGACATCCTCAAATGTCATCTTACCTTTTGTAACATTACCTTTGCCACTTATTTTACCACCAGTAAGATTATCTCCAAAAGCAACATGTCCTCCATTGATATGCTTGAAATCCTGAAGACATGACATGTTACCTGTCATGTGCCTAGAGCAACCACTATCAACATGCCATATGCTCTTCCCCTTGAGCTGTTGGTTGCCCTGCACATAAGATAAATCAGTTAGTATGAATTGGGAACCCAAGCCAAAGTGGTCTTGGGTACCCCTTTCTCATCAAAATACTTGCATTCTTTCTTGACAAGATTTTTAAACTTTGACTCCTCATTTCTGGAGTACTTTGTCACAATGATAGGCTTGGAAACACTTTTGCTAGAAGCAGTACTGGTTTTAAAAGTACTAACTGCCTTAGCACCACTTGCATGCTTAGCAGTACTAACCTTGTTAGAAGTAGTAACTGTGTTAGCAGCAGTAACTGTGTTGGCAGTATTAACCTTTAAAGAGGTACTAACAGTATTAGCAGCATTAATATTTTCAGCAGTACTAACACTGGTAGCAGCAGTAATGCTTCCAGCAGCACTATCCCTGTCAGCAGTACTAACAGTTTTAGTGCTTCTAGGCACCCACATTTTAATACTTTCTTTTAAAACCTTTTTCCTCATGGGGCCCTTACTTTCAACAGATTTCTTCATCACATGTTTCTTTCCAGCCTTCCTATAACTAACAGGTTTTTGCACAAATCTTTGAAAGTTCATATGTTGGTTAATAGGATTAAAGAAACAATGCTTAGCCAAATGGTTTAACTTTCCCCATATGAAACAAGGCTTTGGTCTATTGATTTTACTCAGATCAATGCCTTGTTTTTGTGCCCATTGGTTGTTCCAGTTTCTCTGATTTCCCCTTGGTTTATCATGTTTTTGGGGCTTAGAAGTATTGCATGCACACTGCTTGCAAGGGATAGGGTTCACAACAGTGGTCTGCTTATAATAAACCTTCTTGTTCTTTCCCTCAGTCTTCTCTATCTCATTGGACTTGATACAATGCTTTCCACATCCCTCATTGGTGATTATGTGGTTTTCTATAGGAATCTCACCACTCACAGTGTTGTCTTTATTCTTGACAACTTCTTTCTCAGTTTTATCCTTAACAACTACTTCATCTATTTCAGTGGCTCCCTTAGGTAGGTCCTTCCTATCCTTTGTTTCTAACAAATCTGAACTAGGAGGGATGTAGTTGTTGTTATAGGGTGGTGGTGTGGTATTGTACCCTATTCCTCTTCTTAGTTTATCATGAATCTGAGATTGTAGTAAAGAATCCATAGCTTTAGAGTCATTGGAAAACTTTTCTACATCTAGCTTGACTTTAGCTAGTTCTACTCTTAGCTTTTCACTCTCTTCTTTGGATCTGGTCAGTTGAAGTTCTAAGTCATTCTTCTCCCACTTCCAGTAGTTTGTGTCATAAGAGTGTTGAAGCTCATTGGCTTGAAAACCCTTAATCTGCTCTTCAAATCTCTCAACTATCCTCACATAATCTTTTATGTCCTTTTCCAATCTCTTAAGGTCATCACTCATGTTCTGATTGTGATCCCTATACCTTTTAACAATGTTAATGCAATTTTGAGAACAAAGATTGGAAGTTACCTCTGTTGGGAGATCAGACACCTCTGCCATTAGAGCTTGGTTCTGTATGGCCTCATTAGCTTGATCACTCCAATCAAACCCCATGCCTTGTTGAGAGACAAGGGCTTGTGCAGAGTTTCTGTTATTATTGAAGCTTCCAGATTGAGCTTGTTGATGGTTATTGTTTTGAGGCATTCCACTTCTGCATTCTTTAGCAAAGTGTCCCTTCTGATGGCATTTATAGCATTCCACCTTTGACTTATCAAAACCTGCTCCATCTTCTCTTCTTTGTGAGAAGTTGTTCCTTCCAGTTCTTTTGATGAACTTCTTGACTCTCATAGAGAGCATGGCCATCTGCCATTTAATGTCCATCTCTTCAAGATCATCTGGATGGAGTTGTTCCAAGTCATCATTAATGAGAGAAGAGTTTCCATGACTTGCTAGAAAGGCTTCAAATACAGTTTCAGTGCCTTTCTCTTGAGTTGCTCCATTGGCAGCACTAACTGATTCAGAGTTGGAAGTAGAATCAGTTGATGCTGAAAGGAGTGCAGCATTGTGAACATATCCAGAAGGCCTCTTCTTAGCCTCTACCTCAGATTCAAAAACTCTTAGATCATTATATAGATCATCAAGTTCCTTTTCTTCCAGTTGATCATTCTGTCTGAAAGACACAGTATACATGGTCCATTCATCACTCAGGGACCTTAGAAACTTTCTGTTCAGATCATCTTGATCAATTTGTACTCCCACTGTAGCAAGTTCACCAATAAGCTTGTTGAACCTGTCAAAAGTTTGAGTCATGGACTCATTCTTGGTTGACATAAAGTTCTCATATTGTTGCTTCAGAATGGCTTTCTGATTTCTCTTGGTACTTTTGGTACCTGGGAATCTCTTCTCTAGAGCATTCCAGAGCATCTCTGCATCAGTGCAGTTGCAGAACTGATGTTGATATTCATTGGGGATAGCCAAGAGCAAAGTGCTCAAGGCTTTCATCTCTGTCTGTCTAGCCTTTCTTTCTGCATCAGTTTTTGGTGGAGTTCTCTTTCCATCTGCACCAATCTTACCTGCTTCATAAGGACCATTCTCTATGATATCCTACATAGAATAGTCAGTGAGGAGTATGTACTGCTTGATTCTGATCTTCCACATATCGAATTCATTGGGTCTGAGCATTGGTACCTTTGAGACCAGAGTACTGTTTGATTCTGCAAAGTTTTCCATGATGAATGAATAGATGTTTCTGAGAGAAGTTGCTCTGATACCACTTGTCAGGATCGAATTCTCAACAAGAATAAAGTCTCAGAAACAATATCAAAGAAGTTGCGGAATAACACTTTGATATTCAATGTAACAGTAAACAAACAGTATTTGATTAACAACTTGCAAACTTGTATTAAAATCACAAGATTACACACACAACCTCAATCTTGAAGAACAAGCTCTTTCAAGACGAATTCTACTTCTCTAGAATTAGGATCTATGCCTTGAGGTTGATTCTCTCTTTTTCAAAAACTTAGAATTAATTCTATTTCTAAACTATTCTATCAAATCTATACATATACTGAACAAAAAGATAATTACAAAAAAAAATAGAATATCTTCAGTATATCTTGCATAGTTATCTTCAATCCTTCCATGAATATCTTTATTCTTTACAGCTGTCATCCTCTCTATCCAGATCTCCACTTCATAAGCAGCATTAATCACAAGCAGCATTAACTACTAAGCAGTACTAACCACTAGCAGTACTAACTAGCTAAGCAGTACTAACTTTGTTCAAGCAGCACTAACTTTGACTAGCAGTATTAATTCTACTAGCAGTAGTAATACTCAGCAGTATTAACTTTGAAGTCCTCTAGCAGTAGTAATTCTGAACTAGCAGCATTAACAATACTTGATGAATTCTTCAGTTCCCAACATTCACCCTCCATATCAATCCCTCAGTCTCTTGTTCAAAAGCCAATTTCTCCAATAACCCAAACTTATATAAGGAAAAAGGTAAAGAAGGCTCCTTCCCTTCTTGTACCTTCACCCACAGAGCCTATAAGCCCTCTAATGGAGAATTCTCCATTAGAGAATATCAACAGGAAAACCACATGGGTGTCTCCCAACCCCAAGGAGGTGCTCAACAAGGAGATGAATGAGCATATGGGTGCTAAGGCTGCCACTACTCCTGCTAGCACAGAGGAGGTCAGTGGTAACATAAATAAGACCTTCCCCATGGCAACTTTGGATGAGCAATCATCTAAAGGTCCCAGGTGCCAAGAAACCACGGGGGTAGCAGGTGCTTCTGCTAGGCAGAAGACCTCTACTACAAAAAGATCCCATGATCCTTCAAAAAAGGGTAATACTTCTGGAGAAGGTGAGGACAGATATAACTATTTTGAATTGATGGAAACCATGGGAAACATAAACATGGATGTGATCAAGCAGGGGAAAGAAATAGAAGAGCTGAAACTGATAGTTCTGTCTCGACAAGAACAGATTGTCAACTTGAAGCAAATGGTGAAGAAATTGATTCTACAAAAGAAGAAGAAACAATTTGTGCTAAGAAGGAGGAAACCAGTGACTGATGCTCCCAAAAAGGGGGAGTCAGAAGCTGATGTCAACATTGAAGATGCCAAAGCTAAGGGGGAGCAAGAGAAAGTGGATGTTGAGGGGGAGCAACAAAAAGTGGAAACTGAGTTGGTACAAGAAGCAGAAATGGTACAAGAAGCAGAAATAGTACAAGAAACAGAAAAAGAGAAAGAAGCAGTAACAGTTAATACTGTTGAGTCAAGCCAAGCAGCAGAAACAGTTACTACTTCTGACCTGAAAGAAGCAGCAGAAATAGTACAAGAAGTACTAACAGATCTTGAAATTTCTGAGACCTTAATCAAAGCCAAACATGATACTCGCAAGGTCACCTCAAAGGCCAAAGGAGTTGTCATCAAAGAAAAAGGTGAAGTGGTCAAGAAAGCAAATGTAGAGAAGAAGGAAAGCAAAGACAAAGGCAAAGCTAAAATGGTGGAATCTGATCAACCAGTCAAAAAGCAAAGGTTGGTTGAATCAGATGAAGCTTTGGCCAGGAAGATGCAGGCTAATATTGAAAAAGAAGAAAGGGTTCAGGTTGAAAAGGACAGAGAAATGGCTAAGGCTCTAGCTGCTGAACTGAATGAAGCCTATCAACAAAGCCTGGAAACTGAACTTGCACAGAAGAAAGCAGCATCTCTGAAGAAAGTTGTGGTCAAAATAGCTGCAAAGAAGAGACAACCCTCAAAGACATTCCTAGGTACCCAAGAGAGAAACAAGATGATTACATTTCTCAAGGGTGCTGTAGGAGTCAGAAAGGAGATGTTCTCAAAGATGACATTTGAGCAGATTAAAGAGCTGTACAATTCTGAAATGATAAAGCTTCAAGGGAATGAAACTGCAAGAGTGGAGATGGAGAAGAGAATGAAAGAAAGCAATGATTTCATGATAGAAAAACCTTTCCCTGATGAGCAAGAAACACCACCAAAGAAAGAAGCAACTCTTGGTGAAAATCTAAGGACTTTAAAAAGAACCAAGATGATGGCAAGGAGAAAGTCAACCAAGAAGCCTAGAGTTGCAGAAGAAGTTGAGAAGGTTGTTGAAGAAGAAGAGGCACCTAAGTCATCTGAACAGAAAGAATCAGCAAGGTCTGATGATGTAAATCTATACATGGTAGTGATGGACAAAGTGCATGAACCAATTTCAGCTGAACCTGTTGGTGTGAAGCCTCCTGAAGTCATCTTCTGGGATACACTGAAGGTTAATGGTAAAGAGTACATCAGGCTCAAGAGGAAGGATGAAAAGTATGAAGTATACAATACTTGGGCAAAGATTGTAAGAACATGCTCCAGGCCAGATCTTGAAGAAATGTTTGAGATAGGAATGAAGTTGTATGCAGATCAACTGAAAGCTCCAGAGATTTCAATTACAAAATTAGTGATGGAGTATCTGTGTATGATGTTCAAACCTGAAGAAGTAGAGCATGTGATCAGAAATATGTTCAAAACTGTCAACAAGTGGACTCTATATGAAACTAGTGGAGTATATGCACTAACTATGGACTTAAATCACATAGAGTACTTCCTAGTGGATAGAGTGTACAATCACAGCAGACTGAAGCTTCATGCAATGCTGAAGAAGAAGCTAGGATGTGTTTCAAATTCAGAAATGGCTAAGTATCTGATCCAAAGAACTATAAATCAGAGTTTAGGGTTGGATGCAAATACAGGAGTATAAGACATGATGAAGTTTTGGGAGCATCTTGAAGATTATCTGAAGAACTTGACTTCTCTTCCTAAAAGTCAAGTTAGGGGGAGATTGTTGGGAAATTCAGAATTTCACAAGTACGGTTAATACTGCTAGAAGAACTTGGTTACTACTTCTGAAGATTACTACTTCTGAAGTTAATGCTGCTGAACAAGATTAATGCTGCTAAGTCAAGGTTAATACTGTTAGAGGAGATTACTACTGCTAAGCAATTTTAGTACTGCTAGTAGTTAGTACTGCTGAATGTTAATACTGCTCAAAGTATTAATACTGCTGAAGACTTAGTGCTACTTATGAGATAATCAAGATTCGTGCAGATCAAGTTTGAAGATTAAGCAAAGCTTGAAGATAAAGATAGAAGATTATTTTGAAGATCTTTTATTATTTGGAATTATCTTTTATCTTCAGTATATATAGAATAGTTTAGACTTGATAGAAAAAAACTTTTAGCATTCTGAGTTTTTGTTTTTGATAGAGAGAATCAACCTCAAGGTTTGTAATCCTAATTTTAGAGAAGTAGAATTCGTATTGATGAGCCTGTTCATCAATATTGAGGTTGTGTGTTGAATCTTGTAACTTTATAATCATTCAATAAAGTTTGCAAGTTCTTATTCTGATTTACTGTGTTCAATTAATTATTGAATATCAAAGTGTTATTCCGCAAACTTCTTTGACATTGTTTCTGAGTGTTTATTCTTGTTTAGAATTAAGATTCTGACACCAAATGAGAACCAGTGTTGGAAAAGTCCTATTGATCCTTGAATAGGTAAGTTTTTAACCTAACAAAAAGAAATTTGGGGCTAGCATATGGTCCATACAAGTGGTTAACATTGTTTTGTGTTTACTTATGATTTATGAAAGGCTATGAATAACATGATAGATAGAACAATTTTACTTCTATATGCACTTATTGCTATGAATTGCATTTTCCTTAACTTGAGTCATTTTTAGTTGTCATTTGGTTGCTTGGGGACAAGCAACGATTTAGTTTGGGGGTGTGATACGCACTAAGTATTTAATGCTTAAACACACATTTTTTCATTTATAGATAGGTTATTTTGCTATTATATCCCAACATTGAGTCCTTTTCTATCTTATTTTCCACTTATTAGTTTTACAGAGCTAGAGATTATGGTTTACATGTTTTTACTTATGGGGAGGTTAATTTGGTCATTTTGGCAGATTCTAAGGCATACAGGTCATGTTGCGGCATTGGAGCAGCATGGGACAGTAGGTGAAAAAGATGAAGATAAAGGAGATTTAGCTTGAAGAAAAATTTTTGTGGCTTGGTCAAAGAATCTTTGTTATCTCCTGGACAATTAAAAAGTTGGGTAATAGGATTAACCACGTATTAGTTGTCACTTGTACTTTTGGTTACTTGGATGTACTTGATAGTTTGGATGTTAAGAGCATCCACAATCATGAAACTCTTTGGAGGTTTATGATTCCGTCACACCAGTTTTCTCTCTCTGCCACATCAGTTTTCTCTTTCCTACATATTTCATAAACCTTTCACTCTCAATCATGGACCAGTCCATAGTTTATATAATAAAGATATATAATAATAAAGTTTACTATTATAATTAAAATATACTTATAATAATTAAAAGACAATAATTTATAATTACAATAAGAAGTCATAATAATTAAAAGTTACAATAACTAAAAAACAATTTTAATAAATCTACATCAATCTTCCGTAAACCGTTCCCAAATATATTCGACCAAATCTAGTCGAAGTTGATGATGTACTGAACGATCATGTATTTCAGCATTCATTTGAAGGTATTATTGAAATTGTTGAACGGAACCTTAAGATACGGGTATTGGAGGATCATACGTGGTCGTCAGACCAACTAGTTGCTGAAATCCCTTTGTTTTCTATAATCATATTATGTAATATGATGCATGTATACATGATGTCACTCATTATTTTGATTTGTCAAAATCTTGTTGCTTCTCTTATGATTTCCCAACGAGATTGAAGAACACCAAACGCTTGTTCTACATCTTTTCTAGCTGACTCTTGCATTTCTTTGAACCTTTTTCTTTTAGGATCTAATGGATGTGAAAAACTTTTCACGATCGTAGACCACTCCGGATATATGCAGTCACCTAAATAATATCCCTTATTATATTCTATTCTATTCCATTCGCCATAAATTGTACTTGTAGAGCATAACCTTGTAAAACATTATTAAACAAGGGAGACTGATTTAGGACATTTATATCATTGTTAGAACCTGCAACACCAAAAAATGCATGCCAAATCCAAAGGTCCTGAGATGCAGTTGCTTCCAACATAATTATCAGCACACCACTATCACCTCATGTAAATTGACCTTTCCAACCTCCACAACATTTTTTCCATTCCCAATGCATACAATCAATACTTCCTAACATACCAGGGAAACCGCGGTGTTCGGAATGTAATGTAGTATACGTTGGACATCGTGAGTGGTAGGCCTTCTTAGATATTGACCTCCAAATACTTCAATAACACATTGACAAAAAAAGAAATAGACATTTAATGGTAGTGCTTTCGTCGATTCGTATGTACCCATCATTATAGTCAGCGGGTGTACCATAAGCTAGTTGTCGGATCGCGGCAGTGCATTTTTTATAGTGGAGACAGTCCACTTCTACCAGTTGCATCAACCCTCTTTTGAAAATACTCCAAATGATTAGAGAGACCTTCGACAATTCGAAGAAACAATTCTTTGGTCATCCAAAACCTTCTTCTAAACATAGGAGATGGATAGATCGGATTATATGCGAAATAATCTTTAAAAAGACAAGTGTGCCCGTCTTCATGACCTCGACGCAAATATTTTTTATGCCTCGATGATGGTTCGAACTTTAACCTTCTTCACGTATGACATCTTCAAGCATATTGATTAATTCTTCCTCTCTATCATTTGAGGATTCTTCTATTAATAACTGATTTACTACATTCAACGCTTTACTCACAGCCTCATAAGTCATTTTGTGAATGGATGAATTTGAACAATTTGGTAACTAGTTTAGGTTGGTTGTAATTGAGGGGTAAATGTAGGTTGGTGGTAGTTGGGGTAAATGTATAGGTTGGTAATCATATCTAATAATGAAAATTACTTTAATTAAAATTACTGAAATGAAAATTACATTAATTAAAATTATGGAAATGAAAATTACATTAATTAAAATTACGGAAATGAAAATTACATTAATTAATACCATATTTTGCTTTGATATCGGCACACAACATGCTATGGATGGATAATTGTTGCGATGTCATATGACTGGTATTCTGTGTAAGGATGGGTAGATCATCTCGTTTTCGCTTCTCTTGTTTTTCTTGGTTGTTGATATTGAGGTTTTCATTTAAGTCTTTTAATTCCTCTCTAATGGCTTCCAATTTTGAATATCATATTGTGTTCAGATTCTTCAATTCTTATTGAATGGCATGAACTCTGTCATGTGCATGTGATTTTTCTTTTCCTTTCCTCTTGGCCGCTTTTGTTCCAATTGATCGAACTTCTACTTCAACATCTCGGTATTGATGCTTGCATGAGTATCCGTTGATGGTGTAAGTACCCGATGCTGAGGTCTTCGCTCTTTTTCCTGAAAGATTAATGAAGCTTCCACCTTTCCATTTTGGTTCATCCTTAACAATTCTCCACACATGCTCATATTTAAATTGGTGATTATGTTCGGAGTGGTAAACTTCATGAGCTTTTTCCATAACTTGATCATCGGACCACCCACTATGATGCTCATTCTTTAATCGAATAAAACCTTGATTAAAGTCATTTATTTGAGGATTTATCCTATTGTAATGAGATTTCAAAACATTTGTTTTTCTTTTGATGAAAGAAGTGCCATAAGTATTATAGTACTCTGCAATTCTTTTCCAAAAATCTTTGTTTTGTTGATTGGTGCCAACCATGCTATCGGTGGAAATAATGAGCCAAGAACTTATCATTAATTCATCTTCCTTGTGGCTCATTTTTTTATTTAATGCTTTCAAATGATTTTTTTCGTTAAGATCTTTATTTTCTAAATTTTCATGGGTAGAAAATGGCGGAATTTCAGAAAAGTCATTTGTTGCATTTTTTTTTTGGGAAAAGGGGACGGAACCCCCGGAAAAAATTTATTCAAAAATAGAAGAAAAAAATACAAATTACGAGGGGCATACCCCAAGCAATACAAATCGAGTACCTAAAATGTGTTTAGGAAGCAACCAAAATAGAGGTTTAATTTTAAACCTCATGTCCACAAATTTAAAGCAAAAGTACAACATATATGGACCATAAAAAGAAACCAATCGAAGGTCCATCAAGCAAAAAACCTCCATGCTATGAATCACCCCATTAATGTAGCCCAAAGGGATACTCCGAGCCCAACTGTGAATTTTGTGAACTCTCATCCATAAGCCCATGTAGCTGAAAATAACCTCAACAAACTAGCCCATATTGAGAAGAAAAAGAAACTCCAACCCAATACATGTTGATAACCCATTCTCCAATTAATGAAGATCCAACTAAAGCAACTATGGCCCCTTTGGTAATAAGCCCATATCCAATTAATAACACCATCATTTTTAAATTCCCTTCAACATCGGCCCAAACTTCATTTATAACCCATAACCAACATTCTACTTTTTCCATCATCATGAAACTCATCATCAACCTTATCCAAATTAGATTTCCCTTTTAACCAGAGGTAAATGCATACGCAACTCACAACTCCATTAATCCGATTCCAGCAACATAATCGAAATCCCAAACACCTTAAATGGATATTAATCATCTGTATCCAAAACAAAAAAACTCCATCATCACTTCTCTTGAAACAGTAATCATCAAGATTTGGATTAAATCACATCGAGGATCAGACAACCAAGGTGCAAACTTTCGATTAATCCCACCAAATTTGGTGCATTTGGTGTGGGTTGTGATGGAAATGTAGGCATATATGGATTTGGTGTGAACATAGAATATTGAGTGTCTGGCGAAAATAAAAAACAACCAACATTCGACGTACCGTGAGAAAAAATCTTGATTGTGTGAGTAAAGCGATGGAAATGGATATGGTAGAAAATTTGGTGGAACTTATCTATTTATTGTATTTGGTGAACTTGTATCACTGACGGGTGAGTTCAACAAATTCGTAAAGTAGTTTGTATGGTTAGGATCCATACCGAAAAAGAGTAAAAAATTGAAGGAGTTGAAGATAGGAAGATGTAATTTCAAATGATGTAAGTAATTTTTTATAGGTAAAAATTCGTAATTAATTTGTATAGTTGGAAATTAGTAATTAAATTGTGTAGGTAGAAGTTGTAATTAATTTGTGTAGGTAAAAAGTTTATAATTAATTAATTAATTTATTTTATTAAATTATTTTTTAATTGATTATTAAATTACTTTTCATTTAAAAAATCAAATTACTTTAACCTTTCGATGACAGGTTTGCCATGTACTATCCCACTCAATGGCAACATGTTTTAATGGACCAGTCATTCATTCTCCACGTGGCTTGATGAACCCCTTGTTGGGGAAGCTCTAAGTATGTAGTTAGTATTTACATTTTTCCCCCTCTCTTTACCTATATATAGAGGGTTTGGGTTAGCATTGAATATACACCTTAGAATCTGATTTATTTCAGTTCTAAAACTCTTCTTTTTAATCTTTTAATTAATGCAAATGTTCTTCATGTTCTTCTTCTTTTTCGTTTTATTTATTTAATTCATACAAATGAATGCTTGCAGCACTGGTATAGCATCAGAGTTGTTCTTTTATTTTCGTACTTACTTTCATCTTAAATTTAAGTAAGTTACTTTATGTTTTTACTTTCAAGTCTTTATTTTAAGTACTTTAAATTCTCGCATTTACTTTCTGTCTTTATTTTTATATCTTTAATTTTAGTACTTTAAATTCCTGCATTTACTTTCCGTCTTTACTTTTATTTCTTTAATTTTAGTACTTTAAATTCCTACATTAACTTTCCGTCATTTACTTTCATGTCTTCAGTTTTATTACTTTGCATTTCTTTCTATTTCATTTCCGTAATGAGTAGCTAATTTTCATAGCTTGGGTGTGAGACAAATGGTGAGATTTTAAACTGAAGAAAAGTAGACATTGTTTGGCAATAATGATGTTCTACCATTTCATTTCAAGTTTTATAAAGCCAATGACACTTCTTGATGAGTTGATCACTTTGAAAGTGTTAATGTGTTGTGGTCTTAGAGATAAGTCACTGAAAAACACGTCAATTTAATGATATGGGCAGTAGACTTGAGAAAGTTGCTAACAAAGAGATTTATTATCCTTGTTTTCCAAATCGATTAATTCTCGACGGGTTGTCCGTTATTCAAAGTGTTAAAGTGTAGTGGACTCAGAGATGAGCCACTTGGAACACACCAACTTAGATTATATAGGAATCGACTCGAGAGAGTGATTTTATACAAAGAGATTTGTAAATCCATATATTTTGAGAACTCTATTCTATACTACCACTAGTTGGATACTACATAGAAATATGTTGGTTGAATCTAAACATTAGTGCAAATATTAAAGTCGGAAAGGAATACCCTCAAAATAGATGGTAGAACTAATTATTACCAGATACATGTTGTAGCATTCTGATAGGGTTAATTTATTAACCCTATTTGTATCACTTTTCCTATGCTTAAATACCCTATTTTTTAGAATATCATTGAGTCTCTTTACTTACTTTTTATTTATTTGGAGTAGTTTGTGTATGAACCCCACTGAAGTGAAATCGCTGAAACTCAGGGATTAATTGTGTCATTTACAACCTTTTAACCATTACAGGTTTGAGTCGCTGATTGGAGTAGAATCGATGATGCTCGCTGATTGTTGAAGGAGTTACGGAAGACATACCAATTTCGGATTGCTGACTATTGCTAAAGACCACTGATACCAAGATCGTTGATGATCTTGAAGAATTGTTTGATAAACATTTCCTTTGTTGGGCCAGTGTTTGGGCCATATCATTTAAGACAATTATTTTAGTGTTTAAATATTTGTTTAGCTAAGAGCTTTTTGTTTTGGGTATTTCGGCCCAAGGCCCAGTTTAATTATTATAAATAGGTTCTTAGGATAGTTGAAAAAAAATACACCTCGAAACCCTCACCTTCTTTCCATTTTTGGAAAGGGTGTTGGTTTTAGCTTTGCTACTACTTTTAGCTTGAATACTCTCTCCTAGTTTTTTAGCCCAATTCACTTAGCCGAAGGATTTTTAGTCTTTAATCATTTCAAGTAATCTAAAGTTCTGTTATTGCAAGTTCTTCAAGTTTCGTGTAATTATCAACATCTTTTCACTACTCAATCGTTTGTGATTAATTGTGGATCCAAAAATCCATTTCCTAATCCGAAACAAACAATTGAATAGTACAAGATGAATTCTACCATTTACATGTCTTTTACTTTAATTTCATTTTTTGCAAGCAAGTTTTCCTTCCCCTCGTATTTTCTTTCCTTTAAATTCTTTCCATTACATTTACGTAATTTAATTTTCTGATCTTAACTTTTATGCTCTCCTTTACTTTCTACAATTTAAATCTTCTGTAATTTACTTTTCCGTATTACTTCAATTACAATTGCTCGTTTCTTAAGAAAGCTGATAACTTGCTTAACAAGTTTCCTCTCTTGAAATTTAATGCTTTCTCCTTTTACACATTTTCCATCTCCGTTATTTAGCTTAGAAGTCTTTTCATCATTTATAAAAAGAAACCAAGCTATGACAGTGTAACACCCCGAATTTTGGACTATTACTTGTTTCGTGTTTATAAATTTATATAATTCGCTCATATGAACTTACCTTAGATCAGTCGCGAATTCGGAGTTGAAACTGTCAAATTTTGGAAGGAGGAAACCATTCGGCGAGAGTGCCTGGCGAGATTGCCAATGGCACTCTCGCGTGTCATAGTCACCCGTGTAGGAACCCAACTCTCGGTACCTTTTCGGCAAGAGTGCCTGGCGAGATTGCCAGCGGCACTCTCGCGTGTCACAATCGCGAGGGGCGAAATCCGAGGACTTGCGGTACATTCTCCGCGAGAGTGACCGGTGAATATGCCCATGTCACTCTCGCTAGGCAAGGTCGCCGTCGGGGGTAGATTTATTAAATGAGGTTTTTAATTGTTGGGTCTCATTTGTTTGCTATCCAAGAGGTTGAGGTCCGATTTTCTCTCTAAGTTTTGGTAAGTTCTCCTTCACTTTCCATTATCTTCCATCATTTATTTCAAATCCAACCACAACACTTCTTGACATTAATGGTCATTGATGGTTCCTAGGGTTCTAAGGTTATAGCTACCATCTTTGGGGAAACTGAAAGTCATCTCCTCCACTTCTAGGGTTTCACTATTTTAGGGCTTTTACATCACAAACCTACTTGGTGAGTCTCCTAACCTTTATCTTCCTTATACATGTGTTATTAAATGCTTATGTGACGATTATGAGAAAATGTGAAGTTAACCTAAAACTAGGGTTTTGTATATTTTACAAATGTATGGATGATTGTTCTAGTAAAAGTTATTACATGCTTAGGGGGTTCCTATATGCATATAAAAGGATAAATAAGCTACACCTTAGCAGAGAATCATCGTTCGTAATAATGGGCCTTGATTATAAGTGATTATATCGATAGCTAGCTTATCATATTATTGTAATGGTATCTTTGTGACAAATAAAGTATGTAAATGAATATGATCATGAAATGTGTATTATCATGCTTTATAATGGGATGTATTATACTTGCGATATACTATCCTTACTTGGTCACAACTTAAATGTGAAGATAATTGTCTATTTCCTTGTGCACGAGGATTTAGATGACATATTTTATATGTGGTGTTAATTGTTAACTGTTTGGGCACTAGCTAGTAGGCAATAGAGGACGTAAGTTCTTGAGTTGTAACTCGTCTAGATTGGATAGACACCCATGTATGTAAGCCCTTGAGGTGTAACTCGACGGAGTAAGCACTAGAGGCATAAACGGTCTGAGGATTGTGATGTCTGGTATGGCATGTGAACTAGAGCCGGGATATGTGGTGAAATCCAATAACATCACGGGTGACCCCATTCACGTGTTCTCATCACCCAAGATGGTAATGGGTCTCCCACGTCTTTCAAGAGTTATCTCTTGTGTATTTGTACAGGAAATGGAATATTTATTCCAAATGGAATGATGGCATTAGTTCAACCTATGGATAACCCGGTAACACTTAATTACATTGATGATGCTTACTTTATAAACTGTTAAGTCTTTGTTATATCTCTAGACTTTGGCCTAATACTCGTTTTGGTGTTTAATGGCTCACGGTTCTTCTAGTGGTGTGCATAGGGCACCTTGATTCGTCGGGCACGCACCTAGGATCTTTCAAGGACCGGGCATTTTTTGGATTTTTGAGAGAAGAGCGTTTTGGAAGTCATAGCGACACCCATCTTAATCTAGTTGTTAAATGTTCTAGATTAAATAGGTTATTGTGTATTATGTCTTATTTAATCCGCTACTTTATTGATGCAACTACCCCAACTTTATTGGGTTTTAGTCAATCATATTATACAGGTTTATAAACCCTCATATTTTAGACGTTATATTGCCGAAATTTTTAGTTTTAAATTTACCCAATTTTTAGGGTGTTACAGACAGGCTAACAACCTGAGCTTGGGGTGTGAAGTCGAGTTGAGAATTGAACCAATAACACGTAAAAAGGTATATTTATATAGTCTTATTGTCATTTAAATCTATTTATAAATATTTCATTAAAGATTACACTTAATCAATTGACAACTGGTTATTTGTATGAAAATGTGTTGATCTTTCAGAGATCACTTAAATATTTATTCCTTGAGACGACATAAGTTTGCTATAGTATCTTTTTATTGAATTATTGGTTCTTAATCTCAACAACACTTTACACCTTTTGCTTCTTTTTTATAATTGATTTTTTCAGTAGTTATTAAACCAACAAAATATTTCCCTCGTTAGCCATCTGAAACCAACTTTTAAAGACTAGACTTTTGAGAAACCGTTGAAAACCTCTCCCTGTGGGATCAATATCTGGTACTTGTACCGTTATTACTTGTTTGAAAACGACAATAGATCAAGATGTATATTTGCGTTGAGATCTATTTGCACGCTGAGTCCAGGGTTGCATAAAACCTTAACAACAAGTTTTTGGCGCCACTGTCGGGGATAGGCAAGTCAGTAGTTTTTCTTTATAAAGTAGAATTTTTAAAAGCTAGTTTTTCTACCACCTTTCGGTGCATGCCACACATACCTCTCAACGATCTTTTTCAGCTGGATCCTGATATTGAAAGAACTTTCAGAATTAGACGAAGATTGCAAAGGGCTATCTCAGCTCTAAGATCTTCTGACTCTTCTGAAATCAGTAGCAGGATGGCTGAACCAGTTAATGAGGGTGTTATGGGTGGTGGTCCCGAACCCAGAGTAATAAATGTTGAAGATGAGGAGCAGAACATCTTTCGACTTGCTAATTCAAAAGATGGAAGAATTATGGCGTATGTTATCCCAATTTTAAATCAATTACACTCCGGGATACGCAAACCCACAATTACTGCCACTCAGTTTGAATTGAAGTCGATAATGTTCCAGATGCTGCAAACTAACGACCAGTACGTTGATTTGCCATCTGAAGATCCTCATTCTCATCTAAGATCATTCATGGAAATCACAGACTCTTTCTTAATTCTTGGTGTCCCAGATAATGCTCTAAAACTTAAAAATTTTCCATACTCATTAAGAGATAGAGCAAGATCATGGTACAACTCGTTGCAACCGGATTCTATGACCACATGGAGTGAAATGGCAGAAAAATTCTTAAAAAAATATTTTCCACCCACGAGGAATGCTAAGTCCAAAAATGAAATATGCACTTTTAAACAAATGGACGATGAGGCAGTTCCTGATGCATGGGACAGGTACAAGGAGTTGTTAAGAAAATGCCCACACCATGACATTCCATATTGTATACAACTAGAGACTTTTTACAACAGTTTAAATATTGTTACAAAACAGATGCTTGATGCTACTGCAGGAGGTTCTTTTACAGCTAGTACCTACAATGAAGGATATGATATCCTTGAAAAGATTTCCAACAACAATGGTCAATGGTCTGATCCACGGGCAAATGCAGCTAGAAAAACAGCAGGAGTACAAGATGTTGATGCTTACACTACTTTATCTGCACAACTTGCTAATATGGCTTCTTTACTAAAAAATCTCACAGCCAATCAAACTGGGCAGTCCAATGTCAACACCTCTATTCCTACTGTCAATTCTATACAATGTACTTACTGTGGTGATGATCATTCATTTGAGCATTGTCCAGGAAACCCTGATCAAGTAAACTTTGTTAACAACAACAAGAGTGGACCTTTTTCTCAAACATACAATCCAGGATGGAGAAATCATCCTAATTTTTCATGGCATAGTCCAACTCTTAATCCACCATTGCCAAAACTTTAAGGGCAATCTCATCATCAATCACAAAAACACGGGCAGTCTCAGTTTCAACAGCACGGGCATCCCCATTTTCAGCAACATACTCACCAAAACTCTCAGAATAACCATCAAGGGAAATTTCAAAATCACCAGCCATCCTTTCAAAATAAATCCAATCAACATGTTGAACCATCTTCTTCCTTGGAAGCTTTGATGAAGGGATTTATGACTCAAACTCAGACTTCTATAAATATTCTTGAGACGCAAATGGGTCAAATGGCTCTAGAAATTAGGAATAGACCAACGGGTTCTCTACCTAGTGACACAGAAATACCTAGAAGGGATGGGAAAGAGCATGTAAAAATTGTAACACTGAGAATTGGAAGGAATTTTCTCGAGAATATATTGGGAGAATTAGAAGAACCTAGCAAGACAGAACCAGAGAAAGCTCCCAAGGAGTCAACTCCTGTTTATATGGAACAACGCATTGAAGATACTTCAGCTCCAAAAAGGTCAGATTTTCTAGTTTTAGTACCCAATGACCCAAACGAAATCTCAGACCTTAAGAAAAAGATGGATATGTCACAACCTGGTGACAATCCCAAAGCTCATTATCAAACCACACCTATGGAACCAATTAAAATCACACCACCTTTTGATAAAGAACCAGTTCTTGAACAGATCCCTACATCCACTCCTAAAAAGATTACAATCCTTACTTTAGTCCCTCCTTACATTCCTTATCCCCAAAGATTAAGGAACCAAAAGGAAGAATTACATTTTAAAAAGTTTTTGAATGTTTTCAAACAACTGCATATCAACATACCTTTGGTAGAAGCCATTGAGCAGATGCCAAGTTATGCAAAGTTTTTAAAAGATAATTTGAGCAAAAAGAAGAAACTGACTGAGTATGAGACTTTAGCTCTTACGGAAGGTTGTAGTGCTTTATTGTCCAGCAAACTCCCCCCAAAATTAAAAGATCCTGGAAGTTTCACCATACCATGTTCAATAGGAGGAAAGGAAATAGGAAAAGCCCTATGTGACTTGGGTGCCAGTATTAACCTTATGCCTTTATTTGTCTTCAACACTTTAGGTATAGGTGAAGCCAGGCCTACCATTGTTACTCTTCAATTAGCAGACAAGTCAATATCATACCCAAAAGGAAAAATTGAGGATGTCTTAGTTCAAGTTGATAATTTTATCTTTCCAGCTGACTTTATCATTTTAGATTTTGAAGCTGATAAAGATGTCCCCATCATTTTAGGCAGACCTTTTCTTGAAACTGGAAGAGCTTTAATAGATGTTCAACAAGATTAATTAACCATGAGAGTTCAAAACCAAAAAGTGACTTTAAATGTTTTAAATTCCCTTAGATACCCAACAGAGAAAGAGGAATGTTCTTCGCTGACTTTAATTGAATCATAGTGTCAGGAGAAAAGTTTAGGAGAAATTTTGAAAATAGGTAAGCCTGATGGTGATAACTCAGATTCTGAAGATTTGGAAGAACCATGTGAGGTAGTTGCCTTTGAAACTCTAGAAAATAAAGATAGGAAGACCCTTGTTTCTTATTTACAAAATGCTCCAGACCTAGATTTGAAACAACTACCTTCTCATTTAAAGTATGCCTTTCTGGGAGACCCTAGAAAGTTATCTGTCATCATTTCATCATCACTTGAATATGACCAAGAAGAAAAGTTGGTTAGCATGTTAAAGCTTCACACAAAGGCACTAGGATAGACCATTGCAGATCTGAAGGGCATAATCCCTACTATTTGTCAGCATCAGATCATCCTAGAAGATAAGAACTTCACCTCTATTGAGCCTCAAAGAAGACTCAATCCTGTTATGAAAGAGGTTGTCAAAAAGGAAATCTTGAAATGGCTTGATGCTAGAATAATCTACCCTATTGCCAGTAATACCTATGTTAGTCCAGTACAATGTGTACCCAAAAAAGGAGTCACTATAGTAACCAATGAAAAGAATGAATTTATTCCTACTAGGACAATATCAGGTTGGCGTATATGCATGGACTATAGGAGGTTAAACAAAGCCACCCAAAAAGACCATTTCCCATTACCCTTCATAGACCAAATGCTAGATAGATTAGCTGTAAAAGAGTTTTACTGCTTTCTGGATGGTTACTCTAGTTACAACCAAATTGACATTGCACCGGATGACCAAGAAAAGACCACTTTTACTTGTCCATATGGAACTTTTGCTTTTAGAAGAATGCCTTTTGGACTTTGTAATGCTCCAACCACTTTTCAAATATGTATGATGTCCATCTTTTCTGATATGCTAGAACACTCCATGGAAGTCTTCATGGATGATTTTTCTGTATATGGGACATCATATGATTCATGCTTACAAAACCTTGAACAAAGTTTGAAAAGATGTGAAGAAATTGACTTAATTTTAAACTGGGAAAAAGTGTCATTTTATGGTTAAAGAAGGCATTGTGCTTGGGCATCTTATTTCAAAAAGGGCATTGAAGTTGATAGGGCTAAATTAGATGTAATTGAAAAATTACCTGAACCAACAACTGTTAAGGGTATCAGAAGTTTTTTAGGACATGCAGGTTTTTACAGGAGGTTCATCAAAGACTTTTCAAAAATTTCAAAACCTCTCTGTATGCTACTACAACAGGACCATGTCTTCAACTTTAATGAAGATTGTAAACATGTTTTCCAAGTTTTGAAAAAGGCATTGGTTACTGCTCCTGTAGTAATTACACCTGACTGGTCTCAACCTTTTGAGATAATGTGTGATGCCAGTGATTGGGCTGTTGGAGCAGTTTTGGGTCAAAGAAGAAACAAAATATTTCACTCTATCTACTATGCAAGTAAAACTCTCAATGAGGCTCAAATCAATTACACCACCACTGAAAAAGAATTATTAGTTGTGGTTTTTTATTTTGAAAAATCAGATCATATTTGATGGGTACTAAAGTAACTGTTCATACAGATCATGCTGCCATCAAATATCTCATTTCTAAAAAGGATGCAAAACCTAGGCTGATAAGGTAGGCTTTGTTACTACATGAATTTGATTTGTAAATCATTGACAGAAAGGGAGTAGATAATCAAGTAGCTAACCATCTTTCTAGGTTAGAAAAGCAAGACAAACCAGCACCTGATGGTGACATCTGTGAAGTATTCCCAGATGAGAGAATTTTGGCTCTCCAACATTCTACCATGCCCTGATTTGCTGATATTGTAAATTATTTAGCTTGTGGGATCATACCCAATGAGCAAAATAAACATCAGAGAAAAAAACTTATTTTTGACTCTAAGAAATATCTATGGGATGACCCATTCTTGTTTAAAATTTGTGCAGATCAGGTAATCAGACGATGTATTCCAAATGAGGAGGTGACATCAGTACTACATCATTGTCACTCAGGTCCTTATGGAGGACACTTTGGAGGAAACAGAACAACAGCCAAAGTGCTACAATCGGTATTGTACTAGCCCACACTGCATTATGAAGCTCATAACTTTGCAAAAACTTGCAATGAGTGCCAAAGAAGTGGGAATGTCTCTCACAGAAATGAGATGCCTTTAAATGGAATTCTAGAAATAGAATTATTTGATGTTTGTGGCATTGACTTTATGGGACCTTTCCCCCCTTCCAATAATAGTGCCTACATCCTGGTAGCAGTTGATTATGTGTCCAAATGGGTGGAGGCTATGGCTTTCCATACCAATGATGCAAAGACTGTCGTTAGATTTTTGCACAAACACATTTTCACAAGATTTGGAACCCCCAGTGCCTTAATAAGTGATGAAGGCACTCGTTTTATAAATACCCGTTTGGAAGAAGTTCTAGAAAAATATGATATCAATCATAGAGTAGCCACAACCTACCATCCTCAGACCAATGGACTAGCTGAATTGTCAAATAGGGAAATAAAGGGCATATTGGCCAAAGTAGTCAAACCTCACCGGAAGGATTGGGCTTACAAATTGGATGATGCACTTTGGGCCTATAGGACTGCACACAAAACCCCCATAGGAATGTCTCCCTATAGGTTGGTCTTTGGAAAAACCTGTCACCTAACCCTAGAACTAGAACATAAAGCTTATTGGGCTATCAAGGAACTCAATTGGAGTTTAAAGTATGCTGGAAAGAAAAGATTGTTACAACTCAGTGAATTGGAATAGCATAGGAATTTCTTCTATGAAAATGCCAAACTTTACAAGGAAAATACAAAAAAATGGCATGATAGAAAAATCATTTTAAAAGACTTCACTAAAGGGCAACAAGTTCTACTTTTTAATTCCAGATTAAAATTGTTCCCTGGAAAATTAAACTCTAGGTAGACTGGACCATTTCAAATAGAGAAAGTATACCCATGGTGTCATAGAACTAATGGACCCTGAGAAAGGAACAACTTTCAAAGTAAATGGACAAAGAGCAAAACCATTCTATAATCCACAAACCCGTCCATCACAACCACAAAAAGTTGATGGGCCTATGACATAAACTAGATCACAAGGTGTAAATGGACTTTATAAGGTCCAGTGGGTATTTAAAATTGCAAGTTTTGGCATCTTGTAATTTTAGATCTCTCTCTTTCTCCCCCTCTTTCTCACTATCTATATTTTATCTTTCTTACAGTTCAGCTCACTGAAGCCCTGATCAACTATCGAAAATCAAGAAGAACATGTTGCCTGAGATCAACGACCTACTGAGTTGATCGTATACTCAAGATTTGTATGATCAATCAGTGACCTTTAGCATATTCGCTGAAAGACTAACAAATAATGCAAATAATCTCAGTAGCAAATGAAAGATTTGCTTAATAAGGAGAATTCTTCCTGATCACTTGTTTTTCTATAATCTCTTATGAATCATGCATCTATGGATCACTGACTCCTCAGTGATCAAATGTCTCTGATACACCTCACCCTAATAAACAAGTTTGGGGTTGAGAAGCACCTACATCAGGGAGATGAATTCATTTTCATTCTTCAGTGATCACTGATTACTGAAGATAAGAGTAAGTACGAATTATAGACTAAAAAGGGTGACATGGAAATTACTTCTATCGATTATTGGATTTAATTATTAGTAAGTCAGATTAATCATGCCACATCGGCGGGGCATTAAATGCAAAGTTACTTTTTCGATAAGGTGGCGGAAACTCATGATTTTTCATGCAGACGAAAGGACGTCTGGCAACTCAAAATACACACTCTTCGTCTCTCAAACCTTTTCATATGTACGAATAAACTGTCAGACGACCTTCCATTTTGTACTTTCTATTCAGAACACAGTACCACCTATACGTATTGTCTAACCATTTTTAGCCGAAGACTTTCTCATCTTCGATTTTCCAGTACGAGGTTAAATCTTTTACAACTTCAGGTGGTATTTAAAAATCCAAGCATTGTCTTCTTCTTCTAAAATTGAAAGATGAGACTTAGAAGACAATCAAGCGCACGAGGAGGAAGATTGACAAGACAACGATCAAGAATGCAACAAAATCAAATGGCAGAAATGGTCGAGCAACCAAGGGTATTACCCATACCTTATTCTTCGTCTTCTCCATCTCCATCATCCTCATCTTCATCATCACCTGCTTCCACCAATATACCTTTACCACCACCCCCTGAGAATACAAACAGTCAACCAAACCTTGATGTCCTCCTAGAGGCCACAAGGATCATTGGTCGAATGCCACCTTTGCCACCAAGAGCTAATAACCATGAGGCCTACAGTTCCAGACATAGGAAGCCAATAACGTCGGACCTCAATATACCTCTATGTCATTCTCCTATCGGACCAACAAATCCCATTCCTATCCCACAAATAACACCACCTGGGTTTCCAAGACCTATGTTCTCAACCTTTCGAACCATTTCCACTCCTAATGCATTTGTGTTAAACCAACGTGGTGAAGCAATCATCAGACCCACTTTGGTACCATTTTCTCATTTCTCATAACGAGGTATAATCCAACCTAACATGCTTCAAACACCAATGGTTCCATCATCACTACCAACTCATGTAACTACACAACCTCTCACAACATGTGCACCACCACCACCCCCACCACATCCTGATAGGAGTGAAGCCTCAAGTTCGCTTAATCCTAAACCTGTGAGGGTTCCAAGTCAGAATCAGCGACCAACTCCACACATGGTTTGTATTCGGCTTTCAATGAGGGTTTACCCCATGTTGGACCAAGCCGAATTATGAGGAAACGAACCGATTGGAGACGACCACAAGGAGGAATCCAAGACTCTGCCAGATTGATAAGACCACATCTCCCAGTGACCACTCAGGTATGTCACTTAAATCTTTTTAGCTCAAAAATCGCCCAAGAGAGGTATCCTTGGTTCGCCAAGAGACCAGGACACTGTCTTAGGGGTTTTCATCAGCAACTGTATGATGCCTTCCCAACTATCAGGGAAGATGTCGAGAGACTCGGCTGGGAAATCCTATGTGAGGTCCCGCCCCCTTTTAATCTAGACTGGATACGAGATTTATATACAGAGGTTTCTGTATCCAGATTCGTCGAGATAGAAGTACATAAAAAAATAGTTAACTATTCAGCGACTTCTATAAATTAAGTTTTGGGGTTACTCAACTTGAACAACACTCGACTGGACCAACTCCTCACTCGCATAACCCCTGAAGAATTGGACGACATCCTGAGGACCATAGCCAAACCAGGTTCTACCTAGTTCTTTAAAGGAAATTGCAGACATCTACGGACGAGATCCCTTAACACTGAAGCAAGCATATGGTAGTATTTTGTAAGGCATACTCTTTTCCCTACAATTCATAACACAGACTTTTGCATGATCAGGGTATCCCTGATTTATTGCATTGTCAAAGGTCACGCCTTTGACGTAGGAAGGCTCATTTCCTTGAATATCAAGAGTACATCAGATCGCTGCAATGAGCGACTGATTTACCCTGCCATAATCCACAAACTTATGGAAGCTTCTCACGTCCCTCATCTCACCAGCGACATCTTCTCCACTGAGAAGATATCCATGGATAAACGAAATGTTGATCGACGAGTGAAGGGAAAAACTCACCATCAGTACCCCCTGGTCACTGATGAAGCCAGGAATAGTCCTCAGTTCCCCCTTATTTACATTGAGTTGCCTAATGTTCTTAAGGAACGAGCAACTACTCAGTGAGACATCCTCACGACTCTTCAGCGAGTTCTGAACAATCAAGAAAGAGAGCAACGAGAAAGGGATGCATGGATGCTATATCAGGAAGCCATGGATCGAGTGACCAGAAAGGCATGGGCCATGCTCGATCCTACACTTCTGGACGATTTACCTCCTTTTCCAGCATTCAAAGGTCGAATGCACGTGAACTCATCACCTACTCCCCCTGAGTAGGCTAGGTTTTATCACTAACAACTCTACTTATTTTTTCTTTCTGATTTGCTGATTTTTAGAATTAATTAAGTCATTTTACATTTTGTATCAAAACTCATGATTACATCTCTTGCACCCACTGATTAATCTTTATCAGATTGCCACTCCCTGATCCTGAAAACAAATAGTTTCTATTTCTGAGAAAATCACTGAAGTCCTATAACGATAGCTGAGACCAACTTTAAGGATCCCTGACCTCACCTCTCATCAATGAAAACACCATTACACCTCCATGAGGCACTTCTTTCACTACAGACTTGTTCAATGGGGACATTGAATCCTTTCAAGTTTGGGGTTGGAAGAAGTTATGTCAACTTCTTTTTCTCCAAAAGGCTGACCTCACACAAAATATAGCCCTCACTCAAAAGCACTCTTCCATACCCTCTCTAAAAATATCCTCATAAACACTTATGCAAAATAATCGCTGAACAGAGCAAAATCTCTCAATATTTTCATAAAAGAAGCGTCGAAGACACAAAGGGACAAAAAGCCCAAACATATACCTCCATAAGAGAAGATGGTAGGAAAATAGTACCATAACCCAAAATGAAGAAACCATGAGATACATGAGTGAAAGAAATCCCTCAACACCATACACATCAGTGCGAATAAAATTTGCAGTAAGGGATCTTTAGGTTAGGTTTGGTATAACTTCAGGACGTAAAAGTGAGATTTTCAATTTGCAAATGATTTTGTAACTTCACATCTTCAGGGATAGTAAAATCTTGGTAAAAAATTGATCAGTGTACAAGGGATATCATGATTTTTGATCCAAAATTTTTGAGTCAGTTTTGAGTCTTTTTATTTATCTTTTGTTGCTTGAGGACAAGCAACTGTTTAAGTTTGGGGTTGTGATAGGGTTAATTTATTAACCCTATTAGTATCACTTTTCCTATGCTTAAATGCCTTTTTTTAGAATATCATTGAGTCTCTTTACTTACTTTTTATTTATTTGGAGTAGTTGGGGTAAATGTATAGGTTGGTAATCATATATAATAATGAAAATTACATTAATTAAAATTATTGAAATGAAAATTACATTAATTAAAATTATGGAAATGAAAATTACATTAATTAAAATTACGGAAATGAAAATTACATTAATTAATACCATATTTTACTTTGATATCGGCACACAACATGCTATGGATGGATAATTGTTGTGATGTCATATGATTGGTATTTTGTGTAAGGACGGGTAGATCATCTCGTTTTCGCTTCTCTTATTTTGCTTGGTTGTTGATCTTGAGGTTTTCATTTAAGTCTTTTAATTCCTCTCTAATGGCTTCCAATTTTGAATATCGGACTGTGCTCAGATTCTTCAATTCTTATTGAATGGCATGAACTTTGTCATGTGCATGTGATTTTTCTTTTCCTTTCCTCTTCGCCGCTTTTGTTCCAATTGGTCAAACTTCAACTTCAACATCTCGGTATTGATGCTTGCATGAGTATCCGTTGATGATGTAAGTACCCGATGTCGAGGTCTTCGCTCTTTTTTCTGAAAGATTAATGGAACTTCCACCTTTCCATTTTGGTTCATCCTTAACTATTCTCCACACATGCTCATATTTAAATTGATGATTGTGTTCGGAGTGGTAAACCTCATGAGCTTTTTACAATACTTGATCATCGGACCACCCACTATGATGCTCATTCTTTAATCGAATAAAACCTTGATTGAAGTCATTTATTTGAGGATTTATCCTATAGTAATGAGATTTCAAAACATTTGTTTTTCTTTCGAAGAAAGAAGCGCCATGAGTATTATAGTACTCTACAATTATTTTCCAAAAATCTTTGTTTTGTTGATTGGTGCCAACCACGCTATCGGTGGAAATAATGAGCCAAGAAATTATCATTAATTCATCTTCTTGTGGCTCATTTTTTTTTATTTAATGTCTTCAGTTTTATTACTTTGCATTTCTTTGTATTTCATTTCCGTAATTAGTAGCTAATTTTCATAGCTTGGGTGTGAGACAAATGGTGAGATTATAAATTGTAGACATCGTTTGGCAATAATGATGTTCTACCATTTCACTTCAAGTTTTATAAGGCCAATGACACTTCTTGACGAGTTGATCACTTTGAAAGTGTTAAAGTGTTGTGGTCTTAGAGATAAGCCACTGAAAAACACGTCAATTTGAATGATATGGGCAGTAGACTTGAGAAAGTTGCTAACAAAGAGATTTGTTATGTTTGTTTTCCAAATTGATTAATTCTCGAGGGGTGGTCGTTATTCAAAGTGTTAAAGTGTAGTGGACTCAGAGATGAGCCACTTGGAACACACCAACTTGGATGATATGGGAATCGACTCGAGAGAGTGATTTTATACAAAGAGATTTGTAAATCTATATATTTTGAGAACTCTATTCTACACTACCACTAGTTGGATACTACATAGAAATATGTTGATTGAATCTAAACATTAGTGCAAATATTAAAGTCGAAGAGGAATACCCTCAAAATAGATGGTAGAACTAATTATTACCAGATACATGATGTAGCATCCTGATAGGGTTAATTTATTAACCCTATTTGTATCACTTTTCCTATGCTTAAATGACCTTTTTTTAGAATATCATTGAGTCTTTTTACTTAGTTTTTATTTATTTGGAGTAGTTTGTGTATGAACCTTGCTGAAGTGAAATCGCTAAAAATCAGGGATTAATTGTGTCATTTACAACCTTTTAACCGTTACAGGTTTGAGTCGCTGATTGGAGCAGAATCACTGATGCTCGCTGATTGTTGAAGGAGTTACTGAAGACAAACCAATTTCGGATCACTGACAATTGCTGAAGACCACTGATGCTAAGATCATTGATGATCTTGAAGACTTGTTTAATAAACATTTCCTTTGTTGGGCCAGTGTTTGGGCCGTATCATTTAAGACAATTATTTTAGTGTTTAAATATTTGTTTAGCTAAGGGCTTTTTGTTTTGGGTATTTCAGCCCACGAGTCAGTTTAATTATTATAAATAGGTTCTTAGGACAGTTGAAAAAAAAACACCTCGAAACCCTCACCTTCTTTCCATTTTTGGAAAGGGTGTTGGTTTTAGCTTTGCTACTACTTTTAGCTTGAATACTCACCAAGGTTTTTCGGCCAATTCACTTAGCCGAAGGATTTTTAGTCTTTAATTATTTCAAGTAATCTAAAGTTCTGTTATTGCAAGTTCTTCAAGTTTCGTGTACTTATCAACATCTTTTCACTACTCAATCGTTTGTGATTAAGTGTGGATCCAAAAATCCATTTCCTAATCCGAAACAAACAATTGAATAGTACAAGATGAATTCTACCATTTACATGTCTTTTACTTTAATTTCATTTCTTTTCAAGCAAGTTTCCCTTACCCTCGTATTTTCTTTCCTTTAAATTCTTGCTATTACATTTACGTAATTCTGCACTTAACTTTTATGCTCTCCTTTAATTTCTGCAGTTTAAATCTTCTGTAATTTACTTTTCCGTATTACATCAATTACAATTGCTCGTTTCTCAAGAAAGTTGATAACTTGCTTAGCAAGTTTCCTCTCTTGAAATTTAATGCTTTCTCCTTTTACGCATTTTCCATCTCCGTTATTTAGCTAAGAAGTCTTTTCATCATTTATAAAAAGAAACCATGTTATGACAGGCTGACAACCTGAGCTTGGGGTGTGAAGTCGAGTTGAGAATTGAACCAATAACACGTAAAAATATATATTTATATAGTCTTATTGTCATTTAAATCAATTTATAAATATTTCATTAAAGATTACACTTAATCAATTGACAACTGGTTATTTGTATGAAAATGTGTTGATCTTTTAGAGATCACTTAAATATTTATTCCTTGACATGACATAAGTTTGTTATAGTATCTTTTTATTGAATTACTGGTTCTTAATCTCAACAACACTTTACACCTTTGCTTCTTTTTTATAATTGATTTTCTTAGTAGTTATTAATCCAACAACCCAACAAAATATTTCCCTCGTTCGCCATCTGAAACCAACTTTTAAAGACTAGACTTTTGAGAAATCGTTGGAAAACCTCTCCCTGTGGGATCGATATCCGGTACTTGTACCGTTATTACTTGTTTGAAAACGACAGTAGATCAAGATGTATAATTGCGTTGAGATCTATTAGCACGCTCAGTCCAGGGTTGCATAAAACCTTAACAACACATCCCTACAGCATTACTCTGCAGAAATTTGTATTTACGTCTCACCTCAAGTCTTACACCCAAACTTTTCTTTATATTATGTTATTTCAGTATTGTTAACTCAAACCCAAATCAACATCTTCAAACTCGCCATCTGAAGTTAGTCTTTCATCTCAAGATCTTGCAACTTCTGATACCTATCCTTGGGGAATACGATACTTGGTTCTTACCATTTTATTACTTGAAAGACGATATTGGGCCAAATTGTATACTTGCTTTGGGGTCTAATTTTCACATTTATAGGTGTGTAAAAAGCACTGTCATACCCCCACACTTAGATCATTGTTCATCCCGGCAATGACTAAGTTGACATGTAACGGTAAAATGGAAATAGATGAGAGTGTCAGCATATATAGCAATCCATGAACTTGAGATTCACAAGATATCATCAACTAGTGACCACACACAATCGATTAGACCCAAGTTAATCTCAAGAAAACTCTCACGAATGGTAAAGTTAAAACAAACACTTAAGTCACTCTTTGGGTATAAATTATATCGCTCAAAATGTCTCTATACTAACATGCACTTACTATACGCTTGAAAAATCTCTTCACTACTTAGATTAAAAGCATGCATATAAATCAAAAAGACTTTTATGGGTGTAATGTAAATCAAAGGTTTGGGTAAGGTACAGATATATATGGGAAAAGTGGCTAAAAACCTTACACCAATGAAGAAACCGGTTATTCAAACATGAAACTTTCTTTCCACAAAGGGTTTTCCATATTATCTATTGGAGCATAATTCACTTTGGATGATAGGGAATAGAGATGAAACACTTATAATCAACCATATCATCATTTTTTCCGTCTTACTTTATTTAATTTTCAACGACATATTTTTCTTTCTCACAAAAAAAATTCTTTGATTTTTTTATGCTTTGTTTCTTTCCCATCATATAAGTTCTATTTTTCGAGCACACAAAGATACCGGTACCACTCGATTGGTGATTGTTCAGGTAAGTCGTGTTTGGATCGGTTAATGATGTGGGTAATAAAAAACATAGGCTAAGGCTCAAAGTGGTGTGCAAAAAAAGGGTAATTATAACATAAAGGGTAGGCTTAAGGCTATTGGGTTAACATAAAAATGAGCAAACGATTACCTTTATCATATTTATTGGCATGTAAGAATCAATGTAATCTTAAGGAGAGACGAGTCAAGTTCTAAAAGTACAAAGCTAGGCAAGACGTAATCACACAAGAATGAAAGTAAGACTGATGCTAAATATTCAGTCAAAAGGCTCAAAGTCTCACAATTTTTAGGCTTTGTTCAAGAGATTAGCAAGGGTCAAAATTGATCGGCACACACCTACTAATCCACTTTATGCGTTATCATCAAGCTCATTCATGCTATATACGTATCAATACTCATCATCATCAAAATTTAAGCTTTTAAAAACATGCTAACACATTACCGAACAAACAATAATCGACAATTAAGCTCAAAAATTCGAAAATTTGACCCCAAATTAAAAATTAGCCCAATTCATGCAAATCTTAACCCACTAAACTACCCCCACACTTAGGGGTTGTTTACCAACTCTTTCCGAGTAAGTGTTGTCTGGGTAAGATTGTTGTCTCGGGTAAGTGTTGTCCGTGGTAAGTGTTGTTCGGGTAAGAGTGTTTACCAAGTGTTTTGTGGTAAACATTTACCGACAAAAAAATGACCATTTTAACCCTTTTTGCAATTATATGTTAAATAAAATGTGATTATCTCTATTATCAATCATTTGGAATTCTTTGACCAAATTCCAAATCCTAATTTTTTAAACTTTAAAAGTATTTTTATCATCGAAATCGGTTACAGATCATTTTCTAGCTCCCAATAATCTATTTAATCGGTTTTATAAAATGTTAGAATGTTTATATTCAAAAAATATATCTAGATATTTAATTGTTTTAAATTAAAAAATCCTTTAAGATAACTTTAAAAACATTTTTACCATCATGACACAATTTATGTATTTAATATTCCAAAAGTTTTCTTTGTAAGTTTAACGGCACATTACAAATCACCATCAAAGAATATTCCATATTCTGAAAAATAAATGTTTTAATTAACATAATTTTAAGCTCGCCGAAAAGAAAATCTGAAAAATTGATCCACCATCATCGTCTCCGAACTCAGATCTTGAAAAGGATTCTTCCAAATCTTGATGTCAACAACCACCGTATATCTCATCTTTATATTCTCTCTCATCATTCCTCCACACCCATCAACCGCCGATCAATCATTTATCTCACTCCTCATAACCCAAAACGGCCTTGATTTCGTCAACGATTTGTTCATTATCAGAAGCTATATCTACACTGAAACCCCTTTGGCTTACCAAAATCGATGAACAACAAAGAGGAGACGTGACAAAACCCAAAAGGGTTTTGAAATCTTACTTAGCAGAGAGGAGAACTGTGGATCAATTTCACAGTTTCGATCGATTTCACAGACAAATCCTAATCGTAAACCGGTGGCAGAGAGATGAACGGTGGCAGAGACAAACCGAGCAGAGAGGAGAACGGTGGCCGACCGGTGGCAGGAGGAGCGATGAGGGAGGAGGGAGAAAGGAGGAGTGGTAGAAACCTAATCGAGCAAGAAAGGGTGTCTTTGGAAATAACAAATTTGACTGGGGTAAGCATGATTTTGATGTTGGTCGGGTAAGTTTTCGGTCCGATCCGGTATTTGGTAAACACGCTGACCACTTACCGAGTCAGATTTGTTGACCGAGTCAGTCTGGTCAGCGGCTAGTAAACAACCCCTTAGTTCATATATTGTACTCAATGTATGCAATATGATTAGGACACTCGAAAACATTAAAAAGCAAAGGGAAACGATAAACTCCCCTGATTGGCGAGTGTTCCTCCAATGTATGACCTAGTGAGGCGAGTGCATCCATTTAAGCTCCATATTGTGAGTAGGAAATCCTGAAAATATAGATAAGATGTAGCACCCTCAAATTTGGAAAGAGCAACTAATTAAAATTTTCAATAAATACATCGAATAAAGGGTAAATTCTCTTTTTACAATTCAATACTCGAAATACCTCTGATGGGAATCTAGATTTAACCTCAACCAATAATAATCCAAGTCTTATACAAGACTAAATAAGGTCGGGTGTTACTTAATCCAAATACAAGTTGCTATTCCCAAGATGAATGAGGAAGACTTCACCAAGCTACTCTCTCTCGTGCATATAACTAGCACTCATCTCTTCACAGTGTCTCTAGTACCATTCCCCAACCGGGACCTGATACACATGCCGAAAAATAAAAAGGTTAGGTTGACGCCTAGTGAGTTCAAGAGTTTTCATAACATTAAGAGGAAAGAATGCAACTTAAATCATAATCCTTCAAAATGATTTACGTTAAATATGAAAACGACCTGTTTTCCAATAATACACATTTTTAAAGACGAACGCCCCAATACAAAATATTGTTCAAAAATGATACAACCCAAAACTCACTCAAAACGTGGATAAAACTTTATACCTCGAAACACCCAAAACATGGGTGGGGCATAATACTCAACCCATAAATAATGGATAAAAATCCATATATATAAAACGTCACCGAAAACATGGATACTAAAACTCAATACCCAAAACAACACCTTTCGGTGACGGGGGAGACCCGATTTCATTGAATGTGACGGGCACACAAAGGTAAGCCATTATCAACGTTCTCGACATTCACATAGGACCACGGATCCCCGTATACGGATCCTCTAAGCAAACCCTAGTGTCTACTCGACCTCTAGATGAGTGTCACCACAAAATTCACAAGTCCCCGTATCCGGCTCACCATGGGCACCACCGCAATACTTAGCTTCGTATACGGCTCTGCAGAGCACCACCACAAGCTTACATAAAAACATGACTTGGGGACCACTCACTAGACTCAAACATGGATATCAAAACTCCATAATGAATAAACAGACTGGATTACACATGCATCGAGTTCAACCACCGAGGATCTATACCTGGAGCCCTTCGCTAAAGGTTACACGGTCATCGAGTTCAACCACCCACGATCTATACCTCGAGTCCCCGCTAACCATAAATATTTCCAGTTCCAAAACAGGGATAAAGTTCCCAATTAATTTGACTGACTGAATCATATGCCTATGGATCCAATGCATTACAGTCTAAAACATTACATGACTTCAATGAATGACTAACGCACTCAAACATGTAATTTCCACCAAAACGCAATAAAATGAATCGTAAAACCCAAGCTCCTCATCGAGCCAATAAAACTAGGCAAATGCCCGAAGTCTCCTTCGAGTCACAACCGAGCCAAAAGCTTCACAAATCAATTGACCAATTATCAAAAGTCATAAAAATGCAATAAAACGCAATCGACCCACATTTATGAAAACACACGCTCCAAAATACATGAATAAACTCCAACACAAATTTAGATTGAGACAAATCATTTTCCAAATGAGTTTATACCCATTATCCTTTCAAAACATCCCATAACACAAAATCAATCATTTCTCCAAAACACACACTAAAAGTGCATTTATACTTAATAGATTTCATTCCATAAAATAAATCATTAACATGCCAATACTTGTGATTTATTTATCAAAATGCCCAAAATCCCAAATATGGGGGTTTCATAAGATTTATAAAATCAAATATCCCAAATAAGTACAATTCATGAAATATTCCAACATTTGATAATCATAAAGTAAAACACATAAATGCTTCAAAATAGACATTTTGGCATGTACACCGTTTTCACAAATCAACTTGAACTCACCTTGCTAGATTTAGGCGAAATCTAGATTTTTCCCCAACTTGAGCTCCTTTGAAGAAGTTTGAATCCTCAAGCCACGTCTTCCAAAAACCTATATCCACAAGTTTCCTATATGTCCCACAATAATACAGTTCTAATCAAGATTAACTACAAGAATTCCAATTCAAATCAATGTATGATTAACTTTCCAATTCACAGTTTACAATTTGTTCACAGAATGCTCTCACGATATTTCTCTTTCTAAACTTACTGTATTCAATTAGCCTTATGAGTCTAAAAACGAAAACAATATTTATACCTACATACAAATACAAAGAAAAACTAAAACTAAAACTAAACACTTAAAACAAGTTGACTTGGTTTGACCTTGAGCTTTGACTTTGACTTTGCTTGAGAAACTTTGACTTGGACTTTGACTTTCAACCTTTGATGATCTTGGATACAATATTTATGCACTAACAATCTCCCCCTTTGGATTTAAGATCATCTCCAAAAAGATATGCATTGAAACTCCCCCTTTGGATTCAGATTAAATTTCAGCATCAAAGAACAATCTCCCTCTTGTCTGATCTTTAACAAATTCAATCTCCCACTTTAACATTTTTCATCTCCCCTCTTTAAGAAATAGCAATGATCATCTTCAAAACCTTTTTTTCTTTGAACTGTCTTTAGACTTTCAGTAATCTCCCCCAAAGTCCGTGATTATGCTCATTAAGAACTATAACAATCTCCCCCAAGGTAATAAAACCTCTTCCAGACTTCAGAAAAGAAATTATCTTCAGATTTAGCTCACTTTTCCTCAGCAATCAAACTTCAAATAAAACTTCAGCAAATTTCAGCTAACTATCAGAATTCCATTAACTTTTGATATTATTCAGACCATTCTCCCCGTAACTCGGACAATAAATCTTTCAAACTTTGTCATTTCTTGAATTCTATATCCACAGAACTTTCACCATCTAATCTTTTAGTCATCATTTCTTGAAATAATTCTCCCATATTCCAAACATGTAACCTCCTCAAATTCAAACATTTCTTGATCATCTCCCCCTTTTTGACGATGTAGAGCATAATGTCAGGATCGAATTCTTAACAAGAATTAATACTCAGAAACTAATATCAAAGAAGTTGCGGAAAAACACTTTGATATTTAATAAAACAGTAATCAAACACAGTATATAATTATCAAACAGTAAACTTGTATTGAATGCTTAAAGCTACAAGATTACACACTCAACCTCAATATTGATGAACAGACTCACTAATACGAATTCTACTTCTCTAGAATTAGGATCTATGCCTTGAGGTTGATTTCTCTCTTGAAAAACAATTATCAAAAGTTATTTCTATCTATTCTAAACATTCTATACATATACTGATAAAAAGATAATTACAAAGAATAAACAAATCTTCAGTATATCTTCCATGTATATCTTCTAAGTATATCTTCAGTATATCCAGCTGTAGTACATTCCATCCGGATCTCTTTAGCAGCACTAATAATGCTCAGCAGCATTAACTTCATCTAGCAGTATTAACGGCTAGCAGTACTAACTACTAGCAGTACTAACTAGCTAAGCAGTACTAACTTTGTTCAAGCAGTACTAACTTTAACTAGCAGTAGTAATTCTACTAGCAGTAGTAACACTTAGCAGTATTAATATTCAACTTGTTCTGGCAGTAGTAACTACACTTGTACTAGCAGTAGTAACTACACTTAGTAGAATCTTCAGTTCCCAACAATCTCCCCCTAACTTGACTTTTAGAAGAGAAGTCAAGTTCTTGAGATATTCTTCCAGATGCTCTTTTTGATGCTCCCAAAACTTCCAAGATCATGCTCCTAAGTCTGGATTCAGTCCCAAACTCTGATTGATTATCCTCTGAATTAGATACTTGGCCATTTCTGAATTTGGTGCACAACCCAACTTCTTCTTTAGCATGGCATGAACCTTCAGTCTGGTGTGATTATATACTCTATCCACTAGGAAGTATTCTGTGTGATTTCTATCCAAAGTCACTGCATATACTCCACTAGTTTCATATAGAGTCCAACTTGTCACTTCTTTAAACACACTCTTGATGACCTGGTCCACTTCTTCAGGTTTGAACATCATGCATAGATACTCCATCACCAGTTTTGTAATAGAAATTCCTGGAGTATTCAGATGATCTGCATACAGCTTAATTCCTATGTCAAACATCTCTTCTATATCAGATCTAGAGCATGTTCTGACAATCTTGACCCAAGTGTTGAATACTTCATACTTATCACCCTTCCTCTTGAGTCTGATGTAATCTTTCCCATCCATTGTCAGTACATCCCAGTGAATGATCTCAGGTGGCTTAACTCCAACAGGTTCTGCAGAAATTGGTTCAGGCACTTTGTCCATCACTACCATATATAAGCTTACATCATCTTTGATTGATGACCCTTGCTGGCTTGATGACTCAGGTGCCACTTCTTCTTCAGCAACATTTTGTTCTTCTTCTACTCTAGGCTTCTTATCTTTCTTTCTTTTGGCCATCATCTTGGTTCTTTTCAAAGTCTTTTGAACCTGTACTAGAGTAGCTTCCTTCTTCTTTTCTTCCTTTTCCCTTGCCATTTCTTTGATAGGAGTTCCCTCTTCACTTTCAGGGAATGGTTGATTCATATCTATATCATTACTCTCCTTGGCCTTCTTTTCAAACTCTACTCTTTTCTTTTCATTGCTCTTCAGATTCCCCATTTCTTTTTCATAGAGCTCTCTGATTTGATCAAAACTCATCTTCACAAACATTTCTTTCTTTACCCCAATTGCACTCCTCAAGAAAGTTATCATTTTGTTTCTTTCCTGAGTGGCAAGGTAAGTTTGTGAAGGTCTTCTTTTCTTTGCACTTGTATTAGCCATCATAGCCTTTCTCAGACTTATAGCCCTTTGTTTAGCCTTTTCAGTTTCAAGCCCCTTTTGATAGGCTTTATTTAGCTCAGCAGCTAAAGCCTTTGCCATTTCCCTGTCCTTCTCCACCTGAGCTCTTTCTTCTTTTTCCATCTCCTTCTGCATTTTCCTTGCTAAAGCTTCATCTGATTCAACCAACCTTTGCTTCTTGATTGGTTGATCAGATTCCACTATCTTTTCTTTTCCCTTATTCTTTGATTCTGCAGCTTTGTCTTTCTGTTCTGATTTTCTGTCTCTCCCTTCATTTATGACCACTCCCTTTGCTTTGGGAGTGTCATTCTTAGCTTTGATTAGCACTTCAGCTACTTCAATTTCTGTTGGTGTTAACTCTGTTACTGCTGCTTGTGAGGTTTCAGCAGCATTAACAGTTTCTGCTTCTTTTTGTACTGAACCTCTTTCTGTTTCTGCTACTTGCTCATTCTCCCCCTCAACATTATGTTTTTCCTCTTGCTCCCCCTTAGCTTTGGCATCAGCTTCTGACTCCCCCTTTTTGGGAGCATCAGTCACTGGTTTCCTCCTTCTGAGCACAAATTGTTTCTTCTTCTTTTGCAGAATCAGTTTCCTTACCATTTGCTTCAACTTGATGATTTGTTCTTGTTGTGACAGTACAATGAGTTTTACCTCTTCTATATCTTTGCCCTGTTTGAGTACATCCATGTTGATGTTGCCCATTGCCTCCATCAATTCATCATAGTTATATCTGTCCTCACCTTCTCCAGGAGTGTTACCCCCTATTGAAGGATCATTGGATCTTTTAGTAGTGGAAGTCTTCTGCCTAGCAGAAGCACTATCCACCCCTGTGGTTTCTTGGCACCAGGGACCTTCAAATGATTGCTCATTCAAAGTTGCCATGGGGGAGGTCTTATTGATGTTACCACTTTCCTCCTCTGTGCTAGCAGGAGTAGTGGCAGCCTCATCACCCATATGCTCTACCTCCTCCTCAGAGAGCACCTCCTTTGGGTTGGGAGATACCCTTGTGGTTTCCCTTTGGATATTCTCTAGGGGAGAATTCTCCCTTAGAGGGCTTAAAGGCTTAGTTGGTGATGGTACAAGAAGGGAAGGAGCCTTCTTTACCTGTTTTCTTTGATAAGTTTGGGTAATTGTAGAAGTGGGCTTATTCAGAAGGGACTGTGGAATTGATTTTGAGAGGGAAGGTTGGGCTTGGCTAGCAGTGGGATGGTCTAATGAGGGCCTTGACCCTGCTGCCATACCTTCAGTGTTTTGGGACACCACCATCATTGTAGAGAACAATGGGGTGTCAACTCCTTCCGAGTCCCCAGCAGATCTTCTCATATTTGAGAAAACCTTGCCTTTTGGGGGTTTAGGTACATATACCCCAATAGGTTGAGGTATATCCGTCAATTCATGGTTAATTACTTCCTGAACAAATCTGGGATACATAAAGAAACTCTTTTTGTTTCCCATATTTGATACAAGATCACTGAAAATCATCTTTGAGAAATTGTACCTTCTGGATGTAGCCAAGCATACCAAAGCATATGCAATTGGACTGCTGAACTCACTCCATCCAGTGGTCTTTTTGGAGATGCAATGCATCAGGGTATGAACAAGAAAACGCCATTGGGGTGAAAACTTTGCTTTTGAGAATTTGAAAACACCCAATGGGCCTCCATACCCCATTCTAGTAAGATTAGAAAACAGTTCATCATTAGAGATAGACGTTATACCAGAGGCATCGTCTAGACGTAGACTGATGCGAATGACTTCTTCAGTAACTGTAAGTGAGTGATCACAGATTCTTGTCTTGATCATTTGCACACCATTTTCCACAACAATGGTTGCATTAGCCCAGAACTGCCTTTGGTGCTCAATGTAGATTGTAGGTGATACAGTAAGAGCATGAGCAATGTGACTTGACTTGAGGAAATCCACAATCTGATGAAATCCTGAAGCTTGCTTTGGCTTTTGTAGCATCGCAATCTCGTTGTGCTCGTCGATGAACGTCATGGATGCCATTGATCTTAGTGAAAACTTGCCTGAAAACTTCGAACTTGAGAGAGAAAAGGTTTTGAGCGCAAGAGAACAGTATGCAAAGAGTCGTTATGAACTTTTAGGCGGGCAAAAAGTATTTATAGTATTTGGAATATAAGCAGTATTAACCTAGAGCAGTATTAACTGAAAGCAGTATTAACTACTAGCAGTATTAACTACTAGCAGTATTAACTGAAAGCAGTATTAACCACTAGCAGTATTAACTACTAGCAGTATTAACTACTAGCAGTGTTAACTGAAAGCAGTATTAACCACTAGCAGTATTAACTACTAGCAGTATTAACTACTAGCAGTATTAACTACTAGCAGTATTAACTGAAAGCAGTATTAACCACTAGCAGTATTAACTACTAGCAGTATTAACTACTAGCAGTATTAACTGAAAGCAGTATTAACCACTAGCAGTATTAACCACTAGCAGTATTAACTACTCTTACACTTTTTGACACCATCCCTTTTCTCTTACTTTTTACTACTTTGTTTATCCCCTGTTCCTTTTCTTCTTGATCCTTCATGATCATTACTCCCTCTGAAGTATTTCTAACTTCAACCTTCTGCTGGATTAAAAGTAACATGTCCTTCATCAAATCTTTTAAAGAATTTGAAGGCAGTCCATGTTCCTTGTTATGTGCCAAGAGCAACCATTTTCTTCATTCTGAATGCTCTTCCTCTTGAGCTTTTGATTGCCCTGCACACTTGATAAATCAGTTAGTCTTGGAGGGAACCCAAGCCAAAGTGGTCTTGGGTTGACCTTTCTCATTAATATAATCTGTCAGTTTGGTCTGAATGAGTTGTTTAGGAATCTCATGACTGGAGTACTTTGTCAAGATTATAGGCTTGGCTGCATTACTACTAGAAGCAGCACTAGCTTTGTTAGCAGTACTAACTTGGTTAGCAGTACTAATCAAGTTAGCAGCACTATTTTTGTTAGCAGTACTATCTGGGATAGCAGTACTAACAGGTTTCTTTGCAATTGGAACCCAAACTTGAACAAAGTTGTTTGCTTTCTTTGTCTTTAAATTACTCCTTGGCTTATTTGGAGTATTTTTCTTTGGTTTAGCAAACTTGTTCTGAGCATGTGATCTTATAGGTGCTCTGTTCTCAGCCATATGATTCCTTCTCTGATTCCTATAACCAAAAGAGTTTTGTGGTTTTCTTTGAAAAGTGACTCTTTGGTTGATAGGGTTGAAATAACAGTGTTTGGCAAGATGATTCAATTTGCCACAGATAAAACAAGGTTTTGGTCTATTGATTTTACTCAAATTAACTCCTTGTTTTTGTGCCCACTGATTATTCCAGTTTCTCTGATTTCCCCTTGGTTTATCATGTTTTTGGGGCTCAGATTTATTGCAAGAACACTGTTTACAAGGGACAGGATTCACAACTGTGGTTTGCTTATAATGGACCTTCTCAGACTTTCCCTCAGTCTTTTCTATGTCCTTAGACTTGATCCAAGCCTTTCCACATCCCTCATTGGTGATAAAGTTATTTTCTAGAGGAATCTCACCACTCACAGTGTTCTCATTACTCTTTTCACTAGAGTTCTCTACTTCAGAGTCTGTTTCAACCACCCCTTTGTCTAAAGGATCTACCTTAGTGGCTCCAACAGGCAATTCCTTCCTATCCTTGGTCTCTAGTAAGTTTGATATAGGAGGAATGTAATTGTTGTTGTATGGTGGTGGTGTGGTGTTATATCCTATTCCTCTTCTAAGTTTGTCATGGATTTGAGTTTGGAGCAAAGAGTCCATTGCTTTAGAGGCATTGGAAAATTTCTCAATATCCAACTTAACCTTGGTTAACTCCTCTTTCAGTTTTTCAATCTCCTCTTTAGATTTGGTCAGTTTAAGTTCTAAATCCTTTTTCTCCCACTGCCAGTAATTGGTGTCATATGAGTGTTGTAGTTCATTGGCTTGAAAACCTTTGATTTGATCTTCAAATCTCTCTACTATCCTCACATAGTCTTTTATATCTTTTTCTAGTCTCTTAAGGTCATCACTCATCTTCTGATTGTGATCCCTGTACCTTTTAACAGTGTCTATGCAAGTTTTAGAGCAGAGATTAGAACTTACCTCAGATGGGAGATCAGATACTTTAGCCATAAGAGCTTGATTCTGAATAGCTTCTTCTGCTTGATCACTCCAATCAAACCCCATTCCTTGTTGAGAAACAAGGGCTTGAGCAGAGTTTCTGTTGTTATTGAAGCTTCCAGATTGAGCTTGTTGATGGTTGTTGTTGTGAGACATTCCACTTTTGCATTCTCTAGCAAAATGTCCCTTCAGATGGCATTTGTAGCATTCTACCTTTGATTTATCAAACCCTGCTCCATCTTCTCTTCTTTGTGAGAAGTTGTTTTAAGATTGCCTTTTGATTTCTCTTGGTACTTTTAGTACCTGAGAATCTCTTCTCTAGAGCATTCCAGAGCATCTGTGCATCAGTACAATTGCAGAATTGGTGTTGATACTCATTTGGAATGGCCAAGAGCAGTGTGCTCAAGGCTTTCATCTCTATCTGCCTTGTCTTCCTGTCTGCATCTGTCTTTGGAGGGGTTCTTTTGCCATCTTCACCAATCTTTCCTGCATCAGATGGGCCATTCTCAATGATGTCCCACATAGAGTAATCTGTGAGGAGAATATATTGCTTGATTCTGATTTTCCACATATCAAATTCATTGGATCTGAGCATTGGAACTTTTGATACCAAAGTACTGCTTGATTCTGTAAGATTTTCCATGATGAATAGTTTGTTTCTGAGAAATCAGGCTTTGATACCACTTGTCAGGATCGAATTCTTAACAAGAATTAATACTCAGAAACTAATATCAAAGAAGTTGCGGAAAAACACTTTGATATTTAATAAAACAGTAATCAAACACAGTATATAATTATCAAACAGTAAACTTGTATTGAATGCTTAAAGCTACAAGATTACACACTCAACCTCAATATTGATGAACAGACTCACCAATACGAATTCTACTTCTCTAGAATTAGGATCTATGCCTTGAGGTTGATTTCTCTCTTGAAAAACAATTATCAAAAGTTATTTCTATCTATTCTAAACATTCTATACATATACTGATAAAAAGATAATTACAAAGAATAAACAAATATTCAGTATATCTTCCATGTATATCTTCTAAGTATATCTTCAGTATATCCAGTTGTAGTACATTCCATCCGGATCTCTTTAGCAGCACTAATAATGCTCAGCAGCATTAACTTCATCTAGCAGTATTAACGGCTAGCAGTACTAACTACTAGCAGTACTAACTAGCTAAGCAGTACTAACTTTGTTCAAGCAGTACTAACTTTAACTAGCAGTAGTAATTCTACTAGCAGTAGTAACACTTAGCAGTATTAATATTCAACTTGTTCTGGCAGTAGTAACTACACTTGTACTAGCATTAGTAACTACACTTAGTAGAATCTTCAGTTCCCAACACATAAAAATCAACAAAATTGTCTCCAAAAAATGCCATGTATATTTTATCTGACCACTGATCTTTCCAAAATGAGCCACCGAACATCCCTCAATTCATAAAGTATTCATCCAAATCTTTTCAAATTCAGACAAATAAGAATGTAATCCTGAATCAACAAATGAATCAATTAAGATGCTTGTAAGTAACACGAAGCTACTTAGTACAACGAATGTACTGTAAAAGGAGTTTTATTGATGATCACTCCCCAGGTCTTCCATTCAATCATTGAATAACACAAGATTATTCTATGAACGTTCCGACGGAAAAACGAATTTTTCGTGTGGTCGTGCTTTGATATTCCCTACAAATCAAGTTCTTATCAATTAAAACAAATAATCACAACAAGATATTAATCAAACCTGATTTGATTCACAATCAAACAATTACAAATCTCTCTTGAAGAATTTTTCTCTCTCTAAGCTCTCTCTCACTCTCTAGTATGAGCGGCTGCCTTTTTCTATTTTTGCACACACCTTGCTCACACAACCCTAGCACCCTAAATAACCCATATACCTATTTAGGGAAAAACAAAATACACAAAATTAACTTTGACTATTTATTACAAATGACCTAGACTTTTATTGAGAATTGACTTTGCAGCATTGACTTCAGATTTCAGTCTTCAGTCTTGATGATCTTGAATCCAATAAATCTGTGATCTAACAATCTCCCCCTTTGGATCAAGATCATTACTGTTGGATCAGAAATTGTATTCAAGATTAAATTGTAAAAGGGGTCTAGTTTGTAACTGTGTTTAATACCTTAGGGGGTGTTTTAGCTGATATCTAATAAAGCCTAGGTCATGTTGACCTATATATAAAAGGCATTGTTTTCCTAGGTTTTGAGAGGTGAACAGTATTGGTGAAAATAGAGGAGGTCGTATATTTCAAGTCAATACGCACAAGAGGTATCTGTACACCAAGAACACACACACGTATTCATCTGATTAATCAAGAGATCTGTGGTATATTGTTTTGATTTATATTCATCTCTTGTTCTTGTTCTTGTTCTTATTGTGTTGTGATTGTTTATCAACTATAATCTGGGTTTAACAAGTGGTATCAGAGCCAAAGAATCAAGCTTTTTGGATTAAACAGTGTTTTTTGAAAACTTTACTGTGTGAAAATCGATTTCATGGTTTAATGTGTTTTTGTGCATAAAACTGATTTGATTAGGTGTGTTTCATGTTAAAGAACATCATCAGATTGCCTAATTGTTTTTAAAAAACACAAATCGATTGGTATTTTGAAGATTTTTGAAGTTTTGTTCATAAAAAGGCCGAACACTGTTCCATTCAATTTTGTGAACAAAAGTTGTTTTTGGTCATTGATTTTGATTGGGGTTCTTTCATAGTATGTTTGTGGATATATTGCATGATTTTTACACTGTGTTTTAACCTGTTGATGAGTTTCTAGGTTGAAAATCAAGTACAGGGACGAGTTTATGATGAACTCGCAAGTTCTATGAAGAACTCACAAAGCACCACAAAAATTCGCAGGGTGCTAAATTAGTCTAAGTATAAGTTTCGCAGGTGCTTGATTAGCGAAAACCTCAGGATTCGCTAATCTCTAATATACGAAAGCTAAGATTCGCAGGATTCTTAATATTTGAAATTTCACTAAGTGTAAGTTTCGCAGTCATCTTGGTTGCGAAAACCAAAGAACTCGCAGATCATTGACTTACGAAAGTTTAGTTTTCGCATGATTCTTAAAAGTTGAAAATTTAATCAAGTGTTCGGTTCGCAGACATCTTGTCTACGAATTTTGAAGAATTCGCAGACCTTTGGCTAGTGAATTCTCTAAGATTCGCGAGTGGTGTTTACGAATCCTTGTTCATTGTCTTTCAAAATTTTCACAAGTGTAAAATTCGCAGGTTCTTAAAATCATATCCTTCTTTCAGTTTGCGAAAGTTGAAGTGAAAAAACATTCTAAGTCTAGGATTCGTGAATTAATCGTTTGCGAATTCTTTCTTACAAATTATTTGCTTTGCGAAAGTTGAATACTCTTGAATTCTTTTTAAGTATAGAACTCGCTATTCTATACTCTGCGAATTCTACTTGCGAAAGTTTGTTTTCTAATTTTTTTTAAAGGACAGGATTCGCTAGCTACTACTTCTCGAATTGTCAAGGTTTCGCAGGCTGGGTTTTTTGTGAATTCTAAGTTTCTTGATTTCTCTTGTCTGCGAATTCTAGTTATTTATCTTTGCGAATTCTTAAAGTTTAGCAAGTTTGTTGATTGCGAATTTCACTTATCTACGAATTCTAATCTCTTTAAGCTGCGAATTCTAGAGTTTTTCTTTATTTTTGCGAATCTTTGTGTGATCCTTACTGTTTGAGAATTCTGCACTTGAGATTTTTGGAAATTTATTTTTCTGGAAATTTTTTGAGTGTAGTTTTTCCAATTCTTGATTCAAAAGATCTTATTAGTTGATTCTCTTTGTAAAGATAATTTTGCTTTCTAATTATACAGCTAAAGATGTCGAACCAACTTCTCTCAATGGGCTCTCAGTCCAAACCTCCTGTCCTCTTGGCTAATGAGTATCAGCAATGGAAGAAGAGAATGATTCAGTTCCTAAATCACAAAAGCAGAGATTACATGGAATCAATTACTTCTGGTCCAGTAAATCCAATGATTAGAGTACCTGGTCAAGCTACAACTGAAACCTCTCCAGAAATCCCTGACAGATTTGTTCCTAAACCGTATCAGTACTTCACTGAAAAGGAGAAAGAACTGTACAAGATAGATGAAGAGGCTCTTATTTATCTGACAATGGCAATTCCAAATGACATCTACAATCGTTTAGACAGTCGGAGTTCTGCTAAGGAAGTTTGGGATAAGCTATCAAGACAGTTTGAAGGAAGTGAAGCCTCAATTCAAGCCAAGCAGAATCTATGCATAAATGCTTATGAGGGATTTCACGCAAAGGAAGGGGAGACGCTTCTTGATACCTACAATAGATACAACATCATTCTGAATGACCTGAGGAGAAACAACATCTCAAAATCTGCTTCGGAGATAAATTATAAGTTCATCAAGAACTTGAATCCTGAATGGAAGAACTTTGCCATCAACCTACAGATGTCAAAGAACATGGCTCAAGAGAACGTAACTGACATCTTCTCTACTCTTTCTCAGCATGAGGATGAGGTGAGAACTATCAATAATGAGTCCAAAAATCTGAAGGATTCTGTGGCTCTCATAGCTGGCAAAGGAAAGAGTTCAAGTTCAGGTCCTGTATCCTCTGCAAGGTCAAAGAAAAAAATGTCTAAAGCTTTTGTTACAGAGATTACTGAGTCAGATTCTGCTTCAAGTGATGAGGAATTGGAGATTGATTCTGATGATGACATACAGAAGTTCTCTGAGAACTTGGCCCTGATAACTCGTCAATTCAAGAAGAGCTTTGGCAAGAAGAAGTACTACTCAAAGCCAAAGTACGAAGGGTACAAGAAAGAGAAGTCTGAGATGGGGTACAAGCCAAGGTTTGGAAGGAGAGAGAAAAAACGAGAAGAGAGGAAAGATGAAAGGAAGAGAGAAGAGAAGAAAAGAGAGAGGAGAAGAGAGAAGAGAAAAAGGATGAACCTGGCAGATGCTATAACTGTGGCAAATTTGGACAATTTTCCAGAGATTGTAAGTTCAAGAAAGTAAAGAACTCAGAATACTACGCAAGGAAGTCTCTCATTGCCAAGATAGCGTAAGAGGGAAAGGTGCTTATGGCTGAAGAGGAAAATTGGTTGTACCAAAGTTCTGACGAAGAGGAGCAGGCGCACTTCACCCAAGTCTCTTACATGGCAAAACTTGATGGTGATGATGAAGCTTCTGAGGCACATTTCGAAGATGAAAACTCTGAGGTAAATGATAATTCTGAACTTATTGAATCTCTGATGATCCAAATCCACAATATGACAGATGAGTTTAAATTGTTGAAAGGTAAACTTAGCTCAGAACACCAATTAGTTTTGAGTTTTCGTGATGAAAACGCCTTACTGAAAGTTGTTGTGGAAGAAAAAGAAAAAGAAAAGGATGATTTAAAAGCTGAAAATGAATCTTTAAAAAGAAAAATATCTGGTTTAGAAAAGGACCTTGTAAATCTTAATGCTGAAAAGGGTGAGTTTAAAATCAAATTCGAAGTTTGTTTTCAAGAAAGAAATGAAGCTTACACCAAGATTAAGCAATTGGAGGATATTAACATGAAACGAGGTCAGACTGAGCAGACATTAAATTTGTTGACCAATAAACTCCAAGATGAAAGGTTTTATAAAGTTAAACCAGGTTTGGGTTTGCCAATTAACGATGTTTTGAAAAAGGCACCGGAGCACTTGTATAATTTTGATAAACTTGGCTCCACAATCAGACCCATTCCTAACATTCGTGCAACTTTCGTTGAAGCAAGTACTTCTAAACCTTTTACAGAGACCAAAGGTAAAGTAGAAATGGGAGAGGACAAGTCTTGTGGCACTGATTCTCAAAATTCTTTTAACTCGGTTGGTTTTAAATATAGTGATTTGAACAAAATCTATGAGACTCGAAAGATCGAATTTGCTGAGTCTGAATCACTGTTTACCACACCTTCAAAAGAATCAGTCAGCAATAACACAGCTCCATCTGAGACTGAATGCAAATACGATGAGTATGAATCAGATGTCGATCCATCAGTTATACCATCAGTCTCAAATCCCATTGCTCCTAAACCTTTACTTGTTGAAAAAGTTGAAGAAGAAACTGTCATCACGAATGGATCTTGTTTCAAAAATGACAAAATGGAGTTTATTGAGAACATGACTGAAGAAATGTTTTCTGAAATGATGAATGTTTCAGACTCTGATCCTGTTTCTATTTCAAAGGAGTCAAATTTTGTGAGTGATCATACATCTGAATTGATGAAACAAATTGATATGTTGCAACAGTCTCTTGATGAGATTGAAGATGAAAACTTTGATCTCAAATTTAAACTTGAAAAATCTTTGAAAGATAATCAAGAGCTTTCCACATAAATCAATGATTTGAAAGTAACTTTGTTTAAGAATGTTTCAAATGATAAACAGATGTTTAATGATCAAAGTTGGAAGGTAAGAACTAATCCAGAATTTGATGATTCTGCAAAGCCTTCTGTCATTTACTCTGATTGTCCTGAATATCCCCCTAGTATCTTTGAAAAGGGTGAGACTTCAAGTACCTCAAGAAAAGAATTACCTTCTAAGAAAGAGACTAACAAGGTTCCTATTTCTGTTTCAGATATGAAAGGAAATGGAGTTGGGAAGAGTAAGAAGAATAAAAATGATAGTTTGAATTTTTATGAAACTTTTGTTGCAAACAGTTGTACTACAGACAGTGATGTTTTGAAAAGTACTTCTTTTGATGGACATGAATGTCAGATTTGTTCCGATAAATCTAAATTTATGACATTTACTCGAAAGAATTTATATTGCAAACACTGCTGGGATAATTCTTTCAAATACTACTCCACTCCTAAGTCCAAGAAGAGTAAAAGAAAAGCTAAATTGAATCTTAATTCTAATTCTTCCACACAACCCAAAGTGTTTCTTGCTAAGGTTACTCACCCTATATCTAAAAAGCATTTTCAGGAATTAAATGTTAAAATGGTTTGGAAATGGGTTCCAAAACCCAGATATGAATGGAGAGTGAAAGTCAAACCTGTTGATATTCCTGAACTGCTTGAAGCTAACAGCGAAGGACCCATTTTGATATGGGTACCAAAGCAAAACTAATTGTCTCTTTTGCAGGCCTGTCGAGTGTGGGTGATAGATTCCGGCTGTTCACGCCACATGACAGGATTCAAGCACCTCCTACATAACTATGTGGAGGAGCCTACTGGAGCAGTTCGATTTGCTAATTCAGAAGTAGAAGGACATGTCAAAGGATATGGAATGCGTGAATACGGAGTTGTGAAGATACAGAGGGTGCTATATATTGAAGGTCTTGATCATAATCTGGTTAGCACCAGTCACGTCTGTGACATGAAATACCAAGTTCGCTTCACAACATCTCATTGCTATCTAGAGGACCCAGATGGTTACGAAATCTTCAGAGCTAAACGCCATGGAAATCTATATTATGTAGATTTTCCAACACTGTCCGCCACACGTCCCGTATGTCTATTAGCCAAAGCATCTAAAGCAAAATCGTGGACGTGGCATCGCCGCTTGTCTCATCAGAATTTCAGATCAATAGTTAAGCTATAGAGACAAGGTCTGGTCAAAGGTCTACCAGAAATGAGGTTTGAGACAGACTTATTATGTTCTGCATGTGAGTTGGGCAAAATGAAGCAAAGCTCATTCAAGTCCAAAACTGAATCATCAACCTCATCTGCACTGGAACTTATTCATATGGACCTTTGTGGCCCAATGCAAACAGCGTCTATCAACGGCAAGAAATACGTCTTAGTAATGACAGATGACTATTCAAGGTATACATGGCTCAAGTTTCTTCGCAACAAGTCAGATACGACAGAACTGATTAGCGTTTTTATTAAGCGTATTCAAGTACGTCTTCAATTGCCAGTCTGAACCCTTCACAGTGATAACGGCATGGAGTTCAAGAATGACACCCTGCAGAGTTATCTCATCTATGTGGGAATCTCACACAACTTCTCCGCAGCCTACACTCCACAGCAGAATGGCATTGTTGAACGAAAGAACCGCACTCTTGTTGAAGCTGCTCGTACTATGCTTGCTTATGCTCATCTACCCATGTATCTTTGGGCTGAGGCAGTCGCGACAGCTTGCTTCACTCAGAACCGTACCATTGTGGTCAAACGCTTTGATAAAACAACATATGGGTTGATCAATAATCGTAAACCTAATATCAAATTCCTTCGTGTTTTTGGTTGCAGGTGTTACATTCTACGAGAGGGTCAAGGACTATCAATATTTGATAAGAAAACGGATGAAGGATATCTCGTTGGATACTCCCTAACATCCAAAGCTTATCGAATCTACATTATTCGAACCAAGACGATTGTTGAAAGCATGAATGTATCCTTTGATGAGAATTCTACTCGGACTTCTGGACACAACTGTTCAGAACTCGGACTCAAGAACAAAGCTTCTATTCAATCCGGAATAGAACCAGTGTCTAAAGCGTCTACTTCCTCTACCAATAACTTTATCACATCTGAGTTAGATTTGTTGTTTACTGATGCCTTCGATGAAATCTGTGCAGACTTTGACAAAGGCATATCAACATCAACACCAAGCTCGAAGGTCCCAGTCATTCTGAAGACATGTCTGGACCATCCGAAGAAGTCACTGAAACTGCATCTCCATCAGGTACAATTAAACCGTTAGTTTCTGACTCTACTAATGGTGAATCTGTCTCGGAAGATATTTCTTCTAGAAATGAAGTCACGAGTACTTCAGCTGCTATTCCAGAAGCTTCAGTATCAGAAACTCCTGTACAAGATGTCCCGAGCACATCTGTGGATCAACCTGCAGTTCATGATGAATACAATGCATCAAATACACAACAAACAGTTAAATCATTGCCAAGCACACATCGATGGACTAAGGATCATCCCCTGCATAACGTGATAGGTGACGTACAATCTGGTGTCACGACACGGTCTGCATCAGCAAATTTCTGCATGTTTTCAAGCTTCCTTAGTTCCCTAGAACCAAAGAAAGCATCAGAAGCTCTATGTGATTCCTTCCGGATCTCTGCTATGCAAGACAAGCTTCTGCAATTCGAAAAGAACAAGGTTTGGTGCTTGATCCCACTACCTCAAGGTAAAACTGTTATTGGAACTAAGTGGGTATTCAGAAACAAGAAAGACGAGGTTGGAATAGTTGTGAGAAACAAAGCTCGATTGGATGCAAAAGGGTACTGTCAATAGGAGGGCATTGATTATGACGAAACATTCGCCCCTGTTGCGAGGATCGAAGCCATAAGAATCTTCTTAGCATATGCAGCACACAAAAACTTTACAGTCTATCAAATGGACGTAAAGTCAGCTTTCCTAAATGGCGTTCTGCATGAGGAGGTCTATGTGGCATAACCTGAAGGTTTCGTTGATCCTCATCACCCTGATCATGTCTACGTGTTAGACAAAGCGTTGTATGGTCTCAAACAAGCACCACGAGCCTGGGTTGCAAGAACTTTTCTAAAATCATGGAAACAAAGTTTGAAATGTCGATGATGGGTGAGTTAAATTTCTTTCTTGGTTTACAAGTAAAACAATTACCCGAAGGCATTTTCATTAACCAAGCCAAATACATAAAAGACATGTTAAGAAAGTTCAATATGTCAGACAGTTCAGTCATGAAAACACCAATGGCTACCGGTACACTCTTAGATGCAGATTTATCTGGTAAATCTGCAGATCAAAAGCTGTATTGTAGCATGATTGGTTCTTTACTTTATCTGACTGCCAGTCGCCCAGATATAATGTTTGCCACATGTTTTTGTGCGAGATATCAATCTAATCCTAAAGATTCGCACTTTATTGCCGTTAAGCGAATCCTTAGATATCTCAAAGGCACTCCTAATTTAGGCCTTTGGTATCCAAAGGATTCTCATTTTGATCTAACTGCATTTACAGATGCTGACCATGCAGGATGTAAGCTAGACCGGAAAAGCACCTCTGGATCATGTCAATTTATAGGTGACAAACTTGTGAGTTGGACCTCAAAGAAACAAAACTGTGTTTCAACATCCACGGCTGAGGCAGAATATGTAGCTGCTGCAAGCTGCTGCTCGCAAGTCCTTTGGATGAAGACACAGTTAAGGAACTTTGGGTACAACTACAAGCGCGTGCCTATTTATTGTGATTCCAAGAGCGCAATCGCCATAACAGCTAACCCGGTTCAACATTGAAAGACCAAGCATATAGATGTACGCTATCACTTCATCAAAGATCATGTAGAAAAAGGTGATATCGAAATGCACTTTGTTCAAACTGACTTCCAGTTAGCTAACCTTTTCACCAAGCCGTTGGATGAAAAGAGGTTCCAGTTTCTAATCAGCAAACTTGGAATGTTGAACATGTCTTCTTAGACCTTACTCATGAGTCAAGGGGGAGTATTCTGAATCTTAATCTTGCGGTTTATATATTAATTCTCCAACTGTTGCTAACGATAGAGGAATCATTTTCACAAATGATTACCATGTTTTCTTTTGTGTGCAGGATAGTTCAAGTGACAATGGCTTCTAATCACATCTGATTAGAACCCGTACTTCAAAAAAAAAAATTAAGTTGAGGGGGAACTTAATTGTCAAACACTTTTTTGTTTTGAGGGGGAGAATTGTATTGTCAAACACAAATGTCTTTGACTTCTCCAAAAATATTCTTCTTCATGTGTAACTGTGCTCCTTTGTGCATTCATGTACAAAAGACTGTTGAACAACACATTATTTTAGGAAAATACATGGAATTTGATGTGTGAGCTTAACTGTACTTCCATGGATTCACGATAACTAGTGTTTCCTACCCCGGAATTATTCCCTGAGTGATTGAGGGGAGAGGGGTCAAAAGATTTGAGTGTTGGTGTGAGAAGAGGTAAAATGGAAAAGAGAGATTGGTTAGAAGTGAGATTTAACGTTTAAAAGAAAGAGGGTGAGAGATTAGAGTAAAAGAATAGCAGACTCTGCACCAAACTTCTTTCTGAGTCGGACAGACACATTATCTGATTGGTTCACATTCTTTGGTGACCATCATTGAAAAAGGCACCTAGCCCATGCCATCTCTTGCATAAAACCCCACCAGCTACTCATTCTTTTCTCAAAAAGAGAATGTTTCACATTTTCTGGGGAAACAGCACATACGCTATTGGTTCTTCACTTGAAAGATACTAATATTGAAAAAGAAGGAAAGTTGCCCCACCTTCGACCCTTTCTTATGCACATTGAGTTCTTGTATACTTTGTTGCTGTCTCAACAAGTTTACATACTTTGAGCCTACATTCAAAAGCAATCATTTGTGCTTAATTTATTTCATACACATGCACGAGCACACAGAAATTTGTTTTCTGTCAGAACATTCATAGATAACCATGTGTTATTCGATGATTGAATGGAAGTCCTGGGGTGCCTATATCAAAACCAGCTCCTTATATAGTAACTTCGTGTTATTCAGTAACTGTGAGTTACTGACAGGCACTTCGAACTGAGTCATTTGTTGATTCAGGGTTACCACTCATTACTTATTTGAATCTGCAAAGATTGAAATAATCACTCTCTCTATCTGGGGGATACTGCTCTTATTTCCACACAGGGATCTATACATGAAGACTGCACTTAACTGTTGATTTGGGGGAGAAAATTCCTAGTTTGTTTTGAAATGTTTTGATGATGTTGATTCTCACCACTCATCAAAAAGGGGGAGAATATAAAAAAAAAGAGGGAGAATACAAGAATTTTTAAAGTGTTAAGATTGATTGAAGAATGTAGAAGAATTCAAAGATATCAAAGTGTCTGAACCTATCTGATTTATCAAAAGCCTGACTGAAGATGATCGTCAGAAGGACACTTCATTTAAAGAAAGAGGAAGATATCTGCTACAGTTTTCAAGAGAAGTGAAGACCCGAAGATAATTGAAATTTTTTTTAATCTTGAATCCAAAGGGGGAGATTGTTGGATCAGAAATTGTATTTAAGATTAAATTGTAAAAGGGGTCTAGTTTGTAACTGTGTTTAATACCTTAGGGGGTGTTTTAGCTGATATCTAATAATGCTTAGGTCATTTTGACCTACATATAAAAGGCATTGTTTTCCTAGGTTTCGAGAGGTGAACAGTATTGGTGAAAATAGAGGAGGCCGTATATTTCAAGTCAATACGCACAAGAGGTATATGTACACCAAGAACACACACACGTATTCATCTGATTAATCAAGAGATCTGTGGTATATTGTTTTGATTTATATTCATCTCTTGTTCTTATTGTGTTGTGATTGTTTATCAACTATAATCTGGGTTTAACAATTACTAAAAAGATTTAGCAATCCAATCTTCTCTTTAAGCTCAGAAAAATGCAATCTCCAGATTCAGCTCAGAATGCCTTAGCAGAATATTTTCAAAGAAAATTTCCTCAAAAATTTGAACTTTCTGACTTAGACATTTCTTTAAAAATTGTATTCTCCCCCATTTCTTGGTTAACTCTTCTCCCCCTTTTTGATGAATAAAGCAACGATTTCATCAAAACTTTTCTTCAAGAAGTATCTTTATATGATCTGACCACTGATCTTTCACGAGTCTCTGATTCGTTGATCGAGATAGTCAGCCAAATCTTTGCAAATTCAGATAAACTAAAGCATGTAACACCTGAATCAACAAATGAATCAGTTAAAAATGTTTGTTAGTAACACGAAGTCACTGTGTGTAACGAATACATATTGGAAAGGAGCGTTTTGAAGTTCACTCCCCCGGGGCTTCCATTCAATCATCAAAACACCACAAAGGCAATTTCTATGAACGTTATGACAAAGAAACAAATTCTTTGTGTGTTTGTGCATGTGATAGAAAAAATTAAGACATCAAGTGCTTATAAAGGCTCAAAATTGTGTAAATCACTGAGACAACAGTAAGTTCAACACAGACTTCATGTGCATGATTGAAGTGCGAAGGTGGGACAGACTTCCTTCTTTTCAATATCCAGATTTTCCAAATGAAAATCAGATAGTAAAGGTGTTGCTTCCCCTTTGAAAAATGAAACATTCTCTTGTTAAGAAGAAAATGAGTGGCTGGTGGGGTTTTTATCAAGAGTTGGCATGGGCTATTTTCCTGTTTCAATAATGTTCACGAAGAATTGTGAAGCATTAGTAATGTGGCTGCCCGGCTCAGAAAGTAGTTGGTACAGAGTTTGATATTCTTTTACTCTGATCTCACACCCTCTTTCTTTTTATCATTAAGCTCACATCTAACCAAACTCTCTTTTCCATTTTACCTCAACGCACAACCCACACTCATTTCTTTTCGACTCCTCACACTCAATCACTATGGATTAATTTCTTGGGTAGGAAACACTGGATAACGTGAATCCATAGAAGTTCATTTAAATCCTAGCACAAAGATCCCATGTTTTCCTAGAAAGCATGTGTTGCTCAGATGATTTAACTTTAACGGTTAAAGCTCAAATACAAGTCAGATGTTTGTATGCTCAGAAAATAATCATGAAGATATGAGCATTTGAAACATTGAAGATATTTCAAACAAGTTGATTGACTGAATAAACATGAATGCAAGAATCTTGTTTGAAAAAATCTGACATAGACTGAATAAACATGAATGCAAGAATCTTGTTTGAAAAAATCTGACATAGTATGAAAATGATCAGAAATGAAATGATATAGCATTTAAAGCTTATGGTCAGGAATAAAGGATATTGTCTATATGAATCAAAATACAGACATTCTTGAAAGAGACGTTTCGAAATGAAATGACGCTCAAAAAAATATTTGAAATACAAGCGGGGTGTATCACCATCGAAAAGTTGGTCAATATGAGACATGGTGATAACTTATTCAACAAAAGAATTAAACTGGTGTGTGTGAATACTTGAAAGTATAAAGAAAAGACAATACGCAAGTATGTATCTTTGGAAACACACGGCTTATAATCATGAAGCATAAGCAAATCTTGAAAACAATTAAAATCACACTTCCAATTCATGAAATCTGTTTAAGAATCGGGAAGTGGTTTGAACATTTAAGAATAATGTTTTATATGATTGAAAGTTGTCCTTCTTTCAACCATATATGAGATGAAGATAAAGAATTATACCTTTTACGTGCATTCTTACATCCCATGAAGTCAAGCTTAAAGTCATAAAGATATGATCTTGTAAGCATCTCTCAAACTGCAAAAGTCTTAAAGTCAAGTCAAAGCAACTTTATTCATAAGAATTTAAAAGACATAAAGCAGTAAAACAATTAAATTACGAGTTCTGATCGGAAGTAATCAGAAGTCATCGCCTTACTCCTTTGACTTGAAAAACTCCCCCTAAAATCATGCATTACAAAAAAAAATCTGACAGATAAGTAAATGCAGAAATTATATATGCTCCCCCTCAAAATAACATTGATCAACTATTAAGTACTTCTCACACTCCCCCTGAGATCATGAACAGACTATTAACGTGCAGATATCTTTCAGAAATAATGATAAAGAAATGATGAAAAAATTACAATGAGAAAACTTTAATAGGTAACCACTGATTATGTCTTAAGATTTAGCATACCAAGCCTAGAGACAAGAAAAGTGAATCTCTTTTCGTCTAAGGGTTTGGTAAACAAATCTACAAACTGATAATCAGTTTTTACAAAGTAAAGTTCAATTGTTCCTTTTTCGACATTATCTTTTATAAAAAGATACCTGACATCAATGTGTTTGGTCTTCGTATGCTGAACAGGATTAGCTGATATCGCGATAGCGCTTTTCGAGTCACAATAGATCGGGATTTTATTGTATTGATAACCATAGTCTCGCAGTTGTGTTCTCATCCACAGGACCTGAGAACAGCAGCTAGCAGCAGCTACATATTCTGCTTCGGCCGTTGAAGTGGAGACACATAATTGTTTCTTCGATGCCCAACTGACGAGTTTATCACCGAGGAAATGTATATGACCCGACGTGCTCTTTCTATCTAGCATGAAACCAGCATGATCTGCGTCTGAATATGTTGTTAGTTCAAAGCTAGTATCTTTAGGATACCACAGACCAAGATCTGCAGTTCCCTTCAGATACCTAAAAATACGTTTGACTGCACACATATGGGATTCTTTAGGATTGGCCTGATATCTAGCACATAAGCATGTAGAAAACATTATATCCGGCCTACTGGAAGTAAGATACAACAAAGAACCTATCATCCCTCTATAGGTCCTAACATCAATAGCTTTTCCCGAAGGATCAGTGCCAATCTTAGTACCAGGTGCCATCGGGGTACCAATCGGTTTACAGTTTTCCATTTTGAACCTCCGAAGAATATCAAGAATGTATTTAGATTGATTGATGAAAATCCCCATTGAAAATTGTTTGACTTGTAATCTGAGAAAGAAAGTCAACTCTCCCATCATACTCATCTGAAAACGTGACACCATGAGGTTTGAAAAATTCTTACAGTATTTAGGATTTGTAGAGCCAAAAATAATTTCATCCACATATATTTGAATAAGAATGATATCGGATTTTTCCTTTTTAATGAATAAAGTGGTATCGACCGTACCTTTTGTAAAACCTGACTTGACCAAGAACTGAGATAAGACATCATACCAGGCGCGAGGGGCTTGTTTCAGTCCATAAAGTTCTTTGTCGAGAATGTATACATGATTCGGTTTCTCTTGATTGACAAAGCCTTCTGGCTGCGAGACGTAGACTTCCTCCTTGAGTATGTCATTCAGAAAGGTTGTCTTCACGTCCATTTGATAGACGGTGAAGTTCTTGTGGGCAGCGTACGCAAGAAACATGCGAATTGCTTCTATACGTGCCACTGGAGCATAAGTCTCGTCGTAATCTATTCCTTCCTCTTACCTATATCCCTTGGAAACAAGTCTTGCTTTATTTCGGATAACGGTACCATCTTCATCTTTCTTGTTTTTGAAAACCCATTTCGTACCAATTATGGTTTTACCTTCAGGTTTGGGTACGAGTCTCCAGACTTTAAGTGCTTCGAATTGATTCAACTCTTCTTGCAGTCACCCAATCTGAACTAGCAAGAGCCTCGGATACGCGAGTAGGTTCAATCTTGCTCAGAAAGGAGTCATGCATACATTGATTTAATGTTGCAGACCTAGTTTGCACCGGTTTTGACAGATCACCAATGACTTGAGATATCGGGTGCTCTTTGGTCCACTTGTGTTCATGAGGGAGTGGATTAGATGCAGACTGATCATGATTATCATCTAAGAATCCACTGATATCTTCTTCAGGTTGTTCAGTAGGAATGGAGGGTTCAGTTGAAGTAGTAGGTGCCGAAGTTTCAGTGGGTTCAGCGTGATCAGTCTGTTGATCAGTCCTTACAGTACACCCTACTGATTCAGCTACTTCTGTCTCTTCATTGTTGGTCACAGCTTCAATTGTCGGAGTATGTATTTGAACTTGAACTTATTGCTGAATCGGAGAGTTGGATTCAGTAGAGATATCTGAAATGGTTGGATGAGTAGTCATTGAGTCTTCCATCCTGTCAACCACAACAGATTTAGTCACTTTAGATCCAAGAAATTCATCATAAAATATTTTAAATAGTAAATCTAAATCAGATAAGTGATTAGTAGACGATGATGCGCCATCTAATTTGTTCGCTTGAGATACAGGTTCTGGACTGATTTTCCCCGAAGCTAGTACTCCAGTTATCACGGGTTCTGAACTGGCGTGTTCAGAAGTCATCTCTTCATCAAATGTAACGTTTACGCTCTCGACCACAGTCTTTGACTTCTTCAAGTACACTCGATATGCAGCAGATGTAGAAGAATAGCCGATAAAGATGCCCTCTTCCGCCTTAGCACTGAACTTATTTAGACTCTCTCTGTCATTTAGCATAAAACACTTACACCCAAATATGTGGAAATACTTGATTGTTGGTGTTCGGTTATTGACTAACGCATACAGAGTCTTTTGAAATCTGCGGTGTATCATGGACCGATTTTGAGTGTAACACGCAATCGACACAGCTTCGGCCCACATAAATAGAGGTAAGTCGAATTGACTGAGCATAGTACGAGCGGCCTCGACTAGCGTACGGTTTCGCCTTTCGACTACTCCATTTTGTTCAGGCGTACGTGCAACAGAGTATTGATGTGATATCTCGACCGATTCGAGATATTCTTCAACTGTTTTATTTTTAAACTCTGTGTCGTTGTCAGTTCGGAGAAGCTTGACTAGTTTCTGTAGATTCACCTGGATCGTGTTTAGAAAAGTAATGAGAACTTCGGGTGTCTCATCTTTTGACCGTAGAAATTTGACCCACGTGTATCGCGAATAATCATCCACAATAACTAACACATATTTCTTTCCGCTTAAGCTTTGCGTTCGCATAGGACCACAGAGATCCATATGCAAAAACTCTAAAGGAGTGCTGGTACTCGGTTCAGGATTCAGTTTGTGTGAAGCTCTCTTCATCTTACCTTTTTCACACGCTGCACATAAGTATTCTTTTACGTTCTTGAGCTCAGGAAGTCCATTCACTAGTTTTCCACTGACTAGTTTATTGATGTAGCGAAAGTTCAGGTGAGAAAGACGTCGATGCCATAGCCAACTTTGTTGCATCGATGCTTTTGAGAGTAGACACACCTGATTGTCAGTATGGACCTTTGACAAGTTGATGGTGTAGAGGTTTGACTTGCGAGTGCCGACCAAGAGTTCTTTACCTTCTTCAGTGCGTACCGAACACCTCTTGGCCTTGAAATTTACCTCTAAATCTTTGTCACAGAACTGGCCAATACTAAAAAAGTTTTGTCTTAATCCTTCTACGTACCTCACCTTCTTAATCGTTACATTGTCGTGAACCACATCACCATACCCCAGAATTGGTGAGAACTGGTCGTTACCAAATCGAATTGTTCCGTAGTATTTCTCTGTATAGTTAGACAACATACTTTTATACCCGGTCATATGCTTGGAACACCCGCTATCCAAGTACCACATATGACGGATCTGCACAAGAGAAATCATGAAACAAGAGGTTTAGGTACCCATTTATAAATGGGACCTGCAGTGTTAGCACATGATTTTGGCACCCATTTAAACTTGGGTCCACTTTTCTTTTGAAAATCATATGAGGAATTAAAACGATAAGAATATACATGATATGTGTCGAACCAAACTTCAGAATATTTTCGAGAAGCATAATCATTTCTACCATAATTTGAAAACTTTCTAGTGGATGGAGCTAACTGGAATAATTGTTGTATGGAATATTTCTTGCAAGAATTCACAAGTTTAGGTTTAGAAATAGCAACATTCGCAATCAAATCATCTTTACTAGTAGTCTTCTTATTACAATCAGAACTAGAAAATGATTTAGCATTCTCGTCTATCTCCTGTTTCGGTAGCCATTCCGACTTAACTCCAAGCTTTTTCTTTCTCAAATCTGAAACATTTGAAACTTTCGAGTTAGAACTGTGAGAATCAAATAAATGCTTCTTCTTTGACTTACCAGTGGTGATCTGTTTCTGTGAATGCCCAGATTTCTTCTTCTTTCCTTTAGCAACTTTGGTTTTCACAGGAACTGATTTATCAACTTTCGTTGATGTTTCACCTTTTTCATACACACTTGGTAAACCAAAAGAATTAACAACAAAAGAAGAATGATCTGGAAGTTTAGCATTGAAATCAAAATCACCAACACAATCATCTAAACAACCATCAGAGTTCAGAAAATCAAACTCTTCATCAAGTAAACCAGACATATCAGCAGATTTTGAAGTTTTATAAAGTAATCAATATATTGTAATGGGCCTTGTATTAGGTTTGGGATTACATTGTGTACAAGGGTTATGGGGATATAAATAGAAATCATGTAATAGTTTTAGGTTAACTTTCATTTGAGTAAAATTCACATCCTTCACAATGTAGCTGTCTTGTGTGTTTTGTTCTCTTAGTGTAGATTTTATTGCTTTCAATAATCTACTGATTTCTACCCTTAATCTGTTTTTCTTCATTTAATCAAACCAATCATGATCTCAATTGGACCTCACAATTGGTATCAGAGCTTAACAGAAATCATTTTTTTCTGCACGATCTGAGATATGGTTGTGTTTTGATGGAACAGTCTGTGTATAAATCGATTTCTGGATTTTCTGTGAAATTGTTTGATTTTTATTGTTTAATGGTTTCAGTAGTAATAGTTTATCATTATGGAATTAAATGCTTGTAACAATTTCGATCCAGAAAGTCTAATCGATCGATTTTGAGTTTATTTTGTTCGAAATTTTTTGTTTACTGTTGTTGAATCGTTTTTGGGCTTAGAGTCGAAATTAGACTTGAAGATCAACTACAAATGTGCTTATTAGCATATTTCGAACCTGTGGATAAAGTATCAACTCAAGAATCGAAGAATTGAAGGATTGATTGAAGATTTTCAGAAAATAAGTTCGAGATCCACGATTTTCGCAAGATCAGTGAAGAACTCGCAAAGAATGAAGTTTTCGTAGAAGGTGAAGGTTTCGAGGAGAAGGATTCGCAGAACATTGGACACAACAAAATTTTGAAAGTATAGATTTCGCAAGTGGCTATATTGCGAAAGATAAAGGATTCACAAGTCACTGTGCACATGTTGTGTGCGAATTCTAAAGGAATTCGCAGGCCACTATGTACGTAATGTCTAAGTTTCGCAGGTTGTGTTTGCGAAAAGTGGCTTCCTAATCTTGAAAAATGTTCTAAGGTAAGAATTCGCAAGTAAGGGAGTTGCGAATTCTGAGGTTTCATGAAGATGAGGATTGCGAAAGGCGAGGATTCGTGATCATGAGGCTTGCGAATGTTGAAGAACTCGCAAGGCAAGCCTCTACGAATTTTGAGGTTAAGTTGAATGCATCTTGCGAATTGTGCCTTTCATTGCTATAAGGATCTGCGAATTTTAATGGTTTGCGAAAGTTGCTGATGTTTTTGAAGTTTCTAACTGTTCTGAACCCTATTTCATACAAGTTTGCCCTATTCCTGAGCTTTTTACGCGGAATGCATATGTGACAGCTGGTTGGTCACATATCCTTAGCAACTGATCTATATTTCACGAGTGCTCATGATCTGCAAAGTTTTTCAAATTCTGGATTTGATGATTTGGTCTCTGCTTGGATTGAGTTAGCTGCCTGAGCATCTGCAATCATCAGTCTGGAAAGCTTTTTCAGTTGTTAGATCGTTGAGAGCACTTTATCATTCTTCTAAATTCTTCATGGTTTGAAATTCAGTTGTTAGTTTGTATGGTTTGAAGCAAGCCCCTCGCGCATGGTATGATGTTCTATCTAAATTCTTGGTCAAGTAAGGTTTTTCCAAAGGTAAAGTCGATACCACTTTGTTCATCAAAAAGGAAAAAGCTGATATTATACTTATTCAGATATATGTTGATGATATAATATTTGGCTCTACAAATCCTAAATACTGCAAAAACTTTTCTAACCTTATGGTGTCACGTTTTCAAATGAGTATGATGGGAGAGATGAATTTCTTTCTCGGATTACAAGTAAAACAGTTTTCAACGAAGATTTTCATTAATCAATCTAAGTACATTTTGGATATTCTTCGGAAGTTCAAAATGGAAAATTGTAAACCAATTGGAACCCCGATGGCACCAGGTACTAAGATTAGCACTGATCCTTCGGGTAAAAGTGTTGATGTTAGGACTTATAGAGGTATGATAGGTTCTTTAATGTATCTTACTTCAAGTAGGCCAGATATTATGTTTTCATCATGCTTATGTTCTAGATATCAGGCTGCTCCTAAAGAATCCCATTTGGCTGCTGTCAAACGGATTTTTAGGTATCTGAAGGGGACTGCAGATCTTGGTATGTGGTATCCTTAGGATACTGGGTTTCAACTGACTGCTTATTCAGACGCAGATCATGTTGGGTGCATGCTGGACAGGAAGAGCACTTCAGGTCACATTCAATTCCTTGGAGACAAGCTCGTTAGTTGGGCATCAAAGAAGCAATTATGCGTATCCACATCGACTGCAGAAGCAGAGTATGTAGTTGCTGCCAGTTGTTGCTCTCAGGTCTTGTGGATGAGGACACAGCTGCGAGACTATGGATTCAAGTTTGACAAAATACCTATCTATTGTGACTCGAAGAGTGCTATCGCCATATCAGCTAATCCTGTGCAGCACACTAAGACAAAGCACATTGATGTCAGGTATCATTTTATCAAAGATAATGTAGAAAAAGGTACAATAGAACTTTACTTTGTAAAGACTGATTATCAACTTGTGGATTTGTTTACCAAAGCTTTAGATGAAAAGAGATTTAATTTTCTTATATCTAAGCTTGGTATGCTAAATCTCAAAGTCTAATCAGTAATTACCTATTAAAGTTTCTTTATTGTAATTTTTCATCATTTATTTATCATTATTTCTGAAAGGATATCTGCACTTTAACATGTTGTTGTTCTCAGGGGGAGTGAGTAAAGATTCTAAGTTGATCAATATTCTTTTGAGGGGGAGCTTATCTAATTTCTTAACTGACAAATTTTTGTGATGCATGAATTTAGGGGGAGTGTACAAGTCAAAGGCGTAAGACTATGATTTCTTATTACTTTAGATCAGAACTCGTGCTTTAATCGTTTTACTGCTTTATGTCATTTAATTTTCAATAATTTTGTGAATAAAAGTTGCTTTGACATGACTTTGAGACTTGTGCAGGATGAGAGAAGCTTACAAGATCATATCTTTATGACTTCAGCTGACTTCATGAGATTTAAGACGAAGCGAAAAGGTTAAAAAAAATTTATCTTAATCTCATATATGGTTGAAAGAAGGATAACTTTCAATCATAGAAAACATGTTCTTAAATGTTCAAACCACTTCCCGATTCTTAAACAGATTTCATGAATTGGAAATGTGATTTTAAATGTTTTCAAGAATTACTTGTGCTTACAAACCGTGTGTTTCCAAAGATAAATACTTGTGTATTGTCTTTTCTTTATACTTTCAAGTATTCACACACATCGGTTTGATTTTTTGTTCCAAATGTTCTTACCATGTCTCAAATTTTGAAACATATTTTTTGATGGTAAGACACCCCGCTTGTACTTCAAAGAATTTTGAGCGTAATTTCATTTCGAAACGTTCTTTCAAGAATGTCTATATTTTGATTCATATAGACAATATCCATTATTCTTGACCATAAGCTTTGATTGTTATATCATTCATTTCTGATCATTTTCATACAATGTCAGATTTTCAAACAAGTCTCTTGCATTCATATTCGTTCATTCAATATACTTGTTTGAAAATACTTCAATGTTTAAAAATGCTCATATCTTCATGATTATATCTCTGAGCATATACATTTATTTGACTTGTATTCGAGCTTTAACTGATCAAGTTAAACCATTTTGAGCAACAATTTGCTTTATAGGAAATATGGGTTTTTTGTGCTAGGACTTAAATGAAACTTCTATGGAATCACGTTAACCAGTGATTTCTACCCAAGAAGTTAAACCTTTAGTGATTGAGTGTGAGGAGTCAAAAAGAAATGAGTGTGGGATGAGTGATGAGGTAAAATGGTAATGAGAGATTGGTTAGATGAGCTTAATGATTAAAAAGAAAGAGGGTGTGATATCAGAGTAAAAGAATATCAAACTCTGCACCAACTACTTTCTGAGTCGGGCAGCCACATTACTAATGTTTCACAATTTTTTGGTGAACATTATTGAAATAGGCAACTAGCCCATGCCAACTCTTGATAAAACCCCACCAGCCACTCATTTTCTTCTTAAAAAGAAAGTGTTTCATATTTTCTTGGGACGCAGCACATAATCTATCTGATTTTCATTTGGAAAATCTGGATATTGAAAAAGAAGGAAGTCTGCCCCACCTTCGCACTTCAATCATGCACATTTAATCTGTGTTTATCTACTGTTGTCTCAGTGGTTTACACAATTTTTGAGCCTTAAAGCAATCCTCAAGTGCTTAATTCTTTCTACACTAGCACGAACACACAAGGAATTTGTTTTCTTGTCATAACATTCATAGAAATTGCCTTTGTGGAGTTTCGATGATTGGATGGAAGTCCTGGGGGAGTGAACATCAAAAAGCTCTTTTATAATGTGTATTCGTTACACACAGTAATTTTGTGTTACTGACAGGCGTATTAACTGATTCATTTGTTGATTTAGGTGTTACACATTTCTAACTTGTCTGGATTTGAAAAGATCTAGATAAAGACTTGGTTACGGATCAACGAATCAGAGGCTCAGTTTGACAAATCAGAATAGTCAATGACATTTCTTGGAGAAAGTTTTGATGATATCAATGCTCATTTCATCAAAAAGGGGGGGATGATTTTAAAGAAATGCCAGTATCAGAAATTTCAAAGATTAAAGATTTGAAGATGATAAAGTTCAAAGTTTGAGAGTTTGAAAGATTATTCAAGCAAAGTCAAAGATGTTTGAAGATGTGCTGATTTCACTGAAATTTTCTTTGAAGATTATTTGCTGAAGCAAGTTGAGTTGATTCTGAAGATAATTTCTTTCCAAAGTCTGAAAGTATTTTGTGAAAGTTTTGGGGAGATTGTTATTCGTTTGAAGACAGTTTTGGAAAGAATACCGTCAAAGAAAAGGGAGATTATAATGCTTAGATTGAACTAAAAGGGAAGATTGTTTTTGCTAAATCTTTTTGAAGATGATCTTGAATCCAAAGGGGGAGATTGTTAGAGCATAAATCTGTTGGATACAAGATCAAGATTACTGAAGGTCAAAGGTACAAGAAGTCAAAGCTGGAAAGTCAACTCTCATTAAAATTCAAAGTCTTGTTGTAATAAAAAGTCAAAGTCTTTGTATTGTATTTGTATTTTCTTGCTTTTTGTAATAGATATAAATAGTTTTTCTTTTGTTGTAATAGGTAGAGTTCTAATTTTCAGATACGTTCTAGAGAGAATTGTAGAGAGAGAAAGAGAAATCTAGAGAGACAAAGTTGTAATCTTGTGATTTTGTGAATTGAATCAAACAGGTAAAATTGAATCATTCTTGTTTGTTTGTGTAATTGCAATTAGAAACTTGATTTTAGGACACACAACTTGATCACTCAGTAGTGTGAGCGACTGCAATCATTGTTCTACACTTTGGTTGTGCTTCAGAATCCTGAGAGCCAATAATCATCCAGCTGATTTGTGAAGAAAGGAGTTCCGGGTTTGATGACTCAGTATTCTGGAAACCAGTCAGAAAATGAGTACCTTTCATCAGTTGTTGAACATTGCTTGCCTTCTAACCCTTTCCTTGTAGTGTTGCTACCGGATGCTACTGCCCGTATGCTTATCAGATGAAGTTCTTAAGCTGAATTCCTAAGAAGCTTAATTGTCTTCTGCAAGTTTACTTGAATGGTCTTTAAGAATGAGATGATGACATCAGGTGTCTCCTCTTTCGATCTTAGAAATTTGACCCAAGTGTATCTTGAATAATCGTCCACAATCACCAAGACGTATTTCTTGCCGTTTATGCATTGTGTTCGCATTGGACCATAGAGATCCATATGTAGCAGTTCTAAAGGAGTACTTGTGCTTGGTTCAGGCTTAGGCTTATGAGAGGCTCTTTTCATCTTACCTTTCTCATACGCGTCATACAGATGTTCTCTGACGTATTTCAGCTCAGGTAAACCCTTAATCAAATTTCCAGTCACCAACTTGTTAATGTATCTGAAATTGAGATGAGATAGCCTTCTATGCCATAACCAACTTTGTTGCATAGAGGCTTTAGAAAGTAGACACACCGCATTATCAGTCTTGACGTTTGACAGATTAATCGTGTAGAGGTTTGACTTTCGCGTCCCAACCAAAAGTTCTTTACCATCTTCCGTTCTGACACAACATATCTTGGCCTTAAAATTCACCTCTAAATCCTTGTCACAAAACTGACCAATGCTGAATAGATTGTGTCCTAATCCTTCAACGTAGCTCACCTTCTTAATCGTTATATTCTCTTGCACAACATCTCCATATCCCAAGATTGGCGAAAACTGGTCATTCCCAAATCTCACGTTGCCGTAGAATTTCTCTGTATAATTAGATAAAATATCTTTCTGCCCTGTCATATGCTTGGAACAACCTGAATCCAAGTACCACATATGACGGGTCTGGACATGAGAAATCAAGCAACAATAGGTTTAGGTACCCATTTGAAATTAGGTCCTTTTAACCTTTGAAAAGCTTTTGAAACAAAAAAATTATAAACATGATATGAACCAAACCAACTATCAGAATATTGTCGAGTAACAAAATCATTTCGACCATATGTAGAAAACTGACTAGTAGAACGAGATAATTGGATCAACTGCTTTATTGTATAAACCTTGTAAGAAGTTACAAGTTTTATTTTATGAGAAGCACATTCATCAATTTCATGAGTAACACTAACAGCAGTCCTATTACAATCCAAATTAGACAATGATTTTGTCAACTCTTCAACATTCTTCTTAGGTCGCCATTCAAGCTTTGCCTCAAACCTTTTACTTTTCAAACCTGAAACAGAAGATTTAGATTTGTAAGAATCATGAGATGTCAGAGTTTGTGCTTTATTATGCTTACCAGTGTTAGTCCATTTCTGTGAGCGCCTTTTCTTTTGTTTCTTACCTTTAGTATAATAGGTACTCACAGGAACTGATTCATCAACCTTAGTTGATGATTCACCTTTCTCAAATACACTAGGTAAAGCATCAGTATTGATAACAAAATCAGAATGATCTGGAAGTTTAGCATTGAAATCAAACTTCTCAATATTTTCATCAAAACATCCATCAGAATTCAAAAAATCATTTTCATCCGCAAATAAGTCATCATCATCATCATCATCAAATAGTTGTGCCTTAGAAGAGTTTGAAAAATTGAAATCATTTGGCTTTGGAGAACACTTATGTTTGAAAGACATTTTAGCATTATCTGAAGTTTTAGGATTTGTAAAAACATTTCCCATGAAAACTTTACACGATGACGCATCTGAATCAGTAGAATTATTTACACAAACTCTTTCTGATTCGGAGTTGTCATTTGTAGCTTAAGATTTAAAATCAGTGTTCTTCATAACAGTAGAAAACACAACTTTCTCAAGATCAACCAAAATTCTTTGTTCCGCAAAAACGTTTTCAAGCTCAGAAATTTTTCTTTCTAAAACAAGTGGAGGAACATAAATCTTTGCCTTAACTGGTTTTGCTTCCATCTCCTCAGTAGAATAGCTCTGAAAATAATCATTTGATAGAAAATTTGGTTGCTCAGAAAGATAACTAGCATTCAGCTTTTTATAGCAGAATGGTAGTTGCATTTTGGTCGTGTTCTTCCCGTTCTCATCTTCCTTAGCTTCAACCTCATCAGATGATTTTGTAACAAACTTGGGTTTCAAATGAGAATTTTTGTCAGCCACTTGTAAGAAATTAAAATTATATAAAGCGGGTTGCTTTTGAATAGCTTTCTTCAGATAATGTGGGTTATCATAATCAAGACCCCACTTATCTTTAAAATATGCTTCTTCCTTTGGTGTGTTTAGATAAATGGTTTGATCCATTTGACCTCGAGTATAAAGCTTTCCTTCCAAACCATTAATCTTTTTCTGCAAATTTTATTACCAATCTGCAATTTGTGAACTTTTAAAATAAACTCTTGGTTCTCACGATCAGATTTATTAAACTTCGAAACTGTTTTAGAAATTTGAGTTTCAAAACAAGCTTTTTGTTTTTCAAAAACAGTAACAGATTTGTTCAAAGAGTCAATCAAGTTTTTGTTCCCAGCAAGTTTCTTGTTGAGATCAAAAATTGTTTGACGCTTTTTCGCAACTCTGTTTTTCTCCTTTTTGTGCTTAGCTTGTAAGTCTTGAAGCTCGACCATCATGGTTTCCATTTGTTTCAAAAAATCAGATTCAGAAAAGTTTTGTACCTCTTCGGAAGTTTTTCATCAGATTCATCGTATTTGACTTCCTTGCCCATTAAGCACATATGAGCAGTCTCTTCTTTATCCTCTTCATAATCTGAATGATCAAGTTTGCCTGGTTCTTTTTGCTTGGCCAGAAGCATCTTATTCTTGTAGTATTCAGAATTTCTCACAATTGGCTTCCAGCAGTCTTTGACAAAGTGGCCTACCTTGCCACAGTTGTAGCACTTGACTAGCTGGTCAGCTTTCTTCTCTCCATACTCATTCACATATCTCTTTTATGGTTGCCTCTCCACAAAACTCTTCTTTTCAGACTTTCTATCACCAAATCTTCTCCCTTCAATCCCTTCCTTATGATCATAATTCCTAGATCCTGACGAATATCTTTGACTGTTAGAACCTGACTTCTTATAAAATTTCTTCTGAAAGGCTCGGGTAAGCAGTAGCATAGGTTGCTTCAGATTTTCACCATCATCAGAATCAGAATCATCATTGTTAGTACCATCAAAACTAGATACCACAATCTTCTTTTTCTTCTTTTTGTCCTTCTTCTCTTTCTCTTTCTTTTTGTCTACAAATAAAGCAATAGGATCAGCTACCGACTTTTCACTCTTTTTCTTCTCTCTCTCTCTCTTTCTCTTCAACTTCCTCCTCATTCTGATGGAGGGTTTCATATACTTCAGGTAATGGGATTTCACTGAGATCTTTCATCTGTTTCATCCTCTGGTATGCTTCTTCCATTTTGGCTGAAGAATGCTGAGAAATTTGACGTTGTTCTCTATCTGCTTTTTTTTACCTTATTCTTTGCCAGCTCATTCAGCAAAGACACAAACCTCTCATAAGTTTCTTCCAAGATTTCTCCATCCTTAGCTTTGAATTCCTCATAACTGTTTATGCAGTTGGCCACTTTCATCTGGTTTCCAACTTTGGATCCCATCATCATTTTCTCTAGTTGATCCCACATCTTTTTGGTCATTTCCTTGTAGTTGTCTATCTTAATGTGAATCTCATTTGGTATGCTTTGAAGAAGTAGAGATCTAGCTTGCTTGTCAGCCTTGAATCTGCTTTTCTGTTCATCAGAATACTGAGAAATATCCATAGGAACCCTCTTTGTCTTCTGTTCTCTTGGTTGATTTCCATCTTCACTGTCAAATGATTCATCATCGGGAATTTACATAGTGAAAGGAATCATTGGACCTTCCTCAATAGCATCTTGATGTTGTCACCATTAGTATGTCTATCTACGAAGTCTAAAAATCTGTCTTTCCATTGTTCGTATTCATCCTTGAACAGAACGGGTGGTTTAACATCTATTCCGATAGAAAGAGAATCCTTGGAAGTCATCTTGACAAATAAACTGTAAAATAAGAACTTGAAATGATCGTTAGTTCGAAAGAAATCAATAATCAGAAAATCTTAGAAAAAATTTCAGAAATAAATTTTCCAAAAATTTCCTAAGGTAAGAATCCTCACACCACTGTAGCTAAACAATTCGCACAACTTCTACAATTCGCACACCCTTTGAAATCCGCACACAATGAGATGCGAGTTCTAGAAATTCGCATGCAGTATGATGTGAAATCTTAGAAATTCGCACGTAGTTATATACAAATTCTAAGAAATTCGCACACAACTATATGCGAAATGTTGACTTAGAATTTTCTTGAACTCTGAACTTTCCGCATAAAACTTTTCGCACAACAAGGAGATACAAATTATATACTTAGAAAATATCCTTGATCTTCAACTTCTCGTATCGATGCGGATTGTATACTTAGAAAAAATTTCAATTTTCTATGCAAGATGTACAAAATCCGTATGAAGCCATATGCGAATTCTGAGGAATTCGTATGTAATACGATGTGAAATCCACAAAATTCGTACGCTATGTGATGCGAAATCCTTACTTTTCGTATCCAACTCTATGCGAAATCTGTCCTTAGAATAAATTCTCCCAACTTCTCGTACACTGAGCTATGCGAATTCTGAACAATTCGCACAAAGGCTTATGCGAATTCTTCCTTTAACTTTTTCAAATCTTGAGTTCTATGTGAATTCCACTGCAAATATGTTCATCATGCGAGTTCTTCGTATGAATGGTTTAGGTCTTGCGAGTTCTTGATATTTCGGTCCAAAATCAATTTAATCAATCTAAAAGCCCATTGAATCTTCAATTCTGAGTCTGAAATTTCACAAATTCAATCACGAACAGTACACAAACCTATTACAATCAATGAATTACAATGTAATCGACTCAAACATACATTTTGATTTCGATACAGTGCGTAAGAACTCGTGAACTCAAAAACTTACAAAATCAACAAATCAATCGAAAATTACAGTGCAATTGACTCACAAACCAATTCAAAACTTGTCTAATACATCAATGCTATGGAAACAATTAGACTCACAATTACAAAGTAAATCACAATAATCGATCAATTCACAGTAAACAGGGTATGAAGAACATTTCTTTTAGATTTCAATCGAATTCGGCTATGATACCAATTGTATGTCCCAAATAATACAGTTCTAATCAAGATTAACTACAAGAATTCCAATTCAAATCGTTGTATGATTAACTTTCCAATTCACAGTTTACAATTTGTTCACAGAATGCTCTCACAATATTTCTCTTTCTAAACTTACTGCATGCAATTAGCCTTATGAGTCTACAAACGAAAACAGTATTTATACCTACATACAAATACAAAAAAAAAACTAAAACTAAACACTTAAAACTAGTTGACTTGGTTTAACCTTGAGCTTTGACTTTGACTTTGCTTGAGAGACTTTGACTTGGACTTTGACTTTCAACCTTTGATGATCTTGGATACAATATTTATGAACTAACATTTCCAACCATAAATATTCATATTCAACCGTCTAGAATCGTTCCCCAAACATCTTATATCAAAATCTCCATTTTGGCCAAAAACCCTAATTTGACCCAACTTCCCAAAATCATCCAAACCAAAATTTGAGAAATATAAACACTATAGAGTCATCAATGGAGAATTTATAACTCATAATAAGGCTTAGAAACTAGGAGGATGAACTCACCACTTAGGTTTTGGTGAAAACCTAGAAAACCCCAAATTCCTTGAAGATGGAGATGATGATGATGAGATCTTGACCTTTGCTTCCAATCCACCACCAAATACTCTTGAATCTTCTCAAAACTAACAATCTAACCTTGAAAATATCTCAAAGAAACCACAACATTTTGAATTGCCCAAAACGGAGTAGAAATGAGCAAGATATGACCAAATGAAGAAAATCACGATTTTATGCACTGCAGGTCTGGCGCGACCCTGACATGCGACAGTTCCCTTTGTCACTATCGTGGGCACTGCCGCCCGGGATGTACCGAGGGCCTATTGCCTCTTGCGACCCTGCCATGCTACAGTGCCCTATGGCACTGTAGCCAGATTCGTATCGAGAGCTTTTCGACCGTTTTCTCGACGGCTTTCCCGACCGTTTCCCGATCGTTCCTCGACCGTTCTCCCGGCCATTCCTCGACCTTATCTCAGAACATTTGATGTTATCATGCCAGTTATCGTGTCATTGTCATAATTTCATGGCACATTCGTTGGGACGACCGAACACTCGGTAACATCGGTGCTATTGTGATATATGTCACAACTGCATGGCACTAAAGTCGGGACTACCACACTTTTAGTACCATTTGTTCTATTGTGACAAATGTCACAACCACATGGCATTATAGCCAGGACTACCACACTTTCAGTACCATTTGTGCTATTGTGACAGATGTCACAACCACATGGCACTATAGCCAGGACTACCATATTTGGTTCTTCATTTATCCATTCACCCGGTTCAATATTTTTCCTCCATTAGGATAAAAATCAGTATGTTACATAAGAGCTTAGACGACGATAGGGAAAACTATAAAAAGGAAATAAACAACTAAAAGTGATTGCATAAATGTAAAACCCATGGGTTGCCTCCCATGTAGCACCTTTTTAACGTCTTTGGCTAGACGCCTTCTATACACTATCTGGTGTCTAATAGACCAATGCCCCATACATACTTCTTCTCTACATGTTGGGGCACCTTGAAGTCCTTCCGGATTTCAAATGTGGGGCCTTTGCATTTTGGTGATACTTCTCTCTGTAGGTCAGCAAAGGCACCATCACCCGGGTTCACCTTATTACCATCAACCATCGGTTCTTCAAGCTCCTTGAAGGTTTCCCACGTATCTACACAATCCTCTTCTTCCTTGATGAATTCAACTATTGGCATAAGAAAACGATGAGGTACCACCACCGGTTTTTGTTCTATAACGCCCTCTCCCTTGTTGTTACCCAACTATGAATCATATACGGTCGTTTCTTCATCCTCTTCATCTATGGAGGCTTGCTAACTCATCAACCAATCTTGACTCTTCTTATGTACTCACTGAACTGGTTCTCCAGGTCCTGAATGTTAGCCTTTGTCTCCTGGTGGAACTTGAATGCTTCCTACTGAAACGAATGCAAAGTCGTGTTAAGCGCTATTAGTTGGACCATCTATTCAAGAAACATAGACGAGTTCTCATAAATGTGGTTGGTTGTCGGTGGTATCGGTTCAATAAACATGAATAAGGATTACTATCACCGACTTAACATAAACTCAGAAGTTATAGAGATTCTTACCTTCGAAACCGGTTCTTGATTCGGATGGCGTCTATGTTATCTTCTCCCTACTTCTCACTTTGAGTCTTGAAAGAAAGTTTTCTCATGCTTAGGATATTGGAGAAGGCTCATACTTATACCCCCTCCCCCAAGGCTTTGATTTACGCCAAGATGGAGGTGATATACAAGTGCAATATATTCCTCCCAATCATTCCCTTTTTCCATGCCATCCTTCCTAAGCTAAAAGATTTTTCCACCAAATTTTAATCTCAATTGACATCCTTTCATTTTTCTCTTTTTCTTCCAATAAGGCAATTCAAAGAGGTTATACAAGATTATTTATTTTTATTTTTATTCCAAAATAATAATAATGATGATAATTACAATAATAATGATGATGATAATAATAATAAAAGTAATAATAACAATAATAATCTAATATAACACTTATTTTAAAATGTCCTTATTTTAGGGTGTTACACTTACATTATGCCTGAGGGTTCACCTAAAATAGAGGTAAATTTAAACTTGAATATTGACATGGATAAATTTCTTAAATCATTAAATCACCCAAGAATGGGGAAATGGTATATTGCTTACAACCCAAATATATGAAAAGATAATTAACAACCTACTAATCTAAACTAAGTTAAGATTAGATTAAAATCAGGTGTCACTATCTTTTTCCAAAAAAATTCCTGTCAAAAGAGTATACACCCATATATCTAGAAGTCTTTAGCCCCAAAATATGCCTCTACCGGCAACCATCACTCCGCTCAAGGCTTCGGAGCCCCATGACTAAGAGAACCTGATATACATGTCATTTTAAGAAAAAGTGTTAGGCTTGACGCCTAGTGAGAACAAACAATTATATGAGAAAGCTATAAAACAGTAAAACGGGCAACAAAGTTTTAATCAAAACATTTAGTAAAATAAACCATTTCGACCATTGGAAGGGGTACCGACATCATAAGATGACGGGGGAGAATCGATTTGCCTTATGTCGTAACGAAACACAAAAGTAAGCCACGAACAGATGTTTTAAGCATAAATCAAGGATGGACAACCATTGACATCAACCCTATGCAGGTCTTTAGTCATTACGTACATCAACCCTATCCAGGTCTTTAGTCCAACACGGTAATGAGTTCAACTCTATCCAAGTCTTTTACTCAAATGATCACCAAATTCAACCTTATCCAGGTCTTTACCTTGGGACCTCACCATCGAAGACAAGCTTGTTCATTTGGAAATTACATTATATAACTAATGTCTATTTCCAAATTACAACATGGGAATCTCATCCCACTATTACATCACAAAACCGACTTCTATGCCTATGGAAACATTACATTATAGTCTAATATTTTTACAACTTTAAGGTGTACCATACCAATACACAACACATAAACAATTATGTACAGGAAGCCATCATGTGAGTAAAATCCATATTTTGTAAATAAAACCAATAATATGGCCAACACACATTTGGGGTCCAAAACATATCAAAATGTAGAGTAATGATCATTTATGTAAATAAAACCAATCCTCATGATCATTTCATCAAAACATCCAATCCAAAACCCTAGTTTTGACCTAAGTTTCCAAAATCAACCAAAATGAGATGTAACAATATAAAGACTTTGAGGAACTTGTATATAGCATTTTAAGGGGTTGTTTGGTTGGTTTTCCATTAAGTCCTGTATGGATAAAGCTGTCGGTGTGGATTAATCTGTTTGCATAGATTCAGAAGGTTTTTGTTTATGAGGGTTTCTTCATAGATGAAAGGAGCATGCTTTTAAATTGGGAAGGGCAGGTTTGGATAAAACTTAGCTTTCTGCATAAAGCTCCCCCTAGAAGCTTTACTCAATAAGCCACTTTCCATATCATTAAGCCACTACCAAACAGTCATGTATAGCTGACCGAATAAGTTGTGAGTATCATTAAGCTCATTAAGCTGCTAACAAACAGGCTCTAACATGTATATAGTTTAGAAAAGATATGATGTAGGATGAACTCATAATACTAGGTTTTTGATGAAACCCTAGAAACCTAAAAATGGAGAAACTCTTGGATCCTGAAGCTCTACCCAAATCAACCTTGAATCCTTGCTTTAATCTCTTTAAATGACCTCAACTACCACCACAAAATGGAATAAATGTTAACTAATCAAATTTATGAGGGGAGAGAAGTGGGAGTGAGAAAAACCAGAGTTGTGAAATGTCGCGTATGAGAACACTGATTTTGGTTTCTAGATGAATAAAATCAGAGCCAAGCATTAATACCCAAACAGACCCAAGGGGACCTTGCCAGGCGATTGTGCCCTTGGCACTATCGTCAGGCACTATCGCGTGGCTTGTACCGCGGGCTGTCACCTCCATGCGATTGTGACATGCGGTTGTGCCATTGGCACTGTCGTCGGGCACAATCGCACCGATTGTACCGAGGCTAAACCTTCTTATGCGACCTTGACAAGCGGTTGTGCCCTTGGCACTATCGTTGGACATAATCGTCCAAGGTGTATCGCGAGCAAAAACATGTGTTCCGCTCTTTTGAGCCATTTCCTCTCTAGGGACGATACTCTAAGACATTCACTGTCTTAAATGGTCCATAAATCAAGAGAGTAAACAAAATATAGTCGGAGATATGTAGAGTTTTACATACTGAAATTTCTGGATGTTATTTTCAATATAGTTCATGATTTTTTCCATGAATTTGTCTATTCATCAAATAAATAACAGTTATGTTTATCAATATGTATGGTCTTGGATTATCAATAATGATTTCCATTTAGAATCCGAATACTTGATCGTTCCACTTACTTCTATTATGTCAATATGAATAATTATTGTTGGAATTCCGGTTCTTATTTATAATGATAATTATGTCTCATCATCACAAATATTTGAGATTTTTTGCTTACCCAAGTCCTTTCATGTTAAGTTGGACAAAAAATGAATGTCATAATTAAGTGATCTATCATGCCTAATGATTTTCTCTTTGGAGATATCAACAATTGTCCTAGCAGTAAGAAGATGGGCAATCCATAAGTGAGATTTCAGGTTCAAACTTACACATCATCCACTTCCCTCCAAGGCAACATGAATGATGACTATGGGACCAGTGCAGTATGCCTTAAAGGGGCCTTAAAGAGTGACATATACCCCTTTGTAAATAAGTTTGTTGATCAAAAGAAAAGAAAAGATGAATGTGATAGGTTAAATAAAATTTATGTTAACAGTAAAACAAAGATTTGTCGGTTTTCTACATCTTTAGTCGAGGATTATTCACCTTCTACTACGATTCTAAATGACATGCTATACATACACATTGAAACCGTAATCTCCAAAGTGTCATTCAAAAGATAAACAAGTGTGCTTAACGCACAATAATGTGTTAAATAAGAAATTTAGCATGGAATATGAGAGGTATATAAAACCAAACCAAACAAACTCAGTGGATTAAAAATAGAATCAGAGCGACATGCATGCATACCTTTCACATAAAATGGAGTTACGGTTAAAAGGAGACATGGTATATGCAGTAATGCAGGTACCAATTAATGAAGAATTATGGTGTTCCTGTCCTTGCAGAAAAAGTACATTTATTCAAATACGGTACCCTAAGCATTTACACTTCCTGCACCATCTCTATGGTCTATACATTCTCACCTTCAAAGGGTATGTTTTTTCAACGAAAAAGACCAGACCTCCATGACATCTTCCTTCTTGATCTTCGCTCAAAGTGAAGCTTGTGGCATCTAGTCGACTGAATCTAATTTCCAATGAGCAGAAAGAATCTGTTTCTTGTAACGTTGGTATCATAACAATGGCTTCAAGGGAGTAACAGAAGTTGGCGTGTTATGCAGACCGCACGGTCACCTGCCCACTGGTGGTTTGCTCATACTCAGCACAAGCCTCGGGCGTGTCTTCCTCACTTGGTGGAACCAGTTGCCAAAAGAGAGGCAAATACTTGTCCCATTCCTTCAAGATAGCAGCGCCTTTGGTGCTCCCAGTTTTTTCCTGAATGTAGTTAACAACTCTAGGTTAAGATGCACATGTGAATCTTATAAACTTGAAACTACTCAAGAGAAATGAAAACATGAAACTTGCAATAATTTCCATATTGGGAAGTCACATCAAGATTCTCCTATTTTGTTCTTATGAATCATTGAATGGTGTTTACAGTTTTGGCTAGTAAACATCCATTTGATGTAACACAGGTTAACGACAGTTCAATATGTATGCTATAAAATGGTATCAGAGCATGTATGCAATTTTGAACTTACGACATGTGCTTCTATAAGGCTCTTCAGCTGCATCTGCCCGACGGGTGCAACTACTCTCTGGATCTTCACAATTTCTTTATTTATCTGTCGTAGTTATACAACGAACCATTTGAGTTTTATAAACTAAAGGCAAATCATGATTTCTAGTATGAGTAAAGGATCAGCATTGTAAAAAGAGTGTTTCATAGTTCATACAAACCTTGGGAATGAGAGTATCGTCATCATCAAGAATATACGCCAAACCACCAGTCATACCAGCTGCCACGTTTCGACCAACTCTACAAAAGGCGAACCAATCAAATCAAATTCTAGTTTTCATCTCTTCATAATATACCCTTCGCCCCAAAATAAGTATCCACATTTCTAATTCAATTTGTCCCAAAATAAATGCTCACTTTCTAAAGTAAGTGCCCACTTTCCAATTCTACCCTTAACTCCCTCTATCATCAAGGCAAAATTATCACTTTTAGCATATTAAAAACTATTACGGGACAGAAGGAGTAATTTATGACAACTGCGGTTAAAGGGTGATTTTATTTGCACATTGCAAAGAACTTATTTAATTGCTTTGGGTGAATTAGAGTAACTATAAGAAATAAATTTCTTCTGAAAAGAAAAGGAGCGGTAAAGATGCTTACTTCCCGAGGACAATGACACAACCTCCTGTCATGTACTCACAACAATGATCTCCGGTGCCTTCCACCACTGCTTGAGCAAGAGAATTTCTGACAGCAAAACGCTCCCCGGTCTTGCCTCTAACAAAAAGTTGACCTCCGGTTGCTCCATATAAGCACGTGTTCCCAACAATGGCAGCTTCCTCTGGGATAAACCCAGTATTTTCAACTGGGGTCACAACCAATTCACCACCAGCCATACCCTAACAACAGATAACTACAAATGTAAGAAAAAACTACGAAAAGATTCTCAACAATATGCATGAATGACCATTTCCCAATATTTCCAAGCAAAAAAGAACCCAATATATCCCACCCGAAGGTGGGGCTGGGTAAGGGGGAGGGGAGTACATGCAAGCCTGACCTCTACCCCAAAGAGTAGAGCAAGAACTTGAGATATGAATAGTAGATACGATAACTTTTGGAGAGCTGGTTATGAGTAAGTAACAATACAAACAGAAGCGGGTAAAAGACATTGTTGCTAAAAAGTAACCGACGTCAAAGCAGCTTATTCTAGAATTTGATTCATCACTCTTTTCTCTCCAAAAGTCGGCCTCGGTCCCCATCATAGTTTAATGGCGAAAATATGATATAACAAAGACAATGTAAACATTGGAAATGTGAACATTGGAATACTAATTGGTAATCGAACCTTTCCCACATAGTCATTGGCTTCTCCTACTAATCGTATGTTCATTCCAGGTGTAAGGAAACAAGCAAATGATTGTCCAGCGCTCCCTTCAAATCTAGACAAACGGAAAAAGAAATTTTATTGATGATGCTCAAACGAGTTGCATTCCATAGTATAAAAGTTCTCATATTTTACTTATCTAATCTATACTACATAACAAAAAACTTAGATAAAAGTCCTAAAACCAACTTATTAAGCATTGGTTATTGTTTAATAATGCATAATCCCTTAAATTTCAAACTTACAAGTAATTACCATAAACGTACAATTTTTTAAAGTTCTTTAAACGCCATAAAACTAAATAATAACCAACTGAAAAACACTTCATATGCAACATAATCATTGAGCCTTACTAATACGAAATAATACTCTTATCATTATCTTTATCTACAAAAAAATACCTGATCATTAAAACTAATATAAATTGCATATTTATTTTCAAATTTGAACTATAATAAAATTTTGAATTAAATTAATTTTTAATTTAACACCAATACAATATATTTTTTGAGTTTTTTATGCCAGTCATTCAATTTGGTAAAGACATGTTCAACCACCACTTCTAATTTCTACTTTATTAACATTAATTTCGAATTTTCTTTTTTAATGAGAAATTCCAAAAGTTTCCATTCTCTGTTTACAATAAAATATTGCATCGCGCACGTACATAACTAGTAATTATAAATACTTCCTATTAGAAGCATGGTCTTACGTGATGTTAAGTTGCCCAGCGAATCCAGTATCTCCATACTTCTTTGCAACAGCACCCGCTAAACGGCCACAAACAGCACGATCTACATTGTATATCTTGAACGTTTTATTCACCACCTTTTCATTTTCAATTGCATCTGATATCTGCAGACAGATGGAAACATACATATAGCATTGGTACTTCCAACTACAACTTGTATTGGAGACAATCACATAATCAAGACTGCATTAAAACGTAATTTGGCAAACAGACGCTGTTCTAAAGAATTACCTCTACGTCAGAAAGCAAAATGTCATCCAGAACAGGACCGTTACTATGAACCTCCTGCTTCCGGATAGTACTGCTGCTCCATTTTGGGAACCCGACATTCTGAAAACGAAAAATGAGATGTTAGCATTAAACTATGAGCACAAAATTGCAGTTTTGAGACTGTAGAGAATGCACAGCATACGTACAGAAAGAAGATAGCTAAGATCGAGATGCTGAGTTTTCACTAATGAAATATCTCGAGGTCTTAATAGCTCTGTGTGTCCAATAATGTCATCAAGCTTTTCGTACCCCAGCTGAGCCAACGTGCTTCTAACCTGTACGTATAATTTTTATGATGGTAGTGATGGAATGATAAGACAAAAATTCAAACTTCAATACTTGAACAGAAATCAAATACTAACAGCTTGATATTAGCAGAATTTCAATAGGTATAAATATAGAAAAAATATCGTCCAGATTATAGCTTCCGAGACTCTTAGAAGGCAGTTATTACCTCTTCAGCAACATACAAAAAGTAGTTCACGAGGTCACCGGGGACACCAGGAAAACGAGCTCGTAGTTCTTCTCGCTGAGAAATAAATACGATTAAAGAGAATATGACGTGCGGTTTTTCAAATGCAATCTGACACATTGACCATTGTAGCCATTACCTGACTGGCAACACCGACTGGACAGTTATTTGTGTGGCAAATGCGAGCCATGACACATCCAGTAGCAATCATTGCAACTGAACCAAATCCATACTCATCAGCACCCATTGCAGCAGCCATAAGGACATCAACTCCGCTCTTAAAGCCACCATCAACTCTAAGAATCACCCTTTCTCTAAGACCATTTGCAATGAGAGTCTGCAAAAGATGGTTATAGAGATTAAAGTTAAGTGACATAATAAAGAACGACCAAATGATTAAATTTGGAAAGAAGAATATAACAAACCTGGTGCGTCTCAGTGACTCCAAGTTCCCAAGGACCGCCAGCATGCTTAATTGAACTTATGGGACTGGCTCCAGTTCCACCGTCATGCCCTGATATCTGCAAAGCAGGGTAAGATTGTCAGCAACGAATTTTTCCGTGTTCCTATGTTTTCCATAAGCACAAAGCTGGTCGATTAGAGGAAAAGACATATCGTTTTTGGTATATAAAAATAATGACAGGTTAATTGGCCAATTAAGTTTGTTGTAGGGTTCTCATTGGTGTCATCGATCAAACACACTAACAAATTGTAGAAGACTGATTTTAACTTCCATGGAATTGCCTTACGTGTCTAACTATAAATATCATTACGGCAAAATTTGACGGACATCAGTCATGAATTGACAGAAAAAAGTTTTGAGTACCTGTATGACGTCAGCATTACCCTTTGCGACTCCAGAAGCTACCGTGCCAATTCCAGCTTCTGCCACGAGCTTGACAGATACCTTAGCCTTAGGGTTGATCTGTTCATCACATAAAATCTCAGAACTCACCATTCTCGTCTCTTATAGATTTAATAATTTATTCATATCAATACAAGTTCTGCAATGTTTCACATCTTCACCTGATGAAGGTCAAAGATTAATTGAGCAAGATCCTCAATAGAGTAAATGTCATGGTGTGGAGGCGGAGAAATAAGAGGGACTCCAGGTTTTGAATTTCTCAATCTTGCAATATATGCACTGACTTTCTTCCCTGGCAATTGGCCACCTTCACCTGGTTTTGCACCTTGAGCAATTTTGATTTCTATCTGATCAGCATTCACCAAAAATGTTGGTGTGACACCAAAACGCCCTGATGCAACCTGAAAGACAAAAATATTTCATTAGTTGCTTGTTTTTGGAGTTTTACCTCTTATTTACTACTTATGTCTTACCGGATAAGAGGTTACAGTTATAAGACCCTTTTTTTGTTCCGCAATAAGAGCTTAAAACCCCTTACCTTCCTCTTATTGGACAAGAGGTTAAGCCACCTCTTATTGGATAAGAGCTTACATGCATTCAACATCATAAAATTCTGAGGGGTAAAATAAACAATTACACTCATTCATACGTTTATCAATTTGCAAAAAACGAACGGTCTTTTTTATTCTGCTTTCAGACTTCAGCACCACCTCTTATTATTAATAAGAAGTGAAATAAGACTTCAGACTTCTACACCTCTTAAAAAACAAACATAAGTGTTCTTTATATTCAAGAAAACAAGAGAAAAAACTAGAGTGGCTTTTGTATTGGATGTCCATAATACTATGATGATCCAAACTCTACCCTTTGGGGTGCAAACATCCTAGCCACTACTATACCTCTGTGTGGGATATATAGGGTTCGTTTGGTTTGGTTATGCACCGAAAAGACTTGTGCATAATGTGTAACCTTGTAAATTTTACAATAAAACAATGATTGTATTCACATCCGCAAGGAAAACAAAACTCCCATACATATGACCAGGAAATTGTACGAAGTCGAAAGGAGACCAATAAACTTCTTACCTGCTTGATGGCACTTGTAGCAGTATCACCATTTTGAAGACCTTTCAGATGTGGCAGTGTGGGAGAGTATCCATCAACAACATCAGAAAGTGGAGTCCAGCGAATGGGGTCCTGGGAATAGTTACCAAATATATATCAAATGACCCATTGTAAGAGGTAAAATTGGGTTGTACAGATCAACGATATTCATGTATGTACAGAACATGTAAAGAAGGATACCTCACCACCTTCTCCAGAATTAGACTTCCCTCCTATCCTATTCATTGCAATGGCAATTGCTTCATGGGTTTCCCTGGAAATAGCCCCAAGAGACATACCACCAGTACAGAAACGCTCAACAATCGATGCAGCAGATTCCACCTTTCCAACTGAAATCGGGGAACGCTCACTCTTGAATTCAAAAAGATCCCGAAGAACCTGTGATGAAGGATTGACAAACCAGCGGAAATCAGTATCATTCACTGTTATTGCGCTTAAATAATGATGTAAAGAATATCACCTATTTTTATCTGAGATATATCAGTCATACATACGCACAATTAAATCTCTGAATGATCTTAGGGCGCGTTTGGTTTGCAGGATTGGAATGGATTTGGAGGGATTTGGATTTCAAATCTATTCCAATCCTGTATTTGGTTTGCAGGAATGGAATTTGTTGACCGGATTTGAAATCCTTTCACCTCTTTAAAATCATTTACTTGATGGATTTGGAATTCCTTTGCAATGGGCCGGGATTTCAAATCCCCTCAAATCCAAATCCTTACTCGAAATCCAAACCATTCCATTCCAATCCCACAAACCAAACGCGCCCTTAATCTTTGGAACTTATTCCCATATTGTAAAAACCAAATTAAGGTCGACACATCAATTTGTGCCGTTCATTTGTTAAATACTCAAACAAGACACTGGAATAACATGCAAAGGTGAATAGTAAGAAGAATACAAGTGATAAAAGAAACAACAAATAATCCGGTTCAAATTATGATCGTTACTTACATTGACAGGTCGGTTGGCCAAATGCTGCTGGTAAACTGAATATGCACTCTCACGCTTTTCACGAACAGCTTTATGAAGCAGTTTTGACATCTCAGGGTTGTTCCCATGATATTCCCCTGTTAATTAGATAAAGAAACACAAGTTACAACTCTAAATATGGAAACTCCTAGTCCTACATTGTATTCATGGGAACTTGTAGCAGTATTTTTTCAACCAAAGGAACATTTTAACCTAACTTTTCACTCACATAATATTCCAATGTTTTACACATTAGAAGAAATAAGCCCCATACATAGGTATCCAATAGGTAGAGGGTTGTATAAACATTTTAACAGGTAATTGAAGGTTAATTTAGGGGATCGTAAGAATATCTTTAGCTAGGGAGTGCACAACTTATTTTGCATGCTAATACACCACAAGTCATATTATTACTTAGGTTTTATGTATGCATTTTATCAAACTATCAAACATTTTTAAATACCTCCTGGTCTCATTTGTATAAATCCAAAGTTTTCAAGTCTTTTAGCCGTATCCTCAGAAAAGGCCTTCACCCAAAATGACAAACTCTCTCTTGCAAGCTGCGAAAGAGGCCAAACTTCAGTACAATAATCCCCGGATGATTATTTAATATATCATCATGAACTATGAACAGCCAATAATGAATATGCTTCAGAGTGCAGATAACATCAATACCAACTTTTCAATGGACTTAACGGACAAAAATGCCTAACTAAAAACTTATAACAGTTGAATGAGGCGCTCTTTTAAGGAATTTCTGTCACAAAATATATCAATTAGCTTTAAGTTCATTATAACATGGTGAATACATGAAATAGAGTCATACTTTAGTAGTAGCCACAACAAGTCCTGGGAAATAACTTGGTTATACCAAAAGCTCCATAGCAGACATCCTTACACTAGAAACCAACTTTGTTTGGGGGAAACCAGGTGTACATAACATGAACAGGTAATACGATTCCCACATCATATGCACACAAATGGGATACTGAATATAAAGTATGCAGAGATTATGATCATGATATCTCAGCATTGGCACGGTGATCAATGAACACTACAATTCTGTGTTGTAGGCAGGGACTTCTGTGTTGAACAGGGGTATGTTCAAGGAAACTAATTTTTCCCATTTTTATTTGAATGTCACACGTGCCAGTGAGGCAAAATTTGACAGGCGATGAATGTCAATTGAAGAGCTCATTTGACAAAATGTATGTATTCACATAGTAGATAGGTTGACTATGCTTTTTTGCATGCTACAGTCTAGAGAATGTAAATGAAACCAAGGAATGAAGTTAAAATAAACACCTATGACCTCATGCTATCAGTTTTCTTTTATGGCAAATATGTTACAAACAGGATTCTAAACACTTCAAAGGCTTCGTTTTGAAGTTCTACAATTTTTCTCCAGTCTATATATCTCTGAAAATGCTTCAACTTACCACTCTCAAATATTTGCACAAGGAAATGTAATTAACACGAACTAATTGAACATGAAAAGACGATCAAAATGCTGAAATGCTGGCAATTTTTACAACAGTTGAGATATTTGGGTACTTTAGAATGAAAATTTCGGCTCTTCAGAGATTAGAGAAACAGTGGACAGGGAAGAACAAGAAATGGAGGTATCAGATTAGCCTTGAGTCTCTAAGCGCTACAAGTCAGTCAGACGCTTGCATGATTGCAAGCAAGTACAGTCAAACTTAAGATGAATTGAAGAAAAGGTTTGCTTTAGGGCATTATGTTACCTCATCAAAAGTCAATCCACCGATTTTTGAGACACTCCCAGTAAATGCAAGATCAACCACCTCTTTTCCCAATCCATAAATCTCAAATATCTGTGCGCCACAATAACTATATCCAAGGGCTTGTCAGATTTCACAAGATGAGTAAAACAAAATTTTATATGTGCACTATAGGGAATATAGACTGTAAGTCTGTAACAAGTAAAATAGTTGGGAAGTGAGCAAATACCTTGACAGCAATGATATTCCCATTTTGGATAAAATTTTCATCAGACCAGCGTTAACTGCCTGAATATCAGCAAATAATTATATAAGTTATGTTACCATATGATATAAAACAACAAAATGAGTTTCACATTGCAAGAAGTAAGATCAACCAGGGTGCCAAGGCAAGTTAAAGATGGACTACATAATAGATTATTAGAAGAAAATAGAATTACTATTCATAGTTGACTAATTAGTAATAAGATTGGATAGTCAATGAGCTTTTAATTTATCTCATGTGCTCATATGCTTACATGCATACCTCCCTGCTAAAGGAGGATAAATTTTCGTAAAACGTAACGTAAGGCATCTAACTTTTGGCCAATAGTCATGAACCACTGCTCGCAACCCCAGAATATATGAATGATACAAGGATATATTAGAATAGTAACACATAAAGGCGTCCAATAACTACAAAATGGAATATCTGAAAAGGCACATTGGTAAACTACTGCCTTGTTTTAACGCATGCATGTGATGCCATCTGTTAGGGGCATATAAATGAATCACAAGCATGCATTTGATGTTATTTTAATAACCTTGGGTATTCGGGCCAGCTTGTGCGCCCCTCCAATAATCTCATGGGACCCTGAAGTTAACAACTGGCCCTAAGGGGACTCGAACCGGTGACCACAGGGGAGTGACAGATGTGGCTAATTCAAGCATATAATTACATGGTATAGATACAAAAAGGATGTTCCTAATTGAATGATGATTAAAAACTAAGACCGAGGGAAAGACAACTTTTCAAAATGGTAATCAAATGAAACAGCTGATTGAATCCCTTCACCAAACAAACGACGGCTGATTTGATATCAACTAAAATGAAGACAAGCGACAAGAATTTTTTCTAGATTAGATGTGTCTTAAAGAAGAATAATCAAAGCAAGCAGCTAGATAAGCAGCAATAATAATCTCTCTGGCACACAATTATCAAGTGCAAACCTTGCGGAAGTTATTTTGAGCCTTCTCGATTGAAACCATTTGCATCTTCCCATTTCGCATAAGGTTTAAAGTCTTCTTGCTCAAACGCCATTGTCGACATGTCTCCAATGCCAAGTAAGGACAGACAGCACTACAAACAGTAATTCCACAATACATGAATTGATCATTTGGGCTGCAATGAAATGCTAGAAACAAAGAAGGAAGTTCTAAGCAATAAAGAGCAAGGAATTTTGAAAGTGTTTGAGGATTTCAAAAATGCCTAAAATCCGAAAGCAAAAGATTACAGATCTACTTGGTTTCTTATTAGGTTTAGCAAGCTATGTTAAAATTCAATTGCATATTCACTCCAAGAGACTGTTTGCCAGAGAAATTCAGGCACAATTTAGCCTAACAACCTTTTTAATCACTGAATTTGCACATTCATCTGTAACCATTAACAAATAACTTATAGTTGAGCCTTGGAGTACATATGAAATGCCCATGGAAGCAAAGAAAGAATGAAAAGTTCAAGAATTATATAAGCCAGTAGGTGGCACAACAAGTAGAAAAGCAGGCAAGACGAAACAGTAAAGAAGCAAAAGGACCATGATAGAGGAAAATACCTTGCACCATATCCAATCAAACAAGCAAAGTGATGTGTACTGAAGCATTGAGCAGTGTCGGCAACAATCGAAGCAGACATCCTGAGTCCATTCTGTATCAAATGCTGGTGGACGGCACCCACAGCAAGAAGTATCGGAACAGCAGGGCGAGTGGGTTCCTGCCAAACAACCAACAAAGATTCAAAGGATGACATTAGGACCTGAATAAATAGTGACCAATACACAATCAGGTTGGCATGGCACCAGAATAGCAATTACATTAACAGTTGCCAAAATTTTCTGTAACATTTGACAAAAAGTAAAAAGTTATAAATACATTCATACACACACACACACACACACACATGTAGAGAGAAAGATAATGAAAATGTACAACAGTCCCCTAATATAACACAAACTAGTAAATCCTATGAAGAACATATATATACAGTGCTTACTAGTTCATCAGATCTGTCAGAGAGCACAAGTAGCTGGCAACCATTTCTAACGGCTTCATCAGCCGCTTCACAGAGCTTAGCCAATGTCCTCTCCAAGGAACCATCGAGCCCCTTCCGTATGTCAAAGAATGTTGGTATAATTTGCGGTTTCAAATGTGGATCCTTAAATAATGCTTCGAGCTCGCTTTCATTAAGTACAGGGCTGGACAAGGTCACCTGGCCAAAGATATTAACCATATAACTTCAGTCAAAGAATAATAGTATAATACCCATACTATTTTTGCGGAAAAGGATAACAGAGGAAATAACTTTAAGAAAAGAATATTGTGTGGAAAACTTTGACGAAAACTATATTTACTGAAACGAACATTAGTCATGTCATGAATGGACAATTTACCTGAGAAGCATTCTCAGGTCCAACCTCTAATATGTTCCCACGCTTACCAAGATTGACTTCAAGAGACATCACCAATCCTTCTCTAAGTGGATCGATAGCAGGATTTGTTACCTGGAAATAATTCATAATGAAACCAAATACATTCGAACTATAAAATTGAGCACACTCAACATGCATGATAAATTTTGTCAACTGGTTCTACTTGAAGATTAATTCATTGTATCCAAAATTTACATCTGGTTTTGTAAGATTGATCCTGCTAAGTTGCAAATACATTAATTCAGTGAATGGAACCACATATGAACTAAATGCAAAATTTACGTTAGTTTTGTAAGATTGATTTTGCTAAGTTGCAAATATACTAGTTGACACTTTTACATTGCCCGTGAGAATGATTCAATAGGTAAGCCATGGTATCCCCAATAGAAGAAAGACCCATTCTTCTAGTTCATGGTTTATGGGTTGTAAATGGATGTCACACATGGGTGCAATGCAATGAAATGTTCCTTTCATGGTGCTGTTTGAAAATACAAGAAGAAAATCACTGAAATCTTTTCACCTCTATCCAGAGCATGACAACCATTCAAATGTTTCATGTCTAATTCTACCTATCTTCAAATGGATGAATTTCTATATGTTTTTTAAATTACCACAAATAGAAAAGAATCAAATAAGATGGATGAAAAAGGATGATGTTAGAAACCTGAGCAAATCGTTGCTTGAAATAATCGTAAAGCATATGCGACTTCTGAGATAATACGGCCAAAGGAATATCATCTCCCATGCAAAATGTAGGTTCCTTCCCTTCTGAAGCCATGGTCTCAATAATCATTTGTACATCCTCACTGGAGTAACCATAGGCCCTGTTGATGTCAAAATCAATCATAAGCCACCCAAATCAAATGCAATAATACAACATAGTGTAAACCTTCGCTCACAAACAATTATGTACCGTTACTTTGTAATAATCTTAGAAGGTAACTACTTTCATCAGGTCTAATCAGTATCCACTCAATTCAGTTGAGACAGGCCTGGCATGATTTTCCCTTGCTATGTTAATCATTATATAAAGTCTATTGGTTAGATTTCTTGTTCCAAAAAACTTGAGTTGTAAGGGAAATATTTATCATAATATAGCACAAATGATACTCCAGCAAGAACCATCTTGATTGCAAAAGTTGAGATATAAAAGTCATATATGAGTTGTTGGATATGCTATCCAGTAGCCTCTTGTATATCAATGTTAATGGAATATGGAATGACGAATATTTAATGCTTTAGAAAGTAAATTGGAATGCTAGGGCATAAAAAGGTGCACATTTCAATGTCTTGCTGAAGACGAGTCTTTTAACATGGTGCACAAGCTCCAAGCTCCCTATGATTGTCAACATCCATGTGCAGTATCATTCTATGCTTCCATATTTTGCCGAACACATTTTAGGACTTTTGGAGAATCCCAATATGTTTACTTGATTAAATCCGAGAATGACAGTATGCCAACATAGTTGACATATGAGATAGCAGTAGTCATACGTAGCTGACATGTGCATTGGTGCAATCAAGAAAGAAGGACAGCTCATTACTCTACGTTGAGCTATAGGTTTCTTCATATTGTAATGGATAGTTTTTAATACTAACTTTCAATCAATTAAAGTTCGAGGTTGAAAATTAGCATGATGAGATCATCATAGCTATTTGGTCCATCTAATGTTCTTTTTCTACATCAGCCATGAGCTGCTCTACATGATTAAAACAACACTAGATTATGGCAGCCTAGTTTGACACATCACCTTTTGCAGAAATTAGTTTCAGCTTATGTTACTTCACAAGTTCACATCATGCCTTGTTTCTTACGTTACAGTAAGAGCAGCAAGAGGGAAGTTCCATTGGGAACCCAAAATTGATTAGGAACCGGGAACCGCCCATAGTGGCGCCACGTGTCCCTCTTCATGGATCATGGATGAATATTCATCCATGAATAACACATTCATGATGAACATGGACGTGTTGTCGACGTGTTATTCATCATGAATCACACATTCATGAAGAATATATTACAACATTCATGATGAATAACACATCCATATTCCTGATTAATATGCCACGTGTCACGTTATGGCGGTTCCCAGGTTCCTAATCAATTTTAGGTTCCTAAAAGAACCTGCCCCCGAACAGCAATTAGAATAATTAATGTTTGAGGTATTATTACTTTATGGCTATGATATCATAGCAGATAACATAGCATGAGAATCTTACTGCTCTTTATGTCTTACCTTGTCATGGCCCACTGGCGTGTGCTCTATACTATGAGTGCAGTTTATATCCCAGATAATCACGTGGTGTAGTGAGCAGTGAACTACCTTCTCCAAATAAATTCGTGAAGTTAGATTGTAACAAACTATTTAGCCTGGTTGTGATTTTATAATCAGGTCAAGCTTGAAGATACAAGTAGCCATGACAACATATCAGAATGGAAGCTAACAGTGTGAAATTGCTATTAAACATTCTGTCTGTTAAACTAAGCTTATCAACTAGTTTGATGACTTATGCTCGCTTAACTATCACCACTTGCATGTGTTGCCTCCAGCATATGCTACAGTGCAATTTGCAATATGTATCTTTGTGCAGACCAAAGTGTGTATGCTGAATATGGTAGCTTTTACATAAAAACTATGCTGTAATACGAGTTTCAATCAGAAGGAAACAATGATGCCAACAAATTTTCAGAAATCAACGGTAGGAATTATTCCCTTCCTGTTATGCCCGAGAGAAAAAATACACGAAACAAGAGTAAAGAAGCTGTCTCTGGGAAAAGGAAAAAGGTCTTACTGTTGGTGACGTAATGTTGTTTCGTTCTCCATAGTTGGGGATGAGAGATAGCTTGCAGGTGCCAATGCTCGCGTGTTTTCAGTCAGCCACTTTCCGTAAGGACTTGATAAAGCAACTCTTTTCTTAACCTCGGTATTCTCATAAACCTGTTTCAGTATTAGCAAATATTCACTTAATAGATCATTTTTAAATGTTACGTATCTGCATCGATGAACACGATTCACACAAGGTTTCCTCTATTTTACAGTGAAAAAAGAAAGGCTGATGATACTACAACTGAAAAACGATGAATAAATACTTATCGTCCTTCATTTCAATTGAGTTGCAGAAAATATGCTTTAACTCTGGAAAGTAATGAGGTGGCTCTAATATTAATGCAATTACGCATTTAGCAGAAGTGCTCTGTAACAAAAGAAGCAAAGATTGTAATACAACATACCCAACCAGATAAATTTGATAGATATGATTAAAAAATTTCATTTTTCAGACTACATACTTGGTAAATACACATGTAATTTTGAAAATGTGATTTCATCAGCAGTCCCAACTGAAACACAAGTTATAAGGTACAATCTTTTTACAAACCTGACCACCAACAAGATCAACAGTTATCATCATCCCTGGACCTAGACGGCCTTTCATTGTAACTTTTGAATCGTCAATTGGCAGAACTCCGACCTGCATTGAGAAACAAGATCTGATAAATTAAAAGAAACATGGTGAAAAAGAAGCTAAGGAGAAAAGAACAATATGAAGAATCAGAAAGAAACAAAAAGAAAATACTGGTGAAGCATTTGTCTAAATACCGCATCCAGTGGTAAAAATGCATATTGTCAAGAATTATGAACCATAATTAGTGGGTAAAACCTTGAATATGTATTATATTAGATGGTCTTATATGAAATTGTGGTTGCTACCGTTACCAGACTTGACCTATAACTCGAGGACTAGAGGGGCTGTTTTTGTGAAGGCCCCCAGCTTGTGCAAAGTGTATGAAAAGAAAGAGTTCAATTTTTTGAAAGAACATAAGAATTAAAAATAAGAGATGTAATGCTAAAATATGAAAACGTATTAGGAGTAAGCAATGATTGTGAAGATGTGAAAACTCTAATATGTCAGAATCTACAAGAGATTTTCAGTGGTAGAATAATTCAGAACGGCAGATTTTCAGTGGTAGAATAATCCAAATACGGATACCACTATCATCGGCATCCCAATCATTATCTTTGTGTTTGGATGATTATTAATCGGACGATGGCCACCTTTAGACAGGTTTCCACCATTGAAGTAATTGGAATCATAGAGTTGGATCAAAATCTTGAACATAGCAGAAATATTAAATGAAGACAGAAAAGAGACTCCCTTCACATCTTCTCAACAGCCATGTAACCAGATGCGGAAAATAAGAAAGAGAACTGAAAACAAAAGGGATTGGGACAAGGACAATTGGGTGAAAGATTCAGGAAACAGTAGGGTCTGGTTTGGGGGTTAGACACCAACACTGAAATAGGTGATTGACCACCCTGGAAGAGGATATTGCAGGTCAGTAATGTTGCAGGGATGCGGTACCAGCATATGGGTGTTTGATACGTGGATACAGGGATTCAGAGATTATATAAAAGTATGGATATGGAGGTGCATTCATTCGAGTGTGTGTGTGTATATATATATATATACAGGTCTAAAGTCGAAATTCTAAAACCAAATCAATGAAAGAAAAAAATTATGAAATTTCATCTCTTTTCCTTGTAAACATAAGCGTATTTTTGTTTTTCCTGGTAAACTTAAGTTTATTTTTGTTTTTAGCCTCGTTTCTAATTTTGAAAATTGTGAAATTTAATCTCTTTTTAGTTAAAAGAAAGATCAAAATCTCCTCTTGCATATCCCCATTCTTGTATCCCTGTGAATTCATGTTCAATAATTCAGGGGTACGGTCAACGCCAAATGGGGTGCACACCCACCCGAAATGGGGATTTGGCAAGGGATAAAAGCACCCTACTACCTAGCAGGTCAGAATATAAACCGAGTACATGAAACCAGCCAACACAGGAACCAACTACCAACCACGGGAACTGGTCAAAGCTGAAATGGATAGCTGGTGCTGGTTGGAGCTGTAGACAAAGATTGCAAAAGCAGAACAGAGTTGAGAACTGAGCAATGACAAAGCTAGACAAAGAGAGGGATAGCAGCCGAGACCGTGACTGTGATGCAAACATCAGAACAGAGACAGTGACTGTGACATGTGCAGTTGACATTGCTGACAGTCAACATGCGATGGTTGCATGATCACTGAAAAGTCTGACAATAGCTGAAAGAAGCGACCTATGATGGTTACACTCCTAATGTTTAATGGCTGAGTTTATGAGCTGGTCTTTCTGATATTAGTGTCTTGGCTCCTGTTCCTGTACCATGAAAAGATTTAGGGTAAAAAGAACATGCTATTATTGGGGGAGAATCTTGAAGGCATACAACAATATATAGGTCAGTGTGCTATATTCATAAAAGGTAAAAGAGACTTAATAGAATTACTATGCATTTAGCACATATCAACTAGCCTTTTGCATCTATAAATCATCAATATAACTGATACACGCCGATGATCAAATGCTTAATCCTTCTATTAAAATGGAATGAATACAAAGGGTTTCTCAGTTATCGAGAGACTGAGATCTCTCCCAAGACTGTTGCCAATCTCAATTTCACACAAACTAATCGATACCCCCTCTAAACCCCAACCCATTTATTTATACCTAATAGCCTGCATTAACAACTTGTACTACTGCAATATCTACTTGTACCTTCCTATTAATATTGACTCCGCCTATTGCTTATTTAACCCAGGGTATAACAATAACCACATAATCCCATGTAAATGTATCGTACAAATATACATAAACGTTAAATTTTGTGTTACTGTGTTACAATTTACAACAGCTACACAAAACACTAGTAGGAGCGTTATGAAGCAAGTCTTAAAACTTTACTAAAATCAATAGACTGAAACCTTCACCAAGCAGTATGTGTTGTATGCATTTTGTCTCTCCATGGGCATGGAGGACACATCGACCCAGGGAGGAAGTTGAAAGATATATTGTCGGGTTTGCTTACAAATTCCTTTAATGTCGAAAATCAACTAAATTATTTATATGCACGCTAAGAATTGACCGCAGGATGTGGTTCAATTTTAACTCAATTTTTGTAGCATCTGACCATCCCAATCTTCATAATTACCTATCTGGATTATGTCCAAATTCTGTGTCTGAACTGCACGTATATATTTTAAAGCACAGATTCAAAATAGACACGCACCTCAGATGCAACATAGACAACATTGTCTGAAGTCCGCCAATATCTAGCAGGTCGAAGTCCATTACGATCAAGGCAAGCTCCAACTGTCTTCCCATCGCTGTCACATTATCACAAGCAAGAAAATAAGAGTGAACACATGAATAGAAAACTAGAGAAAATAGCGAACAACAACAAACTGAAAATTTATTTTAACTTTCTACAAATTAAAATCTCTGCACATGAAACACAAAGTAGGCTTCCAAGTAGAGCATATTCACAGAGATTAATGAAGGAATCAATCTCCGAGTTAATGAGACCATGGTGATAGTCTAGTGGCGAAGGTTTGATAATTCCCTGTATAAGGTCAGGCATCCAAGTTTCACCTCCCACCCCCACCTCACCACTTGACCACCACCTTGATAATAAAGAAACGCTCCTTGAATTGGTTGTTTTAATTTATTTGGTCCTTTGTTCCACTTCATTTGTTTTGCGGTTTGTCTACATCTGGTTATCAAGGCACAGACAAATTGGGGTCTAAAAGAAGGAAGGTTTAGAGACATTCAAATGTATGTCTAGATTTTCCAAGACAAGTTTTTGTTTGAGTTATTAACACTGTGCCATATAAAACATCTAAATAATGGATTCCATGTGGACAATTGAGCAAGTAATTAAACAGACCGCAGGAAATCCTGAAAAGTTCTGCAACTAGTTACCCAAATATTAGAAGAAATATATATTTAGCAGGGCATGCTTAAACCTTATTACAATAAACAGAAAACCGTGCTTACCATGAAAAGTTATTTGTTGTATAATGCACTATGCATGGCCGTATATTTCAAACAATACAACAAAGCTTTGAACTTGTCAAATGGATCAACAAAGGAATTGGTAGTAAACTGTGAATAGAAATTCCACCTGAAGAGGAGTAAAGCAGGTCCATCCCAAGCCTCCATTTGACCCTTGTAATAGTTGTAGAAATCAATAACCTAAAGAGAGAAAAACTAGTATCATCCCCCAGGAATATTTAACAAATGCTGGAGAAGCTCAAGCTGATAACAGAATGCAAATTCTCAAAGGCGAGAGAGATCATCTTAACGTTCACAAGTTCAAAGTGTGCTAATGCAGATGATTGCAAGAACAAAAAAAAAAGCAATATGAAGTTGATGATTTCCAATCTATTCAAACTACATGTTCAACATCCATACCTCGGGATATTTGATTGACAAGGTTGGATGATTCTTGTATGCCTCAGGGACAAGAATCATCATAGCTTCCTCAGGAGTACGGCCACTTCGTATAAACAACTAAGAATATCAACAACAACAAAAAAAAAGTTTTATCAGTTGACCAGATATTAATAATAAAATTAAGCATATGTAAGAATAAAGAACAAAAAACAAATAGAAGAATATGTATTTGTATATGTGAAGCACCAACAATCTAATTGGATAAACATTAAAACTGGTGGCTGGTGTGCCTTACTTCTGCTGCACTGTCAAGATTCGCAGAGTCAGAGGCCTTGGAATTTCCAAAAGGCCGAATTTCATTTTCACGACCACGCCAAACAGGTGACTGCATCGAGTTTTCTCGAGATTGCATCCAGTTTAAATTTCCCTGCATGAAGTTTTAAGATCCCATGAAAAGAATGTAGAGCAATTGATATCTCAGAGTAAAGGACATTTCAAGGCATTGTAACCTGTATGGTATTGATCTCTCCGTTATGACCCAAAAGCCTCATTGGTTGAGCTAGTGGCCACCTAGGACTCGTATTTGTGCTGTACCTCCGGTGGTAAATGGCAAAAGGGGACTTATAAACATCATTCTGGAGATCATAGTAAAATCTTCCAAGAACCTCTGAACGAAGCATTCCTTTATAGACTATGGTTTGATTTGACAATGAACAGAAATAAAGTTCATTTCCCCAAGTTTCGGAACTAGCTGCTTTTTCAATCAATTTACGACATATATATAGTTCTCTCTCAATATCATCAGCGTCATCTTCCTTGACGATTCTAACGAAAACTTGCTGTATGTTCGGCATGGTTTCTCTGGCATAGTAACCAACTATAGAAGTATTTACGGGAACAGACCTCCACGCAAGCACCTCAAGACCCTCTTGATTGAAGATATTAACAATAACTACAAAAGCATCCCAAAAGAAATCAGTTACATGTTGCATAATCTCAATGACCAATGAAAAATCATTTTAGAAGCACAAATTTACCGCAAAAGTGTTAAAATGCTGCAAGTAATCTTGATTATCCTGGATTCTTTAGGTAAGAGTGAAGTATTATTTTGATCACATTTCACTGAGTTATATCTAATATCTAATATCTATACTATATTATATTATAAAGCATTTGAGACAAAGTCTTAAAAAAAATTATTTTTTATGCATCAAGTGCTTCATATTACTTAAAATTCAAGATTACAAAAGAAAATGGGTTATCTAATTTTTATTTAAAAAAGAAAGTGGGTAAATTTTTTGAAAAAGGAGTGGATTAGTGATTTAACTATACAAAAGTTTCAAAATGCCCCCCTCAACATTCTTAGGGGGAGTTTGGTTCGCAGAATGTTTTTGGATGGAATGGAATCTGTCAAAGGAATTTGACTTTGAATGAATTGGAATGTTGTCAGGTTTGACCACCTGTTTGGTTGACAGAATTGGAATGGAATCTGTTAAATGAATTGGAATTTTTCTGTTTGGTTCACAGGTTGTAGTTTTAGAATTGGAATTGAATTTTGGTAAATGACCAAAATACCCTTTTTGTTTATTTTAATTTTTTTCAACAAAAATTACTTTAATGAAATAGTCATTAAATAGTTTAATTTTTAACTAAAATTGCTTTGATTATTTTAGCACACGAATGATGAGAGAGAGAGAGAGAGAGAGAGAGAGAGAGAGGGAGAGAGAGAGAGAGAGAGAGAGAGAGGAGAGAGAGATGAGAGGAGAGAGAGAGGAGAGAGAGGGAGAGGGAGGGAGAGAGAGAGGAGTGAGAGAGGAGAGAGAGAGAGGGAGATGATAGAGAGAGAGGATAGAGAGGAGAGAGAGAGGAGAGAGAGAGGATAGATTGAGAGAGAGAGGAGAGAGAGAGGGGGAGAGAGGAGAGGAGAGAGAGAGAGAGAGGATAGATTGAGAGAGAGAGTAGAGAGAGAGGATAGATTGAGAGAGAGAGAAGAGAGAGAGTGAGAGAGAGAGAGGGAGAGAGAGGATAGATTGAGAGAGGAGAGAGAGTGGGAGAGAGGAGAGAGAGGGAGAGAGAGAGTTGGTGTCTGCTAATAATGTTGAACGGTAGTGGTGGCCGGTGGTGGTGGTTGCCGGTGGCAGTGGTGGCCGGAGGTGGTGGTGGTGGTGGCCGGATGTGGTGGTGGCCGGTGTTGGTAGCCAGAGGTGGTGGTGGCTGGTGGTGGTCAATGGTGGCCAGAGGTGGTGGTGGTGGCCGGAGGTGGAGGCCGGTGTTGGTAGCCGGAGGTGGTGGTCAATGGTGGCCGGTGCCGGTGGCCGGAGGTGGTGGCCGGTGCCGGTGGCCGGAGGTGGTGGTGCATATTAGGATGAGGGGCAATTTTGTCCCAAAAAAAAATATGACATTCCATTCCAATGAAATACCACCTCCCCCCAAGGAATGTTGAATTCCTTCATTTGTGGAATTCATTGGAATTCAACATTCTAATTCCTTAAAAAGAATGAACCAAACGATGTAATGGAATCTGGTCAACGGAATTCAACATTCCAATTCCATCAGATTCCATCAGAATGAGAACCAAACGCCCCCTTAGGTTCTTTAAATTTGTCACAATTTTTCCTATATTTACATATTTTTCCCTTGTGATCTTGGCCAGTGAAAAATCTCATCTAATGGTTGAGATCTCTTCACACATTCTCAAATTTTATGGGCTTCTCATTTGAACCTTCCCATATGTGTGCGTGTGTATATATATAGATGTGATCCCCCAATCATTGATATCTAGTGACTGAAAACATTCTAATTCCTTAAAAAGAATGAACCAAACGATGTAATGGAATCTGGTCAACGGAATTCAACATTCCAATTCCATCAGATTCCATCAGAATGCGAACCAAACGCCCCCTCTTTAAATTTGTCACAATTTTTCCTATATTTACATATTTTTCCCTTGTCATCTTGGCCAGTGAAAAATCTCATCTAATGGTTGAGATCTCTTCACACATTCTCAAATTTTATGGGCTTCTCATTTGAACCTTCCCATATGTGTGTGTGTGTGTATATATATAGATGTGATCCCCCAATCATTGATATCTAGTGACTGAATTTTGCTTATATATCCGAGCTTGGCTCTTATGGTTTGCCTTGCAAAGATATACATTTTACCCTTCTGAATAGAGTCCTACATCAGAGGTCTCTCAAATCAAGGTGCACTCTAACCATGTTTACCTGTTACTGACATTTGGAGTGTTTGTCTATAGTTTGAGGTCATACACTAACAATCATAAATGGGTTCTGAAAATCACAGAAAAATTACTTTTACCAATCTATGTACTATTTACTTCATATGAAGATCATGACTAACCAGATTTGGCTTGTTCCATAAGGTCTTCATCCTTTGGAAGGAAAACCATTCCAACCCCTGTATGCAATTTATCAAAGGAAGCAATCCCTTCTTTATCAGCCCAATCATTAAAAAATTCCCATGGAATTGACGTCATCAACCCTGAACCATCACCAGAATCATTATCCGCCCCACAACCGCCTCGATGTTCCATGCAGCCTAGAGCTGTAAGTGCATCCTCAACTATCTGATGAGAACCCTTGTTGTTCAAATTGGCAATAAAGCCAACTCCACATGCCCCTCTTTCTGCCAATATGTCTTCCAAATTCGCAACCTACATAACACATCAAATCATATCAATGAACACATCGTTTCAAGTGCACAAGGTATAAAACCATCTGTATAGATAACGAAAATGAAATAACGGATCAAAAAGAGATGAAAGCTAGTGGAGGACTTGAATTTTGCATTCATCAAACAAGATTTGTCTAGAATATTTTTATTGGGCTGGTTCACCCTACAAGTCACCTAGCAGCCAATGATAACATTGCAACTTGTTAGCAACTCCTTCAGTCTACTTCACTCCAGCCACAAGAACTCAATAAACAAATATGAACGCCAACAGAACATTTCATCCTCAAGTTACATGTACCAAAATGACACCCTCACTCTTTTAAACAGCAGACATGCCATCTGTGGCAGAATTGCGACCATGAACTGGTGTAAGGAAAAGAGAATCATCAATCATTTGGGCTTCGTTTCTAAAACCTTCCTAACAGTAACTTGCCTTCAAGTGGCTTAGCATTTCTTATGAGAATATGGACGAATAGACGATACCCTTCTAACTGTTCCAAATGCATGTTTACTAATATAAAGGATCAATTTGCATCTTACACTACGTTCCCCATAGATCACAAGAATAAGTTAATCACACTTCAAAAGCCAAGCCATTTACTTAAGTATTCAGCAATGGTGAATCCTGAACATAGACATGGAGCCTAAACTCACTACTCAGAAAATTTTCCAGAAAACCTCAAATAGGTGGAACCCAATTACATCATAACACCTTTTTCACTGAGCAGGGAAATGGTAAATCACAAAGTCAATGTTAAACAAACTGAATCTCTCATAGTAGAAACTACTGTTAGCATCCGTTTCTAAACCCTACAGATTAATATTAGTGTCTGATAACTTTTCAGGGGTCTACACCTGGTCTCAATCTATCCTCCACCTGACTCCTTAAACAATATGTGATGAAATTCTTAATACAGGCTTAACTAACTGCGTTGAATATCTAATCATGTATAAACTTCATTAATCAAGTCCACATGCACTGCGGATGTGCTGCTTATTATGTGCCCCCTCATCATATAATACGTCACCGCTTCTCCTCTGCACGATAGGCCAAATACACTAATATGTTCCCTTGTGATTATTAATTTAATATTAGTCCACCTCCACTATAGTCCATATGATAAGCTTGCTAAATTTTTTGAAACGTCAACAAACCAATACACTAATATCTCCTAGGAGACTTGAACCCACAACCCAAGGGTTGTAGAGATTTGCAGATACTACTAGACCAAAAACAACTAGATCATAACCATTGCTAAATTAGGTCTACATTGCCTTTGGCGTGTAGGTTAGCAAAGGGGCGGGGAGACTTTGGCCAAATACAAGATGTGTCCCGCATTCAATCCTGGCCCCCCGCTAGCCTCCGCCGCTCGGTGAGCCAAAAAATTCCCCCTCACATTGGTGCCCTTGGAGGCGGGTTCTGTGTTGGGGTTGCCGACTTGACGGTAATCAACTTTTTGGCCAAATTAGGTCTACATTCCTGGGAAGCAACGGCTTTGGTGCTTATTACCACACATAAATATACAAGTTCACATTATCCAATTTACAGGAAAAAAGTTGACGATAACCCATCAAGTGTTATGACTTATAAGAGTAAATTGACTACTAAACCACAAGTGACTTCAACAATCTAGCATTATATCATAACCCCTTTAGTTAGTAATTTCAGCCAAAGTTTACAATTTAGTTAGTGCTCACCCCAAGTGTTACGACCATTATAAGAAGAAGCACATTTGACAGTAGCATATTTACAGGAAAAAAACTACCGACAAGCTTTAAAATTACTTGCAACATGTGCTGAAAGTACCATGAAATATTTTGGTGAACTGTAACAGTCAAATGCTCCTTCCGTTTATAAAAAAAAGGTTACTTAAAACATATTTTCTGTCAAATCATCAGTGTCTTTCTTCCATTACTCACTAGGATAATTAAAGTTTCATCCAATCTCTCAACTTACCAACCCATCAAAACGCTCAAACTCGTACCCACTGGCTTTTGGCCCGATAGTATGAGTCAAATCTTTAAAACTCTTTCAGACAGAATAAAAGTCAAGCTCGTAAACAATAGGCCGAATATTATATCTTAGCTTCAACACATCTTAATGAGCTTTTTCTTCATACACTTGGTACAAATTTTCACTACCAATGGGCTAGCTATTTCACGAACTTGTTACCTACCCATGTTTATATGTTTAAGCAACTTTATGAAAACCTTTCTTTCCTAACAACTATACCTCATAAACAATATATTTCATACACTTTCATTTTGAAAAAGCATAAGATTCAAATTATCTGCATACAATGGTATCTTATTCGACCAATTCACCAGGGACGGATCTAGCTAAGTGGTAACGGTGGCACGTGCCACCGTATTATTTCTCCAGCGAAGGGTAAAAAAAATTTAGGTTCGTGAAAGATGCAACCCTATCGTTTTGGAAGGTGCTACCGTATTATTTCGGAAACTTCAAGAAGGTGCAACCATACCTCGTAATCAATCAAAAAACAAGAAAAGCCTTTTGAAATCAACCAAAAAAAACTCTTGAAATCAACCAAAAAAATCGAAAAAAATCCCTCGGAATCTATAAAAAAAACTAAAAATCCCACGAAATCAAGCAAAAAGCTTTAAAAAATCCCTCGGAATGATGGAATAAGGCTAAAAACACATCAACAAATATTGAACTTTAAAATGATGAAGACATATTGTTCTTTTTTAATTACTTTTTGTTTATATTATTACGGTGCCCATCCTATGAAAAAATTGGTGGGTCCGTCCCTGCAATTCACTCCCCCTTTCTCCACCAAAACAAAAATTGATCTGCATAGAACTACTAAAACAACATTGAATTATCAAATGAAAAATCAATGAAGCTAAAAAAACCCAAAATCACACCTGTCGTTTAACATCAGACGATTGTTGTGAGTCAACGTGATGAACACGATCAAAATCAAGAACCGATTTGATCGAGTACGACCAGTTCCTCTTCTTCGAGAAACCTCCAACACTCTTAACACTCACACCACTTCCCAGTAACCTCCGACTACTTCGTTTAACGCCCAAACCCACAAAATCTAGAAACAGAAAGTCTCTTTTGGTGGCAAAAACAGAAGTAGGTTTTGGATAGTAGCCATTAACATGAGCTACAGACTGAAGAGACATGGTATTGAAACTGTAAGAGATAGAACAACAAGAGGAGGTTAGTGTTTATGGGAATAACATGAAGTTGAAGGTGTTTTCAAAGAGGGAGAGAGAGAGAGAGAGAGAGAGAGAGAGAAGGGGGGAAAGATCGTGTGGAGAATGAGAGGGGAATGGAGAGATGTGAAGATAAAATGGAAGGGAAATTGGGAGCCACCCGCGGCTCTATCTTCCTTTTTTTTTCTTTCCAAACTTGTTGTTCTTGGTTGATGTTAACTTCATGGCTGTGAAATGGATGCAGGGTGGACACATGTACTCTTGACTATATGTTGACACCAAAGGCCATCATTCACTTCAGATTATATCATGCCCACACATAAACTTGTTGGAACAGTGATCAATTCTGACTTTTTTTAACTCATATCCGCAGTCGTCAAGTCTTTTAAAGATTTGATTTGTTTGTCACGTCACCAAAAAGTAATCTTCAAATTACTACTCCAATGGTCAAGTCTTCCAAAAACTTTTTTTTGCATTTTTAATTTATTTTTAATATATATACATAAATTATCCTCATCTATTTGAAATGTTTTATAAAACTTCTTCCATTATTTGTCGTTATTTAAAGCACAAATACGTGAGAATGAGATGATGATATAAGAATAGAATATGAGTGTGCACAAATAATGTATTTTGTTAATAATTAATAAATGAATTATTATTGAATGAAAGTGTAAAATTAAAAATGTAAATCTATGATTGTTGAGAGATCAAATATAAACATTCTATAAATCCTCAAACACTTGACATCCACCAAGTCATTGGATGTCAAGTTATTCTTCAAGTTTTTGCTCCAATAGTGAAATTTGGCATCAAGTCTTCATCAAGCTATTAAATTTACCATTGGAGATGCTCTAATGGCCTACAGAACTTTGGATTACGAATCAAAACCAATGAATTTTATGAAATATCAAATCGGATGTTGTTTAAATCAATCTTTGAGTTAGGGGTATTTGGGATTGCTTATATAAACTTATTGGAGCAATAAGTTTATATAAACTTCTGCTTTTATTTTTGTAAGTGTTTATCAACTTATATGGTAATAAAAATGAGTTTTATAAAAAGTGTTTGGATTAGCTAATTGTGATACCAAAACGTAATAAGCTAATAAGTTATTATTTATGGGTGTTTTGAATTGCTTATACATGTAAAATAATCAAAAAGTCATAAGTTGTTTCAAATAAGTTGACAAGTCATTATAGACTAAGGGGCTGTTCGTTTGTGGCTTAATGGGATGTATGTTAGATATGGCTGATTCGCACAGCCATATCTAAGTGTTCGGAACCGGCTTATTCGGTCAGCCGATGGCTGAATTGGTCAGCTAGAAAAATGAAGTCCTTTGTATTCAGCCACTTATTTACATTTTTATTCCTTTTTTACCCTCCACTCTCTATTATCTTCATTCTCATTTACCCCTAATACAAATCTCTTAAAACAAGTCTCATCTCCCACGGTAGACCTCCCCTTTACTTCTACTTCCTTCACCATCACCAGTCTACCTCCCCTTTACTTCTACTTCCTAGTACAGATCTCTTAAAACACGTCTCATTAGCAGAGTTGCCTTCAAGAGCCGGTGTTCAAGCCATCGTCGTCGTCACGGGTGTTCCAACCGTCGTCGGTGTTCAAACAATTGTCGTCGTCGTCACCGGTGTTCAAGCCATCGTCGCCGTCACCGGTGTTCAAGCCCTTGCCGTCGCCGGGGTTCCAGCCCTTGTCGTCGCCTGCCTTCGTATTTCAGTCTCGTCAACAGATCTGTTTCTTCAACAGATCTGTTTCTTGGAGACTTAGCACAGAGGTTTGGATCTCTCACCAACAGATCTGTTTCTTTCTTCTTGCTGCTTTGTCCAACAGATGGGTTTTGTTGCCAAAGAAAAGAAACCTCTATGTGGATGGAGAAAGAAGATGAAGTATCTTGGAGAGACATTAGAGGTTGAAATGTGAAGTGGGTTTTGTGTAAAATATATGAGAAAGATTGTTAAGATGATGTATCTTGTGTGATGGGTTTTATTAATTTTGATGTTCTTGTTATTGTCTATCATCCGTAGGAATATGATTGGGAACTTGGGACAATTAATAATAATTTTTTTTTGTTGTTGATGAAAAAATAGAAAGGGTAAAATGGTCATTTAAATTATTCAGACAGTTTATTCAGCACAATAATCGAACAACAATTTATCTGTTATCGTACAGACAACTTTATCAATACAGACAACTTTATCCACACAGGTCTTAATAGAAAATGAACCGAACAGCCCCTAACTTCTTAAAAACTTCTTATTAGCGGCGCTAAGAAACTATAAGCAGTTTTTTTCTTTTCCAATCCAAACACTAGAAATAGCTTATTAGCAGTGACGAAACACAATAAGTCAATAAGGAGTTTAAATAAGCAATCCTAAACACCCTCTTAATTTGGGATAAAATCTTGCATTTGGAAATGTTAACAAAATTGATTTATCAAATGTTTTATTATTAAAATAACTAAGAGGTTGTTTGTTTTTTCTTAAAATATCTCTTAATGGCTCTTAAGTCTCTAAGAAACGATGGTCACAAGAGGAAATTCTAATCTTTTATTAATAACTAGGTTCGACCCCGTGTATTACACGGGGTAATTTAAAAAATTAAATCATGCCAGAAAACTTATCTTACAGATATGAATTATCATCGAAAATACGATACTACTTTTCCAAGTGTTTCCCCTTCAGGGTTGTTTTTTTGCAGTTGGTTACAAAATGTCCTTGTTTTAGATAGTTTTCACAAATGATGTTTTGCAAAAAATTAATAAAAAATATGAATAAATATTAAGAATTTATAATATAACGTAAATGAAATTATGGAAAAGTACATAGTTAAAATTGATATGAAATTGCAAAAAGAAAATCACGACAATTTAGTGATTATTTGTATCAAATCTCATACTAATTTTAACAAATCTCCTAATAATCACGACACATTAATTCGTATATGTTTATAATATTTAATAATATAATTAAATCCAAAAGTATTCAATATTGGACTCATTTCGAAGGTATTGACGAAGCGATTACAATGGTATAATTTGTAAAAAATAAAAATATTTTTTTAATTCATTGTAGTTCATATATATTATTTATGTTTATATGATAAGAGTCTAAAATGAAAAATAAAAAAGTAAGGGATTAAAAGTAAACTACATATCTAATTATAAGGGTAGTAAATATAAGATATAAATTAAAAAAATTGAATTAAGGAAAGATTTAAAAAGGAATGAATATGGATGTGTTAAATGAACTTATAATGTAAAATGAAATACATGTTTAGGCGGGACAATGAAAAAATGGGTTCACCAGAAGGCGACACGTGTCCTTCTAGTTACTTATTTATTATATGTATAGATAGATTGACAATTCTCAAAAAAGGGGGAGAATTTATAGACCACATACGGGACTCAAAAAACGGAATGACCAAAAAACTAGGCTGGAAAAAAGGAAAGGATAATCATAAGGAAAAGATAGGCTGGATAAAAGGAGAGGATAAACAAAAGGAAAAGACATCTATCTTATAATATCCTATACTCCCCCTCAAGATGGAGCATGTAGGTTCTTAATGCCCATCTTGCCAAGTAGAAACTGAAGATGGTGTGTTCCAAGACCCTTTGTGAACAGATCCGCAACTTGCATCTTACTGTCGATGGGCATAGGCAAAATTTCTTTGGACTCGACTCTTTCTCAAACGAAGAAATAGTCCATCTCAACATGTTTCGTCCTCTCATGGAAGACTGGGTTGTTGGCAATGTGGCAAGCAGCCTAATTATCGCAGAATAAAGCAGTTGGAGTATCGATGGTGTTAGGTCCATTGAGATCATGATTGTATTGAATGATAAAGATAACAAGGAATCATTGGATAGAAGTATGTAGTTTATTCATACAAAAAGTAAAACTACAACTACTGATAGCAAAGAACTCGTACGCCTACATTGTGAATGAAAAGCTTAACCTAAACTAAGCTACATAATTCCTATTTATACCCCCAAGCCCTTGTATGCATTTTAAGCCCTAACCCATATACAATGCCCAATACATTTATGTTGATTACTTTACTAAACTTCTAAATAGAACATATTTTATGTTCTAACATTCTCCCCCTAAGTTTTGTAAAGTAATCATTCTCTTATCAGCTCCAGCTTCAGCTCCTCTCCCCCTTGATTTCTTTATAAAACTTAGCGTTGCATAAACTTCAAAGTTCCTCTAGCTCCCCCTAGAAAGTAGTTCTTATCCTTGAAGTTTCAACTGAAATACCAGATCTGATGTAGACCATAACCTCGACTGAGTGCACATAAAGATAGTTTTTGACTCTTGTAAACCCAACACATTCCGTATGCCCACAAGAATGATATGTGTTGAATATTGGAATGACAACCAAGTGCATCTTCAGTGTATAACATCGGATCTGTCTTTGAACCATGAGTTGAAATAAGAATTCAGCTTAAGAACTTCATCTGACCAGCTTACGGGAGGTAGCATCCGGTAGCAACACTACAAGGCAAGGGTTAGAAGACTGATAAATGTTCAACAACTGATGAAAGATGCTCATTTTCTGACTGCTTTCCAGAATACTGAACAATCAAACCCAGAACTCCTTTCTTCACGAATCAGTTGCATGATTATAAGCACTCAGGATTCTGAATTACAACTCAAGCATCAGAACAATGATTGCAGTCGCTCACACTACTGAGTGATCAGTTCAGAAGAATGATAAAGTGCTCTCAACGGTCTAACAACTCAAGAAGCTTTCCAGACTGATGATTGCAGATGCTCAGGCAGCTAACTCAATCCAAGCAGAGACCAAATCATCAAATCCAGTAACTGAAAATCTTGAAAAACATGAGCACTCATGAAATGTAGATCAGTTTCTAGAGATATGTGACCAACGTATGATAAGAGTGATGTCACATATGCATTCCGCGTAAAAAGCTCAGGAACAGGGCAAACTTGTATCGGAATGGGTTCAGAACAGTCAGAATTCTCAAAAACATCAAACTTTTCGCAAAACATCATCAATTCGCAGATCACTATTCACATTTGAGCACGATTCGCATGATAGACTAAGCTGAAAACCACAATTTGCATAGGCTTGCATTGCGAATCCTTACTTCTCGCAAGTGCCTATCTACGAATTCCTCGCCTTTCGCATACTTCTTATCTACGAAACCTCAGAATTCGCATCATACATGCTTGCGAATCCTTAACTTGTCGCAACACTCTAGCATGCGAATCCTTGACTTATAACATTTTTCATATTGGAAGCCACTTTTCGCATAGACAGATTATGCGAAATCTTTGACATTTCGTATCAGGTGGCCTGCGAATTCCTAAGAACTCGCACACAACTTATGCACAGTAGCCTGCGAATTCCTCACAATTCGCACATGACTACTTGCGAATTCCTCACTTGTAAAATTTTGTTGTGTCCAAGAAATGTTCCATACGAATTCTGAAACTTGCGAATTCTTCAAAAAAAATCTTCTTTCTGCGAATTCTTTTCAACATCTGCGAGTTTTTCCTTTTAATCATGTGAATTCCATAGATCTCGAATGATTTTTCACATTTATTCCAATAAAATCTTCAAAACATCGAATTTTGAGTTGAGCTTTTGACAGTAGGTTCGAAAACACCTTTTGAGCACAAATGTAGTTGATGACCATGTCTAATTTTGACTCTATAGTCCAAATCGATCCAACCACGGTGAATGAAAAAATTTCGAACAAAAGAACTCAAAATCGATCTAAAGAACCAGATTTGATGAAATTGTACAAACTAATTGATTCTATACTAATCGACTTTATCCACAGAACCAATTTAATCAACAAAGACCAAACAAATTTCATCAAATCACATAAATCAAAAATTTCATCGACTGTTCTATCAATACCAATCAGATCTTGATCGTGCAAAGAATAATATCTCTGTTAAGCTCTGATACCACTTGTTAGGTCAATTGAGATCATGATTGGATTGAATGATAAAGATAACAAGGAATCATTTGATAGAAATTTGTAGTTTATTCATACGAAAAGTAAAACTACAACTACTGATAGCAAAGAACTCGTACGCTTACATTGTGAATGAAAAGCTTAACCTAAACTAAGCTACATAATTCCTATTTATAACCCCAAGCCCTTGTATACATTTTAAGCCCTAACCCATATACAAGGCTCAATACATTTATGTTGATTACTTTACTAAACTTCTAAATAGAACATATTTTATGTTCTAACAGATGGTGATCCAGAAGTCCTTTAGTAACCATCGAACCCACAATACCTCACTAACTGTGGAAGCCATAGCCCTATATTCGGCTTCCGCTGAAGAGCGGGAGACAACTGATTGCTTCTTAGTTTTCCAAGAAATGGGCGCACCTCCAAGCATAAATAAATAACCTGTTTTTGAGCGTCTCGTATAAGGGCATCCAAGCCAATCTGAGTCGCAAAAGGTAGTTAGAACTGACTCTCCAGCTCGAGGAAGAAGGATCCCTTGTCCCGGTGTACCTTTTAAGTATCTTAAGACACGATTTGCAGCTTCCATGTGATTGCGTCGTGGGTCAGCAACAAATTGACTTAGAATGTTGACAGCATGTGTGATGTCAGGACGTGTAGCTTAGAGATAAAGTAACCGACCAACTAGTCGACGATATTGGCCACCATCAACTTGAGTCTCATTCTCTCCTTTGTCTAGGTTTAAATTTTGTTTGATGGGGAAAGGACTTGGTTTGCATCCCATCATTCCACTATCTTCAAGGATGTCCACAATATATTTCCTTTGACTTAGAACCAACCCATCGGATGTTTTTGCAACTTCAATGCCAAGGAAATATTTTAAAGGACTAAGATCTTTGATATTGAATGCTTCGTCAAGCTGCGTTTTGATGTCTTAGATTCGTTCAAAATTATTTCCAACTATGATGATGTCGTCCACATAGATTAAGACGGCAATAAAAGATTCTTCTTTCCCATACATGAACAAGGAATGATCAGCCTTGGATTGACGAAAATTTAAGTTCAAAAGGAAGGTGTAAACTTGTGATACCAGTTCCGAGAAGCTTGTTTCAAACCGTAGAGAGACTTTTGTAGCCGACAAACTCGTGTTTCGTTTTCTTGGGAAAAGCCTTGAGGAACTTTCATGTAAACTTCCACATCCAGGTCGCCATAAAGAAACACATTATTAACGTCAAGTTGGTGAATGATCCAGTTTTTCTTTGAGCAATCGCTAAGAAAGTGTTAGAGCATAAATATGTTGGATACAAGATCAAGAAGACAAAAGTCAAAGTTCAAGAAGTCAAAGCTGAGAAAGTCAAATCTCATTAAAGTCAAAGTCTTTTGTAATAAAAGTCAATGTATTTTGTATTTTGTTTTTCTTTGTAATTAGTTGTAGGTATAAATAGGTTTCCTTTCTTTGTAATAAGTAAGCAACAAACAGAAGTGGTATTCAGTTGTATTTTAGAGAGAGAATACATTTAGAGAGAGAAAGTTGTATTCTTGAATTTGAAAGTGAAATCAAACAGGTAATTGGATCAATCTTGTTTGTTTTTATTAATTGTTTGTGATTAGAAACTAGAATCAGGGACACACAATTGGTATCAGAGCAGATCCAAATCGAAAAATCAAGAAAATCAGAATGTTCGACACTGTGTTCTTCATGTTCAGATCTGTTTTCGAGTTTTTGTGCGAATTTCGAGTTGTTTTTGATTAGATTATGTTAGAACAGTGTAATCGATTGAGTTTGTATAGAAAGATTTGTGAATTAAACTGTAATCAATTCGAATTTTCGAATTTTTGTAGTTTTTCTGTTCACGAGTTCTTGACATTGTGTTTGTATCAAATTTGTATCTTTTGTGTATTTGATCGAAATTCAGTGTCAGTTTTTGTGTTCTAGTTGTTTAGACGAGTAAATTGTCGAAGTTTAGTGTTGAAATTCTAGGTCTAGATGAGATTTTGGTGTGGTTTTGGTCGATTTTAGAGGTTTGCGGGTGTTCATCAAGGTTTGCGTCTCATTCATAGAGATTTGCGTTTCATTCAGAGGTTTGCGTTTCCTTCAAGTATCGAGAAGTTAAGGTTTGTGTTTCCTTCGAGAATCGAGAAGTTAAAGTTTGCGTTTCCTTCAAGTATCGAGAAGTAAAGGTTTGCGTGTTAAACCATATCTGCAAAGTGAGAAAGTTCAAATTGTTACTTCGAGAAACGAGAAGTGGGTTTTGCGGGTTTAATGACAAACGCAAAGTAGAAGTGTGTGGGCTCAGAGAAAAGTGTGGTTTGCGCTTGCAACTAGAAACGCAAAGTGTATCTTGCGTTTGTAACGAGAAACGCAAAGTGTGGTTTGCGCTTGCAACTAGAAACGCGAAGTGTATCTTGCGACCACAACGTGAAACGCAAAGTAGAAGTTTGCGATTCCTGTGTGAAGCGCAAAGCGTGAAAGTCTTAGAATATTTTCTGAGAAATTTTCAAAATAGTAATATGGCCTTTAATAGTGAAATTTTTTTCTCTAGGGGCGCTGCCCCTCGACCCCGCAAGGGCGTTGCCCCTTGCCCCCACCCGCTAACCGGGTAGCGGGACCCCCGTGCTAAGTCTGCGAAGGGGGACATATTTCTGGTTGTGATCAAAATTTCTGATTTTATATTTCAAAGTTTTCTGTATTTTCTTGATTGTTTCATTTGGACTAACGATTAGTTTCTAGTTTCTTATTGCATATATTTTTCAAACAAGTTTAAACAAGATGACTTCCAAAGATGCTCTTTCCATTGGCACTGATGTCAAGCCTCCTGTTCTGTTCAAAGGAGAGTACGAACAGTGGAAAGACAGATTCCTTGATTTTATAGACAGACATGCAAATGGAGAGAATATTATGCTGTCAATCACAGAAGGTCCTATGGTACCAATCACGGTTCAAATACCTGATGATGACTCGTCTGATAGTGAAGATGGTACTGAGGAAAGAGATCAAAAGATGAAAACAGTGGCATTGGATATCTCTCAGTATTCTGAAGAACAGAAAAGCTGATACAAAGCAGATAAACAAGCAAGATCCTTACTTCTTCAAAGTATCCCGAATGACATCTACATCAAAATAGACAGCTACAAGGGAAATTCTAAGAAGATGTGGGATCAGTTGCAGAAAATGATGATGGGATCCAAGGTCGGGAATCAGATGAAAGTGGCTAATTGCATCAACAGTTATGAGGAATTCAAAGCAAAAGAGAATGAAAGCTTAGAAGATACTTATGAACGGTTTGTCTTGCTTCTGAATGAGTTATCCAAGAATAAGGTGAAAAAGAAGCAACTTGAGAACAATGTCAAATTCCTGAGCATCTTACAACCAGAATGGAAGAAGCATACACGTAGGATGAAACAGATGGAGGATCTAAATGACATACCGTTACATGAGGTATATGAGACTCTGAGGCAAAATGAGGAAGAAGTGGAAGAGAAAAGAGCTGAGAAAAAGAAGGCTGAAAAGGTTCCTGATCCGATTGCATTGGTAGCCGGAGAGAAAAAGAAAGAAAAGAAAGAGAAGAATAAAAAGAATAAAGTGATTACAAGTTCTGAGTCTGAATCTGAATCAGATGGTGATGATGGAGAAAGCCTCAAACAGGCTATGTTGCTATTGACCCGTGTATTCCAGAAAAAGTTTTACAAGAAGCCGGGATCTAACTCACAGAGGTACTCTTCATCAAGTTCAAAGAATCATGAGCACCGAGAAAGGGTGGAAGGAAGGAGATATGAAGAGAACAGATATGTTGAGAAGAAACCTGATGACAGGAAGAAGTATGTGAATGACTACACTGTTGTAGAAAAGCCAACAAGTGATTCAGTCAAATGCTACAACTGTGGCAAGATTGGTCATTTTGCAAAAGATTGTAGAAAGCCAAAAGTTCGCAATTCTCAGTATTATCAGAACAAGCTGTTATTAGCCAAACAACAAGAAGCAGACATCGCTTTAATGGCTGAAGACGAATTTTGGCTGGATAATTCAGAAGGTGAAGAGGAAGAGAAGGAAGAAACTGCTTATCTCTGTCTCATGGAAAAAGAAGTGAAGTATGATGAGTCAGATGACGAGACAGCTGATGAGGTATTAAACTTAACTGAAAAAGATTTTGTAACCAAAATGGAAGCTATGATGGTTGAGCTTAATGATCTTCAATTAAAACTGAAGAAAGAAAAAGACAGAGTTGCTAAAAGAAACAATAAGATATTTGAACTCAATAAGTCGGTTATTGGGAACAAAGATCTGATTGATTCTTTACGCAAGTCTGCTTCTGATTCTAAATCTCAAGTAGATTGTTTTGAAAAGAAGATTTCTAATTTTGAAGTTAAAGTTTCTAAATATGAGTTTGAGAAGAAAGAATCTGCACTAATTGTTCATAAACTGCAGTTTGAAAACAAGCTTTTAAATAAGAAGGTAAATGGTCTGGAAGCCAAACTTTACGCAAGAAGCCAAACAGATCAAACCATTTTTCTTAATGCACCTGATGAAGAGGCTGATGTTAAGGAAAAATGGGGACTTGGTTTTAAAAACCCCCGTTACTTAAAGAAAGCCATCAGAAAACAACCAGCATTATATAATTTTGATTTTCTTGCATGTGCTGGTAAACATACTCATTTAAAACCCCAATTTGTTACCAAATTACCGGAAGAAGTTGAGGCCAAAGAAACCGAAAATAGAAAGAATGTAAAGAAAATGCAACTACCATTTAACTATGCAAAGTTAAATGATAGTTATCTTTCAGAAACACCAAAAGTTCTTTCAAACGATTATTTTGCTAGTTATTCTGTTTCTGAGATGAAGGCAAAACCTGCAATTGCAAAGGTTTATGTTCCTCCACTCATTCTTGAAAGCAAAATAATTGAGCTTGAAAATGTTTTATCTGATGAAAAACTTTTGGTAGATATTGAACAAAGTATGTTTTCTACAGTTTTAAAGAACACTGTTTTGCAATTTAAATCTACAAAGTGTTCTACAGTTTCAAAGGCACCTCAAACTTCAACTGATAACTTTGATGACTTATTTGAGTCTGCAAATAATTTTTTAAACTCTGATGGTGGGTGCATAGAAGAAATTGATATGTTTGACTTCAATGCTTCTCTTCCTGATCATTCTACTTGTCTTATAAATGAAAAGGTGTTACCAAGTGTTCTTAAAACTGCTAAATCATCAACTAAAGTTAGTGAATCGATTTCTGTAACTGCTGATTATTATTCTCAAGGTAAGAAACATAAGAAACAGCGATTACAGAAACAGAAACACACTGGTACACAAAAGAAAACTCAGTCTCAGAAATCTGCTTTTCCTAATAAATCTAAATCTTTTGTTTCAGATGTAAGCAAGAAAAGGTCGAAAGCTCGAACTGAATGGCGACCAAAAAGGAAGGATGATGAGATAGCTGAATCAGTTTCTGATAATTCTTGTACTAGATCAGTTAGTAGTGATAATGATGTAATTGATCAACTTGTTTCACATAAACAAAACCTTGTAACTTCTTACAAGCGATATTCAATAAAGCAATTGATTCAATTATCTCCTATTTCTACTACATCTTATCATTATCGGAGAAATGATTTTGCTTACTCTCATAATTCTTCTAATTGGTTCGGATCTTATCATGTTCATTCTTCAAGATCAAATATTTTTAAAGGTTTTCAAAAGAACAGAGGGTTCATTTTCAAATGGATACCAAAATCTTGTGCTAATCTGTTAGGACCCGTTTTTAAATGGGTACCTAAATCTATTGTTTACTGATTTCTCTTGCAGACCCGGCATATGTGGTACTTGGACAGTGGATGTTCCAAGCATATGACTGGGCAAAAAGCTTTATTGTCTAACTATACAGAGAAATTCAGTGAAAATGTCAGATTTGGAAACGATCATCTTTCACCTATCTTAGGATATGGTGATATTATTCAAGACAACATAACGATCAGTAAAGTGAGTTTTGTCGAAGGCTTGGGGCACAACTTATTCACCATTGGTCAATTCTGTGATAAAGGGTTAGAGGTCAACTTTAAAGCTAAGAGATGTTTGGTTCGTACGGAAGATGGCAATGAACTCTTAGTCGGAAATCGAAAGACGAACCTCTATACCATCAATCTTTCAAGGTATAGAATGACAATCAAGTTTGCTTGATGACAAAGGCTTCATTGCAGCAAAGTTGGCTCTGGCACAGACGTTTATCTCACTTGAACTTTCGTTATATCAATAAGCTGGTTATTGGGAAATTGGTAAAAGGACTTCCTGGGCTGAAATATGAGAAAGAACATTTATGTGCTACATGTGAGAAGGGTAAGATGAAGAGAGCTCCGCATAAACCGAAGCCTGAACCAAGCACTAGTTCTCCGTTAGAATTGTTACATATGGATTTGTGTGGTCCAATGAGAACTCAGAGTTTGGGTGGAAATAAATACGTGTTGGTTATTGTGGACGATTACTCAAGATACACATGGGTCAAATTTCTTCGATCAAAAGATGAGACGCCCGAAGTTCTCATTACTTTCTTAAAGACGACCCAGGTGAAAATGCAGCGACAAGTCAAGTTTCTTCGAACGGACAACGGCACAGAGTTCAAAAACAAGATAGTTGAAGAATATCTCGAATTGGTCGGGATATCACATCAGTACTCTGTTGCTCAAACGCCTGAACAAAATGGAGTAGTCGAAAGGCGAAATCGGACGCTAGTCGAGGTCGCTCGGACTATGCTTAGCCAATCCGACTTACCTCTATTCTTGTGGGCAGAAGCTGTGTCGACTGCATGCCATACTCAAAATCGATCCATGATACACCGTCGTTTTCAAAAGACTCCATATGAGCTGATCAACAACAGAACACCAACAATCAAGTATTTTCACATATTTGGGTGTAAATTTTTTGTGCTTAACGACAGAGAGAGTCTGAATAAATTCAGTGCTAAGGCGGACGAGGGTATCTTCATTGGTTATTCTTCAACATCGGCAGCATATCGTGTTTATCTGAAGAAGTCAAAGACAGTTGTCGAAAGCGTTAATGTAACATTCGATGAAGATATGGCTTATGAACAACTCAGTTCAGAACCCGTGATCACTGGAGTATTAGCTTCTGGGCAGATCAATCCAGAACCTGTTTCTACAGAGAAAAAATCAGATAACGCTTCTACTTCAGTTTCACATTTATCTGATTTAGATTTGTTATTTGAATTCTTTTATGATGAGTTTCTAGAATCTAATATACCTAAATCTGCTGTGACTGACAGGTCTAAAGACACAAGTTGCAATCATCCAGTCACTTCAGAAGTCATAACTGAACAAGAATCCCCTGTTCAGTCAGAAGCTCACATTCCTACAATTACTCCTACAGTTGAAGATATACAAGAAACTGTTGAGCCAGAAGTAACTGTTTCAGTTGGGTGTCATACATTGTCTACTCAACAGCCAGATTCTGCTGTTCCAACTGATGCTTCTGCACCTGAAACTTCAACTGCAAACCCCCCTCCTGTTATTCAAACTGAAGATTCTGATAGTGGATTTCTAGATAATGATCATGTTCAATCAGTATCTACTCCACTCCCTCATGAGCATCGCTGGACCAAAGAGCATCCTTTACATCAAGTAATTGGAGATCTCAACAAGCCTGTACAAACTAGGTCAACGACTCTTAATCAATGTATGCATGACTCATTTCTCAGTAAGATTGAGCCAACACGAGTATCAGAGGCTCTTGCTGATTCGGGTTGGGTATCTGCTATGCAATAAGAAATCAATCAGTTTGAAGCCCTAAAGGTTTGGAGATTAGTTCCAAAACCAGAAGGTAAAACAGTGATAGGAACTAAATGGGTATTCAAGAATAAAAAGGATGAAGATGGTATCGTCATAAGGAACAAAGCTAGACTTGTTGCCAAAGGTTACTGGCAAGAGGAAGGCATAGACTACGATGAGACGTATGCTCCAGTAGCGCGTATAGAAGCAATCCTCATGTTTCTAGCCTACGCAGCTCATAAGAATTTCACAATCTTTCAGATGGATGTGAAAACAGCCTTTCTGAATGGCATTCTTAAAGAGGAAGTGTACGTGTCTCAACCAGAAGGGTTCGTCAATCCAGAGAAGCCAGATCATGTTTATATCTTGGACAAATCCCTCTATGGTTTAAAACAAGTCCCTCGAGCATGGTATGACGTTTTATCTAAATTCTTGGTCAAGTCCGATTTTGTTAGGACTAAAAGTCCTGTGCGTTGAAAGTGGAATAAAGTATTTATAAGGGTTCAATATGTAATTAACTAATAGTTGTTTTAATTAGATGGGCCCAAGCCCATAAGCCCAATTGCTTGTAAAGCCTAAGTATATAAAGGCTTAATTATCTCATAATTAGGGTAGAACAGTTTAGAAAGATAGAGAAATTCATTATTCAGTTTACTAGTCGTTAGGTTTACATAACCTTATCAGAAATTCTCTCTGTAAACCTTAACCATTTGAAGTTATATCAATCATATGACTAGTTGCTGTGGCCTGTAATATGTTCATCATTGTTCATATTTACTTGTGATTGCACTGCACTGGGATCTACAATTGGTATCAGAGCATAATCGAATTAATTGTATTCGATACGATCAAAAAGGTTTGTCTAAAACCCTTTAATCGATTATTTGCTTAATATTGTTTATCGTGTTCGATTGATTTCTGGGCAGATTTTTTTTATTAAAATCGTTTTTTTTTATCTGGGTAATTAAGTCGATCTGGTTTTCTAAAAATCTATCTGCAAATCGATTGGTTTCTCTGTGGTGATAATCTGCTTAGTTTTAATCGATTTATGGGTTGAGATTGGTTGAGCTCTATTCAATCTGTTAAATCTGCTATTTAGTTGCTTGGTGTTTTGATTGAATTTCTGGGTACAATTTATGGGTTCGATTGAGATTAATCGATTTTATCGGTCTTTAATCTTATCTTGTTGTGTTTATCTGTTTGATTTCGACCGGACCCATTATTGACCGGTACATTGTTTAACCGGTGTCCTTGACCGGGGTGTTGAAATTAAATTGTTTTGGCAGCGCAGCATCATACGTGATTGGTTAAATCAAAGTTAGTGGGATCATATATATATAGTTATATTTATACTGTTGATTCCTTTTACCTACATATATATATCTCTCTGCATACATATATATATATATATATATATATATATTACGAGAATTACAGAGAAGCAATCAAAGATTTCTGCAAGTTCAGAACTGCATCCATCTCGTGCCAAATCCTCATACGTTTTTCCAATCGTCCTGAACCAATCAGTCCAACGAAACAAATCACGAGGGGTAATCCTTCGACCGGTGTTTGACTTGATTGAGTTTCGTCTATTCGACCGGACTGTGTCTTTCGACCGGACCGTGTCTATCGATCGGACATTGACTTTCGACCGGATCATCAAAAGACCGGTGTCTTGCTCACTCTCTCGACCGGAACATTATTCGACCGGACTGTGACATTCGACCGATACCATATTTCGACCGGTACCGTCCTTACCCGGTGTCTCATCTCGACCGGACCATATATCTCGACCGGTGACTCCCCGACCGGTCCCTTGCGACTCCCGGTGTCCAGCGAAACAACTTCGAACAAGTTTTGTGGTTTTCGATTGTTTTTCGAAATCATTCCGGTTGATTCGGTAGCGATCGTGAACTAAGTTTTTCAAGTTTTAAACTGGTAAGGGTAGTTTACAGAGCTTTAACGATCGTTTTGCATTGAAAATTTCTAACCGTTTTCGAGTTTTGCAGGTTTGTCTCGTTGGCGAAGATGATGAATAGTAACTAACGAATTCCGTTAGTTTGCCGTTAAATTTTTTACTTTTTGGTCCTTTCTCCGTCAGTCCCGTTAGTTTGTTAGTTTAGTTAGTTTTATTTCAGTTTTAGTCCTTTTTTCGTTAGTTTTCAGTTAAGTCCGTTAGAAGTTTCATTTCTACACTTTTAGTCCCTCTTGTTATTAGTTTTAGTTTGTGTCATTTTTAGTCCTTCTAGTTTTTTTTAGTTTTAGTTTGTGTCACTTTTAGTCCTTGTAGTTTCTGTTTGTGTTGCTTTCAGCCCCCGTACTTCAAAGTTTCGGTCGTCTGTCATTTGTGACCCATAAACTTTCAAGTTTCACTCGTTGTCACTTTTGGTCCTTGCACTTTAAAGTTTCATCTCTTGTTAAGTTCAGTCCCTGGACTTTAAGCTTTACAGGTAACAATGACTCATTTGATTAATCTTGATACTTCAAAAGGAGATATGATGAAAATCATTAGAGATTTGGAAGAGAAAATTCGCATTCTGAAGGAAACTAATGACGATCTTGAGATTTCAAAACTGAAGGCGGAGGCTAATTCATTATCGACTATTTTTGAGAAAAAATCTTTGAAAAATAAAAACTTTGAGCTGAAAAGGAGAATATCAGATCTTGAAAGAGAAGCTAATATAAAGAAAAGTGATCCAACAAGTGCTGAAGCTTCAAAGAAAATATCTGAACTCGAACAAAAAGTTGCAGATTTTGAAGCCAAAGAAGAGAAGTACCTGATGCTTGAAGAAAGAGGAAACATGTTGGAGGATGAAAATCTCGATCTGACAAAAAGACTTGCTGCTTTTGAAAAAGATAAAGCTAATTTTGAGAGTGAAAAGAAAGGATTTTCAAAGAAGTTCTCAGATTTTTCAAGAAAGTGTTTTGAAGAAAAGAAGATTGTCGAGCTTAAATGCATAAAGTTTTCTCAGCAAGTTTCTGATTTTGAGAAAGTAATCATTCTGGAAAGGGAAAAGTTTGTCAAGGAGAAGAAGGAAATTGAACAGAAGAACGTTGGATTCTTCAAGGAAATATCCGGCCAAAGAAAGGATGCTGAGAAGGGATTTGAAGATGAAAGAAGCATGTTTGAGGCTGAAATCAAAAAGCTTACTGAGAAGCTATCTGAACTATCTGAAAGTGTGCTGAAAGAGAAGAAAACGAAGTCTGAATGCGAGACGAAGATTGACCTTCTTGTCAAAGAAAGAGACAGCTTTGCTTCAAAGATTAAAGAGCTTGAAAAGTCTGTATCAAGTTCAAATCAGAAATCTGTCTCTTCACAAAGGTTAGTTAAATCTTGTGATCAGATTCGTAAAACTAACCTTTTCTATGATAGAAATATAGATGGTTCAGGTACACATCAAAGAAGAAGGAAATACAAAGAAGAGGAACTGGTCTGGAAGAAGAAACCAGTTGAAGATGAGCTGAAAGAAAAAGAATCGTGTGTACATGCATCTAATGCCAAGAAGAACAAAGCGAGTAAAGGTAAACCTGATCATATCTACTCGAGAGATCAATTACTCAGGTTGTCAGGTAAGAAATACTATTGTTCTTATTGTCGTACACATGATCACATTCACAAATCCAGAGATCATTTCGGTATGGTTCTTATTCTATATCCCCCACAAGAACTGCAACTAACATTCATGGACCCAAATACCAGTGGGTACCAAAGCCGAAAACTGATTCTTTGTTGCAGGCACCTACTGTCAAGGGGGAGTAGAAGAACAATGGCTTCTAAGTAATTCAACTTAGAACCCGGACTTCAACGAAGTTTGGCTTCTGATCACATGACAGATCAGGACCCGTTCTTCAACGTTCAGACCTGGATATTTTGCAAATATCCAGGGGGAGCTTAATAGATCTATATCGTTCTATCATGTTTTGAGGGGGAGCTTAAAAGGTAAATATATTCTAATCTAGATCTCTGATTGTTTGAAAGAAGAACAACTTTCAAGCTTGAAAAACAGTTTCTGAAATGTTCAAACCACTTCTTGTTCTCAAAAGATTTTATGAATTTAGAAGTGTGATTTTAAATGTTTTTCATTTTTTGAGCTTTAATGTCTAACTGACTGTGTGTTTCTAAAGATCAATACTTGCGTATTATCTTATCCTTATACTGTAACGTATTCACACACACAGGTTCAGTACTTCATTTGTATTTGTTATTACCATGTCTCATAACGAACCAATTTTTTCGATGGTAATACCCCCGTTTGAAATTCAATATTGTTGAGCATAAATCATTATTTCTAATCTTGTGTTTTCATTGCTAAATTGTTTATATTTGTTCATATAAACATAATATCCAATTCTTTGATACCCTAACCAGTTTATTTGATCTGATTGATACATTGTCAGATTCTCAAAACAATTCTTTTGATTTCCTTTCATTCATTCAATATCTTTGTTTTGAGAAATCTTCAAAGTTCAATTGCTCAAATATCATGAGCATACATTTTGACAATGTTATAATACTTTTTGAGCTTAAATGTTCAAGATAAACTGTTGAGCTATCATTCTTTATAGGAATTACATGGGATTTTTGTGAGAGCTTAAACAGAATTTCCATGGATTCACGTAAACCAGTGTTTCCTACCCCGGAAGTTATCCTAGAGTGATTTGAGGGGTGAGGGGTCATAAATCAAAGAGTGGGGGAGATAACTCGTCGGGTTGAGTTTTTCTCATTGTGTGGAGCGGTAAAATGGAAAATGAGAGTTTGGTTAGAAGTGAGCACAATGCTAAAAAGAAAGAGGGTGTGAGAACAAAGTTAAAAGAATATCAGAACTCTGCACCAACCACTTTCTGAGCCGGGCAACCACATATTCTGATTGGTTCACATTCTTTGGTGACCATCATTGAAACAGGCAGTGAGCCCATGCCAACTCTTGCAATAACCCCACCAACCACTCGTTTCTTTCTTAACAAAAAAATGTTTCATTTTCTTTGGGGACGCAGCATATCTGCTATCTAGTCTTCATTTGGAAGATTTAGATATTGAAAAAGAAGGAAAGTTGCCCCACCTTCGCACCTCTTCCATACATATTGAGTCCGTGTAATATCTGTTGCTGTCTCAACAGTTTACACAATTTGAGCCTGATCAAGCTAAGTAGCTTCAATCATTTCTACACTTTCACGAGCACACAAGGAATGAGTTTTCTTGTCATAACATTCATAGAAAATTCCTTTGTGGTTTTTCGATGATTGAATGGAAGCCCTGGGGGAGTGAACATCACAAAAACTCCTTTCCAATGTACATCCGTTGTACAAAGTGGCTCTGTGCTACTTACAGGCATACTACCTGTTTCATCTGTTGAATCAGGGTTACATTGTCCATTATGTCTGAATTTGAAAAGATTCGGATATATACATTTCATGAATTGACGGATACTCAGATCAAAGGACGAAGAATATCATATTATCATAAAGGGGAGATCAAAGAATGCGTTGAAATTGAAGAAGTTTTGATGATCATGATGCTCACAATCATCAAAAAGGGGGAGAATTTTTCAAAGTTCAATTTCAAAGTTTTGAAGAAAGAAAGTTTGTTTTTCTGAAGACGGTCTAAAGATCAAAGAGATGAAGATATGAGTTTAATGCTATGCTAAATTTGTTTGTCTGAAGACAGTGAAGTTTTCAAAGTTTGTATTGATTCTTTCCCGTATCATGTGGTGTCTGCTACAAGTTTCTTCATTATTCCTCCTACGAGCTGATTGAAACAAGTTCTTAAGCTGAAAGTATATTCAACTCGCGGTTCAAAGAAAGATTCTTTGTTTTAAACTGAAGATGCACCGTGGAATGTCACGTTACTCTCACATTATATTTCTTGTGTGCTGATCCGATGTGATTGAGTTTCTACAGTTAAAAGCTGTGTGATAGTGCATTCAGTCGAGGCTACTGTACATTGAATCTGGTTACAAAGTTGATACTATGAAGACCAAGAGCTTTATTCAAGGGGGAGCGTGGAAAGACATGAAGTCAAGCAACATCAAAGTTCTTCAAAGATTCAAGAGGGAAAGAAGATCAAGGCCTGAAGTTTTTCAAGAAGATAAATGTTTTATTCAACTTTAGGGGGAGATTGTTAGGACTAAAAGTCCTGTGCGTTGAAAGTGGAATAAAGTATTTATAAGGGTTCAATATGTAATTAACTAATAGTTGTTTTAATTAGATGGGCCCAAGCCCATAAGCCCAATTGCTTGTAAAGCCTAAGTATATAAAGGCTTAATTATCTCATAATTAGGGTAGAACAGTTTAGAAAGATAGAGAAATTCATTATTCAGTTTACTAGTCGTTAGGTTTACATAACCTTATCAGAAATTCTCTCTGTAAACCTTAACCCTTTGAAGTTATATCAATCATATGACTAGTTGCTGTGGCCTATAATATGTTCATCATTGTTCATATTTACTTGTGATTGCACTGCACTGGGATCTACAGATTTTTCTAAAGATAAGGTTGATACCACTTTATTCATCAAAAAGGAAAAAGCTGATATTATTCTTATTCAGATTTATGTTGATGATATAATATTTGGTTCTACAAATCCAAAATTTTGCAAAAACTTTTCTAACCTCATGGTGTCACGTTTTCAAATGAGTATGATGGGAGAGATGACTTTCTTTCTCGGATTACAAGTTAAACAATTTTCTACGGGAATTTTCATTAACCAATCTAAGTACATTTTGGACATTCTTCGGAAGTACAAAATGGAAAATTGTAAACCTATTGGAACCCCGATGGCACAAGGTACTAAGATTAACACTGATCCTTCAGGTAAAAGTGTTGATGTTAGGACTTATAGAGGTATGATAGGATCGTTAATGTATCATACATCGAGTAGACCAGATATTATGTTTTCAACATGCTTATGTTCTAGATATCAGGCTGCTCCCAAAGAATCCCATTTGGCTGTTGTCAAACGGATCTTTAGATATTTGAAGGGCACTGCAGACCTTGGTCTGTGGTATCCTAAGGATACTGGGTTTCAACTGACTGCCTATTCAGATGCAGATCATGCAGGTTGCATGTTGGATAGAAAGAGTCCTTCTGGTCACGTTCAATTTCTTGGAGACAAGCTCGTTAGCTGGGCATCAAAGAAACAATTATGCGTTTCCACATCGACTGCTGAAGTAGAGTACGTAGTTGCTGCCAGTTGCTGCTCTCAAGTCTTGTGGATGCGAACACAGCTGCGAGACTTTGGATTCAAGTTCGATAAAATTCCAATTTATTGTGACTCGAAGAGTGCAATTGCGATATCTGCTAATCCTGTCCAACATACGAAAACCAAACACATTGATGTAAGGTATCATTTTATCAAAGATAATGTAGAAAAAGGAACAATTGAACTTTATTTTGTAAAAACAGATTATCAACTTGCAGATTTATTTACCAAACCCTTAGATGAAAAGAGATTTAATTTTCTTGTCTCTAAGCTTGGTATGTTAAATCTTAAGACGTAATCGGTTGTTACCTACTAAAGTTACGAATTGTTATTTTTCATCATTTTCTTTATCTTTATGTCTGAATGATATCTGCACTTTAATTGTTTTCTCATGATCTTATGGGGAGTAAGAGAAGATTAAAGATGATTTACATTATTTTGAGGGGGAGCATAACTAATTTCTGTATTTTACTTAAATGACAAATTTTTGTGATGCATGATTTTAGGGGGAGCATATAAGTCAAGTCAAAAGGAGTAAGACTATGATTTCTGATTATTTCAGATCAGAACTCATACAATCAACGTTTTATTGCTTTATGTCTTTTATTTTTCAAATAAATTTTGACTAGACTTTGAGACTTATGCAGGATGAGAGAAGCTGACAAGATCATATCTTAATGACTTCAGCTTGACTTCATGAGATTTAAGATTGCGCGAAAAGGTAAATTTCTTATCTTAATCTCAAATATATCTGAAAGAAAGACAACTTTTAGATATAGAAAACATGTTCTGAAATGTTCAAACCACTTCCCGATTCGTAAACAGATTTTATAATTTGGAAGTGTGATTTTAAATGTTTTCATTTTATTTTTGTGCTTAATTGATAAATAAACCGTGTGTTTCCAAAGATAAATACTTGTGTATTGTCTTTTCTACATACTTTCAAGTATTCACACACATCGGTTTAATTTTTGATCAAATTGTTCTTACCATGTCTCTAAATTGAAATAGTTTTTTCTTCAATGGTAAGACACCCCGCTTGTACTTCAAAGAATTTTGAGCGATATTTCATTTCGAAACGTTATTTCAAGAATGTCTATATTTTTGTTTCGTATAGACAATATCCATTATTTTTGACCATAAGCCTTAATTGTTATATCATTTATTTCTGATCATTTTTCATACAATGTCAGATTTTCAAACAAGCCTTTTTGTATTCATGTTCATTCATTCAATATACTTGTTTGAAAATACTTCAATGTTTAAAAATGCTCACATTTCCATGATTATATCTCTGAGCATATTCATATCTGACATTTGTATATGAGTTTTTCTAACTAATAAAGTTAAACCATTTGAGCAACATTTTCTTTATAGGAAATATGGGTTCTTTGTGCTAGGACTTACATGAACTTCTATGAAATCATGTTAACCAGTGATTTCTACCCAATAAGTTAATCCATAGAGATTGAGTGTGAGGAGTCGAAAAGAAATGAGTGTGGGTGTGATGAGGTAAAATGTAAAGGAGAGTTTGGTTAGATGTACGTTTAATGATTAAAAGAAAGAGGGTGTGAGATCAGAGTAAAAGAATATCAAACTCTGCACCAACTATTTTCTGAGCCGGGCAGCCACATTACTAGCGTTTCACAACTCTTTGATGAACGTTATTGAAACAGGCAATTAGCCAATGCCAACTCTTGACTAAACCCCACCAGCTACTCATTTTCTTCTCAAAAATAAAATGTTTCACATTTTCAAGGGGACGCAACATATAATCTATCTGATTTTCATTTGGAAAATCTGGATATTGAAAAAGAAGGAAGTCTGCCCCACCTTCGCACTTCAATCATGCATATTGAGTATGTGTTTATCTACTGTTGTCTCAGTGGTTTATACAATGTTGAGCCTTATAAAAGCAATCATTCATGCTTAATTCTTTCTACACGTGCACGAACACACAAGGAATTTGTTTTCTTGTCATAACATTCATAGAAATTTCCTTTGTGGTATTTCGATGATTGGATGGAAGCCCTGGGGGAGTGAACATCAAAAAGCTCCTTTATATTGTGTATTCGTTACACAAAGTGACTTTGTGTTACTGACAGGCATTTTAACTGATTCATTTGTTGATTCAGGAGTTACATGTTCTTATTTTATATGGATTTGAAAAGATCTGGATGATTACTTGGTTATGGATCACAGAATCAGAGGCTCTTGGACAGATCAGAATGGTCAAAGACATTTCTTGGGAGAAAAGTTTTGATGATATAGATGCTCAAATCATCAAAAAGGGGGAGATGATATCAAGAAATGTTAAAGTTTTGTAGTTTGGGGGAGATGATATTAAGAAATGATAAAGTTTTGAGAGAAGATTTTCAGAAATGTCCAAGTCAGAAAAGTTTAAAGTAAAGATTTGAAGAAGATCAAAGAATTTCTGAAGATTTGAGGAAATTTTCTTTGAAGATTATTTGCTAAAGCAAATTCGAGCTGATTTTGAAGATAATTTCTTTCCAAAGTCTGAAAGTATTGTGAAAGTTTTGGGGAGATTGTTAATCGTTTGAAGATAGTTTTGGAAAGAATACAGTCAAAGAAAAAGAGGAGATTGTATTGACAGAGCTTAAAGTGAAGACTGAATTGCTAGATCTTTCAACAATGATCTTGAATCCAAAGGGGGAGATTGTTAGAGCATAAATATGTTGGATACAAGATCAAGAAGACAAAAGTCAAAGTTCAAGAAGTCAAAGCTGAGAAAGTCAAATCTCATTAAAGTCAAAGTCTTTTGTAATAAAAGTCAATGTATTTTGTATTTTGTTTTTCTTTGTAATTAGTTGTAGGTATAAATAGGTTTCCTTGCTTTGTAATAAGTAAGCAACAAACAGAAGTGGTATTCAGTTGTATTTTAGAGAGAGAATACGTTTAGAGAGAGAAAGTTGTATTCTTGAATTTGAAAGTGAAATCAAACAGGTAATTGGATCAATCTTGTTTGTTTTTATTAATTGTTTGTGATTAGAAACTAGAATTAAGGACACACAGAGAGTCTGTACGGTCACTAGTTTGGCAACTGGGGCGAACGTATCGTGATAATCTACCCCCTCTATTTGAGTGAACCCCTTTGCAACTAGCTGGGACTTGTATCGTTCCACTTCACTACTGGGTTTGTATTTCATTTTATAGACCCATTTCGAGTCGATTGCCCGCTTCCCTTTCGGTAAGTCTGTCAAAATCCAAGTCCCATTCTTCTCAAGAGCTTTGATTTCTTGCTGCATGGCTTGTCGCCAACGTTCATCTTGAGACGCCTGCTTAAAGCTTTTCGGCTCATCGTTGGAAGTAATGGCCGTCAAGAATGCTTTGTGATTATTAGAAAAATTTTCATATGAAATAAAATTTAAGATAGGGTGTACCATCAAGGCTTCTTGATTGAAGGCGGGTTGTTTGTGATCGACCGAAGAGGGAAGCTTCACGATGTAGTCATCAAAATGCTTTGGTTGTGATTTTTGTCTCCTACTCTGGGTCTCAGTTTGTCCTTGAGGCTCATCACCTTGAATATACTCATTCATGAAATCAAATTGGTTATCATGAGACTCAATTTCCACGCTATTGGGCTCTTCCTTACTTTGTATCTCTAGAGGGCCTGATTCATTGTCTACAAGCTCATTAGTAAGGGTATCTTTACTTTTATGGGCTTGTTGGTGTTCACCGTAGGCCGAGGTGTGCCTTTCATGGAAAATGCAATCTTGATGTTTTATGGGTCCCTCATCCCTATAATCTTCATCAACTTTGATATTTTTGAAAGGAAAGCTCTCCTCACAAAATAACAAATCTCTACTAACAGTGATTCTTTTATTTTCAATGTCATAAACCTCTTATCCTTTGGTTCCTGTGGGATAACCTAAGAACACTCCTGGTTTAACTTTTTCTTCAAACTTGTCTCCCTTCATATTGGTGTTTTTGAAATAAACGAGACAACCAAAAACCTTCATACGACTATATTCAGGTGTTTGATTCCAAACCATTTCATAAGGAGTCTTGTTTTTAATTACCTTGGAGGAAAGACGATTAATTATATACGCAGCGGTAAGAATGCATTCTCCCCAAAATCTTTTTGGTAGGTTCGCTTCGAACCTAAGAACTCGGGTCGTTTCTAACAAGTGTCGATGTTTTCTTTCCACAACACCATTTTGTTGTGGTGTACGTGGACAAGTTGTTTCTAATAAAATTCCATTTTCATTATAAAACTCGATCATGGTGTTGGATGTGAATTCCCCACCATTGTCACATCTAACCTTCTTGATTTGTTTTCCAAATTGAACTCCCACCATTTTATGAAAATCAACAAGACACTTGCTAGCATCACTTTTATGTTTAATAAGAAAGACCCATAGTACCCTACTAAAATCATCGACTATGGTGAGGAAATAATTTGCCTTTTTGTAGGACGATATACGATATCCACCCCAAATATCGCAATGTATTAAATCGAAAATAACATTACTTTTAATCACACTGATAGGGAAAGGTGTTCGGGCAAGTTTAGCCTTCACACAAGAATCACAGATTTTGTTGCTAAGTTCAATGGAATTACTTTTAAAAAAATCAACTCTAGAAAGCTTTCCTTTTGATGCGTGACCCAGTCTTTTGTGCCAAGTGTACACAGTAGCCGCCATTGCTCTTCTTTCTTTGATCATCCCCATTCGATACAATCCCCCTTGGCATCTACGCGCTCCAATCAAGGTCCTCGTCTGTAACCCCTACATGACATAAAAGTCAGGAAAGAAAGTTACAACGCATTGAAGATCTTTACTTATGCGGCTAACAGAAAGCAGGTTGCATTTAAAGTTTGGAACACAAAGAACGCCATTAACTTTTACTCCCCCTGGGAGTGTACACTCGCCCCTTCCCTTAACGGGAATGGCTTCTCCGTTCGGTATAACAACCGATGGTTCAAAGGAAATTCTTTCTTTGTTTTTGAGGATATCGGGTAAATGAGTTATGTGTTCGGTGCAACCCGAATCAATAATCCATTCCTCCTTTACCTGCCATGTTAGCGATGTGTCCCGTTCCTTCGTTGTCGCCGGTTCCAGAAAAGTGCTTAATGAACAATTGATACTGTTCATTGGTTAGGCCTTGTATGGGACTCGAGTCGGACTCGGTGCAGGCAACTTTCGGTTTGACCTTCTCCCCTTTCTTCCCGAGCCACCATTCCAGATACCCAACTAGTTTGAAACATCCTTCTCGTTTATGGCCGTTTCTCCCGCAAAACATGCAATGCTCATTTTTTTTACTTTCTTTGTTGTCTCTCACATTCCTTGGATAGCTTCTTTCCTTTGATTGGTTGGCGATACTATGATCTCGTTTCTGTGAGGCCTTGAATGCAACAGATTCGGGTGGTGTTCTTTTACCAGTCGAAATCGCCCTTTGTCTCTCATCTTCTGCCACCATATGGTAGGTTGTTCCTAAGGAAGGAGGTGGCTTAGTGGCTAATATTTAGGTTTTGATCACAGTAAAATCAACATCCAGACCCATAAGGAACTCGTACAAACATTCCTTCTCTTGGTATTCGATCATCTTCTTGCCAATACCATAGGAACATCCATCACATGCACAGCGAGGGAGAGGCTGAATCGATTGGGTTTCGTCCCACAATGATCGAAGATGGGTATAGTATGTTGATACGGATGCGTCGTCTTGTCGGGTGGAAGCGACTTTCTATTTCAGTTCGTAGGCCCGGGGGGCGCTTTTTTTGCCAAACCTCTCAAGTAGGTCTGACCATATCTCCGATGCGGTGCTTGCATACTTTACGCTATTGCGGGTGTTCTTTTCCATAGCGGTGGTAAGCCACCCTTTTATCATCGCGTCACATCGCATCCATGACATGTAGTTGGTGGACCCGTTCTCCGGTTTCTTGATGGTACCGTCAACAAACTCGAATTTGTTTTTGGCGAAGAGAAAGTTTCCCATCTCTTGCGACCAATCCGAGTAGTTGTTATCGGTGAGGATGTCATTGACGTGAAGTTGTTTAGGAAAGTCAGACGGATGGAGATAATAGGGTGAACTATGATCGATCATCCCGCCGGAGGTCTCTCCGGTTTTGGATTTGTTTGGGTCTTCGTCTCCTGCCATCCGACGAAGGTTGAAACAGGTTGGATCTTAGGGTTTCAAGCCCGCTCTGATTCCATCTAAGAAACGATGGTCACAAGAGGAAATTCTAATCTTTTATTAATAATTGACTCACAATTCTCAAAAAAGGGGGAGAATTTATAGACCACATACGGGACTCAAAAAACGGAATGACCAAAAAACTAGGCTGGAAAAAAGAAAAGGATAATCATAAGGAAAAGATAGGTTGGATAAAAGGAAAGGATAAACAAAAGGAAAAAATATATATCTTATGATATCCTATAAAATTTGAATCGTTCAGACCTTTTGACATTCAGACTGTTTGTTTTTTTTCCAGTTTTCAGAACCTCTTAACTCTTAAATACATCTGAAATAAGAAAAGTGGTGACCTAACTTCTTAAAATTTCTTATCGCCGTCTCATTTCATATGTTCTCCTTTCTTGCAAGACGTCTTCATACATTACAAAAACAAACACTCTTATTGATTCAGATTTCAGACTTCAGCGCCACCTCTTATTAATCAGAAGTGAAATAAGATTTCAAACTTCAGACCTCCTAAAAAAACAAACGCCACCTAAAAGTGTTTTAGTACTATATATGCAACTCGATATATTTTGATTTTAATATTTTTGTATTTATTGTTTTTATCGGTTTTATAATACGGTTTTGTATGATTTTAAGAACGAAAATTGACTTATTTAGCCATAGTAGAAAAAGAAATTGGTCTCTTAGTTATTTCTCTCCCGGTTTTACACAAATATCACTACTTCCGCAATATTCATTACGGACCTGGCTAAATGACAAAGGAAAATATGAATCTAGTCATTAAAAAAACGGACCAAATTCGTAATTACGGACGCCACATCCGCAATTACGGACCCAGATAAAAAAATAGAAAACTTGCAAAAAAAATTACATTTTCTACCCAGGTCCGCAATTATGGATCTGGATATTGCCGACCTAATGACATGAGTGCAAATCCATGAGAGGAATGATTAGAAAACCAATTTTTTGTGTACTTTGGCTATTTGAGTCAATTTCTCTTATAAGAAAATGATAATGTTTTTATGTTTAAATAAAATATAAATTAGAAGAAAACCCATAAAAATTTATAAAAAATATATCGATATTATCAAATTAACAATTTAAAAGTTCTCGCTTTTTTATAATTTAATTTAATTCAATTTTTTTATTATAATGTATTTAGGTTTAATTACGGCGTAATTTATTTTAGGTTTAATAATGTAATTTTTTTTCATAAATATAATATTTAGGTATTCTATTATAAATTAATAATTATCCTAATTATATTTTAGATTCTTTTATATTTAAAATAAGATGTTTGTTCTATTTTTGGTTATGTTTATCAGTTATTTATATGAATTTAAACATGCAGCTTTAAAAAGTTAATCCATTTCACTCCCCTTCTCCCGTTTATTCATTAGGGAGAGCGGCTTTGACCAATCGGCTCAGGCGCCAGACTCATTTTGTCTTACTAGCTAGATTTGGTTGTTGACCAACTATAGAGAGGCACTCATGCACCATTTTATTTGTAATCTTAAATTTTAAATAACATGCATGAATAAATTGATACATAAAAATGGTTTTTAAGACTTTATATCAAATATTTTATAATATAGTATAAATGATTCGGATCCTTTAAATAATGCAAGACACAAACATTTTAGCGTACTTTTTCAAAAGGGTATGGCTCTCTATAACAACATTCTCATTGTATCAGTCTCACGATTATCATGCAAAGATAAATTGCATGTTCGAGAGAAAGATGGATGATGTATGGAATCTAACCCTAACTTTTCACTCATTCTTACCCTCAAAGCTATAAGTTGCAACAACACATTTTAGTATACTTTAATTGACTTATATAGCATTCTTTTGTTTTATTTTTAGTTAATATTTTTTAATTTTACCAATTTGATATATCTATCTATATCTATATTATATTATAAAAGAGACATAAAAAAACTCTTAATTACAACATTTTAAACACAAAATACAATTAATTAAAGCTAATTACTTAATTTACAATTTCATAATACATTGGTACAACTTATCCAAGCACAGTATCTCACATCATCATCTATTTGTGGAATGGATACTAATTTATTAATATAAATATTTGTTTTTTATATTTAATAGACGATTTGATCAATATTATCTACTATTATCAATATTTATTTTTTATATTTATTGGACGATTTGATCAATATTACTATTATCAATATTTATTTTTTATTTTATGATTTGCTCTTAATATATCTATATATATATATATTAGTTATAATCTCATGATTAATATATCTATACTATATTATAAAAACATGCATTTGATCTAATAAATATATTTAAAAATAAATAAAACAGGTAGTTTATCTCATAGTGTTTATCATGTATTTAATATGTTTATTTGCAGTTAATTATACGAATAAAAACATGGGACTTTAATAAATATTTATTTTTTATATTTATTGGACGATTTGATTAATATTACTATTATCAATATTTATTTTTTATTTTATGACTTGTTCTTAATATATCTATATCTATATTAATTATAATCTCATAACAAATATATCTATATTAGTTATAATCTCATAACTAATATATCTATACTATATTATAAAAACATGCATTGATCTAATAAATATATTTAAAAAAAATAAAACTGATAGTTTATCTCATAGTGTTTATCCTGTATTTAATATGTTTATTTGCAGTTAGTTATACAAATAAAAGCATGAGACTTTAATAAGTTATAATTATGTTTCATTAACTTGTAATTTTGAATTTTAACTAATATATCTATACTATATTATAAAGCATTTAAGCGAAACTCTTAAAAACTAATTTTTATGCATTAGGTACCACTTATTAATGCATATTACTTAAAATCCAAAAGTACAAATTGATTAAGCATAAGTACAACTTATAAAAGCTCAATGTTTGAATTCGTGTAACTAACTGCAGATAAACACTTATTTTTATTTTCTAAAATATCTAAAATTTTTAACTATTGATTTAACTAACCGATAAATATAAGAAAATTCGAGATAAAACACCTTATTTTTATTTTTTATTGAAGTATGTTATATTTTTAATTTTAAATATAAAATATCTTAAATATAGTTATCATTTAAATTAAACATTTTTTGACCCGTAACAAAAAAATTTATTATTATTTTTTATAAAAAACCATAATTAAACAAAACTAAAATATATTTTTGTTTTAAATCTAGGTTTCTCAAAATCGTAAAATAAAATAAAAAAAAGATAACAAAAAGTATGAATAATGATCGAGGGTTCGAGTTTTAGATTTCAGAAACCCGTTGCATTGCGATGGTACATTTCTAGTTATTTATAAAGTATAATACAAAAAATGTCAGTTTTCACATAAATTGGTTGAAATTAATAGTAGGAATCATATAAAGAGGGATAAACCATTGGATCAAGAACCATTGACCAAAGAAAATTAGACGGAATAATAATTATTACGTATGTATACACGCGACATACGAATTGTTAGTCAATTAATCAATAAATTTAAACAAAAAATATTAATCAATAAATGACCAAAAATATCCTCATATTGGTACAAACATCTTTTATAAAATAAAATAAAAAACATTCCGAAGAAGAATTTCATAAAGATGTTGATTCCAATTAATGTCTTTTGATAATACAAGAATGTTATCGAAAATTTTAGAACAAAACATGAATGGTCAAATTTTATGGAGTCGTGTGTCCATTAACTAAGATTCTTTTAAATCTTTATCGTTCATGAGAATTCTTCTATTAAGTAGTATTTGGTACGCACACATGATCGGACAAGTCGAAACTAGGCAGGACTGGACAGAATATAATTAGACAGGACTGAACATGACATAGCTTGGCAAGAGGAAGGTAGGACTGGACAAATTATATGTCTGGTGTTTGGTACGACTACGACTATATAGGATAGGATTAGACAAATTGTCCCTAAAAGTTATTTGATGATTTTATATATCATATAATAGTTATGAATGATATAAAATAAGTGAATATTTAAATAATTTAGTTTACAAACATTTTTACACAATTTTCATATACATATATAATAGTACCAAATTTGAAAGAAAATTTTGATATAATTAATGGTACTTTGAAAAAACTCGGTTTGTATAAAGGAAAAACTAAGTTTTATTTGGTTTGAAAGATCCTTATAAATTGGCAGATGCACAATGGAGGTTGTTGCGGCGACAATTATAGTGGAGGTCTAGGTGGTGGCTCATGGATGACGGTGACTATGGAGGACGTAAAGATAGTAGATAATCATAGTGGTGGCGATCGATAATTGTAAGAGGGGGTAATTTGTGGCTCATGTGGTGGAGGTAGAGGTAGAGGTAGAGGTAGAGGTGGTGGTTATTATGGTAGAGGTGGAAGTGGGCGACGGTGGCAGTGGTGGTGACGATGGATGGTGGTAGTCAATGGTCGACGGTGGTTAAGGAGGTATTGGAGGTGATTCTTATATTGGAGGGGAAGGTGGAGGTGGTTTTGGGTAGTCGATGCTGGCTGTCAGTAGTGGCAGTGGTAATAGGTGGTTGTGACCAGTAAAACAAATACCATTTACAATTATATCAAATGCGAGTATATGAGTAATTTTTTTAGATCATGTCTCATCCTTGTCCCCTCTTGTTCCATCTATTTCGGTGGGACTAAAAAAGTCATTTTGTCCCATCCTATCCAACCTATCGCTAGTCATTATCCCTATTTCATGTTGCGTCAAATATAGAATAGTGAGTTGTTGTCCTGTCATATGTTGCACCAAACGTGAGACAATGAGTTTTGTCTCGTTCTGTCATGTTCAGTCTCATGTACGAAACACAACCTTAATTTCTTATTTTTGATTATCTACAAATCGAAGACAACAAAATCAAGTCAAACTCATGTGTGCACATATTTGAGATAGAAGATGTGTTAGGGGTTGTTTGGTAGTTATTGAATGATTTGGCGCAGAATAGTTAAATGGTCATAATAATTTAGGCATCGTTTGGCAAAAATAAGCTAGCTTATTTTCTGAGTACATGTTTGGATGGACATAAACTAGTTTATTGATAAACTACTTGGAGTAGCTTATGAGGAGTTTTTTGTGATTATTTCAATTATGCCCTCATCAATATTCATTATTATATATTAACTATTAATTATAAATAAATATTAATTATTAAAATTTATTATTATTAATTAATAAATATTAATTAATATTATCTGAAAATTATAACATAAATTATAATTATACATTGATATTAATTTTTAATTATTTAGAATTATTGATAATTATATCAATTTTTTTAATATTGATCAAGATATTTTAGTTATCAATTATTATTATTTTTGTACTTAGTATTTGCTTATTTTTTCCATATTATATGTAACGTTTATTTAAAATAATAAGTTAATATATATATATATTTTTAAGTTTGGTTTAAAATTCAAAATTTATAATATATATAATAATAAATTTAAAATTATTTTAATTAACATATTATATTATTTACGACCTTATTTGTATTAATTAATATATTATATTACTATAAATTTGTTTTAATTATATTATTAAATATTGTAAGTGATTATTTTTTTCAGATGTCATTTTTGGTAATTTTACATGCTTATAAGCTAGTTTTTGTCAAATATTACTTTTTCATCAGCTAGCAGCTAGCTTATGAGTCACCAGCTAGCTTATCAGCTACCAGCTAACTTATCAGTCATAAACTAGTTTATCAGCTAGTTTGCCAAACATAACCTTAAGTAGATAATGAAAAATGTATGTTTGGCAAATGTTATGAATGAAAATATGAAATTGTCCGAATGACAAGAAATTACAATTTTAACCCTCTGTATGATATATTATCTATACTATATTATAAAGTACGGATAAAAAACTCTTAAATACAATCTATTAGGCACAAGGTACAATCATTTTATGCAAAATTTTAAAAATCTCTTAATTTACAAGTATCAAAGCACAAGATACATATTACTACTGCAGACTTCTAACACCCACCAATTTGGTATGTGCATGGTATTCCTTTTATGTCGACATTTCCATGTATCACTATTAATTAATATATTATATTACTATAAATTTGTTTTAATTATATTATTAAATATGTAATTGGTTATTTTTTCTAGAAGTCATTAAAATATATAAGATAATCATTGAAATTCTAACAAAATACTTAATTTTTTTATATAAAAAACATTATATTATTAAACCTAAATTAAACAAATTTATAAAAAAAAACATTATCACTTTCTCAAAACCATCCAAAATCGTGCGGTAAATCGACAAAAAAATAATAATAAATAAAACATTAAAATCATGACGTATCTCGCTGCATTGCGCGAGTACGCTTCTAGTACAATATAAATAGATTATTATGTCGTTTAAGTGTTTTAAATAAGTAAATTAAGTTACAAATATAAATTGTTTTGATAAAATTGTTTTTTATTTATATTTTATTAATGTTAGTTTGTCTAATCTAAGATTAAATATTATATAACATTGAAAACCCATAACCCTTATTCTCATATTTGGCTATATTTTGGTAAACTAACTGATAAGCTAGTTTACTAGTTTTAATCTAACTGATTACTGATAAGTTAGTTGGTAGCTGATAAACAAGTCATGTTCGACAAAAAGTAGCTTATAAACATATAAAATGATTAAAATTGAGCATATTAAAAAATAGTCGATTACAATATTTCATAATATAATTGAAACAAATTTCTAACAATATAATTAAAACAAATTTCTAATAATATAATATGTCAATTAATATAAACAAGATAGTAAATAAAATTAAATAATATATGTTAATTAAAAGAATTTAAAATTGATTATTATATATATACTATAAATTTTGAAATTGTTAAAACAAATTTTAGAAAACATCTATATTAATTTACAATTTTAAATAGCCGTTACGTATAATAAGAATAAAAATAAAATTGATCAACCTCACATATCCTAATAAATTAATAATTTTTCAAAAAATATAATTAGTAATTTAATTAAATATTCTTTTAAAATCATTTAATACAATTTTATGTAACTTAAACATATTCAAAATTGTTATATTTTGGTTTTTGATAACTAAAATATATTGAATAGTAATTAAAAAAATAATAATATAAAAATAATTGATATGATTAACAATAATTCTAAATAACTAATATCAATATATAATAAAAATTAATTAATAATTTTCAATTAATAATAATTACTTTTAATTAATATTTATTAATATCAGTAATAATTAATTTTTATTAATATTTATTTATAATTAATAGTAATAAATAATAATTAATATTAATGTGTTTTATAATTGGAAAAGGTGACAAAAAAAATCTCAATAAGCTACTACAAGTAGCTTATCAATAAGCTAGATTATTGTCACGGAGTTGTCTTCACAAGCTTGCATGCAACCTTAGTTCTCGTACTAAGTCAGCCAAACTACAAGAATATCGAGTAAAGATGAGCAAACAAGAATGCTAAGATGATAAGGAGAATTTTATGCTTATATTACTCAAGTTGTGAAAATGTGGAGTGTGTTTTACAAATGAAAGACTACATCTATTTATACTACTATATGGATCTTTCTAAAATTCTCTCTAGACCATTCTACTAGATATTTACAAGAAACTTCTAGCTACTCAAGAACTAGATATATATGGATCTTTCCGGAATATGCTTGGCCCCTCTTAATCCATGCTTGTTCCTTCTTGATCTTTTTTCAAGGTTCCTCTATTCTCTTGATTTATCCGGAATGTTACGAATTTCCGGAGAACCTTCTAGCAGGGCGTGACATCCTCCCCCACCTAATCTCGCGACGCCCTCGTTGCGTCCTCATTGGGCCTCAGGCGGGTGTCTCCGTTCTCCCTTAGTCATGTAATCTTGGTTCTTTGGGTGCCTCATTGCATCCTTCCACGAACCTTTACTTTTTATTCGTCTTCGCTTAGGACTTTTTCCCTTGCGAATCTTTGCTCCAACATCCGGATTCTTGGATTGTTAAGTAACGTTGCTTCGTTCAAAGGCCTCATGCCTTTTCTCTTCCTTGCTCATCCTCGAGGTTAAGGCCTCTTGCCTCTTCCACAAGTTGTATGGTTGAAATCGACTTGGCCTTGTGATGTTTGATGGTATTCACCAAACATGTCCGAGCTCCATCTATAATGCATAGTGAATGAGATAAAGGTATGGGAAAGGCTTGTACCTCATCGAAGAAATCCATCCCAAGAACGAGTTGGAAGTCGTCCATCGAGATAACGGTTAGATCCATGGAACCACTCCAACTACCCATCTTGATCCTTGCTTCCTTCGCGACTCCTCGGATAGGTTGAGCCTTCGAGTTGAACGCCTTTATGGATCTACCTTCCTTCGTAATACGGACTCCAAGTCTCTTGGCTTCGATCTCAGCAACGAAATTGTGGGTGGCACCCGTGTCGACAAGGGCTTGAATATCCAATCCCTTTATCTTCACGATTAAGTATGGTCTCGACTTTGGTGGTTCCGCTTTCGTCTCAACCACATTCAAGAAACTCAAGGAACCCATTCTTATGTCTCCCAGGTTCGCGTCGTACTCCTTCATTTGTGCTTCCATGGCATGGAACCCGACCTTCTTTGGACACTCTCGTACTCGATGTGGTCCATCACATAGAAACACTTCACCGATGATTTCAGTGATCCTTCAATCTCTTTTCCCTTCCACTTCTATGGAGAGGGCTTCTTGACTTTGTGGGTTCTTTTCTCTCCCCTACCTCTTCCTTCGTACTTCTCTTTGTGCCTTGTTTCCTCGTGAAGCTTAGCAATCGACTCGGCTTTTGCTATTGCACCGACAAGATATTCGCTCGGGGTATCATCAAGTGAGAGTGAAGAATGATGATATTCCCAAAATAGCTTTTTGGACGCGTTACGGTCATTACGAGTTCTTAGTAATTCCGTTTGGCTTGACCAACGCACCAGCGGTGTTTATGGACTTGATGAATCGGGTGTGCCGACCGTTTCTTGATAAGTTGGTAATCGTGTTCATTAATGACATACTCATTTACTCCAAGAGCGAGTTAGAACACGAGCAACACCTAGGGGAAGTTCTAGAAGTGCTAAGAAAGGAGAAGTTGTATGCGAAGTTCTCCAAGTGTGACTTTTGGTTAGAAGAGGTCCAGTTTTTGGGTCATCTGGTGACTCGAGATGGGGTGAAGGTGGACCCCTCCAAGATCGAGGCCATGATGAATTGGGAGCCTCCCAAGAGTCCTTCAGAAATTCGAAGTTTTTTAGGCTTGGCAGGTTATTACCAAAGATTCATACAAGACTTCTCCAAGATCGCTTCCTCCTTGACAACCTTGACAAGGAAGAACGTAAAGTTCGTGTGGACGAAAGCGCAAGAGAGAGCGTTCCGAACACTACAGAAGAACCTTTGTGAAACACCAATATTATCCTTACCTGAGGGATCCGAAGACTTCGTGGTCTATAGCGACGGGCAAGGTAATCGCCTACGCATCAAGACAACTCAAAATTCATGAAAAGAACTACCCCACCCATGATTTGGAACTTGCGGCGGTAGTGTTCGCCTTGAAGTTGTGGCGACATTACCTTTATGGCATGAAGTGTACTCTTTATACGGACCATAAGAGTTTGAAATATGTCTTTGATCAGAAGGAGTTGAACATGAGGCAAAGGTGATGGATCGAGTTGCTCAAGGATTACAACTGTGAATTGCTCTATCACCCCAGTAAAGCGAACGTGGTGGCCGATGCCTTGAGTCGTAAGGATTATAGCAAAAATATCCACACCACCCTCTTGAGAATAGAGCTAGTGTCAAGCCTCATCGAAAAGATCAAGGCATCACAAGCCGAAGCCTTGTTGGAAGAGAATCTTAAGGAAGAGGTGATGATGAAACAACATCTACTCCTATCAGAGGATAGCTGTGCGGTCAAGTTGTTCAAAGGGCGCGTTTGGGTGCCTAAGATAGGGGGTAACCGAGCCTTACTCCTAGAAGAGGCTCACAAGTCCAAGTACTTCATATACCCGAGAAGTACAAAGATGTATAAAGACTTGAAGTTGAACTATTGGTGGCCGGTTATGAAGTTGGATGTAGCAAGTTATGTGGAGTGTTGCGTGACATGCTTACAAGTAAAGGCCGAATACCAATAACCTTATGGTAGCCTTCAATCTCTAGATATTCCCAAGTAGAAGTGGGAGCACATCATAATGGACTTCTTGACCAAGTTGTCGAAGACGTTGAGAGGCCACGATACCATTTGGGTGATTGTTGATCGTTTAACCAAGAGTGCTCATTTTCCGACCATGCGTGAAACGTTAACAATGGACAAATTGACGAAGTTATACATTGATGAGGTAATTTCTAGGCACGGGGTGCCCCTATCAATAGTCTCGGATCGTGATAGACGTTTCACTTTGAACTTTTGGGACGACCTACATAAGGAATTGGGTACGAGAGTGAAGTTGAGTACAACTTATCATCCCAGACCGATGGTCAAAGCAAGAGAACAATTAAAACTTGGAGGATATGTTGAGGTCGTGCGTGATCGATTTTGGCGGTAGTTGGGACTCTCATGTTGGTGGAGTTTGCCTACAATAATAGCTACCACTTCAGCATCGGGATGACGCCGTTTGAAGCTCTATATGGGAGGAAGTGTAGAACTCCCGTGTGTTGGCTAGAAACAGGAGAGAAACAGTTTGCCGATCCTGAAATAGTGCATAGACGACCGATAAAGTTAAAGGTATCCGAGAGCGTTTGAAGGCGGCTTATGATCGACAAAAGAGCTATACCGATAAGACAAGGGGACCAATGGAATTCCAAGTGAGGGACCGTGTGATGTTGAAGGTTTCCCCTTGGAAGGGTATTATCCGGTTCAGAAAGCGTGGGAAGTTGAGTCCCCGTTTCGTTGGGCCGTTCACCGTGATCAAGCGTGTAGGACTGCAAGTTTACCAACTAGAACTGCCACAAAAAATGCATGGAATTCATAATATATTCCATATTTGTTACCTTCGAAAGTGTTAGCGGAGGAAGAAAGTGTCATTTCCTTATCAAAGATAAGAGTGGACGAGGGTAACCGGTGTGTTGAAGAGCCCGAAGCAATTCTAGAGCGAAAGTCAAAGAAACTCCGTCACAAGGAAGTCACGATGGTCAAGGTGCAATGGAAGCATCGTCGTGGCGCGCAAATGTGACGTGGGAAGCCGAAGAATACATGAAGAGGAGATACCCTAATATGTTCATGTAGCGAAGAGGACGAAATCAATTCCAAGGTGGGGAGGATTGTAACACCTTGAATTTTGCTATGTTTTATTCTCCCTTAAAATGTTTTGGTGACCTTAATCATTCAGGCCCTTTCAGGATCAAGTTTAATTTTTCGTCGCTAGTTGAACCGGGAGTGCTTAAGTTGGAAAAGTCAAAATTTGGCATCGAATGGGTCTGGGGCGAGAGTGCCCGGCGACAGTGACAGATGTCACAATCGCCCAGGCACAATTGTGTGGCCCTCACCACTCTCGGTACACTCTGCACGAGAGTGCCCGTGAGAGTGACAATGGAACTCTCTCCATGTCACAATTGCGGGGAGGGGTCGAGCGGCGGTACGATTTAGGTGAGAGTGCCAAGGGCACAATCGCCTGGCACTATCGCGACGGGCATCAGGGTCATAAATGTTTAGATTTTCAGCTTTTCTCATTTATCACTTTCACCTACTAAATCCTCATTCATTACCTCTCGTTTTCTCTCATTAAGTTCCAAACCACAACTTCATCTAAAAGCTTTGGTTCGCACCTCAGAAAATCTTTGTAGGTGCATCCTTTGACCTTCCCCTTATTTCCGTTCTCGGTTTGCTCCTCAGTTAACACAACGGCCGGTCCACCACCCGATCCCATCACGATATTCTCGGCCATCGTCTCGGGTTGGCGGTTACTGGCATCTCAATCTTCCAGAAGCTTCATAAAGAATTCTTGCTGTTGAGCCATGGCCGAGTTCATGTACAACATCATGCTGTCTCTGATTCTTGTCTCCATCGTCACCTCCTCCATGATAGCATTGTTAGCCGCAATATTCGTGTGTGGAATCTGTTCGGGTCCTCCTCCCAATAGATTGGGCATGGGAGGTACCACAGAGGTATCGAGAGGTATCAACCACATGAGGTTGGTCACAGTAGATACTACCTCCACGCGCCTCTCTGGCGTGCTTGGTAACCTGCTCCAAGTGTTTACCATCACTATCTGCCAATCATGAACGAGAAAGAGATTAAGAAAAGACTAAGTGAGTTGAACTCAATGTACGTACTAATACACATTTCAATTATCATAATAATGGCATTTGCAAGCATACTTACGTAACAACATATTCATAATAGCAGTAGCTAAGTGAAATTATGAACAAATCATACACAAGGATTCTTGTTACCACAATTACAACTCGTAATTTGCATAATTCTGTAAGTCCTAACGCTCTCCCCACCTAGGATCTCTACCCCAAGTGGACAGTGAAGCAGTAAAGTCTAAAGCTTAAGTCTAGATATGCTAAAACAACACCTAGTTCACTTAAACTAAAGCTCTGATACCAACTTGTAACACCATAAAAATAGGGATAACAAAAACTTTCTCAAAGATGAGAATTGGTATATAAATTGCCTTAGCAAGAGCCTCCCAAAAATGGGGAAAATATATAAACCTGTTTAATCACAGTTGTAATTGAATGGACAATAAACAACAACCAACTAATCTAATTTCTACAACTAGAAAAGAGATTACAAAAAGGGTGTCATCTATAAACCCAACGCCTTCTCCAACATATATGTCCAAGTGCAATTTCCCCAAGCTCTCACCCTAAGCAACTACGCCTGCTTAGACACAGCGCCACTAGAACCTGAGATACACATCGACACCAAACAAGTGTTAGGCCAAAAATCCTAGTGAGTTGAACAAGAAATAGCATGTTAAAGCATTTACAATTCTTATCAGCAGTTAACCAAATTTCATTAAATGTGGAGTCAACGGGGGATACCCATAGCACCAATCAAGTTCCACCCAAAGAGCCGATATACCTTGATGCCAACTACTACGAGTGACATCCAAAATGCCCGACACATCCGAGAACTACAACCATGGCATTACCCCGAATGGCGGAGGTCTAGGCACATACCCACACGGTGGCACCCAAGACTACATCCTCCTAGTGTCTACTGACTTGGTTCGTCCAACATAATTTATTAATAGGCCTCAAGGCACAATATGACCAAGAATATTTTCCATACCAACCATGGGTACAATAATACAAGTCATTTAATATGAGGTCCATAACAAAACCAACATGACCATAAGCTAATCACGTAATTTTGACCCAACAAATGGAGTCCCAAAGAGGGTATCATCTCCATAACAAGATACACATATACATATCCCAATATCTCAAAGCATGATACAAATAAACATGGGTTCATAAAGAAAATCCCAAATACTTGAACATATAATATGAATATTTCAAGAAGGATGCAAGATGATAGTAAGTAGTAGATTATGATGTGTATATAGTTTTAACAAAGGATTAGTAAACTCACAATCTAGGTTTTTGACCAAAACCTAGAAAAGGTGAAAACCCTAGTTGAAGAAGATGAGACTTGAACCTTGAGAAACTACTCCAATCAATGCTCTCCAAGGTAGGTTGAAACTCAATAAATGAAGTGTAACCACCCAAACACTTTGAAATCAATGCTCTAAGGTAGCAAGAGGAAGAAAGTAGTTCAAAACCCTAAAAATCGCCTCTCAAATCGTGTGTGTGTGTGTTTTGTGATTTGAATCCCAGAGAAAAAGGGGTTTTGGGGACCTGCAGGTCGCCCCACGACTTATGCCGCGGCTTACACCCGCGACGTAAGTCGCCCGCTTCCTCAGAGAAGTGCACTCCAGTGGGTTACGCGGCTTGTGCCGCGACTTCAACCTGCGGCGTAATTCGCGTAACTCACTGCTTCCAAAGGATGGTTCTAAAACTTCCAAACCAAACCAAATAACCATTTTAAACAAAATAGCAATTAAGCATAAGAGTTTCTACTTCGCTAAACACAAAATTTAGGAGATTAACAAAGCCTTAAACTTACCTGAAATTCTGGACGTTACAGGATGATTCCCGTTGTAACTAGTTGGTGTATTGGGTCATTGAGGGCAACTTGGTATGGTTATGTGTAGCCGGTTACTAGCCATTGGCCGTAAATACACACCAAGTGAATGAGTATGATTAGGATCATCGGGGGCCCATTTCCACATCTAAAGTGTGAGTCGATGAGCTCGTGGCCATTGATCTTAGTATGAGCTCACTAACTTGAACGGTAGTCTACTTATGTGTTCTGCTACCTTTCTTGGAATTCGATTCTCCCCCGTCATCACAAGATGTTTCCTTTCAATCTTATGTTCTCCACATAATTGGAAAGATGAATCCTCTACCTTATTTTATGAAAAATGTGTATGCTACTTTACAATTGTTTATTTATGAAATGTTTGTCCTCACTACGCGTAAAGCCTAACACTTGTTTTTTTAAATGACATGTATAACAGGTTCCTTTAGTGACGGGGATCACAAGGTTTGAGAGATGAGGGTTGAGCCAATGGTGGCGATTTTTAGAAGTAGATTTTTGGAAGTATGGCGTACAGTTTGGGATAGACTCCTTTTGGGAAATGTCAGTGACAATTGTTTTAATCTAGATAGCAGTAGTCTAGATTAGTGAGTTGTCATTGTTAATTTCCGTTCTTTGAGATGTAAACGCTATTACTTTATTCCCCATGTAGGGTGATTCCATTTATATAGTAGTCCTTTATTTATTATTTCCAGGTTTAAATTTACTCCTATTTTTAGGGGTGTTACATCACCCATGGAGAGATCCCATCCAAAAAGTAAAAAAAAGGCGTCGTCATCCTAAAGATCTAGGATCTCAAATGTGAGGCTAGTGAACTCTTTCACGTAGTCACAGATCCATCCCGATTGCTTTAGTCTTCGGAGTCGACTCTTTGCTGCATGGATGGCATTCTCCAGGTATAATTGCCTCTTGAATTCGAAAATAAACTCATACATGTAGCTCTCTCGATGTCTCCATGTCGCCTACGCCACCATAAAGCTGCGGTGTCCTTCAAGTACATCGTGGTGGTGTGAATCTTTGTGGCATCATCCTCGATCCCCATAGCTTCGAGATATCTCATGACTTCCTAAAGAAAATCATTGATCACTCTAGCTTCTCTCTTGCCATCAAAGGTTGTAGGCTTTGGGACCTCAACCCTTGGTGTAGGTGCACTAATGCTTATCCCGTTCGCCACAACTCGCTTGCAAATGCCCATGTCGGTTCGAACTTCTTCAAGTTGGTCACGAGTAATGGCTTGCTCTCTTTCCACCCTCTCGATTTGTGTACGCAAGGTAGCTAGCTCATTCCAAATGATGCCTCGAAGATCCTCAACTTCTCAGTGGAACTCCCACTTCAAGATATCAAGAGTGGCCTTGACATCTTCTCGAACTTTCGAGTTTTCCGCTTCCAAGACTCCAAGTTGTTGTTGGACATCTTCAAGGTGATGATCAAAATCATCAATCCTTACCTTCAAATCTCTGATGGACTTCTCCACATCAATAACTCTAGCATTCATGCTGGTCATCAACTCATTTGATTACACCAGGCTCCTGCTACGAGTCTTGACACCCTAATGACGAGACTCTTCCCCATCCTCGGGTTGCTTCCTCAACCGTAACATTCAACTCCACGTTGTTTGCCATCGTTTCGAACCTTCGCTCTGATACAACTTGTCACAGAGTTGTCTTCACAAACTCGCATGTGGCCTTAGTTCTCATACTAAGTCAGCCAAACTACAAGAATATCGAGTAAAGATGAGCAAACAAGAATGCTAAGATGGTTGGGAAAACTCTATGCTTTTATTACTCAAGTTGTGAACATGTGAAGTGTGTTTTACAAATGAAAGACTACATCTATTTATACTACTCTATGGATCTTTCTAGAATTCTCTCTAGAACATTCTACTAGATATTTACAAGAAACTTCTAGCTACTAAAGGACTAGATATATATGGATCTTTCCGGGATATGCTTGACCCCTCTTAATCAATGCTTGTTCCTTCTTGATCCTTTTTCAAGGTTTCTCCATTCTCTTGATTTATCCGGAATTTTACGGATTTCCGGAGAACCTTGTAGTGGGACGTGACATTATGTTCGTTCAAACGTATACTCTAAAAATAAGGTAGCTTGTAAGCTATCTTATTTTTGTCAAACAATGACTTTGTCTCCTCCAAGCCTCCACCTCATTTTCTCTTTCTACCTCATTCTTCCAAATAGCCAAGCCAAGCATTGTAGCCGCAACAAGAAATGATTTTAATGCGATTAAATAGCAACACATTGTAGTGATAAGAAGGAAAAGAACAACACTAGAAGTAGCAGCGAACAAGAGAACTTGTAAAAGTTTAGTCTCTGAATGGTATAATATGCTCTGGAAGATGAGCGATACAAAAATAGATTGAGCAATTCATATGCTGTAAAAAGTTTGCCAGACAAGATAAACCCTCTAAGCGAATAAGAGTTAGCTTTAAATAACATCATTCAGATGCAAACAAACAACCCCTTAGTGTGAGCAACAAAACATAACAATTTTCTAAAAAGTTGATATTTAGATTTTACACCTCTTAAGTTATAATAATGACAAAAGAAGTTCTGTTGATCCAAAATGATGTATTTGAGAACCCAAAAAAACTTGAAGTCTTGAATAAGCTAAGGAAAATTTGTCAATATATATATGTTTCTACATATTTTGATAAACAAATTTTTTTAAAAGACGAATTTAGAGATTTGCAGTTAAAAATGCTTAATTTGAACTTAGTTTGAGAAACAAAATTTAAAAATAAACTATAAATTTTGAAAAACATTTTCTAAAAGTAATTTTCCAAAATATGATTTAAATAAATGTCACATGGTCTTATCAGTTATTTTGTAAGAAGACTTATACAACAAATTTTCTTTAATATACTTAGTTAATTACTTTATAAATAGTTCTTATAGGCACACTACTAGAGAAATTGTTATACAACCCGGTTGAAAAATGATATACTACCCGGTTATACAACCGGGTCCTATAAGGGGGAGGTAGTAATGTCACTATTATACTACGCGGTTGAACAACCGGGTTGTATTTGCCTAATAGAGCCCGATTTTTATTATTCCACCTGGTAGTATCTAGGTAGGAATTGACATGAATGTTGCTAAATATAACTTGGTTCTTTTTAAGTAACCGGGTAATATCTTTGCCGATATGAAAAAAGGAAGCCGGTTATTTTAAGAAACCGGGTAGTATCTTTGCCGATATGACTAAAGGAACCCGGTCTTTTTAAAGAAACCAGGTAGTATCTTTGCCAATTATGATTAATGGAACCCGATTTTTTAGTATTAGTATTATTATCAAAGAAGTAGAAGCATCTGATCGGATCGATACTAGAAAATCACAGATTACGAGTAATATGAAAATAAAATTAAAAAAAGATCCATAATTAGACTTGGTATACCACAATAATCAATGAAAATGTAGATAAACAAAACATATATGTAGATTTGTTAAGCAATTTCACATCTAAAAAAGAACAAACTTATTCCAACGTCAAAACAGACTCTCTATCTACTTATACACTTTCATTATAATCCAACTACCATATCCATATAACATGCCTCCACGTGAGTATGCAAGAATTCTCTTTCAATCTCACCGTAGTCTGCATATGAATGCATCATTGTTGTTAAATTGTATAATTTGACTGAAAAACAAAACATATAACTATAAAATAGCCTACTTTATGTAGTTTATCATAATCATGAATGAAAACTAAATCAACTAACCAAGTTTTAAAGTTAACATCTACAAAATATGTATTCTACTATATATATAAACTACTCATGAATGAACAACATACCAATATCAGTACACCAGATGTTTCAGATAAACACTCGAAAAGCGAGTAGCCTATGTCTTAGCTATATCATCCAACATCCTTTTTGTAAGGGGTGTTTGGTCGTTCCATGGTACCTAGATGCAAGATAAAATACATATTGTTATAACCACAAGGTTAAGTGCAATATGTTGGAATATGCTCGTGTCATAATAGATAATTATATGGCTAGACACACGTGGGGCCTATAGGGTCACACACATATACACTGAGATACCATTTAATATAATGTAATTATTGTATTTACATTATATAGCCTAAGTAACGTGGGAAAATTAAAAGGGCATTAACATTAAATTAGACTTATTGGGTTTGTATTAAATTTAAGTTAATAGCAAACCCATTAACTTAATTTAATACTGGGCCCATAAAAAATTTAGAAGAGAAAATTGTTAAAAGTCCAAGAGAGCTCTAGGGTTTATTTATATAAGGATATCAAATAAACCCATTAGGTTTTAACCTAATCTCTCCTCCTCTCTCTCTCAAATCGCCCCCCCCCCTCTTTGCTCTCTCTAAGATTTTCTCTTTTGATCTTTTACCTCGGTTCTTGGTTAATCGAGGTTCTAAGATCGTTACAAAGGAGGACTAGCATCCGGTGGTGATCAAGGAAGTGTAGTGTGGACTACTTTAGAGGTATTCACCATTGAATACTTGGACTCAAAGGAACACACAAGCGGATCCATTTTGTCTACAAATCACGCTACAAAGGTATACCGTTATTTGTTTTTTTCGTTTAATCATATTGGCAATACGTTGATTCCTTTTGGTGATTTCTTTCCGCTACGTGTATATATAAATGTTATATTTGTGTTTTGCTATAAATCACCAACAGTGGTATCAGAGCCATCGTATGTGCCATATGATTAGCGCGTATATGTAAAAGTGGCTAAAAACATTTTCTTTTGTGGATCGAATTTTTTTTGCCACAAATTGCATATACTAATCGTAGATTAATTATTGTAGTTTTTCTTCGATTCTTTGGCTTGCTCTCTTTTGTCTTTTTGTAAGTGTTTTTAGATCCATGGTAAAAAAAAAACATGCATTTTTTCCCATGGACCAAGCCAACACTTTTATGTTTGTGTTGATGTGCAAAACCGATGAAAACCGTGACCGTTTGTGTACCTTGTTTCTTTGTTTATCGGGGTTTTGGATTGTAATAATTTAGATTATTATTTCATTTATTTTCACTTAGTTTAGTGTTAGAATAAATGTATTTAGTCAAAAAATTGTAACCGTTGCTTGGAATGGAATGGCGACAAAGTTAAAGACGAAAAGGAAATTTCGTAGCTGTTGGACAGCCCGCACGAAAAATGGATTTCCAGAAGTTTCACAACTCGGAATGTGATGATTCTTGTTGCTGGAGTTGCGTATCGCATAGGAGAACAACTTTGCAGAAGGATGTTTCGGTTGGGGAAGATTCCTTGCATGTCGTTTCGGGCCCCGAAGCTGTTGCTTTTTTTCGGACAGTTTTAGTGTTCGGTTTTTCATATGGGTTCTACTTGCTCTTGATGGTCTTGGAGAAAGTGGTAGCCCATTAAGGGTTTATGTTGGCCCGTCCTTAGTTGACCTCTTGGTCCGTTGTGATGGCTCACGAGATCAAGCATAGGTTTTTTCATCGGTTGAGGTTTTACGCATATTGGTTGTGTGTTTTATTTCATATTGCGTTGTTATGTATATCTCGGATGTTATAACTTGCAAATGGGTTTTTCAAACCTAAAATTAAACACATACCACTTTTGAAACTAAATCGTTGGTTTTGGTTAATACATAAGTTTGAATTGGATTTAAAGCTTAAAACTATTGTTTTATATAAATAACGTTTAAAAGGGTTTTATCGGTTATTTAATTTATGTAATGTCAAATGGACATCTCGACACACATAAATAAAACAAATTAATCGTTAAGAATTGTTTTTAACTTATGCTTCGAATGAAGAATGCATGCTTCTTTCGTACATCTTTTTTTGCGTATCAAAATATCATACCCGTCACAATTTTAAGTCATGCCGTCCAATCGGATTGAAATTACTCGCCATTACCTTTTGCCTATGCGTGAGACCTAGGTTGAATTGTAATCTCGAGGTGATTATTATCTATGCGTGAGACCTAGATCCATTTTCACATGATTTCAAATTGGATGACTTAATCGAGTTAAGCAGGTGAGACCTTAACACGACGCAAAGATGGGACTAAACATGCCAGCTTGACACTAGTTGCTCGGCCACTAGATGCCATGGGTCTCATAAGGATCTAAGAATTGCACTAGTAATGCAATTGGTTAACGTCACCTACCTATTGAATCTATCATTGCTAGCAGATCAACTGATGTAATGATAGAACCTCAATGAGGATCTTAGCCTTTTTCGTGAAAATTAAAATTATAATTGGGTAATTAATTTAAAGAAAAAGGATTAATTATTGAAAATACTAAATCTTGAACTTTGTATGTTTGTAGATGACAACAACCAACAACAATCAAACCCTAAGCAACTCAACAATCAGGTCAATTCTTGAAAAAGAGAAACTGACAGGTATCGACTTCATCGACTGGTATCGAAATCTGAGGATTGTCCTCACGGCTGAAAATAAGTTGATGCATCTGGAAGAGGCCTTACCTAAGGCACCTCCTGCCACTGCTTCTGCTGCAGTTCGTGCAGCCTACACACGTAGGTTTAACGAGCAACAAGAAGTAGCTGCTCTTATACTGGTGAGCATGACACCCGAGATCCAAAAGAACCTGGAGGAACTCACAGCTTTTGAGATGCTACGAGAGTTGAAAACCATGTTTCAACAACAAGCAGAACATGAACTGTTTGAAATAGTCAAAGCATTCCACGCTTGTAAACAGGAGGATGGCCAGTCAGTTAGCGCTTACGTCTTGAAAATGAAAGGCTATCTTGACCAGATAGAGCGTCTTGGTTACCCCATGCCACAAGTTCTTAGAGTGAGCTTGATTCTTACCTCACTCTCCAAGGACTACAATCAGTTTGTTATGAACTATAACATGCATAGCATGGGGAAGACTATCTCTGAACTGCATGCTATGCTGAAACTTGCAGAGCAAGGGATGCCCAAGAAAGCTCCTGCTGTTTTAGCAATCAGGGCAGGTAAAATCCAGAAACCCAAACCGCAAGCACTGGGCAAGGGTCGTGGCAAGGGTAAGCATGTTTACAAACCCAAACCTAAGATCCCTCCACCTGCTAAAAAGGAGCACCCTGCAAAGGACGCCACATGTCATCACTGTGGAGTGATAGGCCACTGGAGGAGGAACTGTCCTGCCTACCTGGCAGAGTTGAAGAAGAACAAAGCTACCCCGGCTAGCACATCATGTATCTTCACTATAGAACTCTATGATTTTCCTAATAAATCCTGGGTTTATGACACCGGTTGTGGAACTCACATTTGTAATAATGTGTAGGGACTAAGGAGAAGTAGAAAGCTAAACAAAGGAGCTTTGGACCTGTACGTAGGCAATGGAATGCGTGCAACTGTTGAAGCTATAGGGAGCTATGATCTTATCCTCCCTAATGGATTGATCATTGTTTTAGACAATTGTCATTATGCACCCACTATTACTAGGGGTATTGTTTCGCTTTTTCGTTTGAAGGATAACCGTTTTATTAATACTTTTACGGATTATGGTATTTCGGTTTCTAAAGATAATATATTTTATTTTAATGCTATTCCTCGTGATGGTATTTGTGAAATTGACATGCATGGTCTTGTTTCAAACGATAGTTCTATATATACATGTAGCACTAAAAAATCCAAACGTAATTTGGATTCAACTTACCTATGGCACTGCCGTCTTTGCAACATAAGCAAGAAGCGCATTATAAAGCTACAACACGATGGACTTCTAAAGTCAACCGACGATGAGTCGTTTGAAAAATGCCTCTCTTGCATATCTGGAAAGATGACAAGAAAACCTTTCTCCCATATAGGTGAAAGAGCCAAAGATCTACTTGGACTCATACATACTGATGTATGTGGCCCATTTAGAACTGTGTCTAGGGAAGGTGCTAGCTACTTCATCACTTTCACTGATGATTTCAGTCGCTATGGTCATGTTTACTTGATTAAACATAAACATGAAGCCTTTGAAACATTCAAAGCCTTTCAAAATGAAGTAGAAAATCAACTCGACAAGACTATTAAGGCTCTCCGATCTGATCGAGGAGGAGAGTACATGAGTCAAGAGTTTTTAGATCATCTGACTAAATGTGGGATTGTCTCACAATTCACTCCTCCATACACTCCACAACATAATGGTGTGTCTGAAAGGAGAAATCGAACTTTGCTAGACATGATTCGATCCATGATGAGTCTAACTACTTTGCCACTATCCTTTTGGGGTTGTGCTCTAGAGTTTGCTGCTCGCATACTCAATATGGTTCCGACCAAGAAGGTTGATAAGACTCCATATGAAATATGGCACGGGAAAGTCCCTAATCTGTCTTACTTGAAGGTCTGGGGTTGTGAGGCTCTCGTGAAACGGACACACCGAACAAACTTGAGCCTAGATCTATTAAATGTATCTTCGTAGGGTACCCAAAGACAACAATGGGTTACTATTTCTACTACCCACCCAAAAAAAAATATTTGTTGCTCGGTATGCCGAGTTTCTTGAGAACAGTCTCATTTTACAAGAAGCAAGTGGGAGCACTGTAGACCTTGACGAGTTTCAAAGCGAAGATGCACAACCTTCTGGTAACACTAGCGAACATCACGCTGAGGCTAAACATACAGATGATGAACCACCAAATGATGTAATTCCCATTCGTAGATCTGCAAGGACACCTCGAGCACCTAAACGATATAGTTTTTGTGTCGATACTGAGGAGCAGAATTTGGGGGATCATGGTGACCCTCTAACTATCAAGCGGAATTGTTGGATCCATAATCTGATAAATGGCTTGAAGCTATGAATACTGAAATGCAATCCATGAAAGATAATCAAGTCTGGAACTTGGTTGATCTTCCTCAGAACAGCAAGACTGTCGGGAGCAAGTGGATCTTCAAGAAGAAGACCGACATGGATGGCAATGTACACACCTATAAAGCTCGTCTGGTAGCAAAAGGTTACACTCAAACCTACGGGGTTGACTATGAAGAAACCTTCTCGCCTGTTGCTGACGTTAAAGATATTAGGATTCTTATAGCCATAGCAACGTATTATGACTATGAGATTTGGCAAATGGATGTCAAAACCGCTTTCTTGAACGGTCACCTTAATGAAGATGTCTATATGGTGCAAACTGAGGGTTTTGTGAGTCTGAAACATCCCAATAAAGTGTGCAAGCTTCAAAGATCCATTTATGGACCGAAGCAAGCGTCCAGAAGCTGGAATAAAAGGTTCGATGAGGAAATCAAAATGTATGGTTTCACCCAAAACCTTGATGAGCCATGTGTATATATGAGAGCTAGTGGGAGCATTGTCGTTTTTCTAATCTTATATGTTGATGACATATTACTCATGGGGAACAATATTCCAATGCTACAAGATGTAAAATCCTGGCTTGGAAAATGCTTTGCCATGAAAGATTTAGGTGAAGCGGCGTACATCTTAGGAATCAAGATCTATAGGGATAGATTGAAGCGGTTAATTGGTTTAAGTCAAAGTGCATACATTGACAAAATTCTAAAACGGTTCAGAATGGATGCTTCCAAACGTGGAAAACTTCTAATGCAACACAATGTAAACTTGAGTAAGACTCAGGGACCCTCCACACCTGATGAGGTGAAGCGGATGAAGGGAATCCCCTATGCTTCGGTTGTGGGATCCATCATGTATGCAGTGAGGTGCACTAGACCTGATGTAGCGTTCTCTCAGAACCTTACGAGTAGATACCAACAAAATCTAGGAGAGAGTCACTAGACTGTTGTTAAGAATATATTGAAGTATCTTCGAAATACTAGAGATATGTTCCTTGTTTATGGTGGTGATATAGAAAGAAAGCTCAATGTTACTTGCTACATTGATGCTGGTTTCGAAACAGATCGAGATGACACGCGATCTCAGACTGGATTCATTTTCGTCATGAACGGAGGCGTTGTTGAGTGGAAGAGTGCTAAGCAAAGCACTATTGCGATGTCTTCTAAAGAAGCTGAATACATAGCTGCAATGGAGGCTGTTTGGATACGAAAATTCATTTCTGGGCTTGGGGTTGTCCCCAGTAATGAAAGACCCATGGATATGTACTGCGATAATTCTTGTGCCATTATCATAGCCAACGAACCTGGAGTTCAAAAGGGCGCCAGACACTTTCGCAGGAAGACTCACTACATTCGAGAGGTTATCGAGATGGGTGAAATTCGTCTTCTCAAAATTCACACAGATGACAACTTAGTTGATCCCTTTACGAAACCAATGTCTTGTACCAAACATATCGAACATGCTAGGAACATTGGACTTCGACCAGCTAGTAGTCTCATGTAGATCTGTTTTAGTATTTGAATAATTGGAACATTGAACAGTTTTTATTACAATGAATTGATGTACTAGGTATGGTCGTTTTCATTTATATCAACTGTGTTCTATATTTGCATGTTTAATCCATGAATAAATTATTTGTTCTAAATTGTCCATTGTCAGTTGATGATACGGAAGTATCATCGAGTTAAGGCAAATGTGAGCGTATTGGTGATGATGCTACCAAACTCACATGTTGTTCATTGGTGATGAACATTGGACTGACCCAACCTACGAGAGTTCATTGCATAGATCGGTGTCACCAGTGAATCTCATAGATGGTTATGTCACTCGTCCTTAGACTTGAGATGCAAGCAGGTTTTGTGTGGGTGGAATGTTAGTCTTTGAAATGGTTAAACACTGTCCTGAATAAGGATGTTATAAAAATCATCTTCAGGACTGATATGAAGGACATGACAGACACGTGCAGTCAAAATGGGATTTGTTCCTCTATAGATAATAGAGTTAGATACTACTGGGCCCCTCGATGAATTGAATAGATGTTTGTACGGCCGTACCCAAATTTAATTAAGATGATGCTTGATTAATTTGGTAATCTAATTCAACAAACAGATCGAGAAAAAAAATCGTTGAACAACTAGAATGACATATGATCCATATCTAGTATTCAACAAGGTATCTGTAACAAAGGGATGACTGATTTAATAAACCATTTTAATTTGAGACGTTTAAGAAACTAACCTCATGTGTCTCTAGGGGCATTGGCGTGTTGCTAGATGCTAACATTTGCCTGTATGATTACTTGTTATTATGACGTGTGCAAGTGGGAGCTGTTGGAATATGCTCGTGTCATAATAGATAATTATATGGCTAGACACACGTGGGGCCTATAGGGTCACACACATATACACTGAGATACCATTTAATATAATGTAATTATTATATTTACATTATATAGCCTAAGTAACGTGGGAAAATTAAAAGGGTATTAACATTAGATTAGACTTATTGGGTTTGTATTAAATTTAAGTTAATAGCAAGCCCATTAACTTAATTTAATACTGGGCCCATAAAAGATTTAGAAGAGAAAATTGTTAAAAGCCCAAGAGAGCTCTAGGGTTTATTTATATAAGGATATCAAATAAACCCATTAGGTTTTAACCTAATCTCTCCTCCTCTCTCTCTCAAATCGCCCCCCCCTCTTTGCTCTCTCTAAGATTTTCTCTTTTGATCTTCTACCTAGGTTCTTGGTTAATCGAGGTTCTAAGATCGTTACAAAGGAGGACTAGCATCCGGTGGTGATCAAGGAAGTGTAGTGTGGACTACTTTAGAGGTATTAACCATTGAATACTTGGTCTCAAAGGAACACACAAGCGGATCCATGTCGTCTACAAATCATGCTACAAAGGTATACCGTTATTTGTTTTTTTCGTTTAATCATATTGGCAATACGTTGATTCCTTGTAACACCCCGAATTTTGTTTGGTCATGCGAAGAAGGAATAAGGGGCTGTCTATGCTGGCCTACAAGGCGCACGGGTCGTACGCCCTCCTTCAGCAAAAACGCACGGGTTGTGCGTCGTGTCAGGGGCTCCATCAGCGTGGGTTTTAACGAAATATTTCCCCAAATCTCATTCATTCTCATTTCTTTCTTCCTTTCCAAGTTCTCCTTTCTCTCCCTCCTCATTTACTCATCCAGGGTTTCTCCAAACACCAATCTTCCCATTTATTTCTAGAGTCAAGGATTCGATCCAAGGTTTCGGTTTGGAAGCTTCAACACCACCTCCATTGTCATCTTCTCCAAAGGTCAAGATCTAGGTTTTTGGGTTTTCTTCTTAAACCTACTTGGTGAGTTCCTACTATCATTTTACAAACTTTATACATATCAAAAGCTTACATTTTGAACTCCTACATATCTCCTTGGGTTGGATTTAAGTTTATTGCATTTTGACCTAACTTGAGTTTTTGGGAGATTTTAGGGTTACTAATCATTTTCTTGAAATGTAAAGGGTTTGATCTTATTGAAGTAAAAAGGGAGTTTTACTTGCACATTTATGTGGGTTATTTGAAAGAATGCATATAAATCTCATTTTATAATTTTCATTCTTATCAGCAGTTATAATTGATAAAGGCATTTTGGTTATAAATATTTTTGGAAGCTATATGTTTAGCTTTGATTAGTCACACATGTATTTGTGACAAGTTTAGACTATTACTAGTGGATCCCTAGGTTTTGAGTCGACTTATATTATTGGGATGTTTTTTCCCCATTTTGTAGCTATGGATGCATTTGATCCTCGGGGGCCTTTATGGTACGGTTATGTGAGACCGGTTACTAGTCATGGATCAAATGTAGTCCTAGTGAATGAGTATGACTTGGTTTCCTCGGGGGCCCTCCCTCACATCTTAGTACGTTCCGAAGTGTTCGTGGCCATGGATTCCAAGTATTTAGTTCACAACACAGGTCGTGGCCTACTTTTGTGTTCCGTCACCACCCTTGGTAAATCGGGTATCCCCCGTCATCGCGAGATGAACTTTTGGACCGATTGTCCTTTCTTGATAAAGATCTTCTTTTGTAAACTAAAAGTCTTGTAAAGATTTATCTATGTTACAAATGTTTATATCTCTTGAATTCTATAAACTGTATGTTCTCACTAGGCTTTAAGCCTAACACTTTTTCTCAAATGACATGTATAACAGGTTCCCTTAGCGGTGGGGTTCCAAGGTCGTGAGTGACGAGCATGTCTTAGAGGCATTTTTGGAATGACTAGTAGTCAATGTTGGGCATTGTTTAAGTCCCATCTTTTGGTGATTTTGGGTCGACAACCGATGTAATCTAGATAGTTGTATTTAGATTAGTTTGTTGTTGATTTCCATATTCATTCTCAGGTTTTTGTAAAGGTTTAGTACTTTACCCCTTTTTGGGAGGTTTATACCAAATGCTAAGTCATATTGCCTATATTTCCGCAGTTTTATTTCACTTTGATTTCTAGGGCGTTACAAGTTGGTATCAGAGCAATAGTTTAAGTGAACTAGGCATGAATGTAAGATGTCTAGACTTAGACTGAGTATTTTAGGCAATGATTGTGAGTTGGGTAGAACTTCTAAGATGGTTCAGTCTTAGAGTCAACGGAAGTTATGTTCATCAAGCGTTGTGATGATGGTAACGAGAACTCTTATGTGTTATATGTTCATAATCTCAATTAGCTAATGTTATTATGAGGGTATTTTACGTGAGCGTGCCCAGTTTACTATTAGTATGACAATTGGTAGATGTAGTTGTACGTTCCTTTCGTGTTTAATTCTGTTAACCTCTTTCTCGTGCTTGTGTGACAGCCATTTCTCAGTTATGGTGAACACACGTAGTCGTCAGTTAGACGTCGAAGACCTTCGTGATGATAGTTCGCCAGAGCGGAACCCGGTGTTCAGAGTACCGGCGGTCGTTCCTCCCGGTATGCCACCGATTTTTACTGGGGAGGTGGAACAGGTGCCTCGGGTGGAGTTGGCATCCACTAACCCAGTTGTGCAATTGGCGAACCCGCAAACCGACATGATGGCTAACATCATGCAGATGGTATCGACGGCTATGGAGAAGCAGCAAGAGGCGTTCATGAAGGTGTTAGAGGACCGCGATGCTAGTCTCAAGAGAAATGAGACGGTCGCGGAGAATGTTGTTGTTCTTGGTTCGGGCGGCGCAGACAATGGGGTTAGAACTGAAGAACACAGGGTGGTTGGTGCTCCAAGGGGTGGGAAGAGTTGCTCGTATAAATCCTTTCTGGGGTGCGGGCCACCGGAATTATCCGGTTCTGACGACCCCGTTATGTGCGTGAAATGGATTAGAGCCATCGAGCAAGCTTTCGGCTCCGCTGATTGTGGAAATGATCAGAGGGTGCGGTTTGGCACTCAGTTGTTGAGAGATGCGGCTCTCACTTGGTGGGATGTTACTCAATCCACTCTCTCTCCGACCGTGTTGGCTCAGTTGTCTTGGACAGAGTTCAAGAGAAATCTTATGGAGGAATTCTGCAGTGAAAGATCGATGGACCGCATCGAAAAGGAGTTCCGGTCCCTAGTAAAGGGAAATTTGACGGTGAGGGAGTACACCCGTCAGTTCATGGAGAAGCTGAGATTGGTGGGGCATGTGGCCCCAACGGAGAAAGATAAGATGAAGGCTTATCTCAATGGCCTACCAGCGGACTTGATATCCATGGTCCACAATTCGAAGGCTTCTAATCTTCGTGAGATGGTGGAGGAAACTCAATTCATGGAGGAACTGTTCACGAGAAGCAAGGCTGAGAAAGCTATGGTGGTGCCTGAGAAGAGAAAATGGGAGAGCAATTCCGCTCCCCCTAAGAGGATTCGATCTTTTGTCGGGAACCGAAGCTTCAACAACAGCAACCAAGAGGCTAAGTGGTGCCAGAGGTGCCGGTTCAAGCATCATGGTAACTGTAACTCCACTCCGCGATTTTGCGGCAAGTGTGGTAAGAATGATCATATCGCCCGCGACTGTTCTATTGTGGGGATGGTCTGCTTCGAGTGCAAGGCACCGGGGCACATGAAGAGAGATTGCCCGAAGCTCAAGTCGGGTAGCGTACCAGAAAAGAGAGAGAACCCACCTAAGGTTCCGGGTCGAGCTTTTCATATGACGGGCGATGAGGCCAAGGCATCCGTCGATGTGGTATCGGGTACGTTTCTTCTAAACTCCGTACCTGCTCGTGTGCTGTTTGATTCTGGTGCCAGTTTCTCGTTTATATCTGAGTTATTTCGTCAAAAGATTGCCATGCCCACTACTAGTCTAGAGGATGCGTTAGTGGTAGAAATAGCAAATGGTAGTCAAGTTTTGATCCGCGATGTTTTGAAGAAGTGTACTCTCGGTATCGAAGGGAGAGAATTCCCAATTGATTTGATGCCGATGATTATCGGAGGTTTTGATGTGGTGGTCGGCATGGATTGGTTAGCAAACAATCATGCCGAGATCGTATGTTCCAAGAAGTTAATTCGACTTCCCAATCAATGTGGCGAGGTCGTTGTCATCTATGGTGAGAAGAGGAAAGGTGAAGTGGCGTTAATCACGATGGCAAAGGCACGCAAGTGCTTGGTGAAAGGATGTTCGTCTTTCCTAGCTTACGTGATCGACGTCAAGTTTGAGAAGTCAAATCTTGAAGATGTGAAGATTGTGCGGGAGTATCCCGATGTCTTTCCGGACGACTTGCCCGGGCTAGCACCCGATCGGCAAGTGGAATTTCGGATTGATCTCATACCGGGAGCGGCTCCTATTGCGAGAGCTCCTTACCGTTTAGCGCCATCGGAGATGCAAGAGATGATGGCACAACTCCAAGAGCTTTTGGAGAAGGGTTTCATAAGACCGAGCTCGTCGCCTTGGGGAGCTCCGGTCTTGTTTGTCAAGAAGAAGGATGGCACAATGAGAATGTGCATCGACTACCGTGAGTTGAATAAAGCAACGGTGAAGGACAAGTACCCGCTTCCAAGGATAGACGACTTGTTCGATCAACTCCAAGGAGCGGGATGTTTTTCCAAGATCGACTTACGTTCGGGTTACCATCAGGTGAAGGTGAGAGAAGAAGACGTTCCGAATACGGCCTTTAGAACGCGTTATGGCCATTACGAGTTTCTTGTAATGCCTTTTGGCCTCACAAACGCACCGGCGGTATTTATGGATTTGATGAATAGGGTGTGCCGACCATTTCTCGACAAGTCGGTCATTGTATTCATTGATGACATACTCGTGTACTCCAAGAGTGAGTTAGAGCACGAGCAACACCTTCGCGAAGTTCTAGAAGTGTTGAGGGAAGAGAGATTGTACGCCAAGTTCTCCAAATACGACTTTTGGCTTGATGAGGTACAATTCTTGGGTCACGTTGTCACTCGAGACGGGGTGAAAGTGGACCCCTCCAAGATTGAAGCCATGATGAATTGGGAGCCTCCCAAGAGTCCGTCCGAAATCCGAAGTTTCTTGGGTTTGGCGGGTTACTACCGAAGATTTATTCAAGACTTCTCGAAAATCGCTTCTTCCTTGATGGCTTTAACTCGGAAGAATGTGAAGTTCGAGTGGACTGAAACGCAAGAGAAGGCGTTCCGGATTCTGCAAAGGAAGTTGTACGAAGCTCCAATATTGGCGTTGCCCGAAGGGTCGGAAGACTTCGTGGTCTATAGGGACGCTTCGAAGATGGGTTTGGGTTGTGTGTTAATGCAAAGAGGCAAAGTGATCGCTTACGTCTCGAGACAACTTAAAATTCACGAAAAGAATTACCCTACCCATGATCTGGAGCTAGCGGCAGTGGTGTTTGCCTTGAAGCTTTGGCGACACTATCTCTATGGCACGAAATGTAATCTCTTCACAGATCATAAGAGCCTGAAGTATGTCTTTGATCAAAAAGAGTTGAATATGAGGCAAATACGGTGGCTTGAATTGCTCAAAGATTATGATTGTGAATTGCTTTACCATCCTGGTAAGGCGAACGTGGTGGCCGATGCGCTAAGTCGGAAGGACTATAGCGGAAGTATTCGAGCTACCAATTCGAGCAGCATTAACCTTGGATACAGATAAAAACTTTTTGATTGATATCCAGGTTTGACATTAAATCATTGAAGATCATTTTTAGGTATAGAAAATTTACATTAGCAGTAGTAACACTTATCAGCAGCATTAACACAGTTTGACAGTATTCACTGAACTAGAAGTACTAACTACCTTTCAGTATTAGCAACCTGAAACACTTTTCTTACCTTCTGCTGGATTAGAAGTAACATTTCCTCCATCAAATCTTTTGAAGAATTTGAAGGCAATCCATGTTCCTTGTTATGTGCCAAGAGCAACCATTATCTTCATTCCAAATGCTCTTCCTCTTGAGCTTTTGATTGCCCTGCACACTTGATAAATCAGTTAGTCTTTGATGGAACCCAAGCCAAAGTGGTCTTGGGTTGACCTTTCTCATTAATATAATCTGTCAGTTTGGTCTGGATGAGTTGTTTAGGAATCTCATGACTTGAGTACTTTGTCAAGATTATAGGCTTGGCTGCATTACTACTAGAAGCAGCACTAGCCTTGTTAGCAGTACTAACTTGGTTAGCAGTACTAACCAGGTTAGCAGTACTAACCAGGTTAGCAGTACTAATCAAGTTAGCAGCACTATTCTTGTTAGCAATACTATCTGGGATAGCAGTACTAACAGGTTTCTTTGCAATTGGAACCCAAACTTGAGCAAAGTTGTTTGCTTTCTTTGTCTTTAAGTTACTCCTTTGTTTATTTGAAGTATTTTTCTTAGTTTTAGCAAACTTGTTTTGAACATGAGACTTTTTAGGTGCTCTGTTCTCAGCCATTTGATTCCTTCCTTGCTTCCTATAACCAAAGGAGTTTTGAGTTTGTCTTTGAAAATTAACTCTTTGGTTGATAGGATTGAAATAACAGTATTTGGCAACATGATTAAGCTTTCCACAGATAAAACAAGGTTTTGGTCTATTGATTTTACTCAGATCAACCCCTTGTTTTTGTGCCCACTGATTATTCCAATTTCTCTGATTTCCCCTCCTTTTATCATGTTTTTGGGGCTCAGATTTATTGCAAGTACACTGTTTGCAAGGGACAGGATTCACAACTGTTGTCTGTTTGTAGTGGACCTTACCAGACTTTCCCTCTGTCTTTTCTATGTCCTTAGATTTGACCCAAGTCTTTCCACATCCCTCATTGGTGATAATGTGATTTTCTAGGGGAATCTCACCACTCACAGTGTTCTCCTTACTCTTATTATTAGAGTACTCTCCTTCAGAGTCAGTTTCAACCACCACTTTGTCTAATGGATCTACCTTAGTGGCTTCATCAGACAATTCCTTCCTATTCTTGGTCTCTAGCAAGTCTGATATAGGAGGGATGTAATTGTTGTTGTATGGTGGTGGTGTGGTGTTATAACCTATTCCTCTTCTAAGTTTGTCATGGATTTGAGTTTGGAGCAAAGAGTCCATTGCTTTAGAAGCATTTGAAAATTTCTCAATATCCAGCTTTGCTTTCTCAAACTCACTCTTTATCTTCTCATTCTCCTCTTCTTTCTGTTTAAGCTTAGACTCATACTGATCTTTCTCCCACTTCCAGTAGTTTGAGTCATAAGAGTGTTGAAGCTCATTGGCTTGGAAACTCTTGATCTGTTCCTCAAAACTCTCAACAATTCTTACATAGTCTTTTATATCTCTCTCTAATCTTTTAAGGTCATCACTCATTGTCTGGTTGTGATCCCTGTACCTTTTAACAGTTTCCATACAAGTTTTAGAGCAAAGATTAGACATTACCTCTGTGGGGATTTCTGTGCTTGAAGAATCTGAAACTTTAGCCATTGATGATTTCTGATTTCAAGGAAGAATGATGATTGCAGGTTTCTGAGAATACTAGCTCTGATACCACTTGTCAGGATCGAATTCTCAACAAGAATTAATTCTCAGAAACAATATCAAAGAAGTTTGCGGAATAACACTTTGATATTTAATCAAACAGAAAATAAAGACAGAATATAATCAACAAACTGTAAACTTGTATTGAATGCTTTGAAGTTACAAGATTACACACTCAACCTCAATATTGATGAACATGCTCACCAATACGAATTCTACTTCTCTAGAATTAGGATCTATGTCTTGAGGTTGATTTTCTCTCAAAGAATGAAAAACAAAAGTTCTCTTTTTATTCTAAACAATACTATATATATATACTGAAGATAAAAGCTAATTACAATTAATAAAATATCTTCAGAATATCTTCCATCATTATCTCCAAGCTTTCCATAATCTTCAGTTTATCCAGCTGTCATCCTTTCCATACAGATCTCCATCTTATAAGCAGTATTAATCATAAGCAGCATTAATACTTTGAGCAGTATTAACTCTAGCAGTACTAACCATGCTCAGCAGCATTAATCTCTTCAAGCAGTACTAACTTTGAACTAGCAGTACTAATCTTGTTGAGCAACATTAACCATCAACTAGCAGTACTAATCTTGTTGAGCAACATTAACCATCAACTAGCAGCATTAATAATAGAAGTACTAACTAGAAGTATTAACTGTTTTCTTCTAGCAGCATTAACTAGAAGTAGTAATCACAGAAGTACTAACTAGAAGTATTAACTGTTTTCTTCTAGCAGCATTAACTACAACTAGCAACATTAACCACAGAAGTAGTAACTGTGTTGAATATTAACTTCAGAAGTATTAACCATGTTGAACTAGAAGTAGTAACCATGTTGAACTAGAAGTAGTAACCATGTTGAACTAGAAGTAGTAACCATGTTGAACTAGAAGTAGTAACCATCCTTGGCATATTTCAGACCCAACAGGAACCAACCACCTTTCAGGCTATCGTGCATGCGGCTGAGATGACAGAGAAGGAAAAGAACCGCCAGATGACTGATAGGGTTGGTGACAAGAAAAAATGGGATGGACCGACAACAGATCCGAGAAAGGGAAAGAGTTCCAGGACAGAGCTGAGATGGGGTCGGGGGTTCAGAGAGAAGCCTTGCGGAAAGTGTCACCGGGTACATCGGGGAGAATGTGATTTGGGTGAAAGATCATGTTTCTAGTGTGGGATGTCGGGGCACATGTCTAGGGATTGCCCGAATAAGAGAACTTGTTATCAGTGTGGGTTGCCAGATCACCTTTGGTCGGATTGCCCACAAGTCAAGCGGGGTGGACCAGTTCAAACCGGAGATCGTGGGGGAGGAAGAAAGGAGGAGAAGAAGTGGGAACCGTCTCGTCCGAGAGGGAGGGCCTTTAACATGACAGCGATGGTGGCGGGGGATGTTCCTGATGTAGTCGCAAGTACGTTTTTGGGGAACTCTACTTGTGCTAGAGTATTGTTTGATTCAAGGGCGACCTGCTCTTTTATATCTCCTGTGTTTGCTCAGCGTCCGGGGTTAAAGCCTAAACGTTTAGAGCGGACTTTCGAGGTAGAAATTGCTGATGCTAACCAAATAGCAATTAGGGAGGTGTTTGTGGGGTGTGTGATAGACATCGAAGGGAGTTTAGTGCTAGTGGTGCTATACCCTATGGCGATGAGAGAGTTCATTGTGATTCTTGGGATGGATTGGTTAGCTAGAAACGATGCTAGTATTGTCTGTAATAAGAAGATGATTCGTATGGTATTGCCTGAGAAAGGGATGGTAGTGATTTATGGGGATAGACGAGATAGAGGTTCTAGTTTAATTTCCATGATCAAAGCGAATAAGAGTTTGAGAAAAGGGTGTCGGGGATTCTTAGCGTATGTCGTAGATGCTAAGAAAGAGAAGGGTAGAGTGGAGGAGGTTCGGATCGTGAGCGAATACCCGGAAGTTTTTTCTGAGGATTTGATCGAATTACCTCCGGATCGTCAGGTTGAGTTTCGGATCGACCTAGTGCCCGGTGCCGCTCCGATCGTGCGCGCGCCGTATAGACTAGCACCCACGGAGATGAAAGAAATGATGACGCAGTTGCAAGAATTGCTTGACAAGGGGTTTATAAGGCCTAGCACCTCTCCGTGGGGAGCGTCAGTCCTTTTTGTGAAAAAGAAGGACGGATCTATACGAATGTGCATAGATTACAGGGAGTTCAACAAGTTCACAATCAAGAATAAGTATCCGATCCCAAGGATAGACGACTTATTCGACCAGTTTCAAGGAGCAAGTTTCTTCTCCAAGATCGACCTAAGGTCGGGATATCATCAACTCAAGGTGAAGGAGGAAGATATACCGAAAACGACCTTCCGTACGAGATGTGGACATTATGAATTTCTTGTAATGCCATTCGGGTTGACCAACACTCCTGCAACTTTCATGGACATGATGAATAGGGTGTGTCAAACCTACTTGGACAAGTTCATGATAGTGTTCATCGACGACATCTTAGTGTATTCGAAGACCGAGAAGGAGCACGAGGAGCATTTGCAAACAGTACTGGAATTGCTAAGACGAGAGAGGCTTTACGCGAAATTCTCAAAGTGTGAATTCTGGTTGCGAGAAGTGCAGTTTCTTGGACATGTCGTGTCCCAATACGGAATCAAGGTGGATCCAGCGAAAGTGGAAGCAATTCGTGACTGGGATGCGCTAAAGAATCCGTCGGAAGTCCGAAGTTTTTTAGGGTTGGCGTAGTATTACCGAAAGTTTATCAAATATTTCTCCTGAATCGCCACTTCATTGATTTCGTTGACGAAGAAGAGTGCCAAGTTCGCATGGACGTAAGCTTAGAGGGAGGCTTTTCAAAGACTTAAGGATATACTAAGTAGCGCTCCAATCTTAGCCTTGCCGGATGGCATGGAAGACTTCGTAGTGTACAACGATGCGTCTAGGCTGGGTTTGGGATGCGTTCTTATGCAACGGGGGAAGGTGATTGCTTACGCATCACGTCAGTTGAAGGATCACAAATCACGATACCCTACTCACGATTTAGAATTAGCCGTCGTGGTATTTGCGCTAAAAATTTGGAGACACTACCTTTATGGAACGCAGTGTCAGATCTTCATGGATCACAAAAGCCTATGCCATTTGTTTGACCAGAAGGATCTGAATATGCGTCAGCGAAGATGGATGAAGTTATTAACTGATTATGACTGTAAGATCGAATATCACCCCGGAAAGGCTAACGTGGTAGCCGATGCCCTAAGTCGGAAGGGAAGGAGTGAAAACCTAATGATGGTAGCTTCGAGAGTTAAGGTAACTCCAACTTTATTGGAGGAGATTAAAAGGTTCCAAGTGGAAGCCCTGAGGCTTGAGAATCTTAAAGCTGAGAGAGTAGTAGGTCTTACAAGTTCGTTAGTGGAGTACAGTCGGGGACTGAAATGCTACAGCGGGAGGATTTGGATTCCGAGACTCGGGGATTTGAGGATGGTCATCTTAGCGGAAGCTCATAAGTCGAAGTATTCGATTCACCCGGGAACGAACAAGATGTATGGAGATCTAAGGTTAGACTATTGGTGGCCGGGATTGAAGAAAGACATAGTTCATTACGTGGAAAGATGCCTGACATGTCTGCAAGTAAAAATGGAGCATCAACGACTGTATGGGAAACTCCAACCGTTAGATATCCCTGTCTGGAAATGGGAACAAATCACGATGGATTTTGTGACTAAGTTACCTAGAACCCCGAAAGGTTACGACGCGATTTGGGTCATCGTGGATCGGCTTACCAAATCGGCGCATTTCTTGCCTATCAAGGAGACCTACTCTATGGAAAGACTCGCGAAGTTGTATATCGACGAGATTATCATCCGTCATGGTGTGCCTTTGTCGATTGTGTTTGACCGAGATAGTCGGTTCTCTTCAACTTTTTGGAAGAGTTTCCAACTGGAGATGGGGTCGAAAATCAAGATGAGTACAGCGTATCACCCTCAAACCGACGGTCAGAGTGAGTGAACTATTCAAACCTTGGAGGATATGCTGAGAGCGTGCGTTTTGGATTTCCAAGGCTCATGGGAAAACCATTTACCATTAATTGAGTTTGTTTACAATAATAGCTATCATGCGAGCATCAAAGCTGCTCCATATGAGATGCTTTATGGTAGGAAATGTCAAACTCCTTTTGTGTTGGAATGAGGTTGGATAAAGGCAGCTGGCTGGACCAGAGTTAGTACAGCTAACTGCGGATAAAATTGTTCAAGTGTGAGAAAGATTGAAGGTAGCACGAGACCGTCAAAAGAGCTATACGGATAAACGACAAAAAGATATCGAATTCTCAGTGGGGTATAAAGTGATGTTGAAAATATCACCATGGAAAGGGGTGGTTCGCTTTGGAAAGAAGGGAAAGTTAAGTCCACGATATATTGGTCCTTTTGAAATCATTGAACGAGTTGGAGAGGTGGCGTACAAATTGGAATTACCCGGGGAATTGAAGGGCATTCACAACACCTTTCATGTCTCAAATTTGAAAAAGTGTCTTGCAGATGTCGATATGGCGGTGCCCTTACAGGATGTGCGAGTGGATGAGAAATTGAACTTCGTCGAGGAACCGGAGGCAATTGTGGATCGTAAGGTCAAACACTTAAGGACAAAGGATATTAACTTAGTAAAGGTCCAATGGAAGTTCCACAAGGGGCGAGAAGCCACGTGGGAACAAGAAACATACATGATGATCAAATACCCGTACCTTTTCAACAAGAAGATTCCGAGGACGGAATCCCTTTAAAGGGGGGAGTGTTGTAATGATCGTAAATCCTTGGTGTCAAAGTTTTAAATTAATAAATGGTGTAAAAATTTGAAAATAAGGAAGTTGGGGGACTTATGTGCAAATGTAGTCACAAAAGGGCAAAAAAACCTTAATCATTTCCTCATTTTGGTATTTTCACGGTGTGTATGTGTGTGTGCGGCGGCAGAAAAGAGAAGAAGAAGGGAAAGAGAAAGACTGATCGATTCTTGGGAGAAACCAAGGTCAAATTGGGGAAAACATTCTTCAAAGGTAAGTCTTCAATCTCCTTTAGAATTAGGAATTCATTTCTAATTTTCTTCAAGGTTCTGGTTGGGTAAGATTTATGGAAGCTTAATAATATCCCTGTTGAATCGATTTTGGGCCTGGTCAGTTTGGAAAAAATAAATAGTGATATGGGACTTGAGTTATGATTATGAGTGAAATCTAGGTGTGTTAGTCAAGTTGGGTAGCCATCGATGGTTACCCGACGTTGTGTGTTGTCGCCCTGAATCTGAGGCTGTTCCTCACCCTCGAACTGGACTTTTCTCCATCGACCGGACCGTTCGGACCAGGGTCGCCCGGTGTGAGATTGACCGGGTTCGCCCGGTGGGAACGACCGGGGACGCCCGGTATGAGAGCGACCGGGGCCGCCCGGTGTGAGATCGCCCGAGGCGTGGTCGCTCGGTATGCGCCCGGTCTGCCTTCTTTAGAAATTTCCAATTACCTTTTACCAATCGGTTTGTGAACACAGTAAATATTAGAGCAGTGGTAGAAATTATAATCGTCTTATTAATGTGGAATGTAGGAGTTCGTTTTATCCGAGGATAGTTGTTCGGGTGTGTCGACCTTCATCCAACCAGGTGAGTTCCCTTATTAAAAGATTTTTAAGTTGAATGGGGTATCCATTTGAAAACAATTTATTGGTTTTATATATGTGCGTTGCGTTGAAGCTTTATGATCATTAGAGCTATTGTCGATTATTTTGTGCATATGAGTTAATATATCGCCTTTATGACAATTATGTGTTGTTACTGTTGTTTGCAAGCCATGGCTATACTTTAACCATCGGGGATGGTTGGTTCGTATACTTGGAATTTGTTTCATTTGTATACGGACGACGACATCTACGAGGGGGCCGTATGGGGATCTACTGGGGGCCCCGAGAATGCAGACGTGAGAATGTTGGAACTGTGTTTCAAGTAATATTTAATTGATGTGTTTATTCAATTATTCTTATTTATTGTTTCTCAAAATAAACATTTTCTTATCGTCAAGTCGAGGATTGGGAATTCACTAGACCTTTCGGTCTAACCCTCGCTTTCTCTATTTTAAAAACCCTTTTTCAGGTAAGGGGTCGTCTGTTGCCGTTTCTTCAAAAGGAAAGGAGAAATGTTAAGAGCTAGCTAGGCGGGAAACGAAGCCTTAGTCGCGGTGTAGATGCAATTATAGATTCTCGGTTGTGATAGTACTTACATTTGAACTATGTTAATCCTTTACTTCCGAAGTTTTGTATTGGGACCCGTTTTTGGGGGAATTTATTCTTATCTTTATTGCTATGTTGATTTGGGTTGTTACAATTTCGGACGGGTATAAACCTAAGGGCATATGCAATATTCTTATACTAAATGAATGATGTTATTATGGTAATAAGAATATATATATATATATATATATATATATATATATATATATATATATATGATTACTAATAAAAGAACAAAAAGTTGAAATGGCAAAAAATTATCGTGTATTGTCGATTCGATTAATTAAATGAACAAAGTAATCATTGACCTCTGATTGCTCAAACCATTCTATAAAATATAAAACCAACACAAATTTTAATTAACAATTCATGAACATATATATATATATATATATATATATATATATATATATATATATATATATAAGGGAGGTTCAAAGGAAAACCTCAAAAAAATGGAAAATTGAGGAACACCCTAGTGGCCATTCATCTAGACGGTATGCACTTATCCATTATATGCACTTGTGCATATGCACGTGTGCATGTTACAAATTACTTGTATGCACAAGTGCATATCGTTCAGATGAATGGCTATCAGTGTGTTCCTCAGTTTTCCGTTTTTTTGAGGTTTTCCCTTGAACCTGACCCTATATAGCATAATAACAAATACATATATAAAAACAAATTGATGATGAATTTAGAGAATATAATATGCATATGCATCTTTGTATTTGAAAAAGAAAAGAACCTTTTAAAGAAAATCTTGAAGAATGTGAAGATCTTGAAGAAAGTGAGAAAAGGAAGAGAAAGAGAGAAAAAAGATGTAAATTTCATCAAATGGGTGTTTGACGGCTAGCAAGTTAATGTTATGTCACATACTACCCGGTTGTTTATATAACACTGGGTAGTATAATGAAAATATGGAACCCTAAAAAAAAGCACATGCTACCCGGTTGTTTGTAAAGCACGTGGTAGTTTTATAAAAACATGCTACAAAGTAATCAAATAATACCCGGTTGTTTGCAAAACACTGAGTAGTTTCATAAAAACATGCTAACAAGTAATCAAATACTACCCGGTTGTTTGTAGAGCACCGGGTAGTTTTATAAAAACATGCAACTATTACTATAATACTATCCGGTTTTTTCCATAACCGGGTTGTATTTAAAGGGTTATATTTATATTTGTGTAGCAGTGGCATCTCTAATGGTTAACTCCAAACTTTGAATCAAATTCATAAAATTTGGTGTAAAATTTGATACAAAAAATAAATATTTTTTTAAAATAACACCAAATCTTACACTAAATTGTAAAATTATCAATATATTTTTTTAATCTATTTCAGTTGGTGTAAAATTTTGCGTAAATGAATATCATTACATCAAATTGGATATATTATTATTCATTATATTAAATTTAGTATAACATTTGATAGTTAGGGGTTGTTTGGCAATTGGTGAATGGTTTAGTGCAGAATGATTAAAAGGTTTCTACGATATAATGCTAAATGAAATGTGATTGTTTGGTAATTATTCAGAATGAAATCAGGGCGCTTAATGGTTAAGGGAGGTCCAGGATATAAAATCATTCAGAGGGTTTTAGAACCATTAAGAGGCAGACTCTTTTTTTGCCAAACATGATTCACCTCTTAACGATTCAAAGGTTACCTCTTAATGGAACCATTAAGAGGTAAACAAACAACCCCTTAGTGTCAAATTTGTATTTAGGGGGTGTTTGGTTAGAGGTATTGAGGGGTTTGGAATGAGAATGAGAATGAAAATTGTTGTTTGGTTTGTCATAATATAATGAGTCCATTACCCCAAACCCATTAATTTTCATTCCTGACCAAATTGGGGGGAATGAAAATCTTATTCCCGCTCAGTCACCTTTTCTCATACGCCCTTCATCTCTCGATGATTAATGAAACATATTTTTTATTTTCGTGTTGGACGACACATATTTGTATTAAAAAATATTATATAAAATATTTTTTTATTGATTATATTGGTTTAACCAAACAACATCAATGCAATGCTCATTTTTATTCCCATTCTACTTCATTCACATTTTCATTTTCATTCCTATTCCTATTCCTATTCCTTAAAATGAACCAAACGCCCCTACTGTAAAATTTAGTTTTCGATTGAAAATAGATCTAAAATATAATTATTTGAATGGAAGGTTTTAGTTGAAACTTGAAAGAGACTTTTATATTACATTTTAAATAAGGTTATTACAAAAGCGTAGGTACAATCAAACTACATGATTTATAATTTAAAAATATTTATTTAGATATATATAAAATATAAAAACTATCTATTTTGATAGCCAAATTCCACCTCTAAGATGTAAAATCATGTGTGAAGTGTGAACATTAAGGTATCGTTTGTTTTTTAAGAGGTCTATAGTCTGAAATCTTATTTTAGTTATGATTAATAAAATGTGGTGTGTAACGATTCAGACTTAAGAGCCATTAAGAGTTTTTTTTTAAAAAACAAATTTTAAGAGGTCTATAGTCTGAAATCTTATTTTAGTTATGATTAATAAGATGTGGTGTGTAAAAAAGTCTGAACGATTCAGACTTAAGAGCCATTAAGAGGTTTTTTTTTTAAAAAACAAAATTTAAGAGGTCTATAGTCTGAAATCTTATTTTAGTTATGATTAATAAGATGTGGTGTGTAAAAAAGTCTGAACGATTCAGACTTAAGAGCCATTAAGAGTTTTTTTTTTAAAAAACAAATTTTAAGATTTCTATAGTCTGAAATCTTATTTTAGTTATGATTAATAAGATGTGGTGTGTAAAAAAGTCTGAACGATTCAGACTTAAGAGCCATTAAGAGGTTTTTTTTTAAAAAACAAATTTTAAGATGTCTATAGTCTGAAATCTTATTTTAGTTATGATTAATAAGATGTGGTGTGTAAAAAAGTCTGAATGATTCAGACTTAAGAACCATTAAGAGGTTTTTTTTTAAAAACAAACAACCTCTAAGTAATAAAATGAACGTTTTTCAAACTATAGAATTTTAAAACTGTCTTTTACATATATTTTTAAATAATACGTTTATTTTTATTAGTTTATTAATACATATTCAATAATTATTAAGTAATAAACATAAATAATATTTGAATCAAAATCTTTTGGTAATTATTAAATGTACATTCTATCTTTAAATCTTATTCTACGCATAATCTTTCAGTTCGTTCAGATTGTATTTAAATAAATCAAGTATTTTTGTCAAAATATGTGGAAATGGCTTAATCATTTGAGAACCATGTATATTATGATAATTGTGATAACTATTATCATGAGGTATTGTTTTACATGATTCTTTTCATCTAATACTACAATTTAATATATTGATTAACATATATTTGTTTTCACAATGTGTTTGTTTTACAATATAAAACTTTTTAGTTGTATTTTTTTGTTTCACAAACACATGAAAAAAGTTCACTTATAAAACAAATATATGTGAAACTAACATATGGTGAAACAAATATATGTTAATCAATACACCAAATTCAAGCTATAAATGAAAAAAATCATGTGAAATAATGTTCAAGTTTATCATAATTCCATGGGTTCTCAAATAAAGGCTCGTATGTGCAATTTGCCCAATCTGCGTCAATCATCAATCAATCAATCTATATCTATATCTATATCTATCTATATATTAAAGAAGAAACCACGTCCAATGACGTGGCCTCTTCTCAAAGCTAGAAAATAGTCTATCTTTTTTCTCCTTTTCTCAAGCCACCTCAATATTTATTTTCCTTCAAAACCTTTCATTTGTCCTCCTCTAAACATTAGAAACCTACTTTTCCTTTTTCTTGATTTAAGTTTTTTTTCTTTAATTTACAAGACTTCCTTTAAGTTTTAGTAAACTTTTCATCTTCACATTTTTAAACACCAGCCTCCCTACCTTCCTGTATTTATTACATATCTCTTATTCTTTATCGAATTAATTGTCTTAATTAATTATGCAATTTATTAAATAATTATTTAGTATTTAAAATCTTTGTCTCCCCAAAATTTTACCCAAGTTTGATGTTTTCATTTGATAATTTGAGCTTTTATGTATAGTGATTGTGAGGTAAGATTTGAATTTAAGGTTTATTGTTCGTTGCATTTGTTGGAATTAGGTTAAGATGATTGAATTCACATTTGGCATTCATTTTCATTAGTATAATTGTATTTGCCAGTTGGTTGATTAAGAAGATAGACTGATAGAGTATGAAGAAATTTAAGAAGAAATAGCAAAGCCCTACAATTTCACATCTGAAGGTATTTCAATTACCATTTTTATTTGATGCTAACTGAGACTAAGTTGATTGCTTTTTTAAATCATTTTAACAAACAAGTATACAATGGCCAATTTTGTTGATTTGAGAAGGAGAAGTGATGTGATTTGGGGTTTCCTTAAACCGTAGGTTGATTGTTGCTCCATGCTCTCTCAGTGATTTGATAAAGACCCTTTTCTATACTTAATGAAAATTACGTTTAATAAATATGTATTAGTGTTTCATCATCAACGATCAGACTGAGTCTATTCAGTTATCACTGATGATCTTTCTTGTAAACATTCATATGTATTGGTGTTTCACTATCAGCTGTTAAATACTGAGTATGTTCAGTATCGTTGATAGTTTCTGTTGTAAACAGTCAAACGTAATCCCTGAAGACAAGTTTCACATCAACATGTCTGTATGCACGCTATCAGTCTGAACCCAAGGAATCCCATCTGATTGTTGTCAAACGAATCTTCAGGTATCTGAAAGGAATTCCTAACCTCGGTCTTTGGTATCCCAAAGACTCAGGATTTGATCTAATTGGATATTCAGATAGTGATTTTGCAGGTTGTAAACTTGACAGAAGAGCACCACTGGTGGATGTCAACTTCTAGGAGGAAAGTTGGTAAGATGGACGAGTAAAAAGCAAAATTCAGTGTCCACTTCCACAGCTGAAGTTGAATACATAGCTGCTGGAAGTTGTTGTGCTCAAGTCTTGTGGATGAGAAATCAACTATTAGACTATGACCTTCAGCTATCAAAGATTCCAATCTTTTGCAATAGCACTGGTGCTATCGCTATAGCAAATAATCCAGTGCTACATTCAAAGACAAAACACATAGAGATCATATATCATTTTATCAGAGATCATGTGATGAATGGTGATATTGAACTTCACTTTATCCCCACTGACTATCAGCTAGTTGATTTATTCACCAAACCTCTTGATGAGACAAGGTTCAACTTTCTCATCAGTGAGCTTGGAATGTTGAATCTTGAAGAGTGATTCTTCATCATTCACGCATTATGTCTGTGACTCTAAGTTCCCCTTTATCACTTACTCTTTGAACAAATATCTCTGACTCTCAGGTTTGTTATCTCACTCTCAATCACTAAATATTCATTCAGTAAGAAGTTTTTTTTCAAAATTAAAACTTTAATCACTAATCTTTCTTCAAATGATTAAAAGCATTTTGATAAACAAAAACTATCACTGATATTTCTCATTAGTGATCCTTTGAAATAAAAACTGCTCTGAATTTTGATCAGCGATTTTTTCAAAAAGAAAACCTATCTCTGACTTTTCTTCAGGGATGATTTCAAAAAGGACAAATGAAACGTTTTTTTCTCTCTCCTATGACGTCATTTGAACCGATAATCCACGACATGCCTTTTTCACTGACACGTTCGCCCGTTGGCCTTTTATCCAATCAACTTCGTAGGATGTGTCCATGTCATGATGAGCATTTGTTTTCCCGCCTCACTCATTCTCTCTCTCTCTCCTCATATAAAAAGAATATTTTTTTCATTCTTATCTTTTTACGCTTTCTGAAAAACTTCTCAAGCAAGAAAAACACTCTCAAGGCATTCAAGCAAACAAACACCATTCTAGTCTTTGAATCTTCATCTTCTTCAAGATCAACAGGTTTTTGTGTATCTCATTCTTATCTTCTTCTTCTTAAAATCCTACATGTTTCATTTTATGGATTTTAAACTATTTTTCTCAAACAATAAAATCATTTCTTTTGATTTTATCTTCTCTAAAACGTTTGGTTTTCCACATGTTCTTTCTTCTATACAAAGAACACTGTTTTACTACAAAAATAACTGTTTTTTTTCTATGTTTCTTTCTCAATACAGAAACTCGTTATTTTGGACTCTAAACCTTTCTATCCAATCTATTTTCTTTCTATATTCAGAAATGGCCCAAGCCTCGTTCATTGCCTCCAAGAACATCAAATTCGCTATTACTGAATCCGAGGTCCCAAAGAACAACCATCTCGCAAGGTTGGACTTTGAAGCTGACAAATACCCACACTTGGTGGATGCAACTGCATTTCTGAAGCGGTCTTGCTTGGCCTACGCTCTCAATGTGGACCCAAAACCTTCCAAAACTCTTCTGCAACAGTTTTGGTTCACAGCTAATGAAACCACCATCACCAATAAAAATGGTGAAGTGGTCCCCGCTATTTCCTTCACCACTGAACTAGGATCAGGCATGCTCACTGCCTATAGTCTCAGGAAGGCACTTTGACTCCCTGAGAAGACTAAAGTTGGATTTGATGCACTCCCTACTGATGCTGAACTCATCCAATTCCTGGATGACATGGAGTACTGCTGGGACAACAAGCCTCGCTCCACCATCCCCAACAAGCGCCTGACAAAGATCCAAAAGGCAAACATGCCTTCCCAACTGAACTACATCTTCTCACACATCATTCAAAGCATGAGTGGGAAGATTGAATCCCTGGATCAGGCGAGCAAAGTTCAGCTTCAGATGGGTTATTCGGTCATCGCTGGCAAACACTTCGACTATGCTGGCGCTATCTTTGATGACTTGAATTCAAAGATAGAGAAGACGATGAGGGATCCCAAGATCCCATATGTACGCTTTATCTGCGTGTACCTACACTTTCTCTACCCTACCACATACCCAACTACTCCTGATGGTACTTTCTCTAAGGTGGGTCAACGATCACTAGAGATCAAGCCGATCGCCAACGAGGTAAATATTTCAACTCTTCGCACCCGTCTCTCTCTACATTCTTCTTCTTCAGTGGTCATGCAGGGGGTTCCTTCTCCTGCTATCCCTGTCGCTACCACTGCTCACAAACGACCATCAACTGCTCTTCCTGGACCCTCTAAGAAGGCCAGAAAGACCAAGAAGATCACCCCTTTGGGTGCTATCCCTGAAATAGTTTCTCAACAAACTATTTTAGATGATTTCGTGGGTATCTCCTCCACAACTTCAACAACCACCACATCATCCGTGCCAGCGATGACAATCGCTGCCATAACAACAGTGACGCCACCCATCACCTCAGTTCTTCAACAACCACCTGAGGTAATTTCCACTATCCAAATTTCTTCTATCCCCATTACTCATCCTTCTTCTTCTTTGGTCTCTAACCCTCCATCTCTTTCACAACAATCTCAAGTTGCATCTATAGGACCTGAACATCAAACTTTTGATGAAGACATGAACTTCTACAACATGTTTGATAATTCAGGTATTCCTAAAAACATATACACATCTCCCATCTCACCATATAAGCCTGAGCATCGTTGTGCTCATCCCCTAACTTTATTTGCAGATCCTAATTTGGCCACTGTTGATGCTCATGTCAACACTCTTGCTGAAAAGGTGGAGACTCTCACCACCTCTGTCAATGAATCCACCGGCGCTATAAATCTTGCTGGTGAAGATCTGAAAAGGTTGACCACTGCCTCTTTCGCCAAGGACGATTCCTCCCAAATGACAGCTGTTCGGGAGGAAGGACGACCTTGGTGGAACTTATCAACAGGTCCAACTCCTTCAGGGACTCTACGACAACCTCAATAATGATGTCCGAGACCTGACCAAGAAGGTTGACTCCTGCACATCCATGCTTCATCAAGTTCTCCTCAAGATGAATGAACCAGCTCCAACGCTCCCACCTTCCTTTACAGAGAATGATCGTACATCTCTGAACATAGCTGTTGAATTCATGCATCATGCTACTTCATACATTCCTATCATTGAAGGTCGTCTTGAGAGTTTGGAGGCTGAAGCCCGATCTCTGAATGTTGCAAAAGCTCCACCTCAAGCTGCTGAAGTCTCCCTCGGTGATAATGACAAAGAGGGGGAGAAAGAACTGAACGAAGAAAATGCTGAGGAAGCTACTGCTGACAAAGCTCCTCCATCTTCTGTACTTGCTCAAGTTATAGATGAAGAAGAAGAGGAGGACGAAGAAGATGATGAAGATCTTGATCTTCAGGATCAAGAGAAAGAGCAACCAGCTGATGACGACGACGACAATGAGGAGGACCAATCTCTTTGGTTCTCAACGGCGAACGTCTCTTCAGCGACAACTTCGAAAGGAGTTGTCACAGTAGGGGGAGAGGTGAAACTTCTTCAGGTACTCCTTCCCAAGGCAAGCAAAAGGGTATAGCTGCCGAGGGAAACCTGAGCATAGTCCCATAATTTGAGGGGGAGCATCCTTCTCAGGTATGTCTTTCTATTGTACCCATATCTTTCTATAACTACTAAAGCCTGTCTCTTTCTAAGCCTTTATCTTTCTCTTTCCAAAATATACACTAACTCCTTTTTCACTTCTTGACTAGACAGTTCTCTCCCCTGCTTAAGGGAACTGAAATACAAATAATCCCAGCTTCTACAACTGAAGAACAAATAATCCCAACCTCATTCATTGAGGTTGATGAACAAGAAGAAGAAGAAGAAGAAGAAGAAGAAGAAGAAGAAGAAGAAGAAGAAGCCCTGTTCCACCCAGGAAGGCCCTCTAGACCAGCTTATTGGTCAGAGGAAGAAATGAACAGAAGAACATAGATGATCTCTCATCTGGAGAGTCGACGGCTAAAGATCCCTCTTTAAACTCCATCTACAGAGCTTGACTTCCTAACTGAAGCTGAAATTGAAGAATCTGTCAGAGCTGAGAAACTGATCGCTGAATGTCAAAAAGATGCTTCTCTAGCTCTCAAGGTTCAGTATTCTCAGGTCAAAGACAAGAAACTAACGAAAAATCCAGTGGAAGTTCAGGCTGCTCTACTCAAAGAAATTGAAGAGGATCGCTCAAAAGAAAAAGAGGTCAGCGATAAAGCACTTGAATGGTGTAATCAAAAAATAGATTATCGCTCTGACTCGATGAAGATCATAGCCGTTGTCATCTCTGGAAGAAAGAAGAAGGACCAGACTTATGTAACAATGGAGATAACCAGAGAGGATGGAAGCTCAAAGGTAATGTTCGTCTCTAGACTTGAAAGCTTCGGCTACATGGAATGGTTAAAGTTTAAGGATACACTGAAGAAATTAAAGTCAACTTACAGAAGTTATGTTGAAGGAATCAATGATGCTCTCATCAACAGAGTCGCTGCTGTATTAAAGGTGCCATCTGCTATTCCTTCTATGCCAAGGCAAATCAAAAGAAAGCCTGCCTCCTCCTCTAAAAATATCGCTGCTATCAGAAACGACACCTCCATCAAATTTTCAAAGGAAGCATTGTTCGGACCTCCTCCTGATCTCTCAGCTCTAGACCTATCACTGCCTCCTGGTGGACCATATATTCCCGGGCAAATACTCAACAATCCTCATGGAATTTTCTTCAGAGATGATGAAGGGGTACTCAGATTTCAAAAAGTCTCTGAGATTCCCATTTGTCCTCTGAGTCATATCAAAGATCTTTTGTGTCTATGGTGTGACTTCTTTCCATTAGCTGATTCGATCAAGTCAATCATTAGTCAAGAATCATCAGATCGAAGGCAAAGAGGAGAAGAAATACCTGACTATATGATCAATATTCCAAAATCTTATCTAGATAGCTGATAGATTAGTCTCTTACTTCTTGTAATCTATTAGTTAGACTTACAGTAGTTAGTTCTTCACTTGTACCTTATATTTTCATATCTTGTAATTCCTTCTTTGAATTAATGAAAATTTTAGTGAAGTACTTAACCCTATCAGTACTGTAAAAGATCCCTCAAAATAGTAATTGGGACATGTATGTTATGAGTCCTGATTATTCCTTATTTTGAATTAAAAAGTAATTTTCTTCAGTTACTTTGTCATTATCAAATAGGGGGAGATTGTTGATCCATGCTCTCTCAGTGATTTGATAAAGACCCTTTTCTACACTTAGTGAAAATTACCTTTAATAAATATGTATTAGTGTTTCATCATCAGCGATCAGACTGAGTCTCTTCAGTTATCACTGATGATCTTTCTTGTAAACATTCATATGTATTAGTGTTTCACTGTCAGCAGTTAAATACTGAGTATGTTCAGTATCACTGATAGTTTCTGTTGTAAACAGTCAAACGTAATCCCTGAAGACAAGTTTCGCGTCAACAGATGTTCATAGCTGAATCAAAGACGAAACTGTTGAACAAATACAAGTCTACTAGTGACCTGATGCGGATATCCGTGAAGCAAAGAAGACTCTACTCATACGCGAAGAAACATGAGGAAAAGCTTCAGCGATAGATGAACTTCTTTGTATCTCTGAAGGAAGAGATACTCAGCGATCGATGATCACTTAGCTCATGCCTCAAGTCTCTTTTGTCTTTCCCTTGTACACCCAGTACGATATGTCAGAACGGACATACCTCTGCTACAATTCGTACATCAACTCTGTCAACTATATTGTTCATGATACGGCCGAAAACATGTCTCCCAAAGTCAGACCCTATCAGCCAATCAATGAAGGACACGTGTAAAGTGTCCTGCCATGCATTTAATGCATAGGGTATAAATAGAAAGATCAACTGTCCATTTGAAGTATCTCTGAAGCCTTCATCTTTCTGAAATATAGAAACCCTTGTTTTCTATACTCTCTAATCTCCCATTCTCTATATTCTTGTGCAACCATTTTAGTGTTTCTTAAGTTTGTATAGATTGAGTTCTACTTAATCTTATTCCGCAACAGACTTGTAAATTGTATTTGATTTATCAATAAACAATTTATTAAACTTTAAATTCTGTGTTTGTATTCAACCCCCCCTTCTACAAACTTGTTAAGCACATTCGGGACCAACATTGATGTTCTTGGGTTTTAGAGAATGACAACAAAGTCCATCATGTCTTTTGGTTTTCAAACTTAATACATCAACAATTAGATTATAAAATTTTTGGTCATTACATTATATTATACATCACATTATTTATAATTGTTGTTATTCCAATCAGGCTCATATTGTTAAACATTTGGATTGCTTTTGTTGACAGGATGGACAAGATTCAAAAGATGTTAAGTGAAACATTGTTGACATAACACAAAATATATTTTTGTAGCATTCAATTCTATTATATGATATGCTTCGGCATCATAGTATATCATATTCATTTACAACTATCAACCGACTCTTGAAGCATACATTATGGATTGGTAATTCCCTTTTATTTAGTTTGTGATATTATGTGGTGTTTTTAAACCACCCATACCTTATTTTTAATTATAGATTAGTTTTATAAACTATTTTTATGAATCTTTACTTAACATTTTACTTAAATTGTTTTTACGAGTAACTTTTTCATTCTTTGATATAATAATTGTATTTCTTATATTTACCATTTATCTTTTTACAATAGTCTTTTTCTTTTTTATTTATTTAGCAATCAATTTATATATACAATAAATATATAATATAATTATTTTGGATTTCACGAATTGAATTTGTTCGCTTGATGACTAAAAAACAGATGTTATTCTTTAAATGAATCATGAACTAGCTTTTGTTTTATTTTATTGAATCAAATTATGATATTGGATCTTTATGAAACGTATATATAGAGATTGTGTAACAACCCAAAAACCAAAGCAAACCAAAACATAACATGAAAATTTACTTCCCCAAAACGGGTCCCAATACAACGCACTGAAGTAAATATGACGAACGTATTCAAACATATTAAAAGTCTATCACAACCGAGAGTCTAAAAAGCAACTAAACCACAACTAAGCATGCTCTTCGACCGCTAGCTATCAACACTTATCTCTCCCTTTCGAGGAACCACCCACAAAATCCTTACCTGAAAATGGGTTTTAAGAAAAGTTTGAAAGCGAGGGTTAGACCGGAAAGGTCTAGTGAATTCCCAACAACGTCTACGCATAAAAATTCAAGTTAATAAAACATTTAGTAACCACAGTTACAACCATTTACCGTTCACCGGATAACGATTCGTCCGTCTACGGGCCCCCAGTAGATCCCCAATCGGCCCCCAAGTCGATGTCGTTCCCGCGTGTAAGGAAACAAATTCGATACACGCGATTCTACCATCCCCGATGGTTTAAGGTAAGCTATGGCACTCACAGGTTATTTAATAATAACTCACTTCGAAAATTAAAGGATAAACATGCTTCAATACATAATCTCAATAATTCATTGCTATAAATAATTTAACAATTAAAATAATCATTTCATATATCAAAGCGTAAGCCATTCTCAATTTTAAAGAGGGGTTTTTGAATAAGGGAACTCACCTGGTGAATTGAGAACTTGACACACAATTACGGAATTTAAAGTCCCGAAAGTCAACCCCTACAATATTGATAAGAATGCCAATTATTTGCTGCCAATAAATTACCCAATACATTTTAACTACCCACCAATTCTAATTAAGGCCCAAGACTAAAGATCCCACTAGATGGGCCTTAGCCCACATCCGCTTCAACCTGGGTTGTTCTCGGCCTTCATGCAGAACTGGGTTTCAGCCTCACCCGGGTTTGAGCCACAACCAGGTTTCGGCCTCACCCAGGTTTCAACCACAACCAGGTTTCAATGACACCCGCTTCATGCAGAATCAGACCTCGAAACCACAAGGGGTGCGGGTCTCACAATTAAAAGGGAAGCGGGTCTAGGGTTGGGGGTGTCCCCAAACCCTTCGATGAACCACAACGACGTTTTTGGCGAGAGTTTGAACCCCTTATCGATTTTGACTAAATCATCCCAAATAAATTTCTAATCCACACTAGTAAACAAATTTCTCAACAAATTTTGGAGAACAAATCCATTCTTAATAGATTTCACAGGACGATTTCACCTTTAAATCCCAAGGGGGTTTTCCCTTTTTGATCGATACCAATATACTTCTCTCATATCAGATTTGGTTACAAAACTAAATAACAGATTGAGAATGCTTACCTCCTCAGGAATCAACCTCTTGGTCTGATTGATTACGATTCTTCAATTTCTACCTCTTCCACCCTTTTGCTGCTAAGAAATCGCCTTTAGCTTCCTTCTTTCACTCTAGCGCCGCACACAAGGTTTTCTCAGGTAAAAGAAATGAAAAGCTAATAGGGTTTTAGGTCCTAATACTCCCAACTTACAATAAGAGTCCATAAACTTCCATCATTTTGACACTTACCAACCCTGGACTTTAAAATAAAAGGACTAAACACCCAAAATGTAAAAAGGGTGTTACAACACTCCCCCCTTTAAAGAATTTCATCCCCAGAATTTTCCCCAGTGAAAAGGTACCGGTACTTGGTCCTCATTTATGACTCCAATTCCCACGTGGCTTCCCGTCCTTTGTGAAACTTCCATTAGACCTTCACTAGATTGATCTCTTTAGTCCTCAAACGCTTGACCTTTCGATCGACAACCTCCTCTGGTTCTTCTACGAAACTTAATCTCTCGTCAACCCTGACGTCTTGCATTGGCACCGACATTTCAACATCCGCTAAGCACTTTCTCAAATTGGAGACGTGAAACGTGTTGTGAATGCCATTCAATTCCTCCGGTAGTTCCAACTTGTACGCCTCTTCCCCGACTCGCTCAATATTTTCAAAGGGTCCAATATAATGTGAGCTTAGCTTCCCTTTCTTTCTGAAACGAACCACTCCCTTCCAAGGGGATATTTTCAGCATCATTCTATCACCCACCTGGAACTCTATATCTTTTCGATTCTTATCCGCATAACTCTTTTGACGATCCCGCCCCACCTTCAATATTTCTCGCACTTGAATAATTTTATTCGCCGTCAGTTGCACTAACTTTGGTCCAACCAGTTGCTTTTCCCCAACCTCGTTCCAACACAAAGGTGTGCGACACTTTCTCCCATAGAGCATCTCGTACGGGGAAACTTTGATGCTTGCATGGTAGCTGTTGTTGTAGGCGAACTTGATTAACGTTAGATTACTTTCTCACAAGCCTTGGAAATCTAGAGCGCACGTCCTCAATATATCCTCCAAGGTCTGAATGGTTCGCTCACTCTGACCGTCGGTTTGCGGGTGGTAAGCCGTACTCATTTTGATTTTTGACCCAATTTGCCGCCGGAAGATTTTCCAAAACGTTGACGTGAAACGACTATCCCGGTCGGATACAATCGAAAACGGTACCCCATGACGAATAACAATCTCGTCGATATACAACTTCGCGAGTCTCTCCATAGAGTATGTCTCTTTGATGGGCAGGAAGTGTGCCGATTTGGTGAGTCGATCCAGTATTACCCATATAGCGTCATACCCCTTCGTGGTTCTGGGCAGCTTAGTCACGAAATCCATCGTGATCTGATCCCACTTCCATACAGGAATGTCCAGTGGTTTCAATTTTCCGTAAGGTCGTTGGTGCTCCACCTTTACTTGCAAGAAAGTTAGACATCTCTCCACAAAATACTCTATATCCTTCTTCAATCTCGGCCACCAATAGTCTCGTTTTAAATCCCCATACATCTTGTTAGTGCCCGGGTGAATCGAATACTTTAACTTGTGCACTTCTTCCAGGATGGTTTTTCTCTGCTTCTCGAGTCTAGGAACCCAAATCCTCCCATTAAAACGCTTTAGTCCTCGATTATCCTCCACTAAGGAATTTAGAATACCGACTATCCGTTCCTTCTTGAGGTTCTTGGGCGCTTGAGCTTCCACTTGAAACTCCTTTATCTCCTCCAACAAATTTGGAGTCAACACAACTCTCATGGCTTTCACCTTCGAGTTTTCACCTCGTTCCTTTCGACTCAGCGCGTCGGCCACAACGTTGGCTTTCCCGGGGTGATATTCGATCTTACAATCGTAATCGGTTAGCAACTCCATCCATCGACGTTGGCGCATGTTCAACTCCTTTTGGTCAAAAAGGTGGCAGAGGCTCTTGTGATATGTGAAGATCTGACATTGCGTTCCATACAGGTAATGCCTCCATATTTTCAGCGTAAAGACCACAACGGCTAACTCCAAGTCATGGGTAGGGTATCGAGACTCATGGTCCTTCAGCTGGCGAGATGCGTAGGTGATCACCTTCCCACGTTGCATTAGGACACATCCTAAACCCAACCTCGACGCGACGCTATACACCACGAAGTCATCTGTACCATATGGCAAGGCTAAGATTGGAGCACTACTCAACATGTTTTTCAATTTTTGGAAAGCCTCCCTCTGAGCTTTCGTCCACGCGAACTTTATATTCTTCTTAATCAACGAAGTCAGCGGTGTTGCGATACGCGAGAAGTCTTTGATAAACTTTCGGTAGTAATCGGCCAACCCTAGAAAACTTTGGACCTTCGACGGATTCTTCGGTGCTTCGCAATCCCGGATTGCTTCCACCTTTGCCGGATCCACCTTGATTCCGTCTTAGGACACGACGTGTCCAAGAAACTGCACCTCTAGCAACCAGAACTCGCACTTCGAGAATTTTGCGTAAATCTTTTCTCGCCTTAGCAACTCTAACACTGTTCGCAAATGATCCTCGTGCTCTCTCTCGGTCTTCGAGTACTCCAAGATGTCATCGATGAACACTATTACAAATTTGTCCAGGTAGTGCTAATAGACCCTATTCATCATATTCATGAATGCTGCAGGAGCGTTGGTCAAATCGAACGGCATCACGAGAAATTTGAAATGTCCGTATCTCTTACGGAAACCTGTTTTCAAAATATCTTCTTCCCTTACCTTGAGCTGATGATAACCCGACCTTAAATCGATCTTGGATAAGAAACTTGCCCCCTGAAGTTGATCGAATAAGTCATCTATCCTTGGGATTGGATACATGTTCTTAATCGTCAACTTATTGAGCTCTCGGTAGTCTATGCACATTGGCATAGTTCCGTCCTTTTTCACAAAGAGGACCGGTGCTCCCCATGGAGAGGTGCTAGGCCTTATAAACCACTTATCTAGCTATTCTTGCAATTACGACATCATCTCTTTCATCTTTGCAGGTGCCAATCTGTACGGCGCACGCGCGATCGGATCGACACCAGGCACCAGATCGATCCAGAATTCGACTTGACGATCCGGGGGTAGATCTGTCAAATCCTTCGGAAATACTTCCGGATATTCGCTCACTACCCGCACATCCTCAACTCTACACTTCTCTTTCTTAACATCTACGACATATGTTAAGAATCCTCGACATCCCTTCCTCAAACTCTTATTTGCTTTGATCATGGAAATCAGACTAGAACCCCTATCTCGTCTATTTCCATAAATCACTACCATCCCCTTCTCAGGCAACAACATACGAATCAACTTCTTATTGCAGACAATACTAGCATCGTTCCTAGCCAATCAATCCATCCCCAACACCACATCAAAATCCCTCATTTCCATTGGGTATAACACCACTGGCACTAGACTCCCTTCAATGTCTATGACACACCCCTCAAGCACCTCCTTAATAGACACCTGGTTAGCATCAGCGGTTTCTACCTCGAACATCCACTCTAAACGTTTAGGCTTTACACCCAAACACTTCGCAAACGCAGGAGATATAAAAGAACAACTCGCCCTCAAATCAAACAATACTCTAGCGCAAATTGAATTCACCAAAAACATACTTGTGACTACATCAGGAACCTCCTCCGCCTCCATTGCTGTCATATTGAAAGCTCTTCCTTTCAGACGAGCCGATTCCCACTTCTTCTCTTCCCTCTTTCCTCCTCCCCGCTCCCTAGTTTGAAGTGGTCCACCCCGTTTTACTTACGGGCAGTCAGACCGCAAGTGATCTGCGACCCACACTGATAGCAAGTCCTCTTGCTCGGGCAATCTCTAGACATGTGTCCCGGAATTCCACATTGAAAACATGATATTTCCCCTGTTCAACATTCTCCCCGATGCACCCGACGACACTTTCCACAAGGCTTATCCCCGAACCCACGACCCCCTCTAGGCTCTGCCCTGAAACATTTTCCTTTTCTCGGATTTGATATAAGTCCATCCCACTTTCTCTTGTCCCCAACTCTCTCTGTCACTTGACGGTTCTTTTCCTTCTCTATCATCTCGACCGCATTAACGGCCGCTTGAAAAGTAGTTGGCTCTCTTGCTGAAACCAGCTCTCGCAGACTGCTCTTCAGCCCGAAGATATAACGTTCCACTCGACTTTCCTCATCTGGTAGATATGCTCCAGCAAATCGGGACTTCTCAATAAACTTAGAAGTATACTCTCTCACTGACAGTTCCTTTTGTTCCAGACTCATAAATTCTTCTTGCAACTTTTTCATTGCCGCCAGAGGGCAGAATTGCGCCTTGAACTTCCCCACGAAGGTTCCCCATAACATACCCTCTGCTGCCGATGCTCCTTATCCTCTAGTCTCTGCATCTCACCATAAGGTGGCTTCAGACCTCAGCATGGACATAGCGTAAGTCACCTTTTCCTCCTCACCCATTTACTAGTAGCAAACACCAGTTCCATCTCCTTGATCCACTTCATTACCAGAACTAGGTCACACTCTCCTTTGTAAGTAGGAGGTTTGCATGCGACAAACTCCTTGTAACTACACCCCTTTGCAGACTATTTGTTTGCCACCAAAGTCACCGATGGAGAATGACCTCCCACTTCCATCATAGGTGGACTCGACAGCTCTATAACCTCCTTGCTCTCACTCTTGTCTCTGCTTCCCGAGGCTGTCTTCTCCTAGTGAGCCAATAACGCTTGGAGGGTCTCTTGAAGCTTCCCCATTTCAGTGTCAAAGGTTTCTTGAGTCACAAAGGCCTGATTTCGGCCCCGACCACGAGCCCTTGCGGCTCCCCTCCCTCTCATAGTTGTCGAGCTTTCTTGATGAGAGATTTCCCTGTCCACAGGAATCTCAACACTTCTCGCCCTGCGAGTGACACGGGTCTTGGCTTTTTCCCGATTCCCGGAATTGGTCCCCTCGAATTGAGTTGTAGCCTTTCAAGTGGTCCTTCTCGGTCCCCGTCTACGACCATGGCCCCTTCCTCGGGTTGCCGACTGCCCAGTGGGACCCCCTGGCTCCTCAACACGAACCTCATTCACTGGTCACATTCTCCCCCACCGGCACTACCCTACTCCGCAAAACTCATTCAGGCATGACGACAGCTGAAACAACACATGGGTAAACTTTAATGTAATAGACCCATATGCAACAAGATTTGTAGGCACATACATTTACCTGTAAATTTGAAATTACTTTGGCCAGATGTAATCTCAAATTCACCTTACATGTTAGTCTCTATCTCTCATTACATACACCCCTATAGCAGTAACCCTACGACGACCTATTTCTCAGTTGTGTCCCGCCTACAGTTTAAGTTTAGATCCAAACAGTCACCTAAATCTATTAAACTATGGCTCTGATACCAATTTGTAACAACCCAAAAACCAAAGCAAACCAAAACAACACCAAAACATAACATGAAAATTTACTTCCCCAAAACGGGTCCCAATACAACGCACTGAAGTAAATATGACGAACGTATTTAAACATATTAAAAGTCTATCACAACCGAGAGTCTAAAAAGCATCTAAACCGCAACTAAGGCATGATCTTCGACCGTTAGCTATCAACATTTCTCTCTCCCTTTCGAGGAACCACCCACAAAATCCTTACCTAAAAATGGGTTTTAAGAAAAGTTTAAAAGCGAGGGTTAGACCGGGAAGGTCTAGTGAATTCGCAACAACGTCTACACATAAAAATTCAAGTTAATAAAACATATAGTAACCGCAGTTACAACCACTTACCGTTCACCGGATAACGATCCGTCCGTCTACGGGGCCCCCAATAGATCCCTAATCGGCCCCCAAGTCGATGTCGTTCACGCGTGTAAAGAAACAAATTCGATACATGCGGTTCTACCATCCCCGATGGTTTAAGGTAAGCCATGGCACTCACAGGTTATTTAATAATAACTCAATTCGAAAATTAAAGGATAAACATGCTTCAATACATAATCTCAATAATTCATTGGTCGAAATAATTTAACAATTAAAATAATTATTTCATATATCAAAGCATAAACCATTCTTAGTTTTAAATAGGGGTTTTGAATAAGGGAAACTCACCTGGTGAATTGAGAACTTGACACACACTTACGGAATTTGAAGTCCCGAAAGTCAACCCCTACAATATTGATAAGAATGCCAATTATTTGCTGCCAATAAATTACCCAATACATTTTAACTACCCACCAATTCTAATTAAGGCCCAAGACTAAAGATCCCACTAGATGGGCCTTGGCCCACATCCTCTTCAATCTGGGTTGTTCTCGTCCTTCATGCGGAACTGGGTTTCAGCCTCACCCGGTTTTGAGCCACAACCTGGTTTCGGTCTCACCCAGGTTTCAACCACAACCAGGTTTCGGCCTCACCCAGGTTTCAGCCTCACCCAGGTTTCAACCACAACCATGTTTCATTAACACCCGCTTCATGCAGAATCAGACCTCGAACCATAAGGGGTGCGGGTCTCGCAATTCGAAGGGAAACTGGTCTAGGGTTGGGGGCGTCCCCAAACCCTTCGATGAACCGCGACGGCATTTTTGGGGAGGGTTTGAACCCCTTATCGATTTTGACTAAATCATCCCAAATAAATTTCTAATCCACACTAGTGAACAAATTTCTCAACAAATTTTGGAGAACATATCCATTCTTAACAGATTTCACAGGCCAATTTCACCTTTAAATCTCAAGGGGGTTTTCCCTTTTTGATCGATACCAATATACTTCTCTCATATCAGATTTGATTACAAAACTAAATAACAGATTGAGAATGCTTACCTCCTCAAGAATCAACCTCTTGGTCTCATTGATTCCGATTCTTCAATTTCTACCTCTTCCACCCTTTTGCTGCTAAGAAATCGCCTTTAGCTTCCTTCTTTCACTCTAGCTCCGCACACAAGGTTTTCTCAGGTCAAAGAAATGAAAAGCTAATAGGGTTTTAGGTCCTAATACTCCCAACTTACAATAAGAGTCCATAAACTTCCATCATTTTGACACTTACCAACCCTGGACTTTAAAATAAAAGGACTAAACACCCAAAATGTAAAAAGGGTGTTACAGATTGACCAGCATAATCCAATTTTCATCGCTTAACCTAATTGATATATTTATTGTATGGCTACATAATTCCTCATCACCATCCATTTCAAACACAAAATTAGAGTATATAAGATCATAATTTTAATAAACAAACGATTATGGTTGTTGCAAAATTTGAGATACGGTGTTGTACCAAATAAAGTAACTTCTCTATGATCAATGTTTGGTTTGATATCAAACCTCAACTAATATGTGATAAAGGATTATTATTATCATTGTCACTCATTAGTTATACATAATTTATCCATGCACCTATATATATGTATATAATTACACTAATTATAATATACTAACTTTTACAAATCACTTGAATAAGATTAATTTGTTGATTATATTTAACAGCTAACATTTATTCATTTAGATAATCAACATATCATTACCCAAATTACTCATGATATCGCGCAACGCACAGTTTCCACACTAGTGTATATATATATATATATATATATATATATATATATATATATATATATATATATATAAGAAGGAAGATGAGAGAGAGTTGAGGAGAAACCTCCATTGAGGCTTTAGAATTTTGTAAGAGTTTTGAATTTTTTTAAAATAAAAAATGACACATTAAATGGATACACCCTTTCATTTTCTTTTTTATCTTATGTTTTCATTATATAATTTGTTTATCAATAGCTAAAAGTTTATTAACATTTACCAAAATAATATATTTTTATTTACTTCTTTATTATTATTTAAACATTTATGTGTTGATTCTATATTAAAGTAAGAACCAAGAGTTGGTTCAATGAGAAGTTTTTCATCCAACTTATCTTTTTTCTTCTTATTTTGATTTATTTTTAATATAGAATCAACACATTAATTTCTAACCCTTTCATTTTCCTACTTTTTTAACTTCATTTTTCATTTTTTTTATAAATGAAATTTGAATCTACAAATATATAAAACTACATATATGTTTATTTACATCAATACATGTAAAATTTTAATTAGATGACAATTCAAAAAATAAATCATCAAAATCAATCAATATATATATATATATATATGTATATATATCAAAATTAATATGTTTATTTAATCAATATATATTAAAGTAAGAACCAATAGTTGGTTCAATGAGAAGCTTTTCACCCTACTTATCTTTTTTCTCCTTATTTTGATTTATTTTTAATATAGAATCAACACATTAATTTCTAACCATTTCATTTTCCTACTTTTTTTAACTTCATTTTTAATTTTTTTTATAAATGAAATTTGAATCTACAAATATATAAAACTACATATACGTTTATTTACATCAATACATGTAATTTTTTAATTACATGACAATTGAAAAAATAAATCATCAAAATCAATCAATATATATCATAATTTCTCAATCAATATATCAATATAAATATTAAAAATATATTAAAGTAAGAACCAAGATGTGGTTCAATGAGAAAATTTCAATCATACTTATTTTTTTTCCTTTATAATCTTAATTTATATGAGTCGGGTTCAAACGAAAACAATACCCATTTAAAAGAACACGAGAACTAACAAAATAATTACTGATTTTACATTAACACACGAAAAAAGGACTTTGGTCGCGACTTCAGGTCCGCGTGACTTTTTTACGCGTTAATGTAAAATCACTAATGATTTTGTTCGTTCTCGTGTTCTTTTAAATAGTTATTGTTCTTGTTTGATCCCTCCTCTTATCTGTATATATATATATATATATATATATATATCTTAATCTATTTATCTATTATATATATTAAAGGAAAAACCACCAATAATGGGTTGACATCTTCTAAACATCCAAATCTCATTTTTCTTTTTTCTCATTTTTTGATTTTTTTAATGATGTAATTATTAGCAAACAATTAATTAGTTAGACTATTCATATTCTTCGGTTACATCCAACTTGTTATTTCATGTTACTCTATTTTTTAATTTGCATAACAATAAATGAAATATAATCAAAACTTAAGAAACTTATTATATAAATGAAATTACAATGAATATATAAAATCGTATATTTAAAAACTCATTATATAAATGAAATTACAATAAATATGTATATTTTTATTTACATGACACTTGAATATAATATATGTATATTTTTATCTGTATAATAATACGCTCAATATAATACATTTTATATCTTTATATATATAAAAGGATAACCATAGATAATGATGTGGCATTGTGATATTTGAGTATTCTCAAATCTTGCATTGTTATGTTGTTCTACTTATCCCACGTTGATGAGAGAATGTAATATTGGAGATTGAGAATAACTATGAGAAAGGAGGACATTTAGATTTGATATGACATTTAAGCATTTTCAAATCTTGCGATTGTGGTGTTATATTTTTCATCCCACATTGATGAGATAATGTAAAATTGAAAAATTATATTAACTATATGAAAAAAGGGGATTTTGATTTGATAAATAAAAGGTTCAGTTGCCTAAATATGTTTTTTTGTCCGACCCTCATTTTTTTAAGATTAAAAAACTACTTATAATAGAGAATGATGTGGCATTGTGAGATTTGAGTATTCTCAAATTTTGGCATTGTGGTATTATTCTACTCATCCCACATTGATGAGAGAATGTACTATTGGAGATTGAGAGTAACTATAAAAAACGAGGACATTTGATATGAAATTCAACCATTCTCAAATCTTGCATTGTGGTGGTGTGTTTTTCATCCCATATCAATGAGAGAATGTAAGATTGAAAAATTAACTATATTAAAGTAGGGGATTTGGATTTGATAAATAAAAGGTTTAGTTGGCTAAATATGTTTATTTTTCCAACCCTCATTTTTCAAGAATAAAAAACTATTAATATAAGCAAATAACTCAAAAAGACGATAGATTTGAAAGAATGAGTGAGTATGTAAAAGGTAGATGAGATGTCTTATTTAGTTATTTCTTATCGGCAAAAAGATGTTAACTTTGAAAGAATTGGTGAGTAAGTAAAACGTGGATTATATGTTTTATTTGCTATACCACATCAGCAGAACGGTGAAATATTTAGAAGAAATTGTTAGTATATAAAAAATGGATGTGATGTTTCATTTGGTTATCCCACATCGTCGGAAAAATAATATATTTTAAAAAAAGAGGTTAATATATAAAAGGTAGATGAGATATCTTATTTGGTTATCCCACATCGACTGAAAGACGATAGATTTGGAAAATGAGATGAGTATATGAAAATGTGAATGAGATGTCTTATATGTTTAAAAGGGTTTATGATAGTTATGAGGTTGACTTCTTTTGGTCAATCTCTTTTCGCTACAAATCAATTTTCATAAAATATTGTACATTTTACCTTATTTTGGTCAATATATTTCTTAAAAATTATTGTTACCAAGGAAAATCATGACTAGATGATTTGGAACAACCGAGTCAGATAATTCTCAAATGTTGAGTTGTGGTTTGATTTAGGTTATATCACGCTACTATGGAGATGATAAATTAAAAAAAAGATGGTTATAAAAACTTATAGAAGATGGCTTGGACAATTAAAATGTAGGTTTGACCAAACATATATTTTGGCTGACCATTATTTAAAAAAAATCTATATATCTATACTTATATTATTTTTTAACTAAATCATGTATAAATCTATATATCTATATAAAGAAAATTATTGAATAAATGATGTAACACAATCAAATTTGAGAATTCTCAATTATTGAGTTGTGAATTGATTTAGGTTATCTCACATTGATACAAAGATAATAAATTTGAAAAAGAGATCTATATAAAAGAGTAAAAATGGAGTGGAAAATTAAAATGTACTGGGTCGGCTAAATATGTATTTTTGCCGACCATTATTTTTTGAAAAAACTATGTATATTTCTATTATAAAACTTAATTAAATCATCATTAATTTATAAATATATTTATATAAATGAAAAAAACTTGAATTAATTATTTGACACAACCAAATCTGACAATTCTCAAATATTGAGTAATGATTTGATTTTGGTTATGCACATGTCGACATTTCTTTCATTCCATCGAGAAAGGCACATCTGAACGTTTGCATTAACTTCCATTCACGAATAGATTGTTATGGAGATGATAAATTAAAAAGAAGATATGGTTAAATAAAGGAGTAGAAGATGCCTTGACAAATTAAATAATGGGTTGGCTAAATATGTATTTTGGTCAACCATTAATCCACAAAATATCTATATTTCTATAACAAAAGAATTAACTAAATCATCTATAATTTATATATGTAAATCTATATTGAGGAAATTTTTTAATAAATAACCTCACACAACCAAATTTGATAATTCTAAAATGTTGATTTATAGTTCGATTTTTCTTATTTCACATAACATGTTCTTCTACTTCAATATTTTCGATAAAAAACATAATCGCCATCGCGTAACGCACGGTGCCGATCACTAGTATATATATATATATATATATATATATATATATATATATATATATATATATATGACAATAATCAAATGAGAACCACAAAAATATTGAGAACCTTAAAGACCAATCTCAACCGTCTAATCACTCAAATCTAACAACCCTAATTAGTGTTCCATTTTTAATTAAGGAATGATATGATGGTAATTTTTTTTTTCTTGATTATTTTCTACTTCCTTTTTTTTATAGATATCAAAATTTAGAATCAATTATTATTTTATTTTTATTCAATCTTATGCGATGTGATTTATATGTAATAATAAAATATTTTAATTTTCATTAATTGATAATAATCTTTTATATTTCATTAGTTGATTGTATTATTAATTTAATTTACTCGTTTACTTTCTCACGTATAAATTAATTAATGGTAACGTATAGAAAACATACATTTTTATAAAAATATATTTGACTATTTTAAATAATAAAAACATCACATGGAGAAAGAAAATATGGTAAATATAACGATATTGTAATTAAAACATCACCTAGAATTCTGGAAACATCAAAGTTTTATTTCACACAATGAATAATACTGTCGCTAAAGTTAAACAAATTTAGTGTTGTTTGAGATTGTGAAAGAAAATATAGTTGATGTAAAATGTGATGTAAAAGTGAAATACTAAAGTGTTCTTTCATATTGTGAAACAATCTAATGTCGCTAAAATGAAACAGTAAAATGTTGTTTCACAAGGTGAAACAATGTAATGTTGTTTCACAATTTTGAAAACAAAAGTTGATGTGAAACACTAAAGTGTATTCATGTTGTGAAACAATGTGGTGCATTTTCACATGGTGAAACAATGTAGTGTTGTTTCATACTGTGAAATAATATAATGTCGCTAAAGTGAAACAATAAATTATTGTTTTACAAGGTGAAACAATGTAGTTTTGTTTCACAAACAAATCAAAACAAAAGTTAACGGGAAATGTGATGTGAAACACTAAAGTGTTGTTTCATATTGTGAAACAAAACAATGTTGTTAATGTGAAACAATGTAGTGCAGTTTCACATGGTGAAACAATATACTGCTGTTTCACTATGTGAAAAAAATAAAAAATGACGTGAAATGCAATGTGGAATACTAATCACTTTTATTGTTTCATGCAAAAATTGCAATTATTAAAGAAAATGTAAATTTTTTTAATTATACTCGTGTCAAATTAAAGAAAATAAAATGTTCGTTTTTTATATAAATTTTTTTATTTAAAATTTTATTGTAATTAATATAATTTTGATTTAAAGAAGGAGGTAATTTAAATTATATAATTTAAATAAGAAATAGAAAGTGAAGAGATTTACTTTTATGCCATTTAAGAGTTATGTTTGTATGTAAATTACACCATATATGCAAAATACTACATCTTAACTCTCACCATTAATTAATTTTGATTGTGGTTGAGATTGGTTCTTATAGTTCTCAATATTTTTATGGTTCTCACTTGATTTAACCCCTATATATATATATATATATATATATATAAAAGAAGGAAGAAGAGAGAGAGTAAATGGAGAAGCCTCCATTGAGGCTTTAAAATTTTGTGAGAGTTTTGAAATTTTTTAAAATAAAAAATGACACATTAAATAGATACACCCTTTCAATTTCTTTTTTGTTTTTTGTTGTTGCTCTTATTTATTTATTTATTTATTGTTTTCATTATATAATTTATTTATCAATGGCTAAAAGTTTATTAACATTTACCAAAATAATATATTTGTATTTACTTCTTTATTATTATTTAAACATTTATGTTTATTTGGTTTTTTTTCTCCAGAAAAACATATATTTCTTATTCTTTTACCAACCTAACAATCATCAACATATTACATGCCAATGAAGGCATCATTGCAACCAACAATCAAAACCCTTATTTAAACTGATAGAGTATCAACCACCTTTACTAAGTTATATCAATCAAATGTCTCACATCAATTGTACCTGAGATATATACTAACTATCATAAACTTAAACTGGAACTGTCAACTGAAAGTTGATGTCTTATACAACTCAAGCTCTAACAGAAACTTTAGGTGCTACTATGATCAGAGTTGCCTCGACGACTCCAAATTTGAACACTCACATGTCCAACTCCTAGAAATAAGCTCATATTATATGTTTTGCTTAGCCCTACACCTGCTTTAGTATTCTGCACCTTGCGTGTTTTCCTAACACTAACCATCTACCAAGGAAGGAAACTAGCTCGCTTATAACAATAATCAACTTATTGCACCGCAATGCACTACTAGGTTGTACTTACAATAAGCCGAGTCTAAAATGTGTCATCTTCATAAAAAAAGGCACTTACATTCTAACACCCCAATTTCTAGGTAAGCAATTATTACCTTAAATCCATATTTCGCTTGTAGTATGGTTTTAGTTCTTAGTTACGTTGAAATTTGTCTTATGTGTGTGTGTGTAGGGGGGAGTGTATTAGCCGAAGGAGAGAGAAAAAGGAGCAGCAGTGCTCTGCGCGGATTTCTGCGCGACCCAAGTCGCCCTGCCACCCGCACGGGGCTCTGCCCTCGCGCGACTCCAGTGCTTAGCGCAACCCTCCGCGCGGGCACCCGCGTGTTGCCATTGGACGATTTAAAAGAGGAAATCGGTCCCCAAACCTCACAATCCCCAAAATCATTTCTCAAAAACTCCCTTGTCTTCTCCTTCTTCATTAAATCCGACCAACCCCATTTATTACTTCATTCTCCTTCCAATTTTCAAGTTGAAATCATCATCTAAAGCTTTGGAAGTCTAGGGTGCAAAGGTCTACCATCTCACCATCTTCATCTTCATCTTCAACCTCAAGGCTTCATCTCCATTTATAGGGTTTTACCATTTTAGGGTTTTCACATCACAAACTTATTTAGTGAGTCTCCTAGCCTTTACTTTACTATAAATGTGTATATTTGCTTATTTGATAATTTTAGGTAAACTTGGAATTAACATAAAAGATAGGGTTTCGGTAAATCTTGCTAGTGTATGAGTATTTGTTTTTGTGGAAAGTATTAAATGTCATAAAGGTTCCTATGTACATATAGAGTTGTAAAATGAGCAATACATTGGCAAAGAACCATATTTTACAAAGTGGATTTTGGTTATAAATGTCGATATTTGTATCTAGGTTTATCACCTTAGTGTAATGGTGCCTTTTATGGGCAAATGAATTATGTGATTTTAATATGAGAATGAAATGTGTATTATTATGTTTTGGAAAGGAATATGTTATGCATGAGAAATATTATCCTTACTTGTTCATGACCTAAATGTGAAGTTGATATCTATCTCCTTGTGCACGAGGATTTAGATGGCATGATATACTTGGTTATAATTGTTGACCATTTTGGTCACTAGCGAGTAGGCAATAGGGGACGTTAGTCCTTGAGGTGTAACTCGTCTAGATTGGATAGGCATTAATGTCCGTAAGTCCTTGAGGTGTAATTCGACGAAGTAGGCAATAAAGGCATAAACAGTTTTAGGATTGTGATGTCTTTCATGGCATGGGAACTAGAACCGGGACATGAGGTGTAATGCAATAACGTCCCATTCACGTGTTCTCGTCACCCAAGATGGAAATGGGTCTCCCTCGTATTTCAAGAGGTATCTCTTGTGTATTTTTTTCAGGTGTGGAATATCTTTTCCAAGTTGAATGTTGGCGTTGGTTCAACCATTCGGGTGCTTCTGTAACAAATAATTATGTTGTAATTGCTTACATTATGAATTGTTGAATCTTTACAATATCACTAGAATTTGGTCTAACACTTGTTTTGGTTTTTAATGGCATACAGGTCCTACTAGTGGTATGCATAGGGCACCTTGATTCGTCGGGTGTGCACCTAGGAATCTTGGAGGATCGGGCTTTTTGGGAATCTTGTGAGAAGAGCGTTTTGGAGTCATAGAGACACCCACCTTAATCTAGTTTTAATTAATGATCTAGATTAAATAGGTTGTCATGTAATATGTCTTATTCTTCCGCTACTTTATTGATGCAACTACCCCAACTTCAATGGGTTTTAGTCATTCTTATTTACAGGATTCATAAACCCTCATATTTTAGACGTCATATTGTAGAAATTTTAAGTTTTAAATTACTCATTTTTAGGGTGTTACAAATTGGTATCAAAGTTCTAGTTTAAGTGAATTAGGTATGTAAATTCAATGCCTAGATTTAAGCTGAGACCATTAGGTTGTGAATTGTGAGAGTCGGGTAGAATTTTAAGATGGGACGACCTTAGAGTCGACGAAAACTATGGCGTTGAGAATTATAAAAGTGGTAGCGAGAATCCTTATGTGGTGTATGTTCATAATTTCAATTAGCTACTGCTATTATGAATATATGGTTACGTGAGCATGCTTGAATTACTATGATTATGATGATCGATGCACTGTATTAGTACGTTTCTTGTGTATAATCTTGTGTTGCCCATCTCTTACCTTCTCTCGATTGTATGACAGACCGAAATGGTAAATACTTGAAGTCATCTTCAAACATCTCCGGAGGGCCAAGCCGTAACCGAGTCCACGACCGATCGACCAAATGAAACGGAAGCGGTAGTACCTCCTCAACTTCCACCCTTGACTGATGGAAGGGTGGAGCACATCCTAAGGAGTAATATTACCACCGCCGACCCACTTATGACAGAAGTAACTCCTCAAATGCAGATGTTAGACATGATGAGAACCATGAACAAAACGATGGCAAAGAAACTAGAAATGTTTATGAAATTAATGGAGGACAAAGAGGGTAGCAACTGCCGACACGAAATCATAGAAGAGAATGTGGTTATAGCGGGTTCTAGGGGACACCCGGGATGAGAATCGCACTGATGGGTTGGTGACTTTAGAGACGAGACAACCCGGAAGAGCTTGTTCTTACAAGTATTTCATAGGTTGCAAATCGCTGGAGTTTGCCGGATCTGATGAGCCCGTAGCTTGCATGAATTGGTTCAGAGAAATCGGGCACGCCTTTAGAGCCTGTGACTGCGAGGAGAAGCAGAAGGTAAAATTTGGTTCTCAAATGCTCCGGGGTTCAGCCTTGATATGGTGGAACGTTTTCACCTTGACTATTGAAGAATCTGTGTTGGCTAAAATGACGTGGACTGTGTTCAAGAAAAAGATCTTGGAGGAATATTGCAACGAGCAAAAGATGGACTTGATAGAGGAGGAGTTCCGCGCTTTGAAGAAGGGAAATTTGTCGGTGAGGGAATATACCCAACTTTTCATGGAGAAACCGAATCTTGTGGGGTATGTGGCCCCAACCGATAAGGAAAAGGTGAAAGCCTATCTGAAGGGTTTGCCCATGGACATGATGTCGATGATCCGCAACTCAAAAGCCACAAATCTTCAGGAGACGATAGAAGAAGCCAAGATCATGGAAAGGGTCTATGTGCAAGACAAGGAAGAGAGGTCAAAGGTTGTAGAGAAGATAAAGTGGGAGAGCCCGCCGAGTTCGTTCAAGAAGCCGAGATTCCAACCAAGTTGCAGAAGCTTTGACAATAGCCGTGAGGCGAAGTGGTGTTCCAAGTACAAATGCAAGCACTTTGGTTTTTGCAACCTTAATCCCAACCCAATCTCATGCTTCAAGTGTGGTAAGCTAGGTCATACCAGTCCGAATTGTCCTATTCAAGGGACAACTTGTTTTGAGTGCAAGGAAGTGGGATACGTGAAGAGGGAGTGCCCTAAGCTTAGAGGAGGGGCAAGAGGAGGAAGCTCGGGGAGCCAACCGAAGAAAGAGGTCATCCCTAAGGCTCAAGGGAGGGCCTGCTAGATGACGAGAGAGGAAGCGAAGGAGACCACCGACGTGGTGACGGGTACGTTCTTACTCAACTCCCTTACTGCTAGAGTACTATTTGATTATGGTGCCAACTTCTCTTTTGTTTCCATTGAGTTTTGCAAAGTCTTGGATGTGCCTTATAGTACTCTTAGTGATGCCTTGGTAGTAGAGGTAGCAAACGGAGAACAAGTAATTTTGTGTGAAGTTTTAGAAAAGTGCCATATAGAAATTAGCGGTGAGCTCTTTGAAGTGAATTTACTTCCCATGGATATGGTAGTTTCGACGTGGTGATCGGGATGGACTGGTTGTCTCGACACCAAGCGGAAATCTTATGTTCAAAGAAGCTGATCAGATTACCGACCTCAAGCGGGGACTTCGTATTTGTGTATGGGGAGAAGCATAAGGGTGAAGTGTCTCTTATTTCATCCATCAAAGCAAGGAAATGTCTAGTGAAGAAATGCCCGTCGTTCCTCGCCTACGTATTGGATGCCAAAGCGGAGAAGAAGAAGATCGAAGACGTACGGATCGTTAGTGAGTATCCAGATGTATTTCCTGACGACCTTCCGAGCTTGCCGCTCGATTGCCAAGTGGAGTTCCGGGAGCGACACCAATAGCCCGTACACCCTACTGTCTTACTCCGACCGAAATGAAGAGATGATGTCACAACTTCAAGAGTTGCTATAGAGAGGATTCGTGAGGCCGAGCTCTTCGCTCTGGTGCTTTTCGTCAAAAAAAGGATGGGTCGATGCGAATGTGCATCGACTATCGGGAATTGAACAAGGTGACCATGAAGAATAAGTACCCACTACCCTAAATAGACGACCTATGTTATTCCCAAATTGTGCAATTCAATCAAGATTAACAAGATTCACTCAAATGGTCATATGTATTAGATTTTCAAATTCACAGATTACAGACTCTTTCACCCTCAATATTTCTCTCACTATGATACAAATTCTGATAAGTGCCACTCCCTTACAAGGAAAAACAAAACCTATTTATACCCTAACAAGTACAAAGGAAAAACTAGTTGACTAATACAAAAGACTTTGACAACTTATTCCTTGAGCTTTGACTTTGACTTTGCATTTGAAGGCTTTGACTTGGAACATTGACTTTCAATCCCAATGATCTTGGATCTAACATATTTGTGCACTAACAATCTCCCCCTTTGGATTCAAGATCGTCTTCAAAAAGAAATTTAGCAAAAACGAGCAATCTCCCCCTTTGTAGATCTTTAACAACTTCAATCTCCCACTTTAGCATCTTTACAAACAAATGAAATTTCAGCTTCAACGAACAACCCCTCTCTTTATGTCTTGACAAACAATCTTCAGAGTTACAGTATTCTCCCCTAAAGTCTGTGAATGTGTTCTTCAAAAACTATAACAATCTTCCCCCAAGGAAATAAAAACCTCTTTCCGACTTCAGAAGCGAAATTATCTTCAGATTTAACTCGCTTTGCTTCTGCATATAATCTTCAAAGATATTTTCAGCAAATTTTCAACCAATTTTCAGAACTTTTGAACTTTCTCTTTCATTATGAGCATTCTCCCCATATTTAGGAAATATAACCTTCAAATCTGTCATCTCTTGATCACTTTATCCCCAGAATTTTCACAGTCTATTCTTTAGACAACATTTCTTGAAATTAATTCTCCCCTTTTTTGATGATGTAGAGCATAGAAATCATCAAAACTTCTTCAAGAAATGCCATGTACCATTTTCTGACCTTTTTTAGTATCTGATCTTTCCGCAAGAATATCGAACCATCCGTCAATGCATAATGTATTCATCCGAATCTTTTCAAATTCAGACAAATAGAAATGTAACCCTGAATCAACAAATGAATCAGTTAAAATTCTTGTAAGTAGCACAAAGCCACTTTGTACAACGAATGTACGTTGGAAAGGAGCTTTTTGATGTTCACTCCTCCACGGCTTCCATTCAATCATTGAAAAAATTACAAAGAATTTTTCTATGAATGTTAAGACAAGAAAACGTATTCCTTGTGTGTTCGTGCATAGTGTAGAATGATTGAAGCTACTTAGGCTTTTCAAATAGGCTCAAAGTGTGTAAACCATTGAGACAACAATAGTAATACACAGACTCAATTGTGCATGATCGAAATGTGAAGGTGGGGCATACTTCCTTCTATTTCAATATCCACATATTCCAATTGAAGACGAGATAGATTATGTGCTGCTTCCCCAAGAAAATATGAAACATCTTCTTTTTAAGAAAAAGATGAGTAGCTGGTGGGGTTTAAATCAAGAGTTGGCATGGGCTAGTGCCTATTTCAATGAAGTTCACGAAAGAATTGTGAAACAACAGTAATGTGGCTGCCCGACTCAGAAAAAGTTGGTGCAGAGTGTTCATATTCTTTTACTCTGATCTTTCACCCTCTTTCTTTTTAAAATTGAGCTCACTTCTAACCAATCTCTCTTTCCATTTTATCTCATCACACCCATACTCAGATATTGACCCCTCACCTGTCGATCACTTAAGGATAACTTCTTGGGTAGGAAACACTGGTTATCGTGAATCCATAGAAGTTTTTTTAAAATCTCACACAATTCCCATGTATTTTGTCCTAGAAGCAAAAAGTTGCTCAATAGTTTAACTTTAACAGTTAAAGCACAATACATATGTCAGATGAAAGTATGCTCAATAAGATAATCATGAAGATTTGAGCATTTTAAACATGGAAGATTTTCTCAAAAACAAAGAAATTGAATGAATGAAGTGAAATCAATAGATATGTTTTGAGAAACTGACAATGTATGAAAAGATCAAATATGAGTGATGTATCATTAAAAGCTTAGGTCATGAAAAATTGGATGTTGTCTATACGAACCAAATAAAGACATTCTTGAAAGAAACGCTTTGAAATGAATTAACGTTCAACAAACTATGAAGGTACAAAAAGGAGTTTATTACCACCGAAAAATTGTTTCATTTTGAGACATGGTAATAACAAAGTCAACAAAAAAAAATACTAAACCGGTGTGTGTGAATACTTGATTGTATATAGAAAAGATAATACACAAGTATTTATCTTTGGAAACACACAGTTAGTTAACAATAAAGCTCATGCAAGAAAACATTTAAAATACACACTTCTAAAATTCAAGAAAACATTTAAGAATCGAGAAGTGGTTTGAACATTTAGAAACACGTTTTCCATGTTTGAAAGTTGTCCATCTTTCATGCACAATCAGATTAAGAGTAGAATTATCCTTACGCTCAACATTATCTCAAAAAGTCAGCTCCAAAGTCATGATTGATATGATCATGTAAGCTCCCCTTCAAAATCTTCAAGTAGTAAAAAAAATGTCAAAGAAACAAAGTCTTATTGAAAGAAAAACATTTATTTGAAAATTAAAAACATGAAAACAGTAAAACTTTTAAAGAATGAGTTCTGATCTAATTTAATCAGAAATTAATGTCCTTACTCCCCTAAACATATACATCATAAAAAAAATTTGTCAGTATAAAACATATACAATGTCTCATACTCCTCCTCGAATTTAGATCATCTAAACTTTGTCTCACTCCCCCTGAAATCATAAACAAAACCTTTCAGTGCAGATATCGTTGAGATTAAAAATAAAGAAATGAAGAAAAATAACAAAAATAAACTGTACTAGGTAATTACAGATTATGTCTTGAGGTTCAACATGCCAAGTTTCGAAATGAGAAAATTAAATATATTTTCGTCCAATGGCTTGGTGAACAAATCAGCAAGTTGATATTATGCGTTTACAAAGTAAAGTTCAATTGTACCTTTTTCGAAATTATCTTTGATAAAATGATACCACACGTCTATGTGCCTTGTTTTCGTATGTTGGATAGGGTTCGCAAAAATTGCAAAAGCGCTATTGGAATCGTAGTAAATCGGGATTTTGTTGTATTTGAAGCCATAATCTCGGAGTTGTGTTCGCATCCATAACACCTGAGAACAGCAGCTAGCCGCATATACGTACTCTGCCTCGGCTGTTGAAGTAGATACATACAGTTGTTTCTTCGAAGCCCAACTCACGAGCTTATCTCCCAAAAATTGACTTCATGTCTAACATGCAACCTGTATGATTTGCATTTGAATACGCTGTTAGCTCAAAACCTGTATCTTTAGGATACCACAAACCAAGGTCTGCAGTCCCCTTCAGATATCGAAATATTTGCTTCACAGCCGAAAGATGGGATTCTTTAGGCGAAGCTTGATATCTAGCGCATAAGCATGTAGAAAACATAATATCTGGTCTAATTTCCGTTAAGTACATTAAAGAACCAATCATTCCTCTATAGGTTCTAAGATCAACAGCTTTACCTGAAAGATCAACTCTGATCTTAGTTCCTGGTGCCATCGGGGTACCAATTGGAGTACAATTTTCCATGTTAAATTTTCGCAAAATATCAGAAATGTACTTCGCTTGATTAATGAAAATCCCTGTTGAAAATTGTCTAACTTGTAATACAAGAAAGAAATTCATCTCTCCCATCATACGCATTTGAAATCTAGACACCATTAGATTAGAAAAGTTCTTACAATACTTCGGGTTTGTTGAACTGCAAATTATGTCATCAACATATATTTGAATTAAATTGATATCATCTTTTTCCTTTTTGATAAAAAGAGTGGTATCGATTTTACCTTTCGAGAAACCAGATTTGACTAAAAACTTGGATAGGACATCGTACCAGGATCGAGGAGCTGGCTTTAAGCCGTAGAGGGCCTTGTCAAAAATATAAACATGATCTGGTTTTTCAGCATTGACAAACCCTTCTGTCTATGAGACGTATACCTCCTCTTTCAGTATGCCATTTAGAAAGGCAGTCTTCACGTCCATTTGATAGACAGTGAAGTTTTTGTATGCAACGTAGGCTAGAAACATTCTGATTGCCTCTATACGCGCAACTGGAGCGTATGTCTCATCTTAGTCTATTCTTACCTCTTGCCGGTATCCTTTAGCAACAAGTCGAGCTTTATTTCTTACCACGATACCATCCTCATGTTTCTTGTTCTTGAATACCTATTTCGTACCTATAATTGTTTTTCCTTCCGGATGAGGTACAAGTCTCCAGACTTTAAGCGATTCAAATTGATCGAGCTCTTCTTACATAGCTGTTATCCAATCTGGATCTGCTAGAGCTTCAGATACTCGGGTAGGCTCTATCTTGCTCAGAAAGGAATCAAACATGCACTCATTGGTAGTCGCAGACCTAGTTTGCACCGGCTTTGACGAATCTCCAATCATTTGATGAATCGGGTGCTCTTTAGTCCACTTATGTATATGAGGGAGTAGAATAGATGTAGACTGATCATGTTGATCATCTAGATATTCAGTATGTTCTTTTTGTTGGGGTTCAGTTGAAGTAACTGGTGTAGAAGTTTCAGTTGATTGGACATTTGATGTATGTTGGATAGGCATGACAGTACATCCAACTGAATGAGTAAATTCTGTTTCTGCATTATCATGTGCAACTTCAACTGACGGAGTAGGTGTTTGAACTTGAGTTTCATCTTGAATCGGGGAATCTGATTCAGTTGATACATCTGATGTGATTGGATGATGATTACTTGAATCTTCAGATTTGTCAATCACAACAGGTTTAGTCACTTTTGAACCAAGAAACTCATCATAAAAATGTTCAAACAATAAATCTACATATGTTAAATGAGATATAGACGTTGATGCTTTATCAGAATTAGAAAATGTTAGTGTTTAAATATGTTGGATCCAAGATCATGAGGATGAAATTCAAAATTTAAAGCTCAAGTCATACCTTCAAGAAAAAGTCAAAGTGTTTGTAATAAATGTCAAAGTTAAAGTATTTGTGTTTTCTAGTTTTGTCTTTGTATTTGTCTAGAGTATAAATAGATTTCTTTTTCTTTTGTAAGGAAGTAGAACTAAGAGAATAATTCGTATCCAGTGAGTGTAGAGAGAGAAAGTTTGAGAGCTTCCTTTGTACGAAATTGTAAGCTGTGGAATAGGAAATTATAATAATATGGTAATCGGAATTGAATATTTTTGTTGTTGATATTCTTGAATAGAACTTGTATTGTGGGACACACAATTGGTATCAGAGCAGAGAAGTTCAATTGAAATCAAGAAACGAGTTCTTCGCATGATGTTTACTGCATTTGATCAATTTTGAGTTTGAGTCTATAATTGTCGAATCTTTCTTTTGAGAATTGGTCGATTAGTGTATTAGATTAATTTGTATCAATTTGAGTTTCAATTGCACTGTAATTGTACTTTGATTTTGAGATTTTAGGAGTTTTTCTAACACGAGTTTATACGCACTGTATTTGTTCAAAGATGTACATTTAATTGAATTTCATTGTTTGTTAAAGGTTCGAAAAGAGTATCAGATCAAATTGGTGAAGTTTGGAACTATAATTCGAAGAATTGATGGATTTTTGGGTGGATTAAAGTGTTTTTGGTTTGGAAATCGAAGAATTCGCATAGAATTTAAAGAACTCGCAAGATCTGCAGAATCCGCATCAAGAACTCGCATAAAGAGAGGATTTCGCATAAGTTTTCAAATCTGAAATTCATAAGTATGGAATTCGCATAAGAGACATATACAAATTCATTGAATTCGCATAGACCTACATGCGAATTGCTTAAGATTTCGCTTAGAAATTTGGAAGTTTTTTCTAAGTGTGGATTTTGCATCGATACAAATTCTTTGAGGATCAAAAAGATTCTAAGTATAGAATTCGTATCTCCCTGTTGTGCGAAAGTTGCCTGCGAATTGGTGAAAATTTAAGAAAATTCTAAGTCTAGATTTTGCATATAGTTGTATGCGAAAAGCTCAGAATTCGTATATAGCAGTTTGCAAATCCCTGGAATTCGCATCTCGAAGTCTGCGAATTGCTTAGGTTATGCGAATTGTGGTGTGAGAATTGCTCTTGTTATGCGAATCCTTAAGTGTTCTGCGAATTGTCTAGGCTTCAAGTGTTCTGCGATTTGCTCACTTAGAATAATTTTTGGAAATTTATTTCTGAAAAATCTTTCTAAAGTTTTCTGTATTTTGATTTCTTTTGAACTAACGATCATTTTGTGCCAGTTTTATCAAAATGGGATATTCTGATGATGAAGAAGAAATTATTAGACTCAAAACAGAGAATAAAAATCTCATTTCATTAGTTGATTATTATTCAAAGAGATCAAAGAGATATCATGATGAAAAGAGGTTGCTAAGGGAAGAAGTCAATGCATTAAAAAATATAAATAAAGATCTTCTGAAGTAGATTTATGGTTTGGAAGTAGAAAAAGTACAGAGTTTGGAAGCAGAGAATACTGAGTTGAAAAGAAAGATCTCAGACTTGGATGCTCAAATTGTCAAAATCCAGCAAGCAGAATCTGTCACGAAGAATGAGGAGATAGCAATGGATTTTGAAAGTGCTAGTGCAGAACTGAGTAAGAAGATTTCAGAGTTGGAACAAAAGATTGCTAAAGACAGAGATGAATTTGAGAAAGAAAAGAAAGGATTTGCTCAGAAATTCTTTGAATTTTTAAGAAAGACTTTTGAAGAGAAGAAAGCCGTTGAGCTTAAATATGCAAAACTTTCTCAACAAGTGACTGATTTTGAGAAAGTGATCATCATTGAAAGGGACAAATTTGCAAAAGAGAAGAAGGTAATTGAACAGAAAAATGTTGGATTTTTCAAAGAATTATCTGATCAAAGAAAGAATGTCGGGAGAGATTTTGAGGAAGAAAGGAAGATGTTTGAGACTGAGATTGAGAAGCTTACAGAGTCATTATCTGAACTATCAACAAAGGCAATGAATGAGAAGAATGCAAAGTCTGAATTTGAAATTGTATTCCCCTAATTCAATCAAGCAATTTAAACACTCTCAATCAAGATTATGATATAACAGTATTATTCTAGAGAGAGAAAGTAAATCTTGATATTACAATGAAAGCTCTTACTAATGTTACATGATTAACAAAGATATAGGTATTTATACCAAGGATATAAAACCTACAAGATTAAACCTACAAACATTAAGATTGAATTTGCTAGACATTGACTTTGTTGACTTTGCTAGACTTGACTTTTCACACTAAATCTTGGATACAATTTTATACACTAACATTCTCCCCCTTTGTATTCAAGATTTAAAAAAAATTTGACACTAGTCTTCAGCGCTTGATTCTTCAACTTTTGACTCTGACAGCTTTGACCTTTGAAGCTCTAACAGTCTTCAGCCTTTCAGTCTTTGAAGAATCTTGAAAAGTCTTTTGCACTTTGCATCTTTGGAGAGTCAACAAGTCTTGAACACGAATTTGAAAACTTTGAAAAACTTTGGAACTTTGAGGAATCTATGAAAACTTGTATCTTCACCTCAGAAATCTCTGATCAGTCTTCAGAAAAACGAACTTTCTTCAAAGACTTGAATCATCTTTAAGACTTGAATCATCCTTGTTTCTTCAGAATCTTTTGAATGATTTCTTTTCATCTGATTTGAACTTTCAGAAATTCTTCCACAAGTCTTGAATTTGAACTTTCTTCAGGACTTTGAAGTTGATTTGAAATTGGACTTTGTAGATTTCTCCCCCTTTTTGATGATTGTGAACATCATAATCATCAAAACTTTCTCAATTTCAACACTTTCTTTGAATCTCCCCCTTTTTACAAATATTCTCCCCCTTTGAGATACATTTGACATTCTCTGCCCTTTGATCTGAATAGCGGAATCATGAACTGTATATACCTGAATCTTTCAAATTCAAATATAATGAATGTTGTAACCCTGATTCAACAAATGAAACAGTTAGGAATGTCTGTCAGTAACACAAAGTTACTGTGTACAACGAATGTACAATTTAAGGAACTGGTTTGATGATGACTCCCCAGGACTTCCATTCAATTATTGAAAAGCACAAGGTAATTCTATGAATGTTCTAACAGAAAAACAAATTTTCTGTGTGCTCGTGCTTGTGTTATGAAAGAATTTAGCACAATGATTGTGTTTCATAAGGCTCAAATTGTGTAAACTGTTGAGACAACAACAAGTATTACACGGACTCAATGTGCATGAAAGAGGTGCGAAGGTGGGGCAACTTTCCTTCTTTTTCAATATCTGAATCTTCCGAGTGAAGACCAGATAGCAGATATGCTGCGTCCCCAAAGAAAATGAAAAATTTCTTTGTTAAGAGAGAAACGAGTGGCGGGTGGGGTAATTGCAAGAGTTAGCATGGGCTCACTACCTTTTTCAATGATGGTCACCAAAGAATGTGAACCAATCAGAAGATGTGGCTGCCCGACTCAGAAAGTGGTTGGTGCAGAGTTTTGATATTCTTTTAACTCTGTTCTCACACCCTCTTTCTTTTGAACATTAAAGCTCACTTCTAACCAAACTCTCATTTCCATTTTACTGTTCCACACAATGAGAAAAACTCAACCGGATGAGTTATCTCCCCCACTCTTTGATTTTGACCCCTCACCCCTCAATCACTCGAGGATAACTTCCGGGGTAGGAAACACATGTTAACGTGAATCCATGGAAGTTCTATTTAAGTTCTCACACGAATCCCATGTAAGTCCTAAAAGAATAGTTGCTCAATAGTTTAACTTGAAAAGTTAAGCACAAAAATGTATGATAACATTGTCAAAATGTATTCTCATGAGATTTGAGCAATTGAACAATGAAGATCTCTCAAAACAAGGATATTGAATGAATTATTTGAAATCAAGAGAATTGTTTTGAGAATCTGACAATGTATCAATCAGATCAAATGAAATGGTTAGGGTATCAAAGAATTGGATATTTTGTTTATATGAACAAATATAAACAATTTAACAATGAAAGCACAAGATTAGAAATGATGAATGTTGCTCAACAATATTTGAAAGCAAATGGGAGTATTACCATCGAAAAATTTGTTCGTTATGAGACATGGTAATAACAAATTAAAATGAAGTATTGAACCGGTGTGTATGAATACTTTACAGTATATAGACAAGATAATACGTAAGTATTGATCTTTGGAAACACACGATCAGTTAAACATTAAAGCTCAATAATGAAAAACATTTAAAATCACACTTCTTAATTCATGAAATCTTTTGAGAATAGAGAAGTGGTTTGAACATATAAGAAACTGTTTTTCATGCTTGAAAGTTCTTCTTCTTTCAAATAATCAGAGATTTAGATTAGAAGATATTTACCTTTAAGCTCCCCCTCAAATCATGATAGAATGATTTAGGTCTATTAAGCTCCCCCTGGATATTTACAAAATATTCATGTCTGAACATTGAAGAACGAGTTCTGATATGTCATGTGATCAGAAGCCACAGTCTTGACATTTAAGTCCGAGTTTTGAACTGTTGTGTTCAAAAGCCACTGTTCTTTGAGGTACGAGTCCTAGACTGATTTGTCTAGAAGTCAAAATCTTTTAACTTTGAAGTCCGGGTCTTGAACTGAATTATTCAAGAGCCATTGTTCCTGCTCCCCCTAGACCGGTGGTACCTGCAAAACATATTTGACAGGTTTTGGTACCCACTGGTATTTGGGTCCTGGTATGTTAGATTTAGGAATCCACTTCTCATTAGATTTATATCTTTTAAAATTAGAATTCTGAGAAGTTATTCTATAATAACCGTACCAGTTATGAGCAAATTCTTTCTGAACGAAGTCATTCTCTCCACAGTAAGAACAACAGATTTTCTTCTGAGCAATCCTGATCAAATGATTAGTCGAGTAAAACATATCAGAATTACCAAAAGATTTACCTTTATGTGTTCTGTTCTTTTTGGCTTTGGATGTGGAATTGAATGCTTTGTCCTTCATCTTCTCATTATCTGAAGAACTCTTCACTCTCTAGACCATCTGATTTTTCTTCGAATTCTTTCCAAGAGATTTAACATAAAAATTTGCTGAACCATCAACAGATTTGTCATAAAACAGATTTGATGGTCTGATCTGAATTGATTTGATAGTGTTTGGTTTGACATTTTTCATTTTGAAAACATTTTTATCATGAATAGAACTTGAAGCTGTTTTGAAAGAACAGACTGATTCTGTTGAATTATCAACAGGTGATTGACAAATCAACGTTTGCAGCTTCTAAGTCTTTTATCTTTTCAGATAAAATGTTTCTTTCAGAAGTAATTGTGTCAAACTTTAGTTTCAAATCAGATCTGGCCTTCTGTTCTTTTTGCACATCTGATGATAGAGCAGTTATTTTGGATATGAGCTTTGATATTTCAGATTCAAAATGTAAGCGTTCTTGTTCAAAATCTTTTTGTAAGTTCTTGGTTTTATCAGAAATTTCATTGAAGATCCCAACATTTCTCTTTTCATATTTCTTCTTTTCAATCTCCAAAGACTTTTTGTTTTCTTGAAAAGCTTTTCTTTCTTTCTCAAATAAGTCTTGTAGAATAGAGATCTGTTTGGAGGGAAATTCAGAATTTTTATCTTCAAGAACTTTTCTTTCTTTGGCAAAAGTGTCTCTTTCAGTGATTATTATCTTTTCGAATTCAAAAACTTTCTTAGAAAGTTTTAAACATCTCAGCTCCAAATCCTTTTTCTCTTGGAGAGTTTTCTTGGAAAGTTCAGATGACTGTTGAGTTGAAGATGTCTTCAAATTTGATCTATCTTTTTCTGCTTGGAGGCTTGTTTTCAGTTCAGCATTCTTCTTCTCTAGAGAAGATATCTGATCTTCAAAAGCCTTAAACTTGTTTTGAATCTTGACTGATTCATCTTGCAATTCTGATGATTTCTGTTCAGTCGTCTCTAGTTGGCTTTGAAGTTTCGCAATTATAGACTCTTTAACCTTGATTGCTCTCTCAAGAGACTGAATGGCATATTCTTTTATTTAAATCATTTTCCCTTCATCTTTAATTTGTGTCTCTTTTTCTCTAATTTCCTTCTCTCTTGCGCTGATGATACCTGCATAATCAGATTTAGCATGATTAGCACACTTTACACAGTCAGAAGATTTATCAGAATTTGAAAATTTTGATTTAAACTCCTGAATTTGTTTGATAATGGCTGCATTCTGAATTCTCAGTTTGTCTCGTTCAACCTCTATAACAGGTATCTCAGGCATGTACAAGACTGCCATATCTCTTGCTGATAGAACAATATTTCCCTTATCATCAGTCTTTGGCATCTTGAATGATTAACTTGAATATGAAATTCCCAAACATTTCAGATGATTTGACTAAAAGTCAAACTTAGATAAAAAAAATAATCTCAAAAAAAAATTTAGAAATTTTTTCTTTCTTTGAAACTCGCAAGTCACTGAAACTCGCTAAGAATTGTTCACTTAGAAACTCGCCAGCAGTTGTTAGCGTGAAACTAGAAACTCGCTAGACGCTGGTAGCGCGAAACACAAAACTCGCTAGACGTTGTTAGCGCAAAAGTAGAAACTCGCAAGTCATTGTTAGCGCGAAACTCACAGAACTCGCTAGATGCTGTTAGCGAGAAACTCAAAACTCGCTAGACGTTATTAGCGCGTTTCAACACTTAGAATATTTTTCTAATATTTTAAACTCACAAGCCTCTTCTAGCGCGTTTCTAAAACTCGCAAGTCACTTCTTGCGCGTTTCTGAGAAACTTGTAGATCTCTGTTAGCGCGTTTGTCAAGAACTCACAGATAACTTGAACTACTCGACCAAAACTCGCAAGCTTTGTCTTGCGTGTTTTTGAAACTCGCAAGCCACTATCTGCGCGTTTATGGCCAAAAATAAAATCCTTTGGCTTGCGCGTTCTTCAGGATGACACTTGCGCGTTTCGCAGATCTTGCGCGTTCTTGGGTTTTTTTGTGCGTTTTGACAGTTATGATCACGAATTCGATTCAAATCGATTCAATCCTGCAAAATAATTCTTGAAATTTCACCAATATACTCAAAATGCATATTAGAACACTTTTCTAACCAACAAATCTATCTAGAAAACTTGAAATTATAGTGCATTGATCAATATACAGACTCTCTGTTCGTGTTTTCAAGAAAATCTGCAAAAACTCAAAATTCAAACGATACAGTGATTAAATTGTGAAATTGTGTGAATACAAAGTGTATAGAATCACAAATCGATTGACATTAATCCATTTTTACATACTAATTTCAACAAGTCAATGAAAATTGTGATCAAACAGTGAATTTAAAAAAAACGAGTTCGTAAAAACCAAAAATTCTCAAATTTATCCAATCTGATAATCTGATCTTTCTGAATCTGTTTGGTTTGCTCTGATACCAATTGAAATTGTATTCCCCTGATTCAATCAAGCAATTCAATTATGATATAACATTATTATTCTAGAGAGAGAGTAGAGAGAGAAAGTAAATCTTGATATAACAATGAAAGCTCTTACTAATGTTACATGATTAACAAAGCTATAGGTATTTATACCAAGGATATAAAACCTACAAGATTAAACCTACAAACATTAAGATTGAATTTGCTAGACATTGACTTTGTTGACTTTGCTAGACTTGACTTTTCACACTAAATCTTGGATACAATTTTATACACTAACAGAATTAAAGGAAAAGATTGACCTGCTCATTAAGGAAAGGAACAGTTTATCTTCCAAGATAACATAACTTGAAGATATTGTCTCTAAGGCGATTTTGACTGAGCAGAAGACTCCAGATTCAATTCTTCAAACACCTAGAGATGATTCAGCTGATTCAGAATGCTTATTTAAGACAACATCAAGTTCATATCATACAACTGTTTCCACAAAAAGGCCAGTCAATACAAAAGATCAAATTCGTACTACTAACATTTTCTATGATCGGAATATGGATAGTTCAGGTACATATATAAGAAGAAGAAAAGGAAATGAGAAGTTAGTATGGAGAGTGAAAGAAGATTCTAATAAGAAGAATGGTAAGAAATCATTTGGGCATATATCAAATGCCAAGAAGAACAATGTGCCAAAAGGTAAACCTGATTTTGTTTATTCTATAAATCAATTACTCAGGTTAGCTCAAAAGAAGAGTTATTGTTCTTATTGTGGCTCAAATGATTTTGTTCATAAAGTGTCTGATCATTACTGGTATGGTTCTTATTATATTACTCCTAACAGAACTACAACTAACAAACATGGACCCAAATACCAGTGGGTACCGAAGCCAAAAGATTCATTTGTGTTGCGGCACCTCAAGTCAAGGGGGAGTAAAAGAACTTAGACTCCTGATTACATCAGTTCATAACTCATACTTCAGTGAATAATGGCTCTTGGATAACACAGTTCAAGACCCGTAATTCAATGTCAAAGAGTTTGACTTCTAGGCAAAGCAATCTAGGACTCGTACCTCAAAGATCAAGTTTGACTTCTAAACACAACAGTTTAGGACTCATACTTCAACGATCAAAAGAAAGTGTACTCCGACGCATCAAAAGAGATGATCAACCTTCAAGGGGGAGTATACATATTACCTCTACTGGTAATATTGCGAATGCATATTTTTAGGGGGAGTAAATGACTTCTGATTACATCTGATCAGAACTCGTTCTTAAAAGTTTCATTGCTTTCATGTCTTTATTTTTTTAATAAAGTTTGTGAATAAGGCTTTATATTTTGACGACTTTTTCACTAAATGCAGATTTTGAAGGGGGGCTTACTTGATCATATCAATCATGACTTTGGAGCTGACTTTATGAGATTCAAGCTGAGCGTAAGGAATATCTTTATTCTTAATCTCATTGTGTTTGAAGGAAGGACAACTTTCAAACATGAAAACATGTTCTTAAATTTTCAAACCACTTCTCGATTCTTAAACAGATTTCATGAATATAGAAGTGTGATTTTAAATGTTTTCATTTTATGCGCTTTAATGTTTAACTAACCGTGTGTTTCCAAAGACTAATACTTGTGTATTATCTTTTCCATATACTGTCAAGTATTAATACACACCGGTTTAGTATTTTTCTTAATTTTGTTATTACCATGTCTCAAAATGAACCAATTTTTCAATGGTAATAAACCCCGTTTGAACTTCATTGACATTTGAGCGTTATTTCATTCAAAATGTTTCTTTCAAGAATGTCTATAATTGTTCTTACAGACAACATCCAATTTTTTTTTTCATGACCTAAGCTTTTAACGATAAATCATTCATATTTGATCTTTTCATACATAGTCAGATTTTCAAACAAGAAGTTGGTATTCATTTCATTCATTAAATATCCTCGTTTTGAGAAAATTTTCATGATTTAAATGCTCAAATCTTCATGAGCATACAAATATCTGACATGTATTTCATACTGTGCTTTAACTGTTCAAGTTAAACCATTTGAGCAACATTTTCTGTAGGATAAAATTCACGGGATCAGTGTGAGGACTTAATAGAACTTCTATGGATTCACGTTAACCAGTGTTTCCTACCCAAGAAGTTATTCTTAAGTGATCAAGAGCCGATGGATCAATATCTGAGTGTGGGTGTGTGATGAGATCAAATGAAAAGAGAGTTTGGTTAGAAGTGAGCTTAATTGATAAAAAGAAAAAGGGTGAGAGATCAGAGTAAAAGAATATCAAACTCTGCACCAACTTTTTCTGAGCCGGGCAACCACATTACTGTTGTTTCACAATTCTTTCGTGAACATCATTGAAACAGGCAACTAGCCCATGCCAACTCTTGATTTAAACCCACCAACTACTCATCTTTTTCTCAACAAAGAGATGTTTCAAATTTTCTAGGGAAGCATCACATAATCTATCTCATCTTCATTTGGAAGATGTGGATATTGAAAAAGAAGGAAGTCTGCCCCACCTTCGCACTTCGATCATGCACAATTGAGTCCGTGTAATACTATTGTTGTCTCAATGGTTTACATATTTTGAGCCTATTTTAAAAGCAATCATATGCTTAACTATTTCATACATAAGCACGAACACACATAATATTTTTTTTTTCTGTCGGAACGTTCATAGAATAATCTTGTGTTATTCGATGATTGAATGGAAAACCTGGGGAGTGAACATCAATAAAACTCCTTGTACAGTACATTCGTTGTACTAAGTGACTTTGTGTTATTTACAGGCATTATTAACTGATTCATTTCTTGATTCAGGTGTTACATTCCTATTTGTCTGAGTTTGCAATGATTCAGATGAATACATTATGAATTGACGGATATTCAGTGGCTCATATGAAAGGATCATGGTCAGTAACTCATGACATTTTTGAAGAAGTTTTGATGATTTCTATGCTACATCATTAAAAAGGGGGAGAGATAATTTCAAGAAATGTTGTATGGTGAAAAAGTTTGTAATAGTTTTGGGGAGATTATTCAAGATTTGAAAGAAAGTTCAAAGATTTCGGAAAGTTTGCTGAATTGTACAGAAATTTTCTTTGAAGATTGATTTCTGAAAAAAAGTGAGTTAAATCTAAAGATAATTTCTTTTCTGAACTCTAGAAGAGATTTTTTTATCAACTTGGGGGAGATTGTTATAGTTCTTGATGAGCATTTTTCATAGAATTTGGAAGAGATTACAGAAAATTTTTGAAGACAGTTCAATCAAAGAAGAAGATTGCTCGAGAATGCTAAAAGTTGATTTTGCTTATTCGAAAGGAGGAGATAATTTGTTTCTAAATCAAAAGGGGAGTTCAAGATTTTATTCTTTAAAGATGATCAATTGTCATAAAGAAGGAGAGATTAAATGTGTCAAAGATCAAATAATGGGGAGATTGTTTATTCTTGCTATGTTTCTTTTTGAAGATGATCTAGAATCCAAAGGGGGGAGATTGTTAGTGCTTAAATATGTTAGATCCAAGATCTTGAAGACGAAAGTCAAAAGTCAAAGCTGAAGTCATACCTTCAAGCAAAAGTCAAAGTCTTTGTAATAAATGTCAAAGTATTTGTGTTTTCTAGTTTTGTCTTTGTATTTTTCTAGAGTATTGTAAATCCAAGATCACAATCTAAATCGAAAAGAGAGAAAGTAAAGAGAATATGAATGTGGAGCAAAATGTATTAGGCGCAAAAGTGTGAGTTGAGTTACAAAGAACAAAGAGCAAAAGGGACTTAAATACCCCTTGGCTAACCTTACAAGGTAGAGCAAAACAAAGCAATGTAGCAACAAGGGAATAAATACATTGATTACTAGAAAATATAAACCTAACAATCTCCCCCTTAGTAATCAATGGCGCTCTTCTCTTTGACGAAGTCGATTAAGTCCAAGTAAAACTTCCAAGCGTCTTAGGGTAGAACGAAAATTCAGCCTCTCATCAATAGAATTCAAAGCTTTCTTGAGAAGGCAAATCTCAACATTATCAAGCAGGAAAACATCTCTTCTTGTCTCTAAGAATCTTCTTTCAGCAGCTTTCAGACGATACTCCAATTGTAGCTTGATCACCTATAAAGTGCCGTCAGAGTAGTGGTTGATCTCTTCAAACCTTAGAAAGCAGTTCTGACCAGAAGCATTTCTGTATATAACACCATATGGACTCTGGAGAATGGTGAATAGAGAGTATGTATCAATGTTCGACAAGCCACAATCAGGTCTTTGAAGATTAACCACTGGTTGAAAGCTTTCAGCGGCCATCTGGAAGTCGAATACTCGGTAGAATCTGATCTGACGCCGAATGAATCTTTTTATTGCAACCAAAGCTTGTGAGCTATCTTCAGACCTGTGATAAAGATTCCTGAAGTGATTGTACAAAAACTCAATGTCATCAATAGATATTGTCGGTCCACAATACTATCAAGTTCTTATCGACAATAACAATAACAAGATTACCAACCTGTTTGATTAATAACAAACGATTACAGGATTGATGTTCGGTTTTAGCTCTCAATGTTCTCTCTCTAAGTTTACACCGTTAGTGTGTGTGTGTGTGTGTTTATGTTTTCTGATGATCTTCCTTTTTTTTTCTCAAACACACTTAACAAACTAATATCTAACTTAGATATTATCTAAGACAACTAATATCTAAATTAGAAACTAACAAACTAATATCTAATAACTTAGATATTTAAATTACTTAAACTAAAATATAATAAACAATAATTAACTTCGACATTTATTACAAACGACATTAGACTTAATATCGAGAGTCGACTTTCCGACATTAGCTTCAGATTGGATGATCTTGAATCCAATGAGACTGTGCTCTAACAATCTCCCCCTTTGGATCAAGATCATTACTAAAAAGATTTTAGCAATTCAGTCTTCTTTTTCAGCTCAGAAGATGCAATCTCTTTCTCTAGCTCAGAATGCTTTAGCAAAGTATCTTCAATGAAAATTTATCTGAAATCAGCATGTCTTCAGAATACTTTGATCTCGCATTTCTTGATCTTGTAATGTAATGGACTGGACATTTCTTCAAGCTCTAGATTCTCCCCCTTTTTGAGGAAAAGATCAACGCTTTCATCAAAACATGTAGGAAGAAATGTTTGTCATATGGAGCCTCTGATCCGTCAATTCAAAAGATATTCATCCAGATCTTTGCAAATCCAGAAAAAATAATCGTGTATCACCTGAATCAACTTATGAATCAGTTAACATGCCTGTCAGTAACACTAAGTCACTGTGTGTAACGAATACACCTTATAAAGGAGCGTTTGTGATGTTGACTCCCCCAGGGCTTCCATTCAATCATCGAAACACCACAAAGGTAATTTCTATAAACGTTATGACAAAGAAACTAATTCCTTGTGTGTTCGTGCTTGTGTTGAAAGAATTAAGCACTTGATGATTGCTTATAGGCTCAAAATTGTGTAAACCACTGAGACAACAGTAAGTTAAACACAGACTCAATGTGCATGATTGAAGTGCGAAGGTGGGGCAGACTTCCTTCTTTTCAATATCCAGATTTTCCAAATGAAAATCAGATAGTAAATGTATTGCGTCCCCTTAGAAAATGTGAAACACTTTCTATTTGAGTAGAAAATGAGTAGATGGTGAGGTTTGATCAAGAGTTGGCATGGGCTAGTTGCATGTTTCAATAATGTTCACCAAAGAGTTGTGAAACACTAGTAATGTAGCTTCCCGGCTCAGAAAAAGTTGGTGCAGAGTTCTGATATTCTTTTAACTCTGTTCTTACATCCTCTTTCTTTTAAACATTTAGCTCACTCTAACCAAACACTCTTTTTCATTATAACTCATCACTCAATCTTTTAGACTTCTCACACTCAATCACTATGGATTAACTTCGTGGGTAGAAATCACTGGTTAAGGTGATTCCATAGAAGTTGTGTTAAGTCCTAGCATAATGAAATCATGTTTTCCTATGATGCATATGATGCTCAGATTGGTTTAACTGTTTCAGTTAAAGCACAATGTTGATCTTAAAAACATTTAAAGTCACACTTCCAATTCATGAAATCGGTTTAAGATTCGGGAAGTGGTTTGAACTTTTACGAACAATGTTTTCTATGATTGAAAGTTGTCCTTCTTTCAACCATATATGAGATTTAAGATAAAGGATTATACCTTTACGTGCGATCTTACATCTCATGAAGCTAAGCTTAAAGTCATAAACATATGAACGTGTAAGCTTCTCTCAAAAATTCTGCAAAAGTCTTATGTCAAGTCAAAGCAAATTTATTCACTTAAATTGAAAAGACAAAAAGCAGTAGAACTATGAAAGTACGAGTTCTTATCAGAAATAATCAGAAGTCATATCTATACTCCTTTGACTTGAAGAGCTCCCCCTAAAATCATGCATTACAAAAATTTGGCATAAAAGGTAAATACATAAATCTTATGAGCTCCCCCTCAAAATAAGATTGACCAATTGTCAATTCTTCTCATACTCCCCCTTGGATCATGAACTAATTGTTTGAAGTGCAGATATCAATCAGAAATAAGAATGAAGAAATGATGAAAAAGTATGCAATTAGAAAACTTTGATAGGTAACTACTGATTAGATCTTAAGATTTAGCATACCAAGCTTAGAGACAAGAAAGGTGAACCTCTTTTCGTCTAAAGGTTTGGTAAACAAATCGGCAAGCTGATAATCAGTTTTTACAAAGAAAAGTTCAATTGTTCCTTTTTCGACATTATCTTTAATAAAGTGATACCTGACATCTATGTGTTTGGTCTTGGTGTGCTGAACAGGATTCGCTGTTATTGCGATGGCGCTCTTGGAGTCACAGTAGATCGGGATTTTGTTGAAGTGAAAACCGTAGTTGCGCAATTGTGTTCTCATCCATAAGACCTGATAACAGCAGCTAGCAGCAGCTACATATTCTGCTTCGGCCGTTGAAGTTGAAACACAAAGTTGCTTCTTCGATGCCCAACTTACGAGTTTATCACCGAGGAACTGTACATGTCCTGACGTGCTCTTCCTGTCTAACATACAAACAACATGATTTGCATCTGTATACATTGTTAGTTCAAAGCTAGTATCTTTAGGATACCACAGACCAAGATCTGCAGTCTCCTTCAGATACCTAAATATGCGCTTAACTGCAGACATATGGATTTCTTTAGGATTGGCCAGATATCTTGCACATAAGCATGTTGAAAACATTATATCTGGCCTACTAGAAGTAAGATACATTAAAGAACCTATCATTCCTCTGTAAGTCCTAACATCAACAGCCTTTTCCAGAAGGATCGGTGCCAATCTTAGTACCTGGTGCCATTGGGGTACCAATCAATTTTGAATTTTCCATTTTGAACTTCCGAAGAATTTCAAGAATGTATTTTGATTGATTGATAAAAATACCCGATGAAAATTGTTTGACTTGTAATCCGAGAAAGAAATTCATCTCTCCCATCATATTCATCTGAAATCTTGACACCATAAGGTTTGAAAAATTCTTACAGTATTTAGGATTTGTAGAGCCAAAAATAATATCATCTACATAGATTTCTTAGAGCACAGTCTCATTGGATTCAAGATCATCCAATCTGATGCTAATGCCGGAAAGTCGACTCTCAATATTAAGTCTAATGTCGTTTGTAATAAATGTCGAAGTTAATTATTGTTTATTATATTTTAGTTTAAGTAATTTAAATATCTAAGTTATTAGATATTAGATATTAGTTTGTTAGTTTCTAATTTAGATATTAGTTGTCTTAGATAATATCTAAGTTAGATATTAGTTTGTTAAGTGTGTTTGAGAAAAAAAAGGAAGAATATCAGAAAACATAAACACACACACACACTAACGGTGTAAACTTAGAGAGAGAACATTGAGAGCTAAAACCGAACATCAATCCTGTAATCGTTTGTTATTAATCAAACAGGTTGGTAATCTTGTTATTGTTATTGTCGATAAGAACTTGATAGTATTGTGGACCGGCAATTGGTATCAGAGCCTGAAAATATATTCAAATCAAGTTTTTATAAACTCGACTCTATGTTCTTATTTTTCAAAATCATTTTCGTGATTTAAGGTGTTTTCGGGGTTGAAATCGGTCAGGTTGTGATCGATAGGTGTGCTAGATCGAGTTGTAGTGGTTTAATTTCATTATTACACTTAAATCGAGTTCCAATTTTGTGATTTTTGTGTCTAAGTTCACATTCAAAAACGTCACTGTTCCATCAATCTATTTTTACAGAAAGCGTTTTTTATTGAGATCAGAGGGTTACAAACTCTTCTAGATAGGTTAGTGGTCATTTTATTACAATTTGGGGCTGCTAATCGTTGAGAAACAGGTTATTTTGAGCAAAACGTTCGATTTATCGAAGTACAGGGACGAACTCACGCAAAGTCAGATTTGCGCCAGTTCATAGTCAGATTTGTGCCATCAATATCTAGCGCAAACTTGACTCTTTGCGCCATCAACGTATCACGCAAAGTCCGTTTCACACGACCTACTTTTCACGAGAAACTAACTTTCGCGCCAACCTCATCTCGCGTGAAGTTGTGATTTGCGCCAGACACTGCTCGCAAAAACCCCACTTTGTCCCACCAACACTTAGTGAAAATCTCGGGAAAAACAACCTTTGCGCCATACACTCCGAACGAACATCTCCACTTTGCGCCAACAACCTTTAGCGCAAAGTTCGCCTTTGCGCCATCAACTACTAACGTAAAATTCAGTTTGCGCAACCCTCTTGTAGCGCAAACCTCATCGAAGCCACTTTCGCGCCAGCCTCGCGTAGCACAAACCTGTTGTGCGCCAGCCTCTCATCGCGCAAACCATCCTTTGCGCCAACCACCATTAGCGCAAAACTCTTTTGCGCCACCTTCTCAAAGCGCAAAGTTTTCCTTACCCCAATACCAGACTTAAATCTTTTTCTATCATAATGACATCCAGAGAAGCCCTAGCAATCGTAACTGACACCAAACCACCAGTACTCTTCAGGGGAGAGTATGAGAAGTGGAAAGATCGGTTCCTGAACTTCATAGAAAGACAAGATTTGGGTGAATTCATCAGGAAATTGATAGAAGAAGGACTAATGGCACCAGTTTATAGGGAACCTCCAGAGGGAACTAATGAGCAAAGAATTGAACTTAAGTATGAGGATCTAGGAGGTGATAACCTGAAGAGAGCAAAAGGAGATAGATTAGCTAAGTCTTATATTCTTCAAGGCATTCCAAACGAAATATATGTGAAGGTAGACAGCTATAAAGCCTCTGGCAAACAGATGTGGGATCAGCTAGAGAAGATGATGCTGGGTTCAAAGGTTGGGAACCAGCTCAAAATATCCAACTGCCTAAACAATTATGAAGAATTTAAAGGCAGGGTTGGAGAGCCTCTAGAAGGAACTTATGACAGATTCGTGACCTTGCTGAACGAACTAAGCAAGAACAAGGTCAACAAATCACAAATCGAGTTGAACATCAAATTCCTAAGCATTCTACAGCCTGAATGGAAGAGGTTTGCCAGGCAAATGAAGCAGATCAAGGATCTAAACGAGATTCCACTTCATGAGGTGTATGAAACCCTCAAACAAAATGAAGAAGAGGTGGATGAAATTCTAGATGAGAAGAGGTAGACAGTGAAGACAGTTGATGACACAATTGCTCTTGTTGTCAAAAAGAAGAAGAACAAGACAATTGTGTATGAATCAGAAGAAATTGAAGCTGAAGCCAACTCTGACTCGGATGACTGTGAACAACTGAAGCAAGCAATGCTTATGCTGACTAAATCTTTTCAGAAGAAGTTCTACAAGAAGCCAAGTTCAAACAGTCAGAGGTATTCTTCTGGTCCAAACAACTATGTTCATAAAGGGAGAGTTGAAGGAAAGAGGTTTGAAGGAAAGAGAATAGAGGAGAGGATGCCTGAAGAGAGAAGATTTAAAGCTGAAGGATCCAGTCAGCCAGAACCACCAACGTGCTACAACTGTGGCAAAATAGGTCACTTTGCCAAAGACTGTCAAAGACCCAAAGTCAGAAACTCCGACTACTACAAGAACAAAATGCTTCTTGCAAAGCAACAGGAGGCGGGTAAGGCATTGATGGCTGAAGATGAGTACTGGCTTGACCATTCAGACCAGGAAGATGAGACTGAAGAGAAGGATGAGGCAGTAAACATGTGCTTGATAGGAAAGCAAGAAATTGAAGTTGAAGCTGACTCAGAGGATGAGGAAAATGAGGTATGTGATTTACCTTATTCCGATTTCTTAAATGAAATGCGTGCCATGAATATAAAACTCCAAGAATTAGAGTCGAAGCTTAAGCGAGAAAAGGGTGTTATTACTGACAAAAACCAATCGATACAGAAACTTAGCAATGAAATTGCTGAGAAGGAAGTATTGATTGAGGTTTTACATAGAAACAATGACACCAACGCCAAAGAACAGACAATAATTCTTGAAGAGAATTCGAAATAAAGTCTAATTTGAGAAAGAGTGAGTTTGATTTAAAAGAGCTTACGAAAATGTATTCTTCATGTACTGAAGAAAACAAAACTTTAATTGCAAAATTAGATGCTTTGGAAAAGAAGTTATACTCACTAGGTCAAACTGAGCAAACTATTCATCTAAACAAACCGAAAGAGAATAAAGACAATTAGGGAATTGGTTATGAGAATCCTCACTGCCTTAAAAAGGGTATATCTGAAGTGCCTGCACTTTATGATTTTACTTTTATGAATCTTTCTCACCGATGCCCTAAACTTCAAGTTTTTAATACTGGACTATCAAAAGAGGATGAAGCCAAGGAAACTGAAAAACGGAGGAAATCATCTAAAGTTCACCTTCCATTTTATTATGCGAAGTTGAATAATAGTTATAATGATGATCCAATTTATCACAAGAAATCTCTTTCAAATGACTTTTTTCAAAGTTACTCTGTCAAAGAAATGGAGGCGAAGCCTATTAAAGGTAAACTTTATGTCCCTCCTCTCGTTTTGGAAAGTAAAATTTCTGAACTCGATAACTCTTTAACAGATGAAAGACTTTTGATTGAGATTGAACAAAAAGTTGTTTCAACTGTGCTGAAAAATGTTGTTATTACAAAGGCTTCAAAATCTGATGACATGTTTGGTTTAACAAATGGAGGGTTTGATTTTCTTAACTCTGACGGTGGTTTGGATGATTGTTTTGAACAATTTGATTATAATGTGAAACTTCCTAACCATTCATCTTTTATTGTGAAATCATTGGGAGAAACCAGTACGTCTGTTAACAGTGCAAAATCAACGAAAGTTGATAAATCAGTCTCTGTGAAAGCTAAGAATGCTAAAGGTAAGATTAAATCTCAGTATTCACAGAAACCGATCACTACTGGTAAGACGAAGAAGAAGCATTCGTTTGTTGCTCAAAAGTCTAACTCACGAGTTTCAAATGTTTCAGATCTGAGCAAGCAAAAGCCAGAAGTTAAATCTCAATGGAAACCGAAACAGAAGCTTGACAAGACTGATAAATCGTTTTGTAGTGTTAATTGTAATAAGACTTCACCTAGTAAAGATGTTTTGAAAGCGAATGTTGCTACTATTTTGAAACCAAAACTTGTTGTTTCTCGTAAGCAATATTCTTTTAAGCAATTATTCCAGTTATCTTTATCTGCTAGGAAGTCTTCTTTTTATGATAAACATGTTTCTACTTCTTGTCAAGATTCTGAGGTTTGGTTTGGAAATTATCATGTGCACTCATATCATTCTAATGCTTCAAATGAACTTCAAATGAAACCAGGACCCAATTTCAAATGGGTACCAAAAACTTGTGCTAACACAGTTGGACCCAAATTCCAGTGGGTACCAAAAGCTAAATCTGTGTTGCAGGCACCCAAAGTTTAAGAGGAATCTTATGGAAATGACTTCTAGACAAAACAGTCTAGGACTCGTACCTCAAAGAACAATGGCTCTTGAATACAACAGTTCAAGACCCGCACTTGAATGTTCAAAAGTCTTTACTCCAACTTTGTTTTTAAGAATATCTAAATCTCTTGTTTTGTTATTTCTCTTGTGCAGATCCGTCATATATGGTACTTGGATAGCGGATGTTCCAAGCATATGACTGGACAAAAAGAGATGTTGTCCAACTTTACAGAGAAGTATTGTGGAACAGTTAGATTCGGCAACGACCAACTTTTACCAATAATGGGATATGGTGATGTAGTACATGACAAAGTCACGATCAAGAAGGTGAGCTATGTTGAAGGCTTAGGACACAACCTGTTCAGTATAGGCCAGTTCTGTGACAAAGGCTTAGAGGTCAATTTCAAATCCAAGAGGTGTTCAGTTCGCACTGAAGAAGGCGAAGAACTCTTGGTCGGAACGAGAAAGTCAGACCTCTACACAATTAATTTGTCAAAAGTCCAGACTGACAAGCAGGTTTGTCTACTGACGAAAGCCTCGATGCAACAAAGCTGGTTATGGCATCGACGACTCTCTCACCTCAACTTCAGGTACATCAACAAGCTCGTCAGTGGGAAGTTGGTGAAAGGACTTCCAGAGTTGAAGTATGAAAAAGAACATCTGTGTGCAGCATGTGAAAAGGGAAAGATGAAGAGGGCTCCACATAAACCAAAGCCTGAACCGAGTACAAGATCTCCGTTAGAGTTGTTGCATATGGATCTCTGTGGTCCGATGCAAACGCAAAGTCTAGGCAGAAAGAAGTGCATACTAGTTATCGTGGACGATTACTCGCGATACACTTGGGTCAAGTTTATACGTTCAAAGGATGAGACACCAGATGTTCTCATTACATTCCTGAAGACGACCCAGGTGAATCTGCAGAAACCGGCCAAGCTTCTAAGAACAGACAACGGCACAGAGTTCAAGAACAAAAAGGTTGAAGAATATCTCGAATCTGTCGGGATTTCACATCAACACTCTGCTGCTCGTACGCCTCAACAGAATGGAGTGGTCGAAAGAAGAAATCGTACGCTAGTCGAGGCTGCTCGTACTATGCTAAGTCAATCTTACTTACCTCTATTTTTGTGGGTTGAAGCTGTATCGACTGCGTGCTACACTCAGAATCGATCCATGATACACCTCAGATTCAAGAAGACTCCTTATGCGTTAATCAACAACCGAACACCGACAATCAAATATTTCCATATATTTGGGTGTAAGTGTTTCGTTCTAAACGATAGAGAGAGTCTGAACAAGTTCAGCGCCAAGGCGGACGAAGGCATCTTCATTGGTTATTCCTCTACATCAACTGCATACCGTGTATATCTGAAGAAGTCAAAGACGGTTATTGAAAGCGTCAATGTTTCGTTTGATGAACAAATGGCTTCTAAACAACACAGTTCAGAACCCGTGATAACCGGAGTACTAGCTTCTGGGCAAATCAACCCAAAACTTGCGTCTCAACAGAACAAATCAGATGAAGCATCAACGTCAACTAATCATATATCTGATTTAGATTTATAATTTGAATTGTTTTATGATGAATTTCTTGGATCTAATGTAAAGAAATCTGTTGTGGATGACAGGATGGAAGACTCAACGACTACTCATCCAACCAGTTCAGATATCTCTACTGAATCCAACGCCCCGATTCAGCAAGAAATTCCAGTTCAAATGCTGACTCCAACAGTTGAAGCTGTGACAAATGATAAAGAAATAGAAGTAGCTGAAACAGTAGGATGTTCTATACAGATTAATCTACAGCCGAACCAAGCTGTACCTGCTGAGCCTATTGCACCTACCACTTCAACTGTAATCATCATTCCTCCTGAACAAACTGAAGAAGGTACAAGTGGATTTATAAATGATAATATTGATATATATTCATATAATCCACTGCCTCATGAACACAAATGGACCAAAGAGCACCCGATAATCCAGATCATTGGCGATCCAACAAAACCGGTGCAAACTAGGTCAGCGTTAATGAATATGTGTATGCATGACTCCTTTCTGAGCAAGTTCGAGCCAACTCGCGTATCAGAGGCACTTGCTGATCCAGAATGGGTGACTTCAATGCAAGAAGAGCTGAATCAGTTCGACGCACTTCAAGTCTGGAGACTCGTACCCAAACCTCAAGGTAAAACCATTATAGGTACGAAATGGGTTTTCAAGATCAAGAGAGATGAAGATGGTACAATTATCAGAAACAAGGCAAGACTTGTAGCCAAAGGATATAGGTAAGAGGAAGGAATCGATTACGAAGAGACTTATGCTCCTGTGGCGCGTTTAGAGGCAATTCGAATGTTTCTAGCCTACGCAGCCCACAAGAACTTCACAGTCTTTCAAATGGACGTGAAGACTGCCTTTCTGAATGGCATTCTAAAGGAGGAAGTCTACGTCTCTCAACCAGAAGGTTTTATCAATCAAGAGAAGCCGAATCACGTCTATATTCTCGACAAAGCACTCTATGGACTAAAACAAGCTCCTCGTGCCTGGTATGATGTCCTATCACAATTTCTAGTCAAGTCTGGTTTTTCAAAAGGTACGGTAGATACCACTTTGTTTATTAAAAAGGAAAAATCCGATATCATTCTAATTCAAATCTATGTAGATGATATTATTTTTAGCTCTAAAAATCCTAAATACAGTAAGAATTTTTCAAACCTTATGGTGTCAAAATTTCAGATGAATATGATGGGAGAGATGAATTTCTTTCTCGAATTACAAGTCAAACAATTTTCATCAGGTATTTTTATCAATCAATCAAAATACATTCTTGAAATTCTTCGGAAGTTCAAAATGGAAAATTCAAAACCGATTGGTACCCCAATGGCACCAGGTACTAAGATTGGCACCGATCCTTCTGGAAAAGGCTGTTGATGTTAGGACTTACAGAGGAATGATAGGTTCTTTAATGTATCTTACTTCTAGTAGGCCAGATATAATGTTTTCAACATGCTTATGTGCAAGATATCTGGCCAATCCTAAAGAAATCCATATGTCTGCAGTTAAGCGCATATTTAGGTATCTGAAGGAGACTGCAGATCTTGGTCTGTGGTATCCTAAAGATACTAGCTTTGAACTAACAATGTATACAGATGCAAATCATGCTGTTTGTATGTTAGACAGGAAGAGCACGTCAGGACATGTACAGTTCCTCGGTGATAAACTCGTAAGTTGGGCATCGAAGAAGCAACTTTGTGTTTCAACTTCAACGGCCGAAGCAGAATATGTAGCTGCTGCTAGCTGCTGTTATCAGATCTTATGGATGAGAACACAATTGCGCAACTACGGTTTTCACTTCAACAAAATCCCGATCTACTGTGACTCCAAGAGCGCCATCGCAATAACAGCGAATCCTGTTCAGCACACCAAGACCAAACACATAGATGTCAGGTATCACTTTATTAAAGATAATGTCGAAAAAGGAACAATTGAACTTTTCTTTGTAAAAACTGATTATCAGCTTGCCGATTTGTTTACCAAACCTTTAGACGAAAAGAGGTTCACCTTTCTTGTCTCTAAGCTTGGTATGCTAAATCTTAAGATCTAATCAGTAGTTACCTATCAAAGTTTTCTAATTGCATACTTTTTCATCATTTCTTCATTCTTATTTCTGATTGATATCTGCACTTCAAACAATTAGTTCATGATCCAAGGGGGAGTATGAGAAGAATTGACAGCTGGTCAATCTTATTTTGAGGGGGAGCTCATAAGATTTATGTATTTACCTTTTATGCCAAATTTTTGTAATGCATGATTTTAGGGGGAGCTCTTCAAGTCAAAGGAGTATAGATATGACTTCTGATTATTTCTGATAAGAACTCGTACTTTCATAGTTTTACTGCTTTTTGTCTTTTCAATTTAAGTGAATAAATTTGCTTTGACTTGACATAAGACTTTTGCAGAATTTTTGAGAGAAGCTTACACGTTCATATGTTTATGACTTTAAGCTTAGCTTCATGAGATGTAAGATCACACGTAAAGGTATAATCCTTTATCTTAAATCTCATATATGGTTGAAAGAAGGACAACTTTCAATCATAGAAAACATTGTTCGTAAAAGTTCAAACCACTTCCCGAATCTTAAACCGATTTCATGAATTGGAAGTGTGACTTTAAATGTTTTTAAGATCAACATTGTGCTTTAACTGAAACAGTTAAACCAATCTGAGCATCATATGCATCATAGGAAAACATGATTTCATTATGCTAGGACTTAACACAACTTCTATGGAATCACCTTAACCAGTGATTTCTACCCACGAAGTTAATCCATAGTGATTGAGTGTGAGAAGTCTAAAAGATTGAGTGATGAGTTATAATGAAAAAGAGTATTTGGTTAGAGTGAGCTAAATGTTTAAAAGAAAGAGGATGTAAGAACAGAGTTAAAAGAATATCAGAACTCTGCACCAACTTTTTCTGAGCCGGGAAGCTACATTACTAGTGTTTCACAACTCTTTGGTGAACATTATTGAAACATGCAACTAGCCCATGCCAACTCTTGATCAAACCTCACCATCTACTCATTTTCTACTCAAATAGAAAGTGTTTCACATTTTCTAAGGGGACGCAATACATTTACTATCTGATTTTCATTTGGAAAATCTGGATATTGAAAAGAAGGAAGTCTGCCCCACCTTCGCACTTCAATCATGCACATTGAGTCTGTGTTTAACTTACTGTTGTCTCAGTGGTTTACACAATTTTGAGCCTATAAGCAATCATCAAGTGCTTAATTCTTTCAACACAAGCACGAACACACAAGGAATTAGTTTCTTTGTCATAACGTTTATAGAAATTACCTTTGTGGTGTTTCGATGATTGAATGGAAGCCCTGGGGGAGTCAACATCACAAACGCTCCTTTATAAGGTGTATTCGTTACACACAGTGACTTAGTGTTACTGACAGGCATGTTAACTGATTCATAAGTTGATTCAGGTGATACACGATTATTTTTTCTGGATTTGCAAAGATCTGGATGAATATCTTTTGAATTGACGGATCAGAGGCTCCATATGACAAACATTTCTTCCTACATGTTTTGATGAAAGCGTTGATCTTTTCCTCAAAAAGGGGGAGAATCTAAAGCTTGAAGAAATGTCCAGTCCATTACATTACAAGATCAAGAAATGCGAGATCAAAGTATTCTGAAGACATGCTGATTTCAGATAAATTTTCATTGAAGATACTTTGCTAAAGCATTATGAGCTAGAGAAAGAGATTGCATCTTCTGAGCTGAAAAAGAAGACTGAATTGCTAAAATCTTTTTAGTAATGATCTTGATCCAAAGGGGGAGATTGTTAGAGCACAGTCTCATTGGATTCAAGATCATCCAATCTGAAGCTAATGTCGGAAAGTCGACTCTCGATATTAAGTCTAATGTCGTTTGTAATAAATGTCGAAGTTAATTATTGTTTATTATATTTTAGTTTAAGTAATTTAAATATCTAAGTTATTAGATATTAGTTTGTTAGTTTCTAATTTAGATATTAGTTGTCTTAGATAATACCTAAGTTACATATTAGTTTGTTAAGTGTGTTTGAGAAAAAAAAGGAAGATCATCAGAAAACATAAACACACACACACACACTAATGGTGTAAACTTAGAGAGAGAACATTGAGAGCTAAAACCGAACATCAATCCTGTAACCGTTTGTTATTAACCAAACAGGTTGGTAATCTTGTTATTGTTATTTTCGATAAGAACTTGATAGTATTGTGGACCGACAGATAAGTCATTGAAGTCAGCCTCAGAGAAAGTATATTTTTGGCAGTCTCTTCTTTCAACCTCAAACACCGGATACCAGATGTGAACGAACTTCTTTATAGAAATGTTGATAACCCTTACTATCAGGTGAGGAGAAGAAACAAGAAGCTTTCCGCGACGATGGCATTTGATGAATATCAAATATTCATATTGAAAATCAGCTGACTCTTTCTCAACTCCAAGAATGGCATAAACGTTTATCTCTCTTCTCCTAGAAACAAAAATGTTCCTTTGAGAATCCTCGAGAAAAGCATATCTGAGTCTCGAAGCCATATGCCTTTCTTCTAAACTATGTTGTCTTTGTTGTCTTGTCAAAGCTGGACCTTCTTCTAAGATACTCGGAGGAATTACCGGTTCAGAATTAGGAGTATCAGCTTGAGCTCTAGACGACTGACCTACTTCAAAAGTACTTGAAGGAGCAGTAGTAGTCGGAGCTGGATCAACAATAGGACTAGGAGTGACTGGAGGAGCTGCAGGAATGTCTTCTTGAGAAGGCAAGTCTCCGTACAATGTGTTAAGCATCTCTTCATCCTTTACATCAAGATCGGAGGCATTCTCTTCAGTATCAGAAATAAAAACTATATCATCACAATCTTCTTCTTTCACTTTGCATAACTTTTCATATCTGACATCATCATCATCATCAGAATTGATCTCAATGAAGTTGGCAAAGAAAGACCTCATATCATTTGCAGCTTCAGAATCATCTATCACCGTTGACTTTGGTGCAGAGTCAGGATCAACATATACAACAAGTTGTAAGTTGTTCTTGATGTTTGACACGAAAATGTTCAATTCGTTGGCCATGGAAGAAAGATCAACATTATCAAGCATGTTGTTAACAAGACTTTCAACATTGCAATCTTGAGCAGCATCATCAGCATTCTTCTCTTGGGCAGCAGACTCAGATTGTCTTTGGTCTTCTTGAGGTGAAGAACTTTCCACCCGCTGTCTCTTTGAGATCTCCCCCTCATGACCTTGATGATCAGGATCATCTTGGTCATGTCTCCTTTTATAAGATGGGCCAGCTTCAGATCTGCAATTCTGCTCATGACGATCAAACCTGTCAGATAAAGAAGTTATGGCTTGAGTCATTAGAGATAAACCTTCCTTGATGTCGGAGAAATTTGTCCTTGCTTCAGACTTAAAAGTTGTGAACTCCTCATATAAAGCAGATAGCTTGTCTGATTCAAGAGCAGGAGTTGGAGCCAGATTCGGGTGGAAGTTCCGAAGTAAAGAAATAAGATCATGATGTTGCTGATCAGCTGGAGACATAGACAATAACCATGCATACAACATATCTGAGAACTTAGATACTGGAATTTCCTGAATAGGAACATTTGAAGACGAAGGAGCTGTAGACACTGGAGTAGAAGGAAAAACTGGAAGTGGTGGAATAGTCACCCTTGAAGGAGCAGAAGTCGGAATACTCGACGACTCTCGATTAACCACCCCAGACGGTCTTCTGAATGGAATCTCCTGTGGAATCGTATCAGCATCAATCTCTACCATCTTGCCCTTGAAAAAAGTCTTCATCTTCTGAATTTGTGCCTCTTTCTCAACATCAAAACGGTCACTCATCTGGCGAATGATCTCATTAAGAGTCATAAACTTGCTGGTGGAGTCGTGTACTTGAACAGAAGAAGTATCGACCGAAGAGGTCTCTATTGCAGAAGTCTCGATAGCTGAAGTAGGAATGACCTTAGAAGCAGAAGGACCGGTACCAAGCTGAGCCGTGGCCTTGGTAAAATCCAAGTCTAGATCATCAACCTGTAAAGCACCCACTGTAGCATTTATCGAAACTAAATCTTCATCAGAAATCAAAGATACCTGATCAATCATAGAAGTGTCTCGAATAACCGTTTCTAGAACTTGAGAAGCAAAACGATCGATATCTCCACCTTGATCATCATCATTATCATCATCACCATCTGATTCATCTTGAATAAAATCAGGTTGTTCATCACTATCAGACGATTCAGCAACATTGTCTTGAGCATCATCACCATGTTCAGCTTCAGACTCATCAACTTGAACTGGTGCAGATTCATTGGCTTGAGCGGCTTCAGCATTAGCAAGCTCAGCTTCTTCTTCATCAGCAGCTGACAATTCAATGCCATGATCGGAGCAGTACTGAATAATACTTTCATTTGTAAGATCGACATAACTCAAGATCAAAACTGGAGGAATTGGCATAGAGAAATTAAATGGTTTCCTTTGAGTTTGAATAAAGGTCATCTCGTTATCGCCTACTTGATTCCAAGAATTGCGCTTTGGAATGTCTCGGTTGCTTCGCATCATGCTTCGGACGATGAGCTTCATGTAGCGAACAAACGGAATGAATTTGCGCTTCTTGTTCGTCTCTTTGTCATGAACTCTCTCTGACAGCTCGGTCCAGAAGATCAACGTATAGTCGACATGCAAATCATAAATGATTGCATGGAATAACCGAAGGTAGTGTAGGCTGGCATTGTCGGTTCCCGAGTGCTTAGAAGTAAGACACCTGTTAAGAACAGAAAACAGGGCATACCACACCGGTGGAAGGTTTAACTTCTCAAACTGTCTTACCTTGGTTAGCTCACCGACATATCCAAGAGATCTAATTCCAGCAAGAACTTCTGATTCGGGTGCAAAGTTGTCAAACGTATTTCTACCCGGTCGAGAAGACGCCGTGGGTAGATCCAGAATCAGACGAAGACGGTTGTAGGTGATATAGGAATCAAATTGATCCACTTGCAGCTCGAAACGATGAGGACGAACCATCTCATTCTTGGATATCGTATGCCAAGCTTGTTGAAGGTAGACCTCGGGAACATCAACACATAAAGCGAGAGCCGGAGCAATAGGATGTCCTCTAAGAATATCGCAAATAACTGGATCAATATTGATTTTGTCGAAGTCGACATAGTAGTTATTCGGCTTGTAGGGAAACACATACATAACATAAGGAAAGACTTCATTTGGAGATTGACGATGAACAGATATATTCGCTCCAGAAGAAGGAACCGATGGCATCGGAGCTTCCCGAGATACATTATCAGATGGATCAAAATGCTCGTCTTGTACCTCATTCTCGTCTTGCTGAACAGAGATGTGTTCTGAAGCCATGACAGTACCTGGAGTCGAAATCAGATACTAAAAACAACCCAATAGTTGATTTCAACAAAGATTAATTCACTGATAAACCTTTGATCTGGACTTTAATCACTGTACCAGAAACGTACCTGTCCACTTTATTCACTCCCCCTCGAAATTAGAAGTTATCAGTTTTTCATTCAAATTTTCTCCCCCTCGAAATATGCACAAACCAAGTTACAAAGATATGGGAACACAAACATAGAAACATCAATGTACAAAAAAAAATATACTGAATATAGATTTTGAAACAACTAAATATATAAAATTTTTAAACACTATGAAAATTAAATTCTACTCAGTAAAATATCACAGATTAATCAATCAATTGAAATCAAGTGTGTGTTTTTGGATACAGATACAAGTTTCATTGCATATCAAGTTAATACATGTTCAGTTTCAAAAACTTTCATCGATCTATTCAGTGTGCTAGCATGTGAACTTTGATTAGCTTCAAGTAAATGTAATTCAAAAAATATAATAGAAAACTTTGCCTTTATTCACACTAAGCTGTCAAGAATTAAGACTTTCACAAACTTATAGGTTTATTGCAACTTAAAAATATCACCAAGTATCATGAGATATGTGCCCATTAGCATCTTTCTATAATATGTGCTCATTGGCATCTTCACATGATTGTGCTCTTTGGCATCTTTTAACTTTGTGCACATTGGCATCTTTTAATCAAGAAGTTTTGTAAGTAAAAAACATGTCGTAAACGTAACTTTCTATCTGATCCTATTGCAGATTTGGGTTAGCCGCTCCCAGACCACTTGGCCTTAGGGGACTACGTGTCAAGCACCCCTTGGAACTTACTCTCCCAGATCAGAAAGGCTACATCGACACATCTTAAACCCATTTATACCAGTAGAACATGACTTTCGATCTGGTTCTATAGAAGGATTTGGGTTCGATCACTCCCAGACCAATTGACCTTAGGGGACCAGATGACAAGCATCCCACAGAACTTACTTTCCCAAACCAGAAAGGTCACAGGTGCAAACTTTTAAACTTAGTGATTTATGTATTATATATATATTTAAATTCCATCTCAAGCACTTGGTTTTACATCTAAGTGCTTAGCCTATATTTTCATTATGATCCATAATTCTGACTTTTTAGGTTTTCGAAGCATTGTAAACTATAAATATTCCAAATGACACAACTTTAAAGCAGTATTCAAAAGTTTCAAACATGTTGTTGACCTTTCGATTTTTGTAAATTTTGAAAGTTAACGCATATATAACTCAGATATAAACAAAGAAACTTGAGAAATTATCCTAGACACACATTTTATTCAAAAGAAAGAAAAATTGTAAAAATTCTACTTTATTGAATAAAATTTGTGACGGTTTAAACTTTTAAATTCAACATGCCATGTTTTGAAAGCAGAAAATTAAAACGTTTTTCATCTAATGCTTTTGTAAAAATATCGGCAAGTTGATATTCAGTTGGAACAAAATATAATTCAATAGTACCTTCTTCCACATGATGCTTTATGAAGTGGTACCTCATATCGATGTGTTTGGTCCTTGTGTGTTGAACCGGGTTGACTGATATCGCAATCGCGGATTTGCTGTCACAGTAGATTGGAACAGTTTTGTACAGCATCCCGTAGTCACGAAGTTGTGTCTTCATCCATAACACTTGGGCACAACAACTAGCTGTGGCGACGTATTCTGCTTTAGCAGTTGAAATAGATACACAGTTCTGTTTCTTTGACGCCGAGCTTATCAGTCTATCACCAAGAAATTGAATGTGTCCCGAGATGCTTTTCCAGTCCAATTGATTTCCACCGAAATCTGCATCAGAGTAAGCAGTTAATTTATAATCATAACTCTTAGGATACCACAAACCTAAGTACGGAGTTCCTTTGATGTAACGAAAGATTCTCTTGACTGCTAATAAATGCGATTCCTTCGGCTTTGCTTGAAATCTGGCACATAAGCATGTAGAGAACATGATATCCGACCAACTTGCAGTTAAGTACATAAGTGATCCGATCATCCCTCGATAGTTCTTGACGTCCACAACTTTTCCATCTGGATCTAGACTAATTTTAGCACCATGAGCCATTGGCGTGCCAATTGAAGTGGATTTCTCCATCTTGAATTTCTTCAAAATGTCGAAAACGTACTTCGACTGATTAATAAAGATACCGTCCGGAAGCTGTTTCACTTGAAGTCCAAGGAAGAAATTAATTTCTCCCATCATGCTCATTTGGAACCTGGAGGTCATGAGGTCAGAAAACCAAGTACATAAAGATTGATTAGTCGCACCAAATATAATATCATCTACATATATTTGAACTAAGCAGATATCCAAGTTAGAACGATAAATAAAGAGAGTGGTATCTATGGTTCCTTTGGTAAACCCGGATTTGATCAAAAAGGCTGACAACTCATCATACCACGCCCTCGGTGCTTGTTTCAAGCCATATAGTGCTTTATCAAGAAAGTATACGTGATCAGGATGGTCTTTGTCAACAAACCCCTTTGTTGAGAAATATAAACTTCTTCTTTCAGTTTCCCGTTGAGAAAGGCTATCTTCACATCCATCTGATATACTGTAAAATTCCGATGAGCAGCAAAAGCAAGAAACATGCGAATGGCTTCTAGTCGTGCAACCGGTGCAAATGTTTCATCGTAGTCGATTCCTTCTTGTTGTCGATAACCCTTGGCTACCAATCGAGCTTTGTTGCGTATAACGATACCATCTTTATCTTTCTTGTTCTTGAATATCCACTTTGTGCCAATAATACTTTTTTCTTTTGGCCTTGGAACAAGTCTCCAAACTTTTAATGCTTCAAATTGATTGAGTTCCTCTTGCATCGCAATTATCCAATCCGGATCCTCCAACGCTTCGGATACCTTTGATGGTTCAATCTTACTTAGAAAGCAAGTGAATAGACATTCGTTTGGAGTTGCTGTCTTTGAACGAGTAGATACGCTTGCTTGAGGATCACCAATAATCTGATGTATATGATGAGATCTTGTCCATTTTGAGGGAGAGGATCTATAACCTCTTGAACAACTTCTAGGTGTTGGGAGAGAGCTTCAGTTACTTATGTGTCAGACGAGGAGACAGAAACTGTTTCAACAGGAGGAGGAGGTCATTCAACAACATCTGAATCAGACTCTGGAATTGTCGGTTGAATATCAGCATTTTGTTCTTCTTCTTGAACTGGTTCTTCTTGAACTGATTCAGTGTGCACTTGCTCAGGTTCTGATTGCTCTTGATGAGGTTCAGAAATAATGTTTTGAGATACAGAAGTGACTGGAACAACATCATTTTCAGAGATAGATGCAACGGAATTTGAAGTAGATGCGCTCACAGTTTCCTGATTCAAAACAGTTGAAGCATTTTCAGTGTTAGATTTAGGCAAATCATCATAAAAATGCTCAAATAGAAAATCAAGATCAGTAAGATTAAGCAAAGAAAAATGTGGATCCTGATTTGACGGTTGTAGTGCAGGTTCTGAACTGATTTGTCCAGAAGCTAAAATCCCTGAAAGTGCGGGTTCTGGACCTGTTTGACCAGAAACCAAATATGCAGCTTCGTCAAATTTAACATTCATGCTTTCTATCACTATTTTGACTGAAGTGAGAAAGACTCGGTAAGCCGTAGAAGTAGAAGAATAACCAAGAAAGATACCCTCATCCGCCTTTGGACTGAACTTGTTTAGATTATCGCGGTCATTCAGAACATAACACTTACACCCAAATGATTTGAAATATTTGAAATTTGGTTTGATGTCGTTCATAAGCTCATAAGGTGTTTTGTTGAATCTTCGATGTAGAATAGATCTGTTCTGAGTATGACACGCAGTAGATACAGCTTCGGCCCAATGAGACAGAGGTAGACCGGAATATGCAAGCATCGACCTGGCAGCCTCGACAAACGTTCTATTTCTTCGTTCAACAACACCATTTTGTTGCGGTGTTCGAGCAACAGAGAATTGTTGTTGAATGCCTTGATCTTCGTAGAATGCTTGAAGAGTGCTATTCTTGAATTCTGTACCGTTGTCTGATCTGACAACTTTGACCGTTTTTTGCTTGTTAGTCTGAATCGTTTTGATTAGGTTGATGAGAATGTCAGGAGTTTCATCTTTGGACTTGAGAAACTTGACCCATGTGTAGCGTGAATAATCATCAACTACCACCAAAACGTATCTTTTCTTTCCGATGCTCTTTGTCTTCATTGGTCCACATAATTCAACATGTAAGATATCAAGAATATCCTTAGTGCAGGCTTCAGGTTTTGGCTTATGCGGAACTTTCTTCATCTTTCCTTTCTCCCAGTCATGACAGAGGTGGTCTTTCTGAAATCGGAGTGCTGGGAGACCTCTTACTGAATCATTCTTGGCAAGTCTATCCATGTATTTGAAGTTGAGATGAGCTAGTCTTCGGTGCCATATTCAGCTTTCATGTACAGAAGCTTTAGATAATAAGCATATATCTGATGGAATTTTAACTTTAGAAAGATCAATAGTATATAAATTTGATCTTCTATTTCCAACAAGTAAATCCCGGCCACTGTCATTCTTTACAGCAACTCGTTTGGATTTGAAGCTTACTTCAAGATCTTTGTCACAAAATTGCCCAATGCTGAATAGATTGTGGCTAAGACCTTCGACATAGCTAACTCGCTTGACAATGATATTTCCTTGCACAAGATCACCATATGCTAGAATAGGAGCAGTCTCACAATTTCCAAATTTAACACGACCGCAACATTTTTCTTTAAAATTTGAAAGTAGCGATTTGTTGCCCGTCATGTGTTTGGAACACCCCGAATCCAGATACCATAATTGACTAGGTTGCACATTCAGAAACTACACAGATTTAGGTACCCATATGCTTATGGGTCCCTTCTTGTTAGTCCGTTTCTTTTTATTTTTCAAAAATTTATTTTTAGAAAAAAGATGTGAATGATCGAAGAAAATATGAACACAATCATCAATGGAGGAAGAAACATAATCATCTGAATCACAATTAGAAGAAGAATATGAGACATCCTTTGCAATTTGAATCATTTGCTTTATTGAATATTTTGTGATTTTATTACAATATGCAAATGTATCCTTATTACAAACATTGTCTACACAGTGATCCTCTAGAATTGCATATTCATTTGATTTTTGCTTGACCCTCCATATCTGCCTCGTAGACTTCTTCAAAGTCTGACCTGAAATATTAAAATCGAAAGAATTAGAATTTTCAATTTGGACTGACTCTTTCCTCTTTGACTTCCTTGACCTTCTTCTTTTACGCTTTGGTTTATAATAATCAACATTTACCGTAAAAGAGTCATCAATAATTTCCGATTCAATATTTGAATTTGAAGAAGAGATTTTATCTAAGAAACCAAACTGATCATTCATCGTTTTTGAACTAGCCTCGGAGTTATAATTTTCAGAAAAACACAAGTCAGGAGGAGATTTGTGCGACTCATTAGTAGCGCAAAACTGATTTTGTGCTACCAGAGGATGGCGCAAACAGTCAGTTTGCGCTACCAACGGGTGGCGCAATTCTGCAAAATTTGGAACTTCTTACGTATTTTTCTTAGAATCAGTAGAAAATCCAGAATTAATTTTGTCATCAAAATCTTGTTTTTGAGAAATTAAATTTTCTTCAAAACTTAATTTCATAATAAAAAGAAGTAAATCGTTTTCAAATTCGTTTTGAAGACTTTGTTCTTCCATTTTAACTTCAAGATCAACGATTTTGCCCTCTAACACTAATGGGGGAATATATCTCTTAGTATCATAAGAAACCAGAGATATATTTTACTTATTAGCGTTATTGGCATATATATCGAAATAATCGTTTGGTAATGAAGATTTCATGGAAGATTTGACATTTAAAACATTTTTAGATCTTCTAGACTTCTTTGATTTTAGTGTTATTCAAACAGAAGTTCCATTTTAGTGTTATTCATTCTTTTCTCATTTTCGATTTCTAAGATTTGCTTTTCATTTCTCCAATCAATTTTAAATTGAGGAGCATATCGAGCAAGTCTTAAATAATCGAATTTATATAAAGAGGGGACTTTTTCTATAGCTTGATTTAAAAAATACGGATTTTCAAAACCAAGTCCCCATTTTTCTTTTATTGAATCATAACTCCTTGGTTTATTCATATAAATGGTTTGCTCAGTTTGATCTCGCAGATATAATTTTTCCTCTAATTCAATTATTTTATCCGTAAAATTTTGGTTTAATTTGGTCATTTCCGTCAAAGAATCAAGATAAGTCTGATTTGAAATTTCTAAGTCATCCAATTTCTTTTGAAATTTCTCTTTTTTATCTGTCAAAATAAATTTTTCATCTTTCAAAGAAATTTGCAATTTTTCAATCAAGATAGACTTTTCTTGATTAATATGTTTTTCAGATAAAAACTTTGAACGTAAGTCATGTAAGGCAGTGATAATGACGTTCATTTGTGATGAAATAAATTTGTAATCAAATTCTGAAGGTACCTCAGATTCGTCAGAAAAGGTATCCTCATCCTCATTGTCACTTTCATCATCTCCGATAAAGCACATGGCGGTAGTTTCCTCATTTTCTACTTCGTTATCGGAGTGATCTAGCCATTGTTCCTCCTCAGCTAGAAAGATGGTTCCGGTCTCTCTCTTTTCAGCAAGTTCCATCTTCTTCCGGTAATATGCAGAATCCCGGACAACCTTTACCCGACACTCCTTTGCAAAGTGTCCCGGTTTCCCGCAGTTGAAGCATGTAATAGCCTTCTTCTCTTCCTTCTTTGGCTCAACCACTTTGGCAGGCTCATACTTCGGAACATACGACTTTGAAGGAGCACCGGTGTCCACTTTCTTTGATCCTGAAGTGAAGCGGGGGTTGTTGGAACCTGATCGGTGCTGGAACTTCTTGTGATAATGCTGGGAGAGAAGGATCATCTCCTTTTCCAGTGTTTCGCCATCATCATCAGTGGCCCCGTCGTAAGCATTCTCAGACAATGCTTGTTCAGCCAACTGGCTCGCAAGAAGAGCAATTGGGTCCACTGTCTTTGGCTTGTTCTTCTTGTCAAGCTTCGCTTTCTTCTCTAGCAATAAGCTCTCATCAGTCATCAAAATCTCATATAGTTCCTGTATCTGCATAGTGGAGATCCGGACATCGTTCCTCAATCTGTGACAAGATTTGCTCCATTTAGGTTGAAGAGCATTAAGGAACTTGATATTGGCTTCCAACTCGGTCTTGGTCACCTTGATTTTATGTAGATCGTTCATCACATCCCAAAACCTGTCGAAGACACTCTTCAGAGTCTCACCATCCTTTGCCTTGAACTCCTCGAAATTGTTCATGAAGCGTGTCTGTCGGAGTTGTGTTGCAACCGCTGACCCAATCATGATCTTCTCTAACTGGGACCACATCAACATCGGATTGTTCTTGTAACAGTCAATCCGATTGTAGATGGGATTAGGCAGTGCTAGGATCAGGTTAGACTTTGCTTCGCGATCGGCTTGGTATCGCAAAGTCTCTTTGGCCGTGTATTTGTCTGTAGGCTTCAAGATAACAGTGGCCGGTGTGGTTGCAGTGACGGGAATCTCTTTCAGAGGCTTGTCGAATGGTCCTTTAGTGAGCGACTTCATCATGTTTTCACCATTGGCTTGTCGCTCTATAAAGTTGATGAAACGGCCGTGCCATTGCGGAAACTCGTTCTCGTTGACCAGAACCGGAGGACGAGTGTCCGTTCCCAAGGACATCATAATGTCGTTCTTGTAGATATGTGCTGGAAGAGACATCTTCACAAAAACCACAAAGTCAGAAAACTCAGAAAAATTCTAAGTCTGGAAGCAGAGAAGATCCTGGCGCAAAGTTGAGATTTGCGCTATATGTAGTGGAGTAAAGTTGAGATTTGCGCTAATGAAGGTGGCGAGATTCTGACTTTTGCTCTAGAAACTTAACCCCTGATGAACTGATTGATGTTGGCGAAAACCTTGAAGAACTGGCGCAAAAATCGATGATCTGGCGCAAACCTCTTGAAGACTTAGTCGAATAAGACTGTTAAGTCAGATTTTATAGTAATCATTGTATTTATAGGCTTGGTCTAATACTGTGTTTAGAGTGCTTTTATATCTTGTTTTAGCCAAGGGTATTTAAGTTCCTTGTGGCTTTGTTCCTTGTAAGAAACTCACGCATATCTCAATACATTCAAGTTCTGCGCTTTCAACTCTCTCTCTCTCTACTTTCTCTCTCTAGGATTTAGAACGATCTTGGATTATCAAGTGGTATCCGAGCCTAATCTGAATCTGAGAGAATTTAGAGATTGGTTTCGTATTCTGATTTCGTAAACATTTCAGAGAATTTGATTGATTTTCTTGATTTTTATCAAGAAAATCTCATTTTCTGATTTTTTTCAAATTTTTTTCTGAAATCTGATCGAATTTCCTTCTAATCTGGTTTGTTGGATTCGAAATCTTTGTTAGAACATATTTTATTCACATCATTTTGCAAGAAATTCATTTTTTAAAGTTCAATTTTGAGAATTTTTGATTTTCTGGAAAAATCGATCAACGTACTGTTCATTTCACGACTTCACGATTTTGTGGTTTTTGATCGAATTGTTTGATTCAAAGTTGTTAGAAAACTGTTTTGGATCACTTCTGTGTGAGAAAATTTCTTCAAATTCAAGTTTGTAATCGATTTTTTTTAGAAGTTTCTTGATTTTCTCACGTTTTTGCGCCAGATCCGAGTTTTGCGTGAGTTGATCTAGAATTTGCGCCAGTTCATTCAGATTCATCGAGTTTTGCGCCAGATTCATCTGAATTTTGCGCGAGTTCTTCATCAATTTGCGCCATATTCAATCCTTGCGCCAAGTTCATCAAACTTTGCGCCAAGTTTATCAGGGGTTCTAAGTTTTCGCCAAGTTCAGGGTTCATCGGTTCATCGCGCAAAAGTGAAAGTTTGCGCAATCTTAAGCTCACGCAAATCAGTTTTGCGCCACCTACTTCTCACGCGAAGAAAGTTTTTCGCCAACAGTTCTTCACGCAAAGTTTAAGTTTGCGTTATTCTCATATCACGCAAAGTAAAGTTTGCACTACAGACTTCTCGCGCAAAACATATTTGCGCCATCTCAGTCTTCTGCACATTACTTTTGCGTCACCTACATCTCACGCAAAGAAAAGTTTGTGCCACCAACGCTTCACGCAAAACAGTTCTTGCGCCATCTACTACTCGCGCAAAAGCAAGTTTGCGCCATCCACTATTAGCACGAATCTTCTGTTTGCGCCAGATTCTTTCTGTTTCAAGACTTGGAATTTTTTCTCTGATTTTCTGAAGATATGGATATGTCAAAGTTCTCGTTTCAAGCTCAGTTTTACAAGAACGATCTTATGATGTCGTTGGGAACAGAAACTCGTCCTCCTGTTTTGATCAATGAAAATGAGTTCACCCAATGGCAAGATCGGTTCATTAACTTCATCGAGCGTCAAGCTAACGGAGAGAACATGATGAAGTCATTTACTGAAGGACCATTTGTCAGACCTAAGAATGATACTTCTTTGACTGTCGAAGAGGTTAAACGAGAAAAAGCCGATCGAGAAGCAAAGTCCAATCTGATGCTAGCATTGTCTAACTCCATTTACAATCAAATTGATTGTTTCAAGCATGATCCGAAGATGATGTGGACCCAGTTAGAAAAGATCATGCTTGTGTCAGCAGTTGCTACACAAATCTGCCAGACACGCTTCATGAATAATTTTGAGGAATTTAAGGCAAAGGACGATGAGTCTCTGAAGGTTATCTTTGACAGGTTTTGCACTGTACTGAATGATCTGCGAAAGATAAAAGTGGAAAAGAATGAATTAGAAACTAATCTGAAATTTCTCAATGCTCTTCAACCGGAATGGAACAAATCATGTCACCGTTTGAGGAATGATGTATGGGTTTCTACAATGCAAATCCAAGAGCTTTATGAGATTTTGATGACAGATGAGAGTATAGTCAAGGAGAAGAAAGCCAAGCTTGACAAGAAAAACAAGAAGACGGTGGATTCGGTTGCACTTCTCACGAGCAAACTGGCTGAACAAGCATTGACTGAGAATGCTTATGACGGTGCAACTGATGATGATGGAGAAGATCTACAGAAAGCGATGATTCTTCTCTCTCAACACTATAACAAGAAATTCCAACCTCGTTCGGGTTCCAACAACCTTCGCTTCACTTCAGGGTCTAAGAAGAACGAGAATCTCCAAGTGCCCGAGGCTAAGAAACCTGCAACATGTTTTAACTGTGGAAAGTCAGGTCATATTTCAAAGGAGTGTCGAGCAAAGGTGGTTCGGGATTCGGCATATTACAGAAAGAAATTGGAACTAGCCGAAAAGAGAGAGATTTTAACCGCTCTGTTAGTTGAAGAAGAATTCTGGCTAGATCACTCCGACAATGAAGCTGACAATGTGGAAACAGCTCATATGTGCTTCATAAGAGATGATCAGACTGATGATGAAGATGAAGATTCAACTGATGAATCTGAGGTACCTTCTGAATTCGATTTCAAATTTATATCCTCACGGATGAATATCATTATAACTGTTTTACATGATCTCCGCTCAAAGTTATTATATGAAAAACAAATTAATCAAGAAAAGTCTGTCATAATTGAAAATTTGCAAATTTCTTCGAAAGATGAAAAATCTATTTTGATTCATACAAAAGAAATTGGATGACTTGGAAATTTCAAACCAGACTTATCTTGATTCTTTGACGGAAATGACCAAATTAAAAGATAAATTTTCTAATAAAATAAATGAGTTGGAAGAAAAATTATATCGAAGGGATCAAACTGATCAAACAATATTTATGCACAAACCGAGGAGTTATAAGTCTATAAAGGAAAGATAGGGTCTTGGTTTTGAAAATCTTCATTGTTTAAACAATGCTATAGAAAAATCCCCCACTTTATATAAATCCGATTATCTAAATCTTGCTAAATATGCTTCTCATATTTAAAATTGATTGGTTGAATGAAAAGCAAGTTTTAGAAATCGAAAATGAGAAAAGAATGAACAACACGCACAAGGAAATTTCTTTTGTTTACACGCGCGAAAATGCCAAATATTTTCCCGATAAATCAAAGAAGAACAGAAACAGTTTAATTGACATTTCTCCTATTAAAATCTTCATTATCTGATGATTATTTTGATATTTGTGCTACTAACACTAATAAATAAAATATATCTCCACTTTCTTATGATTCTAAGAGATATATTCCTCCATTAGTGTTAGAAAGCAAAATCATTGATCTTGAAGATAAAATGGAAGAACATTATATTCAAAGAAAAATTGAATAAGATGTTATTCTTTCTTTCATGACGACAAGTCTTGAAGAAAAACTAATTTTTCAAAAACAAGATTTTCTTACAAATTATGTTTCTGATCTTTCTTCTGATTTTAAAGAAAACAAAAAGAAAGTTCTAAAATCTGAAAACTTTTCTCAAAATTTTTCTGACTCTGAGGCAAGTTCAGGATTATTGTCTGATCAGTTGGGTTTCTTAGATAATATTGTTTCTTCAGACTCAAATCTTGAATCGAAAATTCTTGATGAATCTTTTACGCTAAATGATGATTATTATAAACCAAAGCGTAAAAGAAGAAGGTCAAAGAAGTCAAAGAAACAAGATATCTTGTCAGGATCTGAATTCTTAACAAGAATAAACACTCAGAAACAATATTAAAGGAGTTTGCGGAATAACCCTTTAATATTCAAAGATCAATGAAACAGTGAATCATAATAACAACTCGTAAACTTTATTGAATGGTTATAAAGCTACAAGATTTCACACACAACCTCAATATTGATGAACAGGCTCACTAATACGAATTCTACTTCTCTAGAACTAGGATTATAAACCTTGAGGTTGATTCTCTCTAAGAAAACTAAAAACTCAGAATAATTCTCTATCCTAAAGATACAAACTATTATATACATATACTGAAGATAAAAGATAATTACAAAGAATAAAAGATCTTCAGTATAATCTTCCAAAGTTATCTCCAAGCTTTCCATGAATATCTCCATTCAGTACAGCTGTCATCCTTGCCATATGAAGTTCTCATCTCATAAGAAGTATTAAGTCTTCAGCAACATTAATACTTTGAGCAGTATTAAGTTCAGCAGTACTAACTACTAGCAGTACTAAAATTGCTTAGCAGTAGTAACTTCATTAAGCAGTATTAATCTTGACTAGCAGTATTAATCTTTCTCAGCAGTAGTAACTTCAGAAGTAGTAACCATTTAGTGCTAGCAGCATTAACCATACTTGTATAATTTTGAATTCCCAACAATCTCCCCCTAACTTGACTTTTAGGAAGAGAAGTCAAGTTCTTCAGATGCTCCCAAAACACCATTCTTCATATCCCTGTATTAGAATCCAACCCCAAGCTTTGATTAATTGTTCTTTGGATCAAATACTTTGCCATTTCTGAATCTGGTGCACAACCAAGCTTTTTCTTCAACATGGCATGCAGCTTCAATCTGCTGTGGTTGTAAACTCTATCCACCAGGAAGTATTCTATGTGATTTATGTCCATGGTCAGTGCATACACTCCACTAGTTTCATATAGAGTCCAGTTGTTAACTGTTTGAAACATATTTCTGATAACTTCCTCCACTTCTTCTGGTTTGAACATCATACAAAGATACTCCATCACAAGTTTTGTGATTGAAATCTCTGGAGCTTTTAATTGATCAACATACAACTTCATTCCTATTTCAAACATCTCCTCTAGATCAGACCTGGAACATGTTCTGACAATCTTGGCCCAAGTATTATACACTTCATACTTCTCATCTTTTCTTTTGAGCCTGATATACTCTTTTCCATCAACCTTCATTGTATCCCAGAGAATAACCTCAGGAGGCTTAACACCAACAGGTTCAGCTGTTATAGATTCAGGAACTTTGTCCATCACTACCATGTACAGATTCACATCATCAGTACTTGATGGTTCTTTCTGTTCAACTGACTTAGGTGCCCCTTCTTCTTCAACAACCTTCTCAGCTTCTTCTTTATCCACTCTAGGCTTCTTGGCTGATGTTCTTCTTGCCATCATTTTAGTTCTTTTTAAAGTCCTCAGACTTTCACCTAGAGTTGCTTCTTTCTTTGGTGTTTCTTGCTCATCAGGGAAAGGTTTTTCTATCAGAAAATCATTACTTTCTTTCATCCTCTTTTCCATTTCAACTCTGGCTGTTTCATTCCCTTGAAGCTTTGTCATCTCTGAATCATACAACCCTTTGATCTGTTCAAAATTCATCTTTGAAAACATCTCCTTTCTGACTCCCACAGCACATTTGAGAAAAGTAATCATCTTCTTTCTCTCTTGAGTACCAAGGTAGGTCTTTGAAGGTTGTCTCTTCTTTGCATCCATTTTGACCAACACAGACTTCTTTAGGGTTGCAGCTTTCTTCTGTGCTATTTCAGTTGCCAAACTTTGTTGATAAGCTTCATTTAGCTCTGCAGCTAGAGCCTTGGCCATCTCTCTATCTTTGTCCACTTGAGCCTTTTCTTCTTGCTCAAGTTCAGCCTGAATCTTTTTGGCCAAAGCTTCATCTGACTCAACCAACTTTTGCTTTTTAATTGGTTGATCAGATTCCACTAACATTGCTTTTGCCTTTGTCTTTGCTTACTACCTTCTCAATACTTGCTTTCTTGATCACTTCACCTTTTTCTTTGATGATAACTCCTTTGGCCTTTGAAGTGACCTTGGGAGTATCATGCTTAGCCTTGATTAAAGTTTCTGCTATCTCAAGGTCTGTTAATACTTCTTGCACCATTTCTGCTGCTTCATTCAATTCAGCAGTATTAACAGTTTCTACTGCTTGTTCAAACATACTTTCTGTTTCTACTGCTTTCTCTTTTACTGCTGCTATGCTTTCTGTTTCTGCTGCTTGTACTTTATCTCCACTAACCCCATCAAACTCCCCCTCAACTTTATCATCTTCCATGTTGGCATCAGCTTCTGACTCCCCTTTTTTGGGAGCATCAGTCACCGGTTTCCTTCTTCTGAGCACAAACTATTTCTTCTTCTTTTTCTGGACCAATCTCTTCACCATTTTCTTCAGGTTGGTAATCTGTACTTGTTGAGACAGAATTATCAGTTTCAGCTCTTCTATGTCTTTTCCCTACTTGATTACATCCATATTGATGTTGCCCATTGTTTCCATCAATTCAAGATAGTCATATCTGTCCTCACCTTTTCCAGGAGTGTGACCCCCTTTTGAAGGATCATGGGATCTTTTTGTAGTAGAGGTCTTCTGCCTAGCAGAAGCACCTACTACCCCCATGGTTTCTTGGCACCTGGGACCTTTGGATGATTGCTCACCCAAAGTTGCCATGGGGAAGGTCTTATTGATGTTACCACTGACCTCCTCTGTGCTAGCAGGAGTAGTGGCAGCCTTTGCACCCATATGCTCATTCATCTCCTCAGTGAGCACCTCCTTGGGGTTGGGAGACACCCCTGTGGTTTCCCTATAGATATTCTCTAATGGACAATTCTCCATTAGAGGGCTTAAAGGCTCTGTGGGTGAAGGTACAAGAAGGGAAGGAGCCTTCTTTACCATTTTCCTTATGTAGGTATTAGTGATTGGAGAAGTGGGTTTTTGAATAAGGGACTGTGGGATTGATATGGTGATTGAAGGTTGGGATTGGCTTTCAGTGGGATGGTCAAATGAGGGCCTTGACCCTGAAGCCATATCTTCTTCATTGTGGGACACCACCATCATTGTAGAGAACAATGGGGTGTCAACTCCTTCCGAGTCCAATGGAGATCTCTTCATATTTGAAAAGACCTTACCTTTGGGGATTTTTGGTACATATACCTCATCAAAGTGAGGCATATCCGTCAATTCATTGGTTATAACTACTTGGACAAATCTTGGGTACATATAAAAACTCTTCTTGTTTCCCAAGTTTGACACAAGGTCATTGAAAATCATTCTTGAAAAGTTGTACTTTCTGGAAGTGGCCAAGCAGACCAAAGCATAAGCAATGGTACTGTTGAACTCACTCCATCTAGTAGTCTTTTTAGAAATGCAATGCATAAGGGTATGAACAAGAAAACTCCATTGGGTATAAAATTTAGCTTTTGAGAATTTGAAACCACCCAATTGGCCTCCATACCCCATTCTTGAAAGATTTGAGAACAAGTCCTCATTAGGAATAGAAGTAATACCTGCAGCATCGTCTAGACGTAGACAGATGCGAATCACCTCTTCAGAAACTGACAAGGGTTTGTCACACACCCTTGTCTTGATTATCTGCACACCATTTTCTGTGACTACAGTGGCATTTGCCCAAAATTGTCTTTGATGCTCTATGTAGATTGTTGGCGACACTGTAAGAGCATGGGCAATGTGGCTGGACTTGAGAAAATCCACAATTTGATGGAATCCAGCAGCTTGTTTAGGCTTCTGTAGCATTACAATCTCATTATGTTCATCAATGAACGCCATAGCTGCCATCGAGCTTGAGTATTCTGTACTGAAACACTTGGTGCTTGAGAGAAGAGGGTTAGAGAGTAGATGAATAGAAATCAAAGAGTCGTTATGAACTTTTAGGCGGGCAAAAAGGGTATTTGTACGATTCGGGACATAAGCAGTATTAACTAACTAGTAGTATTAACTGAGAGCAGTATTAACCACTAGCAGTATTAACTAACTAGCAGTATTAACTGAGAGCAGTATTAACCACTAGCAGTATTAACTAACTAGCATTATTAACTGAGAGCAGTATTAACCACTAGCAGTATTAACTAACTAGCAGTATTAACTGAGAGCAGTATTAACCACTAGCAGTATTAACTAACTAGCAGTATTAACTGAGAGCAGTATTAACCACTAGCAGTATTAACTAACTAGCAGTATTAACTTTGCACTGGCAGCATTAACTATACTTACACTTTTTGAAGCTTGAGGTACTCTGAGCAAGGTAATAACTTCCTGAGAAAGAAGTTAGTAGCACCAAAGAATAAACCAATACCAGGTATGTAAACACTTTTTAACAACATGAGCTCATTCAGAGTTGATCATGCCCACATTTGTGACCAAGAAAGTGAATCTACCCACATCAAAAGCTTTAGTGAATAAATCAGCAAACTGGTTGTCAGTATGAACTTTAGCAACTTGAATTAGCTTCTTTTCATTACAATCTCTAATAAAGTGATACCTAATCTCAATGTGCTTTGTTTTGGAGTGCTTGACTGGATTGTTAACAATGCTTATAGCACTGCTATTGTCAATGAAGATTGGAGTGTGAAGAAAGGTTACCCCATAGTCCAGCATTTGATTCTGAATCCATAGAACCTGAGAGCAGCAACTTGCAGCAGCAATATACTCAGCTTCTGTTGTTGATAAGGACACTGTGGTTTGTTTCTTACACTGCCAAGATACTAGTCTTGCACCCAAAAGTTGACATCCACCTGAAGTAGACTTTCTATCCATATTAGCACCACCCAAGTCACTGTCTGAGTATGCAATCAAGTCAAAGTTGGATTCATAAGGATACCAAAGACCTAATCTAGGTTGCCCTCTTAAGTATCTGAAAATCCTTTTAACAGCTCGAAGATGTGATTGCTTTGGCTTGACTTGGAATCTGGCACACAAACACACTGGAAATATGATGTCTGGTCTTGAGGTTGTGAGATACATGAGAGATCCAATCATTGATCTATATAGATGGACATCAACATCCTCCCCCTCAAGATCATCAGTGATCTGTTTATGAGTCTCCATAGGTGTGCTTGCTGGCTTTGAGTTTGTTAAACCATACTTATCCAGGATGTCTTTCACATATTTTGATTGACTTATGAAGATCCCATCTTTCTTCTGTTTCACTTGAAGCCCAAGGAAGAAGGTAAGTTCACCCATTGAACTCATTTTAAAGCTCTTGTGCATCAACTTTTCAAAGTCTCTACACATCTGGTCTTTTGTGGATCCAAAGATGATATCATCCACATAGATCTGAACAAGTAGGATGTCCTTCTTACTTCTTTTAATGAAGAGGGTCTTGTCAATTATTCCTCTTTCAAACCCATTCTCCAAGAGATAGGTAGACAGTGTATCATACCATGCTCTTGGGGCTTGATGAAGACCATAAAGTGCTTTCTTCAGTTTGTATACTCTGTCTGGATATGATGGATTTTCAAATCCAGGGGGCTGACAGACATATACTTCTTCATCAATTGTACCATAAAGAAAGGCACTATTCACATCCATTTGGTATACCTTGAACTTCATGTATGAGGCATAGGCTAGAAATAGCCTAATTGCCTCTACCCTTGCCACTGGAGCAAACACTTCTTCATAGTCTATGCCTTCTTCTTGAGTGTACCCTTGTGCCACAAGCCTTGCTTTGTTCCTGATCACAATTCCTCTCTCATCCTTTTTATTTCTGAAAATCCACTTGGTGCCAATAGCTCTATGACCTTTTGGAAGGTCCACCAATTCCCAAACTTCTTGCAATTTGAACTGCAGTAACTCTTCTTGCATAGCTTCTATCCAACTGGAATCTTTCATTGCATCATAAACCTTCTTAGGCTCAATCTGAGATAGAAAGCAAGAGAGTACTGTGTGTTGCTGATCCTGCAGCTCTTGAAGTCTGCTTTGATTCCTTGTTATCATAGGAGAAGAGATGTCTCCTATGACCAGCTCTGGAGGATGGTTCTTTTGAGTTCTAGTCTGATGACTAGGTTCTTCATTGATTCCCACATCTAGATTGGAATCATTTAAGTCATCTGAGGGGATCTCATCAGCTGCTTCTGGCTCTTCATGCACTGGATTCTCCTAATCTCTTTTTCCTTCTTCACTCTGAATTTGTTCAGTAGCATTCTCCTTTTCACATACATCAACAGGCTCTATTGGAGGTATGGGAAAGGTCACAGACTGAGGAATAATGTCTTGTACTTGTACTTGTTCATCCCCTGATCCTCCACTTCTTGAACCTGCATGATAATCACTACTGAAACCCAAAGAGTTAGTTAGTGAATCAATGTCAAATAACCACTGAGGACCAGACCCAATAGGATTTGGTGTGTTCTCATTGCATTTGACATTGTCACTTTCCTCAATTATTCTAGAAGAAGAATTAAAAACTCTGTAAGCCTTACTCTGAGATGAGTAACCAACAAGAAAACCATCATCTGCTTTGCTATCAAACTTTTCTAAGTGAGTTTTGGTATTGAGAATGGTACAAGGACACCCAAAAGGTTTGAAAAATCCAATAAATGGTTTTCTGTTATTTAAAAGCTCATAAGGTGTCTTGTTTTTAGGCTTGACTGCTAGAACTCTGTTTTGGACATAGCAAGCAGTATTAACTGCTTCAGCCCAGAAAGTAATTGGAAGTTTGGAATCAGCTAACAGAGATCTAGCAGCTTCAATCAGTGTCCTATTCCTTCTCTCAGCAACACCATTTTGTTGTGGAGTCCTAGGAGCACTGTATTGCCTCTCAATTCCTTTTTCCTCACAAAAGGTGTTTAGGTCATGATTTTTAAATTCAGTACCATTGTCTGACCTAATGACTTTTACCTTTTAATTTGTTTGGTTTTCAATTCTTAGGATAAAGGATTTGATCAGTCCACTTGTCTCATCCTTAGTCCTTAGAAAATATACCCAAGTAAATCTAGAGTAATCATCAACAATAACTAGGCAGTATGATTTCTTACCTATACTCATAACATTTGTAGGACCAAACAGATCCATATGCAACAACTAAAGAGAACTATAGATTGTGTTCAACTCTTTGGACTTATGAGAAGTTTTGGGTTGTTTGCCTTTGAGACAGGCAACACAATGATCATCACATGAAAAGACTTTGGAAGGTAAACCTCTTACAAGGTTGTTTTTAACAAGTTTATTCATTGTTTTAAAGTTCATGTGACACATCCTTCTGTGCCAAAGTGATGATTCATCCAAAGAAGCTTTTGAAACAAGACAGTTTAGGGATGAATCAGTTGAAACACTTTCTATATCTAAGCAATATACATTATCCTTTCTTGGAGTTCTTAGTAGTATCATCTTTTCATCAACTACCTTGAATCCAGGAGCAAGGATAATGCATTCAGAATCAGTAAATAATATACTATGCTGTTTGTCACAAACCTGTGATACACTTAACAGGTTGTACCTTAACTGCTCAACATAGAATACATCTTCAAAGGTCATTTTACCTTTGGTTACATCCCCCTTCCCACTGATCTTACCTCCATCTGGAGTATTACCAAAGGCAACAAGCCCACCATCAATTTTCTTGAAATTCTTGAGGCATGACATGTTCCCTGTCATGTGCCTAGAGCAACCACTATCAACATGCCAGATGCTCTTCCCCTTGAGCTGTTGGTTGCCCTGCACATAAGATTAAACAGTTAGTATTGATTGGGAACCCAAGCCAAAGTGGTCTTGGGTCTCCCTTTCTCATCAAAGTACTTGCATTCCTTTTTGATGAGATTTTTAAACACAGAGCACTCTTTATTGGAGTACTTTGTCAATATGATTGGTCTAGCATCACAAACACTAGGAGCAGTACTAACTTTAGAAGTACTAACAGAGTTAGCAGCACTAACAGGTTTAGCAGTACTAACCTTGTTAGAAGCACTAACAGAGTTAGCAGTATTAACATTTGAAGAAGTACTAACCATGTTAGTTTTAGCAGTACTAATACTCTTGGCAGGACTAACATTGGTAGCAGTAGTATTGCTTCTAGCAGCACTATCATTGTCAGCAGTACTATTTGGGGTAGCGGTACTAACCGTTTTAGTACATTTAGGAACCCACATATTGACACTTTCTTTAACAGTCTTTTTCTTCATGTGGCTTTTAGATTTAACAGATTTCTTAGTCACATGGTTCCTTTCCTTCTTCCTATAACCCAAGGGTTTTTGCATAGATCTTTGAAAATTCATCCTTTGGTTTATAGGATTGAAATAACAGTATTTGTCAAGATGATTCAATTTGCCACAGATAAAACAAGGTTTTGGTCTATTGATTTTACTCAGATCAACCCCTTGTTTTTGTGCCCACTGATTATTCCAGTTTCTTTGATTTCCCCTCTTTTTATCATGTTTTAGGGGCTCAGATTTCTTGCATGCACACTGTTTCCAAGGAACAGGATTCACAACTGTGGTCTGTTTGTAATGGACCTTACCAGACTTTCCCTCTGTCTTCTCTATGTCCTTTGATTTGACCCAAAACTTTCCACACCCCTCATTGGTAATGATGTGATTCTCTAGGGGAATCTCACCACTCACATTGTTCTCCTTACTCTTACCAACCTCTTTCTCAGTTTGTCATGAATCTGAGTTTGTAGTAAAGAGTCCATTGCTTTAGAAGCATTGGAAAACTTTTCCACATCAAGCTTAACCTTGGTTAGCTCCTCTCTCAACTTTTCACTCTCCTCTTTAGATTTGGTCAGTTGGAGTTCTAGATCCTTTTTCTCCCACTTCCAGTAATTGGTATCATATGAGTGTTGGAGTTCATTGGCTTGAAAACCTTTAATCTGTTCCTCAAACCTCTCAACAATTCTCACATAGTCTTTTATATCTTTTGCTAACCTCTTAAGATCATCACTCATGTTCTGATTGTGATATATGTACCTTTTGATCACTCAAGTCAAACCCCATTCCTTGTTGAGAAACAAGGGCTTGAGCAGAGTTTCTGTTGTGATTGAAGCTTCCAGACTGAGCTTGTTGGTGGTTGTTGTTGTGAGACACTCCACTTCTGCATTCCCTGGCAAAGTGTCCCTTCAGATGACATTTATAGCACTCCACCTTTGATTTATCAAAGCCTGCTCCATCTTCTCTTCTTTGGGAGAAGTTGTTCCTCACAGTCCTCTTTATGAACTTCTTCACCCTCATGGAAAGCATGGCCATCTGCCATTTAATATCCATCTCTTCAAGATCATCAGGATGAAGTTGTTCCAAGTCATCATTAATTAAAGAGGAATTTCCATGGATGGAAAGAAAGGCTTCAAACACAGATTCAGTGCCTTTTTCTTGATTTTCTCCATTAGCAGCATTAACTGATTCAGGGTTAGCATTAGAATCAATTGATGCTGATAGAAGTGCAGCATTATGAATATATCCAGAAGGTTTCTTCTTTGCCTCCACCTCAGCTTCAAATACTCTAAGGTCATTGTACAGATCATCAAGTTCTTTTTCTTCCAATTGTTCATTCTGTCTGAACGAAACAGTGTACATGGTCCATTCATCTCCAAAGGACCTCAAGAACTTTCTGTTTACATCATCTTGATCAATCTGTACTCCCATAGTAGCTAGTTCACCAATCATCTTGTTAAACCTGTCAAAAGTTTGAGTCATGGACTCATTCTTAGTTGACATAAAGTTTTCATACTGTTGCTTCAATATTGCCTTCTGATTTCTCTTGGTACTTTTGGTACCAGAGAATCTCTTTTCTAGAGCATTCCAGAGCATCTGTGCATCAGTGCAATTGTTGAATTGGTGTTGATATTCATTGGGAATAGCCAAGAGCAGTGTGCTAAAGGCTTTCATCTCTGTCTGTCTTGTCTTCCTTTCTGCATCTGTCTTTGGTGGGGTCCTTTTTCCATCTGCACCAATCTTTCCTGCATTAGATGGGCCATTCTCAATGATGTCCCACATGGAGTAATCTGTGAGGAGAATGTATTGCTTGATTCTAATCTTCCACATGTCAAATTCATCGGATCTGAGCATTGGAACCTTTGAGACAAGAGTACTATTTGATTCAACTGTGTTTTCCATGATGAATAAGATTTCTGAGAATACTAGCTCTGATACCACTTTTCAGGATCTGAATTCTTAACAAGAATAAACACTCAGAAACAATATTAAAGGAGTTTGCGGAATAACACTTTAATATTCAAAGATCAATGAAACAGTGAATCATAATAACAACTCGTAAACTTTATTGAATGGTTATAAAGCTACAAGATTTCACACATAACCTCAATATTGATGAACAGGCTCACCAATACGAATTCTACTTCTCTAGAACTAGGATTATAAACCTTGAGGTTGATTCTCTCTAAGAAAACTAAAAACTCAGAATAATTCTCTATCCTAAAGATACAAACTATTATATACATATACTGAAGATAAAAGATAATTACAAAGAATAAAAGATCTTCAGTATAATCTTCCAAAGTTATCTCCAAGCTTTCCATGAATATCTCCATTCAGTACAGCTGTCATCCTTGCCATTTGAAGTCTTCATCTCATAAGCAGTATTAAGTCTTCAGCAACATTAATACTTTGAGCAGTATTAAGTTCAGCAGTACTAACTACTAGCAGTACTAAAATTTCTTAGCAGTAGTAACTTCATTAAGCAGTATTAATCTTTACTAGCAGTATTAATCTTTCTCAGCAGTAGTAACTTCAGAAGTAGTAACCATTTAGTGCTAGCAGCATTAACCATACTTGTATAATTTTGAATTCCCAACAATTGTTATTTCTGAAAATTCTAATTCTTGTGATTCAAATATTTCAGATAGGACTTTGAGGACTCCTACAAGGCCGATATGGAGGATCAAGAGGAAATCTGATGAATATGTGACTGATAAGGATCGAAATGTAGACAAACTTTGTAGAAATGATTCATTTGCTACTTGTGATAAAATTTTCAAATATTCAATAAAGCAAATGATTCAAATTGCAAAAGATGTCTCCTATTCCTCCTCTGGTTCAAGTTCAGATGGTTATGCTTCGTCCTCTACTAATGATTCTATTCACTCATCTGATTATTTTTCTCGTTCTTTCTATGTTAAATCTAACAAATTTACTCCCATAAGAACTGCAACTAACAAACATGGACCCAAATTCAAGTGGGTACCAAAACCAAAGATTAATTCTAAGTTGCGGGCACCTAATGTCAAGGGGGAGTAAGAGAAAGATGGCTTCTGAGTAAATCAGCTCAGAACCCATACTTCAATGGACTTCGACTTCTAAACATATCAGTTTAGGACTCGTTTTTCAATGCATTTAGCTTTTGTACAATGAGAAACTGTGAGTGCATCTACTTTATTCCGCTGCATTTATCTCTGACTGTGATGTTGTTCCAGTTATCTCAATTTTTTTCAAGAATCTGAGCAAGTTCGACCAGATCCAAAACTTTGATATGAGACACCAATTCATTATACATTATGTGGAAGAAGATATTATTGAATTTTATTTTGTTCCGACTAAATATCAATTTGCCTCTTAAATGAAAAATGTTTTTTTTTCAAACTCGGCTTGTTGAATTTAAAAATTTTAATCTTTACAAAGTTTATTCTATAAAGTAAAAGTTTTACAGTTTTTTCTTTTTTTGAATAAAATGTGTGTCTAGGATAAATTTTCTAGTTGCTTTGTTTATATCGAAGTTTTATATGTTCAACTTTCAAGTCTTACAAAAGTCGAAAGGTCAGCAACATGTTTGAAACTTTTGATACTACTTTAAAGTTATGTGATTCGGAATATTTATAGTTTACAATGCTTAGAAATACTAAAAAGTCAGAATCATGGATTTTAATGAAAATATGGGCTAAGCACTTACATGTAAAACTGAGTGATTGAGATGAAAAATTATATATATAAAATACAGAAATCTCTAAGTTTAAAAGTTTGTACATGTGACCTTTCTGGTTTGGGAAAGTAAGTTCCGTGGGATGCTTGTCATCTGGTCCCCTAAGGTCAATTGGTCTGGGAATGATTGAACCCAAATCCTTCTACAGAATCAGATCGAAAGTCATGTTCTACTGGTATGAATGGGTTTAGGATGTGTCGATGTAGCCTTTCTGATCTGGGAGAGTAAGTTCCAAGGGGTTCTTGACACCTAGTCCCCTAAGGCCAACTGGTCTGGGAGCGACTGACTCAAATCCTGCAATAGGATCAGATAGAAAGTTACGTTTATAGCATGTTCTTTACTTACCAAACTTCTTGATTAAAAGATGCCAATGTGCACAAGCTTAAAAGATGTCAAAGAGCACACTCATGTGAAGATGCCAATGTGCACAATGCTAAAAGATGCCAATGAGCACACATCTCATGATACTTGGTGATATTTCTGAGTTGCGATAAACCTATAAATTTGTGAAAGTATTAATTTTTGACGGATTAGTGTGAGTACATGCAAAGTTCTCTATTATATTTTTAGAATTGCATTTTCTTGAAACTAATCAAAGTTCGCATGCTAGCACACTGAATAGATTGATGAAAGTTTTTGAAATTGAACATGTCTTAACTTGATATGCAATGAAACTTGTATCTGTATCCAACAACATACACTTGACTTCAACTGATGGATTAATCTGTGATATTTTACTAAGTAGAATTTTATTTGTATGGTGTTTAAAATTTTATATGTTTAGTTGTTTCAAAATTCATATTCAGTATATTTTTCTTTCTACATTGATGTTTCGATCGTTCTGTTCTCATATCTGTATCAATGGGTCTGTGCATTTTTCGAGGGGGAGTGAATAAGGAGAATATTCTGAAAGATCATATCTCATTTCGAGGGGAAGTATCTGATTTTCTATATGAATGCTAACTTGAATTGTCATATTTAGTGCATTTGTGTAGGGGGAGTCAAAGAGCTTAACAGGTGAAATTTTTCATATTTCAAGTCATATTTGCGCCTCCTTCAGGTAGCGCAAAACTAAGTTTGCGCCATCAACATGTAGCGCAAATCTTCCCTTTTTCTCCTTTACTCTGAATTTTGCAGATCTGAAGTTGTCTCGTCCCCAAAGTAGGCATGACCAAGTTGATCCAGATCATCAAGGTTATGAGGGGGAGAAGTTAAGAAGAAGTTAAAGAGACAAAGAGTTCAAACGTTTATCTGTTGCTCAAGATTCGCTCAAGATTCTATTTTTTCTCAGCCATACTAGTCCTTCTGCTTTTCCAGCTCCGACCACCACAGCTTATTCGAGTACATTTGAAAGAGGTTTGTCGTTTATAGCACAAGCTGATGAACCGATTGTTCTTTCAAGTTTATTACAAACAGGTCCAATCTTGTCAAGGCAGTAAAGACAATATAAATTGAAAGATGTTGAGAAGAAATTTTTTTTAGTCAAGAAGCTACACTAAGACGCTTAGCAGGTCTGATTAGAGTTCAAAGTTGGATATATCAGTTTACATTGAAGACCGGAGCGCCAATGATTACTAAAGGGGAGATTGTTAAGTCAGATTTTATAGTAATCATTGTATTTATAGGCTTGGTCTAATACTGTCTTTAGAGTGCTTTTATATCTGGTTTTAGCCAAGGGTATTTAAGTCCCTTGTGGCTTTGTTCCTTGTAAGAAACTCACGCATATCTCAATACATTGAAGTTCTGCGCTTTCAACTCTCTCTCTCTACTTTCTCTCTCTAGGATTTAGAACGATCTTGGATTATCAAAGACAATCTTCAAGAAGATGAAGATGGCGCAAAATAGGATGAATTGGCGCAAAATAGGATGAATTGGCGTAAAAGTAGATCTGGCTCAATACAACCAATTTGATCACAAAAACTTCTAAATCTATCACAAAATCGAATTTGATGAATTATGCGTACACAGATACGATCGAAAACTGATTTCTAACCACAAAGATCAATCAATTCAAACAAAATTTCGCAGAATCGAAAATTTGAGAATAAAATAGTAAACTTATCGAACAGTCCAAAAACCACAAAAATTCTCAAATTGATCTACAAACACTGAAATTCTTGCAATTTGAAATGAAACAAAAATGATCTACCACTGATTGCGAATCCAACAAACCAAATTTCAAGAAAAAATGAATCAAATTTCAGTACAAATTTGTGAAAAATTCAGAAAATGAGATTTTCTTGATCGAGATCAAGAAAATCGATCAAATTCTCTGAATTATTAACAAATTCAGATTGAAAATTGTTTCTCTCAAAACTCTCAGATTCAGATTGGCTCTGTTACCAATTGTAAATCCAAGATCACAATCTAAATCCAAAAGAGAGAAAGTAGAGAGAATATGAATGTGGAGAAAAATGTATTAGGCGCAAAAGTGTGAGTTGAGTTACAAAGAACAAAGAGCAAAAGGGACTTAAATACCCCTTGGCTAACCTTACAAGGTAGAGCAAAACAAAGCAATGTAGCAACAAGGGAATAAATACATTGATTACTAGAAAATATAAACCTAACAAGTATAAATAGATTTCTTTTTCTTTTGTAAGGAAGTAGAACTAAGAGAACAATTTGTATCCAGTGAGTTTAGAGAGAGAAAGTTTGAGAGCTTCCTTTGTACGAAATTGTAAGTTGTGGAATTGGAAATTCTAATCACATGGTAATCAGAATTGAATATTTTTTTTGTTGATATTCTTGAATAGAACTTGTATTGTGAGACACACAGAAACATTAACCACAGGTTCTGGAATGATCTGTCCTGAAGCTAATACTCCTGTTATGATGGAATCTGAACTGAGTTACTCAGAAGCCATCTCTTCATTAAATGTAACATTGACGCTCTCAACCACAATCTTCGACTTTTTTAAATAAACTCTGTATGCAACAGATGTCTGAGAATAGCCTATGAAAATGCCTTCATCAGCCTTGGGACTGAACTTGTTCAAGTTCTCCTTATCATTCAGCACAAAACACCTGCATCCAACGATGTGAAAATGTTTAATGTTGGGTATTCTATTGTTTATCAAAGCATATAGAGTTTTACCAAATCGGCGATGAATGATTGAACGATTTTGAATATAACAAGCAGTTGAGACAGCTTCGGCCCACAAAAATAAAGGTAGATCGGATTGGCTCAGCATCGTTCGTGCAACCTCAACAAGAGTCTAATTTCGTCGTTCAACTACCCCATTTTGTTCTGGCGTTCTGGCAGCAGAGAACTGATGAGTTATCTTGACCGACTCAAGATAATCGTCAACTGTTTTGTTCTTGAATTATGTGCCATTATCAGTTCTGAGTAGCTTAATTGTCTTCTACAAGTTCGCTTGAATGGTCTTAAAAAATGAGATGATGACATCGTGTGTCTCATCTTTTGATCTTAGAAATTTGACCCAAGTGTATCTTGAATAATCATCCACGATCACAAGAACGTATTTCTTTCCGTTTATGCTTTGCGTTCTCATAGGACCACATAGATCCATATGTAACAACTCTAAAGGAGTACTTGTGCTTGGTTCAGGCTTAGGCTTGTGTGAAGCTCTCTTCATCTTGCATTTCTCACACGCGTCACATCTATGTTCTTTTTCGTATTTCAGCTCTGGAAGTCCTTTCACCAAATTTCCTGTCACCAACTTGTTAATATATCTAAAGTTGAGATGAGATAGCCTTCTATGCCATAACCAGCTTTGTTGCATAGAGGCCTTAGACAGTAGACACACAACATTATCTGGATTGACATTCGATAAATTGATCATGTCGAGGTTTGACTTTCGCGTCCTGACCAAGAGTTCTTTTCCATCTTCTGTTCTAACATAGCATCTCTTGTCCTTAAAGTTCACCTCTAAATCCTTGTCACAAAACCGACCAATGCTAAATAGATTGTGTCCTAATCCTTCAACATAACTCACCTTCTTTATCGTTACATTCTCTTGCATTACATCTCCATATCCAAGTATTGGTGAAAATTGGTCATTCCCGAAGTGCACATTTCCACAAAATTTCTCTGTATAGTTAGATAAAATATCTTTCTGCCCTGTCATATGCTTGGAACAGCCTGAATCCAAGTACCACATATGACGGGTCTGCACAGAAGAAATCAAGCAACAATAGGTTTAGGTAGCCATTTATAGATTGGTCCTTTCGTGTTAGCACAAGATTTTGGCACCCATTTGAATTTGGGTCCTCTTTGTTTTTCAAAAACATTAGAGTGATGTATATAATAAGTACCAAACCAAAAATCATAATATTGTCGAGTCACAAAATCATTTCGACCGTATGTGGAACACTGACTAAGCAAATGAGATAATTGGATCAATTACTTTATTGTATAAGTCTTGTAAGAAGTTACAAGTTTTGTTTTATGAGAAGCAATATGACCAAGTACATCAGAATGACTAACAATAGTCCTATTACAATCTATATCAGAAAATGATTTCGTAGACTCTTCAATCGTTCTTTTAGGTCTCCATTCTAGTCTCGCTTCAAACTTTTTCCTTCTCAATTCTGAAACACAAGATTTAGATTTATTAGAAACATGAGATTTAAGAGTTTGTGTTTTCTTGTGCTTACGTGTGTTGGTCCATTTCTGTGAACGCCTTTTCTTTTGCTTCTTACCTTTAGAGTAATAGGTACTCACATGAACTAATTCATCAACCTTAGTTGATGTTTCACCTTTCTTAAAGACACTAGGTAAAGCATCATTATTAATCACAAAAGGAATATGATCTGGAAGTTTAGCATTGAAATCAAACTTATCAACATTTTCATCAAAGCATTCATCAGAATTTAAAAAATCATATTCTTCTGCAAATAAGTCACCAACATCATCATCAAATAGTTGTGGCTTGGAAGAATTTGAAAAGTTGAAATCATTGGACTTTTTAGAACACTTCTTTTGATAAGACATTTTAGCACAATCTGAAGATTTAGGATTAGCAAAAACATTGCCCATGAAAATTTTACAAGATGATGCATTTGAATCAGTTGAGTTGTTTACACTAACTCTTCCTGATTCGGAGTTGTCATTTGTAACTTCAGATTTGAAATTAGTGTTCATAATAACAGTAGAAAACACAATTTTCTCAAGATCAACCAAAATTCTTTCTTCTACTAATGTGTTCTCAAGCTCAGAAATTTTACTTTTCAAGATGAGTGGAGGAACATAAATATTTGCTTTAATTGGTTTTGCCTCCATCTCCTTAGTAGAATAGCTTTGAAAATAATCGTTTGAAAGAAACTTTGGTTGCTCAGAAAGATAACTATCATTCAGCTTTTTATAGTAGAATGGTAGTTGCATTCTGGTTGTGTTCTTCCTGTTCTCATCTTCCTTAGCCTCAACCTCATCACAAGATTTTGTAACAAATTTGGGTTTCAAATGAGGATTTTTGTTAGCCACTTGTAAGAAATCAAAATTATTGTTGGGAACTGAAGAAAAACTCAAGTATGGTTAATGCTGCTGGTTCAAAGTTACTACTGCTAGAAGACTTAAAGGTTAATACTGCTGAGTGTTACTACTGCTAGTATTATTAATACTGCTAGTCAAAGTTAGTGCTGCTTGAACAAAGTTAGTACTGCTTAGCTAGTTAGTACTGCTAGTGGTTAGTACTGCTTAGTAGTTAATGCTGCTGAAGATTAATACTGCTTATATGATGAAGATTCGTATGAAAGGATATACATGGAAGCTTAGAGATATACATGGAAGATATACTGAAGATATTTCATTTATTGTAATTATCTTTGTATTCAGTATATATATTGTATAGTTTAGAATAATGAGTTAACTTTAGTTTTCATTCTTTTAGAGAGAAAATCAACCTCAAGGCATAGATCCTAATTCTAGAGAAGTAGAATTCGTATTGGTGAGCCTGTTCATCAATATTGAGGTTGAGTGAGTAATCTTGTAACCTCAAAGCATTCAATACAAGTTTACAGTTTGTTAAATATATTCTGTGTTGATTTACTGTTTTGATTAAATATCAAAGTGTTATTCCGCAAACTTCTTTGATATTGTTTCTAAGAATTAATTCTTGTTGAGAATTAGATCCTAACAAGTGGTATCAGAGCCTGATTTCTCAGAAACAACTATTCATCATGGAAAATCTTGCAGAATCAAGCAGTACTTTGGTCTCAAAGGTTCCAATGCTTAGACCCAATGAATTCGATATGTGGAAGATCAGAATCAAGCAGTACATACTCCTCACTGACTATTCTATGTGGGACATCATAGAGAATGGTCCTTCTGAAGCAGGAAAGATTGGTGCAGATGGAAAGAGAACTCCACCAAAAACTGATGCAGAAAGAAAGATTAGACAGACAGAGATGAAAGCCTTGAGCACCTTGCTCTTGGCTATTCCCAATGAATATCAACATCAGTTTTGTAACTGCACTGATGCAGAGATGCTCTGGAATGCTCTGGAGAAGAGATTCTCTGGTACCAAAAGTACCAAGAGAAATCAGAAAGCCATTCTGAAGCAACAATATGAGAACTTTATGTCAACCAAGAATGAGTCCATGACTCAAACTTTTGACAGGTTCAACAAACTTATTGGTGAACTAGCTACAGTGGGAGTACAAATTGATCAAGATGATCTGAACAGAAAGTTTCTAAGGTCCTTGAGTGATGAATGGACCATGTATATTGTGTCTTTCAGACAGAATGATCAACTGGAAGAAAAGGAACTTGATGATCTTTATAATGATCTAAGAGTTTTTGAATCTGAGGTAGAGGCTAAAAAGAGGCCTTCTGGGTATGTTCACAATGCTGCACTCCTTTCAGCATCAACTGATTCTACTTCCAACCTTGAATCAGTTAGTACTGCCAATGGAACAAACCAAGAGAAAGGCACTGAAACTGTTTTTGAGGCCTTTCTGGCAAGTCATGGAAACTCTTCTCTCATTAATGATGACTTGGAACAACTCAATCCAGATGATCTTGAAGAGATGGATATTAAATGGCAGATGGCCATGCTCTCCATGAGAGTTAAAAAGTTCATCAAAAGAACTGGGAGGAACAACTTCTCCCAAAGAAGAGAAGATGGAGCAGGATTTGACAAGTCCAAGGTGGAATGTTACAAATGCCATCAAAAGGGACACTTTGCTAGAGAATGCAAAAGTGGAATGTCTCAGAATAACAACCACCAACAAGCTCAATCTGGAAGCTTCAACAGAAACTCTGCACAAGCCCTTGTCTCTCAACAAGGTATGGGGTTTGATTGGAGTGATCAAGCTGAAGAGGCTATTCAGAATCAATCTCTAATGGCAGAGGTGTCTGGTCTCCCTACAGAGGTAACTTCCAATCTTTGCTCTCAAAATTGCATTAACACTGTTAAAAGGTATAGGGATCACAACCAGAACATGAGTGATGACCTTAAGAGATTGGAAAAAGACATAAAAGATTATGTGAGGATTGTTGAGAGATTTGAAGAACAGATTAAGGGTTTTCAAGCTAATGAGCTTCAACACTCTTATGACACAAATTACTGGAAGTGGGAGAAGAATGACTTAGAGCTTCAACTGATCAGATCTAAAGAAGAGAGTGAAAAGCTAAGAGGAGAGCTAGCTAAAGTCAAACTTGATGTAGAAAAGTTTTCTAATGCTTCCAAAGCAATGGATTCTTTGTTACAAACTCAGATTCATGATAAACTAAGAAGAGGTATAGGGTACAATACCACACCACCACCCTATAACAACAACTACATCCCTTCTAGTTCAGAGTTGTTAGAAACAAAGGATAGGAAGGATCTACCTAAGGGAGCCACTGAGATAGATCCCTTAGATGAAGTGGTTGTTAAGGATAAAACTGAGAAAGAAGTTGTCAAGGATAAGGACAATACTGTGAGTGGTGAGATTCCTAAAGAAAACCACATTATCACCAATGAGGGATGTGGAAAGCACTGGATCAAGTCCAAAGAGATAGAAAAGACTGAGGGAAAGAACTAGAAGGTTCACTATAAGCAGACCACTGTTGTGAACCCTATTCCTTGCAAACAATGTGTATACAATAAATTTGAGCCCCAAAAACATGATAAACCAAGGGGAAATCAGAGAAACTGGAACAATCAATGGGCACAAAAACAAGGGGTTGATCTAAAAAAAATTAATAGACCAAAACCCTGTTTTATCTGTGGAAAGCTGAACCACATTGCCAAATACTGTTATTTTAATCCTATGAACCAAAGGATAAATTTTCAAAGACCTACTCAAAAATCCTTTGGTTATAGGAAGAAAGAAAAGAACCATGTGGCTAAGAAAGTTGTTAAATCTAAAAGCCACATGAAGAGACAGAATGTGGAAGATAATGTCAAGATGTGGATTCCAAAATGTACTAAAACTGTTAGTGCTGCTACTACAAATAGTGCTGCTAACAGTGATAGTACTATTAGAAGCAATACTGCCAAACCTGTTAGTACTGCTAACTCTGTTAGTACTTCTAAAGATAGTGCTACTGCTAGTATTAGTGCTGCTAGTATTAGTGCTGCTAATCCAATAATCTTGACAAAGTATTCAAATACTAAGTGTTCTGATTTTAAAAATCTTGTCAAGAAAGAATGCAAGTACTTTGATGAGAAAGGGGTACCCAAGACCACCTTGGCTTGGGTTCCTATTACATACTAATTGATTTATCTAATGTGCAGGGCAACCAATAGCTCAAGGGAAAGAGCATTTGGCATGTTGATAGTGGTTGCTCTAGGCACATGACAGGCAACATGTCATGCCTTCAGGATTTCAAACATATCAATGGAGGACATGTTGCATTTGGAGATAATCTTACTGGTGGTAAGATAAGTGGAAAAGGTAATGTCACCAAAGGTAAGATGACATTTGAGGATGTCTACTATGTTGATCAATTAAAGTACAACCTGTTAAGTGTATCACAGGTTTGTGACAAACAACATAGTATATTATTTACTAATAATGAGTGTATGATCCTTGCTCCAGGGTTCAAGGTAGTTGATGAAAGCATGATACTACTTAGAACTCCAAGAAAGGACAATGTTTACTGTCTTGATATGGACAATGTTGATAGTGATTCATCTCTAAATTGTCTTGTTTCAAAAGCTTCTGTAGATGAATCCTCTCTTTGGCACAGAAGGATGTGTCACATGAATTTCAAGACTATGAACAATCTTGTTAAAAATACCCTTGTAAGAGGTTTACCTTCAAAAGTCTTTTCATGTGATGATCATTGTGTTGCTTGTCTTAAAGGCAAACAACACAAAACTTCTCATAAGACCAAAGAGTTAAATTCTGTTTCTTCTTGTCTCCAGTTACTGCATATGGATCTGTTTGGTCCTACAAATGTTATGAGTATAGGCAAGAAATCTTACTGCTTGGTTATTGTTGATGATTACTCCAGATTTACTTGGGTATATTTTCTAAAGACTAAGGATGAAACAAGTGGTCTTATCAAATCCTTTATTCTAAGAATTGAAAACCAAACTAATCAAAGAGTAAAAGTCATGAGATCAGATAATGGAACTGAGTTTAAAAATCATGATCTAAACACCTTTTGTGAAGAAAAAGGTATTGAGAGGCAATATAGTGCTCCTAGGACTCCTCAACAGAATGGTGTTGCTGAAAGGAGAAATAGAACACTAATAGAGGCTGCTAGATCTCTGTTGGCTGATTCCAAATTGCCAATTACCTTCTGGGCTGAAGCAGTTAATACTGCTTGTTATGTCCAAAACAGAGTTCTAGTGGTCAAGCAAAAGAACAAGACCCCATATGAGCTTTTAAATAAAAGAAAACCTTTTATTGGTTTCTTCAAACCTTTTGGGTGTCCTTGTACAATTCTAAATACCAAATCTCACTTAGGTAAGTTTGATAACAAAGCAGATGATGGATTTCTTGTTGGATATTCATCTCAGAGTAAGGCCTACAGAGTATTTAACTCTTCTTCTAGAATAATTGAAGAAAGTGACAATGTCAAATGCAATGAGAACACACCAAATCCTGTTGGGTCTGGACCTCAGTGGCTATTTGACATTGATTCACTAACTAATTCTTTTGGTTTCAGTAGTGATGATTCTACAGGAACAGGATGTGGAGGATCAGGGATCACACAAGTCTCAGAAAGTATATCTAAATCTGTGATATTTCCCATACCCACAGTGAATTCTGTTGAAGACTGTGAAAAGGAATCATTTACTGGACCAAATCAGAGTGAAGAAGAAACTAGAGATGAGGAGACTCAAGAAAATAAAGAATCAGAAGTGGCATCTGAAAACACTTCAGTTGAGTTGCATGACTCTAATCTAGAGGCTGGACTGAATGAAGAACCTAGTCATAACACCAGAGTTCAAAAGAATCATCCTCCACAGCTGGTAATAGGAGATATCTCTTCTCCTATGATGACTAGACATCAAAGCAGGCTTCAAGAAATGCAAGATCAACAGCATACAGTCCTTTCTTGTTTTCTATCCCAGCTTGAGCCTAAAAAGGCACCTGATGCTATGAAAGAATCTAGCTGGATAGAAGCAATGCAAGAAGAACTGTTACAGTTCAAGCTACAAGATGTATGGGATTTAGTAGACCTTCCTAAAGGTCACAGAGCAATTGGCACAAAGTGGATTTTCAGAAACAAGAGAGATGAAAGAGGTATTGTCATAAGGAACAAAGAAAGGCTGGTGGCTCAAGGCTATACTCAAGAAGAGGGTATAGATTATGAAGAAGTTTTTGCACCTGTGGCTAGGATAGAAGCAATCAGACTATTCCTAGCCTATGCTTCTTACATGAACTTCAAAGTCTATCAAATGGATGTAAAAAGTGCTTTTCTCTATGGATCAATTGAAGAAGAAGTATATGTCTGTCAACCACCAGGGTTTGAAAACCCAAGCTATCCAGACAGGGTATACAAATTAAAGAAAGCACTTTATGGACTACATCAAGCTCCAAGAGCATGGTATGACACTCTGTCATCCTATCTCTTGGAAAATGACTTTGAAAGAGGAGTCATTGATAAGACTCTATTTATCAAAAGAAAGAAGAAGGATATCTTGCTGGTCCAAATCTATGTTGATGACATTATCTTTGGATCTACAAGAAACAACATGTGCAAGGAGTTTGAGGATTTAATGCATCAAAGGTTCAAAATGAGTTCCATGGGGGAACTTACTTTCTTCCTCGGACTCCAAGTTCAACAGAAGTCAGATGGCATTTTCATATGTCAATCCAAGTATGTGCAGGATATTCTAACCAAGTTTGGTTTCTCAGAATCAAAACCTGCCAGCACACCTATGGAAACACACAAGCAGATCACAGCAGTGCAATCAGGTATCACTTTATAAGAGATTTAGATTATGGGGTAACCTTTCTACACACTCCAATCTTTATTGACAACAGCAGTGCTATTAGCATTGTGAATAATCCAGTCAAGCACTCAAAAACAAAGCACATTGAAATCAGGTATCACTTTATAAGAGATTGTAATGAAAAGAAACTTATTCAAGTTGTCAAAGTTCACACTGATAATCAGTTTGCTGATCTATTCACTAAAGCTTTTGATGTGGGTAGATTCACTTTCTTGGTAACAAGTGTGGGAATGATAAACTCTGAATAACCCCCTTCTCAAAAAGTGGTTTTATACCTGTATATTTTTATTCTTGGAGTTACTAATCTTCTGTTTCAGGATATGCATAGCAGTACTCAGTGTTTAGCAAGTTTAAAAGGAGTAAGTTAGTTAATACTGCTAGTGGTTAATACTGCTTTCAGTTAATACTGCTAGTGGTTAATACTGCTTTCAGTTAATACTGCTAGTGGTTAATACTGCTTTCAGTTAATACTGCTAGTGGTTAATACTGCTTTCAGTTAATACTGCTTTCAGTTAATACTGCTAGTGGTTAATACTGCTTTCAGTTAATACTGCTAGTGGTTAATACTGCTTTCAGTTAATACTGCTAGTGGTTAATACTGCTTTCAGTTAATACTGCTAGTGGTTAATACTGCTTTCAGTTAATACTGCTAGCAGTTAATACTGCTAGCAGTTAATACTGCTAGCAGTTAATACTGCTAGCAGTTAATACTGCTAGCAGTTAATACTGCTAGCAGTTAATACTGCTCTAGGTTAATACTGCTTATATTCCGAATACTATAAATACTTTTTGCCCGCCTAAAAGTTCATAACGACTCTTTGCATACTGTTCTCTTGCGCTCACAACCTTTTCTCTCTCAAGTTCGAAGTTTTCAGGCAAGCTCTTCACTAAGATCAATGGCATCCATGACTTTCATCGACGAGCACAACGAGATTGCGATGCTACAAAAGCCAAAGCAAGCTGCAGGATTTCATCAGATTGTGGATTTCCTCAAGACAAGCCACATTGCTCATGCTCTTATTGTATCCCCTACAATCTATATTGAGCATCAAAGGCAGTTCTGGGCTAATGCAACCATTGTTCTTGAGAATGGTGTGCAGATGATCAAGACAAGAATCTGTGATCAAACACTAACGGTTACTGAAGAGGTTATTCGCATCAGTCTACGTCTAGACGATGCCTCGGGTATAACCTCTATCCCAAACGATGAACTGTTTTCAAACCTTACAAGAATGGGGTATGGAGGCCCATTGGGAGTTTTCAAATTTTCTAAAGCAAAATTCTCACCCCAATGGCGTTTCTTTGTCCATACTCTTATGCATTTTATATCCAAAAAGACTACTGGATGGAGTGAGTTCAGCAGCACTATTGCTTATGCTTTGGTGTGCTTGGCCACTGCCAGAAAGTATAATTTTTCTAAAATGATTTTCAGTGATCTTGTCTCAAACATGGGAAACAAAAAGAGCTTCTTTATGTATCCCAGATTTGTTCAAGAAGTTATTACTCATGAATTGACGGATATACCTCAACCTGTTGGGGTATATGTACCTAAACCCCCCAAAGGCAAGGTTTTCTCAAATATGAGAAGATCTGCTGGGGACTCTGAAGGAGTTGACACCCCATTGTTCTCTACAATGATGGTGGTGTCCCAAACCAATGAAGGTATGGCAGCAGGGTCAAGGCCCCCATTAGACCAACCCACTGCTAGCCAAGCCCAACCTTCCCTCTCAAAATCAATTCCCCAGTCCCTTCTTGAAAAAACAACCTCTCCCATCACCCAAACTTACAAGAGAAAACAGGTAAAGAAGGCTCCTTCCCTTCTTGTACCATTACCCACTAAGCCTTTAAGCCCTCTAAGGGAGAATTCTCCCCTAGAGAATATCCAAAGGGAAACCACAAGGGTGTCTCCCAACCCAAAGGAGGTGCTCTCTGAGGAGGAGGTAGAGCATATGGGTGATGAGGCTGCCACTACTCCTGCTAGCACAGAGGAGGAAAGTGGTAACATCAATAAGACCTCCCCCATGGCAACTTTGAATGAGCAATCATTTGAAGGTCCCTGGTGCCAAGAAACCACAGGGGTGGACAGTGCTTCTGCTAGGCAGAAGACTTCCACTACTAAAAGATCCAATGATCCTTCAATAGGGGGTAACACTCCTGGAGAAGGTGAGGACAGATATAACTATGATGAATTGATGGAGACAATGGGTAACATCAACATAGATGTTCTGAAACAAGGAAAAGAAATAGAGGAGATGAAGCTGGTGATCCTATCACAACAAGTCCAGATTGCAAAACTAAAGAAGATGGTGACAAGGCTGATTCAAAAGAAGAAAAGGAAACAATTTGTGCTAAAGAGAAGGGAACCAGTGTCTGATGCTCCCAAAAAGGGGGAGTCAGAGGCTGAAGTAAACCTGAATGAGGAAAAAGAACAAGTTGAGGGGGAGCATGATGGGGAGAAGAACAGTATTGAGGGGGAGTTAGAAGCAGAAATTGTTAATGCTGCTGAAGCTTCACAAGCAGTAGTAACAGAGTTATCTCCAACAGAAATTGAAGTAGCTGAAATGCTCATCAAAGCAAAGAATGACACTTCCAAAACAAAGGGAGTGGTCATAAATGAAGGGGGAGAAAAAGGAGAAGTGAGCAAGAAAGATAACAGTAAGAAGCCAATGAACAAAGACAAAGGAAAAGCAAAGATGGTGGAATCTGATCAACCAGTCAAGAAGCAAAGGTTGGTTGAATCAGATGAAGCTCTAGCCCGGAAGATGCAGGAGGATATTGAAAAGGAAGAAAGAGTTCAGGTTGAAAAAGACAGGGAGATGGCAAAGGCTCTAGCTGCTGAATTAAATGAAGCTTATCAGAAAGGGCTTGAAACAGAGAAAGCTAAGCAAAGGGCAATAAGTTTGAGAAAGGCCATGTTAGTCAAATCAAGTGCAAAGAAAAGAAGACCTTCACAAACTTACCTTGCCACTCAGGAAAGAAACAAAATGATAACTTTCTTGAGGAGTGCAATTGGGGTAAAGAAAGAAATGTTTGTGAAGATGACTTTTGATCAAATCAGGGATCTTTATGAGAAAGAAATGGGGAAGCTGAAAAATAATGAAAAGGATAGAGTGGAGTTTGAAAAGAAGGCAAAGGAGAGACATGATGTGAATATACATCAACCATTCCCTGAAAGTGAAGAGGGAACTCCTATCAAAGAAAGGGCAGAGAACAAGGAAGAAAAGAAGAAGGAAGCTACTTTAGTGCAGGTTCAAAAGACTCTGAAAAGAACCAAAATGATGGCTAAAAGAAAGAAAAGTGTAAAGAAGCCTAGAGTAGAAGAAGAGCAAAAGGTTACTGAAGAAGAAGAGGCACCTCAGAATGAAGCTAAAACTCAGGAAGAAATACCACAGAGTTCAGATGTAAACATGTACATGGTGGTAATGGATAAAATTCCAAAACCTATTTCAGTTGAACCTGTTGGATTTAAACCTCCTTAAGTTATCCATTGGGATATTATGGAGGTGGATGGCAAAGAATACATCAGATTGAAAAGAAATGATGAGAAGTATGAAGTATACAACACCTGGAACAAAATTGTCAGAGAGTGTTCAAGATCTGATTTGGAAGAAATGTTTGAAGTGGGGATGAAAATTTATGCAGATCAGTTGAAAGCTCCAGGGTTACCTATAGTGAAGCTGGTCATGGAATACTTGTGTATGTTATTCAATCCAGAAGTAGTGAAGCACTTAATCAGAGATGTGTTCAAAACTGTTAGAGGATGGACTCTCTATGAAAGGAGTGGAGTCTATGAACTAGCATTGGATACTTTCCACATGGAGTACTACTTGGTGGATAGGGTCTACAAGCATACAAATCTTAAGCTTCATGCCATGTTGAATAAGAAGTTGGGTTGTGCACCAAATTCAGAAATGGCCAAGTATCTAATTCAGAGGACTATCAATCAGAGTATGGGACTGGATCCTAATATTGGAGTAGATCAATGAAGATTTTGGGAGCATCTGAAGAACTTGACTTCTCTTCCTAAAAGTCAAGTTAGGGGGAGATTGTTGGGAACTGAAGAAAAACTCAAGTATGGTTAATGCTGCTGGTTCAAAGTTACTACTGCTAGAAGACTTAAAGGTTAATACTGCTGAGTGTTACTACTGCTAGTATTATTAATACTGCTAGTCAAAGTTAGTGCTGCTTGAACAAAGTTAGTACTGCTTAGCTAGTTAGTACTGCTAGTGGTTAGTACTGCTTAGTAGTTAATGCTGCTGAAGATTAATACTGCTTATATGATGAAGATTCGTATGAAAGGATATACATGGAAGCTTAGAGATATACATGGAAGATATACTGAAGATATTTCATTTATTGTAATTATCTTTGTATTCAGTATATATATTGTATAGTTTAGAATAATGAGTTAACTTTAGTTTTCATTCTTTTAGAGAGAAAATCAACCTCAAGGCATAGATCCTAATTCTAGAGAAGTAGAATTCGTATTGGTGAGCCTGTTCATCAATATTGAGGTTGAGTGAGTAATCTTGTAACCTCAAAGCATTCAATACAAGTTTACAGTTTGTTAAATATATTCTGTGTTGATTTACTGTTTTGATTAAATATCAAAGTGTTATTCCGCAAACTTCTTTGATATTGTTTCTAAGAATTAATTCTTGTTGAGAATTAGATCCTGACAATTATATAAAGCTGGCTACTTTCGAATAGCTTTCTTCAAATAATGTGGGTTATCGTAACCAATACCCCAATTATCTTTAAAATCTGTAACTTCCTTTGGTTTGTTTAGATAAATGGTTTGATCAGTTTGACCTCGGGCATAAAGCTTGGCTTCCAAACCATTAAGCTTTTTCTGCAAATTTTTATTATCAATCTGCAAATTGTGAACTTTTAAAATAAACTCTTGTTTCTCACGTTCACACATGTTAAACTAAGAAACTGGTTCAGAAATTTGAGTTTTAAAACAAGCTTTTTGTTCTTGAAAAACAGTAGCAGCTTTGTTCAAAGAGCCAATCAAGTTTTTGTTCCCAACAATTTCCTTGTTGAGATCAAAAATTGTTTGACGCTTTTTCGCAACTCTACTTTTCTCCTTTTTAAGTTTAGCTTGTAAGTCTTGAAGCTCGACCATCATGGTTTCCATTGCTTTAAGTAATCAGCTTCAGAAAAATTATTTACCTCTTCGGAAGTCTCCTTATCAGATTCATCATATTTGACTTCCTTGCCCATTAAGCACATATGAGCAGTTTCCTCTTTGTCATCCTCATAATCGGTATGATCTAGGCAGTGATCATCTTCGACCATAAGAGCTCTGCCTGCTTCTTTTTGCTTGGCCAGAAGCATCTTGTTCTTGTAGTACTCAGAATTGCAAACTTTTGGCTTCCAGCAGTCTTTGGAAAAATGGCCTATCTTACCACAGTTGTAGCATTTAATCGGTTCTTCCACCTTCTTTGTATCATAATTGTTCACATAGCGCTTTTCTTCTGGCTTCCTTCCATCAGACTTTGATAATGTCCCAATTTATCAAGTTCTAAATGCAATTCTAAACAAGATTACAGATTAACAACAAGAGAATTAATCAACCTGTATATCCAAATCAATTGATAAGAAATTTGAATACAGACTCTTTCTCTCTCTAACTTTCTCTCTCTAGAAGTCTATCTGTGTCCGCGTACAATACAGAATCTAGTTACAAGCTTACTCCTAACTACATATCTATTAAAGAGAAAAACAAACACGCGGTAAAACACATTACAAAGACACTTTGACTTTCACTTTCACTTTCACTTTGAGAGTTGACTTTGAGCTTTGACTTGGTTTGACTTTCAGCTTCAGACATCATGATCTTGTATCCAACAAATATATGCACTAACAATCTCTCCCTTTGGATTCAATATCATCTTTAAAAGATTTTGCAATACAATCTCCCCCTTTAGCTCAATTTGTACAATCTCCTCCTTTCGTTAGAATATCATCAGATTAAATCTCCCCTTTTTTACTTAGCAATCTCCCCAAAGTCTGTCTTCAAGAATAGTAACAAACTCCCCAAGGTTGTAAAACCTCTTTCAGACATTGGAAAGAAATTATCTTCAGTTTCAGCTCAGTTTGCTTCAGCAAATTGTCTTCAAAGAAAATTTCAATAAAATTCAGCTCATCTTCAGAAATCTTTAACTTTTTCTCTTTTCAGCTTCCAGCAAACTTCCTCAAAATAACTGTCTTGGCATAAATTTCTTCTTTCATCTCTAACTTTACTTTATCAGATCCAATAATTCTTGAACATGTTTCAAACAATTGCTGATCTTCTCCCCTATCTATAACATTTCTTTAACTTTTCTCCCCCTTTTTGATGATTAGAGGCATGAAATCATCAAAACTTTTTACAAGAAATGTCCATAATCTGGTCTGACCACTGATCTTTTAACACTGAGCCTCTGATAATTCATTGATCCAAAAAGATATTCATCTGAATCTTTACAAATTCATACAAAATATGAGTGTAACACCTGAATCAACAAATGAATCAGTTATAATGCCTGTCAGTAACATGAAGTCACTGTTTGTAATGAATACACATTGGAAAGGAGCTTTTGTGATGTTCACTCCCCCAGGTCTTCAATTCAATCATCGAAACACCACAAAGGAATTTATATGAACGTTATGACTAGAAAACAAATTCCTTGTGTGTTCGTGCATGTGTTTGAAAGAATTAAGCACAGATGATTGCTTTTATATAGGGTCAAAATTGTGTAAACCATTGAGACAACAACAGTTAAACACAAACTCGATTGTGCATGATCAAAGTGCGAAGGTGGGGAAGACTTCCTTCTTTTTCAGTATCCAGATTTTCCAAATGAAAATCAGATAGCGTATGTGTTACGTCCCCTTGAAATATGAAACACTTTCTTGTTGAGAAGAAAATGAGTAGCTGGTGGGGTTTTTATCAAGAGTTGGCATGGGCTAGTTGCATGTTTCAATAATGTCCACGAAAAATTGTGAAACACTAGTAATGTGGCTGCCCGGCTTAGAAAAAGTTGGTGTAGAGTTTGACATTCTTTTACTCTGTTCTCTCACCCTCTTTCTTTTTAATCATTGAGTTCGCTTCTAACCAAACTCTCATTTACATTTTATCTCGTCACACAACCCACACTCAGTATTTTGACTCCTCACACATTCGATCACTCAAGGATTAACTTCTTGGTTAGGAAACACTAGTTAACGTGAATCCATAGAAGTTTTAGTTAAGTCCTCAAACAATGAACCCATGTAATCCTATAAGAACATGTTGCTCAACAATTTGTTTGGCAATTAAGCACAAAATACCATAGTTAGTGTATGTATGCGTCATATTATCAATGTGTGAGCTTTTGAACATTTAAGATTTCTCAAAACAATGAAATTGAACATATGAAACAAAGTCAAGTGAAGTGTTTTGAGAATCTGACAATGATATAATCAGATCAGTCAAAAAATGATTTAGCAATTAAGGTTTAGGTCAGCAAAAACTGGATATTGTCTATACGAAACAAAATATAGACACTCTTGAAAGAAATGTTTCGAAATGAAATCAACGCTCAAAATTCATTGAAGTTTAATCGGGGTGTATCACCATCGAAAATTTGTTCAATTTGAGACATGGTGATAACATATCCAACAAAAAGTGAAACCGGTGTGTGTGAATACTAGAAAGTATATAGAAAAGACAATACACAAGTATTTATCTTTGGAAACACACGGTTTGTATAGCAATTAAAGCACATGAAAATGAAAACATTTTAAAATCACACTTCTATATTCATGAAATCGTTTTAAGAATCAGAAGTGGTTTCAGACACGTATGAGATTAAGATTAGAAATAAACCTTTTCGCTCATTCTTAAATCTCATCAAGTCAGCTCTAAATCATATATGATATGATCGTGTAAACTCTCTCTCAATTCTGCAAAAGTCACAAATCGTCAAAGTACAAAGCTTTATTCACAACATTTATTGAAAAGTAAAATGACATAAAGCAGTAAAACTTTGATAGTACGAGTTCTGATCAGATGTAATCAGAAGTCATATACTCCTCCTGAAATTATGCATCATGAAATATGTCAGTGAAAAACATGATAGAGATCTACAACTCCCCCTGAAATGTAGATCATCTTATCTTTCGAATGCATATTTTCAGTAAAAATATGTACTCCCCCTTGAAGGTTGATTTCCTCATTTGAGTATCGGAGTCCAATCTCTTATCAGCACGGGAGCATCATCTCTTGTGATCATTGAAGTACGAGTCCTAAACTGTTGTGTTTAGAAGTCAAACTCTTTATCTTTGAAGTGCGGGTCCTGAACTGTAGTATTCAGAAGCCTTGGTTCTCTTACTCCCCCTTAACTTGAGGTGCCTGCAACACATAATCAATTTTCGGCTTTGGTACCCACTGGTATTTGGGTCCATGTTTGTGAGTTGCAGTTCTAGTAGGAGTAATTAAGTAGAACCATACCAGTAATGATCACTAGTTTTATGTACAAAATCATATGTACGACAATAAGAACAATAATTTTTCCTTTTAGACAACCTGATTAATTGATCTCTCGCGTAAACAAGATCAGGTTTACCTTTTCAAACATTGTTTTTCTTGGCTTTTGGTGTAGGTACACATGATTTCTTTCCTTTCTTCTCTTCATTCTTTTCATCATCAACTGGTTTCACTTTCCAGACCAATTTTTCTTCTTAATACTTTCTTCTTCTTCTTCTTCTTAATGTATCTGAACCATCTACATTTCTATCAAAGAAAATGTTAGTAGTACAAATCTGATCATATGAATTAACTGACCTTTTTGTTGAAACAGTTCTTTGATGTGAGCTTGGGTCTGTCTTTTTAGAGTCAGCTAAATCATTTCTAGGTATGTGGATTTTTGACTCTGGAATCGTTTGCTCAGTCACCACCACCTTAGAAATAATAGCTTCAAGCTCTTTTATCTCTGAAGAATAACTGTCTCTTTCTTTGACAAGCAGGTCAATCTTTTCTTGAAACTCAGACTTCGTTTTTTGCTCTTTCAGTGCACAAGCTGATAGTTCAGATAACTTATCAGTAAGCTTCCTTATCTCTACTTCAAACGTGTTTCTTTCTTCTTCAAAACCCTTCTCAGCATTGTTTCTTTGACCAGATATTTCCTTGAAGATTTCAACATTCTTCTGTTCAATGGCCTTTTTCTCCTTCTCAAACTTGTCTCTTTCCATTATTATTACTTTCTCAAAATCAGTCACCTGTTGAGAAAGCTTGGAACATTTAAGCTCAACCGTTTTCTTCTCTTCAAAACTCTTTCTTGAAAAGTCTGAGAACTTCTTTGAAAATCCTTTCTTTTCACTCTCAAAATCATCCCTGTCTTTGACCATCTTTTGTTCCAAATCTGATATTTTCTTTTGAAGTTCAGCATTAACATCCTCCAGATTCTTAATCTTCTCCTCAAAACAGTCAACAGAATCTGCTTGCTGGATTTGGACAATCTGATTTTCCAAGTTAGAGATCTTTCTCTTCAGCTTATTATTCTCAGCTTCCAAAATTAGTACCTTTTCTTCATTCAGCCCAGAAGTTTGTTTCAGAAGATCTTCATTTATAGCCCTTAAAACACTAACTTCTTCTCTCAGTATCCGCTTTTCTTCATGATACCTTTTTGACCTCTTAGAATAGTAGTCAACTGAAGAAGTGAGATTTTTATTCTCTATTCTGAGCTTGACAATCTTCTCTTCATCATCAGAAAAACTCATCTTGAATATCTGTTTACAAAAAGAACTTGAATTTGATCGTTAGTCCAATAGAAATCTCAAAATACAGCAAAACTCAGAAAAATCCAGAAAATTAAAATTTCCAAAAATTTCCAAGTATGGAATTCGCACCACACTTGAAATGCAAAGAATTCGTATGCAAAATTCGCACACAAGAACAAATGACAAAGAATTCGCACACTAGAAAGAATTAGAATTCGCATACACACATTTCTAACAAGAATTCACACACAAGACTAATCACACAAGAATTCGCATGCATGAAATTTTCAGAATTCGCACAGAAGCACAATCAATCAAGATTTCGCATGAACTTTTCGCAAGATAGACACACACGAATTCAACACTTTTGAAAAAATTTAAAACTTTTATACGAATTGTTCAAGAATTCGTATAACACTCTTCTGCGAAGTCTGAGGAATTCGTATACAAGTCTTATGCGAGTTATCTACTTTTCGCATACAAGAGTTATGCGAGTTATGTTCTTCGAAATTTTTCTCAACAACTTTTCGTATAACCACGTATGCGAAGTCTGTCAATTCGCAAGTCTCACACAAGCGAATTCTATGCAATTCGCACAAGACACATGTCTGAATTCTTCACTTATGAATTTTCAGAATCAACTTTATGCGAAAACTAATGATCTGTGAATTTCAATGAATCTGCGAGTTCTTCGAGCGAGTTCTTGAGAGCTCTGCGAGTTCTTGAGATCTAGGATGAAAATATCCTCTGAATTCCTCAAAAAGCCATCTAAACTTAAAATTTCGAACTGAAACTTTGACTAAATGTTCTCTAACACATCTAGAACCAATTACAATCAAGAATTTTCTATAAAGAACACTAATACTTACAATTCGAATCAATTACAGTGCAAAGAACTCGTGAACTCGACAATGAACAAAAATTCAAAATTCATGAAAATTACAGTGCAATTCTCTATCAAATCTATACAAGATTCATCTATATCACTCAACAAATACAATGAACTCAATTACAACCCGAATTTTGCACAAAAAAACGAAATTCAATCTCGACTCTATGAACAGTATGAAAACTCCATATTTTCTTGATTTCGATTTGGATTTGGTCTTATACCAATTGATAATGTCCCAATTTATCAAGTTCTAAATGCAATTCTAAAAAAGATTACAGATTAACAACAAGAGAATTAATCAACCTGTATATCCAAATCAATTGATAAGAAATTCGAATACAAACTCTTTGTCTCTCTAACTTTCTCTCTCTAGAAGTCTATCTGTGTCCACGTACAATACAGAATCTAGTTACAAGCTTAATTCTAACTACATATTTATTAAAGAGAAAAACAAACACGCGCTAAAACACATTACAAAGACACTTTGACTATGAATTTCACTTTGAGAGTTGACTTTGAGCTTTGACTTGGTTTGACTTTCAGCTTCAAACATCATGATCTTGTATCTAACAAATATATGCACTAACAGACTTTCTTTCAGGTCTCTTGTCCTCAAACCTTCTTCCTTCAATCCTTTCCTTATGCTCATAATTTCTTGATCCTAAAGAATACCTTTGACTGTTAGAAACCGGCTTCTTGTAAAATTTCTTTTGAAAAACACGGGTTAGCAATAGCATAGCTTGCTTCAGATTTTCTCCATCATCATAATCGGAGTCATCACTGTTACTCTCCTCAGACTCAGTCAACACAACTTTCTTTTTCTTCTTCTTATCTTTCTTATCTTTCTCTTTCTTTTTATCAACTACCAATGCAACTGGATCAGTAACTGGTTTTTCACTTTTCTTTTTCTCTTCTCTCTCCTCTTCTACCTCCTCCTCGTTCTGACGGATTGTTTCATAAACTTCATGTAGAGGAATCTTACTCAAATCTTTCATCTGTTTCATTCTTCTTGTATGCTTCTTCCATTCGGCTTGCAACACATGCAAAAACTTCACATTATTCTCAATTTGCTTCTTCTTTACCTTGTTCTTGGCTAGCTCATTCAATAAAGAAACAAATCTTTCATATGTCTCTTCCAAACTTTCACCAGATTTGGCCTTAAACTCTTCATAGTTATTGATGCAGTTAGCCACCTTCATCTGGTTTCAATCTTAGACCCCATCATCATTTTCTGCAATTGATCCCACATTTTCTTTGCAGTCACCTTGTAACTGTCAATCTTAATGTAAATCTTATTTGGTATACTCTAAAGAAGTAGAGATATAGCTTGCTTATCAGCTTTATATCTGCTTTTCTGTTCATCTGAATTTTTGTCAAAATCAAGTGGAACTTCCTTAGTTTTCTGCTCTCTTGGCTCATCACCATCCTCACTATCAGAAGACTCATCATCTGGAATTTTTGTTGTAATGGGAATCCTAGGACCTTCTTTGTTGGGTCTGAATATGCTAAGTACGGTTTATGCTGCTGATTAATGTTGCTAAGTAATTACTACTGCCAGACTATCAAGATTACTACTGCTAGTAGAATTAATACTGCTTGAAGAGTTAGTGCTGCTACTTGAATGGTTAGTACTGCTTGGAGAGTTGGTACTGCTAGTAGTTAGAACTGCTGAACATTAATACTGCTAAAGATGGTTAATACTTCTGAAGATAATTAGTGCTGCTTCTAAAGATAAAGCTGAAAGGAGATAAAGACAAGTTGGAGATAAGACTGAAGATAATTATGGTATTGATGTTGAAGATCAATTGTATTTTGATAATTATCGTGTATTCAGTTTTGTATATATAGTATAGAAGTATTTGATTGTAAAGACAATAATTTTCATTCATAAGTTTTTGTTTTAGAGAGAATTAACCTCAAGACTAGTTTAGATCCTTTCTATAGAGAAGTATAGAACGTCTGTTGAGTCTGTTCAACAGATTGAGGTTTTGTGTGTAATCATCAAGTTGAATCAATATAAACTTGTGATTTGAGTTTGATATACTGTTTCATTGATTGTTAGTGTTAAAGTGTTTTTCCGCAACTTCTTTAGCATTGTTTCTGAGTGTGTGTGAATTAAATTCTTGTTTGAATTTCGATCCTGACAAGTGGTATCAGAGCATTGTTAAACTCAGAAAAACAACAATCATCATGGACAGTTCAAGTGATAGTGTTCTGGTCTCAAAGGTTCCAATGCTCAGATCTAATGAGTTTGACATGTGGAATATTAGGATCAGGCAATACATCCTTCTCACAGATTACTCTATGTGGGACATCATTGAGAATGGCCCATCTAATGAAGGAAAGATTGGAGCAGATGGAAAAAAAATCCCACCAAAGACAGATGGAGAGAGGAAGATAAGGCAGACAGAGATGAAAGCCTTGAGCACACTGCTCTTGGCTATTCCTAATGAGTATCAACACCAATTCTGCAACTGCACTGATGCACAGATGCTTTGGAATGATCTAGAGAAGAGATTCTCTGGTACCAAAAGTACCAAGATAAATCAGAAGGCAATACTGAAGCAACAGTATGAAAACTTCATGTCAACTAAGAATGAGTCCATGACTCAAACTTTTGACATGTTTAACAAGCTGATTGGTGAACTAGCTACTGTTGGAGTGCAGATTGATCAAGATGATGTAAACAGAAAGTTCTTAAGGTCCCTTGGAGATGAATGGACCATGTATACTGTCTCCTTCAGACAGGATGACAAGCTGGAGGACAAAGAACTAGACGATCTTTATAATGACTTAAGGGTGTTTGAGGCTGAAGTTGAAGCCAAGAAAAGACCATCTGGATACACTCATAATGCTGCCCTTTTATCATCTTCTTCTTCTACTGTTTCTGCTACTAATACAGAATCAGTTAGTACTGCTTATGGATCTAAGCAGGATGTATCTAATGACTCTGTATTAGAAGCTTTTCTTGCTAGTCATGATAATTTTGGTTTAATTAATGATGATCTTGAACAAATTAATGCAGATGACCTTGAGGAGATGGATATAAAGTGGCAGATGGCCATGCTAACTATGAGGGTAAAGAGATTCATAAAAAGGACTGGAAGGAACAACTTTTCTCAGAGGAGAGAAGATAGTGTTGGGTTTGACAAGTCAAAGGTGGAGTACTACAAGTGTCACAAGATGGGACACTTTGCAAAAGAATGCAGAGGAGGAACTCCTCAACAATATGGCAGCAACCACCAGCAAGCACATTCCTCAAGCTTCCAAAACAACAGAAACTCCACTCAAGCTCTTGTTTCTCAAGAAGGAATGGGATTTGATTGGAGTGATCAAGCAGAAGAAGCTATTCAGAATCAAGCCCTGATGGCAGAAGTCTCAGAATCTTCAAGCACATATATTCCAACAGAGGTAAAAACTAAATTGTGCACTAAAGAGTGTCTTCAGAATGTTCAAAAGTACAGGGATCATAACCAAAGCATGTGTGATGACCTTAAAAGGTTAGAGAGAGATATAAGAGAGTATAAAGTGATTGTGGAGAAGTTTGAAGATCCAATCAAGGCTTACAAGGCCAATGAACTTCAGCATTACTATGACACAAATTACTGGAAGTGGGAGAAAGATCAATTAGAGATCCAAATAGAAAAATCTAAAGAGGAGTGTGAGAAGATAAAGAGTGAGTATGAGAGAGCTAAGCTTGAAATTGAGAAGTTTTCTTATGCTTCCAAAGCAATGGAATCTTTGCTTAAAGCTCAAGTTCATGATAAGATCAAGAGTGGTATAGGATACAATGCAACACCTCCACCTTATAACAATAATTATATCCCTCCTTCTTCAGATCTCTTAGAAAACCAAAATAAGAAGGACTTACCTATAGGAGCAACAGAAGTAGATCCTATAGATAGTGTGGTGGTTGAAGAAGAGAATGAGAAAGAGAATTATGAGAATAAGAATGCAGAAGAGATTCCTGTCGAAAATCATATTCTTACCAATGAAGGGGGAGGTAAACCATTCATCAAGAGTGAAAAGGTGGATAGCTCAAAGAGTGAAAAGGTGGATAGCTCAAAGAGTGAAAAGGTGGAAAGCTCAAAGAGAGAAAAAGGAAAGGTACAGGGAATCCACTATATGCAGACCACAGTTGTGAATCCCTATACATGACAACATCAGCCCCAAAAACATGATAAAACAAGGGGTAATCAAAGAAACTGGAATAATCAGTGGGCACAAAAACAAGGGGTTGATTTGAGTAAAATCAATAGACCAAAACCTTGTTTTATTTGTGGAAAGCTTAACCATATTGCCAAATACTGTTATTTCAATCCTATGAACCAAAGGATAAACTTTCAAAGACATATACAAAATCCTGTTGGTTATAGTAATCAAAGAAGGAATCATATGGCTGAAAATGTAAAAAGAGCACCTTTAAAAGCTCATGCTCAAAACAAGTTTGCAAAATCAAAGAAAAATACTCCAAATAAGTCAAGGAGTAACTTAAAGAAAAATAAAGCAAACAATTTTGTTCAGGTTTGGGTTCCAATAGGAAAGAAATCTGTTAGTACTGCTACTTCAAATAGTACTGCTGACAGAAATAATGTTGCTGCAAGCAATACTACTGCTACTCAAATTAGTACTGCTAATGAAGTTAGTACTGCTAATCCAATTAGTACTGCTAATCCAATTAGTACTGCTAATGATGTTAGTACTGCTAACAAAGTTAGTACTTCCAATCAAGTTAGTACTGCTTCCAGTAACAAACCCATTATTGTGACAAAGTATTCAAGCCATAAGATTCCCCAGTCTAAAAAGCTCATCACAACTGATTGTGAATATGTTGATGAGAATGGGAAACCCAAGACCACTTTGGCTTGGTTTCCTACTAAAAAGTAATTGCTCCACTTTATGTGCAGGGCAACCAACAGCAAAAAGGGAAGAGCATTTGGCATATTGATAGTGGTTGCTCTAGGCACATGACAGGCAACAAGTCCTGCCTACAAAACTTCAAAAGAATTGATGGAGGACATGTTGCATTTGGTGATAATCCATCTGGAGGAAAGATTAGTGGAAAAGGTAATGTGTCAAAGGGTAAGATGACCTTTGAGGATGTCTACTATGTTGAGCAATTAAGATACAACCTGTTAAGTGTATCACAGGTTTGTGATAAGAAACATAGTATATTGTTTACTGATACTGAATGTATTATCCTTGCTAAAGGGTTCAAGGTAGTTGATGAAAGTATGATACTACTGAGAACACCAATAAACGACAATGTTTATTGCTTGGATTTAGAGAATGTATCTAATGATTCATCATTTAATTGTTTATTTTCAAAAGCTTCTGTTGATGAATCATCTCTATGGCACAGAAGGATGTGTCACATGAACTTTAAAACAATGAATAATCTTGTGAAAAACAACCTTGTAAGAGGTTTACCACAAAAGGTATTTTCATGTGATGATCATTGTGTTGCATGTCTTAAAGGCAAACAACACAAAACTTCTCATAAGTCCAAAGAGATAAATACAATCTCTTCACCTCTTATCTTACTGCATATGGATCTGTTTGGCCCTACAAATGTGATGAGTATTGGAAAGAAATCTTACTGCTTAGTTATTGTTGATGATTTCTCTAGATTCACTTGGGTCTATTTTCTGAGGACAAAGGATGAGACAAATGGACTGATCAAATCCTTTATTCTCAGAGTTGAAAACCAAACAAATCAAAGAGTTAAAATCATCAGATCTGATAATGGAACTGAATTTAAAAACCATGATCTAAACAGCTTCTGTGAGGAAAAAGGTATTGAGAGACAATACAGTGCTCCTAGGACCCCTCAACAGAATGGAGTTGCTGAGAGGAGAAATAGGACACTGATTGAAGCTGCAAGATCCTTGTTGGCAGATTCAAAACTGCCAGTTACATTTTGGGCAGAAGCAGTTAATACTGCTTGTTATGTTCAAAACAGGGTTCTAATAGTTAAATCTCAAGGCAAGACACCATATGAACTTTTTAACAAGAAGAAACCTTTTATTGGATTTTTCAAACCATTTGGGTGTCCATGTACAATTCTTAATACCAAAACTCACTTAGGCAAGTTTGATAGCAAAGCAGATGATGGATTTCTGGTTGGTTACTCATCCCATAGTAAGGCTTACAGAATATTTAATACCTCTTCTAGAATAATTGAGGAAAGTGACAATGTCAAATGCAATAAGAGCACACCAAATAAACTTGGTACAGGCCCTGATTGGATTTTTGACATTGATTCACTAACTAATTTTTTGGGTTTCAGTTATGAGAATAATGCAGGAACAGGGACAGAATCAGTACAAAACAAAAGACAAGAGTTTGTGCTATTCCCAATTCCTACAACAGATTCTATTGAACTCTGTGTTCAAGAGAAGAAAGATGCTTCAGATTCAAAGGATACTGAAACTGCTCAGAATGAAGAGGAGAGAGGTGAAAAGGAGGATCAACTTTTGACTTCAGAACAGCTAGAACCTGAGATGCCTGCATTTGCAGAAGATGACAGTGATGATGAGAACTCCTCAGTATTTGGTGGCAGCTCTCCTGAAAAGAATGACTCTAATCTGGATGCAGACATTAATGAAGAGGCTATTCATCAAACAAAAGTGCATAAAGATCATCCTCCTCAGTTGGTGATTGGTGACATCAATTCTCCAATCATCACAAGGAATCAGAGTAAGTTGGGAGGATTAAAAGACATACAATCAGGCTTACTATCTTGTTTTCTATCTCAGGTTGAGCCCAAAAAGGCACATGATGCAATGAAAGATCCAAGCTGGATAGAAGCAATGCAAGAGGAGCTGCTGCAGTTTGTACTGCAAAATGTATGGGATTTGGTAGAACTGCCTAAAGGACACAGAGCTATAGGGACAAAATAGATTTTCAGAAACAAGAAGGATGAGAGAGGGATAGTGATCAAGAACAAGGCTAGATTGGTTGCACAGGGGTACACTCAAGAAGAAGGAATTGATTATGAAGAGGTTTTTGCACCAGTGGCTAGGATTGAGGCAATTAGGCTGTTTTTAGCCTATGCTTCCTTCATGAAGTTCAAAGTCTAACAAATGGATGTGAAAAGTGCTTTTCTATATGGAAAAATTGAAGAAGAAGTATATGTCTGTCAGCCCCCAGGGTTTGAAAATCCCAAGTACCCTGACAGAGTATACAAATTGAAGAAAGCACTGTATGGACTACATCAAGCACCAAGAGCTTGGTATGACACTTTGTCTACCTATCTCTTGGAAAATGGTTTTGAGAGAGGAATCATTGACAAGACTTTGTTCATTCAAAGGAAGAAGAAGGACATCCTGTTAGTGCAAATCTATGTGGATGACATCATCTTTGGATCCACAAAAGATCAATTATGCAGAGATTTTGAAGAGTTAATGCATAAGAGGTTCAAGATGAGTTCTATGGGTGAACTTACTTTCTTCCTTGGGCTACAGGTTAAGCAGAAACAAGATAGAATCTTCATAAGCCAAACCAAGTATGTGCAGGACATTTTAACCAAGTTTGGGTTCTCAGATTCCAAGTCTGCAAGCACACCCATGGAGACACACAAACAGATTACTGCAGATCTTGAGGGGGAGGATGTGGATATTCATTATTACAGATCCATGATTGGCTCTCTCATGTATCTCACAGCTTCTAGACCAGATATCATGTTCCCTGTTTGTGTATGTGCAAGATTTCAAGTTAGGCCAAAGCAATCACATTTTCAAGCAGTCAAAAGTATATTCAGATATCTCAAAGGTCAACCCAGATTAGGACTTTGGTATCCTCATGACTCACCATTTGACCTACTTGCATATTCAGATAGTGATTTGGGTGGAGCTAACTTGGACAGAAAGTCTACAACTGGAGGATGTCAGTTTTTGGGTGCAAGACTCGTATCATGGCAGTGTAAGAAGCAAACCACAGTGTCCACATCAACAACAGAAGCAGAATACATAGTTGTTGTAAGTTGCTGCTCACAAGTGCTATGGATTCAGAATCAAATGTTGGACTATGGTATGACATTTCTTCACACTCCTATTTTCATAGACAACAGCAGTGCTATTAGCATTGTTAATAATCCTGTCAAGCATTCAAAAACAAATCATATAGAAATAAGGTACCATTTTATCAGAGACTGTAATGAGAAGAAGCTAATTCAGGTTCAGAAAGTACACACAAGTAACCAGTTTGCTGATCTATTCACAAAAGCTTTTGATGTGGGTAGATTCACATTCTTAGTCACAAGTGTGGGCATGATGAACAATGAATAAGTATATTCTCATTCTCTTTATGTACCTATATAGATTCGTCCTTAGTTACTTTCACTAAATTGGTGCTATTAACCCCTGTGTGTTTAAGTGTTTCAGATTGTTTGGAGTGGATACTTCGTACTTCTCGTTCAGTTAATACGGCTCACTGCATTACTCATAATAATAGTTCAAAAATGGTTAAGTATGGTTACTACTGCTAGGTGGTTTATACTGCCAATGCAAAGTTACTACTGCTTGCCTTATTTATACTACTGCTAATCATTGTTACTACTGCTGGTACATGTTAATACTGCTAGTCTGTGTTAATACTGCTAGTCTGTGTTAGTACTGCCAGTATGTGTTACTACTGCTGCTATGAGTTAATACTGCGAGTTCGTTAATACTGCTAAGGTAATTAATACTGCTTCTGACGTACTCCCTTCACCTATAAATACCCTGTGTGACCGCCAAAATCACAAACGGCTCTTTGAATTTCCTACTAGTGTACTCTCTCTCTCTCTTGTTCTCTTGAATTCTCTCTTACCAGTGCATAACCCTAGCTTCGACCAATCGCTCAAGAAGATGGCTGAACTGATGTTTGTCGATGAACACAATGAATTGGCAATGCTACTCAAACCAAAGCAAGCAGAGGGATTTCATCAGATTGTGGATTTCCTAAGATCCTCACACATAGCCCACGCTTTAACTGTCAATCCCACAATCTGTGTGGAACACCAAAGGCAGTTTTGGGCCAATGCTGCTATTCATACTGAAGATGGCAATCAGGTCATCCAAACAAGGGTGTGTGATAAACCCCTGACAATCACAGAAGGAGCTATTCGCATTCATCTACAACTAGATGATGCCTCAGGTATAACCTCTTTACCCAAGGAAGATCTCTTCCAAGCTCTTAGTAATATGGGGTATGAAGGCCCCACTGATGTCTTCAAATTTTTCAAGAACAGATTCTCACTACAGTGGAGATTCTTTGTTCATACCCTTCAGCACTGTATTTCAAGGAAAACAACTGGCCGGAGTGAGTTCAGCAGTACCATTGCTTATGTTATGGTCTGCTTAGCAACCTCCAGGAAGTTCAATTTTTCTCAAATGATCTTCAATGACTTACTGTCAAACCTGGATACCAAAACAAAATCCTTTTATATGTATCCCAGGTTTGTGCAAGCTTTACTGAATAAAGAATTGACGGATTTACCTCAGTTTAATGAGGTATATGTACCAAAGGTCCCGAAAGGGAAGGTGTTTTCTAATATGAGGAGGCCTAGTAAGGACTTCTCAGGTATTGACACACCATTGTTCTCTATAATGATGGGTGTGTCTCCTTCCCATGGTGAGGCATCAGTGTCAAAGCCCTCATCTGACAACTAAACTGATGACCTACCCGCACCACTCATTTCTATTAACATCCCTCAGTCCCTTCTTAAAAAGCCAACATCACCCATCACTCACACTTATATAAAGAAAAAGGTAAAGAAGGTTCCTTCCCTTCTTGTACCTTCACCCCCACAGCCTTCAAGCCCTCTAATGGAGCATTCTCCATTAGAGAATATCCAAAGGGAAACCACAGGGGTGTCTCCCAACCCCAAGAAGGTGCTCAATAAGGAGAGGGAAGAGCATATGGGTTGTAAGGCTCACACTACTGACTTTGCACAAAGTGCAGAGCAGGACAGTGTGAACATATCTAAGACCTTCCCCATGGCAACTTTGGGTGAGCAATCATCCAAAGGTCCCAGGTGCCAAGAAACCAAGGGGGTAGAGGATGCTTTTGCTAGGCAGAAGACCTCTACTACTAAAAGATCCAAGGATCCTTCAAGGGTGGTAAACACACCCAAAGGAGGTGAGGACAGATATAACTACCAAGAATTGTTGGATACTATGGGAAACATTAATCTTGATGTCATCAAGCAAGGCTCAGATATAGAGGAGATGAAATTGGTAATTCTGTCTCAACAAGTGCAGATTACCAAATTGAAGAAGATGGTGATGAAGTTGGTACAGCAAAAGAAAAGAAAGCAGTATGCCTTGAAGAAGAGGGGAGATGCTTTCAACAAGGGGGAGAAACACAGTTCTACTGGTATGGAAGCTCAGTTTGAGGGGGAGCTAAATAAGGAAACAGAAAATAGCAAAGAAGTAGAAACTGAACCAGCAGCAGTAACTAAGAAAGAAGTAGAAACAGAACCAACAGCAGAAACATCATTGTCCAGAGAGGAAATGGAGATTGCAGAAACCTTGATCAAAGCTAAGAATGACACTCCCAAAGCCACTCAAAAGGCTAAGGGAGTAATAATCAAAGAAGGAGGTTTAGAAAAGAAAGAAAAAGAGGTCAGCATGGAGGATGCAAAGAAGAAGGGAAAGGAGAAGATGGTTGAAACTGATCAATCTTTAAAGAAAAAGAATTAGATAGAGTTAGATGAAGAAGTGGCCAAACAGCTTCAAGCAGAGTTGGCAAAGGAAGAAGAAATACAATCTGCCAAAGACAGAGAGCTTGCACTGGATATGGCTAAAAAGCTCAATGAAGAATATCAAAAGAGTTTGAAGGATGCAGTTGCTGCCAAGATAGTTACAAAGAAGTATTCAAGGCAAAGGCTGGCATTAAAGCAAAGACAGAGACAACCCTCAAAGACCTTCCTGGCTAATCAAGAAAGGAGGAAAATGATAAACTTTCTGAAAGGAGCTCTTGGAGTTCATGAAGGAATGTTTACTAACATGGCCTATGGTAGGATAGAGGAGTTGTATACAAAGGAGATGTCAAATCTGAAAGGGGACTCCACTCAAAGGGAAGAAGCTGAAAGGAGGATGAAAGAGAGGCATGATCTCAACATACAACAACCCTTCCCTGAAAGTGAAGAAGGCACTCCTATCAAGGAAAAGAAAGAAGAAAAGAAAGAAGAGACTTTGGCTCAGCAAATTGGAGTCATCAAAAGAAAGAAATCCATTGCCACCAAGCCAAAGGCAAAAAGGGCAAGAATTGAAGAAGAAAGAGCAGAAACAGAAGCAGAACCTAATGTTACACCTTCAGCAGAACCAGAGCAGTCAAATCAGCAACAAAATGAGCAGTTTGACTTGTATATGACTGTGACAGATAAAGATCCTGTACAAGTTGATCCAATTTCTGTCCAAGCCCCTGAGATTATCTTTTGGGATATCCTGGAAGATCAAAGGAAAAAATATTTCAGGATAAAAAGGATGGGAGATCAGTATGAGGTTTACTCTACTTGGGGAAAAATCATCAGAAGTTGTTCCAGATCAGATTTAGAAGAAATGTTCAAAGTTGGAATGAGCCTGTATAAAATGGTTTTGACAGGAGAAGAAAGGAGCTTAATCATATTAGCCTTGGAGTACTTATGCATGATGTTTGATCCCAGCAAAGTTCAACATGTGATCAGAGATTTGCATCTGAAGAATAAATTCCAAAGGATAGAAAATTGGATGTTATTTGAAAGGTGTGGAGTCTATGTCATCACTGTAGACAGAGCCTATCATGAGTACTACCTGGTGGATAAGATCTATGATCACAGCAAGCCTAAACTTCAAGTAATGTTGAATGCTAAGTTGACATGTTCAAAGGATTCAGAAATGGCCAGGATAGTAGTCAGAAGAATCATCAATCAAAGTCTGGGACTGGATCCAAACTTGGGCAACTAAACTGAAGTGTTGAAAGCATCATGAAGACCATATCATGAAGAACTTAACTTCTCTTTCTAAAAAGTTAAGTTAGGGGGAGATTGTTGGGTCTGAATATGCTAAGTATGGTTTATACTGCTGATTAATGTTGCTAAGTAATTACTACTGCCAGACTATCAAGATTACTACTGTTAGTAGAATTAATATTGCTTGAAGAGTTAGTGCTGCTACTTGAATGGTTAGTACTGCTTGGAGAGTTAATACTGCTAGTAGTTAGTATTGCTGAACATTAATACTGCTGAAGATGGTTAATACTTCTGAAGATAATTAGTGCTGCTTCTAAAGATAAAGCTGAAAGGAGATAAAGACAAGCTGGAGATAAGACTGAAGATAATTATGGTATTGATGCTGAAGATCAATTGTGTTTTGATAATTATCGCGTATTCAGTTTTGTATATATAGTATAGAAGTATTTGATTGTAAAGACAATAATTTTCATTCATAAGTTTTTGTTTTAGAGAGAATTAACCTCAAGACTAGTTTAGATCCTTTCTATAGAGAAGTATAGAACGTCTGTTGAGTCTGTTCAACAGATTGAGGTTTTGTGTGTAATCATCAAGTTGAATCAATATAAACTTGTGATTTGAGTTTGATATACTGTTTCATTGATTGTTAGTGTTAAAGTGTTTTTCCGCAACTTCTTTATCATTGTTTCTGAGTGTGTGTGAATTAAATTCTTGTTTGAATTTCGATCCTGACATTCTTCAATTGAAATCTTAATGTTCTCTCCGTTTACATGTCTATCAATGAAATCCAAGAATCTGTCTTTCCACTGCTCGTACTCACCCTTGAAGATAACGGGTGGTTTGACATCAGTACTAATTGAAAGAGCATCCCTTGAAGTCATCTTTACCAACAACACAAATCTTTAAACACAGAATCAGAGAATATCAAAAACTCTGAAAAACTCGGTCAGAAAAATAACCAAGTATAAAATCCTCACGCCTCTATTAAAACTTCCCGCACAAAGGATGAAATTCGCACACCAAAGACTTAATAACCAAGCTTTTCGCACAAAGCAGGATACGAATTCCTAAAATTTGCACGCTAAAGGATGCGAATTCTAAGCTTTTCGCATATAGTTGATGAAGATTTCAGGCTTTTCGCATATAGTGATATGCGAATTACAGACTTAGGATTTTCACCAACTTGAAAGCTTTTCGCACGATGAGCTTGTGATGCGAATTCTAGACTTAGAAAAATTCAACCCTTTGAGCTTTTCGTATCGATGCGAATTCCTGACTTAAAAAAAATTCAGACTTGAGATGCGAATTCCTCAGATTTCACATCCTTTGAGATGCTAATTTCTCAGATTTCGCACGCTTTGAGATACGAAATTTTCACTTTTCGCACATAACCATATGCGAATTTTGTCCTTAGATTTTTCTTTAACCACAGTCAGATGTGAATTTCTTTCTTCTCGTACACTGCACTATGCGAGTTTCTGACTTAGCAATTTTCACACTACAGTTTCATGTGAGTTCTTCTTCATCATGCGAGTTCTTCATCATCATGCGAGTTCTTTAGATCTCGGCCCAAAAACTTCAAAATTGATCCAAATTCGATCCAAACTATGAATTATGCCATTAAACTTTGTCAATTTGATCTCGTACACAGTCTGAACACTTTACAAACAATCAATTTCAAACAAAATCAACAAAATTACAACTCGATCAAAAACACAATGCGTATAGACTTTCGAACAACAAACAATCAATAATCCATAATTCACATAATATGTTGTGAATTGGACAATCTAATCAATACAATATCTGTTTTGGACTATAAAACGAGTACAGTGCAATCAAAATACAATAAAAAAACACATAGAATCAAGAAATTGATTCTTAGTCAGAAATATATGCGAGTTCTTGAGTTCGACATAAAATTCACAGATCTTTGATTAAAAATTTGATTCAGTGCTTGCTCTTATACCAATTTTTATTCCCAAATTGTGCAATTCAATCAAGATTAACAACAAGATTCACTCAAATGGTCATATGTATTAGATTCTCAAATTCACAGATTACAGACTCTTTCACTCTCAATATTTCTCTCACTATGATACGAATTCTGATAAGTGCCACTCCCTTACAAGGAAAAACAAAACCTATTTATACCCTAACTAGTACAAAGGAAAAACAAGTTGACTAATACAAAATAATTTGACAACTTATTCCTTGAGCTTTGACTTTGACTTTTCATTTGGAGGCTTTGACTTAGAACATTGACTTTCAATCCCAATGATCTTGGATCCAACATATTTGTGCACTAACAACCTCTTCGATCAACTACAAGGAGCCGAATGTTTTTCCAAGATCGACCTTCGTTCAGACTGCCACCAAGTGAAAGTTCGAGAAGAAGATGTCTCCAAGACCGCCTTTAAGACCCGGTATGGCCACTACGAGTTCTTGGTTATGCCTTTCAGACTAACTAACGCGCCGACCATGTTTATGGATTTGATGAACCGGGTTTTTCGACCCTTTCTAGACAAGTCGGTCATTGTGTTCATTGATGACATCTTGGTGTACTCAAAGAATGAAGAGGAACATGAGCGACATCTAAGAGAAGTATTGGAAGTATTGAGGAACAAGAAACTTTACATTAAGTTCTCTAAGTGCGAGTTTTGGTTGCACGATCTTCAGTTCCTAGGTCACGTGGTGACGAGAGAAGGAGTAAAAGTTGATTCATCGAAGATTGAAGCCATGACGAACTGGGAACCACCTAAGAGTCCCATGGAAATTCGGAGTTTCTTGGGACTAGTCGGCTACTATCGGAGATTCATTCAAGACTTCTCCAAAATCGCCTCTCCATTGACGTCCCTGACAAGGAAGAACGTGAAGTTCCTTTGGATTGAAAGATAGGAACGGGCCTTTTGAACTCTACAGAGAAAGTTGTGTGAAGCACCTACATTATCCCTACCCGAGGGAGCGGAGGATTTTGTGGTCTTCAGTGACGCGTCCAAGATGGGTTTAGGGTGTGTTTTAATGCAAAGGGGAAAAATGATAGCCTATGCATCAAGGCAATTGAAAGAACATGAGAAAAACTACCCAACCCATGATCTCGAGCTAGCAACAGTAATATTCGCGTTGACGTTATGGTGACACTACCTTTACGGCACTAAGTGCACCCTTTTTACCGACCATAAAAGTCTAAAGTATGTCTTCGACCAAAAGGAATTGAATATGCGGCAACGAAGATGGCTTGAACTACTCAAAGACTACGATTGTGAACTTCTATATCATCCCGGAAAGGCCAACGTCGTGGCGAACGCTTTGAGCCGGAAAGAGTATGGTAGTGGCGTTCAAGCTACCTTTGCAAGAGTTGAAGTCGTCTCAAGCCTAATTGACAGAATCAAGATGTCCCAGTCAGAAGCATTACTTGGAGCGAATCTCAAGGGAGAAGCTATGGCAAAGCAACATCTTCAGTGACCAAAGACGAAAGGGGTTTGAAGCTATTCCAAGGACAAATCTGGGTGTCGAAGTTCAGGGGGTGTCGGGACTTGTTGTTCGAAGATGTACACAAGTCCAAGTAATCTATTCATCCGAGAAGCACGGAAATGTTCCGGGATTTGAAACTAAATTGTTGGTGGCCAGTAATGAAATTGGATGTAGCCAGTTATGTGGAGCGATGCATAACTTGTTTACAAGTAAAGGCAGAACACCAATGACCCTACGGTAGTTTGCAATCCCTAGAGATACCGGAATGGAAGTGGGAATACATCACCATGGACTTTGTAACCAAGCTACCAAAGACATTGAGGAGTCACGACACCATTTGGGTGATCGTGGATCGTTTACCAAAAGTGCGCATTTCTTGCTTATGCAAGAAACTCTACCGATGGACATATTGGCTAAACTCTATATAGATGAGGTGATCTCGAGGCACGAGGTGCCACTCTCTATTGTGTCCGACCGTGACAGCCATTTCACTTCCCATTTTTGGGATACGCTACAAAAGGAGTTGGGTACTAGAATAAAGTTAAGTATCGTATACCATCCCCATACTGACGTATAGAGTGAGAGGACCATCCAAACTCTTGAGGACATGTTGAGGTCATGCGTTATCGACTTCGGGGGAAGTTGGGATTCCCATCTTCCATTAGTGGAATTTGCCTACAACAACAGTTATCACTCTAGTATCGGTATGGCGCAATTCTAGGAATTGTATGGAAGGAAGTGTAGGACGCCCGTGTACTGGCTGGAGGCAGGAGAAAAGAAATTTGTCGGACCGGAGATCGTGCAAGAAACGGCTGACAAGGTTACGAACATTAGAGAGCGATTGAAGGTGGCTCAAGACCGCCAAAAGAGCTATGCGGACAAGAACATAAGACCACTCGAGTTCCAAGTGGGGGAAAGGGTGGTGTTGAAATTTTCACCGTGGAAGGGGATAATTAGGTTCGGAAAACGCGGGAAGCTTAGTCCCCATTTCCTTAGGCCTTTCACCATCATTGAGCGCATTGGGCTTCAAGCCTACAAGTTGGATCTACCTCCCGAAATGGACGGGATCCACCCTACCTTTCAAGTATGCTACTTGAGAAGGTGTCTAGCCGAAGAGGAGAGCGTCATTCCTTTGTCAGAGATTAGAGTGGATAATGACTGATGCATGGAGGAACACGAATCTATTCTAGAAAGAAAGACGAAAAGATTGTGGCACAAGGAAGTGGTTATGGTGAAGGTTCAATGGAAGCACCACAGCGGAGCCAACGTAACTTAGGAATCGGAGGAGAACATGAAGAGGCGATATCCTCACCTGTTTGAGTGATTGGAGATTTCGGGGACGAAATCCTTTCTAAGGAGGGGAGGATTGTAACACCCAAATTTCTAGGTAAGCAATTATTACCTTAAATTCGTATTTCGCTTGTAGTATGGTTTTAGTTCTTATTTACCTTGAAATCTATCTTATGTGGGGGTGGAGTGTATTAGCCGAAGAAGAGGGCAAAAGGAGCAGCAGTGCTCCGCGCGGATTTCTGTGCAACCTAAGCCGCGCCGCCACCCGTGCGGGGCTTTGCCCTTGTACGACTCCAGTGCTTAGCGCGACCCTCCGCACGGGCCCATCCGCGCAAGCACCCACGCGCGGCCACTAGACGATTTAAAAGGGGAAATCGGTCCCTAAACCTCACAATCCCCAAAATCATTTCTCAAAAATTCCCTCCTCTTCTCCCTTTTCATTAAATCCGACCAACCCCATTTATTACTTCATTCTCCTTCCAATCTTCAAGTTGAAGTCATCATCTAAATGTTTGGAAGTTTAGGGCGCAAAGGTCTACCATCTCACCATCTTCATCTTCAACCTCAAGGCTTCATCTCCATTTCTAGGGTTTACCCTTTTAGGGTTTTTACATCACAAACTCATTTGGTGAGTCTCGTAGCATTCACTTTACTATAAATGTGTATATTTGCTTATTTGATAATTATAGGTAAACTTGGAATTAACATAAAAGCTAGGGTTTTGGTAAATCTTTCTACTGTATGAGTATTTGTTTTTGTGGAAAGTATTAAATGTCATAAAGGTTCCTATGTAGACATAGAGTTGTAAAATAAGCAATACTTTGTTAAAGAACCATATTCTACAAAGTGGGTTTTGGTTATAAATGTCGATATTTGTATCTAGGTTTATCACCTTAGTGTAATGGTGCCTTTTATGGGCAAATGAATTATGTGATTTTAATATGAGCATGAAATGTGTATTATTATGTTTTGGAAAGGAATATGTTATTCATGAGAAATATTATCGTTACTTGGTCATGACCTAAATGTGAAGTTGATATCTATCTCCTTGTGCACGAGGATTTAGATGGCATGATATACTTGGTTATAATTGTTGACCATTTTGGTCACTAGCGAGTAGGTAATAGGGGACGTTAGTCCTTGAGGTGTAACTTATCTAGATTGGATAGGCATTAATGTCCGTAAGTCCTTGAGGTGTAACTCGACGGAGTAGGCAATAAAGGAATAAACGATTTGAGGATTGTGATGTCTTTCATGGCATGGGAACTAGAACCGGGACATGAGGTGTAATGCAATAACGTCCCATTCACGTGTTCTCGTCACCCAAGATGGAAACGGGTCTCCCTCATATTTCAAGAGGTATCTCTTGTGTATTTTGTTCAGGTGTGGAATATTTTTTCCAAGTTGAATGTTGGCGTTGGTTCAACCCTTCGGGTGCTTCGGTAACAAATAATTATGTTGTAATTGCTTACATTATGAACTGTTGAATCTTTACAATATCACTAGACTTTGGTCTAACACTTATTTGGTGTTTAATGGCTCACAAGTCCTACTAGTGGTGTGCACATGGCACCTTGATTCGCCGAGCGTGCACCTAGGAATCTTGAAGGACCGGGCTTTTTGGGAATCTTGTGAGAAGAGCGTTTTGGAGTCATAGAGACACCCACCTTAATCTAATTTTAATTAATGATCTAGATTAAATAGGTTGTCATGTAATATGTCTTATTCTTCCCTAGTTTATTGATGTAACTACCCCAACTTCATTGGGCTTTAGTCATTCTTATTTACAGGATTCATAAACCCTCATATTTTAGACGTCATATTGCCAAAATTTTAAGTTTTAAATTACCCCATTTTTAGGGTGTTACATACATCGAGTGGTAGTAAGAGTAAGGGTTCATTCTTACACCTATCAGTTCAAGCTTAACTATATATCATAACCTATTTCTCTTGAACTATGGTTCTGATACCAACTTGTAACACCCTTCCTAAACCCAGAATGCGTTACAGTAAAAAGACCGATAAACAACGCTAAAAATACGACCTTCAAATTTTTATTCATTCCATTTAACCTATTACAGAGGAAGACTTATATACTAAAGGTAAATTCTAAACGAACTAGTTTGTCCCATACCGAACAAGTTAATACAACATAAGATCAATAAATATGCTCAACAACGATCTAATCCAAATCCTTCCCCTTGTCAAGTCTTGTGTGCATGTCACCTGAGATATATGACAAAGGTTAGCTATAAAGCTAAGTGAGTTCATGGTTAGTTCTACAACAACGAAACACGCAGTTCAAATATTACTGAGTAAAACTGACATCTTTAACAACCTACCGATATCACTTCAATACACGATGGGGTTTCGTATTTTGTGGAACTTTGTGCATCTTGATGCACTACTGATACTGAAAGTTCTACGTGGATCCCGTATGTTAGGAACTAGTCTGAATGAACTACTAAACATTGTTGAATACTGTACATAGACAAGTACGTATTGAACCGACGCTATCGTCACCGAGAACGGTAACATACTAATTATAGTCATCTACTAGGAATATTGTCTGACCATTTATCAACTGCTAAAGTTGATCACATAAGTGCATCTTGATACACCTACTATACTAAAATCCTCAACATTGGTTCTCTACCAATTCTAAAGATTTTGTATACTATTGAAGTCTTGTGTTCAAGCAAACACGTATTAAAATAAAACTACTCACACAAGATAGATAATTGAACACAGTCAACTGTATAAAATAGAGCATGTAAAAGTAAAGCATGTAACATAAAACGTATAACTGAAACATGCGTAACTGAAATCACATAATCAATTGTATAACTGAAGCATACGTAAAAAATAGCACATAACTTAAACATACTAGTTGTATATCCTCGCCTTGGGGAAATGGGTCATGAAAACTCACCTTAATTGCTGAGTGACAGAGCGTACTTACGGTAAGCGTGACATAAACCACAACCTAAACAATTAATTTAAACTTCTAAGTACTCGCTTAAATATTTATAAAGATAAATCTTGACATAATCCCCCTACTAACAAATTTATGGATTTGACAATTCACGTTGGGTAACTCTTGACTAGTTAATCAGTTACATAATTAACCAACTACTAGACTAACATATTTAATATTAATTGTTAAATAAAAGGCCATGGCCTTTCTTGCTTACTACCAAACAAACCAAATCGATTTCTAATGTAATGGAACTACATGTTAACATGCTTCCATCATCTATTAACAACCTATAATTATTTTGATCAAGATTTAGGTTATTAATTTACCCACTTGAACTATTAATAATCAAAACTAGTATTTCTCAATAATCATCGCTTTAATGATCGATTGGCAACATTAAGGACGAAATCTTGATGTTAAATGATGCCTTAGCATCAAGAGATTAAAAACCCAAATCTGAAACAAATTAAAAGGAGGATATACATACCGAAAATTGAGGGTTTTTGCTACAAAAATTTCTGCACTTGGTCTCGACTAAGAACACTTCAAAACCCTCCACTAATTCTTGTTTTTTCCTTGCTAAATCTTCTCCCATGGTTGTTGTTTTTCGAAGACTTCAATGAGGAAAAGTAAAAAAAGTTTTCATCTTCTTTTCTTCTTTATAAAGGTAACTTGAGAGTGGTTTTCTCTCTCTCTGCCGAAACCTTGGGTAAAAGTGGTTATCCCCACTTTCATCTACTTTGACCACATATACTCCCTTTTGGTACAAAAACTTTCCTCCATTTACCTTTTTAGTCCCCTTTATTTACATATTTTAAAACAATCTCCAATAGTTGGGGTGTTACAACTATCCCCCCTTACAAAAATTTCATCCTCGAAATTTGTATCGGGTTGGAATAACCGATGTTCCTCCATCCTTAATTCTAGTTCAGGCTCCCAAGTCATATTTGACTCTTTATGAAACATTCATTTCACTAGCACTAAGGGAATACTCACATCCCTTGACTACTTCATCTTTATCTTTTGGTCTACACTTGATCTAACTCTTTGTCATAGCTCAATCACCTTTGATTTAGATGTCTTTCAAACACACTATAGCCATCTTGTCAGCTAACTCTATTGGCCAACTCTATCAACTCTCACAACTAATTCTTCGACCCAACATATCTTATCTTCGACCTTGCTTATCTTACTCGTGAAATATGACCATGCCCTTTCAAATCCATGTCTTTAACATCGTTTTGTCGCCTTCCTGGAACTCTAGCAGTCTGCATCACTTATCTGCGTAGCTTTTCATATACTATGTACTACTACTATACTCATATTACTGCTTCACACATATCGGTAACATGCTCGACTATTGCATTCTTACGCATATAATATGCAAAGTATGCTAACATACCTCAATGACTGAAAACACATGGGCTAACATATCCTGAAACAATTTAACACTATAGAAAATGCTTCATTAACATGATGCATGATAGTTGGATGAAAAGTTAATCCACATGTTGTACAATGCTAAAGTTGTTGAAGCCCTGATGCATAACCAAAGCTTATAATGATTGTTGCTAAAGCAACTAATGCATAAATAACACTCACATTAATCAACACTAAGGTACTTTGATATAACTAAAACATGCATTGATCACTACTGAAACGTATTTTCATAACTGACGCTTACACTAAGCATTGTTTACATAACTATTTTATACACTATACACTTCTCTTTAGTTTCTTTGTATGATGGTGAACACCTACTGGACTGTTGACTTGTGTTTTTTTTCCTTTTTTTTGTGAAGGCTCTATAACCTACACTCATTTTACACTATTGACTTTGTACAAAGGCTCTAGGGCATGTACCAATGCTTACTGAAACTAGGTATTTGCCCCAATTTACAGATGATGATCTGACGTCTCAACGTACGTGTTTCTGTATTCACACACTAGCAATATCTTCTCAATTCTGTTACATCTTGTCACGACTGATATGTCTTGAACATCTGGACTTATGTGATTCATCTAACATTATCTATCTCAGGCCACCCTCACTGGGGATCCATATTCTACTTTGTAATCTTCAAGATTTCATCAGGGTCTAATAATAACAAATCATGCAGGCCAATAATTATTCATCTCTTAACATTCTCTTCCAATGAGTTACTGTTGAACTTTCTGGATATGGTCTTTAAGACTCAATCTAATATATCTACTCTCACAATTCAAAATCATCAGACCAATTTTGATCATTCTTTTCTACTTAGTGTGTTGTCGACTACATTTGCCTATCCTAGGTGAAAAGGAATATCCCCATTATAGTTCTTCAACAATGTTAATCAACATCTCTACCTCACACCTAGTCATTTCCAATTGGCCATGGACTTTTAAACTTTAGTGATTTGTGTACATAACATACTTTGGGCCATATTGGTACTGCCTCTATAACTTTAGTGCAATCACCATTGCTCTATGGATCTTGAGTCGGGTATCCCTTCTCATGTTCTTACATCTGGTGTGATGCGTAGGTGATAAATTTGCCTCGTGGCCTCAATACTTAACCTATCTGAACTCTAAACATCAATGCGATACATGAAGTCTTCTAGTACTTTTTTGCAACAATTAAGCTGAATTGAAACACTAATGCATGTACATAATAAACACTTTGCATACAAGCGAAATTAAGAAACTCAACATATTCGAGACCTCGACTGAACTAGTGTAGTAGGGGTCAACTATCACGTCTCAACCAACCTTGTACAATGACTATAGTATGTACCGATTTATATATGGACTAAAATGAACTGTATACAAAGGCACCCTTACAATATATTTATTAGTAATGTATCTTCTTAGTTTCCCGCATGAACTACATTATTCCGGTACTTGAACCCGCAAAACCATCCAACTGTACATATATAATTGAACACTGAATGTAAATCCTTTTGCAAAATTTTCATGCATAAAATACTAAACAACTATGAACGCGTCATAATACTTGAAATCATATTAAGCATGATCACCTACTAATATACCAAAATGAAACTGAAAACTATGAACATATTAATCATATTGAACTTCATATTATTGTACTTCATGATCACCAAGTGTTGGTTTACATCAACTAAACTAAACACTATGGTGTTAGTTTAATTTAACCGGTAATTACTTACGATCTACACTAACATGCGATTCTCAAACATTTACGGATACTTTTCGACTATTATTAGCCATTTCTACTAATTGGCTCTTTTCTAGCTTGTAGATATCTTTACTTGAATAAGAAACGTACCTAACACTATCTCACGTGTTTCCGTTTCTACTTCCATTATCAAGATAAAGACTCGCCTCAAACATCGAGTGTCTTTCTCTTACTTGTTAAATTATTTTCTGAATCGTCTATATTGACTTGCCACTACTAGCCTAACCTTTCTGAACTTTCAGCAATCATATCTTAACTACTCAATCATGACAAATTTGACCAATCGTCTATATTGACTTGCCCTTTCATTTTCTTTTTTGTTTTTTTGCTATTGCTCTTATTTATCTTAGAGTAAACTACTATTTCCGTCCCTGTGGTTTGTTGTTTATAACTATTTTCGTCCCTGATCTTTAAAAAGTACTTTTTTGGTCATTGTGGTTTGCAGCTCATTTCGCTTTTAGTCCCTGAGAATATTTGTTTCAGGGACGAAAAGGGAAAAGAATTGCAAACCACAATGACCAAAAAATCAACTTTTAAAGTTAGGGACGAAAATGGTTATAAACAACAAACCACAAAGACGGAAATCGTAGTTTACTCTCTATCTTATGTTTTCATTATATAATTTATTTATCAATGGCTAAAAGTTTATTAACATTTACCAAAATAATATGTTTTTTTTATTTACTTCTTTATTATTATTTAAACATTTATGTTTATTTGGAATTTTTTTCCAAAAAGACATATGTCTTATTCTTTTACCAACCTAACAATGTTTATAAATCAAGACTTATATTAAATGGAATTTTTTTTTACGTTTATTGAATTTTTTTTTCTTTTTTTAAATCAATACATATTTTAATAGAGTATTTCTTTTATTTATTATTTTTTTTAGAAAGCTAACAATGCTTATAAATAAAACGTATTTTAAAATAGTATATTTTTTAGTTTTTTTATTAATTTAACAACTGCTTATAAATCAAAATTTTTAAATTGTTTTGTTACTTATTTTGATAGAGTACCTTGTTATGTATTTAATTTTTTTATGAGTAAGCTAAGTATATTTATAAATCTAAACTTTTTTAAATGAAGTATATTTTTTAGTTATTTGATTTTATTGTTTTTCTTAATTTTTTTTTTGTTTACTTAGTCAGATAACAAAAATTTTAATTTAATACATCATAATCCATACTTATTTTAACAAGGTATATTTGGTGTGTATATATATATATATATATAATTTTTTTTTTGGTTTTAATAATCTAACAATGCTTATAAATAAAAACTTATTTTAAAAGAATGAGTTGGTCAGTTGGAGTCACTGCTTTGAACAATTTAAAAGAATGAAAACATTAGATAAATATTTTGGGTATGGCCAGTTGGATTAGAGAGAGTCAAGGAGAAGCCTCCATTGAGACTTTAGAATTTTGTGAGAGTTTTCAATTTTTTTTAAATAAAAAATAACACATTAAATGGATACACCCTTTCATTGTGCCCAGTTGGAGTCGGTGCTTTGAACAATTTAAAAGAATGAGTTAATCTAATAGTATGTATAAAAAAAGGATAAAAACAATATTTAATTAAAAATAAATGAAAATGTTACTACGATTATTAATATATATAAAGATCGTTTTATTTTTTATTTTACATTAAAATCAAACAATATACATAAATGAAATAAAATTAGAATCAATTCTATTATTTTTTTTTTTGAAATATTAGTTAATATATATAATGTACATTTTATAAATTAAAAAATAATATTCTGTAAATTAAAAATAAATGAAAAAGTTAATACAATTATTAATATATAAAAATCATTTCATTTTTATAAATTTACATTAAAATCAAACTATATACATAAATGAAATAAAATTAGAATCAATTCTTTTATCTTTTTAAGAAATATTAGTTAATGGAATGTACATGATATATTGATTATTTTCAAGAATCAAAGCCAATTCAGAAAACGTTTCATTTTTTCCAATTATGAATCATTAATATATATAAATGGGTATTAATTACAATCAGTTATCCATCAATATATATATATATAGGTCATAAGAATTGTGTTGTCATTTTAGGATTGTTCCGTACAAAAGCCTTTTTTTGTTGTCACATTGTACATGAAACAATTGTGAGGTAGACCTTTTCTTTTCTTTAAAAAAATATTTAATACACATTTTACCCTTTATGAAAAATGTATGTTTCATTATAATTTGGTTGTTCTATTAGTAATTTACTTGCAGAACTATGTTCAACATCCAACTATCTAACTCTTTTCATTTCTATTATCCATAAATTTAATTGGTTTATCGTTTATATTTGATTGGAATTGTAATATGTAAATGTGTATTGTACTAAACTTTTTGTTCTTTTCGAAGCAAGAAAATCATGAGTGACAGAAGAGAAAGAACTGGCCACTTTATTCAAAAGAAATGGATTTAACATATGAAATCTTGTAAATGTGACTATGAGGACCGTAGACATATAAAAAAAATCTACATGATTGTTAGTAGAACTTCAAAACGGTAAGCAAGCGATAAAAATATTGAATAGAGCGAAGGGCAAGTAAGCAATAAAATATTGAATAATTATTTTCAGTAAAATATTGAAATAAGTTTGGGTTTAATAGGTGGAGGAAAAAAAGAAGATGAATATGACAGATTGGAACATGAATAATAGTTTATTATAAAAATAATTTGTTGGTGCATACGTGGCTACAATTATTATATATATATGGATGGAGACGAGTCAACCGTCAGTTGATTCGATCTCCACCGTTTAAATTCATACAAAATTTAATCTCCCCCGTTTAAAATCATTTAACCCCACGGTATAACTATCCGGACTCCTCCTACAGCCTACTCAGTCTCACACGTCTGTCTTCCACGTTTCTCTCCCACCTCCTACGACCCACTCCTATCCTCACAAACACGATCATCTTCAACCACAAATGCGCCCTCCATAACCACTCACCTTCTCCCTCGATTTCATCATGCGATTAAGTATTTCGGTTTTCATACACACGCCCATTGCAAATCTAGAATCCCTCGATGAAAACCAAACAGGGTTGGCTAATCAAAATCTTTCGATCCACGATTAGGGCTTGAAATCGACTGAGTTTCAAGTGAAAAGGAATCGACTTTCTCTATACTTTCGATTTCGTAAACTTTTATATTTCAATTTTTGTATTTTGTTTGATTTGTATTGCATTTTCTATCGATCTAGCTATTGTGTTGAAACGGGAAAGGATGATCAAGAAGGAAAAGGGGATTATAGATCTGTGAAGGATATCACATACTTTGTTTTGAAGGTTAGTTATATACTCTGTCTACCATTTCTAAAGTTCCAAAGTTTCTTTATGGATGACCATCGAAACCTCATCTTAAGGTGAGTCATGGTGAAATTTCTTTATCCCCATCCATCAACAGACCTTAATGGTTCACGTGGTAGTCTATGAAAGCCCTTGGGTTGCTCCTTAGCCTTTCTTAACACCAAACCTTCATCATCATCTTCTTCAATCAGGTTTATCATTTTCTATTTTCTAATCTCGGTGAGTCTCTTTGTTTTTGTTTTTGAAAACACAGATAGCCACGTGATTCCTCACATATGTTTGTGAAATCTAATTTGGTTCAATTCCTTCTTAATCTTTTTTACCCACACAGTCTTTGTTTCATCTTTATTGGCCCATTTTTATCAGCAAAAAAGTTTACTTTTTCAATCGTTTTTCCAAGGGTGGTATTTGTTATAGTAAGTTTCTTGAAAATCTAAGATTTTTTAATTTGATTGACTCCATCGCTATTCCATATGGTTAGTTTATATTTTCTTCCTTTCCCTATTCAAAATGTTGTGTTTTAGGGTTCGAATCCTCCCATTATCACCATCAAAATGTGTGTTCGAATCTTTCTTCCCCTACTAATGTTCTGATCCAATTTTTCCCCTTACTGATTCAAGACCATATATTGGTTTCCAGAGTTTTCAGTGACGAGTTTCTTCGGTCGATGGATGCTCCAGTTTTCGGTAAGATGTTCTTCGTATTTTTTTTTTCGTTTTCTTTCTCTTTTTTAGATATTGGTTCTATTGGTGGTAATTTTGAAGATAACTTGAAAAGTTTAAAGAATTTATATCACGACACCCTCCAATTTGAAATATGGGAAATTGTTACCATCATTTGCGTTCAATTTCCGTACGGATTCATGTTACTATCTATTTCTTTGTGCAATGCTTGGGCAGTAACTAATATATCAAAACAAGATTTGAACACGTGAGGCGTTTAGTCTTCTTTACAGACGGTGATCATAATCTCCTTTTGGTAGTGTTTGCTTTTAGAGATTTTTTATTTCGAGAATTTGATGTAGTTATAAAGATTATCACAAAATCCTTACGTTGTTGTTATAAAGAGTATCACCAAATCCTGGCACTGTTATAAATTTGATGTTGCTTTTAGAGATTTTTTATTTCCTTGGTTGCTAAGAAGATATGCAAAGTGTGATACAATTGTTGTATTGGTTAGAGGAAATGTAAGTCTGTATTGTTGGACTGTTGGTTGTTTGTATGTTTGTTACATTAACCATCTCTTCAACAATTTGTTGTATTTTAGTTCCAGTTATATCGAATTTAAGTGAGTTGTCTCGCATGTTGGATTCCTGATTTTTCATTCATAGACATTAACACAGGTAGATATCTATCTTTTTTTTTTTCTTAGAAGTTTGGTTTAGTCATTTTATATATTTTAATAGATGCCATTGAAATTTGTTTTGTTTTACACACTTAATTCTCAACAATCAACCCGGGATATAGAGTACGGTTTTATCATTTTTTGATTGTATTACAGCGGGATATAGATCTCTTCAAGAACTTCTAGATGAAGAAAAGAAGAAAGTAAGCTTTCTATGACCTGATAAGTCATCGTGTATGTGTTTCTGTTTCATATTAAGCAACTAATATCCTTGAACATTGCACACCAAATATGCACATTTTGATGCATGCAAAAAAACATATAAGAAGTTAATTTTTTAATTTTTAAGACATTAGTTTTTGATATCTTCAATTCTGGTGCTATGTAATATAATTTGTTGACTTTGTTTTTCATAGAATGAGAGGATCCTCTTGCCATCTTTACGTATCCAACCGTACGCTGCTCCTTAAGGCAGGTAATTATTTTTTGTTGAGTGTGTTTGATTGGTTGATTTTATCAGAAAACATCACACAAATTCTTATTTAACCCTAGATGGTATTTGATTTGTTTCAGTCCTAGAAACGATATTCATCTCCAAAATCGACCACAATGTATGGGTTTGAACGGCGTATTCACCGCCAAAACCACCACAATACATGTTTATGTTTCGAGCGATCAATGTTCTCCATGGAATACCATCGATCATGTCCCTATAACACGTCTCCTTGAATCCAGTAATTAGTTAGTTCAGTCGTTCTATTTTTGGGATCTTTTTCTTTTTGTTGTTAGGAATGCTTACCAGGCGTTTGTGAAATTGGAGAAAGTGGGTCCCAGTGACTTGGTGGTGGACAACGATGACAAGACGACTGTGTTGGTTTTTGATGAGTCTCTCAGTGTAGGAGACGGTGTTTTGGCGATTGATATGATGGAGTTCTTAACGAATATATGAAGGGTTTCTATATAGGGTGCTTCAATTTCTTTTTGCTTAGAGTTGGGTTTATCAGTAATTGTTCAATCATAAGCATCAATTTAAGATAACAAGTGTTTGTTTTCTCGGTTTATCATTAATTGTTCGGTCATAAGCATCCATTTTCTGGTTTGAGATCCATTTAGACAATGGTAATGTATATAACATATATAACAATGGTATACTCGGTGCTAAAAGGAAAGAGTTAAGATTTATATTTTCAGAATTTTTTCCAAATTCAATATTTTGATTGCATTTCTTTTGAGTTCAGTTCATCTCTCAAGACTCTCATTGATTCGCGCTTGTTCTAGGTAATTTTTTTGTCAACTTATTTACCGTTTTCCCCATCTTTTTTCTCGATCTTCAATAAGTGTATTTTTTGGAACTTTAATAAGTATATTAATAAGGTGTAAAGATGTCCAAAAATTGGTATTTGCTCACCTTTTTTGTGTTTTTTTTGCTGTGACTATCTCGGCAACCAATATGCATACAAAGCTCTCACATGTAGTACCATGCATGACACCCCCACCATTGCTCGAAAACGAGAATGATTTCGGAAGTTGAAGAAGCTTCAAAAGCCACTCCATGACAACAATTTCGAGCTTGGTTGCAGCGGGAGATGCCTACCAGTTAAACCCTACTATATCAAAGGCAGCAAGTAGCATTTCTCCAAGAAAAGATACAGTGCTTAAACCGGATGGGAAGCAACCAAAAAAATTAGGAATTTGCCAATGGGTTATGCCTGGAATGATATATTTTTGTACCTCTTGTAAGATAGATTCAATGGGTTGAGGTTGGGTTGGTGGTGAATCGGGCATGGTTTCTATGAGAAAACCGGGTTTAACTTGGCTACAAACTGGATATTTTTCGATGTTTAAGTAGTAATCTGCTAAGAAATCAACAACCAAATGGGCTTGCTTTCTAAACTACTCATGGTCTAAAGGGTTCAAGAACTCGGTGGTTGCAATAGGGAAGCTACCCATTTAATTATTTTGTTGGAAGTTGGTTAATTTGATGATGTGTTTTCTGGTTTCTAATTGAGGGATTTTAGAGGAAGGAAATGGAAGTAGGTTCAATTGTATGTATTCTCCAAAAGCATTCCTATTCCTAATTTTTGCTATTTTTTTCTTTCTTTAATTCCTACACGTTTTAAAGATTTGTATATAGGTGAAGGATTGTGTGAGAAGCTGAGTTACCGTGAGAAGTGTGAGAAGTGAATCTGAACCCTTGATCACTTATAATCTTAAACCCACCTATGAGTCGTGCTTCAAAAGAGAATTGATCTAGTGTATCTCATTATCATAATGTGCATCCAATAGTTCATATCCACTTCTCACATTTAACTCAACTTTTCATCGAAACCCAATCTAAGTTATATATATATATATATATATATATATATATATATAATTTTAATTCTCAATAAATAAAATGAATGCAAATATGAAAAAAAAAAGTTACTTAATTTAGAAAGAAAAATATTGATATTATATTCATTACAAAGTTCGATCAAAAAGTGAATATATATTTCGAAAGTCGTGACACTTACCTTTAAAAGTTCAATGAAAAAGCAAGTATACAATTTCAAATAGAAATACTTAAAAGTCTAGGAACAAATTTGTTAGGGTTGAGACTTGGGACTGTTTATACATATAACAATAGATAATTTGCAATGAAATGTTGGTTCATATAATATAATAAAAATATTAAGAGTCCATACGTTTAAGTTGAAAATGTTGTTTTATGTTTGTATACAACAAATCTAGTTTGAAATTTGGGTTTATTAAAATAAAATTTTGGGCATATTAAATAAATGGTTGAATGTGAGGGTGGGCCAGTGAGGCCTATGGGCCAAAGTTGGCTCCGCCCATGGTATAGAAACATAGAAATTAGAATGCAATAAAGAAACATAACTCTTGAAATGGTAATATCAGATAACGGAATGTAGATTAAAATCGTGTCGTGTATCCGACCAACGGACGGGTATAACACTAGTTTCTACGATTACAAACAACCTTAATATTTGAAGTAAGAGTAAACTAAGATTTTCGTTCCTATGGTTTATATTTTATAACCATTTTTGTCTCTAATTTCTAAAAACTGTTTTTTTCGTCTTTATGATTTTCATTTTGTTTCCATTTTCGTCCTTGCATTTAACGTCGTTAGTAGGTGTTAACTCATGTGTTTAAATTATATATTTGGTCCGTGTGTTATACAATTTTTTACATATACATCTTTAAATTTCATTTATTACATGAGTAAATATAAATTTGGTTACCGTAGTTTGTTCTAAAATAACAATTATATATATAGTTTACTCTTTTGTTCTCTATTATATTTTAATACTACATATATATAATTTAAATATTAAATAAATTTGATTAATTAATAAAAATAAAGTTTAAATGAAAATATATATGGAATAGTAGGAGTAATGTGCAGTTAATAAAAACAACAAACGGCTCGTATTAAAAAAAAACTATTTTTTCTCGAATCCTATTAAACTTATTCAAATGGTAATGCTTTGATAAATTGAAGATTTATTATGATGTGAATATGCTATGATAAGTATGTGACTTTGTTGTGATGATGATGTGATAATGTTGTAATAAATCGAAACCAATGATGATCACGGCCACACCTTACAAAAGAATGTGTTGTAACGCGTCATAACACGTCGTAACGCACCATAACGCGTTACAATGGAGCCAAGCTATAGAATGAAGCCACAAAGGTTAACGTGGTGGCGAATCCAAGTGTAACACCCCAAATTTTGGACCAAATTCTTAATTTGTGTTTATATATTACCTATATGATTTCACCCTTACATCCGTCACAAAAATCGAGTTTGAAATATCGATTTTTGGAAGGGGAGGGACCCTCGGCGACAATGCCTCGACGACAGTGCCCTTGGGCATTGTCGCAGGTCACAATTGCCAACTCTGTACCACTTACAGTACACATTTGGCGAGTATGGCCGACGATTATGCCCGGGGCATACTCGCATGTCACTATCGCTAGAGGAACCAGACCTTCGGTACATCTCGGGTGAGAGTGCCCGACGAGATTGCCCAGGACACTCTCACGTGTCAAGGTCGCCGTCGGGCAAACCCCTTTTAATCGGCCAACTCGATTTTATTTGGAAAAAGAGCTCATTTGGGAAATTTCCTTGAAACCGATTTTCTCTCCATCTAGGTAAGGTTTTCATCATCCAAACTCCATCTCTCTTGCATTTAATCCTCCCTAAATCTTTGGTGGGTGCATTAAATGCTAATCTAGGGTTTCTCTTCATTATGTGCTAAGTTTCATTAAAGTTCAAGACCTTCTCACCGCCTACTTCCATAATTCCAACATTCTAGGGTTTTATCTCATAAACCTCTAGGTGAGTCTCCTATCATCTATCATGCTATACATGTGTTATCATTATTTGCTTTTGTGATGCTTATAAGTAATTTGAAGTTAACCTAAAATTAAGGTTTTGTGAATCTTACAAGTATATGAGTATACATTCTTGTGGAAGGTATTTATTGTCATAAGGGGGTCCTATATGCATATAAAATCATAAAATGAGCTACACATTGGTAAAGAATCATCTTTCATATTAATGGGTTTTGATTACAAATGACTATATTGGTAGCTAAGCTTGTCATATTAATTTAATGGTGTCTTTTGTGACAAATGAATTGTGTGTATGAATATGATCATGAAATGTGTATTATCATGCTTTGGAATAGAATGTATTATTCATGTGAAATACTATTCTTACTTGGTCATGACCTAAGTTTGAAGTTAATATCTATCTCCTTGTACACGAGGATTTAGATGACATATATATTTGGTTATAATTGTTGACCGTTTGGTCACTAGCGAGTAGGCAATAGGGGACGTAAGTCCTTGAGGTGCAACTCGTCTAGATTGGATAGGCACCCATGTCCGTAAGTCCTTAAGGTGTAAATCGACGGAATAGGCAATAGAGGCATAAATAGTTTGAGGATTATGATGTCTTTTATGGCATGGGAACTAGAACCGGGATATGAGGTGAAATCCAATAACATCACGGGTGACCCCATTCACGTGTTCTCGTCACCCAAGATGGAAACGTGTCTCCCCCGTCTCACAAGAGATATCTCTTGTGTAATTGTACAGACATGGAACATCATTTACGAATTGAATGTTGGCATTGGACCAACCTTTGGGTACTTCGGTAACAATTAATCACATTGTATTTGTTTACATTATAAACTGTTAAATTCTTGCAATATCTCTAGACTTTGGTCTAACATTTGTTTTGGTGTTCATCGGCTCTCAAGTCACCCTAGTGGTGTGCATAGGGCACCTTGATTCGTCGAGCGCACACTTAGGAATCTTGAAGGACCGGGCATTTTTGGGAACCTTGTGAGAAGAGCGTTTTGAAGTCATAGCGACACCCACCTTAATCTAGTTAAATTAATGTTCTAGGTTAAATAGGTTGTCGTGTATTATGCCTTATTCCTCCACTACTTTATTGATGCAACTATCCCATCTTTATTGAGTTTTAGTCATTCATATTTATAGGTCTTATACACCCTCATATTTTAGACGTCATATTGCCGAAATTTTAAGTTTTAAATTTACCCAATTTTTAGGGTGTTACAAGTTGGTATCAGAGCTCTAGTTTAAGTGAACTAGGTATGTAAACTCGATGTCTAGACTTAAGCTGAGACCATTAGGTTATGGGTTGTGAGAATTGGGTAGAACTTTTAAGATGGGACGACCATAGAGTCAATGGAAACTACTTCGTTGAGAATTATAAAAGTGGTAGCGAGAATCTTTTTGTAGTATATGTTCATAATTTTAATTAGTTATTTCTATTATGAATATATGATTACGTGAACATGCTTGAATTACTATGCTTATGATGATTGATGAACCGTATCAGTACGTTTCTTGTGTATAATCTTGTGTAGCTATCTCTTACTCTCTCTTGATTGTGTGGAGGACGAAAATGGTAAAATACTTAGAGTCACCTTCAATCATCTCCGGAGGGTCAAGTCGTGACTGAATCCACGGTCGATAGGCCAAATGAAACTGTAACAGTTGTACCTCCACTTTCGCCCTTGCTTGGCGAGAGGATTGAGCAAATACCGAGAACCAACATTGCCACCGCCGATCCAATTCTGACTGAGGTAACCCCTCAAACTCAAATGATGGATATGATGAGGGCCATGAATGAAACCATGGTGAAACAACAAGAGATGTTTATGAAGTTATTGGAGAACAGAGAGGGCAGCAATCGCCGACACGAGATTATAGAAGAGAATGTGGTTATCACGGGCTCCGGGGGTACCGGGGATGAGAACCGCACCGATGGGTTGGTGACATTAGAGACGAGACAACCCGAGAAAGCTTGTTCCTACAAATCCTTCATAGGTTGCAAACCACCAAAGTTTGCCGGATTCGATGACCCCGTGGCTTGTATGAATTGGCTTAGAGAAATCGAGCATGCATTTAGGGCTTGTGAATGTGGTGAGGACCAGAAGGTAAGATTTGGTTCTCAATTGCTCTGGGGTTCAACTTTGATATGGTGGAACGTTTTCACCTCGACCATAGAAGAATCCGTGTTGAACAAGATGACTTGGTCAGTATTCAAGAAGAAGGTTTTGGAAGAATATTGCAACGAGCAAGAGATGGGCCTAATAGAAGAAGAATTTTGAGCGTTGAAGAAGGGAGATTTGTCAGTAAAACAATATACTCGACTTTTCATGGAAAAGTTGAATCTTGTTGGGCACGTGGCCCCGACCGAGAAGGAAAAGGTGAAGGCTTTCTTGAAAGGTTTACCAGCGGAATTGATGTCGATGGTCCTCAACTCCAAAGCTACAAACTTTCGAGAAACTATCAAGGAAGCCAAGATCATGAACAGGGTCTACACAAAGGACAAAGAAGAGAAGTCTAAGGTCGTAGAGAAGAGAAAGTGGGAGAGCCTTTCGAGATCGTTCAAGAAGCCGAAATTCCAACCAAATGGTAGGAGCTTTGATAATCGTCGGGAGGCGAAGTGGTGTTCCAAGTGCAAAATCAAGCACTTCGGTTTTTGCAACCCCAACCCTAACCCAATCTCATGCTTCAAATGTGACAATCCGGATCACACTAGTCCGAATTTTCCTATTCAAGGGGCAACATGTTACGAGTGCAAGGAGGTAGGGCACGTGAAGAGGGATTGCTCGAAGCTAAGAGGGGGAGCAATAGGAGGAAGCTCGGGAAGCCAACCGAAGAAGGAGGTCATTCCTAAGGCTCAAGGGAGGGCCTTCCAGATGACGAGAGAAGAAGCGAAGGAGACCACTGACATGGTGTCGGGTACATTTTCCCTTGCCGCTAAAGTATTATTCGATTCCGGTGCCAATTTCTCTTTTATGTCCATTGAGTTTTGCAAATCCTAGAATGTGCCTTCTAGTACTCTTAGTGATGCCTTGGTAGTGGAAGTAGCAAACGGGGAGCAAGTGGTTTTGCGTGAAGTTCTTGAAGGGTGCCATCTAGAAATTAGTGGCGAACTCTTTGTAGTGAACTTACTTCCCATGGCGATTGGGAGTTTCGATGTGGTGATCGGAATGGATTGGTTGTCTCAACATCAAGCGAAGATTTTATGTTCGAAGAAATTGATTAGATTACCGACTTCAAGCGGGGATTTCGTCTTTGTATATGGGGAAAAGCATAAGGGTGAAGTGGCTCTCATTTCATCCATCAAAGCAAGAAAATGTCTAGTGAAGAATTGCCTGTCATTCCTCGCCTACGTATTGGATGCCAAAGCGGGGAAGAAGAAGACCGAGGACGTGCAGATCGTTAGTGAATATCCGGATGTATTTCCCAATGACCTTCCGGGCTTGCCGCCCGATCATCAAATGGATTTCCGGATCGACCTAATTTCAGGAGCGGCACCGATTGCCCGTGCACCTTACCGACTTGCCCCGACCGAAATGCAAGAGATGATGTCTCAACTTCAAGAATTGCTAGAGAAAGGATTCGTAAGGCCGAGCTCTTCGCTTTGGGGAGCTCTTGTACTCTTCGTCAAGAAGAAGGATGGGTCGATACGAATGTGCATCGACTATCAGGAACTGAACAAGGTGACCGTGAAGAACAAGTATCCACTACCCCGAATAGACGACCTCATAGATCAACTACAAGGAGTCAGATGTTTTTCCAAGATCGATCTTTGTTCGGGCTACCATCAAGTGAAAGTTAGAGAAGAAGATGTCTTCAAGACCGCTTTTAGAACCCGGTATGGCCACTAGGAGTTCCTGGTTATGCCTTTTAGGCTAACTAATGTGCCAGTCGTGTTCATGGATTTTATGAATCGGGTTTGCCAACCATTTTTAGACAAGTCGGTCATTTTTTTTATCGATGATATCCTGGTGTATTCAAAGAATGAAGAGGAGCATGAGCGATCTCAGAGAGGTGTTGGAAGTGTTGAGGAGCGAGAAGCTTTACGCCAAGTTTTCCATGTGCGAGTTTTGGTTACAAGAGGTTCAGTTCTTAGGTCACGTGGTGACAAGAGAAGGAGTAAAATTTGAACCGTCAAAGATTGAAGCCATGACGAATTGGGAACCACCTAAGAGTCCCATGGAAATTCGGAGCTTCTTGGGTCTAGCCGACTACTATTGGAGATTCATTCAGAACTTCTCCAAAATTTCCTCTCCATTGACGACCCTGACAAGGAAGAACGTGAAGTTCCTTTGGACCGAAAGTCAAGAGCGAGCCTTTCGGACTCTACAAAGTAAATTATGTAAGGCGCCAATCTTATCCCTACTTAAAGGAATGGAGGATTACATGGTCTACAGCGACGCGTCCAAGATGGGTTTAGGGTGTGTCTTGATGCAAAGGGGCAAAGTTATCGCCTATGCATCAAGGCAATTGAAGGAACATGAGAAAAACTACCCAACCCATGATCTCGATCTAGTGGCGGTAGTGTTCGCTTTGAAGTTATGGCGATACTACCTTTACGGTACAAAGTGCACCCTCTTTACCGACCATAAAATTCTAAAGTATGTTTTCGACCAAAAAGAATTGAATATGCGGCAACGAAGATGGCTCGAACTACCCAAAGACTACGATTGTGAGATTCTATATCATCCCGGAAAGGCCAATGTCGTGGCGGATGCTTTGATCCAGAAAGAGTATGGTAGTGGCGTTCAAGCCACCTTTGCAAGGGTGGAAGTCGTCTCAAGCCTAATAGACAAAATCAAGATGTCCCAGTCAGAAGCACTTCTTGAAGGGAATCTCAAAGGCGAAGCTATGGTGAAGCAACATCTCCAATTGACCGAAGACGGAAGAGGTTTGAAATTATTCCAAGGCCGAGTCTGGGTACCGAATATCAGGGGATGTTGAGATTTGTTATTGGAATATGCGCATAAATCCAAGTACTCTATTCATCTGGGAAGCACAAAAATGTACCGGGACATGAAGCTAAATTATTGGTGGCCAGTGATGAAATTGGATGTAGCTAATTATGTGGAGCGATGCATAACTTACTTACAAGTGAAGGCGGAGCACCAACGACCTTACGGTAGTCTAAAATCCTTAGAAATACTGAAATGGAAGTGGGAGCACATCACGATGGACTTTGTAACCAAGCTACCGAAGACATTGAGGAGTCACGACACCATTTGGTGATAGTGGACCGTCTGACCAAGAGTGCGCATTTCTTTCCTATGCGAGAGACTCTCCCGATGGACAAATTGGAAAAACTTTATATAACGAGGTAATATCGAGACATGGGGTGCCATTTTATATTGTGTGCGACCGTGACAGTCGTTTCACTTCCCATTTTTAGGATAGCTTGCAAAAGGAGTTGGGTACTAGGATCAAGTTGAGTACTGCATATCATCCTCAGACAGACCGACAGAGCGAGAGGACCGTCCAAACTCTCGAGGACATGTTGAGATCGTGTGTCATCGACTTCAGGGGAAGTTGGGATTCACATCTTCTGTTAGTGGAATTCGCCTACAACAACAGTTACCACTCGAGTATTGGTATGTCTCCGTTTGAGGCGTTGTACGGAAGGAAGTGTAGGACACCTGTGTGTTGGCTAGAAGCGGGAGAGAAATAGTTTTCTGGACCGGAGATCGTGCAAGAAATGACCGACAAGGTTAAGAACATTCGGGAGCGGTTGAAGGAGGCTCAAAATCGCCAAAAGAGCTACGCGGACAAGAAGAGAAGACCGGTCAAATTCCAAGTGGGGGAAAGAGTGATGTTGAAAGTCTCACCATGGAAGGGTATCATTAGGTTCGGAAAACGTGGGAAGCTTAGTCCCCGTTTCCTTGGACCTTTCACCATCCTTGAGCGACTTCGGCTTCAAGCCTATAACTTGGATCTACCACCTGAAATGAACAGGATTCACCCTACCTTTCATGTATGCTACTTGCGAAGGTGTTTAGCCGAAGAAGAGAGCGTCATTCCTTTATCGGAAATCAGAGTGGATAACGACAGATGTGTAGAGGAACCCAAGGCTATCTTAGAACGAAAGATAAAAAGGCTACGACACAAAGAAGTGGTCATGGTAAAGATACAATGAAAGCACCACCGAGGAGCCAACGTGACTTGGGAATCGGAAGAGGATATGAGAAGATGATACCCTAACTTATTTGTTTAGTTGGAGATTTCGAGGACGAAATATTTTCTAAGGGATGGAGGATTGTAACACCCCGAATTTTGGACCAAATTCTTAATTTGTGTTTATATATTACCTATATGATTTCACCCTTAGATACGTCACAAAAATCGAGTTTGAAATATCGAGTTTTGGAAGGGGAGGGACCCTTGGTGACATTTCCTTTGGGCATTGTCGCAGGTCACAATCGCCAGCTCTATACCACTTACGGTACACATTCGGCGAGTATGCCCGGGGCATACTCGCGTGTCACTATCGCTAGAGGAACTAAACCTTCGGTATATCTCGTGCGAGAGTGCTTGGCGAGATTTCCCAGGGCACTCTCGCGTGTCAAGGTCGCCGTCAGGCAAACCCCTTTTAATCGGCCAACTCGATTTTATTTGGAAAAAGAGCTAATTTGAGAAATTTCCTTGAATCCGATTTTCTATCCATCTAGGTAAGGTATTCATCATCCAAACTCCAACTCTCTTGCATTTAATCCTCCCTAAATCTTTGGTGGGTGCATTAAATGCTAATCTAGGGTTTCTCTTCATTATGTGCTAAGCTTTATTAAAGTTCAAGACCTTCTCACCACCTACTTCCATAACTCCAACATTCTAGGGTTTTATCTTATAAACCTCTAGGTGAGTCTCCTATCCTATATCATGTTATACATGTGTTATCATTATTTGCTTTTGTGATGCTTATAAGTAATTTGAAGTTAACCTAAAATTAAGGTTTTGTGAATCTTACAAGTATATGAGTATACATTCTTGTGGAAGGTATTTATTGTCATAAGGGGGTCCTATATGCATATAAAATCATAAAATGAGCTACACATTGGTAAAGAATCATCTTTCATATTAATGGGTTTTGATTACAAATGACTATATTGGTAGCTAAGCCTGTCGTATTAATTTAATGGTGTCTTTTGTGAAAAATGAATTGTGTGTATGAATATGATCATGAAATGTGTATTATCATGCTTTGAAATATAATGTATTATTCATGTGAAATACTACTCTTACATGGTCATGACCTAAGTGTGAAGTTAATATCTATCTCCTTGTGCACGAGGATTTAGATGACATATATATTTGGTTATAATTGTTGATCGTTTGGTCACTAGCGAGTAGGTAATAGGGGACGCAAGTCCTTGAGGTGCAACTCGTCTAGATTAGATAGGCTAGCCTTTGGGGACTTCAAATATATCCCTTACACTAGGGGTGAGAAAATGGGGGTCCCGGCCAAAATTCATGGAACCGGTCCTGGAACCGACGGTTCATGGAATGAAGGAACTGGAACTGGAACTGAACCAGTTACACCTGTTCTTTATATTTAGGAACCGCCGGTTCCGGTTCCGATACCGGGTACCCATTTTTTTTTTTTAATTTTATCATTTCATACGATACAAAAGTAACTATTAGTATATTACAAAGTCCCAATGTCAAGAAATAAATACTACAAAAAGGTGAAAACTAATCCGATAAAAACTAAAAACTAAAAACTAAAAACTAATAATTACATAAATAATTGGAGAAGTCGAGTGAAGGAAGCAATTGTAACTGTAAGTGTATTAGTGTGTAACGCTAAAAGGTAAATTAATAATTTCAATTTTAGTTTATTAAATATAATAAACATATAAAAAAAAATTTATTAAAAAAATAGCGAGTATCCGTTGGTTCCGGTTCTAGGTACCCAGCGGGACCGGGTACTCGGTCCTGGCTGGTACCCAACGGTTAACAGTTCCAAAAAAATGAGAACCAAAACAAGAACCAGTCCCGTTCGGTTCCGTATTTTAGGAGCCGGAACCAGAACCAATCACATATGTTCTGGAACCGGCAATTCCGGTTCCATAGGCAGGTAGGGGTGCTCACGGGTTGGGTTGATCGGGTTGAAGGCACTTGAACAACCCAACCCAATGTTTGCGGTTTGAAAAATCTCAACCCAACACAATCCAATCAAAAGGTGCAATCCAACCCAACCCAACCCAAACCGTGCGGGGTGGGTTGGGTTGATCGGGTCGAAACTTTAATACATCATTTTATAATCTAACTAAGTGACTCTATTTAAAAAAATAAAATCAAAATGAAAATATAAAGAGAGGCTAATAAGAAAAAAGAAGAGTATCTCTTGTCTCTTGATTCTATCAATGTTGAAGATGTTTGAAGACTTGAAGGTTAGATTCATATGATTTTAATCGGTGTGGTCTCGTAGACAGATCTAAACTACGGCTATGATAGGAAGACTTGAGAATTGATAAAAAGAAAAGGATCTAAAAGTCTAAAACCATAAAAAAAAAGTAAAAGCATACAAGTTTTGGTTGGGTTAACGGGTTGGTCGGGTTACTTTAGGCCCAGCCCATTTCCAACCCAATAGATGCGGTTTGGGCAAAATTTGTATCAATTATGTATCGGGTTACCTCGGTTTGGTTTTTTTTTTTGCGTTTTTTCGGGTTAGGTTGGCCGGGTTGGTCGAAAATTTGATCACCCCTAAAGGTAGGTACCCGGTTCTGAGCCCTACCTTACACAATAATTTTGAGTAATTTTAAGTGTCTTCTCTCTTTTCTATTATATTCTTCAAGAGTTAAAGTTTATTACTTCTTTATATACTCATACATTGATTTTAGTATTCTTTAAGAGAGCGTTTGATATCACTAAAAACTTCACTTGAAGTTCATCATATTGTGAGTAGTGTGAGTTAAAACACTTGCTAGTTCCTAATAATTAGACTAGCTTGTTCATCTTTTTGTAAAGTGGTTAAATATTGTGTGAGGTTTGAGTGTTATATCCTTCCATAAATCATTAAGTGTTTACATATTATGAGCTTTGAGTTTTATCTCCTTACAGTATATTTGAGCGATTTCCCTTTTACGGAGGGTTTGAGTGTTCTCCCTTTTTTTCAATTAAAAAAACAACAACCATAAAGTGTCTCGAGAAACGTCTCAGTATAGGCTAGCCCCTAAATATGGGGTGAACCACATAACCTTGTATATCGTATCTCTTCCTTATATCTTAACCTTTTTTTGACATATTTTTGTTTGTTTGTAAATATTGTATATTTGTATTGTGAGAGATTGTATGTGTATAGATTTTGTATTTTAATCTTTATACACATACAATCTCTTCCGCTTTGTAATTGTTTAAACCAGTTAAAATTTTTAAAAAAAAAGTTAGATTTTCAATCCTTGCAACTTCCCCCAAAAAACTTTGCATTGACATAATGATTAGTTAAGAGGTTATAAACATGAGATAAAATGTTTGTGACTTTTAAACCTTCACATATTAGATGAGTATTATTATTATAGAACTAAACTTAAATCTAAATAACACCAACAAAAACCTAAACGGATTGCAACTAAACAAAACCCTAAAATCGGTTGGTGATGTATTTGTTCACCATAGTGAAATCAATTATTGAACCTTTTTCTTGAATCAAGAGTGACAGATTGATGGGGGAAGTATGAGGAAAAATGAGATTGGCAGCACAGGTGAAGTGGTGTGGTGTGTAACACCCTGATTTTTATCTCAATTAAGGAAAAGTGTTGAACTGGATGAATCGGTAAAGGAAGAACCAAGTATGGGTATGGCCATAATGCCATGTGGTTGTGACACTTGTCACAATATCACCGATGGTACTAAGAGTATGTTCATCTCGACTATAGTGCCATGTGGTTGTGACATCTGTCATAATAGCACCAATGGTACTAAGAGTATGGTCATCCCGACTATAGTGTGATGCACCTGTGACAAATATCACAATTGCATCGGTGTTACCGAGTGTTTGGTCATCCCACTGAATGTGCCAGGAAGTTACGACAATGGCACGATAACTACCATAATAGCATCCAATGTACCGAGAAAACAGTCGAGGAACGACCAAGAAAACGAGCAAAAATGGCTCTCGGTACATTTTGGGCGAAAGTGCCATGCGAAAGTGACACTGGCACTTTATCCGGGCACATTCGCATAGAAAAAGGAGACCACGATACACTTTGGGCGAAAGTGACACTGTCACTTTCGTATGTCACTCTCGCGGTCGGGGTGCAGTGCATAAATCCGATATTCAGCCCCTTTCTTCATTTGGTCATATCTTTCTCATCTCAACTCCGAGTGTTCAACGAAGGAAAGCGCACTTCCTTCTTCAGCTTGAAATTGACGGTTCTTTTTTCTATAGTTTCGTTTTTGAGAGATTTTCAAGGATATATTGTTAGTTTTGGGAAGATCCAAGAGTATTTGATGGTGGATTGGAAGCAAATATCAAGAGCTCATCATCATCACCTCCATCTTCAAGAAATTTAGGGTTATCTAGGTTTTCACCAAAACCTAAGTGGTTAGTTCATCCTTCTAGTTTCTAAACTTTATTATTAGTTATAAATTCTCCATTGATGACTTCTTAGTGTTTATGTTTCTCAAATTTCGCTTTGGAGGATTTTGGGGAAGTTAGGTCAAAACTAGGGTTTTGGTTAAAATGGAGATTTTGATATAAGATGTTTGGGGAATGATTCTAAGTGTTTGGAGATGTGTATTTATGTTTGGAAAACTTGTGAACCTAGGGTTTGGAAGAATTTCTTGTGGATTTAAGTTTCTTCAAAGAGCTCATAATGGGGTATTTTAACCTAAATCTAGCAAGATGAGTTCAAGTTGATTTGTGAAAACTATATACATGCCAAAAAATGTCCATTTTGAAGTATTTATGTGTTTTACTTGATAATTATCAAATGTGGGTTTATATGACGAATTCGTCTATTTTGGTTATGTGATTCTATAAATCTTGTGAAAACACCATATGTGGGATATTTGAGATATGTTGATAAATAAATATTGTTGATATGTTTCCTTGATGATTTAACATATAAATGGAGGTCATTTGATGTAAATATCATTTTAGAGTATTTGATCTTATAAACCGTTTGGAAAATGCATATTAATGTGTTATGAGGCATTTTGGAAATATAAGGGTTTGAGTTTATTTTGGAAAATGGTTTGTCTCAACCAATGATGAGTTTTGAGTCAATCATAATTTTGGTCGTTGTGTTTGCATAACCATTGGTTATATGTGTTTTATTGTTTACACTAACTTTCATTGTAGAATAAAATAAATTGTTGAGCTTTTAGCTTGGTTTTGACTAAGATGAGTCTTGGGGACATTTGTCCGGTTTTAATAGCCCATTGTGGAGTGTTGATTATAATTGAGTTTATTTCATATCATTTGGGAACTACATGTTTCGAGTGCTTTGGTCATTCAATTGGAGCCGTGTAATGTTATAGACTGTAATGTGGTAGATCCATAAGCATAAGAGCCAGTCTTTATTATTATTTTAAATGGGACGGTTGTTCCCATGTTGAGACCAGGATTAGTCATGGGGTCATCGAGGGCCTTATGGTGTGGCTATTGGAGTCAAACATCTGCCATTGACCATGTGATGTAATTTTCGAGTCAGTTTTTATGGGATAGTTATTCCCATTTGTAACTAGTTGAGACATTGGGTCCTCGAGGGCAATTTGGTACGGTTATATAGAGCGAGATACTAGCCATGGTCCGTAAATGTAATCTTAGTGAATGAGTATGATTAGGATCCTCGGGTGCCCTCATCCACATCTTAGTATGAGTCTGCGAGCTCGTGGCCATGGGTCCTAGTATGATGAGCTCAATAACTTGGAAAGTAACCTACTTTTGTTTTCCGCCACTAACCATGGAAATTGGGTCTCCCCCGTCACCGAAAGGTGTTGTTTGGGTATTTTGTTTTATCCATGTTTTTCGGTGACGTTTTGAGTGTGGAGTGTTCTACATATGTTATAATTTTGGGGCTTGAGTCTTACTCATATTTCGGTAGTTTGGGCAATGAAGTTTTATCCAAATTTCAATATTTGAGCATTTATCATTATTCACGTTTTATGTGAATATTGGGTTTTGAATTCATATTTGAAAGAATGTTTTGTATTGGGGCTTGAATCACGAAAATGGTGGGTTTTGGGAAAGGTGTTACTTCAATACTTTTGTATATTCCTTTTTGAAACTATGATTTAATAAGCACTCTTCAGTTTACCGTTTCATATAAATGTTGAAAACTCTTGAACTCACGAGGCGTTAAGTCTAACCTTTTTATTTGTCGGCATGTGCATCGGGTCATTGATGGGAGTGGTTCTAGCGATACCATGAAGAGTAAAGTACTAGTTAGATGCACGAGAAGAATATAGCTAATGGGTGATGTCTTCCGCACATTTGGAGATAACAATTGTTGATGGGTTTAGTAACACCTGACCTTTATTTAGTCTTTATATAAGACTTGATTTAATATTTGTTGAGGTTAAACCAAGAAATTTATTGGAGGTATTTCAAGTATTTCAGGTATTGATCTGTAGAAAGAGATTTTATCCTTCATTTGATGTATTATTGAAAATTTTAAATTAGTTGTTTTTTCCAAATTTGAGGGTGTTACAAGTTGGTATCAGAGCTTAAGTTTGAGAGATTTAGTTGTTGATTTCGGATACCTAGACTCAAACTAGCGTTCTTCTAAGTAAGTGAAAGTGAGATTGTACTATTAGGCAATTTAAAATAGGATACTATGAGGTCGATAGAGTCACTAGAATCGGGAATCATGACGAGGATGGCATGGGTAATCATGTACGATACGTTCATAATTGCACCTGGCCAGTGTCATGATGAATTTATATGTTATATGTGTGTGCTTGAATCGCCTTTATGTGATGACCGATGGGGTAATGGATGAAGTTCTGAAGAGTAGTAGTTAGAAGAAGTTAATGTTTATAGCATTGTCACTTGGAGTGACGGTTAAGCATGATGAATACATTAAGTTGACCATTTTGGGTCGGGGCTATTGGTTGAATTAGAACCATAGGCCTATTGAATCGACTTTATTTCAAGAAGAAATTGTAAGGTTGACCGATTTAGTTATCGATCGTTACCTTAAGATATTGAGCATCCGGATAGTGTGATCGTTGGGCTTGGTGAGCTCATTCCTAAGATTTTGGGTCTCGACCAAAAACCATGCACGAAACTTACTTCTAAAATAATTTGCATAAAGTATTTCATACTTTCCCAAATCATCATACGGGTTGTATTATAAATTCTTGGAAAGACGTTTGACACACACAAGATTTTAAACCATGAGTTTAAATATGCATAAAATTGTTTTATTTCATATGGTTGTAAACTTTATTGAGATTTTCTTTATCTCCGTTGTTGTCCAACACTATTTTCAGATAATGTAATATCCATGCTTTATTGTTGGTTGGGGTCTTGGGCAGGTAACTGCGATTTCCGACCTTGATATTAGATCTCCTCCACATATGTTAAGGTTTTGAATGAAGGAGTTATTTCCATGTTTTGGTGTTTTGATTTTATTGAGAATTTTATTCCATACGAATTTTGTTGAGAAACACCACTCTATGTCATATTGCACCAAAAAGGGGAATTTTTGAAATTTTGATGTGGTATGAGTTCTCTGTTGAGTTTTATAAAAGTACATTTCATTGCACACTACTTTAGCGCACGAATTGGTTTATACTCATGGTGTGAGTAAGCATTTGAGAAGTCTGTGATGGTTTATAATAATGTTTTGTTTTGTGCGTTTTTTTGTTTTTACCATTGTTATTGGTTTATGTAAATGCATCATATTGATTGCTTGTTATGTATGGCATTATAAGCACCATTCTAGAACAAAGAGCATTTTGTTTGTGAGGTTTAAAGTTTGAAGTCGATTTAATTTATTTTACGTTTGACCAAATCGCATGTGCCTATTATTTTACCGAATTTTGGGAAATAAACTGATGTATGCGAGTCTTGTTGGGAAATTTTATTCCATGTCATTATATGGTTAAATAATAAATTTTTTGAACCAAGAAATGTCTGTATCTGACCACTGATCTTTTAACACTGAGCCTCTGATTATGTAACATCCCGCCTGCCTCGACAACAATATTGTCCGCTTTGCCCCTGGATTTAACCAACGTGTAGCGCACGGATTTGTTTCTGGCGACCTGGTGAGAAACTTCCCAGGGGGTCACCCATCCTGGGACTACTCCCACCCAAGCACGCTTAACCTCAGAGTTCCCAGAACCTGACGTGCTTGTGGCCCCAAAACGCGTTGTTTTTAGGAAGGCCAAGATATTACTTATAACACCCAGCATCACTCCTGTCCACGGCCGATATGGGATATGCCTAAGGTGTTACAAACACCCCCCCTTGGGACTCATCGTCCTCGATGAGGTTTTCCCCATATCCGAACGGCACAGGAGTGGCTCTGATACCATCTGTAACATCTCGCCTGCCTCGACAACAATATTGTCCGCTTTGCCCCTGGATTTAACCAACGTGTAGCGCACGGATTTGTTTCTGGCGACCTGGTGAGAAACTTCCCAGGGGGTCACCCATCCTGGGACTACTCCCACCCAAGCACGCTTAACCTCAGAGTTCCCAGAACCTGACGTGCTTGTGGCCCCAAAACGCGTTGTTTTTAGGAAGGCCAAGATATTACTTATAACACCCAGCATCACTCCTGTCCACGGCCGATATGGGATATGCCTAAGGTGTTACAGATTATCTGTCGATCCAAAGAATATATTCATCCGAGAATCTTTGCAAATTCAGACAAATTATGAATGTAACACCTGAATCAACAAATGAATCAATTATAATGCCTGTCAGTAACACAAAGTCACTGTGTGTAACAAATACACAATGGAAAGGAGCTTTTGTGATGTTCACTCCCCCAGGGATTCCATTCAATCATCGAAACACCACAAAGATATTTCTATGAACGTTATGACAAGAAAAACAAATTTCCTTGTGTGTTCGTGCAAGTGCTGAAAAAAAAAATTAAGCACAGATGATTTCTTTTGATAAGGCTCAAAATTGTGTAAACCACTGAGACAACAATAGTTAAACACAAACTCAATTGTGCATGATCGAAGTGCGAAGGTGGGGCAGACTTCCTTCTTTTTCAATATCCAGATTTTCCAAATGAAAACCAGATAGATTATGTGTTGCGTCCCCTTGAAATATTGAAACATTTTCTTGTTGAGAAGAAAATGAGTGGCTGGTGAGGTTTTTATCAAGAGTTGGCATGGGCTAGTTTCCTGTTTCAATAATGTTCACGAAGAATTGTGAAACACTAGTAATGTGGCTGCCCGACTCAGAAAAAGTTGGTGCAGAGTTTGATATTCTTTTACTCTGATCTCTCACCCTCTTTCTTTTAAGCATTGAGCTCACTTCTAACCAAACTCTCATTTTCTTTTTACCTCATCACTCAACCCACACTCATTTCTTTTTTACTCCTCACACTCGATCACTAAGGATTAACTTCTTGGGTAGGAAACACTGGTTAACGTGAATCCATAAAAGTTTCATTTAAGTCCAAACACAATGAACCCATATTAATATCCTAAAAGAACAATGTTGCTCAAAATGGTTTAACCTTGTAGTTAAAGCACAAAGTATGAAATATAAGTCAGATATAGGTATGCTCACATTGATAATCATGAAGATTTGAGCATTTTTAAACATTGAAGACTTTTCAAACAAAATAATTGAATGAATGAAATGACCACAAACAACTTGTTTGAAAATCTGACATTGTATGATGAAGATCAAATAAAATGATTTATCGATTAAGGATTGGGTCATAAAAAAATGATATTGTCTATACGAAACAAGAATATAGACATTCTTGAAAGAAACATTTTGAAATGAATCAAAGCTCAATATTCTTTGAATTTCAATCGGGGTGTTTTACCATCGAAAATTTGTTTCAATTTAGAGACATGGTAAGAACAATTTGAACAAAAATTAAACCGGTGTGTGTGAATACTTGAAAGTATATGGAAAAGATAATACGCAAGTATTAATCTTTGGAAACACACGGTTTATAGGCATTTAAGCACAAATAAAATGAAAACATTTAAAATCATACTTCTAAAATTCATGAAATCATTTTAAGAATCAGAAGTGGTTTGAACATTTAAAAAACATGTTTTCATACCTGAAAGTTGTCATTCTTTCAGATACATATGAGATTAAGATTAGAAATAAACTTTTTCGTTCAGTCTTAAATCTCATCAAGTCAACTCTAAGTCATAAAAGATATGATCATGTAAGCTCACTCTCATTTCTGCAAAAGTCACCAAGTCATCAAAGCACAAAGTTTTATTCACAACATTTATTGAAATGTAAATGACATAAAGCAATAAAACTTTGATAGTACGAGTTCTGATCTTAAGTAATCAGAAATCATATTCCTTACTCCTCATTCATACTCCCCCTGAATTTATGCATCAAAAAATTTATTAATGACAAAAATATGCAGATATATGAACTCCCCCCCAAATGATTATAGATCAACTTTTCATCTTCTCTTACTCCCCCTGAGATCATGAACATACTTTAAAGTGCAAATATCTTTCAGATTAAAGATAAAGAAATGAAGAAAAACAACAATAAAGAAAACTTTAATAGGTAATCACAGATTATGTCTTGAGATTTAGCATACCAAGTTTCGAGACAAGAAAATTAAATCTCTTTTCGTCGAGAGGTTTGGTAAATAAATCAGCAAGCTGATAATCAATGTTTACAAAATAAAGTTCTATTGTACCTTTTTCCACATTATCTTTGATAAAATGATATCGTACATCTATGTGTTTTGTGTTTGTATGCTGTACAGGATTTGCTAATATGGCAATGGCACTCTTAGAGTCACAATATATCGGGATTTTGTCAAATTTGAAGCCATAATCTCGCAGTTGTGTTCTCATCCACAAGACTTGAGAGAAGCAGCTTGCAGCAGCAACATACTCCGCCTCAGCCGTAGATGTAGAAACACATAATTGTTTCTTTGATGCCAAACTAACGAGTTTATCTCCAAGAAACTGTATATGACCCGATGTGCTCTTCCTGTCTAACATACAGCCTGCATGATCTGCATCTGAGTAAGCCGTCAGTTCAAAACCAGTATCTTTAGGATACCACAGACCAAGATCTGCAGTCCCCTTCCGATATCTAAAGATCCGTTTAACTGCGGACAAATGTGATTCTTTTGGATTAGCCTGATATCTTGCACATAAACATGTAGAGAAAATTATATCTGGCATACTAGAAGTTAAATACATCAAAGAACCGATCATCCCTCTATAGGTTCTAACATCGATAGCTTTTCCCGAAGGATCCATGCCGATCTTAGTTCCTGGTGCCATCGGGGTTCCAATAGGTTTACAAGTTTACAATTTGAATTTCCAAAGAATATCAAAAATTTACTTGGATTGATTTATAAAAATCCCCGTTGAAAATTGCTTGACTTGTAATCCGAGAAAGAAATTCATCTCTCCCATCATACTCATCTGAAAACGTGACAGCATAAGGTTTGAAAAATTCTTACAGTATTTAGGATTTGTTGAGCCAAATATAATATCATCCACATATATCTGAATAAGAATGATATCGGCTTTTTCCTTTTTAATAAACAAAGTGGTATCGATTTTACCTTTCGTGAAGCCCGACTTGACCAAAAACTTTGATAAAACATCATACCAGGCTCGAGGCGCTTGTTTCAGACCGTAAAGTGCTTTGTCGAGAATGTAGACGTGATTTTGTTTCTCATGATTGATAAAGCCTTCAGGCTGTGAGACGTAGACTTCCTCCTTTAGAATGTCGTTGAGAAAGGCAGTCTTCACGTCCATCTGGTAGACGGTGAAGTTCTTGTGAGCAACATAAGAAAGGAACATCCTTATTGCTTCAATGCATGCCACTGGAGCGTAAGTCTTGTCATAATCGATTCCTTCCTCTTGACTGTAACCTTTTACAACAAGTCGTGCTTATACCATCTTCGTCTTTCTTGTTTTTGAATACCCATTTTGTACCAATTATAGTTTTTCCTTCCAGTTTTGGCACAAGTCTACAGACCTTTAACGCTTCGAACTGGTTCAACTCCTCTTGCATTGCAGTAACCCAATCCGAGTCATCTAGAGCTTCTGATACGCGAGTGGGCTCTAACTTACTCAAGAATGAATCATGCAAACACATATTCAAAGTTGCAAACCTAGTTTGCATCGGTAAAGTTAGATCTCCAATGATTTGGCTTATCGGGTGCTCTTTGGTCCATTTATGTTCGTGAGGGAGTGGATTCGATGTAGATTGATCATGATTATCATCGAGATATCCACTGTCAGCTTCATCATTTTGCTCAGGAATTGATGGGGGTATAGTTGAAATTTCTTATACAGAAGCTTCAGTTAGAATAGCAGTTTCTGACTGTTGATTTGTCATTACAGTACAACCAACTGATGCAGTAACTTCTGTCTCTTCGTTAACATTCACAGATTCAACCGTTGGAGTAGGTGTTTGAACTGGAATTTCTTGTTGAACAGAGGAATTTGGTTCAGTAGATAACTCTGAAATGGTTGGATGATCATGCATTGAATCGTCCATCCTGTCAAACCATAACAGGTTTAGTCACTTTAGATCCAAAAAATTCATCATAAAACAGTTCAAATAACAAATCTAAATCAGATAAATGAGAATTTGACGATGACGCTTCATCTGATTTCTTCTCAGTAGATACAGGTTCTGGACTGATTTACCCAGAAGCTAATACGCCAGTAAGTACGGGTCCTGAACTGCTTTGTTCAGAAGCCATATCCTCGTCAAATGTTACATTAACGCTCTCAATTACTGTCTTTGACTTCTTCAGATAAATTCTGTGTGCAACAGATGTCTAGGAGTAACCAATGAAGATTCCCTCATCAACGTTCGGTTCAAATTTATTCAAACTCTCTCTATCATTTAGCACGAAACACCTGCAACCAAAATATGAAAATGATTAATGCTAGGTGTACGATTATTAATTAATGCATAAGGAGTTTTTCCAAACCGTCTATGAATAATAGAGCGATTTTGCGTATAACATGCAGTTGTGACAGCTTCTGCCCACAAAAACAGAGGTAGATCCGACTGACTGAGCATAGTGCGAGCGGCCTCGACTAGCGTTCCGTTGCATCTTTCTACTAATCCATTCTGTTTTGGTGTCCTAGAAGCAGAATATTGATGAGTTATCCTGACCGATTCGAGATACTCTTCTACAGTCTTGTTTTTAAATTCTGTGCCATTATCAATCCTAAGAAGCTTAATTGTCTTCTGCAAGTTCACTTGGGTAGTCTTCAAAAAGTTGATGAGTACTTCGGGCGTCTCATGTTTTGTCCTTAGAAACTTTACCCATGTGTAACGCGAAAAATCGTCCACTATTACTAACACATATTTCTTCCCTCCCATGCTTTGCGTTCTCATCGGACCACAGAGATCCATGTGAAGCAGTTCTAGAGTAGAGCTTGTACTTGGTTCGGGTTTCGGCTTATGTGCGGCCCTCTTCATTTTACCCTTTTCACAAGCTGCACACCGATGTTCTTTGACAAATTTTAGCTCAGGAAGTCCTTTTACCAATTTGTCCGTTACCAGTTTGTTGATATAACGAAAATTCAGGTGAGAAAGCCTTCGGTGCCATAACCAGCTTTGTTGCAGCGAGGCTTTTGATAGTAGACAGACCTCATTGTCAGTCTGGACTTTTGACAGATTTATTGTGTAGATGTTGGACTTTCTAGTACCGACCAAGAGTTCCTTACCATCTTCAGTACGCACAGAACATCTCTTGGCCTTGAAATTTACTTCTAAATCTTTGTCGCAGAACTGGCCAATACTAAACAGGTTGTGTCCTAATCCTTCCACACAGCTCACCTTCGTAATCGTCACATTTTCATGAAACACATCACCATAACCCAGAATTGGTGAAAACTGGTCGTTGCCGAATCTAACTGTCCCACAATATTTCTCTGTATAATTAGATAAAATATCTTTCCGCCCGGTCATATGCTTGGAGCAACCAGAATCCAGGTACCACATATGACGAGTTTGCACATCAGAAATCATGGAACAATAGATTTAGGTACCCATTTAACTTTGGGTCCTACTGTGTCAGCACAAGATTTTGGCATCCATTTATATATGGACCCTTTGACCTTTTGAAAAACATTTGAAGCAATAGAATGATAAGAATATACATGATATGTGCCAAACCAAACATCAGAATATTTACTAGAAGCAAAATCATTTCTTTTATAATTAGAAGACTTTCTAGCAGACGGAGATAATTGGAACAATTGCTTTATTGAATATCTCTTATACGAAGATACAAGTTTTGGTTTTGAAAAATAAATATTCTCAACTACATCTGTTTTACTAGTAAATCCTCTATTACAATTCAAATCCGAACATGATTTAGCATTCTCGTCAATCTTCTGTTTCGGTCGCCATTCTGATTTCACTCCATTTCGGTTCTTTTTCACATCTGAAACAGTTGAAACTTTAGAATTAGTACTATGAGTTTTGAAAGATTGCCTTTTCTTTGGCTTACCAGTGGTGTTCTGTTTCTGTGAATGCTTAGATTTCTTCTTTTTACCTTTGACATTCTTAGAATTCACAGAAACTGTTTTATCAACTTTCGTTGAAGTTTCACCTTTTTCATACACACTGGCTAATCCAAAAAAGTTTATTATGAAAGAAGAATGATCAGGAAGTTTAGCATTAAAGTCAAATTCACCAACACAATCATCTAACTCACCTTCAGAGTTTAAGAAATCAAACTGTCCATCATATAAATCAGACATATCATTAGATTTTGAAGCTTTTGAAGATTTAGAAAAATCAATTTTAAGTTACAAACTTACAATACAAGTATTTATAGGGGTTTGGGGGGGTAAAAAATACAAAAAACGTATATAAACGGTAACATAACGTCACTTTTTTTTTAAAAGTAAGAATCGGGCCGGGCCGAGCCAAAAACCGGGCCTGGGCCAGAAAATCCTCCAAAAACATGAACCGGTCTGGCTTTTCGGGCTTCAAACCGGTTTACTACCAGGCCGGGCCGTGCTTCAGGCGGTTTGGGCTCCGGTTAACAGGTCGGGTCGGGCCGGGCCAAGATGGCCGTCACTAACCCATTTGACCATCAAATAAAGACTGACTTATGTGTCTATGGATCAAATGCAACACAGTCTAAATTACATGACTCTAATGGGGTGTTCAACATCTTCAAAACATGTAATTAATAATTAAATATGCATGAATGCATATAATTCTAAGAAAATGTCCAACACTCTCAAAATATATAGTTAACAATAACATATGCTTCAAATGCATATAATTTTAAAGGGAAAAGTTCAAAAAAGCCCAATGGACTTTAGTGTTTGGAATGATTAAGCCACTGGACAACTTTTTTCGAACAAATAACTCCTTGGACATTTCTAAACCTGTTAAATATGTAATAACAATGTTGAAAATTTGATTAAGTATTGAAATTGGGTGTAAGATCTTGAAAGTCGATAGTTGGGGGGGCTAAAGTGAAAAATTGGGTAAAAAGGGTTTAACCCTAAGGGTGCGTTTGGTTTGCAGACTGGATGGGACGGGAAAGGACAAAAACTCACTGTCCCATGTTTGGCGTGACATGGGATAGGACAAAAATTCACTGTCTCACGTTTGGCGCGACATGGGACAGGGACAAAGACTGGACAAGGTGGGACAAGATGAAACAAAAAATGGTATTTTCTTGTTCCACCAAAATAGGTGGAACAACATGGGACAAAAGTGAGACAGAAACTAAAAATCATTGATCTACCGCCATTTGATGTATAATCCTAATATGATATTAGTTTTAAGGGTCACCACTACCATCGCCGCCACTACCACCATCGTCGGCCACCAGTAGCTACCACCAACCACCCTCGGCCACCTCTACCTATTTCTCCACCATAAAAACCTCCTCCACCACCTCCACAACCATCGACCATCGCCACCACCACTACCATCGTCGACCACCTCTACTAACACCAATCACCACCACCTTTGGCCGTCACCACCATCAACGGCCACCGGTAGCCACCACCAACCATCGTCGACCACTTCCACCTCTTCCTCTACTACTACAACAACTTCCTCCACCACATCCACAACCACCGCTTATCGCCACCTCCATCTATCACCACCACCCATTGTCGTCGCCACCACCGACGCTCACCGCCAACCACCGTCGGTGACCTCCGCCTCTTCCTCCACTACAATAACCTATATTACCCCTGTCCACCGCCACCACCACTATCATTGTCGGCCACATATACCTCCATCACATCAACCATAACAACCTCCTGCACCACCACCATCCACTATCTTTCACGTTCTTCACAACTACCGTTGTTAGTGCATAAATATGTTGGATGCAAGATCATAGAATATTGAAGATCAAAGTCAAGCCAAGTCAAAGCTCAAAAGTCAACTTTCAAGCAAAGTCAAAGTCAAGTGTAGTAAATGTCAAAGTCAAAGTCTTGTTGTAAGCTTGTTAGCGTGTATTTGTTTTGCTTTAATAGATCGATGGTTAGAAGGTGTGGAAGAATACTTGTAACTTTCAGAAATAAGTTTGTATCCGCAGAGAGTTAGAGAGAGAAAGAGATTTGTAGAGAGAGAAAGTAAATTGAGAATATTTGTAATTGAATCTGGTGATTAATCAAACAGGTAGATTGTTTAATCTTGCTTGTGATTGATTTTGATAATGAGAACTTTATAAATCTGGGATTAATAATTGGTATCAGAGCAGATCTGATTGAAATCAAGAAAATCAGAGTTCGACGCTATTTCATAGAAGGTCAGATTCAATTCTGAATTTGTGTTGGTTTTTCGAGTTGTAATTGTTTGATTTGTGGTCGAATTGTGTTTTAGATTGAGTTTATATAGGTTGATTCGTGATTGCACTGTAATTTTTCACCAATTTGGAGAATTTGTTGGTTTTAGCATTCACGAGTTCGAACACTGTGTCAAGGATTGATTTAGAAGATTAAGTGAATGTTGTTGAAATTCTTTGATTGTCATATGTTCTAGGTGTACTAGGGATCGAATTGTCAAAGTTTCGAATCGAAATTCGAAGTATTGATAGGTTTTTGAGTGGATCAGAGGCATTTTTCATTCGTTATCCCAAGAATTCGCAGATATGCTCAAGAACTCGCAAAAAGCCTGAAGAACTCCCAGATTTGATAGAATTCGCAGAAATCTTAAAGATTTTGCAGGATTTACATTAGTTTTCGCATAAATTGTTGTTTCTGAAAAATCACAAGGATAGAATTCGCAGGTGGATGTAATGCGAATTTCATAGGATTTGCATCAGTGTGTCTTGCGAATTTCACAGGATTCGCATACGTGACTAATTCGAAATTCATAGAATTCGTATTTGTGTGTTTTCAGAAAATCTAAGTTTTCAAAAATTTTTGTTTAAGGACAAAATTCGCACATCTGTTATTTTCAAAGAGTTAGAATTCGCAGGTGTCTTAGTGAGAAAAGTGTAAGGTTTCGCAGAAGTGTATCTTACGAATTCTTTGGATTCGTGAGTATCTACTTTGTGAATTCTGATTTGTTTTTGCTTACGAATTTTGTTTGATTGCGAATTCTGAAGTTTATATCTTACGAATTTCTTTGTGTTTCATAAAAGTTTTTCAAATTTTTCCTAAGTGTTGGATTCGTGAGTGTTTATCTTACGAATTCTAATAGCTTACGAATTTTGGTTACTCGCGAATTCTGAAGTGTTTTTTACGAATTCTGTGTGTATCACCGTGTATTGCGAATTCTTTGTATTTTTGTGAAATTTGCGAATTCTAGACTTGGAGAATTTTGGAAATTTCATTTCTAATTTTATGTCTAAGTTTTTCTGACTTAATTGATTTCTTTTGGACTAACGATTGTGTGTCAAGCTCTTATTATAATATTTTCAAATCAGGATGTCATCAAGGGAAGCTCTCGCGATTGGAACCGATGTAAAGCCACCAGTACTTTTTAAGGGAGAGTACGAGCAATGGAAAGACCGGTTCATGGATTTCATTGACAGACATGAGTTGGGAGAGTATATTAAGACCTCTTTGAATGAAGGTGTTATGAAACTTCCAATAAAGACTCATACTGTAGGAGTACCTGGACAAGAGGAAAAGAGAGAGTACCCATTACCACAAGAGGAATTCACTGAAGAACAGATACATAGAAGAAAAGTTGATAGACTGGCAAAATCATTTATTCTACAAGGCATCCCAAATGAGCCATATGTTAAGATTGATAGCTACAATGCTACTGGCAAGGAAATGTGGGATCAATTGGAGAAGATAATGCTCGGATCAAAGATAGGCAATCAACTCAAAATCTCTAACTGCCTCAACAACTATGAGGAGTTCAAAGCCAAAGAAGGAGAATCTCTCGAGGAAACATATGACAGATTTGTGACCTTGTTGAACGAGCTAAGCAAAAACAAGGTCAGAAAGTCACAGATTGAACTGAATGTCAAGTTCCTTAGTATTCTGCAACCAGAATGGAAAAGATTCACTAGACAAATGAAACAGATGAAATATCTGAATGAAATTCCACTTCATGAGGTTTATGAATCTCTCAGGCAGAATGAAGAAGAGGCTGATGAGATTAAAGAGGAAAAGAAGAAGACTGAGAAAACAATTGTTGATCCTATTGCTCTTGTAGTGAAGAAAAAGTATGTGAGCTTGAAGAAAAAGAAGAAAGTCATAGTTTCTGAATCCGAGGAAGCAGAGAGTGAAGATAATTCTGACTCTGATGATTGTGAGAACTTAAAGCAGGCTATGCTGATGCTGACTAAAGACTTTCAGAAAAAGTTGTACAAAAAGCCTAACTCAAATAGTTAGATATATTCTTCTGGATCACGAAACTATGAACACAAGGAGAGGATTGAAGGAAAGAGAATAGAAGAAAAGAGGTATGATGACTAGCAGTACAGAGCTGAAGAGAAGAAACAACCAGAATCTACAAAGTGCTACAATTGTGGCAAGCTCGGACATTTTGCAAAAGATTGTAGAAAGCCAAAAGTTCGAAACTCCGAGTATTACAAGAACAAGATGCTTTTATCCAAGCAACAGGAGGCTGGCAAGGCATTAATGGTGGACGATGAGTTCTGGATCGACCATTCAGATGAGGAAGAAGAGAAAGCCCATCTATGCTTTATGGGCCAGACAGAGATGGAAGTTGAAGTTGAGTCTGATGAAGAAGACAATGAAGAGGTATGTGATATGTCTAAATCTGATTTTATGAATGCTATGCAAGCTATGATGATTAAACTCCAGGAAGTAACGTCTAAACATGAACGTGAAAAAGGTATCATAAAAGAAAACAATCAATTAATACAGAAACTTAGCAAGAATCTTGCTGAGAAGAACGTATTAATTGAAGCTTTACATAAAAATATTGATACCAGTGGGAAAGAGAAGACGATACTTCACAATGAATTAGCTGAAACTACTTCAAAGTATAAACTGTGCCAATTTGAATCAAAAGAGATTGCTAAAAAGTGTTCATCAATTTCAAAAGATAATAAATCTTTAACAGACAAGGTGAATGTTTTGCAGGAAAAGCTTTACAACTTAGGTCAAATTGAACACACTATTCATCTGAACAAACCTAAAGAGAGTAGTGAGTGTTGGGGACTTGGTTACGAGAACCCACACTACCTCAAAAATGGTATTTCAAAAGTGTCTGCGCTTTATGACTTTGGATTTTAAAACTGGCACCACAATACCCTGAACTCAAAGTTAAATGGACCAAACTATCTGACGAGGATGAAGCTAAAGAAAAAGAGAAACGGAAGAACACAACTAAAATGCAACTTCCATTTCGTTATGAGAGGTTGAATAACATTCAAATGATTTGAGATGTTAATGGGTTGATTATTGATGTTTGGGGTCCAAATCCTACATAAATCTGATAATTTAAATCTGTGGAATTAAGAAGTTTGGGGTTTGTTCGAGGTCTAGGGTTCGCCCAGAACCCTTAATCGCTTCTGGGTGAGAACTTTACAACCGGGCGAACTCGGGAGACGAGCGCCCGGTGGTGGTCGAAGTTCCGGGCGGCGGGATGTACCGGGGGCGTACCGGTCAGCGAGACCCCGGGGATGGATGACCCCGAGAGACGGGGACCCCGGGGGGTCGAGGAACCCGGGCCATGACCCTGAGAGGTGGTGGAGCCCGGGGGGTTGGGAACCCGGGCGACCTGGGAGGCAGGGAACCAGGGTTGTGTTACCGGGCCGGTTAACCCCGGGAGTCGGAGGCGCCCGAGTGAGGGTTTTCTGTCTAGTGGTTAGTGTTGTCTTGGGTAGTCCAATTTGGGAGCGTCGCTGTTTAAGTTTAAGAGAGGGTGAGAAGGAGAGATAAATCGCCTCTCATTAGTTATCTTTCCTAAGGGGTGTCTTACCGTCATGTCGATGTTATCGTAGGTTGTGAGATCGCTAGAGCACGGATTTAAGCAAGGACCAAAGGTGAGTTTTTCTAACTGAACGCTTTTGTGGTTTCAAGTGGTTAAATACATGTGGAAGTTACTTTAAAGCAACTTTTATTACGTGAGCTTTATACATGTGAGCTTTCTTTTAAACGTGATTTATGTTTTCGTTGTCGGTTAAATGTATGCATACATTGTTGTGAGTTGTATGGCCAAAGTCGGGGGGGGGGGGGGTGACCCACCTATGCTCATACCGGGGGTTGTGTCCCGTTTATGCCAATTGGGAGGTGTGACCCAGCTAAGGCAGTATGATCCAGACACGCAGTTACTTTCGAGTAACGGTAGTGTGTGCCGAAAGCGAGTTTATGAATGTGGTTATGTTTATAAAACTGAATGGGTTGAGTTTTATTATAATCTTTTCTGTATCATGTATTTCGAACCGTGTTTTGAGGGGACTCACTAGACCTTCGGTCTAACCCTCGCTCTTTCAAAACTAAAAACTTTTTCAGGTCGTCGTGAGGTAGGAGGCTCGGGTAAGGGTAAGGAGAAGGTGTGATCTGGTACCAGAGTAGAAGACCTCCTTTTAGTATATTTTGCTTCTGTTCTCAGTTGTCTAATAAGTTTCCTTACCGCAAACCTTGAGATTTTAATTGTTAAATTGGGGTCGTTCTTGGCATGAATTTCTGTTAATGATGTTATGTTTTGTTAGTATTGTTTGGGTTGTTATAATTGGTATTAGAGCCATAGTTTAAGGGATCTAGGTGACCGGACTATCCGGACGGGCCTAGACTTAAACTTAGGGAGTAAAACACAACTGACAAGTAGGATGGCCTTAGGAAGACGAGTGATAGGGTAAATTTGGAATTACATCTGGTCAGTGTAATTGTGAATTTACAGGTACAAGTGTGTGCTTAACTTGACTTATTACGTTGAACCTATCGTATTGAATGTCGTATGTTTATCTGTAGTCATGTCGGAGTGGGTAACAAGGAGTAGATCGGTGTCGGTAGTTGAGGCAACACCGGTGATTGAAGCTTTTGTGGATGGGCCAGTCGTTCCTCCTCTGCCAGCTGCCACTCGGGGAAAGGGTCGTGGCCGACCTAAGGGGAAGGGAAAAACGACCCGAAAGGCGGCTACTCAGGCGACTTACAAATGGGTTTTTAAGGAAACACTAAAACCTAGTCAACAAAGGTGGAAATGTTGGTGGAGAAGATGAAGGTCTTGAACTTAAACCCACAAAGCTTGAATCTCTAGTTGTTAAATCCTTGATTCATTTTAGAATATTCAATGTTAAGCAACAAATGTGGTTGATCCAAATTTGAAAATAGAGGAATTGAGATGGAGGTGAAATGGGTAAGTGTGGAACAAGATGAGAGGGGGGAGAGAGAGGGAGGGGGAGAGAGAGAGAGAGAAAGAGAGGAATAGGTAAAGTCTTTAAAAAATGAGAAGGAGAAGTGCATTAATCGGTCAAAGAAATGAGAAAAAGGAAAAGTGAGTAGGTGAAGCAATAGGGAAGAAAAAGCCAAGACAACAAAAATAATCATATCATAGGGATATGTGGTTGATTTTCATTGGTTTTTCCTTTCTAAAGTTATGCCCAAAAACCAACCAAATCAAGATTATATCTAAGAGTTATTTCAAAAACTAGTATTTATATAAAACCCAAAAAAAACATATTAAATATCTGGGTGTTACAATCCTCCCACCCTTGAATTGATTTCATCCTTGAAATCTGTCGCCTATCCAATACTCGAAGGTCACATTCGACGGATTACTTGATTCTCAATAGTTTGACCCTTCCCCTTGACCAAACAAATTTCAACCCGAGAGTTCCCCCGATATTAGTATCATACATTCACTATTTTTTGCTACCTGTAAGAGGCATATAGGACTGTTCAAGAACGTCACACAACCGGAGCATAAGTCCGATAGAGGGCTTGCCATCCTGTCATCCCAAATAAGGTAACAACCCAAGGATGTAAACCTCAAATAATCGTGTTTCCACAAAACAACTGTCTCTCCTGCCAAGGGAATGTCTCCGATCTAGCTCAAATTTTAACCAGAATCAAATAAATTCTTGCCAAAACTGCCATGTCTATTTCCATTCAATCTCGTCATCTTAGATACTCTAAAACCTAAATAAAGAATTTCCACGAAAATTGACGATATGTATGCCTAACCATAGTTTTTCCTAAAGGCACTACCATAAAGCTTTATTGTTATTCCTTTGAGAAAATTCTTAATGACTAGATCGATCTGGTTTAACACAATCTCTGAATCCATATTTGAAACGGCCACAATGCCTCGAAAAAATTTCCAAGATTAAATCATTATAACTATTGGCATGATGTTCCATCCCGACACGTACCAGTAGACTCTATAGAGAGTTGTTTATCCCTAACTCATTCATTTCACAATTTCCATAATACATTCAAGTTTCTATCATTCAAACCATAAGAACATACTAATCAAGAAAATCTTTAATCATCAATACTTATTTAACAACATTTAGTCTCCTTAGAGTTACCACATATATTGTAAACACCCATGGAACTCAAAAGAAGTACCCCAAGTATTCCAATGTGTAACATCCTAAAATTTAGAGTGAAATTAAAACTTAAAAATTTGGCTATATAACGTCTATAAAAGGTAGAAACCAATCTACCCAAAAAGGGAGATCCAAAAACCTGTAAGATAAGAGTATAACAATCTAAACCAATGTACGTCAACCCAACACGGGGAACCAAGTATGGCTATTACAACCCAAGAACAAATAAAGAATACAATTCAACAACCTAGTAATCTAACTTGTGCAAGCAAGATTAATGTCGGGTG